>CM077644.1:227789127-229104544 GCA_039707465.1 Rhabdophis nuchalis
GTGCGAGAGCAGAGAACCCTGAGGCCGTTCCACTGCCAGGCCGTACAAAGCCAGCCAGTACTGAACATGAGCTGTAACATGGATCCATGCTTCAAGTGGCACACAGAGTCCTGGAATGAGGTACAATGCATCCCTCTGATTAAATAACTAATTAATCCCTTGCATGTCGTCCGGGCGGAGCCTGAACGTTGTCAAACTGTTCAGAACTTAGAGCAACCTTTCCCATTGTCAGCCCAACAAGGTAGCAATAGCACTTAGACTTATATACCGCTTCCCAGTGCTTTACAGTCCTCTCTAAGCAGTTTACAGAGTCAGCCTATTGCTCCCAACAATCTGGGTCCTCATTTCACCCACCTCGGAAGGATGGAAGGCTGAGTCAACCCTGAGCCTGGTGAGATTTGAACTGCCAGATTGCAGGCAGCCGGCAGTCTAAGTGCTATTGCTATTGCTGTCTCTGCAACAGGTTCATTTTGTTGTGTGTCCTCTTGTTGGTCTCACGGGCTAAAGAGATCAGGAAGGAGGAGGGGAGCGATGCCTTCAAGCCTGGGAAAGGCAGTAGGAATCCTACCATTCTACCTAGCGCATGCTGGCCGAGGAATTCTGGGAGTTGAAGTCCACAAGTCGTAAAGTTGCCAAGGTTGGAGAGCCCTGCTCTGGAGTGTCTACTGAACCAATAGTTAGCTTGCAAAGCTTTGCCAAAACCCCATGGCATTTTCAGAAAACACAGGGCAAGGCGCTAATGCCCAATCAATGCAGCCTTTGTGCTTGGAATGTGTGCTTTGTCATTCCAGTGCTCAGCTTCATGTGGAGGGGGTATTCAGAAAAGACCCGTGCAGTGCATCACGGTGGACGACCATGCAACCAAGGAGGAGAACTGGTGCGAGCAGGAGACCAAGCCTCAAGAGTCTCAGAAATGCAACCTACAAAAATGTGTGAAAAATACTGGTGAGTATATTCCAGCAAAGCTCTCTCTAAGAAAACTATCCTGGATTCAAAATTGCAGGCAGTTCTATATTGCAAACTGGCCCATTGAAGACCTTCTGGTCTTGTTCATTACAAAGAGCAAATACTTTCATTAGTTGATCTATTTCTGGATTAATCTCTGACTTTAAGGATGGGAAGGAATCTCAAGAAAAGATTATTGGAATATGTATTTTTAATATATTTGCATGCATTTGCACGTCTAAACACTGGCTGTGTCCATAGAACTTGCTATGGAAATAACCCATTGTCTGGGTTCACGTTATACATTAGATCATAAATTCGCCAAATGGGATCGGTTTTCATAACACACTAATAACTCTCCTCAATTTTAACTCATTGAAATTAACCACGTTTACATATCATGGTATATTCACTAGTTCTGAACTATTTGAGACACAATATCAGTAGATCATGAAGTAGATGCTCCATAACAAATTTAGCATTAAATGAACATTTGTAAATGTATTTTGCACTCATTTGGGCTGAATAGGTGCATCACAAACTTCCTAGAATTACAAATTCTGAAGGAGGATGATATTCTAATGTATACACACTGATTAGGAGGATGATATTCTAATGTATACACTCTGATGCTTCCAGGAGGAAGCATCAGATTTCCACAAAGAACAATTTCATTAGGCCTCTGTGTGTGTGTATGTGTGTGTTTGTGTGTTTGTGTGTGTGTGTGTGTCTTTCCCAAACAGCCTGAGAGCACTAAGTGCTAAGAGGCTGAGCAATCAGTGGCTAAGATGCTGAGCTTATCATTCAGAAAGGTTGGCAGTTAGGTGGTTTGAATCCCTAGCGTGTGTAACGGAGCGAGCTCCCGTTACTTGTCCCAGCTTCTGCCAACCAAGCAGTTCAAAAGTATGTAAAAATGCTAGTGGAAAAATAGGGACCATTTGGTGGGAAGGTAAAGCGCTCCGTGCACCTTTGGCTTTTAGTCATGCTGGCCACATGACCATGGAGATGTCTTCGGACAGCGCTGGCTCTTTGGCTTTGAAAAGGAAATGAGCACTGTCCCCTAGAGTCAGGAACAACTAGCACATATGTGCAAGGGGAACCTTTACCTTTATCACTAGACCTGTTATCAAGAACTAGATGCTCCACAACAAATTTAGCACTAAATGAGCATTTGTAAATGTATTTTGCACTCATTTGTGCTGAATAGGTGCATCACAAACTTTCTAGAATTACATATTCTGAAGGAGGATGATATTCTAATGTGTACACACTGATTAATCCAGGAGGAAGCATCAGATTTCCACAAAGAACAATTTCATTAGGCCTGTGTGTGTGTGTGTGTGTGTGTGTCTTTCCTGAACAGCCTGAGAGCACAAATAGTATAGCCTTTATTGTCATTGTACAAAATAAATACAAGGAAATTGGTTAGCTATTTTCTTTTTTTTTTTCTTTTTTTTTTATTTGTTTTTTAATTTTTACAATATATCACCCGGTGCTGTACAAAACAAAAGGAAGAGTTGGTTTCAAGTGTCGTCTATTGTCTTTAAAATCTCCAAAATCCACGTTCTCTCGGTACAGGCGTCGAGACATCCAAAGTTCCAAGTGCATAGTCCACAAATGGCTTCCAAGTCTTCCAAAAAATATCATTTTTATAAACCCCCTCTCTAAATTTAATATCACACGTCATTTTATCGTTTAAGGCTAATTTCCACATTTCACAATACCATTCTTCTATTTTAATATTTACCTCTATTTTCCAATATCTTGCTATTACAATTCTACCTATTATAATCATAATTCTAATCAGTTCTTTCTCATATTTTGTTAACTCTAGTTCGTTAATTATCAATAACAGTATAGTTTCCGGTCTCAATATTATTATTCTTTTCATCATTTTACACATCGTTGTTTCCAATTGCTGCCAAAACTTTTTAATTTTCACACATTTATACCACATATGTTCGTAAGTTCCCAATTCCATATTACATCTCCAACATTTATCACTCATTTTTTTATCTATCTGTGATAATCTTAAAGGGGTCCAATACCATTTCCAAACAACCTTAAAATTATGTTCTTTAATCCTTATAGATAAAGTCTTCATAATCCGACTCTTCCAATTCTCATTCCAATCCAAATCCAATATTTTAATCTTTAAATCTTCTTCCCAATTCCTTTTCATTACCATTTGTGGATTTCCATCAAAATTTATAATCTTGTATATCTTACTGACAAGTCCTTTTAACCCAACTTCATCCTTAATAATTTGAGATACTAAAATTTCAAATTTAGTTTTACTTCTATCTATGTTACATATTCCCCTTGCCTTCATATTCCATTTTTCTACCTGTATTTTTTCAAACCAATTTAACTCCAGTTTTTGAATTATTTTTTTCTTCCTACTTTCAGTTCCTGAAGCTTTTAACCAATCTACTATATTTCCTATATTTTCATCCTCAATTACTTTGTTCCGACTTGAATTAGTTTTAATCGGCCAACTTTCAATTGTCTTTCCCAAAAACGTTATATCCGGAATCAATTTTTTAACAAATTTATTCCAAGTTTTGCTCAACCCCTTTAACCAATAACTATTAATTACCTTTTTTGTTTTTGCTCTATCTAGGAACCATGTAGACCCAAATCTCTTAATATCTTTTAACTCCAAATCTCTCCAATGACCATCCCCACCTTTAAGTATTTTTATCACAGTTCTAATATTATACGCCCGATAATAATTAAGTAGATTGGGAATTCCCAATCCACCCTCTTTTTGATTTTGATACCACAGTTTCTTCATTAATCTTGGTCTTTTCCCACCATTACAAAATTTATCCAATTTCTTCTGATATTCTTCTATATCTTTCTCTGTCAAATTTAATGGTAGCATCTCAAATAAAAAATTAAACTTTGGTAACAACATCATTTTACACATTGCAATTCTACCAAACCAAGACAACTTTATCTCTTTATATTTATCTATCTTTTTCTCTACTTCCTTCAACATCACCTCATAATTAATTTTTTTTAATTCTCTAACTTTAAATGAGAGTGTTATCCCCAAATATTTCAGTGTGTTCTTAACTCTTATCCCAAATTGTTCTTGCATACTCTCCCACTTCTTACCATCTTTATTTATTAATAATTCAGATTTTGACCAATTTACCTTTAAACCTGTCATTTCTTCAAATTCTATCAAATGTTTATTTATCCTCTTTAAATCTTTCTCTATATCCTTCAAAATAATCAAAGTGTCATCCGCATATAAATTTATCTTATATCCCTTGTAACCTTCCAACTCTTCATCTACTTCTATCAATTTAATCAAGACCTCCATAACTAACAAAAATAATGTTGGAGACAAGGGACACCCTTGTCTCGTACCTGCTTCCAATTTAATCTCTTCCGTCATTGTTCCGTTCACCTTTACCTTTGCACTGCTTTTTTGATATAATTTTGAAATAACATGTATAAATTTATTACCAAAGCCTAATGCCTCGATAATTACTTTTATAGTATCCCATTGTACAGAATCAAAAGCTTTAAAAATATCTAACGATATTATACCTAATTCATCTCCATTATTCTCTGCTACATCTATAATATTCAATACTCTTCTAATTATATCACTCATATATCTACCTTTAACAAACCCTACTTGATTATAACTTATATATTTGTCTATAAAACTGTTTAATCTATTACTTATAATTGCTGTAAATATTTTAGCATCTTGGTTGATTAAAGAAATAGGTCGGTAGGACTCGATCCTCTCAAGATCTTTATCCGGTTTAGGAATTAAAGATATTACTGTCTTATTCCATGACATCGGGACTTCTCCTCCATGTAGAATACCATTATATAATTTTTGCAGTTTTGGTATTATTAGTTCTTTAAAATCTTTATAGAATTCAGCAGGTAATCCATCTTCTCCTGGGGTCTTCCCTAATTTTAACTCTTGTATTATTTCGTTGATTTCCTCCTGTGTTATATCTCTTTCCATCAACTCTTTGTATGTTTGATCTATTTTCATACCATATTTTCCAAGATGATTCTTCAATTTTTCTAAATCAATTGATTTCTTTAAATATAATTTTTGAAAAAAATTCCTGGCTACTTCACATTTATCCAATCTCTTATAACACCTTGTACCTTTTTCATCTATCAGAGAACCAATTTCTCTCTTTTGAGTTTTATTTTTCGCCATCTTTGCCAATAACCTAGAATTTTTATTACTAAATTCAAAAAAATCCCTATTCAAATATCTTAATTTTTTTTTAACCAATTCGATATCTTCTTCTATCAGTTTAGTTTTTAATAAGGTCAATTCCTCCAAACATTTTTTATCTTTCGTAAGTGAGAATTGGTTCTCCAATATCTTAATTTGTCTTGTATCCTGATCAATTTTAGCTTTATATTCTCTATATTTCCTGCTTGACAATTTAATACTTTCTCCTCTAAATATAGCTTTCATCGTATCCCAAACAATTTCAAATTTTACCTCTTCATTATCATTCAATTCCCAACTTTCCTTCCATTTTTTGAATATCCATATTTTATCCTCCTCCTTTTTGTACAATTTTTCATCATATCTCCAACCTCTTTCCTTTTTCTCAAAATTAAAATCTATTTCCATCATAACTTCTGCATGATCAGAATCCTTAAAAATTCCCACATCTATTCTATCTACTTTATTCAGCAAATCTTTAGAAACAAAAATATAATCAATCCTTGAATAAGTATTATGTACCTTAGAACAGAAAGTATACACCCTTTCAGAGCCTTTCAACTCCCTCCAAACATCTACCACACTGTTTTGAAACATCCATTTATTTAAAATTTCCCCTTTATTTGTTTGACTAAAGCGGGTAGGATTATTACTATCAATTCTATCCCTAATTAAGTTAAAATCTCCCGCCACAATTACTTTCCCTTCACTTTCTATTTCCAAAATCTTAGTAATTTTGTCCAAAAATCCCTTTTGTTTTTCATTCGGTAGATATAAATTAACCAATGTCACTTTTTGCTCGTTAATATTCCCTATAATTATTAAATATCTGCCTTCCTCATCTCTAATTACTTGTTTTTTTTCAAAGTATACCCTATTTGATATCAATATCGCAACTCCTCTAGCTTTGGAAGTCCCAAAAGATTTTTCATAAATTTGCATACCTTTAATGTTCATTCTATTAACATCCTCAGATTTTTGATGAGTTTCCTGCAAGAATAATATATCTGGAGAGTCCCTTTTAAATTTAAGTTCCAACCTTTTCCTTTTTATATGATTTCCTGTACCCTTCACATTCCATGTCATTATTTTTATAAACCGCATTTAAGCGGTAACTGTTTTATTTCTGACCCCTCCTCTTCCTTTATGTGCACACCCAACACCAAACGAAAAAAACGTACAGAAACATAAAACTCCACAGACAATATATAACAAACAACATACACATAATACTCAAATATCAGACACAACAACCACAACAAATAACGAGCAATCTTCATCCCCCACATCCTCAATCAGATATCGCCTCTATATAAAGAGTGTGGGGGAGTGGGACATGCCGATGGTCGGGTCACCTCTTCGGGCTGTTCTTTAAATTCCACTTTCAAAAAAAGAAGACAACTCTGGCTTCGCCCCGGACTCAGCTTCCTGCTTTCTACTAAGATCCTCCATCTTATCTGGCGTTCGTTCGGTATCTTCACGAATTTTCTTATACTCAGAAACTGCCGGGGAAATTTCTTTTCTCTTTAAACTCTTGGGATCTTGGCCGCCAGTTGCACCTTTTTCTTCCGAAATTGGGGATTCCTCTTGTACTCCACCCGTCTTAAGCATATAATCTTTAATTTCTACCAAATCTTCCTCTTTCTCAATCAGCCCAAGCTCCCGAATTAATCTTAATACGTCTGTTTCTGGAGTAATAGTATGCATCCTTCCTTTATAAAAAAATTTTAGTTGCTGTAGTGGCCTCCAATTGTACTTAATATCATTATCTCTCAAGAGCTTTGTAACTGGTTTCAAATGATATCTCCAAGCTCTGTCTTCCCTGGAAATATCCGGAAAAACTTGGATTTCTTTCTCCTCAAACTTAGGAACACCTTCCAATTCCCTTATTTTTGCCATGACCTCTAGTTTATCTCCAAGGTTTGCAAATCTTACTAAAACATTTCTAATCGCTCCACCTTGCCTCTTATAACCAATTCTAAAAACACTTACTAAGTTTGCTGCTGTATATTCAAATCCAAAATCATTCAACCATTTTAACACCCTCTGCTTCAAATCATCCGGTCTATTTTCTGGAATATTACGTATAACAATATTGTATTTTCTAGCGTCTTCCTCCAAAAGACTAATTCTCTTATCTTGTTGCTGGTTTTTATAAAAAATTCCTTCCATCTTACGATCAATTTGTGCATCGTGTGCATGGATTTGTTCAATTTCATCTTTAATAAATTTCACCTCCACGTTTTGCTTTAGAAAACTAACATTCAATTCACTTATCTGTTCTTTAGCTTTTTGAACTTCCAATGTCAAATTCGCCACATGATCCGTCAGTCCAGTTAACTTTTCTCCAATTGTATTTAAAGCTCCAAAAATCCGTTCAAGCTCTGAAGGCTGTTGAGTCGTCATTTCAATTCAAAAACAAACTTTATATTTATATTTCTTTGCCAAGAGGGTCTTTTATAAAGAATAAGGGCAAACAGTGTCCCAAATCAGATAAGGCTAAGCCGGCTTATAATGCACCAAAGGAGCCAGAAAAAAAAAAAGCCTAGGAGAGCTTCCCCAGTTTATTTAACTTTTTAAGCCTCCATTTTAAGTGTAATCCAAAAAGCTTGCTCGCTACATTCAGCTCACACAATCCACTTTAAAAGAATTGGAAAGTTCAAAGGAGTTATAATCCACATGCCATCACCAACTTCCTTCTTTCTTAAACTTCAGCTTGTGTTTATAGCCTTGTAGCGAGACAAAAAGCATGCAAATGATCTTTGCCAAAGACAAAGGGTAACCCCCCTTACCTCGGCCGCTCGCCCAACCCTCTGCCTCCACGGAGAAACAAAACTTTGAAATTCGAGCAGTTCGGGTTGTTCAATCACTTTGAAAAAGCAATTTACAAGTCACACCGACCTTCCAAAACATCTGTAGACATTTCCAGCTCCCAACGGCGCGTTTTAATCACTTTAATCCACATTTGTTAGTAAAAAAAAAGCCCTACGAGGTGGAGAAAACACCTCTCTTCACACGAGCATCGGCCACGCCCCGGAAATTGGTTAGCTATTTTCAACAGCTCTATTGCAGTTAGTGCTGGAGGATTGCTATGGCCCACCAACCCTAAGCTCTCCAGATGAAACCAGCCTGCAATCTTGGCTAAGCTTTCCACAGCTGAACAGCAGAGGTCGCCTGTCACTCAGCAGGGGGAGAAGGTGGTAGAGGCAATTCTTAACCAAAAGCAGAGAGAGCCTCGAAACCAGACCAAGCCATCTGAGCCACGCCCCTCCAGGTTGCAAAAGAAAAAGCTCCCAGCAGCACTAGAGCAGTGGTGGAAAAGAAAGTACCATATTTTTCAGAGTATAAGATGCACCGGAGTATAAGACACACCAAGAATTTGAAGAGGCAAATTTTTTTTAAAAGTTTTTGCACTCTGCAGACCTCCCAAAAACGGCCTGTTTTTCGCAAAAACGGGACCATTTTTTTTAAAGAGCATGCATAACCTTTGCAAAGGGGGCGGAGTTTCAGGAGGCCAAAAATGCTGTATTTAGTGTATAAGACGCACCCAGATTTTCACCCTCTTTTTTGAGGGAAATAGGTGCGTCTTATACTCCGAAAAATATGGTAGTTGGCAGTCTCACCACAGAAGCTGTTTATTATTATAATGTTATAATGTTGTGCCATGTTCATGGCAAAAACTAATCAAGAGTAAAGACATCTAATGAAATACATGCTATTACAATAAATTGCAAAAAAAGAGATACTGCTTTTTATTTTTTCTCAACCCCTCTCAACTTGTCATCCTCGCAATCAGAATTCCAATTTTCCCACATCCAGCTGGCCTGAGATTTTCTGTTCCTTGTGTTGTACAAGATCGCCTCACATATCCTGTCATTCCGTCTTCAGAAGCTGGTTGGACTAACACACAACTTATTGTGTAACACTAAGCATTGTCAACTACAGGGAGTCCTCGACTTATCACCACAATGAAGCCCAAAATGTATGTTGCTAAGCGAGACAGTTCAATATAGGGCAATTTTGCCCCATATGATGACTTTTCTTGCCACAGTTGTTAAGTGAAGCACTTCAGTTGTTAAGTTAGTAACATGATTGTTAAGTGAATCTGGCTTCCCCATTGATTTTGCTCCTCAGAAGGTCGCAAAAGGTGATCTCATGACCCTGGAACAAGCAGGACCCTGCAACTGCCAAGCATCTAAATTTTGATCACATGAGCATGGGGAGGCTACAATGGCCGTAAGTGTGAAAAATGGTCATAAATCCCTTTTTTCCAGTAACGTTGTAACATCAAACAGTCACTAAACTAACTGTTGTAAGTCGAGGACTCCCTGTTTATTGTCACAGATTCAGGATTGGTACAGACCAGTGGTGGGTTTCTGCAGGCTCACACCTACTCGCGAGAGCCGGTTGGTGAAATTTAGAGAACCGGTGAGAGGGGGTTCCACCGGCATACCTGGAAGTAAATCTGGCCCGCCGCTGCCAGTGACCCAATGGGAAGGAAAGGAAGGAAGGAAAAAGAAAGAAAGAAAGAAAGAAAGAAAGAAAGAAAGAAAGAAAGAAAGAAAGAAAGAAAGAAAGAAAGAAAGAGAATTTATCATCACAATTGAGTTCAAAATTTTGGTTGCTAAGCAAGAGCGTTGTTAAATGAGTTTCACCACATTTTAAACGGTGGCCACTCCCACTCTGTCACATGACTGCCAAGCCACGCCCACAAAATAGGCCACACCTACAGAGTAGGTTCTAAAAAAAATTGAAACCCACCACTGGTACAGACTCCGGAATGGTTGTATACACATTAATTCCAGCTAAAAAAGACTTTTATTACAAACATTTATCACGAAAGATTACCTGTCATTTTTTTATTTCGAACCGTTTAATTTATTTCTGCCTTAATCTTCTCTTTTGCTTCTGCATCTCTATTCTTCTGTCCTTCCTCTAACCTTTTCTAAGTTCTAACTATCTGACTCTTGATCTTGACTTCCTATTTATCTCTGGGTGCTTTTCATTTTCTCTCTGATATTTTGCCTTCTCTTAACTCCATTGCACAAAACACCAGTAACTTCTCTTTGTACTCATGCATGTTTCACAGGCTCATCCTGCAGCAAGGACAGACTCTCGGTGAACTTCTGCGAGAGGGTGCGAGACATTGGCAGGTGCTCTGCGCCCTCCGTGAGGATTCAGTGCTGCCAAACGTGCAAAAGATCTTGGGCTGCCAGCGCAATGGAGCGGGAGAATTAACCAAATCCGAATCGTTACCCAAATAAAAAAACTGAACTTGCTAAGATGGACTTTGGAAATAAAGAAAAGTCTTCTACAATTTCCAGCATGCTCTATGGACCTATAATTTAAACCTTCCCCGAGGCAAAACAGCCTTTTCAAACATTGGACTCATTATTTTTGTATGTTCTATATATTATCTTTTTTTTTTCTGTACCTATTGGAAGTTTAATTTCATTTTCCTTCTGTGGGTCGCTCCCGGCTCAATTTTTCTGGCCCGGTTTTAATAAGGTTACCTTGCTTTAATGAATCAGTTTTTATGCTGATTCGGCAAGAAAGCTCTATTGGAAATAGAAAAAAGATTTTGATATATCCAGGTACAAGTCTTATTCTGTATTAAAACAGTCGTCTAGGTCAGGGATCAGCAACCTTAAACACTCAAAGAGCCACAAAGGTCCTAACCAGAAGCCACCATTCAATTTTGGAGCTGACCGGAAGTCTGGTTCCTCCCACCATAGAGTTTCCTTCTAGCGCGGCATCCTTTTTCCTCTACCTGTCCTAACCCAAAGCACTATCAATTGTGGATGCGACCTGCGACAGGGAGCCACAGCAGGACGAAAGAGCCACATGCGGCTCCAGAGCCACAGATTGCTCACCCCTAGTCTAGGTCAAAGGCTCTTTAATGTACAAGTTATCATTGTCATCCACTGACTTAAACATCCCCTTTTCAAAAATGGCCATTTTTGAAGCTGCAGTTGTAGAACCTGAGGCTCTCCAGCTATTTTTTGAATTCAGCCAGCATGGCTTACACCAGGGGTGACAAACTCAATTTAATTGAGGGCTGCATCAGGGTTGTGGTTGCGCTGGGGGGGCGTAGAGCATGGCCAGGGTGGGGATGGCCAGCTCAACGTCATTTGTGTTGACACTGCCAGTGACAATGGACCTCCGTTTTCAGCTGCGGTGGCCTCCTACAACCCTCTGTTAGCGAAAACAGAGCTTGGGAGGGCCATCCGTTTTCACTGGCAGGAGCACCATGGGCTGGTCCTTCGCTGTTTCCAGAGCAGCCCCGCGGGCCAGATCTAAGCCCCCGGGCCTTGAGTTTGACACCCCTGGTTTATACTAAAAAAAAATTGATGAGAGGTTTTTAAGACAACGCTTTCCTTTCCTAGGATTGCAATTTTCTTCTGGAATTCTATATGTGAAGAATTGTAAAAGTTGCCGTGTTTGTGTATAGCCGATTTATACCTCTGACTGAATTAATCAATTTTGTTTTTCAATATGGTGCTATTATACCATGGTGCTAAAAAACCCATATGGCATCTAAAACATTCTTTTTACAGCTGGGTTCAAAGAAGATACTAAGCCAGCGCCAAGTAAATAATATCCATTGCAATGGATGAATTCAACCATCACCACTTATAATCCTGGAGTTTGGGGCGTCGCATGTCAACCTAGCTCATTGTGGTATAGTGGGGGAAAAATGGTTAAATAAATCCTAGCTTAAGGTAGTTGGTGAAACCAGTGTTGCAAACGTGTACATTTATTGTATAAATGAACGGATGGTGTAATCTTGAAATTATGCTTTATCAGGGTGTTGCTGTGCAACACTGGCTGTATTGCTTCTTCAAAAAATATTACTTGATATATTTTGCTAAAAAGCCTTTAATTTGTACACTACGGAAAGCCATACAGCCCCTTGTGATGCTTCATGTGTCTCTGCTTCTTTGATGCTGCCAAGGATTTAATTGGATTTCTACATGAAAGGCTGTATGGTGAATGGCATTGGTTCGATGCACATGAACAAGTGCTTTGAAGGTCAACAGGTAAAGTCTTTCCCTTCACAGAAAATGAGCGGCATCTAGCCAGCCAAAGATGAGAGCAACGGGCTCGTCTTCATCAGAGACACTTGGTTGCCCAAAGCTATCAAAACACATAGAGGCCTAAAGATGCCCTTGAAAATGGCCATAATCAATTTCATAGCATTATAGAGGTGGAAGGAATCATCTTCCAATTTAGATCTCTGAAGTATTGAAACTAACTGTCTGGTCTTTTCTTAAAATAGCCAGATGGATTGTTCCACCATTGTACATTTTCATTATACAGATAGTCCTGTTTCATCTTCAGGATCCGGCCTTCTAAAGAGCAGTCAGGGTTGATCTCCTCTAGGACTGACAGGTTGGATTGCCTTGCAGTCCAAGGGACTCGCAGGAGTCTTCTCCAGCTCCATAGTTCAAAGGCCTCATTTCTTTGGCGCTCAGCCTTTCTTATGGTCCAAATTTTACAGCCATCCATTGCAACTGGGAAAACCACAGCCTTGACTATACACATTTTTGTTGGCAGGTTGATGTCTCTGCTTTTTAGTATGCTGTCTAGATTTGCTTTAGCCCTGTATTTTTCAAACTTGGCAACCTTAAGATGTGTGGACTTCAATTCCCAGAATTCCCCAACTAGCCATGTTGGCTGAGGAATTCTGGGGATTGAAGTTCACACATCTTAAAATTGCCAAGGTTAAGAACCACTGCTTTAGCCTGTCCTTAGACGCCATGTTCTTAAGTCCCATTGCCATCCTCTGAACTTTCTCCACCTGTCAATAACCCTCTGTAAAAGCAGCGTTCAGAATCAACACAGAATTCCAGGTGGGGTTTCAACAATTTGAGTAGAGGGGACTAATGATGTCCCACATTTTTGATACAAAGCTTCTTCCAATTCTGCAAAGAAATGTATTTGTCTTTCTACCAGTCTCTTACTACTGAGTCATGTTCAGCTTGTGGTCAAACATTCAAAACAATTCACCTGTCACTCACTCTGGAAGAAAACGCCAAGTAAGATTTGTTGGCTTGAACTGGTATCTGATTTCCCACATTCTTCATTGAGATACCTGTATAAGATCCTCAACCCTCAACAGCCTAATCAAGGAACCACCAAGACCTCTCCCACCAACACTGATAGGGCAAGCGATAGGTATATAATAATGAAAGTAAACCTCATTCCCATCTAGCACTGATGGTTTTGCCTAGTTGGGTAATGAAAGGTCTGCAAAAAACAGCGAAGGTCAGAGAGCATCAAGGACCCCAAAGTCCAACCCTGACCTACAAACCTTCTGTTCTATCAAAACCCTCAAGAGGATCACAGGAAAATGTGTATGTATAAAATATAAAAGGCTAATAGACCTAACACTGAAAAAAATTGTCACACACAAAACACACAACTCAGAAATACACACACCAAAACCTAAGTGGACAAACATAAATATAGTAACTCAATAGACCATGGCTAGAATCAATATCTCCTCTTTCCTTTTTTTCTCCCTTCCAGCTCCTCCCCAATTTTGGGGGAGAGGGGTATGGCACTAGGAGGGGAAAACAACCAATTTGATGATGCATAATAAATCAATCCCTTGGACTGCAAGGCGATCAAACCGATCAGTCCTAGAGGAGATCAACCCTGACTGCTCTTTAGAAAGCCAGATCCTGAAGATTAAACTTAAATACTTTGGCCACCTAATAAGAAGGAAGGACTCCCTGGAGAAGAGCCTCATGCTGGGAACGATTGAGGGCAAAAGAGGAAGGGGACGGCAGAGAATGAGATGGCTGGATGGAGTCACCGAAGCAGTAGGTGTGAGCTTAAATGGACTCCAGAGGATGGTAGAGGACAGGAAGGTCTGGAGGAACGTTGTCCATGGGGTCGTGATGGGTCGGACACGACTTCACAACTAACAACAACAATCAATCAATCATGGTTTTTACTTCACAAGCTTTATATCGCTTCAACCATAACTGGATCGTGCTATCAAGATACTTCAGTCACCAGTTTCCAGAGAATATATATATTTTTTTTAGCAGGTCCACTTTTTTGCCTTATTTGCAAGGCATTGCCCTGCCATCTGTTGGCCAGAAAGAACAGAGAAACCTGGAAGACAATCCAAGTAGATTCATCCCAGTGATTGATTTCAAGGTGTAGTTCAATAAGCAACATTTATTCATAGGCTGTATTTTCAGTCCTGCTAAAATTATGTCAGTATCCAAAAGTCTCCCATGATAATACAGTGGAAATGGTCTTTTAAAAATATATTGATTTTCTTGAAATGGGAAAGAATGTCGATCTGGCTTTAACCCTATTTTCTATCAATAAAAGTGCAAAAAACATTCCCTTTGGAGATCTTTCTTTACAGAAGAAAACAAGAGAGTTTCGATTATAAGAGAACCCTTATAATCGGCTTCTTAGAATCTCAGTGCTGCTTCTGCCCAGGTAAATTGCATTAAAAGAAATGCAATTGAAAAATAGCTAAGACTTCTACCAGAAAATCCCATATATTCTCAGGATTTTGTTGAAAAGCAATGACAGATCAATTTACAGCTGAAAGGGTAGAAAATGGGTTCACAAATTGAATTGTGTTTACTGCTTTTGAGGAGGGGGGGACTTGCATTAAATACATAATAAGGAAACAGGTTGGGGTTTTTTTGTATATAGATAACCCTGCTGTAGCTATTCAAGCAAAGCTTTAATATATGTAATTGCCATTTGCTACTTAGAATGCAGTTTCCCAGCTCATAAAATAGAATGGCATTTTTTTTCCTGCTTAATTTATGAAGTGCTTACATTTGCAAAGGTTCACATAGGGGGGAGATACAGTATATTACAAGTATTTTATATAGTCGTGCTGGAACATTAATTGTGATGCGTACGTTAATTCCTATCTATGTTCAAGGGAAATGTGGTCTCTATTGTTTTACCTGTTATCTATCCAGGTTAAGGCCCCTTCCCTCTTTTTCTATCTTCCAGCCTTTTTCTTCAAAACTTTACAGATACAAGCAAGTCAAGGATTATTCTTATAATTTCCATCCTAATGCAGACTATTTTTCCCTTGCTTGAACACAGAAATAGCAATAGCACTTATTTAGTTTTATAGGGTTTTTTAGCGCAGGGCCAGTTTAATTTGTTTTTAACTTTGTACTCTGTTTGTTTTAATTGTATTTTTAATTCCCTGTGCCCTGCCTCGAGTCCCTTCGGGGAGAGAGAGTGGGTTATAAATTAAAATTATTATTATTATTATTATTATTATTATTATTATTATTATTATTATTATTATTATTATTATTATTATTATTATTATTATTATTATTATTATTATTATTATTATACTACCACTTCCCAGGGCTTTGCAGCCCTCCCTAAGCAGTTTACAGAGTCAACCTTTTTGCCCCCAACAATCAGGGTCCACATTTTACCCACCTCGGAAGGACGGAAGGCTGAGTCAACCTTGAAAAGCTATTTTCCACGTACTTGTAAGAAGATTCAGTGAAATTTCTTGTCTTCTGACGGCATGGAGAAAGCTGAAGGGAGAGTTATGAGTCACTATGAAATCGCCAACTGATACATCATGCCTGAATAAGCAGTATTATCTGGGGGTGGTGATCTTGGCTCTTTTAATTAAACGTTTGTTCCAGATTTCAGCATTTACATTGTACTAGGGTAGTCACGGACCATTGGCAACTGAAGACTACATAATGCGCGTAAGATCCGGGAGTTAAACACACATGCATGCCGGCAAACTAACTGGATTCCATACGTAAAGAAGAAAAATCTCTCGTATCAAGAGTTTCTAAAGAGTTTCCTAGAGGGACTGGCTGAGCACCATCCACCATAATCTGAAAATTTTTTTATATTGAAAAAGTTTTATTGGTTTTATAGTTTTTCAATAGGGTAGGGTAAGAGATACAAAGAAATTTTGAGAGCTTTCGCGTCGAGGTCGTCGGCCCTTCCAGAGCCTCATAATAAATCATTAACAGAAAACATTTTTCATAATACTACAAAGTGAAAACAAGTACATATTTCTAAGTTCTTCTATGCTGTCAGTCATTTGCAAAAATCCAGATACACGTTATACAATATTACTCAAAAAATCAAAGCAAAGTTATTTTTTAGATCTAAGTCTCTTGGCAATTGTGTCTTCTATCCCTCCTTCCAGGCCCCCAGCGGGCGGGGCCGTGGCCCCCCCTGGATCTTCCCCCAGGACAGAGGAATGTTTTTTAAGAAAGGCTTCCGCCTCAGCAACTGTTTTAATCCTCACTGTTTTAATCCTCACTTCCTCCTTCCCAGAACACCAGCATCCCTTCGGGCATCACCCACTTGAACCAGATCCCGTGATCAAACAACTTTTTAGACAAGGAAAATTTCCTCCTCGCTTCTCTAATCTTTCTTGGAATCTGCTTCAAGATGGCAACCTCCTTTTGTTGGTAAATTAACGGTCCTCCTCTTTGCACCTTCAAGATTTCCTCTCTGGTTGACCTTCTAACAAATTTAACATGTATCTCTCTGGGCATAATCTGAAAATTGATAATGGGGAAACGATCATCCTCCATTCATCTCCTGTTAACAATCATATCATCCCTTGCGGGGTGAAGTCTGGGCAACTGAATGGAGCTGAGTGTTTACTGGCCAGATGCCCTTCCCGTCGCCAATGCAGAGTTTTGTTCAGCAGATATATTTTCGCTGTACCTAGAGAGAAATATCTGCCTCTACCTAGGATCGAACTCACAACCTCCTGATTGTGAGGCGAGAGCTCCACCTCTAGGCCACTGCACCACTCTAATGGAGAAATGATGTATTTATTAGGAAGTGATTTGTTCCAGAACCAGGGTTGCTTATGAGTGCTGGATGTTCAGAGAAAACCCTTTAATGTTTTCTTTTAAATAATTTCGGGGGGGGGGGGAGAGATATTTGTTTATTGTAGGACAGGAGTCCCAATACTAATGTTGATCCAGGCTGGCATTCCAAGACGCGAAAGTGGCGGGTGAGTTTGCCATATGTGCACGCAAAATTGCATCCGTGACAGCAGTGTGTGCATGCACACGAAACCATCCCCTCCCCCCCACACCCTCCAGCCATCCCCCCCCCCCCGTCAGTCTGCCAAGCTAGAAAGGTTGGAAATTGCTGTTGTAGATGAAAAAACGGGACATCGCAGTCTCCTAGATCAGTGTTTCTCAACCTTGTCAACTTGAAGATGTCTGGACTTCAACTCCCAGAATTCCCCAGCCAGCATTTGCTGGCTGGGGAATTCTGGGAGTTGAAGTCCAGACATCTTCAAGTTGACAAGGTTGAGAAACACTGTCCTAGATCAGCGGCCTCCAATTTTTTGAGGCACCAGAGACCAGTTCCGTGGAGCAGTTGCTCTGCAGTCTGAAGTGTGTGGTTTCACCTGCTTCCCACATCCCACAGATTGGGCTTTGCTTGTTTCTGGTTTCTAGCATGTGTGGCCCTTTGCTGATCCAGAGTCCTAGATCAGAATTTAGAACTTGCTGACATCTCACTTGGGTTCATCAAGACCGTCTTTCTCCTGAGCTTTCATTGTTCAGGTTTAAGGTAGGGTTTTGTATCCAAAGGGAAGAAATTGAGGCCCCTCACCAGTCAGTCAGTAGCAGGAAAGCTAAAGATGTTTAGAATAGCATTTGAAGTGCCTTATCAGCTTTCTGTTGTCCCTTGAAAAATAAGGAAGTGTACTGCTTTCAATTTTCCCCAAATGCCATTATAACTATTATCTTTCCCAGCTCATGTCATGATCTTTCCTAAACTGAAAGCCTATAAATAGGGCTGCATCTCACTCTCTGTATTGCATAACATCAGATAGATGCAGGAGACAGAGTTAATAATTGCTGTGCAAGAGGGGACGTCATTTATTAGTTTTTAACCGTTGCTTCTTGTCCTGCCTTCAGGTGCTTTGCGGAATAGCTTGACTCCCTCTTCTTTGTGGCAGCCCCCCAAATATTGGATTAACTGCTATCATGTCACCCCGAGAGTCCTTCTTTTCACTGGACTAGTCCTACCCAATTCCTGCAATTGTTTTTCATGTTTTAGCCTCCAGTCCCCTAAGTCAAGGGTCTGCAAAGTCGGCTCTTTTAAGACTGGTGGACTTCAACTCCCAGAATTCCTCAGCCAGCTATGCTGGCTGGGGAACTCTGGGAGTTGAAGTCCACCAGTCTTAAAAGAGCCGACTTTGCAGACCCCTGCGCCTAAGTCATCTTTGTTGGTCTTCAGAGTCTGCCATCTGCAGGAAACTCCTTTGCTGAAAATCCAATTAATGCAGAGGAGAACTTAGAAGCTGCAACAAGCCAGTCTTGGAGGCAGATTCATATTTCCTATTTTGCAAGATTATCCAAGGAGCAGAAGGAAAACTGAAAATACATCACCAGCTACTGTGGAACAGTGGAACGACTTGACTCCAGAAGTTGTGAATGCCCCAACACTGGAAGTCTTTAAGATGTTGGTTAGTCATTTGTCTGAAACAGTATAGGGTTTCCTGCCTGGGCAGGGGGTTGGACTAGAAGACCTCCAAGGTCCCTTCCAACTCTGGTATTGTATTGTGTTGTGTTGTGTTGCTTTGTATTCAACTATAAGCAGGATGCGATCCTATTTTAAATCTCAGAAGTGCTTGTCATCTAACCACGTACAACGGAACTATCCTGACACAGGAAAACATTGGGACAATTTGATGTTCTGCATTAGATGATATTGTAAATCAGTGTTTGCCATACTTGGGTACTTTAAAATGTGGGGATTTCAACTCCCAGAATTTCCCAGCCTCCTTAAAGCTGCCAAACTTTGTTGTAAATGAAAGAGAAGAATGAACAGGAATTGTAAACCACCAAAAAACCCAGGGGCACAATCTCTTTGTTGAAAATTAGAAGGCATTTTTAACCGAATTTATTCTGTGAAGAAAAACACTGAAGAGGTTTGATCTGAATCCCTGATTAGCCTTTTCTCTGGATCTAAGTTATATCATTTCAGAAGCTGTTATCCAGTTGCTAATCAAAATAATCTCCCTCATCATACAAAGATTTTCAATTTCATCCCTATTTGAATTCTGAACCTATAAATGTGTTTTTGACTTATTTCAAAGACAGGATAGTGCAAAACTTTTCTCCCTCAAAACTAACATAGGAGAGAACGAGAAAGCTAGCTCTAATTGGAGGTAAAGAAGGAAAGGATTTGGTTAAAATTCTTCTTCAGCATTTTTGCTGTGGCAGCGCTTCAGCTGCAGCAGCCTTTCTACTGTTGCGGGCACAGTACGTTCCCCGTGAATCTTGTTGTCTCTCGTACGGATGTTCACAGTCCCACAGGTCTTCTCTTTCTCACCAACAACTAAAAGGCAGACAGAGAGGAAAAAAGCGAAGAGAAACAAGTTAACATCAGAAAAGCAGGTGCAATGCATTACTATAAAATATTCAAGAGTGATGGTGCCTCCATTATTATGGGCAGAAAATGATACCCATCATAAGGGTATGGAAAAATTGTAGGGTTTCCTTCTATACCAGGGGTGTCAAACTCTATTTCATTGAGGGCCGCATCAGGGATGTGTTTTACCTCAGGTATGTGTGTGTATGTGTGGCCAGGGTGGGCATGGCCAGTTTGACACCACACATGTCAGGGGCACCTCTGGTGGCCGGAGCGCTCTGGTAGTGAAAATAGGCTCCTGAGCTCAGTTTTCAGCCGTGACAGCCTCCTGCAGCCCTTTGCAATGAAAACAGACCTTGGGGTGGGGGAGAGCCGCGTCCCCCCCGCCCCGATTTCACTGTCAGAGGGCTGCAGGAAGCCGCCATAGCCAAAAATGGAACCTGGGAGGACTGAGCGTGGCCTCCCAAGCTCCTTTTTCACTGGGAGAGGCACCGTGGGCTGGTCCTTCACTGTGTCCAGGGCGGGTCAGATCTAAGCACCCCATGGATTGCATTTGGCTCCCGGGTCTTGAGTCTCCTGTTCTATACATTTCTAAAATATGGTGTATGGGAAATATGGTGTCTTTTTCATCAAAATGAACTGTTTGAGGAGAATTCTATATTCTCAAATTGAATGAGCTTGAAATTAGAAGATTCTAAATTGGAAGATTAGAAGTTAAATGAGGTAATTTAATGTAGTGTTCCTCAAATATGGCAATGTTAAGATATGTGAACTCCAATTCCCAGAATTCCCCAGGCAGAATTCTAGAAGCGGCAGACCATACATCTTAGAAATGCCAAGTTTGAGGAAACTCTGTTAAATAATCTCATCAGAAGATTGGAAATAAAATTGTTTGCTTAAGGGGACAGTGAATACTTTCTGGGCATTTTATCAGGAGCAGCTTCTATCAGAAATATTTGGAATTGCTGCTTCTCTGCCCTTCTGACTCCTCTCTGTCCTTATGACAACTGCCATATAGATATGTGACTCAAAAGAAATCTACAGGACAGCATGCAGAAAAACCACTGCTGATATGCAGCTCTATGACAGAAATAGCATCAATTGGATTTCATTACCAAATTAATAGTAGGAAATCAACAACTGTGTATTGTGCATTTTAAGTAGGTTTTGCATGCTATTTGTATTTCAAAGCATTTACACAAAAGCAAAATAGATGCAAATTCATAAAGTAGGAGTTCCCTATTTATTCTCACTCCCCTCTGGCAAATAAAGGCAGGGGGAAAGTGTTAAAATAGAAAGGAAAAACCATATAGTAACAGAATAATAGACAGAATAAGAGAGTTGGAAGGTACCTTGTAGGTCATCTAGTCCAACCCCGCGACCCAGTTGGAGACCCTACACCATTTCTGATGGTGTGTGTGTGTGTGTGTAACAATTGCGTTTGATTTTGTCTATGCATTTTGGTATGAAAACAGCATGACATTTTTGTTACTTCTTTCATTAGCACAGTGTTTCTCAACTGTGGCAACCTTAAGACAGGAGAACTCCAACTCAACAAATAAGTTAACTTTTACGAAGTTTACTTAATACCTACCTATTCGTTTTTAATGTTTTTTTAACTGTATATTTTATATTTTTTTAGCTTTACAATTATTGTTTGCATTTCACCCTGCCTATGTTGGTCTGCGACGATAATACAGATTTGATTGATGCAACTTGACAGGTGGATTCTGGAAGTTGAAGTCCACCTGCCCTAAAATCACCAGTTGAGAAAAACTGTAATGCGGGGAAGAGCAGAGTTCTCAGCATTTTCTGTCAATCTGAGAAGCAGAGAAGACCTATTGCTACAAACGAAGACCTAGTGCAATTTAATAGCTATACAGGCCTGGAAGCTCAGATTCGTTCCAAAAGTGGCACTCATTAAAAGGAGAACTCGTACATTTAAATAATGGGGCTTTCCTTGCATGTCAGAATGCTGCCAGCAAAACAGCAACTTGGTACATTAACAAGCAGGCAACCGCTAATTAGCTTCTGAATGATGCTTTAAAGTGGATATTTCTCAAATGGACACACACACACACACACACACACACACACACACACACACACACACAGAGCACAGAGACACTTTTACCTAAAATAAAATTGTACTGGGCAAGTTGAGCGTTTCTGATCTTCTTATTCAGAGTGCAACCAGGATCCACGTCAACATCCGCCATTAAGCCAGCATCATGGAACTGTTGCTTCACCTTGGGGAGAAACCAAATCAGCAATGTTTTAGACTGTGCATGAAGCAGAGACCTGGAGGGAAAGGCATTTTGGGGCTTTGCAGGTCTCCAAATCAAAATAGCAAGTTTTGCTCCACCAACATGACATTGGCATAGTCCCAGATGACTGTAATCAAATTAACATTTAGAAGTTAAGCCCTACAATATTCATATCGGAAGTATTTGGATAACATGTTTTTCAAAGATATTCAGATAGAGGCAGACATGAACACAAATTGTGACTCTGATCTAGATACATTACTCATCAATGCACGTTACACATCAACAGTTTTGCCATTGGAAACATTACATGCATGCAGAAACATACATATGACTGCGCAGTTATAAACAAAACACGTATAGTGCAATATCGGGTTTTCAATTTCAATTGTACAGAAAGTAAAGGATGTAATGTTTTTTTAATTTTTATAGTTATAATGTACCCTGAAGATGGCATTTAATTTTGTTATACCACGTGCAATGACAATAAAGTAAAGTAAATTAAAAGAGTTTCCCCTCCATGCCATCATTGCTAAACAACTACTTCCCCAAACACTGTCTTTTGCCCTAGGACAGGGGTCCCCAACCTTTTTTGCACCAGGGACCGGTTTCATTTTAAAGAAAATTCTGCGGGCCGGCTGGTGTAGAGGGGGAATGGGAGGGGGGGGGGAACAGGTGGCACATGCGCACGCGGGGAGGAGGGGGAACAGGCGGCGCATGCGCACACAGGGGGGGAGGAGTTGGCTCACTCGGCCCTCTAGGGAAGTGATGTCGAACCTTTTTTTCCTTGGGTGCTGAAAGCATGCACTCATGCGCTGTTGTGCGTGTTCGCGTGCCCATACCCATAATGCAATGCTTCTCCCACATGCCCCTTCCCCTGCACATCCGTGTGACACCCCCTCCGTGCACTTCACACCCCCTTCCCATATGCGCGTGACCCCCACCCCTGTGCTGGCCTTGCGGATGTGTGTGCAACATCCCCCACTTTTGGCCTCAGATCCCAAAACAGCGCTGGGGGAGGGGAGGGAAAGCCTTGCATCTCAAAACAGCGTTGAGAGGGAGGGAAACCACCTTTTCTCAGGGCTGCCTTGGGATCGGAGGCTTCTCAAAACAGCGCTATTTTGGGGAGGGAGGACTTTCCCCTTCTCAGGGCTGCCTTGAGATCGGAGGGCCTCCAACAGTGCGAACGGCCGCGCCTGCGCTCTCCCGCATCTGGTGCATGCTCTGCCCAGGGGGCTGCTCCCTCCTCCTCCTCTCCAGCCCTGCGGCCCGGTTCCTATCAAGCCACAGACCGGCACTGGTCCGCGGACTGGGGGTTGGGGACCCCTGCCCTAGGATATCAAACCATGTAGTAGGGTTGTATTATTATTATTATCCTTCTTGTCTTTCCCATTACCTAATCCTTATGACTATCACTTGTTGTTTCTATCTTATGATTTAGGTTGATTGTTTTTATTTAGTGTCTTATGACTATCACTACGTGTTGTATCTTATGATTCATGATCATATTATTATCATTTGTTCCTTGTATATATATACTGAGAGCTTATGCACCATAGACAAATTCCTTGTGCGTCCACTCATACCAGGCCAATAAATATTATGTTCTGTTCTGTTCTGTGCTATGCTATTCCTATTCCATCCAAAACCCCAAGCAGAGCAGCCTTTAATCAGGCTTAAATAGACAAATCTCCCAAAATATTCCTCTTATTAAAGAGCTAGCGATCCACTTCTCAATTAAAACTTACCTTTTGTGCATATTCATCACACGTTGGCCCAACTGGTATTACCATCACTTGTTGAGGAGATAACCAGAGCGGCCTTGGACAAAAGAGAAGCAACAGAATTCACTGCTGTATACTTAAAGACAACGGCAAATTCCTGCTAACTTTGGGGGGGTGGATCTAGCAACAATGACCTTCTGCACTGCTATTAATGTAAGTATTTCTTAGGAAGCGTACATAGAATGGGCTTCAAAACTCTTACATTTCTTCATAGTTCAGAATAGGTTAGATCCTGATTCCATATTATAGTTCTACCAACTAATTGAGATTGAACAAATTTTCTAGTTCAAAATGTAACCTGGCTCTTTACATGGCTTTAATAAGATGTCGCAAGTTACTTTTTTTCAGCGCTGTTCGAACTTTGAATGGGCGGAAACGGGACAGATGCCCCGTGCTGGCCACGCATGTTCCCTGCGCCTCATTTTCACCAGCGAAGTGGGGCAGGCGGCCGTCCACACCGAAAATGGGGTGCAGGGGGCACGCGAGGCCCAACAAGCCCCATTTTCCCCAGCAGGGTTCTGTAGGAGGCCACCCAGGCCAAAAACAGGGTGCAGGCTGGTCCTTTGCTACTTTCAGGCCCGCCCCGCGAGTCAGATCTAAGCACCTCGCGGACCTTGAGCTTAACACCCCTTGATTTATTGCAATGTCTAAACTCAGCCCCCTTAATGAGGGTTGTGGGGAAAATAGCAAGCAGGGATATGATATACACCACCTTGAACTATATGGAGTATGATATGATAGCAATTATAACTAAAAGTTGTGATTTCATATTTTTATGTACAGGTAGTCCTCAACTTATGACTACAATGAAGCCCAACATTTCTGTTGCCAAGCAAGGCAGTTGCCCCCCATTTTATACCTTTTTTTTGCCACGGTTGTTAAGTGAATGACTTGTTAAAAGTACATTATGCACTTGTTAAGTGAATCTGGGCTTCCCCTATTGACTTTGCTTGTTGGAAGCCAGTTGTGAAGGTTACACATGATGATCACGTGGCCCCAGGAGGACAGTGCAGCTGTCATAAATAGATCCGCTTGTCAATCACCCAAATTTTGATCACTTGCCCGTGAGAAAATTGAAACGGTCAGTGTGAAAACTGGTCACGAGTCCCACTTTTTCCAGTGCTGCTAATGAATGATTTTAAGTCGAGGACTACCTGTATAACAGGGGTCCCCAACCTTTGCAACTTTAAGTCTGAAGGACTTCAGGTTCCAGACTGGCTGGAGAAGTCTGGAACCTGGCTGGAGAAGCTGGAACCTGAAGTCCTTCAGACTTAAAGTTGCAAAGGTTGGGGACCCCTGTTATACAGGTAGTCCTCGACTTAAAATCATTCATGGGAGCTTCTGGGAGCTGAAGTCCTTCAGACTTAAAGTTGCAAAGGTTGGGGACCCCTGCTGTATAAAATAACAATACAATACCATTTGCCTCCGTAGTTTTCAGTCAGGATAGCAATCATCCTCTCCACCGATCCCAAAATGGCACGATGTATGATCACTGGTCTCGTTTTGTCATTACCATCATGGCTAGAAGATAAAATCAGTGTCATTCTCAAAACCCAGTGAACTAGATGAGAATGATAAAAGGCAGAATGAAACCATGGGATGTACTTACCTCATGTATGTCAGGTTAAATCTCAGAGGGAGCTGGAAATCCAACTGGATGGTGGCACATTGATGGTACCTTCCAATGGCGTCTTTGATCTGGATATCAATCTTTTTTGGAGGGGGGGGGGTTGAAAAGGAAGAGGATGAGGCAAACAAACATGGACCGAATTCTCACAAACATTGACGAACTGAACTGAAGGAGCTTCTTGGATGAGAAGCGAAACATCTTGACAGAAAAACAAAGGAAGTTCAATTGCCTCTTAGAAAAGCATCTTTGGTCATGGCCTGTTCTGTCCCACGGGCTGAATCACCCAGCATACAGGCTTGGCTGCTTGCCACTGTTTAATTACGAGATAAGCGAATGCTTTGACTAAGAGCCCAGACAACTCACGTAATCCCAAACACGACTAGAAGGCTCAGGCTTTCTGGAATACTGAACTTCAAACAGTTGCTTCCTGCAAATATCCCCTCCCAATGCCTCACCTATAAGGTCTCTTGGGAGGGGCCACTCAGCAACCACCTGGCTCTTAATCATAGTCTGTGAGCCTGCCTCCGATGTAATTGCTGCTTCCACCTCTCAGCCCTGCTCAGTCTGGCATCATGGACAAACTGCCTTTGATGCTCCCCACTGCTCCATGACCCAGGCGCCTCCTGGTGGCCAACCAGCCTCTCTGAGTCCTGCTCTGACACTGAGCCCTCCTCCAGGCCTCCCTCCTCCTCCAGAGCAGACTCGAAGGGCTCTTCGCTAGAAGAGTCCGTCAGCAGCTCATCCGGAGCCGGCTGGGCCACAACATGACCCGAACCCAATTATGGAAATGAAAAAAAAAAATGGCGTGGAAAGGGAAATCGTCCACGGGGGGAAAAAAAGGGAATTTTTTGGTCAGAACCTGATTTGGTCGTGACCAGAGGTTCTACTGTTCTTTGGATGGTGTGGCAGTTGCCAGGGTTTTAGCCCACACCAAGATCTGCAAGCTTCAGCAGTAGCTGAAAATTTATTTGTTCACTCAAGCTTTTAATTCTAAACAAATCTGCTATTATCCCTTGTGGCCTTGATTTTTAATATGACTTAATTCCACATTTTAAAATCCTATGTTGTGCCTAATTTGGAATTCGCATCATAACGAAAAACATCCTCACATTGTCTAGCAGTCCACTGAGGAAAAACATACCTTGGTGTCAAAGGGAAGAACGAACAAGCGAGCTCTTCACCCAGGGACTAGCTTCAAGATTATTCTCCTGCTTCCATTATATCTTGTTTACCAGATTTTTCGGAGTATAAGACTTCGAAAAGAGGGTGAAAATCTGTGTGCGTCTTTTACACTGAATACGGCATTTTTGGCCTCCCGAAACCCCGCCCCCTTTGCAAAAATGGCCGTGCAGAGCCTTTAGGAGGCTTCCGGAGTGCTCCTGGGAGCTGATGTGGGGAAACATGAACGAAAAAAAGCCGTTTTTTGCTCATTTTTGCCCCCTCCAACCCCCAGGAGCACTCTACAAGCCTCCTAAAGGCTAGAATGCTGTTTATTTTGACAAAACACATTTAGCAAAAAAACGGGTCGTTTAGGAGAGGTCTCTAGAGTGCAAAAACTTTTTTTATTTCAATTTGCCTCTTCAAAATCTCGGTGCGTCTTATACTCCAAAAAATACAGTAACTCCTTCATTTAATGGTATGGTGCCTATACCTCCCTTATTTTATTTTATTTCACATTATCATTACCATCAGCAGCTTCTTCCCAAGAAGAGCAAAAGGTTTCCTAAGATATTTCATTAGGATTCTTTTTTGCTACCTTGCTTTACAATCTAGTTCGCCTTGGTACAAACAGTGCAAAGAATTGTCTTTGTCTCTGAATTACACAGAAATGGATGTGTTCCCCTCATTTTCATCTTGCAAGGTGTCAGTGAAACACTATCAATCAGATCTAGCATTTTTGTTCCAAGCACCGCCCTTCTCAGGCCTCCAAAACAAGGAATAAAATGTATTGATACTTCAAAGCTGAATTCTTCATTGTTTCCTATAGACAGAATCTTGCCAAATGAAAGACTATCTGCATCTACCATACACCCTGAGAACGAATAACGAGAGGCTGTCTTCACCCTATTTCGCTCCTATAAAATATCACCACATTATATCGCACATACAAATCTGTTACATGCAGTTCTTCTGTATACAATTCTGTTTAGCTCATAGTCTAGTCCAGTATTTCTCAACCTTGGTCACTTGAAGATGTGTGGACTTCAACTCCCAGAATTCCCCAGCGTGTGGCTGGCTGAGGAATTCTGGGAGTTGAAGTCTACATATTTTCATGTGGCCAAGGCTGAGGAACACTGGTCTACTCCATTCCTCAGATCAACTCCCCTGATAAGCATTACTTATTCAACAGGCAAAGAGGAAGGCTAAGAATAAGTGAGCAATCTTGTTGCATACATACACCAACCTGTCCCCATTTTATGGTACAGGAGTAGTAATAATAATAATAATAATAATAATAATAATAATAATAATAACAACAATAACAACAGCAACCTTTATTGTCATTGTAATAATATTGTAATAAAATGACAATGAAATTGAGTACCGTGTTTCCCCGAAAATAAGACAGGGTCTTATTTTATTTTGACCCGTGAAATAAGCGCTTGGCCTTATTTTCAGGGAAGTTTTATTATTTTTGAGGTGCAGGAGGCGGCGAGTGTGGTCACCTCATGGCTGCTGCTGTGTTGCAATATTTTTGGGGAGGGCTTATCTTAGCACATGCGCTCAAAAGCCCGATTGGGCTTATTATCTGAGGAGGTCTTATTTTCAGGGAAACAGGTAGAGTTGTTTTCTCACCCTCCTCCTGAATATTCTGCTAAATAACCTCAGAGCCCTGAAGAGAATTATGGTATAATGGGAGTCAAACACAGCTAAGCGAACAGTACCAGTCCATAGCTTCTCTAAAACAACCTCATGGAAAATGAAAGAGTATTTTAAAATGTTGCTCTTAAGGTGATTTACTAACCTTCGGCCCATAGAAAGCTCCATCTCCAGGATTCAGTTCCCATTTTTCGCCAAACTCATTCAGGCTGTTTTCAAGTTGCTAGTGGAAAATGATATGCCAAATATTAATGGAGTTATTCTAAGCAAAATGACTGGTTGTTTCTCTTCTTCACAACACAAACGTTAGAGGAGTTTACTTCTTATGTATTTGTATAGCCAAGGCATGATGTGGCCCGCCAGCAGAGCTGGCAGCAGATTCGGACA
Source organism: Rhabdophis nuchalis (assembly GCA_039707465.1). Classification (NCBI taxonomy): domain Eukaryota; kingdom Metazoa; phylum Chordata; class Lepidosauria; order Squamata; family Natricidae; genus Rhabdophis; species Rhabdophis nuchalis. The sequence continues at coordinate 227,817,574 of CM077644.1, forward strand.
GTGAGGAAGTTGGGAAGGAAGATGGGCCAGTCCTGGAGTCTGGGGAAGGCTCTGTGTCGGAAGCAGAGAGTAGGCGAGAGCCATATGCCAGTTATCAGCTGCCTTCAGAGTCAGACATCAATGAGGCAGACTAACAGCCGGTGTGCGCATGCGCAGAGTTGCCAGATGAAGGGAACAGCTAAAGAACAGGGTTGACTTGGAAGTAAGGTCACAAGTGGACAATGAATGGCCCCTCCCAGAGGAAATAAAAGAGGAGCAAAAGGGGAGTGGAGTTTGCAGGAGACAATTAGTTCGCTTAATTGATTCGTGACTCTCTGAGACTCCTTGCCAAGTTCTGAAGATATCGGCTTGGCAGCTCTCCAAGCCAGATAAGGTCTGTGATTGTAAATCCTCCCTTGAAAGACTTGGCTGGCAGAGAACCTGTTGCTGAAATTTTTGAAGCCCACCCACCCGTGCCCTCAATTCTCATGCTAACAGCTCCTTCCTTTCCTGCTGCCTCTACTCTATATGGAACGCATGTATCTAAGGTTATAGGGGAAAAAATTCACATAATGCGTTCTTTTTTCATCTCCTCTAAGAAAAGGTATTTGAGGACACCAGGACTGCAGGCTCAGTACAATTTAACCCTCAAAGTACTAATTGGAAATTATGTATTTGGCTAGAGCTTACTTAAGACTGATTTACGTTGGCCCACTTACTGCATTATTATAGGAAATAAATGAAGAAACCGCTATATTTAGGACACAAATACCTTCTCAGCTTCATTCCACACTTCAATATCTCCAAGGAACTTTTCGGGACGGGTAGAGAGGTGAAGTTTGAAGGAAAAACCAAAGACTTCATACACAGCACGCAAGAATTCCAGGCAACTTTTGATCTCCCCTTCAATCTGTCCACAAAGCGAAAAGACCCAATGCGATCAATATCCATTTGTTTTTATAACACTCTTTTCCTTAAATTACCCCAGAGATCAGGGATGCCAAACACAATTTCATTGAGGGCCACAACAGGGTTGTGTTTGACCTGGGGAGGGGTGTGTGTGACCAGGGGGCACGGCCAGCTCGACATCACTCATGTCAGGGACGCCTGCAGTGGCCCGAGTGCTCGAGAGGGTTCAAGAGGGCCCTAGATAAAGATCAGCTCTGGTGGATATGGACCTGGTTTATAAAATCAACTCAGCTTATGCTAGGATAAAGAATGTACAAAGAGAAATTCATGTTAAATTTCTCAGGAGATCCACAAGGGATGAGATATTGAGGGCCCAACGGGATGGAACCTTGAAATATCAGGATAAAGAAATAGCCATCTTGAAAAAAATTCTGAAAAGAATTAGAGAAATAAGAAGGAAGTATTCCTTCCTGTCTAAGAAACTATATAAAAAAGGAATTTGGTTCAAGTGGTTGTTGCCAGAATGAATGCTGATATTTTGGGAAGGGGACAGGGTAAAAATTAAAACATTAACTGAGGCGGAGGCATTTATTAAAAAACATTCCTCCCAGTTGGGAGGTGAAGATGGGGGAACAGAGGGAGCAATGGCCCCGCCTGGAGACAGGAAAGAAGAGTCAATTGTGAAAAGACTCAGGTCTCAAAAATGATTTTATTTGAAAGCTTATTGTAATTGTTGATACACGAAAAAATGGCAAAGAAAAAAAAAAGATTGATTATATGGATTGTAAGATGTAATCTTTTTATGTGCATAGCCTTTATTTTTAAAATTGTATATGTATGAAGTCTTTTGGGAGGGACACCACCAATGGCAGGGAAGATGCCAAAATGTTATTTTCACCTTGCACCTTTTTCCCTGTAAAAACTTTAAAAACCAATAAAATTCTTAAAAAAAAAAAAAAAAAGAAGGCCTGCGGGCTGGATCTGCCCCTCGGCCCTTGAGTTTGACACCCCTGCCCTAGATCATTTCCCACCTGATCCATGGCGCAAAATATGTGAGCGTCATCTTGCTGGAACCGCCTCACTCGGGTAAGACCGGTCAGCGTTCCCGACAGTTCGTTACGGTGCAGAACTCCAAAGTCAGCCAGGCGCAGAGGCAGCTCCCTCCAAGATCTCGGCCGATGATCAAACATAAGACTAAAGAAAGTAAGACAAATAGTTGACATCTGACCGGGATGACATTGCGGAAAACAGCCATACGAGGAATCAAAAGCAGCCTTGGAAAGCAGATCCTTTTTTATACATCTGCCAAGTTTCCCCAACCAGAAGTTCTCCAGGCAGATTAAGGACTACAGTTTTAGGATTTCCAGCTCAGCAGAGGACATTTTATCATTCCTTCTAGCTACTACTGTATTTTTCGGAGTATAAGACGCACTGGAGTATAAGACACACCAAGATTTTGAAGAGGCAAATTAAAAAAAAAAGTTTTTACACCCTGCAGTCCTCCGAAAAACGGTCCGTTTTTCACAAAAACAGCCCCCCCCCAAAGGGCATGAATAGCCTTTAGGAGGCTTGTAGAGTGCTCCTGAGGGCTGGGGGGGGGGGGCAAAACCGAGCAAAAATCAGTCCGTTTTTTGCTCATTTCCGCCCTCCCCAGCCCCCAGGAACACTCCGAAAGCCTCATAAAGGCTATACGCAGCCATTTTGGTGAAGGGGGTGGGGTTTAGGGAGGCAAAAAAATGCTGTATTTAGTGTATAAGACGCACCCAGATTTTCAGCCTCTTTTTTGAGGGAAAAAGGTGTGTCTTATACTCCAAAAAATATGGTACGTTTGGCCCAAAGACCATGCTTGCTTTTGAAGTGGTACTCTAAGGACTATTTTCTAAAAACACAGGTAGGGTAGGACAAAGCCCACATTTGTTGAATTGGAATTACATGCAATTAATTAAATACAATGAATATGGTTATCCTTTTGGTTTTGATCCTCTCTCCTGTTTCATTCAACAGTTCAATCTCTGGCAAGCCTCCCTTGAAAGACTTTGCTGGATGTGAATGAGCAGAATTCACAGTAAATTAATAAAAGGGTTTTTTGTCGGAACAAGGAGTTTGCTTCCTGCTCTTGGGAAGCCTAGGTCAGAACAACTAGGAGATTACCAACATGTTAACTTTATCTTTCCCGTCTAAACTGTACTGTGGTTTGCGGCAATCTATACGCAGATTTATAAACACAAAACCAGGATTGTCTCTTGCGTTGAGATACAGTACATGTTTACCTATACAGACAGGTGTCAGTTACTAAACTGATCGCAGCCAAAGCAACAAAGCATTGCTATATGGGCTTTGGTGACAAATATTTGCAAGCATGTTTCAAGAGTAAGGTATTAAATTCTAGACCAGAGGTCTTCAAACTTGGCAACTTTAAGACTTGTGGACTTCAACTCCCAGAATTTTCCAGCCAGCTATGCTCCAGCCAGCTGGGTTTTAATAAATGTTCTTAGCACGGGCCAAATTTTATTTAATCCTAGTTTTAACTTTTTTGACTGTCTGTATTTTTATATTTTATAGCTCCTGTGCACCGCCCTGAGTCCCATGTTGGGAGATAGGGCGGTATAGAAATGTAATAAACTAAACTAAACTAAACTAAACTACTTGTGGACTTCAACTCCCAGAATTCCCCAGTCAGCTATGCTCTAGCCAGCTACTTGTGGACTTCAACTCCCAGAATTCCCCAGTCAGCTATGCTCTAGCCAGCTACTTGTGGACTTCAACTCCCAGAATTCTCCAGCCAGCTATGAACTCTGGGAGTTGAAGTCCACAAATCTTAAAGTTGCCAGGTTTGGGGACCTCTGGTCTAGACCAAAGTAGAATAGGAAGGGAAAAAAAGAGCAATTGATCTAAAAGTGGGCACGAATCCAATACCAATGTCCAGGGCAGTTCATGGGCTTCAGAGCGAAGATCTCCTTTTCCACTTCAAACGAAAACATGTTGTCACTGTAATGCTGCCAATGGCCAGAGGTCACCCAAAGCTTGCTGTTGTAAATGTTTGGAGACACAACTTCTTGGAAGCCTCGTTTTCGATACTCGCTCTGTGGAAAAAAATCAAAGAGTCAGAGCCACACTGAGCAGAGCGAATCGTACGGAGGTATTCCTACGAACACATTGGGCCCATTTTCCTTGCTAAGTGAGACAACTGTTAAGTGAGCTTTGTCCCATTTTGTGACCTATCTTGCCACGCTCGTTAAGTGAATCGCTGAAGTTCAGTCAGTAACATGGCTGTTAATTGAAAACGGCTTCCCCATTTGACTCTGCTGGTCAGAAGGCCGCAAAGGTTGATCACACGACCCTGGGACACTCCATCCGCCATAAATATGAGCCGGTTGCCAAGCATCCGAATTTGTAATCATGAGGTCGCATGTGTGAAAAACGGTCAAAAGTCACTTTCTTCTGAGCTGTTGTAACTTCAAACAGTCACTAAACAAATGGGTTGTAAGTTGAGGACTATCCGTGCTTAGTTAAGCAATTTTCTCCTAATCACTGCAGATACCTTTTTCATTACAATCCATAATCATTAACATATAAGACAATTGGGTATCCGTTTATTATGACCAATGAGCCATAATCAGAAATAAAACAGTGAAATACAGGTAGTCCTTGACTTACGACCATAATGGAGCCCCAAATTTCTGCTGTAAAGTGAGACATTTGTTAAGTGTTCTGCTGCAGCAAAACTTCTATAGGAAGAAGAATTGAAGGAAGGAATGCTGCTGATACTACAGAGATGAATTGCAGTGAAAAGAAGTGGAGACTCTAGAAAGAGTGCAGAGAAGAGCAACAAAGATGATTAGGGGACTGGAGGCTAAAACATATGAAGAACGGTTGCAGAAACTGGGTATGTCTAGTTTGATGAAAAGGACTAGAGGAGACATGATAGCAGTGTTCCAATATCTCAGAGGCTGCCACAAAGAAGAGGGAGTCAAACTATTCACCAAGGCACCTGAGGGTAGGATAAGAAGCAACGGGTGGAAACTAATCAAGGAGGGAAGCAACTTAGAACTAAGGAGAAATTTAGAACAGTTAGAACAATTAATCAGTGGAACAGCTTGCCTCCAGAAGTTGTGAATGCCCCAACACTGGAAGTCTTTAAGAGGATGTTGGATAGCCATTTGTCTGAAATGGTATAGGGCTTCCTGCCTAGGCAGGGGGTTGGACTAGAAGACCTCCAAGGTCCCTTTCAACTCTGCTATTGTATATGGTATATTGACTTACCCTGATATATTCTATCAGTGTATTATAGACGTAAGCGCCCTTCGGAAGGAAGAAACAGCTGCCAGGACTGAGTTCGTGGAAGAAAAAGAGTTCTTGATCCTTTGGGATGAATAAATAAAAAAATAATCAGTTTTCCTATTTATTTCCTTACCATAGTTGCACCATTGTTGGAGAATATCCAGAGAAACAATTCCTTTCCAAGATCATTTTTATTGCTTAGTTGATAATCAAAGACTCTGGGTGTTCCACAATCTGCCAAAACCAAGTGCATCACGAATAATAAAATGTCATTAAGGAACAGGTCCAACCACTAAAAATCCCTTAAGCCAGAAATAAAGTTGGCAGCATCCCCAACACTAATGCGCTACGCCCTAAAACCAAGTCTTGCAACCTGGCTGGAAGGGATACAGAGAATCTGCTTCACGCATGATTTCCCCAAAATCAAAACTTTCTCACTTTCTCCACAAGCTTCAACCAAAAAGGAATGATTGGAGACCAGGTAGAAGTTACTCAACACAGCTAGGTTGAGAGATGACTTCTTCTGTGTTATGGCTGTTAGGGGTAAAAAACACCCCCATTGGAAAAGAAAAGCGGAATAGTGCAATATACCGGACAGCAAGAGATACGTTGCTTAAAACACACAATAACTTTCAAACACTGATAGTAGAAAAAATAGTCTTTACTTCTGTAGTAACTAAATTACTTCTTCCAAACAGTGATACTAACTCTTCCAACAATAAAACAGTCCTTCACCAAAACACAGTTATCTTACAGTCAAAACAAACAATGATACTTCTTCCGTCTTCATATACAGCTCCTCCCCCAGTGGCAATCAGGAAGCAAAGGAAAGCAAAAAAGGAATGAACTGTGTTTTCATCTGCCTTTTATGGTTGAGCTGGGAAGCACAGCCAATCAGATTCAACTTAGTCCTTAAAGTTACATATACTCTTTAAGAATCCTGGCTTATATATATTGTCAACCCAACATCAGGATAATTATCCTAACAATGGCTTCCTTCAAAGCTGCTAGTCACAACTTCCGCCCTTGAAAAAGCCTATCTCACTTTTGATCTTCCTCCCTGGTTGTCTGAAGCAAAGGAGAAAAGGTCCATCCCATATTACTAAAAAAAAACCATCTTAGTTTTAGTTTTATTTGATTTATATACCACTCCTTCTCCATCAAGATGGACTCAGGGCGGTGCACAGGAAATTAAAAATCAGCAATAAATAACAATAAATATAATAGTAATATCTAAAATACAATTAAACTTAGAACCTGTGCTAAAATATCCTATTAAAATTTTAAAATCCATTTACTTATTGGCTAAGATCTTAAGCTTAAAAGAATCAGATGGCTTTGCAAGATGTCACACTAAGGGAGCCTGATACCCAGATGTTCAACTACACATGGCTTTCCATCTGAGAACAGAAAATAAAAAGTAACTTCAAATTATATTCCAACAAAGATGAAGAGAGAGCGCTCACTGCTATTATAAAAGATAGAAGAAAAAAGAAAGAAAAAAAAGAAAAAAAATGCACGTTTCCCCCCCCCATCTCTTCAATAATCATAATATTCAAAACCATAGTAACTCATGGTTTTATAGCATCTGCCTTCTGATATACTATTATTAGGGGACGCGGTGGCTCAGCGGCTAAGACGCTGAGCTTGTTGATCAGAAAGGTCGGCAGTTCAGCGGTTCGAATCCCTAGTGCCCCGTAACGGAGTGAGCTCCCGTTACTTGTCCCAGCTTCTGCCAACCTAGCAGTTCGAAAGCACGTGAAAAATGCAAGTTGAAAAATAGGGATCACATTGGTGGGAAGGTAACAGCGTTCCGTGCACCTTTGGTGCGTTTAGTTATGCCGGCCACATGACCATGGAGATGTCTTCGGACAGCGCTGGCTCTTTGGCTTTGAAACGGAGATGAGAACTGCCCCTAGAGCCAGAAACGACTAGCACGCATGTGCGGGGGAACCTTTACCATACACTATTATTGAGCCTCTCCCCGCCGAGAGAAGCCAGTAGCTGCCCGCGTCACCTGCCTGTCTTTCTTCAGCCAGCTCCAAGGCCGACCTTGCCATTGGCCTCGGGTGGGAAAGGCAGCGGAGGCTGCTTCTCCACCACCTGTGCAGCCTCTGAGCTCTACACAGCCTTTGTAAGGATTTGGATACCTGATTCAGAGCTAGTGTGGAACTTTTGAAAGATTATAAACCTGGACACAAAGCTTTGCATCTTTGACTTGAGGATGGCAAGGATATTGAATATAAACTTGAATATAAACTATTATTTTATGTAGCAAAGAAGAATAAGAAATTGGGTTGTTGTTTTTTTAAAAAGCATATGCATTCTTTGAGCAAAAATTCCTCTTACCCGCCCAATTTTCCTGTGATCCCGGTTCTTTGCCTCTTCTTGGAATTTTTCCCACTCTTTCAGCATCTTCGCATCTGGGAAGGAGATGCCATAAACCCTTTGCAAGGTTTCCATATCAGACTTTCCTTCCCAATAGGTAGAAGAATTCTGGAGTTATAGAAAAGATTCGGTAACAAATAGTGTTATCATAGAACAATTTTAAGTAATTACAGATTTTATAGGAAAGTAATGCTGCATGTTCAGTCTATGTTTAAACATATGCATTTGCTATACTTCAGAAATAATTTATTATATCTTATGATGTGCAAATCTCTTACGTAATGTTTGGATGAAAGGAAACATGAAGACATGTAAACTATTGGGCAACAATAAACACAGCTACCAATAAAATATTTCTCAAACTCATCTGTGGGATGAGTTTGAGAAATATTTTAAAATAAAGTACCGTATTTTTCGGAGTATAAGATGTATCCTTTTCCCTCAAAAGAGGGTTAAAATCTGGGTGCGTCTTATACACTGAATACAGCATTTTTGGCCTCCTGAAACTCCACCCCCTTTACAAAAATGGCCGTGCATAGCCTTTAGGCTTCCAGAGAGCTCCTGGGGGCTGAGGAGGGAAAAATGAGTGACAAATGGGCTGTTTATTGCTCATTTTTGCCCCCTGTCCCCAGGTCCACTCTATAAGCCTCCTACAGTCTATGCATGCTCTTTATTGACAAAAAAAACCAGGCCCGTTTTCGCAAAAAAACAGGCAGCTTTTGGGAGGTCTGCAGAGTGCAAAAACTTTTTTTTTATTTGCCTATTCAAAATCTTGGTGCGTCTTATACTCTGAAAAATACGGTACTTTTTTATTACAGCTGCAAAGGGGCTCAATTTATGACCTGCTGATTTCAATGAAAGCAAAGTATTCCCAGTTGCTTAAAAATTTAAATTGCTGTTCTTTGTTTCAGTAAGAGACAGAACTTTTTTTGCACTGCAGCTATTCCAAACTAAACACCAATAGTTCTACTAAGTCTAAACCTAATCAATGCATCTTTCCATAGAAGTTTTGACTGGATTTTAAAAAACTCAACCAGAGAAATTGTCCTGAAGCTCTTGTAATGAGAATCTAGCCACATATACTATAATTACAGGATGAAATTTAATTTCTTACCTTATGTATTTTTAAGGCTTTTATTTTCCCAGTATGTCTGACGTGGGGCCCTCTACAAAGATCAATCAAAGGACCACACCTAGAAGGTAATGATATGGTTCAGTTTCTTGAAATTGCGTCATAAACACTGACTTATTTTTATTAAAAGGAAAGCGAATGTGCAGCAATCAGCTTCTAATAATATCAAGACTGACAAAATAAAAATAAAATAGTAAAGGTTCCCCTCGCACATATGTGCTAGTCGTTCCTGACTCAAGGGGACGGTGCTCATCTTTGTTTCAAAGCCGAAGAGCCAGTGTTGTCCAGTGTGGTCATGTGGCTGGCATGACTAAAAGCCAAGGGCACATGAAACACTGTTACCTTCCCCACCAAAGGTGGTCCCTATTCTTCTACTTGCATTTTTACATGCTTTCGAACTGTTAGGTTGGCAGAAGCTGGGACAAGTAATGGGAGCTCACTCCGTTACATGGCACTAGGGATTCGAACCACTGAACTGCCGATCTTTCTAATTGACAAGCTCAGTGTCTTAGCCACCGTGTCACTTAAAATAAAACAGTAGATTGCTGCAAATCATGGTTTTCTTTGAAACTGTGCCTTCCGGCCCAGAAAACAGAGAAAGGTAAATGGTCAAAGGTAAATTTTGAGGGATTGTAACCATGGTTGGCTGGGGAATTCTGGGAGTTGAAGTCCACACATCTTAAAGTTATTATGGTTGCAAAACACTGGGTTAAGGTACGTAGCGGAGATGAATTGTTCAAATTGGCTCTATTCTATATAGTGTTGCTATGACTGGGTAGATACTTCATGGTAGGTATTTGGTGAAAGGGCCTATAATATACTTTCCAAATCACAAACCGGACAATTTTGTTTAAAACTGGGAACTCTACAGTTAGTAATAGAAAATCCAAACTAGGTGGGTGTTTGCCTTTTGTTTTACCTGTATACAGTAGTAGTTGGAGTGGTGACTTTTTCATTTAAGATCCGACACTTGAATTTATTGTACTGTTTGAAAAGACAATTTAAAAAATATACAGAATTAATTTCTTGTGCCTGTAATTTGATATTGAAACAAACATTATTCTATTTACCCATAAGAAACGTATCTTTCCATTCTTTGAAAAATAACCTAATGAAAGCTAGCTCTTGATGCACCTGTGCTTTCCATAAAACTTCCACTATGAATTTAACCATGCATTTCTTCTTGCATTCCCTTTATATTAATGTATTCCAAAGGCCGGGAAACCATTAAGATTCTCACTTAATGTCTCAGAATCCTATGAGACAGCATTACAGGGATAATCCTTGACATACCACTGTAATGGAGCCTGTTGATTATGGTCATACATCGTAACAATAGTATAAAGAGGGCTTTTGCTATAGGTTACTACCGGTGTGGTTTTGCCAAAAACCGGTAGTGCAAAACCATCATAAACCGTGGTCACATGACTGCAGGATGACATGTGACCTCCGAGTGGGCCTGACCATCAGAACGTCAAATCTAGGTCATAAGCCCCCCTTTTTGTGTTAACAGTCGCTAAGCATCTGTTCTGACCCAGCTCCCCAAACACAACCAACCCTCCAACGTGAACTCAAAAGATTCCTATACTAGGATTGCCGGCAGCCCCAGCAAAAAGTTGATCTTGCAGGCTAACAAGTCCATTTGGCTGGAAGATCAATAGTTGTCTGTCACACCTAATCATTTCCGCCCTTTGCCTTTTAATCCCAGAGCTAGGTGGGGCCTCGCTAGCAGATGTGGCTCTTCCTTCCCCAGGATCGGCCCACGGATTTCCACTGCTCTCCTCTCCTCTGCCTTCTGCGCATCCATCCATCAGGCACTGGACCCAGCTGTTCCTCCTCTTCTTCATCAGCCACCTCCAGACCTGAGGGCTGTTGACTCTCCATCTGAGGGCTGACGAATGGCCCAGGCTCCGCTTCTGTGTCTCTCTCTGCTAGCTCCATTCCCTCTTCCCCCTCAGAGCTCCCAGGTTACCCTGATGCTGACCCTGGCTCCTCCTCCTCTGATTCGGCTGTTGGGGGAGGGGAGTGCGACAAAAAACGGGCTGTTTTTGGGAGGTCTGCAAAAACCTTGTTTTTAATTTGCCTCTTCAAAATCTTGGTGCGTCTTATACTCTGGTGTGTCTTATACTCCAAAAAATACAGTAATTAGAAAAGATGTTGCAAAAGTACCTAAATGCTCCTCTAGAAACTAAAGGTGGCATGAGAGCATATTTTAGGGTCTACCTTAAACATTTCAAGTAAAGTTTCCTTCTTAATTTCCAGTCGCTCAAAAAGTTGTTTCTCTTTCATGATTTTCTTGCATAAGCCTTCAATGGCAGAGAAGTCATTGCTAGACACACCCCTGAAACAAACAAAGATATATCAATATCAATTGTACTTATTGTTTTCTGACTTTTTTGTTGTTGCTTGTTTTCGAAGCCGCACGCTCACAATTTCAGTTCTGCACTACGCGAACTGGTTGTTAAATTATGTGAAGTTCACCTCTGATTCTATTCCCTCTTGTGGTCGTAAGTCCGTAAGCTTTAATTTTAATTTTATAGGTTTTAAATTTAAATTGAAATGGTTTTGATTTAATTTAGTTATTATTATTTAGTAATATTTTATATTTATACATATTTATCTTAAATCTCTGTTCGCCACCCCGAGTCCCTTTTGGTGAGATGGGTGCGGGTTATAAATGTGAATAATAAATAAATAATAAATAAATAAGTCAAGGACTACCTGTCATTACATTCTAATCTCATTCATCCAGGAAAATGGGATTTAACCTTTTTTCTCCTCATATAGACACACACACACACACAAACAAACATACACACAGAAAGCTTACCCATCTTCAAGGAACATATCATAGTAAAATCCATTCTCTATTGGCGGACCATAACATAAGCAACCACCGTATATTCTTTCCATGGCTTCGCCCATTATGTGAGCGCTAGAATGCCAGTATACCTAACGGGGGGAAAAGTCAAACAGAGCAGATCAGACCTGTATTTGTAGACTCCAATGAATGCTGTGCTGTCAAATTTAAGTCTGCCAACATAATTTCCTACCACCCTGAGACATTCATGAGTTATCAGACTATAGCAGGGGTCTCCAACCTTTGCAACTTTAAGTCTGAAGGACTTCAGCTCCCAGAGTTCTCCAGCCAGCTTTGCTGGCTGGAGAGCTCTGGGAGCTGAAGTCCTTCAGACTTAAAGTTGCAAAGGTTGGAGACCCCTGGACTATAGTATAGTTTAATGTTAATATTACATATATTTTAAAGTTTTATTGGGTTGCTTGGTTTGCAAGCCGCCTAGAGTTGCCTCTAGGTGAGATGGGCAGTATATAAACTTATTAAGTAAATAAACAGGAAAAATCAGTGTTTCTCATCTTTGGCAACATTAAGATGTGTAGGCTTCAAGTTCCAGAATTCCTCAGGCAGAATGAGTTGGTATTTGAAGTCCACACACCTTGAAGTTACCTAAGGTGAGAAACATTGATATGAACCTTAACAAATAATGTTTTATTCTCATTGACAAAACAAAAAACAAAAACCTCCAGGAAAACTTGAAAACTCCAGGCCAATCATGCCCACCAAATGATAACCCTTCCTTCTTTAGACTTCAATAACACCCTAAGTTAATTATTTAGATGGTTATAATGTTGTTGTAAAATTATTATTTAATTAATAACTACTTATAAAGCCCAAGATTGTTTTACGTTATATTACTATGGAATTTATATTGGTATGACGGGACTAAATAAGGGGTGTTAATAGTTAGCCAGGCTTAAAAGACACTCTCAAAGAAGAAATAGATTGATGTTAAAACATTTGACAAGAATTGTGGATATTGATATTATGCTACATGATAAATTGTTAGATCTAAAATTTATAAAACGAGATTACTTATAAAAAATAATTATTTTAGAGAGGCATAGAATTCACGAACACCCGGTTAAAATATTCTTTAAAGGATATTATTTAGAGTGAACTTTTTCTTTTTAAATCCATTTTTCTCTCTCTCTTTGTTGGTTTTATAAATAGAAAGCCATTATATAATCATACTGTATATAAAAGGATGTTAAAATAACTAGTAAGATTAGGGTTGAGAGATAAGAATTGTAATAATCGATATGAAAAATAAGTGATAACATTTGAAGAAACTTATAGATACCTGTGATGAATTGATACATTCTTAAACATTGATAATCTGTTATGGGAAGTGGCTTTTTGACGGGCTTTTTTTTTCCTCTATAAAGTTTGTATTATTTGTCTTTATGTTAAAAAAAAAAACTTATTATTGAAAAAAAAAATAAGACCCAAAGTTCTTCTTCATCTCTATTTGTACTACAAACATTGATATCTTTATTTGTTGTATAGTCTGCTTTCAATCAAGTTTGCGGAGTGACTCAATATATTAAAATGAATCCTTGGGGGTGATCACACAAGTAGTACACCCTGGAAATCTCTGCATCCAAGCACAAACTAGGGGTTGTGGCCTGCCAGTAGCCAGAGGAGCTGGCAGCAGAGTCGGACAGTGAGGAGGTTAGGGAGGAACCCAAGCCTTCCCCAGTTAGTCCTAGAGCAGGGGTGGGCAAACTTTGCAACTTTAAGTCTGAAGGACTTCAGCTCCCAGAATTCTCCAGCCAGCAAAGCTGGGAGCTGAAGTCCTTCAGATGTAAAGTTGCAAAGTTTGCCCACCCCTGTCCTAGAGGTTGGGGAAGGCTTGGACGAGGGCTCTGCATCGGAGGCAGAGATGGTGCCAGGGCCATTTGACAGTTCTCAGCTGCCTTTGGAGCTAGACAGCAGTGAGGCAGAGGAACAGCTGGAGCCTGTTCCCAGGGTGCGCATGCGCAGAGCTGCAAGAAGAAAAGAACAGCGAAGAAATCAGGGTCGACTTGGGAGTAAAGCCACAGGTGGACAGGGAATTGCCCCTCCAATGGGAAATAAAAGAGGAGAGAAAAGGGGAGTGGGCTTTTGCAGGAAACAATTCCTTTGTTCAGTCATTAGATTCAATTCAGGAGTGTGAAGATCTGTCCGTGAATCTGAGAGACTCTGCGCCCAGTCTTTCCTTGCACTGCACTGCGTTTGGAAAATATTTACATGGCAGTTTTCCAAGCTAGATAAGGTCTGTGATCATAGCTTCATCTTTGAAAGACTGTTTACCAGGCTGAATGTGAATGAGAGGAATTCACATTTTTTTAAATAAAAGGGGTTTTGTAGGGACCGGGAATCTGCTTTGTGCTTTTTGGGGAGGGCTAGGTCAGAACACTAGGCCTGACTTAGCTTCCAATCCTGGACAGGTTAGCCAGGGTGCTCTCACCTATTGAGGCTGCTCCTTTAATACAACTGAATTGATTACTTACTGCTTGAGCTTCTTCATCATCAAACCTGAGTAATTCCAAGGTACAGTCTTTCTCCAGAGGACGATCAAGATCCCAAACCATTTTATCCACTCGAGCAATAACAGTGTTGTCAGCCAAACCTTGACTAAAAGTAAGAAAAAGTACTCATGTTGGTGCATATTAACACAATTTTTCTATTGCTTGTTTATTCTCAATGGCAACAGATTCTAGTGACCACCTTTAAAGCGCTCCATGGCAAGGGACCTTGTTACCTGCAAGACCGCCTCTTGCTGCCAAATACCTCCCACCGACCAGTCCGCTCCCAGAGAGGGCCTCCTCAGGGTGTCGTCGGCCAGACAATGTCAGCTGGCGACCCCCAGGGGAAGAGCCTTCTCTGTGGCAGCTCCTGCCCTCTGGAATGACCTCCCCCCTGAATTACACACGATCACAGACTTATGTCTCTTCTGTCAGGCTCTGACGACACACCAATTTGTGCAGTCGGCCTCGCATAGTCTTTTAATTGGGTTTTAGCATTGGGTGTTATAATTAACAGTCCAAACTATTTAATATTTATTAATCTGCTATTTTAATTTTTGTAATCTCAAAAACGGGCCGTTTTTGATCATTTCTGCCCTCCCCAGTCTCCAGGAACACTCTGAAAGCTTCCTAGAGGCTATGCATGGCCATTTTGGTAAAGGAGGAGGGGTTTCGGGAGGCCAAAAATGCTGTATTCAGTGTATAAGACACACCAAGATTTTCAGTCTCTTTTTTGAGGGGAAAAAGGTGCGTCTTATACTCCAAAAAATACGGTATTTGGGATTTATCAGAACAGGACTACTTATCTCATCAGATGTCACAAACATGCAAGGTGGGAAATGGCAACAAATGGTCTATGAAAATCAGGCAACACTGCAATGAAAAATACTGAGGGAATGCACTGAACAAGAAAACAACAGAAAGCGTTTTACAAGGTCCAGGGACACTTAAGAGCACCAGCACCGGTCCATGACATGCCAGAAACCAGGCAGCATAAATGGGGGAAGTCCCATGTGCAGGATGCAGGCAGCATATGAAGCCGAGCCCCCTCTTGGCCAAGGAAAAACCTCTCTCCACTGAACCAGTTCCTGGTGCCCAAAAGGTTGGGCGCCATTGGCTTAGAGCAGAGGTTCCCAAACTTGGCAACTTTAAGACTTGTGGACTTCAACTCCCAGAATTCTCCAGCCAGCAGAGCTGGCTGGAGAATTCTGGGAGTTGAAGTCCACAAGTCTTAAAAGTTGCCAAGTTTGGGAACCTCTGGCTTAGAGCACATAAGATTGTCCCTTTGGTTCTATTGCTCTGAACAATGATTTTAAAGGCTAGGTTTTAACAATTTTTAAAAAAATCATATTTCCTAAAATAAAAATAACAACAAATAAATAGCCTTGGAAAAAGTATAATTCCAAAAGTTAATTCGATTGTGGGTCTACATTGGCTTTGTGTCTGATTTCAGTTTAAATGAGAAAGGACAATAACCAATGCTGACATGTAAGATAAAGTACACAAAAACAAAGCAACATCTGGACTATATATTCGTTTTTTTTTGTTTTTTTGCAACGTCTAATTCACAGGCTGTTGTCACATTTCTGATCTCTTCTTAACTATAACGTCAGAAATGTCCACATGGCATCTACAAGATCAGAAAACAACATAGCTAGATTTTTTTTTAAATTACATAATTGTCTTATTTAAATGTGGTTTTTTTCCTCAAAATACTTTTCCTAAGCTGTATAAAGTAGCACAGAATACGTAAATCTTGTATTAAAATTGCACTACTGTGTTACATTTAAATAAAAAACACTAACAGCCGTTTATTCGTGTACAACATGTAATAATAATAATAATAATAAATAATAATAATAATAATAATAATAATAATAATAATAATAATAATAATAATAATAATAATAATAATAATAATAATAATAATAATAAACTTTATTGCGGTCATACAAGCCCCTACATGGGGCTTCCCTTGAGGTGCACTCGAAAGCTACAGCTAGTCCAGAATGCAGCCGCACGGGTGATTACGGGAGCCCCCAGATACTCCCGCATATCACCGCTCCTGGGCGAGCTGCACTGGCTACCTGTGGCTTTTCGGGTGCTCTTCAAGGTCTTGACAACCATCTTTAAAGCGCTCCATGGCTCGGGACCTAGTTATATGCGAGACCGTCTCCTGCCCCATACATCCCTTCGTCCGATCCGCTCCCACAGAGAGAGCCTTCTCAGGGTGCCGTCAGCTGGGCAATGCCGGTTGGCGACACCCAGGGGAAGGGCCTTCTCTGTGGCGGGCCCTACCCTTTGGAACGACTTACCCCCTGAACTACGCACCATCTCTGACCTCCGCCTCTTTCGTCAGTGTCTAAAGACACCTTTTCCATCAAGCCGGCCTAGCGTAACCTTCCGTTGTGACTGCTTTTAGACAGTTTTAAATTGGGGATTTTAATTGATTTTAGCACAGGGTGGGAGTTTAATATCTTTTTAAATTTTATATTGTTATATTTGTATGTTTTTAATTCCTGTGCGCCGCCCTGGGTCCTTCTGGAGAAGGGCGGGATATAAATTTAATATAAATAATATAAATAAAATAGACCAAAAGACAAGATAAACAAATCACATATGGATGTACAGCCGGGCCCCATGTAGAGAAGTCATTAAGATGTTCCCTCAATACAGAAAAAGGGATTGCTATAAAGAATGACTGAGAAGAACATGGTTAGGGTGTGATTAAAAATTAAATGCACACATCTATGAACAGTGAATGCAATATGAATTTTCTAAAGGTAAAAAATATACCTGATCCCACAGGCAATTTGGTATGGTGTAGTCTTCCAAGATTCAGCATCAATTTGCTTGCCATCAGGTAGGGTCACTTTAATGGGCTGGCTGTCTTTAGCGGCTCGCTCTGCCAGAAGAGCATCATGTTCTGCTTTAAGTTTATGGTACATTTCCAAGCGCTGGTTAATATAGTCAGGCCATGGACTAAGCTGCATGGGATCAAGAAGGGTAAAGAAAAATGAATATTCTGGAGCCTACCTTTATTAAGTACCTTCGCTTTCCTGTATCTTCTTTTTTCAGGGCAGTCTAAATAATTTTATATATCAATAAAGGAGAATATTTGTAGCTCGGGGTTGAAATAAGGGGGTCCCTGGTGCTCTCTGAGCTTGGTTGTTTTGCAACTGTACTAGGTAACTTCATCAGTGCATCTAGACAGGGGTGAAATCCAGCAGGTTCTGACAGGTTCTGGAGAACCTGTAGCGGAAATTTTGAGTAGTTCGGAGAACAGGCAAATGCCACCTCTGGCTGGCCCCAGAGTAGAGTGGGAATGGAGATTTTGCAGTATCCTTCCCCTGCCATACCCACACTATGCCTACCAAGCTACACCCACAGAACCGGTAGAACCTGCGCGAGCTGCACTGGAACAAGGAGAACTTTCAGGAAGTTTGAAGGAAATTCTTGAGGTCTACAATGCTGGTTTACGACCATAAAATAATTTGATTTGAGGCTTACAAAACCTCCAAGAAAAAATAAACCTCAAGAATGATTCCTCTCTCCACCCCAAAGCTCTATAATGACTAACCGTGTCACTGAGGGCAGTGGACAAAGAATGTTGAAGGATTCTTAAAAGAGAACTGAAAAAATGGTGGGCGCTTAGAATAGAAACACCCCATATGAGCAACTTCTCAAATAATGATCTCATGCATAAAGTGTTAAATGCACTAAAGCAGTGATGGCTAACCTTTTTGGCTCGCATGCCAAGAGTGGGGGGAGCACAGGGGGGGGGGGTCGTGCATGGGCGTGCCTCACCCATAATGCTATGTGCGTGACCCCCTGCTTTTGGCATGCTTTTTTTGCCCTTCCCAGGCTCCAGAGGCTTTCTAGGAGCCTGGGGAAGGTGAAAACAGCCTCCCCCACACCTCCAGAGGCTTCAGGAGCTTCCTTGAAGCCTCCAGAGGGCGAAAAACACCCTCAAAAGAAGGCCTAAATCAGCTGGCCAGCGCACACTTGCGCAGTGGAGCTGACAGGGCAACGCCTCGCGTGCCCTAAGAAATGGTTCCGCGTGCCACCTATGGCACCAGTGCCATAGGTTCGCCATCCGGGCACTAAAGACATGGATTAGTAATATGAATGTTTATTTCTATCCACCACAACAGCCATTCTTTCAGTGGTGAACACAACCATCAGTTAGATATCTTTGCAATACTACAATCACACACTGACTTAGAATTGGCTGTTTTGACTAAAAAAATTCCTCTGTATTGATATGCACAAGTAGCAATTGCTGGGAGAAGTTTTGAATTTTGTGTGCAATATTTCCAAGTTTCCCAAAGATATTCAGTCATCTAAGGATGGAAACAAACTTTGGGACTTATTGTTTTGATACAAGAAGGTTGTTTTCACATGTTATCTAATAATCCCCCAGAGACATATATTTAGAAAACGAAAGGATCTGTGTATTGACTAGAACGGTTGCAGGAGCTGGGTATGTCTAGTTTGATGAAGAGAAGGACCAGGGGAGACATGATAGCAATGTTCCGATATCTCAGAGGGTGCCACAAAGAAGAGGGAGTCAAACTATTCTCCAAGGCACCTGGGGGCAGGACAAGAAGCAATGGGTGGAAACTAATCAAGGAGAGAAGCAACTTAGAACTAAGGAGAAATTTCCTGACAGTTAGAACAATTAACCTCTGGAACAGCTTGCCTCCAGAAGTTGTGAATGCCCCAACCCTGGAAGTCTTTAAGAAGATGTTAGATAGCCATTTGTCTGAAATGGTATAAAGTTCCTGCCCACGCAGGGGGTTGGACTAGAAGACCTACAAGGTCCCTTCCAACTCTGCTATTGTATTGTATTGTATTATTTCTTTGCAGTGTCCAGCACATTTCAATTAAGCCACCTTTCAAAGCTATACCTATAGATATATACAATTTTTAATGTATTTTTAAAAAATACATGAATAGACCTGTAGAAATCAGGGCATCAAGCAAGGCCTGATTATGTACAGGAAGTCATAATTTAGCATTGACCTTGTTCAGCAACCACTGTTGTTGTAACCACAACAGTGATGAAAAATCACTGCGATCTTTGCGACCAATCCTTGCATTTGTCACCTTTGCAGGTTTGTAAAGCAAAGATATCAAGTTGCCAGTCTCAACTGTGGTTGCTAAAACCAAGACTACCTGTACAGGTATTTTCTCCTAAGGTTCTTAAGATATGTTGACTCAAGTTATAAATTGTCGAAGGGAGGAAGAAAACGGAAGGAAAAAGTAATTACTTGCTCGTTTTTTTTATTGTTTTAACTGAAGACAAAATCATGAGCAGAAATAGTAGATGTGTAAGTATAATAATTAATGAATTTGGGACAACTGATTTCCTAATAAACATATTCAAGGTCCAAATATTAGTGACTGTATAATATTTAATGCTGAAGGATGTGGTGGCTCAGTGGCTAAGACGCTGTACTTGTCAATCAGAAAGGTCAGCAGTTTGGTGGTTCAAATCCCTAGTGAGTGAGCTCCTGTTACTTGTCCCAGCTCCTGCAAATCTAGCAGTTCAAAAGCATGTAAAAAAATGCAAGTAGAAAAATAGGAACCACCTTTGGTAGGAAGGTAACAGCGTTCCGTGCGCCTTTGCCATTTAGTCATGGCAGCCACATGACCACGGAGACATCTTCGGACAGCGGTGGCTCTTCGGCTTTGAAACAGAGATGAGCACTGTGCCCTGGAGTCGGGAACGACTAGCACATATGTGCGAGGGGAACCTTTACCGTTACCTAATACTTAATGCATGCATTAAATAAAGATGAGACAGACCTCAGAGCGACTGCTGTCACCAGTTCCTTCCATGTTTTTCTTCTCTCCAGAAGCTTTCTTTTTATCCTTCCGGACAAGAATCTAAAACAACAAATAAAAGTGATCAAGCCACATAATTTCAAAGTGTTCTCCAATCAGTACTCTGTTCAAAGACACTAAGAACTCCAAGGGATTTTTTTTTAATTAATGAAATAAAGAGTACAAGTGCATGCTAACTAATATAAAATCTTAGCTGTTTTCATTAGCCAGGGACAGCTTTCTTAGTAAATCAAAAGAAAAGATACACATTACAGATATGAATGTGCAGTTCTCACTTTTAAGAAGTCCAAAGAAAGTGTCCAAGTTAATTCTAATCAAATGTATCCGTCAGAAACTCACATAGAAAAACATTTTGTATATTGAAGTAAATCTCAGTAACGAATCTGACATGCTTAGGTATTTGAGGGTAAAATTGTGTCCTGATTTTTTTTAATAACTTCATATAAAGATTACTAGAACGATATCTCAACTATCACATTTGAATTTCCCTTGTTCTAACATGAATAAAATAATATCTAGAGATGGATCTTGAAATCGCTTGAGGATGTAAGGTGATGCAAATGAGATTCAGATGATTTTAACTCTGAATCTAAGTATAAAAATAAGGGGATATGTTGGGTTACACTTTGGGGTAATGAAATTTTGACAGTAGATGGGGAATCGCGAGGCAAACCCTGTTGATATTGCATATGTGTGTGCAACATCAACACATATACAAAGGGTCAGAGGTTTTATCTCAATGTTCAGTCTGATCGTGATTGCAGATTTAGGCATCTCCAAGTCAAAATGACGAAAAATAAATAAAGATATGGAAGTGAAATCGCCCCAAACAGGAGGAACTGGATTAGACCAATTATGATATTGCAATAAGGTAGGCCAAGGAAAACTGAAACTGACCAACTGCAGAACTATACTTGATGTCTCTAACTTCATAAGAAGCAGACAGGAAGTTATTGAAATTGATAACAAAAGCTGGGTTGAAAATATTTTGCAATTCAGCTAATGAAAAAAAATCAACATAAATAGATGTTGCAACTTTTCTACTGAACATGAATAAGCAACTCCAACACAATTAGAAATAAATTATATGACTTATCTGACATGATGGCAGGAGAATGGCTCTATTTTTAGCCACCTCTTCAAACATTTCTACTATTAAAAACTGAAAGTTATATTTGAATGATGTAAGAAATGAGATATAATTCTGACCCTGATTTTCACCCTTCTCCCTTCTCCCCGAGTGATGGGGATCTTATGTATATTATTTACTTTATTCATTAAACATGAAACTCAGCCATCTGAACATTTAAAAATGCATTACAAATAGCATTGAGTGATGCTAATGGTATTATTATTATTATTATTATTATTATTATTAGTAGTAGTAGTAGTAGTAGTAGTAGTAGTAGTAGTAGTGTTTTAAAAGTGATAAGCAGCCTTTCAAATGATTGAAATCGAGGGAAGGACTTCTATTTTTATTTCATTTTATTTAGTTTGTGCTTTTTCTCCCTATGAATGGATTCCTACTTTCGTTTTCTCTTCTTCTTTGATGGTGGTGAGCTTTTTTGGGAAATCATGTGGTCACGTATTGTGCATACATCTCCATGGTGATCAGATTGTATCTCAATGCAACATATATTTTATTTCCTTGTTCTGATTAGAATCACTCCAATATTTTATTTATACGAATACAAAAGTTTTAGCTGCTGCTAATGCATCTGGACCAAATTGAGAGGTGTTTTGATTGCAATTTTAGGCAGGGCTAAAAATATTGCAGTAACAGATGGTTTAAAACATGAATGGAAAAAAGCTGATTTCTTCGCCTTCTTTTCACCCTTCTCCTCTTCCTCCTCTTCTTCCCCATTTAAGTCCCATTGACATACAAAAATGAGAGTTAACTGTGGTTTTCAAGCTGTGATTATTCCAGGATATAAGCATTTTTAAATGTTCAGATGGCTGAGTTTCATGTTTAATGAATAAAGTAAATAATATACATAAGATCCCCATCACTCGGGAAGAGAAAGAGAAAGTCCTGTGAAGAATTAAACTGAAAGGGAGAAAAACAAAATAGTATTTTTTTTTATTTCAATCCATTTCATTTAGAGACGTGGCTTTCAGTAGGCCAGCCTCTCCCCTCCGGGATCTCCCAACCTGCCCCACCTGCCTGATCCTTCAGCCTTATGGGGCTTGCAATCCAGCAGACGGAGAAGTCAGGAGCAAGAGGGAGACAAGGAAAGGCGAAGGAGTAAAGCGATCCTAGGAAAGGTCCGCTTTAACCCACCGGCGTGGACGCCTTTGAGAAACCCGGGGCGCTCCGGGAACCCAAACGAGGCCGACCGTGGGCAGCCCCGAGAGGAGCCGGAGAAGCGAAGCCGGGGCCGGGAAAGGACGCTCAAGGGGCTGCTCCGCTTACCTGCTGCTCGGCCGCCTCCATCCTTCCGTCTACACAGGGTGAGCCTGGCCGCAGAACCTCTTGTCAAGCGCGCCCGGGAAGCAGCTAAAAAGCGCCGCCTGCTTGGCTGATGCAACCCGGTGCGCCGGATTGCGCGCAGCTCTCCGCCCCTCGGCGCCCGAGAGGGACGGCCTTGCCTGGGCGGAGTTTGGGGCGGTGCAAGACCGGCGCCGGGTGGAAAGAGCCCCCGTGTGCATCCCCCGCCTTGCAAAGCGCCGCCCTCCAGATGGGTAGGAGTGGCGTTCCCAGGATCCGCGAGAGCGTAGGCGGCGCTTTTCTTCTGGGTTGCGCTTCTCGCTGCTCTGGCGGGCGCCGGGTTGGTGAAACAGAAAAAAATAGACTCTCAAAGCTTTTCAAGAGTCCAACCCTTGTATATACAAATAAATATACAATAGCAGAGTTGGAAGGGACCTTGGAGGTCATCTAGTCCAACCCCCTGCATAGGCAGGAAACCCTACACCACTTCAGACAAATGGTTATCCAACATCTTCTTCAAAACTTCCAGTGTTGGAGCATTCAGAACTTCTGGAGGCAAGTTGTTCCATTGATTAATTGTTTTAACTGTCAGGAAATTTATCCTCAGTTCTAAGTTGCTTCTCTCCTTGATTAGTTTCCCCTGATCACAACTGAGGGCAAGATTTATGTTGCTAAATGAGAATTTTTCAAATTTCTTTAAAAACACATTTTGCCCCACGTTACGACTTGTCTCGTCAAGTTTGTTAAGTGAATCACTGCAGTTGTTTACTGAATAACCCAGTTGTAAAAGTGAATCCGGCTTCTCCATTGATTATGCTTGTCAGAAGGTCTCAAAAGGGGATCACTTGGAACACTGCCAACCGTCATAAATGTGAGTCAGTTGTCAAGCATCCAAATGTAAAACACGTGACCATGCGCACTGGCCAGCTGCTCTCTTCCAGGTTCTGGTGCTCCAGCACGCGCATACTTGCACGCTCCAGTTTTGGTACTCAGTGCTGAAAAGGTTAACCATCACTGCCCTACAGCATTTCAGACAAATGGTTGTCCAATCGCTTCTTAAAAATCTCCAGTGTTGGAGCATTTACAGCATCTGGAGGCAAGTCGTTCTCACTCTTAGGAATTATTTTAGTTCTAGGTTGGATCTCTCCATCTCACCCTGTACGCAGAATGACAACTTCAGGCTGTTTCACCTATGGGATAAAAATTGAAATGAAGACAATATTGTGCTGCTAATGAGTTGCACATGCATTTTATAGCAACTTGATATTGCTGCAATATCCAAGCATGTGATGAGGGACTGGTAATAGATCAGATGCTGTTGTCTAACTCATAGTTTATAGTTAGTAGTTTAGTTATGCAGGTGCGCTTCAAGGTGCTAGTGACCACCTTTAAAGCGCTCCATGGCAAGGGACCTGGTTACCTGCAAGACCGCCTCCTGCTGCCAAATACCTCCCTCCGACCAGTTCGCTCCCACAGAGAGGGCCTCCTCAGGGTGCCGTTGGCTAAACAATGCCGGCTGGCGACCCCCAGGGGGAGAGCCTTCTCTGTGGCAGCTCCCGCCCTCTGGAATGACCTAGCCCCTGGACTAAGGACGATCTCAGACCTACATCTCTTCCGTTGGGCCCTGAAGACGCATTTATTCTGCGCTGCCGGCCTGTCGTAGTTTTTAAAGGTAGTTTTAAAAGGGATTTTATAGTGATTTTAGTATGGGGTTTTAAATGTAGCCCATTTATTTAATATCTTTTTAACATATTGTTTTAGATATTGTACCGTTTATTTTATTGTGGCTGTACACCACCCTGAGTCCCAAAAGGGAGAAGGGCGGTATATAAATCAAATAAACTATAACTATAACTATTCTGATTATATTTATGGAAATGTGATTTTACATTTGTTGAATCTAGTGATAAAAAATTAATGTGTATTTTCTGTTTTTGACGGTTTGTTTTCCTTTTCCTTTTCTAATTATTCATCTTTATTATATTTTGCAAAAGTATTTGTCTATGACAGATTAGAAATTAAGCAAAAAAATCTGGTCTTTCATTATAAGGGCCTTCTCTGTGGCGGGCCCAGCCCTCTGGAACGACCTTCCCCCCGACATTAGAACAACTACGGACCTCCGCTCCTTCCGTCAGAAATTAAAAACTCACTTTTTCTGCTTGGCCGGCCTAGGTTAGTCTCTACCTCAGGGGTTAGGAAATGTTAATTTTAAAATGGGAATTTTAGTGCAGGGATAGTTAGATTTAATTTGTTTTTATTGTATTTATGTATGTATATATTTTATGTTGTTTTAATTTCTCCTCGGGGAGAGGACGCGGTTATATAAAAATAAATATTCTATTCTATTCTATATTCTATATATAGTTTGAGAAGTGCTGCTTGAGCTCACTGTTGCTGAATTTCTGTACATATTAATGAGCAACAGTAGAACATAGCACAACAGTTTTTCAAGAATTTTCTTTTTTTGAGAAAGCAACTTAATATAAAATGAAAAACAAAACAAAACACAAGAATCAATTAATTAAATCCTCTCCTAAATTAAATCCTCTCTTTTCCATCCAGATATGAGTTCTCACACTTCTTTTCTTCTGACATTTGGATAGACAATAATATCTCTGTGTTACAAGAAAAATGTTTTTTATTCAGACTCAGCATGGTAATTCATATTTAGACTAAAAAAGAACTCCTTCGTCTTTCCTTCCTTCCTGATTTTAAGGAAACATTAAATGAATTAAGTGGATTTTGCAATTCAGTATAGTGTAAACAAATCTGACAGAGTTAAAATAGTATTTAGCCAGGAGGTGGCAGCAAACTTATATGTTTCAGAAAGAATAGCTTTTTTAAAAAGTGACCATGGTTGTAACTGAGACATTTTCTTTTTCCATTCACAATATATCTAATAAATAGTGACCAGATTTGAATAAATACATCCTTTGTTGGTAGGGTTTTTTAATGTTTTTTGTGAAAAGATTTGTTTTTTTATTTAGAACTATTTTTTCACATATTTAAATACCAATGATTCATTAATAATATTTGAATTTCCCAGAGTCCTTGTGATAACAAACCTGATAAGGTAACAGCAGGAGGTGACTCACTTTCTTATTTATTCTATTTAGTTTATTTATGTATCAAATTTGGAGACCGTCCATCCCCCTCACACACCCCAGCAACTCTGTGGGGTGTACAATTAAAATATAAAAATGAATAATTTGTATGAATAATTATATTCCAGTAGGGCTTTCAAGGCGCTAACTTAGGGATGTCAAACTCAAGGTGGGCTGTTACGACTGAAAATGGAGCCTCGATGAGTGATGCCAATCTGGCCACCCCCACCTGGCCCCCTGAGGTCAAACACAACGCTGATGCGGCCCTCAATGAAATCAGGTTTGACACCCCTGTGCTAACCAAACCCAAGGTTGCATATCTTATTCTGATTGCTTGATTACTTGATTGATTTTATTGAATATATTTGTTTATTTTATTTATTTATTTGTTGGATTTATATAACCGCACCCTCTCCCCAAAGGGACCCGGGGCGGTGCACAGGAAATTAAAACACACAATATCACAAATACAAATAATTAATACCAAATTAAATAAATTATCCCTGTGCTAAAATTTAAAAATGTTAAAACATGACCCCATCTAAAACCCAATTAAAACAATTTATGGTACAGACTGTAGGCTAGGTAAATAGCTTAGGCCAAGCCGGCCTGATGGAACAAGAGTGTCTTTAATTTCTGGCGGAAGGTGCGGAGGTCCATGGTTGTTCTAAGGTCGGGGGGTAGGTCGTTCCAGAGGGTTGGGCCCACCACAGAGAAGGCCCTTCCCCTGGGCGTCACCCGCTGGCATTGCCTGGTGGACGGCACCCGGAGAAGTCCCTCTCTGTGGGAGCGGATCAGCCGAAGGGATGTATGGGGTAGGATGCGGTCTCGCAGAATATATATTGCTGCCTATGGCAACTCAAGGCTGCTTACAGAATATAAACCATTTAAAACAATAAAAACTAACAAAAAGAGTCAAATAAATTAATATAGTAAAATATAACAAAATCACCTCCTGCCCACCCCGCACCATGACAGCAGATCACTCAAGCCATTTAATGGGCTCAAGCCATTTAATGGGTTCCCCAGGCCCACTGGCAGAACCAGCTCTTCAGAAGCCTCCAGAAGAGTGGGGTCAGTCTAATCTCTGGGGGAATGATGTTCCAGGGAGCCACCACGGTGAAGGCCCTTCTCCTGGGTCCCACTAGGTTTATCTCCCTCAGGGATGGGACTCTCAACATTCCCTGCCTCCCTGCTCTGATGGGTCGGGTAGATGTGACCAGCAAGAGATGGTCCCTCAGATATATTCCTCTGCGAATATCAGATTTGGAAGGGACTTTGGAGGTTTTCTAGTCCAACCATCTGCTTGATCAGGAAACCCTATACCATTTCAAACAAATGGTTGTCCGATATCTTTTTAAAAACTTCCAGTATTGGAGCACCTACAACTTCTTTAGAAAGTTTTAAATTGGGTATTTTAAAATTTGGTTTTAGCATAGGATTAGGATAGTTTAATATATTTTAAATTATGTATTTATTTTTTGTATTTTTGTATGTTTTTAAATTCCTGTGCGCCGCCCTGGGTCCTCTGTGGAGAAGGGCGGGCTATAAATATAAATAAATTCAAAAAAAAATTCAATTCAATTCTGAAAGAAAGTCAGTAATTAATTAAACTGAATTAATTCTAACTGATTAATTCTTCTAACTGTCAGGAAATTTCTCCTTAGTTCTAGGTTGGATCTGTAGTTGATTGATTTCCATCCATTGCTTCTTGTCTTGTCTTCAGGTACTTTGGAAAATAGGTTGACTCTCCTATTTTTTGTGGCAACCCCTTCCCTTAAATATTGGAAGACTGCTATCATGTCATCCCTAGCTCTTCTTTTCAACAAACTAGAAAATTCCTGCAACTTCTTCGTATGTTTTAGCCTCCAGTCCCATAATCATCTTTGTTGCTCTTTTCTGTACTCTTTCTAGAGTCTCAACATCTTTTTTTATATTGTGGCAACCAAAACTGGATGCAATATTCCAAGCTCCCAAACAAGTTGGCAGAGCCAGACCTTCAGACATTTTCAGGAGTCTAGAAGAGAAAGAAGGTTTATGTTCTCTACCAGTCAATATTCTTTAACTGATGGAGTCTGTAACAAACCCTCCCTGCCTGACTGGGTGTGACAGATCAATGTAGTGGGAAGAAGACAGTTCCACAGGGTTCCATGCCATGTAGAGTGTTAAAAGTCATAACCAACTCCTTGAATTCAACCCACAAGCAAACTAGCCAAGGGTGAGCTTCAAAAAAGTTTAGCAAGGGTTCTCTGCCCAGTTGCTGGGCAGGCGTGACCATAGTGGGCGTGGCCTAGTCAGCCTTCTGCACCACAATGGGGGGGGGGGGAGGATATTTGCCCTCTCTGGGCTCCGGAGAGTCTTTTCTCAAGCCTCTGAATGGGCCTGTTTCCAGCCTTCCCGAACTTCCGGTAGGCCTGTTTTTTGCCTTTGCCAACCCTCTGTTCGCGCCCTGCACTTACCTGCATCCAAAACACGCTGAGTGGGGACTCCTGGGAGGGGCAGGGCTGAGCAGGGCATGGCCAGCCAAGAGTGGGATTTGGGGGTTCTCCAAACTGCACAGAATCTTAGCTAGAGCTTCTCCCAAACTCCCAGCGGCCCACCCCTGATTAACTAGCACCCAACGCAGCTCACACAGCAAGGGTGCTACATGCCCCATCCTTGGGGCACTCAGGATTGCTCACAAAGCTTAATTTTGGATACCAGAGCTATAGCTTCCAAATACTTTTAAAGGATAGCCCCATGTAGAGTGGATTGCAACTGATACCATTACCCTGTACCAGGGGTCTGCAAAGTCAGCTCTTTTAAGACTGGTGGACTTCAACTCCCAAAGTTCCCCAGCCAGCATAGCTGGCTGGGGAATTCTGGGAGTTGAAGTCCACCAGTCTTAAAAGAGCCGACTTTGCAGACCCCTGCCCTGTACTAATGTGTGTGCCTTAGAAAGTATGGACTTTAGACCAGAGGTGGTATTCAACAGGTGCTAACCAGTTCTGGAGAACCAGTGGCGGAAATTTTGAGTAGTTTGGAGAAACGGTAAATACCACCTCTGACTAGCCCCGCCCCCATCTATTCTTTGCCTCCTGAGTCCCAGCTGATCGGGAGGGAATGGGGATTTTGCAGTATCCTTCCACTCGCCACACCCACAGAACTGGTAGTAAAAAAAATTGAATCCCACCACTGCTTTAGACTGTTATATTTTGACTATAAAAAATCACCTCAGTGAGCAAAAAACAATTATGTTGAGTGCATGGATGCTATTTATTTGTCAAAAATGATTTCTGTTTATTAAAATCTCTCTCTCTCTCACACACACACACAAGCATGCATTTGTGCCAGTTTTTTAGGCACAGCAGTGATATTTACACAATCCACCCAGTGTGTGGCACCAGGGGAATAAAAAAATATCCCAGTTTGTCCAGGAGAAACCACAGCTCCCGAGCACAGAAGGGGCAGCGTTTTGTATAGGTGAAATGTCCTGGGTCAAATCCTTGGGTACAGACTGGCACAAAGTATGAGACTGTATCTGTTTCTCCTGCTTGGGGATCTGGTTTGTTTGGTCTCACGTTAAATTTACTTAAAAATTGTGGTTGGAAAAATCGACTGGAATTAGAATGTTATGGAGTTCAGATTCTTCTTAAAACCAGCTGAAAAGAAGCCAGCCAGGAGAATACAATCCAAAGTAATTACGGTGTGAAAAGTGGAATTTACTGTGCCAGAAAAAGGCCAAGAGCTGGAAACGAGCGTAATGAGATGTGGAAAATGGAATAAAAGATCACAAAATCAGTATGGCCTGTACAATTTTGAAGACACTGCATCCCCCAAGGAATGGCAACTATTTCCATTGTTAAATTCAATTTATACATCCTGGGGTGGGGGGGACCTCTTCTAGCAAGGGAAGCCCATTTAAGCACATAAAAAGCAAAGTTAATGTTTCCAATTGGCCTTTCCAGAATGTGGACATCATCCGGAGATTCAGAAATAGGACCTGATGGCAGATTGGCTTTTCAAACCCAACACTTGGTTGGTGCAATTACAAGATTTTTGGCAGAAGGAAATTAGTTACTTCCATATATGTAATATTTCAACCACTTCTCCTGAGATATATAATTTCTTGGTTTGGAAAGATCACAATTAAATTGGGGGAAGAAAGTGGTTTTAGAAAACCCGCAGAGTAGTCTGAAAAATGGAGTGCATGTGTTATGTAGGAGTAGGAATCACGGTGGGAATTTTGTTCTTAGATTAAGCACGGCTTTCTTAATTGCAGTGAAAAAGAAACAGAGAGGAATGAAGCTAAGGGCTAAGGGCCTGTGGTATAATATGGCATATTGGGTCTTAAGAACCGTGGTGGCGCAGTGGTTAAAATGCAGTATTGCAGTCTGATTCTGCTGACTGCCAGCTGCCAGCAGTTTGATTCTCATTGGCTCAAGGTTGACTCAGCCTTCCATCCTTCAGAGGTAAAATGAAAACCCAGATTATTATTATTATTATTACTATTATTTTCAAAGAATGTTTTATTTTTTATTCTCTTACATACCATTTTAAGTATACATTCACATAATTGTTATTCTTCTTTACATTTATCATTCTTACACATTTATTATTTCATTTAATAGGTTAATATTTTAATATTTAATATTTATTAAATTTTTATCCCGCCCTATCTCCCAAAAGAGCGACTCAGGGCGGCGCACAGGGACTTAAAAACCCACAATACAAATAGTACAAATTTATACAGGTTATAATAAACAGTTTGGGTTGTTTTATTTACTATCCCTTCCTCCTTGTTTTCCCTTTCTTTTCTCCCTCCCTCCTTTCTCTACTTTCTTCCTCCTCTCCTTCCCCTTCCTTATTCCCTTATCTTTCTCCTCCTCGTACTCTTCCTCTTCCCCTTCCTACCCTCTTCTCTTCTTCTCCCTTCCATCCTCCCCTCCTTACCTCTTTCTTTTTCCCCCCGTCTTACTTTCATTCTCTCCTCCTCTCTCCCTTTCTTTTTCTATTGCTGTTGGGGTATATTTCAAAACTCAATTTATGTTTCCTTGGGATGGTATTTCCGCAAACCCAAATATAATTTAGTGTCATTTCTTATTCCCTTGCCTTCCGTAGTCTACCTTAGTTATGCCCCCCCCCCTTTATATCTCGCTCTTGAATATATACTTATATATTTAATATTTCCGTTTCTGTTCCCCCCTCTTCCCCCCAGATTATTGAGGGCAATGTGCTGACTCTCTAGACCGCTTAGAGAGGGCTGAAAAGCACGAAGCAGTATATAAGTTTAAAGTGCTGTGGCTATTGAGCCATGGTGGTACAGTAGTTAGAGTGCAGTACTGCAGGTTACATCTGCCAGTTGCCTGCAGTTTGGCAGTTCAAATCTCACCAGACTCAAGGCTGACTGGGCTTTCCATCCTTCCGAGGTGGGTAAAATGAGGACCCAGATTGTTGGGGGCAATACGCTGACTCTGTAAACTGCTTAGAGAGGGCTATAAAGCACTGTAAAGTGGTATACAAGTCTAAATGCTATTGCTATTGCTAGGGTATCTGCCCTGTGGACTTGTGGACTTCAGCTCTCAAAATCCCCAGCCAGCATGATTTTTGTCCACGAGAGCAATCCCAGAAGACAGGAAAGGTGATTGATCTAAGGTCAACAGGGAGATATTGTCTCCTCTTTCTTTAATCTTTTGGGAAAGATTGGGAGTGGAATGGCTCAGCAGTTAAAGACCCTGGGTTCGGGACCTGAGTGCTGCATGACAGGGTGAACTCCTGTTACTTTCCCCAGCTCCTGGCCCACCTAGCAGTTCAAAAGCATACAAATGCGAGTAGGTAAATAGGTACTACTTCAATGGGAAGGTAACAGTGTTCTGTGCCCCTTTAGCTTTTAGTCATGCTAGCCATATGATCACAGAGGTGTCTTTAGACAATGCTGGCTCCCTCGGCTAAGAAACAGAGATGCGTACTGGCCCTTCGAGTCAGACATGATTGCACAGGGAGAACTTTTACCTTCACTAGGATAGATTCAAATTTCTGCATATGCAGAAATTTCTAGCTTCCAATTCTTTTAGCATCCTAGAACGAGGGGTGGGATTCAGCCGGTTCAGACCGGTTCAAGCAAAATGGATGCTAATTTTCCATCTGGTTTGAAAAACTGGCAATGACTGGCTGGCCCTGCCTATCCCACCCCTCCTAGGAGTCTTCATGTGGCCCATTTTGTTTGTCTTGTAAGTGGAGGACCCGCCCAGAGGGTCTGGAAGGGTGAAAAACAGGCTTCCCAGAAGTTCAGGAAGTCCAGAAACAGGGCTGTTTCTGGCCTCCAGAGCCCAGGGGAGGCCATTTTTGCCCTCCGGAGGCTGGGGTGGGTGAAACCCCCCCCCTGGTGGTGCAGGAGGTCAAATAGGCCATGCCCACCCAGCAACCAGGCAGAGAATCCCACCCCTGCCTAGAACATACGGCTCAACCGAGATCCCAAACACACAAATCCACAGGTCATGTCATTTTGTTATGACTGTCCTCTATATAAATGCTATATAGAAAAGAAGAAGAACTGGTTGCAAGAAAGGAGAAGGAATGGCCATATCTTTGCCTGCTGCATTAGATTAGAGGAGAGATAATCAAGACCAAACTGTATATTACACTACACACCAATGCGTGCCATGGATTTATGTTCTAAATGAAAAGCAGCGTTAGAGGAATGCAGTTTTAAGGATGTGGGTGCTTAGGGACAGATTCAGTTCCTTCTCTCACGAACTGTTCTGCTGCTCGTAATAGTCTGTGAATTGTTTTCCCTCTTAGAAGATGCCAGAAGAGCGTTCACAAGCAAGTTTCAGCATCTGGAACCCCCAAAGATAAAAATAGCTGGAAGGAAAAAATCACAGTGAAAAAATAGATGTATAAACTCCACAGGCTGCTGACCAGATCTTTGTTTGTTGTTTTTGCTTATTTATTTAAATTTAAAAAAAAAAGCCCACTGAGGCTTCATTGTACACATTTGTGCCACATGTAGTTTTGACTCCTTCTGTACATCCCTTGTTCTCCTTTAGCTGACCCCATTCCAAGCTTCTAAGAATGGTTGAGGAATTCTGTCTTCTGCCTCCCACACTGATGGCTGCATGTCCTCTTATCTTCCCTCATTTTGGCTGAACCAGCTTCTGGCTGGTTCCTTCTCAATCTCCTTCCCTCCTCCAAGCCTTTCAGCTACCTTCCTAACCAGCATCAGAGACCTGCATTGAACTGCAATCTCAGATAGGTTGATTGGACCCAGAACTCTGATACGACTTTATGCTGATATCTGCCTTTGGTGGGCTGATACCTGCCTTTAAGTACAAGACTGTACAGTGGCATTGTGGGAAATGAAATGGCAGCTTCCCAGGGAAGGATTCAATGCTGCCATTTTCATGTTGTTGTTGTTGTTGTTAGTTGCAAAGTCATGTCCGACTCATCGCAACCCCATGGACGACATTCCTCCAGGCCTTCCTGTCCTCTACCATCCTCTGGAGTCTATGCCTACTGCTTCGGTGACTCCATCCAGCCACCTCATTGTCTGTTGTCTCCTTCTTCTTTTGCCCTCAATCTTTCCCAGCATGAGGCTCTTCTCAGGGAGTCCTTCCTTCTCATTACGTAGCCAAAGTACTTGAGTTTCATCTTCAGGATCTGGCCTTCTAAAGGGCAGTCAGGGTTGATCTCCTCCAGGACTGACCGGTTTGATCGCCTTGCAGTCCAAAGGACTCGCAGGCATCTTCTCCAGCACCAGAGTTCAAAGACCTCAATTCTTTGGCAGTCAGCCTTTCCTATGGTCCACTTTTCACAGCCATACATTGCAAGTGGGAAAACGTAGCATTGACTATACACACTTTTGTTGGCAGGGTGATGTCTCTGCTTTTTTAGTATGCTGTCTAGATTTGCCATAGCTTTCCTCCCCAGGAGCGAGCATCTTTTCAATTTCTTGGCTGCATCTCCATCTGCGGTGATATTGGAGCCCAAGAAAATAACATCTGTCACTACCTCCATTTCTTCCCCATCTATTTGCCAGGAATTGAGAGGGTGGATGCCATGATCTTAGTTTTCTTAATGTTGAATTTCAAGCCAACTTTTGCACTCTCCTTCTTCACCTGCATCAAGAGGCTCTTTAGTTCCTCTTCACTTTCTGCCATTAGAGTGACATCATTTGCATATCTGAGGTTGTTGATATTTCTGCCATTTTCACAGGTAAACTAAATGGAAATCTACAAATGGTCACAACAGGCTAATTTTGATCTTCCCCTCCTCTTAAAACTTGCACAACCCAACACCTCATCCGCCCGCTGCACAGATTGGAATCCGCCGATGAAATCCCCTCCGAGATCCTTCCAAATGTATCTTTCATAACTGATGAAAAAAATCTGGTGTTCTCGGGTTCCAGAACTTGCATTGGCAATGACAGCCGTGCCAGAAGACTTTGCATTAATCCTCTGTCATGGTCACCAACTTCACAGGATTATTCTGAAGATCAAAGAGGATAAGATGACCACCTAGCCATTTCAATCACTCTTGAAACAGAGCAGAGTAAGAATTCCGTAGAATTAGCTTAAGCTGCTGTCAACGTGAGTTGTTCCAGTTATAAATCATAAATTTCCCTACTGCATAAGAACTGCCACAGTGTTTTTATAAGATGACTGATCACATATATTATTCGCCTTTATCGCCTCCCATTTTAAAGTGGTGCCTTGTCTATGCATTTTTGTTGCCATCTATTTTTTTCTGAGTAAAAGCCCTCAGAAACTCTTTGTCTGTCCAACCTCACCGCTGAAAAACCCTGCATTTTAAATTAACAAAGGAGCAATGAAAACAAAAGAAAGGGAAGAAAATATTTCTTTATTGGAAAAACATCTGTTTGTCTTTAATGTGGCATAAAAAAATTGCAAGGCATCACTAAGCATTGACTTCTGCATTGACAGTTCCACTTTATTTTCCATCCATCTATAGGACGTCGGGAATACCACAACTGTGTTTGTAGATGAAGTTTGTTTTCACTCTGACCTAAATTTCAGCAAGAATTAGGAAACCAAATTAAAGAAAAGCATCTACAGAATGGCACATCTGTTGAGGCTGCCTGAGGACATTTGCATGATAAATGTTTACATGTTTTTGGACATGGAAATGTCTGACTCTCTGCATGCCAGTGCCCTGTGTTTTCTCAGCTCATAGCTGTTAGATTGTTGTCTCCAAACTCTAGATCAGAGGTTCCCAAACTTGGCAACTTTAAGACTTGTGGATTTCAACTCCCAGAATTCTGGAAGTTGAAGTCCACAAGTCTTAAAGTTGCCAAGTTTGGGAACCTCTGTTCTACATAAAGCAAAAGATCAGGAGGACACAGAATGTATCTCAATAGTAGACCCACTTTAAGCATTTCTTATGTGGTCACTCATATTGAGAATACCACCATGAGGAAAAACATACAATTTCAAATTTTGTTTTGCTGGGGTTTCGCCTAAAGTTCACCTCACAACACCTATAAAACGACTAAAAGACAAGGAACAAGCCCTCTGTTTACATTCCCCTTCTTGAATCAGTAGCAATTTGATCCACCTCTGTTTGCATTTTCATTTATGTAAACATTTTAACATAACATCTTTTTTATATCACAAAGTCCAATATAAAAATAGAAACTAACATAAAAGGGAAAAGGAGAAGGAAATAACAAAACAAATTTAAAGAGGCAAAAAAACAAATAATCAGCATTTTATAATAATCAACATTTTATAGCTTAGGGCTTAGAGTTAGATTTTAGTCCATATTTTAATTTAGATTTTAGATTTGAGGATATTTTTAGTGGATTGGCTGAGATTTTAATATTTTTAATTTAATTTTTAGCACAGGTTATTCTAATTTAATCGTATTTTTATTGTTGTATTGCATTTATTGTTATTTTCGTGGTATTTTAATTCCCTGTGCACCGCCCTGAGTCCATCTGGAGACAGGAGCGGTATAGAAATCCAATAAACTGTAAACTGTATAACAAAGTTAAACTCCAACTTTCTTTTAGTCCAGAGATAATGACAGTTCAACAACCTCTCTCTAAATTTAAGAAAATAATGCCAATATCTTAAAATACTAATAATCAATTTTCTAAAATCCTCTTTATCAAAACATACCCTTCTCTTAACTTTAATCTAACAGGTAAATAAATTGTCAAATGTGAATAACCTTATATTTAAAAACCTACAATATTTCTCTAATCCAATCTAATCCTCAAATCCCAAAGTCAAAAGAATGGAAGGAAATAGAAATAGAACAGAACAGAATGCTATATTTGGCCAAATGTGATTAGACACAGAACAAATTTCTTTCTGGTGCATAAGCTCTCAAATGTACATACAAAACAACAACAACAACAATAATATCAATACAAGAAGGTAGTAGAAAAGATTTTTCCTTGTCTTGCAAGAAATCTAGCCAGTCTACAAATCGCAAGAAATTTACCATATTTTTCGGAGTATAAGACGCACCTTTTTTCCTCTAAAAAGAGGCTGAAAATCTGGGTGCACCTTATACATTGAATATAGCATGTTTTGCCTGCTGAAAACCCACCCATTCACCAAACTGGCCATGCACATACCCTTATGGAGGCTTCCAGAGAGCTCCTGGGGGCTGGGGAGGGCAGAAACGAGCAAAAAACAGAGCGTTCCCCCCCCCCCCCAGTCCCCAGCAGCACTCTATAAGCCTCCATAAGGCTATGCGTGCAATTTTTTTTTACCAAAAAAGGGCCCATTTTCACACACAAAATGGGCCACTTTTCCTCGTTTTGCCCCCCACTGGAGTTTTGACCCCCCCCCTGGCATTGCCTAGTGGATGGCACCCGAAGAAGTCCCTCTCTGTGGGAGCGAATCAGCCGAAGGGATGTATGGGGCAGGTTGCGATCCCGCAGATAACTAGGTCCCGTGCCATGGAGCACTTTGAAGGTGGTAATCAGCACCTTGAAGCGCACCCGAAAGGCCACAGGCAGCCAGTGCAGCTCGTGCAGGAGCGGTGTTACATGGGCAAATCTGGAGGTTCCCAGAACTGCCCGCGCGGCTGTATTCTGGACTAGCTGCAGTCTTTGGGTGCACCTCAAGGGGAGCCCCATGTAGAGAGCATTGCAGTAGTCCAGACGGGATGTCACGAGTGCGTGAGTGACAGTGCGCAGGGAGTTCCGGTCCAATAAGGGCCACAACTGATGTACCAGGCAAACCTGGTAGAACACCCCCCTGGCCACGGCTGTCACTTGCTCTTCCATGGACAGCCGGGTATCAAGGAGGACGCCCAAGTTGCGTGCCCTATCCACGGGGGCTAGGTGTTCACCCCCTATGGCCAGCGATGGAACAAACTGGTTGAACCGGGGCGCCGGAAACCACAGCCACTCGGTCTTGGACGGGTTAAGTCTGAGTCTGTTCCTTCCCATCCAGACCTGCATGGCCTCCAGACACCGGGACATCACTTCGACGGCATCGTTGGGGTGGTTTGGGGTAGATACATACAGCTGAGTGTCGTCAGCGTACAGATGGTACTCTACCCCAAAACCAAAAATAGGAACCACCTTTGGTGGGAAGGTAACAGCGTTCCATGAGCCTTCGGCACTTAGTCATGCCAGCCACATGATCACGGAGACATCTTCAGACAGCGCTGGCTCCTCTGCTTAGATGCAGAAATGAGCACCGCCCCCTAGAGTCGGGAATGTCTAGCACGCCTGTGCGGGGGAACCTTTACCTTTACCTTACTGTATAATGGGAATTGCAGTACCATGACATGCATGATCAAAGTTTCACATAGCAATGCATGCTATTCATGTTAGGTTGTAGTCACCATGGCATACAATGTATAAGAGATGAAATTCTTCAGATTCCAGACAGTGTTGTCCTATAAATTTCTTCCACTATTCTGCTCTTTTAATCTGTCCCAGGCCTAACATTGATTGCCCAACCCCTTTAATGATTGCAACCATTCATTTCATAGTCACTTAAATCCTAAAATCCTGTGGTGCTTAGCCAAGCCTCGGTGGGATCTGAACCAGAGAAATCCCAGAATTTTTTACAGAGACTAGATGCCTGGGAATTCAATCATTAGATAATGTGATTCCCCAGAAGGCTTTCTATTAAAGGCTGTTAAAGCAGTTTTCTTTTTTAAAAAAAATCACATCCCTTTTATCTCAGCTTCCTTACATTTCTTACTGTCTCTCTTTGAGATGAATATTTGTATTAAACTGAAATATTTTCATTTCCAGTGTAGCCCAAGGCATTTGCAAGGGTGGTAGAATAGGAATTGTGATGTGACATTGTGGCAAAAGACTCCACTTTTTTAATATATATATATTGTGTGATGTAACACACCTGTACATAAGAACATATGAAGAACGGTTGCAGGAACTGGGTATGTCTAGTTTGATGAAGAGAAGGACCAGGGGAGACATGATAGCAGTGTTCCAATATCTCAGAGTCTGCCACAAAGAAGATGGAGTCAAACTATTCTCCAAGGCACCTGGGGGCAGGACAAGAAGCAATGGGTGGAAACTAATCAAGGAGAGAAGCAACTTAGAACTAAGGAGAAATTTCCTGACAGTTAGAACAATTAACCTCTGGAACAGCTTGCCTCCAGAAGTTGTGAATGCCCCAACCCTGGAAGTCTTTAAGAAGATGTTAGATAGCCATTTGTCTGAAATGGTATAAGGTTCCTGCCCACACGGGGTTGGACTAGAAGACCTACAAGGTCCCTTCCAACTCTGCTATTGTATTATTATTGTATTAAGAAGAAGATAATAGCAACAACACTTAGGCTTACATAATGCTTCACAATGTTCTACAACCCTGTCTAAGCAGTTTACAGAGCCATGATATTTCTCCCAAGTTGGTTTCATATTAAAGGCAGGACTAGAATTCATGCTCTTCGTCACAGTATTATGTTTGTTGTTGATTGATTGATTGATCTGGGTGCTACCTAATTGCCAAATAACTCTGATATGATTTCAGAAGCATTAATATGATACCTGTTTTGACACTGAGAAAAAAACTTGAGTTTTGCAGACCCATCTAATTGTAATGTGAGTTAATTCTTTAGCGTTGACTTCTAAAAACTTTTAAAAAGGCTTACCAGTTGAGTATTAATAAATGGAATCAGATTAAGCAGGGAGGGGGGAATAAAAGGCAAAAGCACTGTAATTAATCAAGTGAGCAGGAACACATTTCTCATCACAAACTATTCATCACAGAGAAAGTAATCTTCTGTTTGGTTTTCAGCATACATTTTATAAATCTGATTGTCGCTGGGGCCTGTTTTCTTGATTTAGAGACACAAGAATAAATTCAATTGTTGTGAATATTTTTACTAAGGTGGACTATAAGAGAGAATCAATCACGGATTAGCCAGATGGCAATAGTACAAAAAAGGGTGACCAGGATGAGATGCAATACTTAAGAATGTTTTGAACTTTCTTAAGGCAGCCAGAGCTAATTGTTATTAGGAAGGAAGGAAGGAAGGAAGGGAAAGAAAGAAAGAAAGAAAGAAAGAAAGAAAGAAAGAAAGAAAGAAAGAAAGAAAGAAAGAAAGAAAGAAAGAAAGAAAGAAAGAAAGAAAAGACGACCCACAGCAAAGTAGAGGAACTCATTTACAGTATGTAGGGAGTTAACATCCATCCATCTCCTAGAAAAATGAAATATTTTAGAAAATATTAAAAGGACAGAATATTTCCCCTAAAAGGGAGGCAGAAACTCAGCCCTCATCTTTGTCAATGAGCCATTAAGGCCTGAGCCAGTCTATTCTACACACCAAAGACCTACCTCCTTCATTGTGAATACAGTAATCCCTCGTTTTTCGCGGTTAATGGGGACCGGAACCTTCCGCGAAAACTGAAAAACTGCGAAGTAGGATTCGCACCGGAAACTTGAGTTGGTGGACATCGTTTAAAGCAAGCACTAGGGGGCGCTTGCCTCCTACCGATGCATTTCCCCCCCTGTATTTTTGAAAAACCCGCGAAGCACTGAAGCCGCGAAACATGAAGCCGCGAAAAACGAGGGATCACTGTAACAGAATAACAAAGAGAACGTGGAAGCTACTCACCATGGCCAACTTGCCAGGGCCAACATATTGCAGCCAACTCACTGCAGCCAATTTGCTTGGGGAGACTCACCACGGGACAAGAGTTATATTAATATGGAAGAAATGGTGGAATGAAATCATCAAAGAAAGGATGCAAGAGGAGGAACAAAATGAAATGGGAATGGCAAAAATTAAAATATTTTTAAAATTATTTTAAATACTTAAATTGAATGTTTGACTTATCCCGCAGCAAGTTGTCCTGCAGTGAGCTGGCCATGGAGAATTGCCCATTGCAAGTTGTTTGCAGCGAGCTGGCCACGCCAAGTTGTTCCATTCCAGCTCAGAACAGAATACAAATAATTATCTAACGATAGATGTGTATGGCGTTATACTAACAGGTCACGTGAGTGATGTTTGGGGAGAAATGCTAAAATATGTTTTGCTATAAAAGAGGTGTCTCATTCAAATGCTCCTAATTACTGTGCTACTTTTTTTACACCATATGCAGTATATTGCTTCTTAGTGTAATCTACACACATACACACCTATCTATACAGACAATCCTTGATCATTATTTAGTGACCATTCAAGGCAGTGGTGGGTTTCAAATTTTTTAGAACCTACTCTGTAGGTGTGGCCTATTTTGTGGGCGTGGCTTGGCAGTCATGACAGGGTGGGAGTGGCCACCTTTTAAAATGTGGTGAAACTCATTTAACAACGTTCTTGCTTAGCAACCAAAATTTTGGGCTCAATTGTGATGATAAATTCTTTCTTTCTTTCTTTCTTTCTTTCTTTCTTTCTTTCTTTCTTTCTTTCTTTCTTTCTTTCTTCCCTTCCTTTCCTTTCCTTTCCTTTTCTTCCCATTGGGTCACTGGCAGCAGCGGGCCAGATTTACTTCCAGGTACGCCGGTGGAACCCCCTCTCACCGGTTCTCTAAATTTCACCAACCGGCTCTCACGAGTAGGTGCGAGCCTGCAGAAACCCACCACTGATTCAAGGTGACCACAGCATGTATTTCAGACAGCTGCAGCATGTCAAGGACACGTAATCACCATTTGTGACCTTCCCAGCCAGCGTCTGACGAGCAAAGTCAATGGGGGAAGCTGGATTTTCTTAACAATCATCACGTGATATAATTTAACAACTGCAGTAATTTGCTGAGCAGCCATGGTTAAATGGATGTACATTTGGGTGTGACTCACTTATCAACTGGCTTTGGAAATTCTGGTCCCAATCTGTGGTTCTAAGTCAAGGGCTACTTCTCCTTCGACCTTTCATATGTTCACATTTCATTTCCAGAAGAACTTGTATTTTTTTCAAAATGAAATCTCTGTTCCTATTTTTTTAAAATTATTTATACATTTTTTCTTTAACACATAACCCTAACCCGTTCCTGTTTTTATTGTGGCTGTTTTTTGCCTTGGAACATATCCAGCAGTGATGGGTTTCAAAAATTTTTAGAACCTCTTCTGTAGGTGTGGCCTGATTTGTAGGAGTGGCTTGCTGGCCATGTGATCTGGTGGGTGTGGCTTGCCAGCCATGTAACTGATTGGGAGTGGACAACTTGTAAAATGTGGTGAAACTCACTTAACAACGCTCTTGCTTAGCAACCACAAGTCTTAAAGCTGTCAAGTTACAAGACCCTTGCACCCCTAACCCTTTAGGAAAAAAAGCCCAGGGGTGTTCAATCTTGACAGCTTTAAGACTTGTGGACTTCAACTCCCAGAATTCCTCCTCTCGCTCTTCATCTTGATGATGTGCGGACAGGAGGGGGGAGGGAGCTGGAACCGGTTCTAAACTGCACTGTAGATTTCTGGAACCTCTTCTATAGAAGAGGTTAGAACTGGCAGGAACCCACCCCCGATGAATAGACATGAATAGATGGAAAATAAACATAGGTATATCTTCTATTTTAAAAAAAAGCTGGAATAATAGTTGCTCTTCCTCTTGGCCTTTACTTTTTTTTTAAATTCGTATTTATATCCTGCACCCATCTCCCACAGAGGGACCCGGGGCGGCGCACAGGAAAATTAAAAACAAATACAAATGTAGAAAATACTCCTAAAACTACATTAAACTCAACCCTGTGCTAAAACATAATTAAAATGTTTTAGCTTCCCTCAGCCTGTAGGCGGAGCTCTTTTTCAGCAAATTCCTACTTTCTTTGACATGAAAAATAAATTTAACATCCCTTGTCATATGAAAGAGCGCTCTGCATTCCAGGAATAAAAGGACTGGACCTCATCACTTTGAAGCCAATGTCTGCATTCCTCTCAGTTTTAAAACATCTGGACGACTGAGCATTAGAGGAAATATAGAGGATACATAAAATCAGGATGCATAAAATACATGGATGTAGTGGTTAAGGCACTGGGAGATCGGGAGTTCTAGTCCTTCCTTGGGCACAAAACTAGCTTGGGCCAGTCTCTCTCTCTCTTTCTCTGTCCTCGAAAGGAGATGATCAATTCCAATGTGGTAAACATATTGATACTCCTGCATCACCACCACCACCACAGCCTGGGAGCTGGTTTGGGACAAGAGAAAGTGACAGGCCCAAAGCCCGTCAGCCGACTTTCATGCCTAAGGTGAGACTAGAACTCATACCCTCTTGTGCTCTAGGCCAGTCACGGCAATGAACCGGTTCTCTTCTTTCACACTTTGATTGATTGGTGGATTGACTGACAGATGAAATGCATACACTACCCAGCTCACCTTCTAACATACAAGCAAGTGTGGCAGCTGTTCAATGCAGAAGATTGAACAAAGGAAGAAGAAGACGTATATGGATTTAATTGGCACCCCACTTTTCTGCCTTGGAATTCAAGATGGTGCAACTTAGAAACAACATCATTGAGTCAATTGTCATTTCCGTCTGATTTCTCTTTCCGCACTTTCCATTTCTTCTTCTGTATGCATTTTTTTTACATGATCAATTGATTATCTGCCATTGCATCGTTTTCATCCTCTAGCGACCACAAAGATACTCTCCATAATGACTATTCCTAACTGGGCCTTTCACATCTCTCAGCAGTGCAGCCTTGGTCACTATAACTGAGTCTTTGCTCTTGGTCAACCTCTTCATCTCCTCCCATCCACTTTTCTGAGCATTACAGCCTTCCCTAGACAGCTAAAGTATCATCCTTTGGAGCCTGGTCAATTGTGCCTCGAGTGAGCACTCTGGATTGATTCATTTGATGATCCATTTTTTGTACATGCTTTCCTCCATTTAGGTCAGTGAAGGCTAACCTTTTTGCCCAAAATGCGAGGACACCAATGTGCCGGGACCCATAATTCAAAGCCCACCTCCCACATGTACATGCGCATACAACCCCCGCACACTCTCCCCCACACACAGGCACCGCACTACTCTCCTCCAAGCTGAGCTTGGTATTTCCTCCAGGGGACCGAGGAAGGCCATTTTCACCCTCCCCAGGCTGCAGGAAAGCCTCCGGAGCCTGGGGAGGGCAAAAAAGGGGCCCAACAGGCCAAAATAAACTTCCAGTTGGCCCATTGGATCCATTTTTCACTCTCCCCAGGCTCCGGACTCTTTCCTGAAGCTTGGGGAAGGTGAAAACAGCCTCCCCCATCCCTCCAGAAGGCCAAAAATCAGCTGGCCAGCACACACACCACACTGCAGCTGATGGCTCGCATGCTGGCAGATATGGCTCTGTGTGCCACCTGTGGCACGCATGCCAGATGTTTGACATCACGGCTTTAAGTCATGCTGTGCACACATTGCTTTGGTCCCTACTTTTTTGTGGTACATTTTGCATTGTAAACTGCACAGCAGAATTCTAATGAATACATATTTTGGCATGGCTGTAGATTTTTTTGGTTAGGGTTAAGGTTGGATATCCAGAAAGCAAATGTTTAGAAAAATTCACATTAGACAAGCTCTCATTAGACAGGGTGCCCATGCTGTCTCATCCTGTGGCTGAATTTCTCATCCATTCCGAGTATAAATAACATTCCTTGATAATTTCTCATCTAGCCACTGAGTCGAGTCCCTTTGGGGAGAGGGGGCGGTTTATAAATCGAATAAATTTGA
Organism: Rhabdophis nuchalis; assembly: GCA_039707465.1. NCBI lineage: Eukaryota > Metazoa > Chordata > Lepidosauria > Squamata > Natricidae > Rhabdophis > Rhabdophis nuchalis. Next base: position 227,861,088 of record CM077644.1, read on the forward strand.
ATTTGAATTTGATTCTGAGATGCTTAATAGAATAGAATAACAGAGTTGGAAGGGACCTTGGAGGTCTTCTAGTCCAACCTCCTGCTTGGGCAGGAACCTCTACACCACTTCAGACAAATGGTTATCCAACATCTTTTTCAAACATTCCAGTGTTGGGAGCATTCACTACTTCTGGAGGAAAGTTGTTCCACTGATTAATTGTTCTGACTGTCAGGAAACTTCTCTTCAATTCTAAGTTGCTTCTCTCCTTGATTAGTTTCCACCCATTGCTTCTTGTCCTACCCTCAGGTACGTGAGCTTGCCATAAAAGGGCCCCATTCAATCAAATTAATACAAAAAGGGAGAATACGGATTATTCTTGATTTGCAACCATTCAGTTAGCATCTGAATTTACAACAGCATTGGGAAAAAAGTTACTTTTAACCAGTATTCTCACTTAACAACTGCTGCAGTATCTCCACAGCTATAGGATCAACATTTGGATGATGCTTGAAAATCAGCATATATTTCCAAACATTGCCATGTCACAGATCACTGGTTACCATTTGGTGACCTTCCCAGCCAACTTCCAACAAGCAAAATCAATGGGAAAAGCAACACTCACTAAACGACCATGTGATTGTGAACGGTTGTAAACAGTTGCAGGAACTGGGTATGTCTAGTTTAAAGAAAAGAAGGACTAGGGGAGACATGATAGCAGTGTTCCAATATCTCAGGGGCTGCCGCAAAGAAGAGGGAGTCAAGCTATTCTCCAAAGCACCTGAGGGCAGAACAAGAAGCAATGGGTGGAAACTAATCAAGGAGAGAAGCAACTTAGAACTAAGGAGAAATTTCCTGACAGTTAGAACAATTAATCAGTGGAACAGCTTGCCTCCAGAAGTTGTGAATGCCCCAACACGGCAAGTCTTCAAGAAGATGTTGGATAGCCATTTGTCTGAAATGGTACAGGGCTTCCTGCCTAGGCAGGGAGTTGGACTAGATGACCTCCAAGGTCCCTTCCAATTCTGCTATTGTATTGTATTGTAATATATTGATTCATTTAACAACTGCAGTGATTTGCCTAATGACTATGACAAAGAAAGGTTGAAAAATTAGGTGTGACTCTCTTATCAATTGTAGTCATAAGTCAAGGACTTACCTGTGGCTGATGTTATCAACACTCAATTTGATATAGCATTTAATACCAAATGCAGCAATTCCTAGAATGTTGGCAGGGTGAGCAGTGTACAGATGAAATAAAATAAAAAAGTTAAATGAATATGTCACATATCCACAAGTGGAGACTTCCATACTTTGAGGCTTCGATCTTTTGAATCCTCTTCATTGTTATTAACGCAGCAAAAGAGAGAATGCAAATTAACATCTGGGGACAATTTGCATTACAAACAAAAGCAAGAATGCATTCCAGGCAAATTGCTCCCACCCGCCTTTGATAATTAAGAGAGAGCTAATACAGTTATATTTCCCTTGACCTTGGAATATTTCAGAGTTATGTGAAAAATGAAAAACAAAACCCGAAACAAAACAGACACACAGACACATCCAAATAAAATTGTTTTAAGTAGCTGAGACAAGCAGTCTGGCTCGGGTTAAATCTAAATCTGTCCGAAGTTGCATAGGTATATGAGATAATGCGGAACCAAGAATGCATAAATAATATTTTCCCCTTCGCATATGTTCAAGAGGGGCTCAAGAAAGTCAAGATGGCAGCTATGACCATGTGATTGAAGGCTCCTCTACTTTTTCATATGTTTTGTTCCTCCCCCGCCCCTCCCGCCCCCCAAATAATGCTATTACATTCTGGTTTCTTTCCTTCCATAAGTGGCATTCACAAGTCCTTATTCCTATGTACTCGCAATCCTGTCGGGATATTACTGTACTAATTGGTTTTCTTTTTTAAATACAATAATACAATAATACAATAGCAGAGTTGGAAGGGACCTTGTAGGTCTTCTAGTCCAACCCCCTGCGTGGGGGTTGGACTACCATTATACCATTTCAGACAAATGGCTATCTAACATCTTCTTAAAGACTTCCAGGGTTGGGGCATTCACAACTTCTGGAGGCAAGCTGTTCCAGAGGTTAATTGTTCTAACTGTCAGGAAATTTCTCCTTAGTTCTAAGTTGCTTCTCTCCTTGATTAGTTTCCACCCATTGCTTCTTGTCCTGCCCCCAGGTGCTTTGGAGAATAGCTTGACTCCCTCTTCTTTGTGGCACCCTCTGAGATATCGGAACACTGCTATCATGTCTCCCCTGGTCCTTCTCTTCATCAAACTAGACATACCCAGTTCCTGCAACCGTTCTTCATATGTTTTAGTCTCCAGTCCCCTAATCATCTTGGTTGCTCTTCTCTGCACTCTTTCCAGAGTCGCCACGTCTTTTCTACATCGTGGCGACCAAAACTGAATGCAGTATTCCAAGTGTGGCCTTACCAAGGCACTATACAGTGGCATTAACACTTCACGTGATCTTGATTCTATCCCTCTGTTTATGCAGCCTAGAACTGTGTTGACTTTTTTGGCAGCTGCTGCACACTGCTGGCTCATATTTAAATGGTTGTCCGTTCATGGTATCATGAATGATACAGAAAAATGATCATTCATGATACAGAAAAAAATTGACTGATACATAAGGGATGGGAAAAATCTGTCAATTCTGGTTTCCTTCCAGTTCTCATTTTGTTTATTCCATCCCATTTTCATTTCTATTTGAATGTTTTCCAAAAGAAAATGACTATCTTAATAACATGCCTGTTTTGGTACACAGTCCTAACCTGCACATTTTTGCAAACGTTTTTCCATAATTCATATCGGGGAAACTAGTTTAAATTATTCTCGCTTTTTGGACCATTTTTTTTGCCACAGATGTTAAGTGAATCATTGCAGTGGTTAAGTGAAACAGGCTGTTGTTAAGCGAATTCAGCTTCCCGTTGACTTTGCTTGTTGGAAGCAGGCTGGGAAGCTGTTCATAAAGGCACTTTTTAAAAAAAGTACCAATGTCATTTCCAACAGTCTTTAAACAAATGGCTGTTAAATCAAGGACAATCTGTAGATCTTGGATTGCTTGATATAATTAACATGAAAGGATGAATTAGTTGAACTTCAACGCTGCATATTTTAAGTAGGTCTTTAGGAAAACAGGGTAAGTTTTTAACATTAGATAACAGCTTCATTCTCATCCCAGTTAAGCTGAAATTCCTGATTTGAAATGTTTCAGAACATGTTGTACATGCTGCTTTAATCAAAGAAAGTAACAGGAAGGATCTCACATTGAAAAGCTTGTCACAAAGATTTAGAGTGATCATTGCTGGCCAGGTTATAGAGTAACGTTTCATTGATTCATACTTTATTTATTAATTCGATTTATATACCACCCTATTTTCGCCCTATTTTCATGCTGAATTAGTGGCCTTAATTGCTCTGAAATAAGCTCCAGTAATAACATTTTAATGTGATGTTTAGACTGTCAAAAATGTGTTTATATGTAAGTAGAAACATTAGCTTTAATTTGGACTGGAAAACAATCATTTTTTGAGTGCACTTTGAAGTTAGGGCTTATTTCCAAACAATTAGATTGAGTTGCTCAAGAAATTTGTGTTTAGTTTTATAATCCTGCGTTTTGACTTTGAGAAACACTGGTATGATCTGCTCATTCAATTATAATTTTCAGGTGGGCATAAGAGGACAAGAAGCAGTTTGATTCATATTTGTAAACCATCACTTGATATTTGAAACCCTAGTGCAGGGGAGTCAAACTCAAGGCCCTTGGGCCAGTTGTAGCCCACGGGGGGCTTAAATCCGGCCTGCAGGACTGGCCTGGAAATATCAAAGGACTGGCCCACAGTGACTTTACCGGCCGAAAATAGGCTGTTTCGTCCTGCAGACTTGTATCCATGTTCACTTGTAACATGGTTTGCTAGGTTGCGGCTTATTCAATAAATGCTGAACAAACTGCAGTTTATTGCATATCTACATTTAGTTGGTAAATAGAGACCGTCACAATATAGCCCCAAAATATGGTCACATTATTTATCATATTTATTTACAGATAGTCCTTGACTTATAACCATTATTGGGTCTGTATGATCATAAATCATACAGTCATAAGAGCAGATCTCCATGTGGCAGATTCAATTTAAAGATCCTTTTTGCAGTGATCATTAATCAAATTCCACTATGGTTAAGCAAACCCATTATTTATTTATTTTTTATTTATTTTTTTTTAATTTTATTGAATCATTAAAAAACAAAAGCTTACAGAGTAAGACATTAAATGATACAAAGCGATTGCAGAGAGTATTGCAGTATAACTAGAGTTATAACACTGTAACTAACATTTACCACTTATTAATTTAATACATATCTCTAATAAGAAAGGCGGAAAAGAGGAAGAAGAAAAAAATATGAAAGAGACCAGGACAAAGTGAAGGAGTGTAATCAAAGCATATAGAGATTCTAAATCAGCAATGTTAGGTCCGCTTCTTTGAATTCCTTTGTAGCCAAGCGTACCAGCGATCCCAGCACACATAGAATAGCGAATCTTGTTTGTCTCTCAATAGGCTGGTAAGCCTGTCTGCTTCAGCACAGTCCATAATTTTAGCGATTAATATTGTCTCTGATGGAATGTCACTGGATTTCCATTTTTGGGCAAAAGCAATTCTAGCTGCAATAATGATGTGGATAGTTAAATACCAATTAGATTTGTTTAAATTATCTGGTTTCATGCCTAGTAAGAACGTTTCCGGGATCAACTTAATTCTACAGCCAGTAATTTCAAAAAGCCAGTTTCGGATTCTGGTCCAATATATTCCTGCTCGAGGACAAGTCCACCAAGTATGGAAGTAAGTTCCCAGAGCTACCTTACATTTCCAACAAATCGGGGATGTCTCTGGGAACATCTTCGATAATCTAGCCGGAGGAAGATGCCACCTATATAACATTTTGTATATGTTTTCCTTATATGCAATTGACATTGTTAATTTTAGAGTTTTTTTCCAAATTTCTTCCCATTTCTCGAGATCAATTGAGTGTTCCAAATTTCTCCCCCAGGCAATCATTGAATCCTTAATCACTTCCTCTCCGATCCAACGCTCTAATAGGAATTTATAAAATTTGGATAAGAGCTTCTCATCGTTCCCTGTAAATATTTTGTCTAATTCTTGCAGAGAGTTATAGATTCCCCCCTTATTTCTATCCTTATCTACTCTGGATTGAATCAAATTGTAAGACCACCAGTCTAGGTCACAGCCTAAGGCTGTCAATTCACTTCGGGATTTCAATCTCCCTGCAGAATCCAACAGTTCTTGGTAAGTTAGGGGTGTAGCTCTGTTATAAAGAGTTGGGTACATCATCGCCTCAAGAGGCGATAGCCACCTCGGGGCCATCGAATAAAATGCATTTCTGACTCGTTCCCAAGTACTCATCAAAATTCTACGGAGGTAGTGATCCATGAAATGCTTATATTTATAATAATATTTATTTATAATAGGATAGTTTTTGACAGAAACGGAAAGTATATGCTATTTTCGGGGGGAAATATTGTAAATTGTGGTCACATGACTGCAGGGCATTGCAAATGGCTATACATGCTGGACAATTGCCAACCACCCCAAAATGTGATTATATGACCATGAGGGGAGGCATTTAGAATTAGGTCATAAATCCCTGAGGGGAGGGTCCATCAGAACTTCATATGGCTGCTAAGCAACCAGTCATAAGGCAAGACTATACTTATATTGTCTTTTATTTTGTACAACTCAAAGGGATATACATAACACCATTGCTTCTCTTTTCCCCCTTAACAATAATCCTGAGGTGGGTTGACTAAGGAAAAATGACTGGTCCAAAGTCATCCAGCTGGCTTCATGCCTATGTGAGGTCTCCTGGTTTCTATTTTGACATTTTCATCACTACTTCAAACTGGCTCAGTTGTGGCCTAGAATGATGAGTGAATCCAGCCCAAATGAGACTAAGATTATTATGTGAATTTATTTAATTCTCTACAGCGACTCTCTTCAAGCTGGTGTCCTCCAGATGTGCTGGGACTTCAGCTCACCATATTCCTAGCAAGCACAGCCCTTTGTTTCAGCTGATTTATAAAAGGAAATGGGGGAAAGAGGGTGAGCCTGAATCACTTAAGGCAGAAGGAGATCATTGTTTCATTTCTTGCACTTAGCCTTGTCAACAGAAAGTGTTTTCAGAGTTAGTACCCTTCCCACTGACTTCGGTGTAAATGGGAAAGGTTAAGTTGCTCTTAATGCCTATGATGATTTTTCAGTCGTCCAGGTCATGGTTGCCCCAAAGGTGTTTTTTTCAAAAGGAAACTGGACATTTCTTGCTTTTTCCTTGGAGACGTTTCTCTTCTCATCCCAAAAGCATCTTTCGTTCAAAAGAAGTTTCTTGGATGAGAAGCATTAACATCTTCAAGGAAAAACCAAGAATGTCCAGTTGCTTTTGTAAAACACCTTTGGGACTAAGATGGACTTAATGCTTCCACCAAGTTATAGGATACCATACGATTCTATTGTTGAAATGTTCATATGTTCACTTACAAGCACTACCTCCTACAAAACATTGTTGGGCATGAGAGTTTGGGAATTCTGTGAGCGACACACCTAATGCGCTGGACAAACTCTTCCACCAGTAAATTCCGAGATTACTTTATTCAGTTCCAGTGAATTTAGCAGGGGTGGGCTGGTATAGGTTGGCCGGGTTTGGGAGAACCCGTAGCTAACATTATGGCTGGTCGGAGAACTTCCAAATCCCACCACTGGCTGGCCGCACCCACCCCTCCCCTGAGTCTCCACGCAGTCCATTTTGGATGTGAAGTAAGTGCAGGGCCCGCACGGAGACTGGGGGGGGGGGGGGAAACGGGCCTCCCGGAAGGCGTCTGGAACCTGGGGGAGGCAGTTTTTGCCCTCCCAGAGGTGTGAGAAAAGCCTCTGGAGCCTGGGGAAGGCGAAAACGCCCCTCCCCCTGCCGTGGTGCAGGAGGCCAACTAGGCCATGCCGACCATGGCCACTCCCATCCAGCAACTGGGTAGAGAATCCGTTGCTGAAATTTTTGAAGCCCACCCCTAGGACTTAGTCACAACTAAATTTGTAGTCTATTGTGACCTCAAAGTGAAACAAATTATTCTGAATTAAGGTGACGCAAATCTTGGAAAGTTGTTCCCCTTTGAGGAAAACCTGAGCACCTCATCCACTAGAAACTGCTCCAGTGAGAGTGTCTACCTAGATTCTCAACCATCCAGATTATGGTTGTCCCAATGGTGTCTTTTTCCAAAAAAACCAGAATGTCCAGGTGCTTTTTGGGGGAAAAAGCATCTTTGGGGGTGCTCATCAGAGTAGGACCCTTCTAAGATTGAACCAAAAAATGGGTACTACTCTGCTTTGCTCTGCTTCTCAGCCCCTCTTCAACACAGTTTCTCTGGCCGTAGCTGCCAAACTTTGATGAACAAGCTGTCAGGCCTCGAACCTGTCTTGGGCATTGGAAGCTGTCTTGGGCATTAAGTCTGTGGGAAACTGGGAGGGGGGATTGTATGGAACTGGAAAGATATATAGTCATGATAACAATCCTTTCCCTGAGAGTCAAGGACATTCTGCCCTGCACTTTGAGGGGTGTGAACGGGAGGCATCTCCAGTTGGGACGGTGTTTTGATTGGATCATGTGATGGACATGTTGGTACTGGGTAGGTGCTTGGACTTTCTTTTGGGTGGGGAAAGACCTGTAAGATTTCAGATTTGGGCTTTCCCAGATGTGCCAATATGACATCTCTAATAAAATGGAACTTTGAGGAACTTCAAGCCTAGTTGTCTTCTTTCGTTGGGGGTTTTACTTGGAACCCTGACACAAACATGGTGGGAGATTCCAGCTGTCTCTTCCAGTACTATAATTTTTTGATTTACTTTCTCCACCATGCTGTCTCCAAGAAGAAATCTTCTGTCTTTAGCAAGTATGATGGAATGTACTCTGGATTCCTAGGAGGGGCTTCATTCCAGAGGACCAAGAGACAGTGAAGTTTAGATTGTTTGGTTGGGAGAAAGAGAATTAAGACAGCCTCTTCTTAGCAATTCTCAGAATATATCTTTGAAGATGGAAGTAGTTGCTTTAGTTTAGTAAGATTTCTGTCTGTCAGTGAGGAGCAATAAAGGAAACTGCTTAGAAGTAATTCTACATGTCTTGGTTTTGGGGGCACGACAGCAAGAGACTAAAAAGAGACAAGGCACTCCAATGCAACATGAATGGCTTTGTCAGTGCAAATTGTGTGGTCTCTTTGCTTGACATCTCTTCAACATGAATCCCTTCATTAACACAACCTGGGTTTGGCTTGTAAAAGTCTACTCTGAAGGCTGTCCATCTTCTCCATTGATTTGCATTAGGGTTGGATACAGATATAATGCATTAATATGCAACTGATGATGCAGTTTCATGTGGAATCTATTGAACAATGGTATTCAAAAGGTTCCAAGTATGGAATAGCCCATCTGATTCTTTGCAGCTTTATCGGAAACTCATAAAATCACGAGAATTCTATTTCATGTTGCTTTGAATGTTTTATGATTGGCTTGTTCTTTTTTTAAACACCACCACCACCCAGCTATAAAAACTTAGAAAAGCACATTAGCCAATAAAACACCAGTCAAAGGGTTTATTTCTACTTCCATTAGCTAGTTAAGGCAGAAGATGGGTGAGAAAGAATAAAAGTGCACATTCTAAGACAATGTCATGTAAAATAAAGAATGTTTCCTGCTAGAGTATGAGTTTATTGCTGCATTAAAAATCTGTTATAGAGAACTCATAGGTTGTAATTTAATATATTTATAGATAGTGTTGTGTGCATTTCACTTTCTGTCTGAATTACCTTTTGTGGTTCTACTTAATTAGTTTGTAAGGCACATAACTGTTCATAAACTTCTCTCTTAAAACCTACTGCGTTTCCCCCAAAATAAGACAGGGTCTTATTTTTGCCCCCCAATATGCACTTGGCCTTATTTTTGGGGAGGTCTTATTTTTGAGGTGCAGGAGGCAGTGAGTGTGGTTGCCTCATGGCTACTGCTATGTTGCAATGTTTTGGGGGGAGGGCTTATGTTCGGGGAGGGCTTATTTTACCACATGTGTTCAAAAGTCCGATTGGGCTTATTATCCAGGGAGGTTTTATTTTCAGGGAAACAGGTTACATCAATATAGATTAGGACTGCTGTTCCAAGTCGCATTTTGGAAACAAAGGGTATTAATCTATTTTTCATGTGGTTTGAATGATACTTCAAACTGTTTCCTGCTTCCTCCCCCTTCCTCCCACCCCCCAAATATATAAACCTTTCTCCCTCCTGATATCTAGATTCATGTTCTTAGTTCATAACAAATACAATCTACATTTGTTACACATCTGTGCTTATACAGATTTTAGGTCGTGCATGATATGGTGTGATTTATTTATTAAATTAAATTGTAAAAAGTGCGTGTAGTGAAGATTGTCACAAGTTTGTAACCTTCACCCACAGAGTAGGTCAAAATGCATATTTCTGTACAATATCTGTAAATCCAAGCCGATACATTGTAATTCTTTATAATGATGGTTATTTCATTTTTCAAGGTTTTTGTGTATCCCTTATGGTTAGAGGGAAGAGATCTTAAAAACAGTATTGTAGTCTTTGATTTATGACCACAATCAGGAAGCAATATCAATACAAAGTTACAGTCCTGCAGTCATAAGTGGGAGATGGGTGATAGGAACATTGAGAAGACTAATAATAATAGTAATGCAGACTTAGTAAATCGTTTGACAGTGTTGAGGGAAGTATTTGTTTAGCAGAGTGATAACCTTGGGGGGGGCGGGGAAACCTGCTCTAGTGTTTGGTTGTCTTGGTGCGCAGTGCTCACTTAGTTCACTTATGAGAATAGAATAGAGCAGGGGTCTCCAACCTTTGCAACTTTAAGTTTGAAGGACTTCAGCTCCCAGGCTTCTCCATCAGCTTTGCTGGCTGGAGAAGTCTGGGAGCTGAAGTCCTTCAGACTTAAAGTTGTAAAGGTTGGGGACCCCTGGAATAGAGCTGGAAGGTACCTCGGAGGTCTTCTAGTCCAGCCTTTGCTCAAGCAGGATCGCAGCCTGGATTTGGACTACCCCACCCCAAGGGAGGAAGGATGAAGCGCGCCACCATCCCCCAAGCAGGGGCGCGCGCGATTCCTGGGCCTCGGAGGTCGGCGCCTGGATTCCCCGTCTCCCCTTCTCCGCCTCCGCTCCAGCCTCCCAGAACAAAAGCGGCCGGAGAAACCCGAGGGCGAAAAGGCGGCGTGTGAACGCGGGGCGGGGAGGAGCCAAGGAGGCGCGAGAGAGAGGGAGGGAGGGAGGGGTGGGCGTGGCCAGCCAAGCCAAGGGGACGTTTGGGAACGGCTCCTCCCCAGCCGCCCTCCCTCCCTCCCCCCGAAGCGCAAACCCGGCCTCGCCGCGCCGCGTGTCTGGCGACCGGGCGCGCGGGGCTGCAGCCGCAGTATTTAAACAGAGGCTATGAGGCCGGGAGCGGCAAGGACGGCCGTCGACCCAGCTCACTCGGGAGGCAGAGAGATTGGGGAGGCGGGCGGAGGGGAGGAGGAGGAGGAAGAAGAAGAAGAAAAAGCAGTGGTAGTAGTAGTGGGCGAGGAAGAGGATGCTGGCGCCTCCGTTGGCTCTCCTATTCCTACGGTTGCATGGAGGAAAGTTGTAGCGGGGCGGCAGACCGTCCCTTCCCAAAGGCGCGAAGCACATAAAATCCTCTATTTCTGTCTAGAACCCAGAGGCGAGAGGGAGCAGACGGCGCCCCTTCCGAGCGGAGCCCTCCAAACTTTTCCTCCGCCGCGCGCGCTCGCTCCTTCCCGGCGTTCCCCAGTTACCTTGGTGCGCCTCAGGTTCTTTGCCGCTGAATAGAAAGAAAAAAGGGGGAAAAATACATTTAAGGCCCGCTCTGCCTTTGCCACCATGCCTTCCCTTCTCTTCCTCAGCTGCTGCTTCTGCAGCCTGGCAGCTTGGCTGCTCTTGGCCACCCCCGCCCCCGGCAGCGGCGCTCCGGGCGCAGAGAAGGAAGGGGCGGCGGCGGCCGAGGAAGAGACCGCGCTGCGGGTGCTGGTGCTGCTGCCCAAAGACGACGCGTACCTGTTTTCGCTGGCGCGGGTCAGGCCGGCCATCGAGTACGCGGTGCGGAGCCTGGAGGCGAACGGTTCGCTCCTGCCGGCGGGCTACAAGTTCCGCCTTTTCTACAGCGACTCGGACTGCGGCAACCGGGCGCTCTTCAGCCTGGTGGATATGATCGCCTTGAAGCGGGAGTGGCCCGACCTGCTGCTGGGGCCGGTGTGCGACTACGCCGCCGCGCCGGTGGCCCGCCTGGCTTCGCATTGGAACCTGCCCATGATCTCGGCCGGCGCGCTGGCCGTGGCCTTCAGCCCCAAGACGGGCGAGTACTCCCACCTGACCCGGGTGTCTCCGGGCTACGCCAAGATGGGCGAGATGTTCCTGGCGCTCTTCCGCTACCGCAAGTGGAGCAGCGTCCTGCTGGTTTACCACGACGACAAGGAGCAGCGCAGCTGCTACTTCGCCGCCGAGGGGGTCCACATGGTCTTCCGCGAGGCCGGCTTGCCCCTGGGCGACTTCGCCTTCGAAGAGAGCGGCCAGTACGCGGAGGACGTGGTGCGCGCCATCCAGGGTGGCGAGAGAGGTGAGGGCGCGCGGGATCGCTCGCGGTTTTTTTTTATTCGGCGCGAATCAGGTTTGCTATAGCGGAGCTTCTGGGCTGCAAAACGGAGCCTCCGGTGAAACGGCGCGCAATCCAGGACGGGGAGGAGGGATCCCGAGCCCGCAGCTCCACGCCGGATCCGTAAGTGGGGGAGCGTGTGGATGGGACTTGAATCGAAGGATCGGCGCGCGGTGGATCGCGTGGCTTTGATCCGAATGCGCTCGCGAACCTGCAGCCCTCTCAAATGGTTGTAGACTAGAACTCCCGTTCCGATATACGCCAAGTGTTTTCGGAGTTGTAGTCCCAAAAACATTCTGGAGAGCATCGGGTAGACTGCGGTTCATCTCCATTTTAAGCTTCGTGCTATATTCATCCTGGGAGGGTGCCACCCTCTAGCCGTTATTTGCAGAGCTGATTGCAAATATTTACTCAGAAGTAACTCGGACCGAGTTCAGTAGGTCAGACTTATTCCCAGGTAAGATGGACCCATAGCAATTGCACGCTTCTGTGCCTCTGACCTGTCCTTGCAAATTCTCTGTGGGATAAGTCGGGCTCCTGGTAGGTAGGTAGGAAGGAAGGAAGGAAGGAGTTATGAATTACAGAAAGCTGAAATATGAACAGAGATGCATCATCTTGAACCAGATTCAAAGATTTCATTCAAATGCACCTGAGAATTCGTGGGATTCTCCTTTATCCTTCATCTAGGGGGTGCTATGTATGAAAAAAAAGTTTGCTTATCACACCAAACACAATATGGTGTATTAATTGGTAAGGTCTGTTTCAAAAAGAAGAAAAATGGAATGTATGACAAAAACAGGTAGCTGCTTTTTTCACACTTCATATATAAAGGTGTCTTGGTACCTAACCAAGGAGGAAACAAACATCCAGTCGGGAGGAACATTGGTGCAAAACAGGAGCTGTAAAACGTCTACTATAGTAATATAGGTATTATGAGAGAAGGAGTGTAGCATCACTAGTTACATCTTTCTCCCAAACAAGGCACTTTGCATTGAATTCCCATTCACTGGATTCACATTAATGCTGTCCCGTGCATGACCCAATGGAGTTCTTGATGACTTGGTGCCATATAGCATATCAAACGGTAGTATGATGCCACATAGTATGACAGACTGTAGTAGATTTGTCCTTTGACATCAAATCATGTGTGTCACATAGCCCATTAAGTATTCCTATTGGGTTATGTATGTAACATCACTGATGTGAATTCAGTGAATGTGAATTCAATGGACAGTGTTTTGCTTGGGAGAAAGATGTAGCTTGTACACCGCAGCAACTTTGCAATTGTTATCAAGTGGAATAGTTATTCAAAAAAGGCTAGAGACTGTCTGCATGTCAATAATTGTACTTGACATTATAATTTAATTTACATATTTATAGTTCATTTACATTCGATTTGATATGTGTTCTGTTAGAGTAAGTAAAGAACATGAAAATGTCTTCATTAGAGTTATATAATTTGCCTTAAATTACCTTGTACCTATAGTTTTCAAAAATCCAACCCAGCACATTTTTGTTTTACTTATCTCTTCCATTTAATTTGTCCACGACAGAGATAGGTGGTGATCTTTAATCAAATTCTCAACATGAGAAACATTTCCTAATGTTTCTGTAGCTTGGGAAGTAATGGGAAATATTTGGAGCTGATCATTTAGAAAAGTGCTCTGGGGTTTATGTTAGCTTCATGTTAAACTATTATGAGCTGTCTTTCTCCATGACTGCTGTGAGTTTGATTGCACATAAGCAATGTGCAACTCAATGGAATTCAAATTCAGTTCAAACAGAAAATTGAGAATCCTAATTCATGGAGTGCCACTCTGAATAAAATGTATTCGCCATTTGTTTGACTGAGTTTTTAATATGAGTAATGTTCAGAAAACTGGCATACTTCTAATCCATTTCATAATGGATTCTGTTCATTTGCATCATTGATCTTTTATTCATTCGTTAAATACCAGCATGCATGTTTGTTTATAGTTCTACTTAATAGGGTTTAGATTGCACAAAGTAAGAGGTGAAACATAAACAATTGCTATGAATTTCCACCTACAACAGAGATGCGGTAAGCCTATCGCTGTCTCTAAGCTCAAATGAAATCCAGTCATTTCAGATAAAAATCCGCTTCTGCCTTTCTTTCCAGATTTTATTCATTTCAGAAGCTTACTTTAGAAGTGTATAGTCCCACCCCTCTTTTTTATTGCTTTGTTACAAAAGTGGAAACCAGAAAAGTTTGCTCATTTACAAGAAGTACACTTGGATTATGATCAGAAAGTTCCTTTGCTCCCTAGTTTACAACACAAGTGGTTGTTTGCAGATCCATATAGCTACAATAGCAATTTCCTGAAGACGACATTGGCCCTTATGAGACAACAAGAGAGTAGAGCAGTCTGTCTCACAAGGCCTCATCAAGAAAAAAACCATAAAGTCCCAAGCAGAATCCTATTTTTTTTAAATGCTCCGGATCATCAGATAAAACTCAGTTAACTTCAAAGTTACGTTCCTTTCCTTCCTGTGTTACCACCTCAGAATTCCTGTTCCTCCCTTTGCTGTTTTCTCCTATTTCCATTTACTGTTTATATTTGTCAATGAAGAAATGAGCAGGATTTCCCTCAGTTTCTTCCTGTGCTTCCCTTGGCAGATACAACAGGCTGTCTTCCCCCAAAGTTTAGCTCATTGTCTTGTTATTTACCTGCGTGGATGTCTTGCCCATTGGACTTGGTGGCTAAGTGGCTAAGACGCTGAGCTTGTCGATCAGAAAGTTTGGTGGTTCGAATCCCTAGCACTACATAACAGAGTGAGCTCCCATTACTAATCATATAAATATGATTAATAATACCTGTCCCAGCTTCTGCCAACCTAGCGGTTCGAAAGCACGTAAAAATCCAAGTAGAAAAATAGGGACCACCTTTGGTGGGAAAGTAACAGCGTTCCATGCACTTTCAGCGTGTAGTCATGCCGGTCACATGACCACGGAGACGTCTTCGGATAGCGCTGGCTCTTCGGTTTTGAAACAGAGATGAGCACCACCCCCTAGAGTCAGGAACGACTAGCACACATGTGCGAGGGGAACCTTTATCTTTACCGATGTCTTACCCAATCTGTTGTTATTCAGATGTGATGGAGGACATCTCATCTGTAGCAGGGCTATGAAACGTAGATCAAGAAGATGATGCACCATGGTACCTTCTGAAAATATTATTATTATTATTATTATTATTATTATTATTATTATTATTATTATTATTATTATTATTATTATTATTATTATTATTATTATTATTATTAGCCTTTGCTTCAAATAGTTCTTTCACAATAACAGTCTTTATTTTCCTCCCCCTGCCTCCGTTTTTCCTGTTTTTATTCAAAATAGGAAGTTGTTCTCTGGTAGGTCAGACATAGATGACTTTTGGACTCCTTTAGTTCAGCAGGGGTAATAAGCAAGGAAGTCAGTGTTAACAATAAATGGCAGATTCTACTGGATTGTTCGTGGCATGGACTTGTCAACTGATTGCCTGAAATAATAACCGTTTCCAGAACAGCCCTATTATTTTGTTGAAGCTGAAAACAAGGAATAATCTTGGTTCACCTAGAGACTCAAATTTTTATTGAGATATAAACAACTAGTGAAGTGGACTGTAGTTCACAAAAGCTTGTGCTGTAATAAATATATTATTCTTTAAGCTCCCCGGGAGTCCTTGTGGTATTTATGAAATGTGGATCAAGTCACAAGGGGTGAATTCATAGCTGTCTTGATAAACACACAGTTGCCCTTTAGAGATCCTACTCAGAAAATCTGTAAGCATTGCAGAGAAGGAGCCCATATCTGTCAAAGAAATGTCCCAAACATAAGAATATAAGAAAGTTGCAGTAGTGTCTGACACATGCCTTATGCTCACTATATCCCTTGAGTAAGCCAGACATTCCTTCCCACAACTAGTTTAAAGTGGTGTCCACATCCATTAAAATCTACAAAAGGTTTTATAATATCTGGAATGGGTTTAAATTGCAGGTAGGCCTCAATTCACAACAAATTGTTTAGCAACAGTTCAAAGTTACAACTGGAAAAAAAAAGATAGACAAAATAGGCCATGAAAAGAGTTCAGCCTTCATGCTTAAGTTGTCTGGATAAAAGTTTTCCATTTCTGCGAAGTTTGAAGTTCAGATTATGGAATAATTGGACCACATTTCTAAACTTTTGCAAATGTGACAGATCTTGGCAGAAGCAATGGCTGCCACTATGTGGTTCCTCCAGAGCAGGGGTTCCCAAACTTGGCAACTTTAAGACTTGTGGACTTCAACTCCCAGAATTCTCCAGCCAGCATTCTGGGAATTCTGGGAGTTGAAGTCCACAAGTCTTAAAGTTGCCAAGTTTGGGAACCCCTGCTCCAGAGGAAGATCAAGGAAGATCAAATGACATCTGAATTTATTGTAGAATCATAAAATTAAAACTGATCTCAAACATAGTCTTTGTCTGATTTGTGTTTGGAATCAGATCTGCTAAAGCATTTTGATTAGCCAGTCTCTTTGTACACCTCCAAGGAAGAGGAACACAACCGCTTATGAGGCAACCAATTCTTGCCATAAGAAAATTACCCCTGATGGCTGTAGGGAATGCCTGTAATCTCAACTCATTAGTTTCGCGTGGCTTGCATGTCACTTGTATGACACTCCTTTTGATAGATGAAGGCTGTTACTGTACTGCCCTTGTCTTGTCTTCTGCAGGTTAAACATGTATACCGTATTTTTCAGACTATAAGATGCACCTTTTTCACTCAAAAAAGAGGGTGAAAATCTGGGTGCATTTTATACACTGAATACAGCATTTTTGGCCTCCTGAAACCCCACCTCCTTTGCAACAATGGCCATGTATAGCCTTATGGAGGCTTGTAGAGTGCTCCTGGGGGCTGAAGAGGGCAAAAAAGAGCAAAAAACAGGCTGTTTTTTGCTCATTTCCTCCCCCCCCAGCCCCCAGGAGCACTCTACAAGCCTTCCAAAGGCTATGCATGGCCTGTTTTTGGCAAAAAATGGGCCCGTTTTCACGAAAAAGAGGCCGTTATTGCTCATTTTTGCCCTGCCCCCAGGAGCACTTTGTAGGCCTCTCAAATTTTCTGCATGCCCTGTTTTTCACACAAAAATTAGGCATGCAGAGGATTTGAGAGGCCTGCAGAGTGCAAAAACCTTATTTTTTAAAAAAAATTACCTCTTCAAAGTCTTGGTGCATTTTATACTCCGAAAAACATGGTAATTCCTTCCATTGTTCCTTATACCCTGTTTCCCTGAAAATATCATCCCAGGGTTAATAAGCCCAATCGGGCTTTTGAGCGCATGCACTAAAATAAGCCCTCCCCCCAAAATATTGCGGTGCATGAAACCCCGCCCCCACGCTCACCGCCTCATGCACCTCAAAATAATAAGATGTCCCCAAAAATAAGGCCAAATGCTTATTTGGGGGGTGTCTTAATTTTGGGAAAGCACGGTAGTAGGGCCCCCAATCCCTGTTCCAATGGGCTGCAGCCCATTCAGAAGTGCAGCATGGAAGTGGTGGATAAGCACGCACATGCACAAAGCTGCATTTGTAAAAGCAACATGCACACAAAACTATCCCACTAACCCCCGGCACACACACACACCCCGGCTGGCTCTGCCAGTCCACCGAGCCCGAAAGATTGGAGACTGCTGCTTATAAGATTTGGTTTCCAGTCTCTTCATTATCTTGATGGTTCCTCTCTGAACTTGCTTTGATTTGTTGATGCTCTTTTTAAGCTGAAATGCCCAGAATGACTGACTAAGGCAGAGGAGAGTAAGACAATGACTTCCTGTGTTCTGATTCTATGCTCCTACTACTGCAGCTTAAGACTGCACTTGCCTGTTCAACTATGTCACACGGTTCAAATTGTGATGTACAAAACATCCAGACTTCTTTCACACGTATTATTGCTAAACCATCCTACTTGGTTGCTTCATTTTTTTCTCCCCAGTTGCAAGACTTCATATTTCTCCCTGTTAAATTTTAACCTGTTCATTTTGACCTTATGTTCAAGTCTATCTAGTGTTTTTTAAAAAAAATCTTTTTCTCTTCTAAATCATTAGCCATTCTTCCTAAGTGATCTGCAAATCTGGTGAAAATCCTCACAACTCCTCCATTCGCCTGATACGCCAGTTGCGCCCCTTTCTGGATTGTGACGCTTTACGCACGGTCACTCAAGCCCTCGTCATTTCCCGTCTGGACTACTGAAACGCTCTCTACATGGGGCTTCCCTTGAGGTGCACCCGGAGACTCCAGTTAGTCCAGAATGCGGCCGCGCGGGGGATTCTGGGAGCGTCTAGATGCTCCCGCGTGACACCTCTCCTGCGCGAGCTGCACTGGCTGCCTGTGGCTTTCCGGGTGCGCTTCAAGGTATTAGTAACCATCTTCAAAGCGCTCCATGGCAAGGGACCTGGCTATCTGCAAGACCGCCTCCTGCTACCAAACACCTCCCACCGACCAGTCCGCTCCCACAGAGAGGGCCTCCTCAGGGTGCCGTCGGCCAAGCAATTCCGGCTGGCGACCCCCAGGGGGAGAGCCTTCTCTGTGGCAGCTCCTGCCCTCTGGAATGACCTACCCCCTGACCTACGTACAATCACGGACCTGCGCCAGTTCCATCGGGCCTTAAAGCCCTAACTGTTTCGTGTGGCCGGCCTGGCGTAGTTTTTTAAATTGCTTTAGTTTTTAAATTGGTTTTAGTAAGGGTTTTTTAACTGGATTTAGATCAGGCCAATCCATTTAATATATTTTTAATTGGATTTTAATTGGATTTTATGCTGTATCTTATTGTTCGTATTATTGCCTGTACACCGCCCTGAGTCCCGCAAGGGAGAAGGACGATCTAAAAATTTAATAAATCTAATCTAAAATCTAATCATCCAAGTTCATTGCAACTTCATAGCACTTGGAACAGAGTAGTTTGACACTCCGCTTGGGGCTACTCTGATCTTGGTGTGCTTGGTGATCTTGATGTACTTAATGGACTGTTTGATGGAGTACTCAGTTGATCCGTCAGATAGAATCAGTCAGATAGGAGTCCATTTAATAGTTGGATCATATAGTACCGTGATGGCGAACCTATGTTATGCATGCCACAGGTGGCCGCAGAGCCATTTGTTAAGGCAGGGGTCTCCAACCTTTGCAACTTTAAGTCTGAAGGACTTCAGCTCCCAGACTTCTCCAGCCAGCAAAGTCATAAATATGCCCACCTAAAGTAGGGCACAAGACAAGACAGAGGTGGCTGGAGAATTCTGGGAGCTGAAGTCCTTCAGACTTAAAGTTGCAAAGGTTGGAGACCCCTGTGTTAAGGCATGCGAGGCGTCCTGTCAGCTCCAGCTGACAACCCAACACACAAACCGGAAGTCCAGGAATGGACTTCTAGGTTGCCTGTAGGGCTGTTTTTCGCCCTCTGGAGGCTTCAGGGTGGGGGGAGAGGCCATTTTCATCCTCCCCAGGCTCCTAGAAAGGCCTCTGGAACCTGGGGAGGGTGAAAAATGGGATCCCTGTGCCATCCCATGCCAAAAGCAGGAGTGCGGGGGTCACACATGCATATGCAGGGGGCCGTGCATGCATGCGCAGGGTTGTGGTTGTGTGCATAAAGCTATGGGTGTGGGCACGCCCATGCATGACCCCCCCCCCTTGTGCTCCCCTCACTTTTGTCACGCAATAGCAAAAAGGTTAACCGTCATTGATATAGTTCATATTTTGCCATTTTATTAATGGGGATATTCACAGGATGATGATGATGATGATGATATGATGATGATGATGATGATATTACCCATTCAGTTGTGTTCAATTCTATAGGACAGGTCTCTCCAGATCTTCCAATCTTGCACTTTTTTAAGTTGTTCTATGCTCTGGCTGGTGTCAGCTGTGATCATGTCCAGCCACTGTGTTCTTTGGTGGCTTTTCCTTTTACCACTAACTCTTCCAAGCATAATTTCTCCCTCCACTTAATTTTCTCTCATGACATGGCCAAAATAAGCGAGATGCAGTTGGGGGGCAGGGGGTTTGTCTTCCGGGTGACATGTCTGGTAGATATTCACAACATTTTATCAAATGCTATGCTTAGATTCGCTATGTTCAGAGCATATCCTAAGATAGTAACTTGTTCAAAAAAGGAGATAAGGGTAATCTTGCATGCCTTGTTGGTGACACAATCCCATGCTGGTTTTATAAATAGCCATTCTACCCAAGTGCTCACAAATATGCTGTTTAATAAACTACTTGAGGACTTTAGACATCATACTGACAGGCCTATAATTCTCTGATTCCTCCTCCTTCCGTCTTCTTCAGGCAGGGACAACAGTCTTCTGGGTCCTCACCAGTTCTCCAGAGGTTACCAGAGATTACAATTAGTGGTTTTGCAATCATCTCAGATAGTTTCTTTGATAGACTGTGATGGAAGTAGCACACAGAGTCATATCTCCGGGCACACAAGCTGTCGCCCATTGCTGTTCCGGTGTGCCGGCCAGCTGGTCTTCACATGCGCAGGGGCGCCAGAAACCGGAAGAGCAGCCACTAACTTAGCTAACTGAATGCGCACCCATCTTCATGCGCACATGTGCAGCAGAAACTAGAAGACCAGGTGGCCGATGCACATGTGTGTGCCAGAAACCAGAAGATTATCTTCTTGGCACGCACATGCGCACCAGGCAGCTACTCTTCCGGTTTCCGACACACAAACACGCGCGCCTCCATTTTGCCACTCAGTGCCAAAAAGGTTTGTCAACACTGCCCTAGGATACAATTCTTCTGGCCCCGGAGACTTGAATTAGTTTAAGTTAACTAGATATTCTTTTGCCCACCACTTTTATAAATAGCATAAAAATAAATACAGATAATACAGTGCTTGCCAATCCAAGCCGGTATTTTTAATGTGAGCCGTTAATTATACTTGGTTCTTTTTACCCTCTGAATCCAATGCAGTAGTGATTAAGGTTGAGGCTGAGGGCATCTCATTCCCAGCATTCCTGTACTTAAAAGCATACAGACAGTCCTCCGTGTATGACCACAATTGAGCCCAAAATTTATGGTGCTAAGTGAAGAATTTGTTAAGTGAGTTTTGCCCCATTTTATGACTTTCCTTGGGACATTCGTTAAGTGAATCACTGCAGTTGTTAAATGGTGTGAGCCTAGCTTCCCCATTGACTTGGGTTGTCAGACGGTTGCAAAAGGGGATCACGTCATAAATGTGAGTCAGTTGTCAAGCATCTGAATGTAAATCATGTGATCAGGAGGATGCTGCAATAGTCATAAGTGACAAATCATCACAAACTCCTTTTTTCGATGCCATTGTACTGAATGGTGACTAAGCGAGCTGTTGTAATTTGAGGACTACCTGTATTGTACATTATGATGGCTAACTCGAGATGGGAGACAGGATTTGATGGTAAACAGGTGTCAGTTTGATAGGGGAATTTCTGGGTGCAATCCAAGGTGCTGGTTATCACTTTTAAAGCCCTACATGGCATGGGGGAAGATTATTTGTGGAACCATCCTTGTAAATGTTGACATCTTGAAGGACCTAGGGCCATGATGGTGAACCTATGGCATGCGCGTGCGCCTCCCGCCAACCAGCTGATTTTCGGGTCTTGCCACATGAACAGAGGGTGGGGCACCCGTGCATGCACGGAGGGTGAGATACCCGTGCATGCATAGGTGTGTGCGTGTGTGTGTGCGGTGCGCCCCTCTCCCCGTGGCCATTTTTGCTCCCAGGAGGCTGCAGGGAGGGCTACTAGGCCCAAAACGGGGCAGGGGGGTGATTGCACGCACATGCGCAGGGGGAGCGGGGGTCACATGTGCAGGGGGCAGGGCACACGGGGGTGGAGGTTGCACCCATTGCATTATGGGTGCTGTCGCACATGCGCACTTTCGGCACACAACAACGAAAAGGTTAGCCATCACTGACCTAGGGAGTGTATCTTTTCTGTTGAAAAGACCTATGAAACATTATTCCCCCTCGAGACTTAGAAAGCCTCTACCCTTTTAACTTTCTGGAAAGCATTTAAGAGCTGGATTTTTTATTTATTTGTACACCGCCTTTATTATTTTTACAGTGAAGGTATTCTACACATCTTTCCCCTGTTTTTCCCACAACAACCACCCTGTGAAATGGGTTGAGCTAAGAGAGTGAATAGCCCCGAATCCCCCAGTTGGCTTTCACGGCTAAGGTGGGACTTGAACTCATGTCTTCTGCTTTCTAGCCTAGTTTCTAAGCCACTAGGCCAACCTGGCTCTTTTCTTTTGCAAGCATTGGGATAAGTGGAATTGGAGGGGAGTGTTGTGGTCTGCATTGGGGAAGTTTGGTTGTGGCACTAGGTTTTTCTGTTTTCTTGTATGGTTTATACATATTGTTTTATCCTTTGTCTGTGAGCCACCTAGAGTTTGGTTTTAAGATACGTAGCTATACAATGCTGCAAGTAAATAGATTTTATTGTAGCTTAAGGGAGGAAGGAGTCCGACACAGGTAGGTTCAAACTAGCCGTTTATTGGCAAAGTTAAACAGAAGAAAACACAACCGCAAGCAAAAGCTAAAAGGTGTGGTAGACAGGGGCTTCCCCATTTGACAGCTATTTAAACGAGAGCTGTCAAACGGGGAACCAATCAGGAGGCCTGGTAACCCAATTCCAGCCAGTCGCGTCCGAGCCAATCAGACACGACTGGCTGTTACCAAGCCTACAAGGGTGAGGTCGAAGACTTGCAGCTGGTCGTAAGTAAAGGACTGGTCGCAAGTCGAGGACCTCAACACCTCTTTCCCCCCCAGTGAGTACGCATGCGCGGCTGCGCATGCGTAGTCCTCCAAATAGGCGGGGCGTCGCCGGACCCGCCCAGAACGCCTCAGAGTCGGCGGAGATTTCGGCGAGGTAAGACGTCCACGTAGAAGCTCCTCCCTGGCGGGGGTGTAGCTCCGGGTGACGTCATCTCGTCACAAGTCGAGGACCTCAACAGATTTGCAGGGAGATACTTACTTTCCTTTGCTGATTTTGCTGCCTCTCTTACCAGAGCTTACAAAATATTTCCTTGGCACGAAGAGAAACATAGGCATGGACAAGAAGATACAGAATTATAATAAGCTATCACTGACTTCAGAACCACTCTGTCTCTATGCACATAGATAACAATTGGAGATTTCTAGTGGTGGAATTCAATTTTTTTTTACTACCGGTTCTATAGGCGTGGCTTGGGCATGGTGTGGCTTGGTGGGCGTGGCAGGGGAACGATACTGCAAAATCCCCATTCCCTCCCCACTCCTGGGGGAAGGATACTGTAAAAACTCCATTTCCACCCCACCCCTCTGACCTACTTTCTACCTCTGTTCTCCTGTGCAGGGCAACAAAAGAAGACCCAGCCAATCAGCTGGGACTCAAGAGGCAGAGAATAGATGGGGGCGGGGCCAGTCTCCAAACTACTCAAAATTTCCGCTACCGGTTCTCCAGAACTGGCTGAAAACCACCTCTGGAGATTTCTCTTTACAGGCTGTCCTCTAGTTACAACCACAATTGAGCCCAAAATTTATATTGCTAGGTGAAACGGTTCTTAATTGAGTTTCCCCCCATTTTATGACCTTTCTTATCACAGCTGTTAAGTGAGTCGTTACAGTTGTTAAGTTAGTAGCACGATTGTTAAGTGAATCTGATTTCCTCATTGACTTTGCATGTCAGAAGGTCGCAAAAGGTGACTCTGGGACACTGCCACTGTCATAAATATGAACCAGTTGCGAAGCATCTGAATTTTGATCATGTGACCATGGGGATGCTGCAAGGGTCCTAAGCAGTGTTGGGTTCCGGATCCCATTCCAAGCGGTATGGTTGGAATGGGCCCGGCGGCGTCCACATGACGTCCACATGGCGTTCACACGTCCGCATGTGTTTTACTGCCTCCGCGACCCTCCGCGATGATCTAGCTGCTCAGCGGTGTGTCATGCAGGCACTGTATATGCCATGCGTGTGCACGGAAATACGGAAGCCTTAAAACACCAGTAAGGAGCTCTGGTGGGCCCTCCGGAGCACCGTACCAGAACGGTATCCGGTGCTCCAGGCAGGCCCCAGTACGCCTGTACTGGGGCATACTGCCCGCAACCCATCACTGGTGATAAGTGTGAAAACTGGTTCATAAGTCGTTTTTTCAGTGTTGTTGTAACTTTGAGCAGTTCACTAAATGAACTGTTGTAAGTCAAGGACTGCTGTATATCTTCAGTTCCATCCCAAGACATTTTATTATATTAAATGGAATAACCTGGGGGAAGTGGATTCATTTTAAGTTGTTTTTCAAACTGAGCATAGCTTCTTCTTGACCTAAACCATTCCTTTTGTTGATCTACTTTCACATTTCTTAGGAATCAGACTTCTTTTTAAGGCCTTTGGTTCAAGGAATGTTAAAACTCCAGGCGCCTACCCAAAAGGAAATGTTGGAGGGACAGCAAAAAAATGTGATGCTTAACCTTTCATCCTTTTATAGTGATGTTGCTCAGAGTGAGGGTCTGAGGGATGCTTCCTTTTGGCACTTCTGCATAGGGAGTTTTTCTCCCCCTGTCAGTCTGCAACACCCCACAAAGTATTAATGAATAACAAAAGTATTTTGCGGAAACTGGGCAGTGACATGGTGCGCATTTAGGAAAACGAATCAGCAAGAGAGGGGACAAACATAATTTTACTGCTTCACATATAGCAAAATAGGGACAGGGTGGCTCAGTGGCTAAGATGCTAAGCTTGTCAATCAGAAAGGTCAGCAGTTCAGCGGTTCGAATCCCTAGCTCTGCTTAATGGAGTTAGCTCCCGTTACTTGTCCCAGCTTCTGCCAACCTAGCAGTTCAAAAGCATGTAAAAATGCAAGTAGAAAAATAGGGACTGCCTTTGGTGGGAAGGTAACAGCCTTCGGCGTTTCATGCCGGCCACATGGCCACAGAGACGTCTTCAGACAATGCTGGCTCTTTGGCTTTGAAACTGACATGAGCACCGCCCTCTAGAGTTGGCACATATGTGTGAGGGGAACCTTTACCTTTATATAACAAAATTAAATATGTGCATTTAACGTTAATGACAATAACTTCAAATCAAGTTACAGGTGCTGATAGCAGATCTGTTAGGTTAAGCAAGGGTGTGTCTCTGTCACTTTTACTTATTTTGTATATTTCTTTTACAGTACTGCTGCAATCAAAATTGGATGGGGTACAACAAAACAAAAACAAAACATGAAAACATCATACAAATGAATTCCAAATCACTAATGCACTATTTTACTATTCATAGTAACTACTAAAACTAATATTAATAGATCTTTTTGATGTCTGTTGACAGCAAACAACTGCATATTGGCTTCATATTTATTCTGGGGTTGTTTTGCTTCAGCAAGATTCTCATAGCTTCAGACTTTGCTTTAACTGATCCTTCAGCCTACTAGGCTGTTCAACTTCTTCTTCTTGTTAGTTGTGAAGTCGTGTCTGACCCATCACGACCCCATCAACAATGTTCCTCCAGGCCTTCCTGTCCTCTATCATCCTCTGGAGTCCATTTAAGCTCACACCTACTGCTTCAGTGACCCCATCCAGCTACTTCATTCTCTGTTGCCCCTTCTTCTTTTTCCCTCAATCGTTCCCAGCATTAGGCTCTTCTCCAGGGAGTCTTTCCTTCTCATTAGGTGGCCAAAGTATTTGAGTTTCATCTTCAGGATCTGGCCTTCTAATGAGCAGTCAGGGTTGGTCTCCTCTAGGACTGACCGGTTTGATTGCCTTGCAGTCCAAGGGACTCGCAGGAGTCTTCTCCAGCACCTTAAGCTGTTATCTAAATCCTCATCTTTTTACCAGATAAATTGTCATATAGTTAACTATGTTAAGGCCAAGCAACTGGGAGTCATTGAGCTGACAAGTCCCCAAAGTTTTTACTCAGGAGAAAACAAGTTCTAACAGCCTATTTGGAGATCTAGCTCATGTTTTTCCAAAACCTACTTTTCCTTTGGCCATGCCTTTAATCGTGGATATAAAAACTGAACAAGGTAGATTATAGTAGTGTTTCTGTCTATATATAAAGAGGTCCTAGATTGCAATATATTAACATAATAAAATAAAATACCTGCAAAACTCTTCCCCCCCCTTTTTTTTACCTCCTTGAAAAAGAAATACCGTAGTAGGAAAATATTCCCTATCCTATTGCCAAAAAAAAAATGACCTTGAGTTTAAACATTACTCAGAAAGTCTCAACATATGCAGCAATGTTGTTAGCATTTGTTCATAAATTGTCTGGATAAATAGATATCTAGACATCTGAATAAGGAGTTTTAGAGATGATCTGCCAGTGATCTTGATATGGGCAACTATTTCAAACCTATCTTAGAGGTACATAGAAAAGCAACTGCTGAAGAATTATTATCTAGAACAGGGGTCCCCAACCTTTTTGGCACCAGGGACCGGTTTCATGTTAAAAAAAATTCCGCGGACTGGTGGCCATGGCTCGGCTGGTGTAAAGGGGGAGGGGGAACAAGTGGCGCATGCGTGCGCAAGGGGATGTGAGTTGGCTCACTCGCTCCTCTTGGGCCCCCAACGGCGCGAGCGGCCATGCCTGTGCTCTCCCGCCCCAGTGCGCGCTCTGCCCAGGGGGCTGCCCCCTCCTCTTCCTCTCCGGCCTTTTCTAAGTGTTGCGCCGCTCACTGCGGCCCGGTTCCTATCAAGCCACGGACCGGCACCAGTCTGCAGCCCGGGGGTTGGGGACCCCTGATCTAGAAGACTTGTGCATGAATAAGTGGAATCTTCATCTAAAGGAAATGAAAATATTCTTTGAGGCAATACTGTAACTCTTATGTGCCGAGCAAATAGTTAATAGCTTCACATTCTCCTTTAAGAATTGCTCCCAAATACCCAGTTGGCGGGTATGGCCAAAATATTTTTGTCCACTTTAAGGCTAAGTAAATTTCTGGGAAGAGATTGTGATAGCTTGAATCTATTTTGAATCTGTCAGTTTAAAGTCTATTTTTTTTAGCTAGGAAGAGGAATCATTTTCTGAGTCCCTTAAAACTGATTTAGTCTGATACCAGCAGCATTGATATGGATTTCATTTTCAGTCCGTTATCTTTAACTCTTATTGGAAGTGCAAATTTCATGCTTTGAACACCTTATCTGAATTTTGAATCTTCCCCTTTCTTTGTTTTTTTATTTCTGACATGTTTTGTCAAGTTTTGGAGAGCTTGAAAGATCAAACATTATTTTCATTCCTTTGATATAGGTTTAGATATTGTTAGATTTATACCTTTTGTTTATAAACTCAAAGCAGCATATATAACATTTCCATCCAGTATTCCCCACAATAATCTTATAATTTACTTTGAGAGAAGGGAGCTGGCCCAAATCATCCAGAAGCTTCCATGATTAAACACAGTCTACAAACCTGGGTCATCCCAGTGCTAATCTATTAACTTCACTATTACACTGGACTTGGTTAAGACATAGATCAGAGATCACTAAGCGATTGTGAACTTAAAGATTAAGTTGGAAAAGAGAAATTCCGAAAGAAGGCAATAGAAGAGCATTTCTATACAGTTGTCAAAACTATCTGTTGACAAGAGTCAAGCTGAATTTCACGGTTGACCTTTCAAATAAGATTATTTATTATTATTTAATTATTGTTGTACTTTATTTTTCCCCCAACCTCACCTTTCCTCTCCCAAGATCTTGATTATTTCTGCCTAGCTGGGAAATATCCTTTTCTGCCTGAAAACCAAGAAAGTCACAGCTGGCTGGGTTATACTGGGCAAGGGAGGCTGAGTCGAGTCAAATAACTGGTTATGTTTACTGGTTATGTTGGAATCCTAAATCCTTGGTAGATTTAAGTTGCATGGACTTTAACTCCCAGAATTCTCCAGCCAGTCCTCCTTTAGATATATAGGTGGCTTTCATAAAATATGATATCTATATATATGATTAATGTAAGCTAAATATAATGTATAATATGCATTTATGATATTTATATATTACATTATATATGTTGTGCGTGTGAATTCAGAACAAAAATTGTTCCCAATTCCTCATTTATTTTAAGCAGATTTGTATACCATAATGAGTCTGATTATTATGGGACTTTTTTCTGAACCTTGTTAAGCATTATCTAGCCCACTAATGATAAACCTTTTGTGCTCAGCATGTGAAAAGTTTGGAAAATGCTTAACACGACTCTGTTAGCATGTCACACCCTTCTCCAAAACAAAAGAGAAACAGTCCCTCCATCAAGGCCACCCTGAACAACAGCATTCAATGACAATGATGAGGCCAGCCCTGGAGTTCAGGCCCAGGCTCAACTTCAGCCCAAGCACCACACCTGCCACACAAAAAGGCCGCTTCATTGCCATTCCCAAGGAGCACAAACTTTGGGGAACAACACAATTGCCCCAATGGCCCAGCGCTCCCCAGAATCTACCCTGCAACGCTTATTTTCAGGTTGTGTTATCTCTCTGTTGAAGGCCCTTTCAGCCTACCAAAGGCTGCTCCAGGTTGCACAAGGCCTTCGTTCTTGCAGCAGCTTTAGAGAGGAATGGTCTTTCAAGGCCTCGTCAGTCTCCAAAAACCACATGAAAGCACAACCCATTTTCATGCAATTTTTGGAGCTCCATAAGCCACACAAAAGCACCCTCCATTCTCTTGTGGCTTCCACAGCCTCCAAAATCACATAAGAATGGAATGTACTTTCAAGAATAGTTGGTGCCAGGCAGTGTTGGGTTATGGCCGGTACGCCCCGGTACAGGTGTACCGGTGCCTGCTGGGAGCATCAGATACCGTTCCGGTATGGTGCTTCAGAGGGCCCACCCGCCTGCCCTCCATACCTGTATTTGACCCAATCGGGCCATTTGCGCACGCAGCGTATGGCACCTGTGTGATACTCTGACGAGCAGCTGGAGCGTCGCAGGGTAGTGGTGCGCATACGTGTGTAGCGCGCGTGTATATGTGGTGGATGCCCTGCCCCGTAGCAGTTGCGACGGGATCCGGAACCCACCACTGGTGCCAGATGTTGGTAAATGCTGGGATATCACTCAAAATGTTTTGACATGTCGCTTTGGACACATGAATGATGGGTTTACCATCACAGGTTTAACCAATGCTAAGCTTTTAAGTAACTGGTCAGATCCATGCTGGTCACTATATGGACAAGTGACATCCATTTGGACCTTCCCTTGGTGATCCACAGCTCTTTTAAGAAGATTCCAATGAGATTCCTTTGGAAGGCTGCAGGGGCCTTCAACAGAGAGATAACACATGCTGAAAATAAGCGGTGCATGGCAGATCCTGGGGAGCACTGGGCCATGGGGACAATCGTGTTGTTCCCCAAGGCTTGTGCTTCTTGGGAACGATAATGAAGTGGCCTTTTTGTGTGGCAGTGATGGTGCTTGGGTTGAAGTCAAGGCCTGGGCCTGGACTTCCAGGCTAGCCTTGTCAATGCCACCAAGTGCTGCTTTTCAGGGTCACCTTGATAGAAGGGAAAGAACTGTTTCTCTTTTGTTTTTGGTGTGTGTGTGTGTGTGTGTGTGTGTGTGTGTGTGTGTGTAAGAAACAGAGGCAGAAACTGAGAGACATGACAGGAGAGTCTGTCTACCTTATTCATTGTCTTTCCCCCTTCTTACCAAACTTTGCCAAACATGGTTGTTTTTTCTAGTCCAGTGATGGCTAACCTTTTTTGGCTCGCGTGCCAAAAGCGAGGGCAGCACAGGGGGGGGGGTCATGCGTGGGCGTGCCACACCCATAATGCTATGTGCGCGAACCACTGCTTTTGGCGCGCTTTTTTCACCCTCCTCAGGCTCCAGAGGCATTCTAGAAGCCTGGAGAGGATGAAAATAGCCTCCCCCCCACCTCCAGAGGTTTCAGGAGCTTCCCTGAAGCCTCCAGAGGGCGAAAAACGGCCTCAAAAGAAGGCCTAAATCAGCTGGGCAGCGCACACAAGCGTGCTGGAGCTGACAGGGCAACGCTTCGCATGCCCTAAGAAATGGTTCCGCATGCCACCTGTGGCACCCGTGCCATAGGTTCGCCATCACTGTTCTAGTCCATCATCTGGTCATATCGCAGATCCAAAGAATGCAAATTTCTGGAACCCTTCATCTTTATTAGTATTTATTTTATTTTAACGGTTGCATAAAATCAGGTGCTTAATGTCGGTTAACTTAGGAACTGCCATCGTGTAAAACGGTTAGTGAAAGTTGATACCCCCCCCCCCCCACACACACACATTGAATATCCTGATCTTGTCGATGCCCTTTGTATAGCCCTGAATTAAAAACAGAAACAAAACAACCAGAGGACCGTCTGTGTCATTGTCTCCAGCTTTTCAGAAATTTGACAGTCTGTTCCTGGTCTTTGAGGAATGGCTTCTTATCTCTGTTTTCCATTTATTTCCACCAGTTGTGATCATGTGTGCCAGCAGTGACGCAGTACGGAACATCATGTTGGCTGCACATCGGCAAGGAATGACTAGCGGAGATCATGCTTTCTTCAATATTGAACTTTTCAACAGCTCGTCATATGGTAATGTAATTTCTGTCTTCCACTGGATTGCAAGATTTATCTAAACACGCTAACAACTTTAGTGATGGTGTCAGTTTTTAAGCAAGTCATTGTAACCTTTCAAACAAGCATGTGAATTACGACATTTGGCAAAAAACAAAAGTAAGCAAGCAGATCCATGGTTAATGCAGTGGAAGTTAATTTTGTTCATGGTTGCTTCCCATGCTGTTTTCAGAAAATTGAGCTATTCTGCAAAATGGTTTACTTTGAGGAACAGTTGTTTGTCTGAATTCTCTGTGAGCTCTTATAGCTGAACTAGTCTGGTTGTAAGGTCCTGTCTCGCCAGCCTTCTCAAGAAAGCAGAACTCTTGAAACAATTAACATTTCAAAAGGAACTTTTATTGGAAGACAGCGATAGCAAGAAGCTTGTAGGCAGGATCTGAAGATTCCCCGCTCAAAAGCGTTGGATTAAACTGCTACAAGCAAAGCCTCTCCCAGTGTCCAGTTCAACATCCAGCCAATAGCAAGGTGCGAAGATGTTTTGAGAACCTCAGGCAGAGAAGGTGATAACTGTCATCTCCCAGTCCCTTTGGCTTGGCTTTCTCCGGTGGTGAGATAATGCAGGTGGCTCAGAGCACATTCCTTTCCTTCTCCTAAGATGATCTGAGGCACATTCCTTCCCCCCCCCCCTCCTTATTCCCCACAAGGTCCAGCAAAGCAAAGTGAAGAAGCCCTCCCAAGCCTCCACCCACCCACCAACCCCCCAGAATGGCAGCATCCCAGTAGAGAGAGCTAAGGGAGCTGATACTGGTTTTGAATGTGCATTACTGTGATGCAAGACACTGTATCACACTCTGACTGAGGCATCATTTGGTCTTAAACTATAAGATGCTATTAAAGGTCCACTAGACCAGATAGGCTTAACTCCTAGTTAACAGGCACAACTTTTCTATTGGCTTGGTAGCAATAGGCAAGTGATTTGTGATTGTCTTTCAACTTTTCAATTTAGCCTGTACTCCTGGACTTTCATTGTGGTCTCCTCCAGATGGTAACCAGGCCTGATCCTGCTTAGTTTCCAAGCCAAGAGAAAGGCAGGTGATGTCATCTGATGAAACCTAAGTTAATACTGATTGATTGGTTTTAATTAATTGTCATCAAGTCAGTGTTGATTATTAGCAACCACATAGATTGAGTCTCTCCAGAATGATCTGCCCCAACCTGGCTAAGATTTTCCAATGGGGATTCATCACTGTTGTAATCAAGTTCATGCTGTGGCCTAGAGGTGGAGCTCTCGCCTCCCAATCAGGAGGTTGTGAGTTCAGTCCTAGGTAGAGGCAGATATAGGGTTTCCTGCTTGGGCAGGGGGTTGGACTAGATGACCTGCAAGGTCCCTTCCAACTCTGTTAATCTGTTAAATCTGTCCCGCTGCTGGTTGTCGTCTTATCTTTCCTTCCACTTTTGCCAACATTGTGAACATTGTGGACAAGAGGAACCGGGGCGCTCTCATAGTGTGTCAAAACTTTATTACTCTAGTCTGGGTTTGTCATTTGTGCCTC
This sequence comes from Rhabdophis nuchalis, assembly GCA_039707465.1. Lineage (NCBI taxonomy): Eukaryota > Metazoa > Chordata > Lepidosauria > Squamata > Natricidae > Rhabdophis > Rhabdophis nuchalis. Next base: position 227,892,869 of record CM077644.1, read on the forward strand.
AAGGGATAGCTCTAGATTAATTACCCCTGTTCTCCTGTAATGGTTTGTGGGAATAACCCTAGGAGACAGTGTTGTGGCCCAACAGTGGCCATCAGAGCTGACGGCATATTCAGACAGTGAGGAGGTTGGGGAGGAATATGGGCCAGTCCTGGAGTCTGGGGAAGGCTCTGATGAGGGCTCTGTGCTGGAGGGAGAGAGGGGGCCAGAGCCATCTGGCAGTTCTCAGCTGCCTTCAGAGTCAGACATCAGTGAGGCAGACGAACAACTTGAGCCTGTTCCCAGCGTGTGCATGCACAGAGTTGCTAGACGAAGGGAAGAGCTAAAGAACAGGGATCGACTTGGGAGTAAGGCTAGATAATGAATGGCCCCTCCCAGAGGAAATAAAAGAGGAGCCAAAGGGGAGTGGAGTTTGCAGGAGACAATTAGTTCGCTAATTGGTTCATCAAGTTCTGCAGATATTGGCCTGTCAGCTCTCCAAGCCAGATAAGGTCTGTGACCATAAGTCCTCCTTTGAAAGACTTTGCTGGCTGTGAATGAGCAGAATCACAGCAAATTAATAAAAGGGTGTTTTTCTGTGATAAGGAGTTTGCTGTATTTGATGTATAAGATGCACCCAGATTTTTAGCCTCTTTTTTGAGGAAAAAAGGCGCGTCTTATACTCAGAAAAATATGGTAGCTGAGTGTACGGCGAAAAAATAGTTTAAATATTTGAGTTTTGTTTCAATTTTACTAGTTCCTTCTTTTGGTAGTAAGTTTCAGTGGAGTGATATCCATGGTGCAGTTTGAGGAGAAAGACTTGGTCATTTAATCAATAAATCCTCACTTGAAATCATGTACTTGCACAGGAATTCCCCAAGGTAACATGTTTAGATGCAGGAAAAACTTGCCATCTAAGCAAGTGTGTGTGTGTGTGTGCGGTTTGTGGGACTTGCAAGTTATTTAATGGACAATGTCCAAGGCTTGACTTTAGTGTTTGGCTTCATTGAAAGTTATTTCTAGGAAGTGAGCTTGTTTGCTTATGTATGTATGTATTTATTTATATCATATTTATAAATTACCCTTCATTAAAATATATCACAAAAATGTGTGTGTGTTCTTGTACATATGTAAATAAATTGCATACCTATGCGACACCATTACTTTGAGTACTTTGCAAAATAAACACTTTAGCAAAAAATAATAATCATAAAATTAAAAGGCAGTGAAAATACAGTTTGGTATAAACTTACCATCTTAAAATGTCCGGGCAAATAATAACAAATTGATCAAAGCTGAAATGCTTGAGTTTTGCTTCTGTAGGGCAGGTGTTCTATTACCATTTTGTCACAACCAAGAGATGTCAAATAATATGTACCAGCTGAACCATTTTGGTTAGTGGTTAAGGCAGTAGGCTAGAAATTAGGAACCTGGGAGTTGCAGTCTTGCCTTGGATATCAAACTAGCTGGGTGACCTTAGGCCAGTCATAAACTCTCAGCCCTAGGAAGGGGGCAGTGGCAAACCACTTCTGAAATCTTGCCAAGAAGATACTTGTCCAGGTAGTTGCCAGGAGTCAAAAGTAGACTCGATATCCCAATACTGGCTTAAATACGCTTTAAAGGCAATTCTGTATGCCATATGTTCTGGCAATCCAGCCCTACAGCTACTAGATCACTGGATACTATGGCTATACTATTCCTATGGACCGAGCTAAACAGTTGTCCTGGAGAAAAACCACATAGCACCGCCCAAATTACCTGGCAACATTGGCTCCAGGAGTATTCCCGAGTTACGCAGTTGATATTGTTCAACTTAAGGATTTCCTATCCCAGTCAAATGATTAAAAGTGCTATTTTTCTTTTCGAATAAATAAGCTCGGATTTTAAAACAATGCTTAGTTAATATAAGAGAGTGCTTGGGTTACAACCACAGTTGGTTCCACAATGTACATTGTTAAGCAGTTGTTAAGTGAATTGTGTCATTAAGCAAATCCGTTTGCTTAATGTTTTATCTGTTTTAATTTCCTGTGCGCCGCCCTGGATCCCTTCTGGGAGATAGGTGCGGGATACAAGTCGAATAAACTCAAACTCAAATCCAGCTTTCCTCCTTGATTTTTTCAGAAGCTGGCTGGGGAAAGTCATTAATAATAATAATAATAATAATAATAATAATAATAATAATAATAATAATAATAATAATAATAATTATTATTATTATTATTATTATTATTATTATTATTATTATTATTATTATTATTATTATTATTATTATTATTATTATTATTTGTAGACCACTCCCTCTCCCCATAGGGACTCGGAGCGGTGCACAGGGAAAGTAAAAAACAATAAATATACAAACATATTTAAAAACAGATTAAACGTTGTTCCTGTGCTAAAAATTCCCCATTAAAATACTAAGAAAAAACCCCATAGAAAGAGAGACTACCCTAGGCCGGCCAAGCAGAACAGATGCGTTTTTAATTTTAGACGGAAGGAGCGGAGGTCCGTGGTCGTTCTAATGATAATCCCATGATCACAGGAGGCTGCAATGATCATAAATATATGCCAGTTGCCAAGCAACCAGATTTTGATCATGTGATCAGGGGATGCTGGTTGTAAGTGTGATGATTGGTATGTAAGCTACTTTTTTTTAGCGCTGTAACTTCAAAAGGTCACTACAGGTGAGTGGTTATAATTTAAGGGCTGCCTGTAAATTGCAATGCCTTGGGTGCTACATGTTATGTCAAGCCATAAACTGGTTGGGTTCACACATTTATTTTACCCCCAAAACGGCAAACCATATTATGATTTAGCATGGTATAAATCCAGAAATGAGTTTTTAAAAATGCTTCTCATTACTGTATACAGACTGGATTTGTGAGTTTACAAATGTTTGTGGATATAGTCTTGCAAGGTTGGCTCAGTGGCTAAAACGCTGAGCTTGTCGATCGGAAAGGTCGGCAGTTCAGTGGTTTGAATCCCTAGCGCTGCATAATGGAGTGAGCTCCCGTTACTTGTCCCAGCTTCTGCCAGCCTAGCAGTTCGAAAGCGCGTAAAAAAATGCAAGTAGAAAAATAGGAACCTTTGGTGGGAAGGTAACAGTGTTCCATGCGCCTTCAGTGTTTAGTCATGCCAGCCACATGACCACGGAGATGTCTTCAGGTAGCAGTGACTCTTCAGCTTTGAAACGGAGATGAGCACCGCCCCCTAGAGTAGGGAACGACTCGCACATATGTGCGAGGGGAACTTTTAACTTTATCTTTACCTTTATAGTCTTGCAAGATTTGGAATGCATGCTTTTTTTGAATGGACGAAAGAAATAGGAATAGTAGCAGAATGGCAGTTGCAATACGGTTAACCATGTGTCAGCATTAATTTGTGATTCTGTAACTAACCTCTAGTGTAATGAGTTCAGGTGGCACATTATTTCAGCAGTAGTGCATCTCAGCATTCATTCAACGTTTGCATACCTTCCTTCCTAAGTGATATCTCGTGGTGATTCATAATCAAGCTCTTTTACAAAAAGTAATACATAAATGAAATTCAAAGCATAAAGACAAGAAGACAAAAATGAAGAATTCATACCATCATATTTTGGTAGTGAAATTATGCTTTCTGTATAACTGCATCTTTATTTCTCACGTGGCAGGCAGGGTTTCCACGTCTAGATGAAAATTATACATAATAAGCTAAGAACAAGCATATAGTTCGGCAAATACTAGGACCTGTTGGTTCGTTGTGAGCTTTGCTGCTTGCTCACATGGTCTTCTGTCTTAATAGAAAATAACTCACATGAAAGAATTTTTGCAATAGCTGCATTGGATCTGCCCATTTTTGGCAGTTGATGTAAGACACAACTCTGTACCACATGACAGGCCTTCCTGGTGAGAATTATTTTAATTATGTATTTGATGGATTATAAGGCCACCCAAGTCAAACAATGTGACTCTGGGTGGCGTAGAGCGAAAAGCAAACAATAAACCAAAGAAATAACCACACAACTTTCAAAACCCTGGCCAAAATATAAATTGATGGCCAAACATGATAATTAAGCAACCCAAAGGGCATTTCATTCAACTGGATCCAAACACCTAAAGAAAAAGTCAGGTCTTAATAGCTTTTCTGAAAGCAAACACAGGTGGGGCTTTTGATGTATTGGAGGCAAGATCTTTCCAGAGCATAGGAACAGCCACCGAAAAAGCAACATTGTAAATTCCATGAGATGACAAAACCTAAATATCAATAGCACTTCGACTTATATACTGCTTTATAGTGCTTTTACAGCCCTCTCTAAGTGGTTTACAGAGTCAGCATATTGCCCTTAACAATTTGTGTCCTCATTTTACCCACCTCGGAAGGATGGAAGGCTGAGCCAACCTTGAGTCTGGTGAGATTTGAACTGCCAAATTGCAGCCAACCGGCAATCAGCAGAAGTAGCCTGTTGTACTGCTCTCTAATCACTGCACTCATAAAAGAGAGATCCCGTAGCATAGGGGTCTCCAACATTTGCAACTTTAAGTCTGAAGGACTTCAGCTCCCAGAATTCTGGAGAATTCTGGGAGCTGAAGTCCTTCAGACTTAAAGTTGCAAAGGTTGGAGACCCCTGCCGTAGCACAGGGGTGTTCAAACCCGATTGTATCAGGAGCTGTTTCGTGACATATCGGGGTGTTTTTAGCCCTTGTGGAACCCGGGTGGGTGTGGCCTGTGGGCCATATGCGGCCTGTGGACCACCAGTTTGACATGCCTGGTGTAGAATATCCTTCATAGGGAGCGAATGTTCTTCGGAGAAGGAAGTCCCACAGGTTATCTGTTTCTATGCTGTGTAAGCTTTAAAGGTGACAACTGGCAGCTTCACTTGCATCCAAAAGCTTGCTGGAAGCTGATGCAGCTTGTAGAGTAGCTGTGCCACATGGGTATAAGTCAACTGTGCCCATGACTACTTTACCACTGCTTTCTAGGCCAACTATAGAAGTGATGACTAACCTTTTCCGGGCTTAGTGCCCAAAGTGCGAATGCACATGCACCCGAACCCCCAAAATGCAATGTGCATGTGTCCCCCATATGTGCCCCGCCCCCCCCACATGCACGTGCCTCCCCACATGTACCATGCCCCCCCCCACATGCATGGCAGACACCTGAAACCCAGCTGGCCAGTGGGAGGTGCACGTAATGCGTGGCGGAGCTGAACTGGGGCGATGGCTCGTGTGTCCACAGAGAGGGCGCTGTGTGCCACCTCTGGCACGCACGCCATAGGTTCGCCATCCCAGAACTATAGCTTCTGGGTATGATCTTCAGGGACAAGAAACCCACCTCAGAGAAAGGAAGTGAACCAATGTCCTCCATTCCCAGCTCCCTCAACCAGTCCAGAAGGACACCATGGTTGATGGTATCGAAGGCCACTGAAAGATCAAGGAGCACCAGGATGGGCACAGTTGTCTATAAAACATGAGCAGTGTACTTTGCCGGATCATTAAACCTTCTTGAGTTTTCCATTTCAAAGAATGTGGAGATTCTTCCATGGCCAGTAAAAGTGGTGTGATAAAATTTCAGCGTTGTGGATGCCTCAGAGACCCAACTTTCTTTTTCAGCTTGAATGGAATAAGGGTTTAATGGTCTTCAGAAGTACAGTGGCAGCTATGAGGAAATACCTTAATTTTCTCCCCAACTGTGTATTTGAAACTAAGAAGGAAAGCAAGAGATTATCCTTGACTTCATAATAGAACAAGTACTCCATTATCCAGATAGTCTCTCTCACACTTACCCTCACTTGACCTGGGTGGGATAATCCTTTGGCAATAGGAAGAAATGGCTGTTTTTCATACCTGGCCTGCTGATTACAACCTCAGTTCATTCTGTTTTGACACTTGAATCTTGGTGTTTTTAGACGTGTCTGGAGTTTTATGTCCAAAGGTATTAAAGAGACAGCGTGACCTTTTCTCTTAGTTTTTTTTTTTAAAGGCAACTTTATCCCCATATTAAACTCAAAGCCTCTTCTCTGTTTCTTTCTGATTTTTTTTTAAATGCATGGCCAACCACTGTCATTTCTGTATTTTATTTTGCTTAATGTAAGAAACAATATGCAAGGATTTCCACCAGACTGAAGATAAAAAATGGAATCATTTCCTGTTTTTTCTCTCTCTATTTTTTCTTCTTAATCACAGTCAAGGGATCAAAATTCAGGCGCTTGGCAACTTGCACGTACTTACAAAGGTTGCAGCATCCCGAGGTCACGTGATCACTATTTGGAACCTTGTCACCTTGTTTCCAACAAGCATAGTCAAGAGGAAGGACAGATTTGCTTAACAACTGTGTGCTTCACTTAACAACTGCAGCAATTTGCGTAACAACTGTGGCAAAAAAAGGGGTAAAATTAGCACAACTCCCTTAACAGTTGCCTTGCTTAGCTATGGAGATTCTAGTCCCAATTGTGGTTGTAAGTCAACCACAATTTATTCTAGAGTTTACTTGTGCAAAAGGTGTCTTTGTGAATGGATTTTCTCTGTGGCTGCAGGGAACACTCCTTGGGGACCCAGAAATGGTCCCATCTACTTTACAGCCTGCAGAGATTCACTTGCAGCAAATTTAAGCTTTAATCTGAAACGAGTCTCTTAGCATTTCCCAATATACATTGCGTTATCGGGGTACTTCTTTCTAAGCAAAGCAACACGTGGGAAAATAGAGCCAAAGGAATAGAGGAAAACAAGCTCTTTACAGTCCATGGTTTGGAATTGTAAATATTTTTATTTCTCCCTTAGGGAATGGTTCATGGAGGAGAGGAGACAAATATGATCTTGAAGCAAAGCAAGCGTACTCATCCCTCCAGACAGTCACACTACTGAGGTCATTGAAACCCGAGTTTGAAAAGTTTTCTATGGAAGTGAAAAGTTCTGTTCAGAAACAAGGAATCCATCATGATGATTATGTAAGTACCTGGTCAAGAGCATCAAGCTTTTAACATCTCTACAATGCTATTTAAATTGAATCAGGCGTGACAGTGTGATCTTTTCTACACTGAATCAAAGTATCTTTGAGTGCTTCCCAGAACGGACCTCCGCTCCTTCCGTCAGAAATTAAAAACGTACTTTTTCTGCTTGGCCGGCCTAGGTTAGTCTCTACCTTTTAGGGTTTAGGGAACATTAGTTTTAATATGGGGATTTTAGTGCAGGGACAATTAAATTTAATTTGTTTTTACTTTACTGTATCTATTTTTGTATATATATTTTATATTTAATTTTTCCCTGTGCACCGCTCCGAGTCCCCTTGGGGAGAGGACGCGGTATATAAAAATAAAATATTATTATTATTATTAGTATTATTAGTATCCTTGCTTTAGAAAATTGCTACTTGCCTGTTCAACAGTCATTTTCAATAGACTCGCTGTTAAGAGTGAGATGGGGTAGCATAGAAATTTAATAAATAAATCAACTTTCTTTACATTTATTTTCTAGAAATAGAACTTCTAAGGTATGAAGTCATGAAGGGATAGAGTCCATAACCCATAGTGCTTTTCTAGTTCCATTTTCTTCTTTGTGTTTTTTAAAAACTCCAGTGTTACCAGATTTACTTGGGACACGTGTCTTTAGATACATCTTCAAACTTCCCAGTGGTCACTGGAGAACCTGTGCCAGAACATAAATCATAGGGGAGAAACTTACCTTGAAATGCCCTAGGTTCAAGGGATATGTATGGGGTGGTTTGCAATGAGTTGACAGAGATTTATGACTTCTGCTGCTTTTACAAGAGAAGCAACAAAATGTTTCCTCTTCGTTTACATTATCACTGTAATTTAATGGGGGGGGGGAATTTAAACTTGGGGTATCCATGAATGGATTTTTATGCAAATAGAACATGAGTTCCAGTTAATTTTGATCTTCTGTACATAGATTTAAATCAAACACTTGCTTTTAGGATCAGGCATTCGTTGACGGACCTCAGGAATATAGTAAAACAACAATAAAGTAGATTCTGTAACTATCTAGTAGTAGGGGAGAACCATTCTACTCTCCAGGAAGACATTGGTGAGTTCATGCATCATGCTAAGTTACAGTGTGATTTGCTTGTTTGTGTTTTAATGTGTTCTGTGAACTGAGATAGTTGTTAGTTAACCATGTATCAAAGGTGCTTTTTCAAAAGGCAATGGGACTTTCTTTGTTTTTTCTTGAAGACATTTTACTTCTCATCCAATAAGCTTGGTTCTGGATGAAGTTTTTTGAATGAGAAGTGAAATGTCTTCAAGAAAGAAAAAAAACAAAGTCCAGTTGCCTTTTGAAAAAGCACTTTTGGGACAACCATGACATGGATGACTGAGAGCATCCATAGATATGTTAGCCATGCCTTAACTTAATACAATATGTGAGCCAGGACAGTAGGAGTTATGGATTCGAAGCAAAAGATTGGGAAGCCAGGTGCATAGACTTAGAATCACTTACTTAAGAGTGGCATGCAGAATATGTGGTGGAGCCACGGAAGGAAATTAGAACTTGAAGAAAATGATGAGTTAAGTTATAGGTTTAAGTGGAAAGGAGATTCTTACAGAAGAGAAATGGTCATTTCAGATGACTAGAAATAGGATTTTAATAAATCAATATTGCAGTGTAATGTAAAATTATTTTAGTAGATAGCATATCAAAATGTTTCTCATGACAATAGACAATGTATGTTATGAAAAAGGGACATCTACTTGAAGTCATGCTGAATTCTAGATGATGTGATGGACACATCCACATGGTTTTCTTAGCAACAATATGGAAGTTACCTTATTGAATATATCTTTCTTTGGGGATTTTTCTGTCAACTACTCAGCCTAGCTAACAACCTTAGAATTACCTGGAAGTTCTTATGCAAGTGCTAACTTTACCTGATATAGTAGGGTTACGAGCCGAAAGCCAACTAGATAATTTCCACCATTTAATAGCTTCTACAGGTTCTATGCATTATTGGAGCTCCTCTTGTATTCATGAAAATAAAGCAGGGGTGTCAAACTCTTATTTCATTGAAGTGTGCATCGGGGTTGTATTTGACCTGGGGGGGGGCGCAAAGTGGGTGTGGACAGGTGAGTGTGGATAGCTCGATGTCACTCATGTCTGGGGCACCTGGGTGGCCACCCTAGGCTCAGTTTTTGGATGGTACAAACTCCTACAGCACCCTACCAGCAAAAATGGGCGTACCCCCTGAGCTTTGTTTTCACTGGCAGTGGCAGCGTGGGTCAGATCTAAGCGGGCCTTAAGTTTGACACCCCTGAAATAGAGCATTATATATTGGATAGTTGACTGTTTGATTTCCTTGTGAAAGTTACATCTCTTCATACCCTTCATACATTGGACCAGGGCCCATAATCTTAGCTCCCATTTCTTAAATTGAACCACATACAAGATAAGGATGGTAAGTTCATATTTATGGATTTAAATGTAGTGGAGTGCAATAAAATGTAATAAATGACACCCATGTATGATAAATATATTTTTAGATAATCATTTAGTAAATAATCAACTCAATAACAGTGACCAAGGGTGCATCATTTGAAGATCTGAAGGATCAGATTGTCCTGAACAAACTCTGTTAATGTGGTTGTTAAGAGGTGACGCTTGACGGTAATCTGATGTCCCATAATCAGTAAACAGTTTAAAGAATACTTCAACCAGTAACAGATTTCAAATATTTAAAATTAAATCTAATCTGTTCTCCATTTTTGCTACTAGAAGACGATTGTGTGTTGTAATTAATGTTGCTTTACCTTGGCTTTGTATTTGATTTCCCAAATATGCTGTCTGAGAGAGGAGGTGGCCGAGATTTTAAAACAATATGCATATCAGAGTTTTTGCCTATTCAAAAGACATCGAGATGTAGTCCCTGTTATTTCACATTCCCCAAGAAGCAGAGATTGTATTCAGCAGGTTCTGACCAGTTCTGGGGAACCGGTAGCAGAAATTTTGAGTAGTTAAACTATTAGCTACAGGCATGTCAATACCTGTGATAATACTTTAAATATCTGTGCTGCAGCATTCCTTCACTTGAAGTCTTCCAGGTGTGTTAGAACCGGAGTTCTCAGAAATCCTACCCAAGTTATTCTTTGACTTTCCTGGAGGTTAAAGTCTCAAGACATCGGATGTAAGACCAGATTGGGGAAAGGCAGAATTTACTTATTTATTTATTGAATTTATTTGCCGCCTGTCTCATAACGAAATGACTCTGGGCTGGAATCTATATATAAAAGCGAAAACCACTCACGCTGTGATCATGAAATCTCCAGAACCGTAAAGCCTATAAATTTGAAATATGGCATGTATGTTCCTCTTGGCTTCTAGGTGCTCACTTAAAAAGGATTTTTCAAGACAACCTTCAAGTATTTCTTAAATTATTATTAACACGCTCTGACGCTAAGGAGTTAGATGTTCTACTCCCCCTCCCAACCTGAAAATAACTCTCTTCCAACTGCCACTTGGATGTGGGCATGGCCCAGGGGTGGGTTCCAGCAGGCACTACTGCTGTTTTGCTTGTGGACGCGCTGCATGCAGATGCGCATGATGCATACTGCATGCATGCGCAGTGCAATAAATATTGTTCTGTGCATGCACAGAAGCAAAAAACAAGATGGCGGTGCCTATGGCGCCACCTGGAGAACCGGTTCAGGGATGTGGCAAGCCTGGATTGTTGCCAGTTCCAGCAACCCAGGCTGCCAAACCACTATTGGCTCAGCTGAAATGGTCCAAACTGATAGGAACCCACCACTGACGTGGCCAGTGCATGCCTCATCCTGCCTACAGGCTGGGAGTTTGGAGAGGAGCCTGACGGAGAGAAGTGGATAAGATAGGGGGAGGCTTCTGTGAAGCAGGCCTGAGGGAGAGAAGGGGAGAGGAGAAGTCGTTTGTAACTACTCATTAATTTTCAAGTTGTAAATGTCGATTTATCAAGCCAGATCACATAGTTTCATAGTGGAGCATGGATATTCAGCTAGTACAACATAAACACCCTCAGTCTCCCAAGTTATAGCCCTCAGAAGCACATGAAACAAGGAATGAAAGTAATTAGGTCAAGGCAGGACACAAACAAATTACTATGGTACAAACAAGTAATTAACAAGCCTCGCCTTGATTCTAAAAACAGTTTGCACAAACTGTGATTCCAACAAGTGTGATTGGAAGGCTTGGTGTCAGATTTAGATTTGGAATACTGAGGTCAATTTAACTGAGATCCCTAAGAGGACATTCTTGCCAATTGCCACTGTGCCTTCTAAAGGAAAATGAAGGGTTTCCCCCCACCCAAATATAACCATTTGGCCAATACCTTATTATTACTCTTTCATCAGACCACAGATTGTGGGGTAGTCAAATCTTGACATTAACATGTTTTTCTGACTGTCACAGGTCTCAGAACGTTCTTTGCTTGTATGCAGAATAAGAACACTGTATTCCTGTTAAGCAAATGTAAAGCCGATCTCAGCTGCAATTAGAGTAAGATACCTGTTTTTAGCTCCCTGTGAAGGAGACTTCTTGTATCAATCTCCCCATGTTATCCCTGCTTTGTCAGTCAGCTAACAGTAAACAAAAGATGAACGTTGAACATTATTCATGTTATAAATATGTGCTAGGGGCGTGATGGCGAACCTATGGCACACATGCCATAGGTGGCACGCGGGGCCATATCTGACGGCACACGAGGCATTGCTCTATGTCAGCTCCAGCATGCATGCACATGATGGCCAGCTCATTTTTGGCCTTGCGGAGGGCGGGGGAGGCCATTTTGGATGGCGGAAGTTCAGAACTGAACAGAACAGAACCTGAATCTTCTGGACTCCATTTTTTGCCCTCCCCAGCTTCAGGAAATCGCTCCGAGTCCCCTTGGGGAGAGGATGCGGTATATAAAAATAAAATATTATTATTATTATTAAATAACAGCCCAACGGGCCTACCGGAAGTCCGGAGGATTCAGTGAGGCCTGCATGCCTGCGGAGGGGAGGGGGGGGAGAGCGCGGGGGAGTTGTGCAGGCATGCACGGGGGAGGGCATTGCATTATGAATGTGGCATGCATGTGCGCACTATCGTGCGCGTTCGCACTCTTTTGGCACCCAAGCAGAAAAACGTGTGCCATCATTGTGCTAGGAGGTCTTTATCTCCATCTGGATCTCCAGACTATATGACAGACAAATCCCTCAGCACCTGGAGGAAACTGTCTATCTGGACTCGCGCCAGTCTGGCTTCCGGCCTGGGCACAGCACAGAGACAGCATTGGTCGCATTGGTGGATGATCTCTGGAGGGCTCGGGATAGAGGCTGTTCCTTTATCCTGGTCCTGTTAGATCTCTCAGCAGCTTTCGATACCATCGACCATGGTATCATGTTGCGCTGGCTGGAGGATTTGGGGTTGGGGGGCACCGTTTTACGGTGGTTCTCCTCCTACCTCTCCGACCGGTCGCAATTTGTGTTGACAGGAGGGCAGAGGACGACGTCGAGGTGCCTCACTTGTGGGGTACCACAGGGGTCGGTCCTCTCGCCTCTTCTGTTCAACATCTATATGAAACCGTTGGGTGAGACCACCTGTATGCGGATGACACCCAGCTGTACATCTCTACCCCAGACCAACCCAACGATGCCGTGGAAGTAATGTTCCGGTGTCTAGATGCCATGCGAGTCTGGATGGGGAGAAACAGGCTTCGACTCAACCCGTCCAAGACCGAGTGGCTGTGGCTTCCGGCGTCACGATATAGCCAGCTGGTGCCATCTCTGGCTATTGGGGGCGAATTATTGGCCCCCACAGAGAGGGCTCCCAACTTGGGCGTCCTCCTGGACTCTTGGCTGTCGTTAGATGATCATATGACAGCCGTGGCCAGGGGGGCTTTTTATCAGGTCCGCCTGATACGCTAGTTGCGCCCCTTTCTGGATCGTGACGCTTTACGCACAGTCACTCAAGTCCTCGTCATCTTCCGCCTGGACTACTGCAATGCTCTCTACATGGGGCTTCCCTGAGGTGCACCCAGAGGCTCCAGTTAGTTCAGAATGCAGCCGCGCGGGGGATTCTGGGAGCCTCTAGATGCTCCCATGTGACACCTCTCCTGCGCGAGCTGCACTGGCTGCCTGTGGCTTTCCGGATGCGCTTCAAGGCACTAGTAATCACCTTTAAAGAGCTCCATGGCAAGGGACCTGGTTACTTGCAGGACTGCCTCCTGCTACCAAATACCTCCCACCGACCAATTCGCTCCCACAGAGAGGGCCTCCTCAGGGTGCTATCGGCCAAGCAATGCCGGCTGGCGACCCCTAGGGGGAGAGCCTTCTCTGGGGCAGCTCCTGCTCTCTGGAATGACCTACCCCCTGACCTTTACACGACCACGGACCTGCGCCTCTTCCGTCGGGCTTTGAAAACCTACTTATTTTGTGCGGCTGGCCTGGCGTAGTTTTTTAATTGTTTTTACCAGGGGTTTTTATCTGGATTTTAGAACAGGCCACCTATTTAATATATTTTTAATGTATTTTTAGCGTATTTTAATGTATTTGATGTTTTCTATTGTTGTTTTTATTGTTGCCTGTTCACCGCCCTGAGTCCCAAAAGGGAGAAGGGTGGTATAAAATTTTGATAAAATAAATACATAAATAAGCTGAATCCCATTTCCTCATTCTGCTGAAATTGTGTTTTTCTTTCATGTTTTATTCGTTTTATTTATATAAAACATGAAAGAAAAACACAATTTTTCAAAGCTGGCTGGAGAATTCTGGGAGCTGAAGTCCTTCAGACTTAAAGTTGCAAAGGTTGGAGACCCCTGCATTAAACAGATCATCCTTATGACTCACTTGATTTTGCAACCTATTTTGCAATGGTCAATAAATAAATGTCATAAAACTAATGCTGGTGTCATTAAGCAAACCAACGATGGTTCACTACGGGCCGGTTTTGCTGAAAACCAGAAAGAAATGCCAGTTTTCGGCAAAACAGTCATAAAATGTGGTCAGGTGACCGTGGGATGCTGCAAACAGCCGTAAATGTGGGGCTAGTTACCAGGTGCCTGGACATACAGTCATATGACGAGGGGGAGTGGCCGTTAGAACTTTATCATCAATTTGTAAGTACCCCCAAGGAGGTACAAGATAACTTCAAATGGTCAAGGACTATCTACATTAAATCTCATTCATTCCAGCTCAGCCTTTCTGCACTGAAGTTAATTTTGATATTTCAAGAAAGGCAATTAAGATTAGAGACAGAGTTCTAGCGAATTAGATTCTGGGTGTACATTTTTTAAAGTCAGATTTGTTCCAGTTCTTTTACATTATGATTGTGCGTTAGAATGAAGTCTACCACTGTCATTGTTGAGTCCTCGACTTGCTACCACTCCTCGACATACGACCGGCCGCAAGTCTTCCACTCTTCCCTGAAGGACCATAGCAACAGACTGTAACAAGTCTGTAACTGCCAGTCGCGTCTGATTGGCTCAGACGCGGCTGGCGGGAAACTAGGTCCTGGAGCGTCCTGATTGGTTCCCCGTTTGACAGCTCGCGTATAAGTAGCTGTCAAACGGGGAAGCCCCTGTCTACCGCAGTTCTTTTGCTTGTACATAGTTTTTCCGCGTCTTTTGCTTCTTGCCAATAAACGGCTTGTTCTTTCACTAGCCTGCGTCTGGACTCCCTCTGTACACAGAATTTAACACTGGCGACGAGGATGGGAGAGCCTCTGTGACGCAGCCGCCTGGAGCTCCACTCCCCGAAGGGAGGAGCTTCCACAGGAGCAACTTACCAGGATGAGCTCTCCGCTGGAAATGAGGCGATCTGGGCGGGTCCGGCGCCACCCCGCCTACCTGGCGGACTATGCATGCGCAACCCACCAGACTGACAGACAAGTCACGCATGCGTTGACCGAGGGGGAAAGGGGTGTTGAGTCCTCGACTTGCAACCGGTCCTCGACATACGACCGGCCGCAAGTCTTCCACTCTTCCCTGAAGGACCATAGCAACAGACTGTAACAAGTCTGTAACTGCCAGTCGCATCTGATTGGCTCAGACGCGGCTGGCAGGAAACTAGGTCCTGGAGCGTCCTGATTGGTTCCCCGTTTGACAGCTCGCGTATAAGTAGCTGTCAAAGGGGGAAGCCCCTGTCTACCGCAGTTCTTTTGCTTGTACATAGTTTTTCCGCGTCTTTTGCTTCTTGCCAATAAACGGCTTGTTCTTTCACTAGCCTGCGTCTGGACTCCCTCTGTACACAGAATTTAACAGTCATCATATCATATTGGAAGTTGAATATGTGTATAATTGTCATGTTCTGGATGATAATAGTAATTCCTATCACTTTCCTTTGCTTAATTCAAAGCTATTGAATTAAGGTTGAATCAAAGGTATTGGATAAAGAGACCGTCTAGTTAGCAACTAGATCAGTAGTTCTCAACCTTCCCAATGCCACGACCCTTTAATACAGTTCCTCATGTTGTGGTGACCCCCAACTATAAAATTGGTGTCTCTGTTCCTAAGAGCATCGAAAATATGTGTTTTCCGATGGTCTTAGGCGACCCCTGTGAAAGGGTAATTCGACCCCCAAAGGGGTCTCGACCCACAGGTTGAGAACCGCTGAACTAGATCTACACTTTCATCAGTTAATAATGAACCATTTTACCCCTCTAGTCTTTGCTCCTAAAATTGCTGTCTATTTTAAAAAGTTAGCACCAAATGTTATATATACTTGTAGTGCAACAGTTAATTCCCAAGAAGGCAGTTTCATAATAGAGATTTCATTTATTTAAAGAATCTGGCCTTAGTCACATGGCTTTTGTTTTAGAAAGTCTTATTGTTTTGCTGAGAAATGGAGCGATAACAAAACTAAATCTGATTTCCTCCAGATTATTTGTACCAATTGTGCCATTATAATTTCAGAGGTTTAATCCACAGATTTAAAGAGCCTTCTGAATATAACAACACACAGATTTTGATTGAAACAGAAATAGCCAATTGTTTTTCTTCTTACACACAGGAGCTGAAAGAGACATTGCAGATTTAGAAGGACCATTTTTTAAAACCTTATTTCTTTCTTTCCCAGATTTGTTCTTCATTATGTAATGCTACTATTTAAGGCCTCAGGAGTATTAGCTGATATGTAAAATAGTGAAAAGGGGGGAACTTTCCCTCCTTAATTGTGTTATTCCTAACACAGTTAAATTGTATGTAATAACAAGGGTTATTACAGAGCCTAGTGCTGGGAAAGATTGAGAGCTAAAAGAAGAATAGGCGACAGAGATTGAGGTGGCTGGATGAAGTGACCGAAGCAGTTGGTGTGACCTTAAATAGACTCCAGAGGATGATAGAGGACAGGAAGACGTGGAGGAACATTGTCCATGGAGTTGCGATGGGTCGGACACGACTTCGCAACTAACAACAACAATAACAAGGGTAGACAATCTTCTTTGGAGCATTAGAACTTTGACAAAGTTCTAAGTTGGCAGGGGTGGGCTTCAAAAATTTCAGCAACAGGTTCTCGGCCCAGTTGCTGGGTGGGCATGGTCAGGGGGCGTGGCCTAGTCAGCCTCCTGCACCATGGGGGTGGGGGTCACTTGCCCCAGGCTCCGGAGGCTTTCCTCGAGCCTCTGGGAGGGCTCCCCAGAAGCGCCCCCCCAAAGGTCAGAAATAGGCCCATTTCTGGCCTTCTGGAACTTCCGGGGGGGGGCGTTTTTCTCCCTCCCCAAGCCTCTGCGCAGTTCCTGCATTTACCTCACATCCAAAATGGGCAGCATGGAAACTCCTGGGAGGGGCAGGGTGAGAGGGGCCAGCCAGGGGTGGGATTTAGAGGTTCTGTGAACCGGCCATAACATTAGCTATGGCAGGGGTCCCCAACCCCCGGGCCACGGACCGGTGCCGATCCGTGCCTTGATAGTAACCGGGCTAGAGTGAGCGGCGGAGAGAGTAGCGCAACTCTTAGGAAAGTGTAGCAAATGCTCCGTTATCCTGGCGGCTGGCCTGGGCGCTCCCCGGGGGCAGGATGGGGGCAACGGCCTGCATTGGGGGGGTTCGGGGCACCACCCGGCCCTGCGCAGGGGGAAGGGGCTTCCAGGCTCTCCTGCCTGGGACGCAGCCCGTCCTTCCCTGCCCCAGCCGAGGATCCTTCCCCCGGGACCCCTAGCAACTTTCCTGTCCGGTTGCACGTGACTGCCGAATGCGCCCACGTGACTCGACTCACCCGCTGGAGGCTCCCACTGGTCCGCGGAATTTTTTTTATATGAAACCGCACCCTGGTGCCAAAAAGGTTTGGGACCACTAAGCTATGGGTTCTCCCGAACCTGGGCAAACCCATAGCAGCCCACCCCTGCCTGGAGAGATAATCAAGAAAACCAACTGAGAATTAAAGACAAATTTCCTGACAGTGAGAACAAACAGTGGAATGTCTTGCCTTCAGAAATTGTAGGTGCTCCATCACTGGAGATTTTAAAAAAGAGATTAGACAACCACTTGTCTGAAATGGTATGCAGGGGTCTGCAAAGTCGGCTCTTTTAAGACTGGTGGACTTCAACTCCCAGAGTTCCCCAGCCAGCATAGCTGGCTGGGGAACTCTGGGAGTTGAAGTCCACCAGTCTTAAAAGAGCCGACTTTGCAGACCCCTGGTATAGGGTTTCTTGCCTTGGCACGGAGTTGGACTAGAAGAAGTCCCAGGTCCCTTCCAACCCTGTTGTTCTAAGTTATTCTGTTATAATTATTTACAGAATGGTTGCCATGGTTGCCAAGCCAAGTCTTATGACACCCATTATCCACAAAGTAAACAAACTCCTTATTCTCAGGAAGCTCCTTATCATTGGAGTTATTAATAGTTTCTCTTCATAGGCTGAGAAAGTGCCGGCTGAAACCACTGGCCATTTATTGTTTTCTATGAGTGCCGGTGGGACCAATACCAGGTCCAGAAAAAGTATTGTAAATACATTTCATGCAACCTGCCAGCTCTCCCTTTTAGAAGTATTTTTACAAGGGATATCCAGAATTCACAGCAAAGGAACAGTTTATGGGGATCTTGTTGTCCATTTTTATTTTACAATGAACAACGTGCGTAAAAAGTAAGGCGGTCCCAGGGCAAAAACAGATGCTGTCATATCTAATTGGCCAAAATTGTTTTTCAGCTCAACGTCAGGCACAGCCAGCTATTTATTAAATAATTCTGAACTTTTGCAGAAAATTGGCTTAAGCTTTACTTTTTCAAAACTTTTAATGCCACCTCTGTTACTGGTTTCAGGGGGTTGGACTTAATAAATGGTCCTTTTATTTATGACTCAATATTCTGAGCCGGGATGGTTTTATAACCTTGGCTATTTGGCCTTCTGAGGTTAGCAGGCAATCCATAGCTTGTTTTCCCTCCTCATTTAAAGCTAATGGAATTAACTAATTTAACACTGTGTTTGGGATAGAGAAATAAATCGCTTGGTAAGATCGATTCTTATTCCTCAGTGCCAGGGACAGTGCATAGCATTCTTTTATTAAATTACTTTATTCTCTCAAATGGCGAGTTAAAATAATGAGAATTTTATATCCTGTGCTCTTTTGTTTTTAATGAGCCAACTATTCTTCCATGAAAGAGGACAAAATTGATGTTTTGTCTGATGCACTTCCTAAAACAGCTGGATGGATGACCACCAAAATTAGTAAAACCAGGAGCTGATCAGTGATTTTTCACGCCAAACTCTCCACTTCCTTTATCTTTTATTTTCCTCTCTAGCTAGCTATCTCTTTTTTTCCACGTACAGAAAGATAGATTGGAATTCAATTTGTCTAGAGCAGAGGTCTCCAACCTTTGCAACTTTAAGTCTGAAGGACTTCAGCTTCCAGACTTCTCCAGCCAGCAAAGCTGGCTGGAGAATTCTGGGAGCTGAAGTCCTTCAGACTTAAAGTTGCAAAGGTTGGAGACTCCTGGTCTAGAGATGGGGGCTGCAAAATAAGGGTGAAATTGTATCTGTAAAGCCACTGAAAGAGAACACTAAAACCTAACGTGTTCAATGGGGTGTGCTCCACTAGCCTTTCCCCCATATGGCTGAGTCTCCCATTCATGACAGGCAGGCCTTTGTGTTCTCATTTGAATGCATCAGAAGTGAAAAGAAAAGAAAAGTTAAAAAGACTGTTGCTAGGGGGTAATTTGTCCAAGTCAATAGGTCCATTCAGTATCTGGAGTGGGTTTTTCCCCCTAATTGTCTCTGAGTGGGAGCAAGAGAAGGGGGAGGAAGCAAGTCAAAATGAGCTTTAAACTCATGAAGGAAAGAAGAATTTTTTTCATGGTAATTTACGGATTGCTGAGTGAACCAATTTACTAGGAATTATAAATTTGAGATTTGACCCTGCAGTCAAGAAAAATCCGCAGGAGTTTTCTTTGTTGACATCTTTAGAACAGTTAAGCCAGAGGTACTGCATGTTTTTCAACGGTGAAGATAATAATGTGACTCTGGTTTTTCTGTTTTTTGTTTTGTATTCTGCTACAAAGCTGTTGGTGTTTCTTTGTCCTTTGATATTTTGATTATTTTAAAACAAAAAGTGTCTTTATCCACACTAGCCGGTTGCCAATAGACTGATGGCTGTTTCTGTAGTACATCATTATCTACTAGCCTCTCAATTCCCATCAAAGTGGCTTAAAAGCTTGTTTTTGTGCTCCATCTAAAAATACACTTTCCCACATTATATTGTGTTCCGGTGCGCCTGTCTGCTTGGGAATGCATGTTTTAGTTTGTTGCAGGTTAACCCCAGCAATCCATCAGCGACTCTCCAAGGGTAGAAGTACCCTTCAATTGAATCAGTGCTAACCACAGTCTTTAAATACCTTTCAGAGCCAGCTTTAATATGAGTTCTGTAATAGCATAGTGGGTATAGGTAGTCCTTGATTTACGACCACAGTTGAGCCCAAAATGTCTCTTGCTAAGCAAGACACTTGTTGAAGTGAATTTTGCACCATCTTATGACCTTTCTTGCCACAGCTGTTAAGTGAATCACTACAGTTGTTAGGTTACTAACATAGTTGTTGAGTGTGTCTGGCTTCCTCATTGACTTTGCTAATTGTTAATCGCGTGACCACGGGACACAGCAACCGTCATCACTCTGAACCAGTTGTCAAGCATCTGAATTTTGATCATGGAACCATGAGGATGTTGCAACAGTCACAATTGTGAAAAACAGTCATAAATTACTTTTTTTCAGTACTGTTGCAAGCCTGTAGCTCCTGCTATATACCTTAAACCCGTGATGGCGAACTTAAGGCACGCATGCCCAAAGTGAAGCCATGTCACCTGGCATGCGTGGCCTTGCCTGTTTGTCTTCTGGGTTTCTGGCGCACTTGCACTCACAATGATCAACTATCCTTTGTGCGCATGGTGGTGCCAAAACCCTGTGTGTGCATGCACTCCAGCAAGCTGAGTGTTGGGTGCGTATGCATGCCAGAACCTGGAAGTTCAACTTTTACAGAACACGGCCCCTTTGTGTGCGCTGTAGTGCTGAAAATCAGCCTGTGCATGCGCACCGGCCAGCTGATTGTCGGGTGCACATGCGCACTAGAACCCAGAAATTTGGCTTTTCCCGAGCGCAGCCCTAACGAGTGTGCACACACACCTGCGACCTTTCCGCACAACGTTTTCAGCACTGAGTGCCGAAAAGGTTCTCCATCACTGTCTTAAACAGTTCATTTACAGTCAGTAAATAAACTGTTCTAAGTCATTTAGTTCTATGTATAGAAGGTTGCTGGTTCATACCTGAAGACATGTCATTGTTTTTAATTTCATTTTTTTCTCTCATATTTAAAAAACAAAAAAGGAGTAGTGGTTGAACCACTCTGTACCAGTCTGTGCTTCAACCCCTTTATTCAGGATTATAAAACATGTGCATCTTTGCAGCATTAGGTCCGTGCCCACATCTATTCTGCAGCATAATCTACCACTTACGGAAATGGCAATGAAATTGTGCCTTTTGTAGCACTAGATGTTAGAAGAGACAGCAGCGTGCTACTTTCCGTGGCATTCATGCATTTAATTCCTGCAGCATTTACTTGTGACCTAGTTGGAAATTTATACTTTGCCGAGTGGTCCTGGATTCGTTTCTGTTCTTGGAAGGAAGCCCTGCAGTGAGATTTTTCAGTACTGTGTGACCTTTGCTTACAACCCACTGAAAAATACTGTAATGAGTGAGAGGTCAAAGCATGTCACAATGTTCCAGCCGAAATTACGACAAAGCAAAAGGAAAAGATGTATGTATTCATGCAGTCATAGGATCATAAAGTCCAGGATTCTTAGGATAATTTTCGTTTCAGAAGGAGGATCTTTGTCATTCTTGAAAGATAGGATCAAAGATGACTTCGTTTGTCTTGAACAAAATTAAAAACAAACCAGAATGGACACAATCATTTGACAAATATTATTAGGACTGTGCAGAGATCAAAATCTGATGCATATGAAGGTCTGTGTGTAGCATCGGTACCGTTTTCTGGGTTTGTGTACCTCCTCTGTAGTTGGCATGTAATCATCATAAAAAACATGACATTTAAGGTATATATGGCAGGAGCTACTGGTTTGTCAATCCATTTGCTGAATCTTTTTTGTCCTTCAATCCAGATCCCCCCCCAAAGTCACAGGAGATATCACCTTAAATTCTTTGAGTTCAAAGAAAAGATAGGGAAGACTATCACTGGAATAGAGAAGTGGAAAAAAATTCCATGTGAAATATTCAAATATTCAAAGCATAAAATGATGCTCCGTTTGTATTGTAAGTTAGAGCTTCCTTGCCGTGCTGAACAAATCGTATCTAAAATGAAAGAAACAATATTGACATCTCATTTATAGTCATTTATTTTGCAATGAAGGTGGCATCTGAGGTTCTGATGGCAGTAGAAGAATAAGGATAAGGAATTGAACCCAACCTGGAGTTCAGATGCCTCTCTGTCCCCATACTCAAATCTCTTTTATCAGGAAGAAGCAAGAAGGCCTGAGGTAAACGAAGTGGCTTCCATGTCCCTCTTCTGTCCAGAGAAGGGCCTGACTATTATTGATAGAACTGATAAAAGGCTCTGAGCTTTCATTTGTCTCTTTATGATATCAGCTTGAGAGAGAGAGAGAGAGAGAGAGAGAGAGAGAGAGAGAGAGAGAGAGAGAGAGAGAGAGAGAGAGAGAGAGAGAGAGAGAGAGAGAGAGAGAGTCTGATGAGGAGCCCAAAGGTTTTATTACCTCTTTTATTGACTTTGTAGCTGGTCCTAAATCTGATGAAGAGGCCATTCAGGTTTCATCAGCAAGACAATACAAAGAATTTGGAGTGGAGAATTAAATTTACTGGTTGTTTGGCAAGTTGGCAGGGCAACTGTTGCCAGGATTTTACAGACATTTACGGTTGTCTGATCCCTTTGAAAAGAATGTAGCAATTTGAAAAAAAAGGATGAAGGAGTGCTAATAAGAACTGCTGTTTGTTCAGAAGGGAATTTGCATCCTCGTTTGTAAGCCATTTGTCTCTGTGATATATGCTCCACATTTATCCTGCACAGTACTATTATTGATGAGAAGCAAGATGAATGCCTATAGTTATCTGCCTAAGAAAGACAGCCAGGAGTAAATCAAAAAAATGTCTGGTTCTTCCCACTGGAGATGCACAATCATAGGACATGGAATAATAAAATTGGAAGGGCCCTCAAAGGTCCTCTAGTCCAACCCTCCACCTGAGCAAGAGACCCTATACCAATGATGGTGAATCTTTTTAGCCTTGGGTGCCTAAAGCATAACAGGCTCACGCTATTGTGCATGCTTGTATGCCCACCCCCATAATTTAATGCCTCCCATGCCGTTTCCCCTGAGAATACATGTGTGATGCCCCCTGCTGTCCAGCGCATGTACACACGGCTTTTTTGGAGCCTGGCGAGGGCAAAAATGGCCTCCCCCAGAGGCCGGAAACAGCCCATTTTCTGACTTCCAGTGGGCGCAGTAGGTCCATTTTTCACCCTCCCAAGGCCCCAGAAGCTTTCTAGGAGCCTGGGGAGGGCAGAAAAAGGCCCAACACACAAACCAGAAGTTCAGGAATGGACTTCCAGGTTGCCAGTTGGGCCATTTCTCTCACTCTGGAGGCTTCAGGAGGGCAAAAATTGGCTGAAAATCAAGGCCGAAAAGCAGCTGGCCAGTACGCTCATGTGCGCTGGAGCTGACAGGGCAATGCCTTGCGTGCCCTCAAAACTGGCTTCGCATGCCACCTGTAGCACCCATGCCATAGGTTCATCATCATGGCCCTATACAGTTCAGACAAATGGTTGTCCAATCTATTTTTGAAAACATTCAGTGATGGAGCACCCACAACTTCTGAAGACAGGCTGTTCCACTAGTTAATTTCTCTTACTGTTAGGAAATTTCATAAATTGTTTCAACTTCTGCCCTCAAAACGATGCTATAGAGCCGTAATGGCGAACTTATGGCACATGTGCCACAGGTGGCACATGGAGCCATTTGTTAGGGCAAGTGAGGTGTTGCCTTGTCACCTCCAGCACGCATACATGCTCTGGCCAGCTGACTTCAGCCTTCTTTTTCAGCCATCTTTTGCCCTTCAGGGAAGCCTCCAGAGTGCGAAAAACCACCCAATGCGCAAACCGGAAGTCTCCTGAAGGCTCCAGAGGGCGAAAAACAGTTATACAGGCAACCCGGACGTTTGGGAACAGTGACTTCCGGTTTGTCCATAGGGCTGTTTTTTGCCTTCAGGAGGCCTATGGGCAACCCAGACTTCCGGTCATGTGCGATTGTGCGCAGGGGGTTTGCACCCACATAGCATTATGGGAGTGAGCACGCCCGGGCACGACCCCCCTACGCTCCCCCTGCTTTTGGCATGCAATCCGAAAAAGGTTAACCATCACTGCTATAGAGCATTGCTATAGGGTTTTTTTCCTTCTGTTTTTTATTTTTCCCTTCTACAACACCTTACAGTCATTATATCAACATTTTTGTGTCATCATACCTGTACATGTATATATTATTTCGCTTCTATGTTTACACACTTTTATACACAGTTATATATATGTGTGTGTGTTAGTTTTATGAGCTGATCAATAAATAAATCAGGGAGACTAGTATAGATCTATTTCGAGCTTTTTAGCTCTCATCAGCTAGCCATACCCTTACTGGGATTCGAACCGGGGCTGTATGGCATGTCAGGCAAGAGCCTTAGCCATTAAGCCAGCCAGGTTCTCTTATTGCATCAGCTGAGACAGGAGGATAAGTATATATAACCCTGTTAGGGCCCCAATTAAGGGAGGAAGCTAATTTTATTCTTGTTTTGCAACCATTTGTACCAAATATTCCAAATTTCATAATATTCGACTCTTCTTTGTTTTTTAATTTTAGTGTTAATTTGTCCATCTCTGCACAATCCAAAAAATTTTGTATCACTAATTAATCCAAGGGGGCATTATTTTGTTTCCAGCATTGGGCAAATGGTATTCTAGCTGTGGTTAGGCAGATGTATTAATATGTACTTGATTTTCTTTGCATTGCTATAGTTTAAAATAGTTTAATTCCCTTGTCTTTGTAGGAGCCCTTAAAATATTGGAAACACCGCTGTCATGTCTCCCCTAATCCTTCTTTTTCATTAGACTAGACCAAGTGTTTCTCAACCTTGGCAACTTGGCGAGCTATGCTGGCTGGTGAATTCTGGGAGTTGAAGATCACAGGACTTAAAAGTCGCCAAGGTTGAGAAACACTGGACTAGACATATCTAATTCCTGTAACTGTTCTTTGCAGTATCAAGCCAAACAACACTTTGGGTGTTTTTTCCTGCGACCCCTTGATCATCGGTCCTTCCTTCTTCCTCTTCCCTGTGCACAGCAATGGGGGAGGAAATAGATGCCTATCCTGGGCATTTCAAAAGACTTTGGAAGACTTTTGAAGTCAGTGTGGGGGTTGCACGAAATTGGACCTGCTTTTCCATTGTTGAAGTCAAAACCTTTACCTCCCATCAGTTTATAGATAGTTCTCAACCTATGACCACAATTGAGCCCCAAATTTTATGTTGCTAAGCAAGACAGTTGTTAAGTGAGATTTGCCTTGACTTTTCTGATAACTGCAGTTAGTTAGTAACACAGTTGTTACTGGCTTCCCCATTAATTATGCTTGTCAGAAGATCACAAAAGCGGATGACATCACCCTGGGACATGGCAACCATCATAAATACAAGCCAGAAGCCAAGCGCCCAAATTTGGATTATGAGACCATGGATGCTACAATGGTCATAAGTGTGAAAAATGGTCATAAGGCCCTTTTTTCAGTACCATGGCAACTTCAAACTGTGATTAAATGAATAGTTGTAAGTTGAAGATTACTTGTACTCACCAGCTGACTGTAATATTAAAGTGTATGCTTTTTGATTTAAATCTACCATTTCTTCTCATTTGTAAACTTATTGAAAAAGATATGAAGTAGTTTTTTAATGGCATCCATTGAGATAAATCAGCTGGTTTTAGATTTTTCAAAGCAATCACTCGGACAAGACTGTAAACCTAAGCTCCTTGGAAAGCCAATAGTTTGAATAGCTTTTGGAACTTCTTTTTACATCTAGGCCCTCAATGTTGTCCTGTCCTCAAGAACAAAGGAAGAAAGTTATATTAGCAGAATAACAGTTTGAAGGAATATTGGAGGTCTTCTAGCCCAGGGGTCTCCAAACTTGGCAACTTTAAGACTTGTGGACTTCAACTCCCAGAATTCCTCAGCCAGCTGTCTCTTGAGTTACAATCCCAGGAGTTTGCCATCATGGTCGTAACTCATGACAGTCATAAATCAGGTCATCAAGCCGATTTTAACAACCTTTTTTGCTGTGGCCTTTAAGCAAACCAATGGTTTGCCATAGGCCAGTTTTAGCAATAGCAATAGCCCTTAGACTTATATACTGCTTCCCAATGCTTTTATAGCCCTCTCTAAGCAGTTTAGGGAGTCAGCCTATTGCCTCCAATAGTCTGGGTCCCCATTTTACTGACTTGGGAAAGATAGAAAGCTGAGTCAACCTTGAGCCTGGTGAGTATCAAACTGCCAAATTGCAGGCAGGCAGCAGAAGTAGCCTGCAGTACTGCATTCTAAACACTGCGCCACCACTGCTCAGTTTTGCCCAAAACCTGAGGTAAATGCCATTTTCAGCAAAACTGCCATAAAATGTGGTCATGCGTCTGTGGGACACTGCAAATGGCCATACTTATGGCTCAATTGCCAAGCACCCCACGTGCAGTCATGTGACCGGGAAGGGGCAGGGGCAGCTGCCAGAACTTCCAATGCAAGATGTAAGTACTTCTGTACTTACGTAAGAAGGTCTGTCATAAGTAAGTCAAGGACTGTCTATGGTTTACCTAATTCAGCATCCTGTCATTTTAGTTTAGTAGCGCTGCTCCAAGGTCTTAGACAAGCCATTTATCTACTCATGCCAGTACATACAAATCTGGGTAAAAGCCAGTGGTGAAATTCAATTTTTTTACTACCGGTTCTGTAGGCATGGCTTGGTGGATGTGGTAGGGGAAGGATACTGCAAAATCCCCATTCCCTCCCCGCTCCAGGGGAAGGATACTGCAAAATCCCCATTCCCTCCCCGCTCCAGGGGAAGGATACTGCAAAATCCCCATTCCCTCCCCGCTCCAGGGGAAGGATACTGCAAAATCCCCATTCCCTCCACACTCCAGGGGAAGGATATTGCAAAATCCCCATTCCCACCCCACTCTGGGACGAGCCAGAGGTGGTATTTGCCGGTTCTCCGAACTACTCAAAATTTCCACTACCGGTTCTCCGGAACCTGTCAGAACCTGCTTGATTTCACCCCTGGTACAGACCCTAGGTTTGCAAGCTTCTTCCTTGTCTATGGAGTAATCCAGGTCATGGTTGTCCCAAAGGTTCTTTCCCCCCTCAAGAATGTAGATGACCAGCTGTCTGTAAGGAATGTGGCCTTCAACTCCCAGAATTCCCCAGCCAGGGGTGAGAAATACTGCTATAGATAGAATTTCTGAGAGTGACCTCAGCTCACCCACTGGAAATCTTAAAAATAAACTGCTGGAGGAAATGCCTCTGATCTTTGGATGTTTGGATGTATGTTCACCAACATACATGGATAATGCCAGATTGTCTTGAGCTACCAACCTAACAAGTTACCTAACAAGTGGTGTTTCCTTCAGCATCTGAATATATAACTCTTCTGTCACAAAATGGTAACTGCATTTGTGATTAGATTAACCGGTTTCAAAATGCAGATTTTCTGTTCTGAGTGGTCCTCCATTAAAAGAAAAAACATGAAACTAGATATCACTAGAAGGTTTTGTTTGGGCTTTCTTTCTTTGATGCTGATTATCTATATCAGAGATGTCCAAACTTGGGAACTTTAAGACTTGTGGACTTCAACTCCCAGAATTCCCCAGCCAGCATAGCTGGCTGGGGAATTCTAGGAGTTGAAGTCCACAAGTCTTAAAGTTCCCAAGTTTGGACATCCCTGATCTATATAGAGCTTTTTTTTGGAGGGGGGGGGGAGGGGGAGTTAGTAAAGCCAGATATTTGGCCCAAGCCACAGTTCAAAAATTTCCGGGAGAGGAAGATGTGCATTCAGTTTTCATTCAGTTTTGGTCTCCATGATGTAAAAAAGATGTGGAGACTCTAGAAAGTGTGCAGAGAAGACCAACAAAGGTGATTAGGGGACTGGAGGCTAAAACATATAAAGAACGTTTGCAGGAACCGGGTATGTCTAGTTTAATGAAAAGAAGGACCAGGGGAGACATAATAGCAGTGTTCCAATATCTCAGAGGCTGCCACAAAGAAGAGGGAGTCAAACTATTCTCCAAGGCACCTGAGGGCAGAACAAGAAGCAATGGGTGGAAACCTATCAAGGAGAGAAACAACCTAGAATTAAGGAGAAGTTTTCTGACAGAACAATTAATCAGTGGAACAACTTGCCTCTGGAAGTTGTGAATGCTCCAACACTGGAAGTTTTAACGGAGATGTTAGATAACCATTTGTCTGAAGTGGTGTAGGATTTCCTGCCTAAGCAGGGGGCTTGACTAGAAGACCTCTAGGGTCCCTTCCAGCTCTGCTATTGTATTGCATTTTATGTCATTCAGAGATTTGTAGGATGTGAAGACAATTTTGGAAGAGCCTACAAGTGTTTTCTCTTCTTTTCCTTCACTCAAGGCCCTTGTGTTCCTGCTGTTTGGGGAAATTGGCAGCCATTAAACTATGCTTTAAAACTGAACTTTTTGCTCCATCATACAGCTTCCTAAAGGCTTTTCTCCTCCCCCCTCCCAGTTTTCAAACTGCACATCTGGGGCAGCAGCTGAGTTTCAACCTGCTAAAGGCGTAAAAGACACATGCCTTGGCATGGATGTAAGAACATTCCTCAACTACTTTATAATCAGCAAATATTATTATAGGTTGTTCCCCCAACTCAGAACTTCCCTTATTGTTAAGTCCCCACTGTCGATTCCCTCTTTGGTAGACAGCAACAGCCAGCAAAGATAAACGCAGACGGCTTAATTTGAAATGGCATAGATTTCATGTTAGACTTTGGCAGCTACTTCAACTGAAAGCAATTCTTCCAACTCACAGAGCCTCATTAACAAGATTTATTGCGCTAGGAAAGAGGAGGATTATTGGAATTTCATCAGCTAAATGATTACTTAGGCAGAATTTAATCTCACTCTGAAATATTCTTACAGTGGAGATTTACCTCGTTTCTTCTTAGTATCTTTTTCGTAAAGTTGTAAAAAAAGTAGTTGCATGTAATGGAAACTCTTGCTGCTGTTTACTAAGCTGTCTCTAGAACCTTTATCAATCTGTGAATTATCTTGTACAACTTGCAGGTGTTCATTCGCTCATGGTGGGTAGAGTTTTACTGCCTTGTTGAAAAGATCTCTTGTTGCACAGGATAACACAGGATCTTATATCTGTGTGATTCTTTAACCCTTCTGTAATATCAAACTGCTACAATTACACAACAGCACCAACAGAATTCCACATAACTTTACCTCTTATTATCTACTTGCACCTGTTTTGTTACTATATAGGAGTTAAATAGGGAGTATAAGTAGCAGAGTATTTAGTAATTTATAATGTATATTTCTAAGGCCGCTCCATTCCATCATTTTTCAAAAGCCTTCTATCAGAATTGGTTATGGTGTAATCTTTTTATAAGTGGCACATTCTATTGGGATCTTGTCACTCTGCACTTGGAGGTGATTCTGGATCACCTTAGCTGATGGTGATTGGCTGTATGCACATCTGTGCAAGAGGGATACTAATGCTACCTAGCATGTGCTTCCAATGTTTTGTGTAGGTTTGATATAAAAGAAAGAACCAACAATAATGGCTGCTGAAAAAGAAGAAATAAATTGTACATGTGACAGAGAAGTCAAGTGTACTGGACAGCTGTGAATCTTTTCTAAGTTTCATAGACTATTCTTTCTTACAATAATAACAGAATAACAGAGTTGGAAGGGACCTTGGAAGTTTTCTAGTTCAGGCTGGAAACCCTATATCAGTGGTGAGTTCCGGATCCCATTGCAACCGGTACGCGCATGCGTACTTACCGCCCGTGATGCTCCAGCTGCTTGGCGGAGCATCATGCATGTGCCGTACACTCTGTGCCCAGAAGCCCCGAACAGCTCAAATACAGGTAAGGAGCACAGGTGGGCAGGTGGGCCCTCCAGAGCACTGTACTGGAATGGTACCTGATGCTCCCAGCAAGCACCAGTATGCCCGTATCATTTCAGATAAATGGTTGTCCAATCTCTTCTTAAAAACCTCCAATGTTGAGGCACCCACAACTTCTGGAGGCAAGGTCATTCCACTCATTAATTGATTGTTCTCACTGTCAGGAAATGTCTCCTTAGTTCTATGTTTCTTCATTCCTTGATTAGTTTCCCTCATTTGCTTCTTGTCCTGCCTTCGGGTGCTTTGGAGAATCAGTTGACCCCCTTCTCCTTGTGGTAGCCCCTTAGATATTGGAACACTGCTGTCATGTTGTAATAATAGATATATATTTGAATACAAATAGATGGAACATTCTTTCAGGAAGAAGGAATCTGATTAAATTTTTCCCTGCAGTTCTGTTTTTTATGTGAAATGGTCCACAAGCTACTTGTTTTACTCCTAGAGGAACCTAATAGTAAGGCCTGCGTGATTCAGATTTAAGCAGGTTTTCCCCACATTCTCTTTCTCACCTGCAGTCTTCTCAGATCATTTTGGGTTAAGGGGGAAACGTCAAAACATGTACATAGAGCAGGGGTCTCCAACCTTTGCAACTTTAAGTCTGAAGGACTTCAGCTCCCAGACTTCTCCAGCCAGCAAAGAATTCTGGGAGCTGAAGTCCTTCAGACTTAAAGTTGCAAAGGTTGGAGACCCCGACATAGAGTATAAATTATGGCGTTTACTTGGTGTCTAGCTTGGATTACTTACTAGAGCAGCTGACTTTGAAAGACAGTCAATACCAGCACAGGTCATAAGTGTCTCAGAGTCCAGAGTTCACTTGGTTGTGTTTGTTCTAGGAAACAGGACAAGGTTTCTTTCATAATTGGCACAATTCTCTGATCTTTCCCCCCCCCTACTTTTGCAATAAATGAATGCTTCAAATTCTTGACTCTTGAGAATATTTGATCAAACACCAATTGTTGCTGGAGGAATTCTGAATAGACAGCAGTGATGTCTTGGCAGATGTGTTTTTTTTCCATCCCTGTTGCTTTCCGTGATCCTTGTTCTGATTTAACATATCTTGAAGATTGACTCGTTTATTTCTTTTATCTGACAGTGAAAAACAAGAGCATATCTTGAACTTAAGTTCAAGTAAACTTAAAAGTAAATGTTGAAATTGACTTGCATTTTTAGCAAAATGATGAATGTTTTCATGTACAGCAGAGATGTATATTCTAAAATTGCAACCAAAGAACCCTGAATAGTTGTAAAGAAGAAAGAATTGCAATGGGTATAACTCTCGTGCAAGCAACATTTGCCGAAATTCCATGTTTTATAATAGAGTTAAGAAAGATCAAGGACGGTGCCTCCTTTTTGCACCTGGCGGGCTATTTTTTTTTCCTACTGAAGTAGATAAGAAGCACAGTTATTTAAAGCTGAAAGTAGACACAGCAATCGATTGGTGTGTTTTTAAAAAGTAAACTGCATCAGGCCAATAACCAATTAGACAATTTAATTCCTTTCATGCCACATTCCTGAAGAAAATCCCTCTTCTGAATTTGATTCTTCTATTTGGCAGTCTCTTCTTCCTTGCTCCAGCCAAAAATATTGTTTGTCAGTGATGAAAAGCTTTCTGTTCTTTTTTTTTTTAAAGAGAGAATTCAAGTTGCTCTATCCAACTTTGAAAGTGCTTAGTGGGTTGTGCTGCCTCCTATAGGGTGGATGAAATTGCTTACATAATGCTAGTCATTATTGCTTTTTTTAATATACCTGCTCCTCCATCTGACTTGATAATAATATTTCCAAATTGTATCCTCATTTTTCTTGGGAAATTAAGTGGGCTATGTTAATTAGAATTTTTAAAAATTATCTGCCTTAAGAGATCGATGTATGCAGTGAGTATTTTTCTAGTAAATAGCCAGTTTCCTATTAAGTGCTTTTTAAAAGATTTGCAGCTAAGGAAGAGGATAAATTCCATGTAAATTATTGCTCCTCTTCCTCCCTCCCTCCCTCCCCCTTTTTGTCAGCTTCTGTCCACTTAATGGAATTTGCCTTTTTAAAATTTAATCTAGTCCTTAAAGATTAACTATAAAGTCTTTCCACATGAAGAATGTATGCCAAATAGGAGTTGCATTAGACTTCAATAAGTCCCCCAAATCAACAATGATATGAGAGTTCAAGTGATTTTGAACTCTACAAGGTTACTTTTTCAAAATTAGCTTTTTTTTGGTCTCTCAAATATGGGAGGAACCGGCTGGAATCTGGATTCTCCTCTGTTATTTGAGCTTTAGTTACTCTCTGGAGTGTTTCCTTGACTGCGAGGACACCCTTCATTCTGAAATGTAAGCTTAGATCTCACTGTTATGCCGATCTCAACTTGTTTGACTTTACCCTTGTGGACACTTTTGCTTGCTTTTTTTTGCTTTGCATTCCCTCTTAGCAGCCCAGAGAAGAAAAGAGAGGCATTGAACTCAAACCAGTATTGTGAATTTCCATCCTTTCTTCAATGCAAACCATATTTCATGGGACAGAGGTTTGGTAATTTGAGGTCTGCCTTTCTCTGAGGATCTCTGCCCATCTACCCACTATATCCATGATGGCAAACCTATGGCACGTGTGCTCAAAGTAGCCTGTGGAGCCATGTCGCCTGGCAGGTGCGACATCGCCCATTCCTCTTCTGGATTTCAAGCATGCATGCATCTGCACCGATCAGCTGGCATGCGTGAGGCAGCGTGGGAAACCAGAAGAGCTGTTTTCTGACTTGAGCATGCCCGCCAGCCAGCTGATCTGTGTGGACGCATGTACAGTAGTAACTAGAAGACTTGAATGTGCGGGCCCAAAATTCATTTTCTAGCGTGCGCGTGCCCCCTGGGCAGCTCCTCTTCCTGGTTGCAATCCAGAAGAGTGTGCACATGTATGTGAAGCATATGCGCATACGAGAAGTGCTCCCTTTTCAGCCAAAAAGGTTCACCATCACTGCACTATATCCATCAGGATGGGTGCACCAGTGTCATCTATTGGGACCCAGGAAATGACTCTCACACAGCTCCTTTCCTCTGGAACAGCCCTGTAAGATCCATATGGCTATCACCATGGAGGATGTTCTGTAAATCCTTGAAAATTTGGCTTTGCTTCAGGCCTGTGTTATTCCAGCTGTTCATCATCTGTTCAATCCTTATTCAGGATTTTTAATATGTAAGCTACCCAGAGGTGTTTGAAATCAGGCAGGCTACAAATCAAATGAAATGAATAAATGTTAGTTTTCTGCTTCCCCTTTTGTATGGAATTTTGTAATGGCTGTTTGTTCTTAGCAGAATTTGAGGCCACTACCAATCACCTCCCAACTGTTTCTGAAGGTTTGGGAAATTGAAAAAGTGACAATATGGAAAAGCCCTAAAATAGTCAATTATTGCAGATAAATGCATTGTTACACTTTGGTGTACATTGTACATGTAAGGTTTGAGAATACATTGAGACCCACAGAAAACATCCAAGTCACAATGAGCCAAACATGAGACTTAAACGGAGGCTTGAATAACAATCAGCATTTAATCTTTGATCAAAGTTTAAAGACATGACGGTCAGTTGTTCCCAGCATACCCTAAGGATATGCAGGGAAGAACTACCCTTCAGAGAAGGTGTAGCTCCTTTTTATACAGTTACAGACATAGAATAACATCCTGGCTTTACAATACTCCTCACTAGCCTTATCAGCATTATCTCTTTCCTCTGTTCCCACGATTGGCCATTTGGCCCCCTGTTGTGAAGGGCACAGATCAAAGGTGAGATACATTCTCAGACTGAAGGGGGACATATCAAAGGTGTTAGTTTTACAGCTCTTTACAGCTCCATCTATGGGCATAAATTCTATGCCCATAGATTGTAGATTGAAAAGAGTTCAAATGGCAAGGATTACAAGTTTTGACATTGTAACATATAAGCTATAAGATATTCTACATGCCCTAATAACAGTGCCACAGGAAGTCAGTTGCAGGGAACAAAAGGCATTTACAGCATGCAAGCTTATATGTTACAAATACAAGGCATAATATATGTGTGTTACACAAAACAAATATTTCTATGAATCAACAAGTTTGTATCATTACTATTCCCCTTTCATACATTTATACTGTAAGGGATCATCCCCACAATATTTGTTCTAAGTTGCTTGCTCGCTCTCATGTTGGAAGGACCAAAGCCCTTGTGGGTTGAAAGATTAGTGGGTGACATCACCATTCCTCAGGAGACGCCTGGTTAGGGCCTCCTCTCATGTCTCCCATTAAGTTTTCCACCAAAGTGGTACCTATCTCACTACTCCCAGTTGGCAGCTTTCAAACTGCTGGGTCAGCAGGAGCAGGAGCGAATGACGGGAGTCGGCCCCATCACACAGCAGCACTTGGGTCTCCAATGTGGGTTTGCTGGTGGTTAACCCAGCTTCCTAACCACATGAGCTACCACACTCCTATTCTAAGTTACAGTCCATGAAGTGAGGAGGCGTGGTTTTTCCAGGACCTGGAACTGCTATTCCCCATCACGTGAGCTTTAGATGCACCACAACAAAGTCCCTTACATTGCTACGTTGTGTGTTGAGACCATAGAGGGCCAGAGTAGAATGATCTTCTGAAAAGAAATTGCTGTTAAAAAGAAGTAATGAGCCAGGTCTCCCCTATAAAGCTCTATATTCAGACTGTAAAATATTTCAATTACATCAGGGATGGGTTAGTCAATTTCAGGACTTTACATTCCTCAGATCGTTGGTAGGCCAACCTGTTTCAGAAATTAAAAGAGAGGAAGTGGCTAGGGGGGAAAATCACTACAGTAAGCACACCTTGCAAATGAGCCCAAAGTCTGTTCCTAGTCTTTTAAAATCATGAACTGATGTTGCCTTGGTTGAGTAGAACTTTGGACATTCCCTCTACTTAAGAAATCGTCTGCCTTAATTTATAAATCACTTGTTAATCATTTGTGCAACTTTGCTGCATTCAAATTATAACCAACTCAAGAGACTGGCTTCTGGAATTAATGTGGGTGAAATCATAAACCTCCCTTTAATGTGTTCCTTTGTGCACCCAAGCCATCCAGCTTCCTTTATCGCCTATTCAGATATATGAACTATGCATGCATGTATGCCTTTATGTCTGTTGCTCAGGGAAGTTAGTCTCATTAGCCTTTCTGTTTTTAATTGCCCAAAGAATACAGCAATTAGCTTTTCTTTTTCTTTTTATGCTGCTTTCTCTTTCTCTTGGGGTTGCTCCAAAATGGACATACATTTGAAAAGAAGGACGGAAAAGAATTCTGTAAAAAAAAAAAAAAGCAAGCGGAAGTGAAAAGGGTACCCCACCAGTTTGGCATAGAAGACAGGCCTTTTCATTGAAACTGGCTGCTCCCATTCTCTCTGAATTCACAGATGGCCAGCAAACAGGACAAGCAAGCATTGCAACCCAGGGAGAGCAGCTACACAGCTGGATTCCTTGTAGCACAGCATTGCCGGGATTTCTCAAAAACACAAGGCTATTTATATGCGCTTTTTTTTTTTTGCACTTGTATTGGAAAGGGACATTTCATTTAGCTCATGCCATTGACTGAAAGATGTGGAGATGCATGCGCGCATACAGGGCAATCTTTAGAAAATAAGCTACAGGATAGAGTTGTTCTGCTGTTCAAAGTCCTGCCAAGAATAGGTTTCTAGCATCTGTAGGAGGGTAGAGAACTAGAGGCAGCCAACTCAACTCAAGGGACAAAAACACTTCTCTTTTCCCCCTCTTGCAAAAGCCCAAGAGCTTCTGTTCTGTTTGTGATAAAGCCTGTTTAAAGCAGTTTAATAAACATTTGTTATTTCTGAGTCATGGGCAGTGACGGAGTATTTGGGTAGCACTTTCTCAAATCCTTAACAGGAAAATGAATTGGTGGATTATGTATATAACGGAAGTGGGTTGCTCTTACCGTCGCTCCCAGTACCCTGATCGCGGTCTGTTTGTGCACGCGCTGGATGTGCACTGCGCATGCATGCGTAATCCACCACCCCTGCGACAACCAGCTGCTTGTTGGGGCTCGCCAGTGGTGGGTTTCAAATTTTTTTAGAACCTACTCTGTAGGTGTGGCCTATTTGGTGGACGTGGCTTGGCAGTCATGTGACAGGGTGGGAGTGGCCACCTTTTAAAATGTGGTGAAAATCATTTAACAACGCTCTTGCTTAGCAACCAAAATTTTGGACTCAATTGTGATGATTCTTTCTTTCTTTCTTTCTTTCTTTCTTTCTTTCTTTCTTTCTTTCTTTCTTTCTTTCTTTCTTTCTTTCTTTCTTTCTTTCTTTCTTTCTTCCTTCCTTCCTTCCTTCCTTCCTTCCTTCCTTCCTTCCTTTCTTTCTTTCTTTCTTTCTTTCTTCCTTTCCTTTCCTTCCCGTTGGGTCACTGGTAGCGGCGGGCCAGATTTACTTCCAGGTACACTGGTGGAACCCCCCCTCACCTGTTGTTTAAATTTCACCAACCGGTTCTCGCGAGTAGGTGCGAGCCTGCAGAAACCCACCACTGGGGCTCGCGCAGGCACTGGATGCTGTGTGCACATGCGCACTTTGCCATTTCCCATAAAAACAGCAATAGAGTGCGGACGGACGGGTGGGCCAAACGAGCCACCGTACTGGTACGCTCTCAGCTGCTCCCGGCCACTACTGGTACGGCCGTATGGGCCGTACCCACAGTAATCCAACTCTGGTATATACAGTATATATGGAGTAATTATGATCCAAAAAGAGAAAGGAAACATCTCAGATTGTCCTATCTATTCTAGGTCAGACCGTAGCTTCTGCCATATTAAATTTTGTATAACTTTGCTGACAGAAATGTATCTTCCCGTAGTCTGTGTGGAAATGGGCAGACTAATGCTAAAAATAAAAGATAACATAGATGC
The DNA here is from genome assembly GCA_039707465.1 of Rhabdophis nuchalis. Classification (NCBI taxonomy): domain Eukaryota; kingdom Metazoa; phylum Chordata; class Lepidosauria; order Squamata; family Natricidae; genus Rhabdophis; species Rhabdophis nuchalis. The sequence goes on from CM077644.1 coordinate 227,929,330, forward strand.
AGAATACTGTGCTACATGGGATAGATTCCATCAATGGTTAGAAACATGAGGTAGAAGTTGGAATGTGAAAGAATCGGGTTAGGTGGATATGGGAAGAGATACTATGTATGTATTAGAATGTAGGTATTAGAATGATAGATAAATTGACATTCTAGAATATGATGGTCAAAAATAAATGTACAACAATAGCACTGTTAAATTAAAACAATGCTAAATTGTTTTAATTTGGATTTTAAGGGGTAGAGTTTTTAGGATTTTTAGCACAGGGCTATTGGTATTTAATTGTTTTTTAATATTTATTGTTTGCTATGTTTTATATTCTCTCATTTTAATCTCCTGTGCACCACCCCGAGTCCCTTCGGGGAGAGTGGCACAGTATATAAATTTAATAAAATGACAAATGACAAAATGACTGTTTAAAATAGTATGTGATATTTATTTTTACCTTTGTTTCATGTCAAATGGAATGTCAGGACAATTACACTGTATTCAATATATTTATATGTAAACAATAAAATATATATATTTTTAAAAAAGAAAGAAATATGTATATTCAGCTTAGTATAAGCTGAGTAGCTATGTTGGTTTATTGTTGAGGACGATCAGCAGAATAGTAAGTTCCTTTTCCTGTTTATCAGCCAGTATCTGCTGTTGGATTCAAACTAATATTAAAATTGTCCATCACTATCATATCATTAGGAGTCACTATCACTCTAGAATTCATACATATCTTGCAGAATTCTAGAGACATGCAGTAAACCTGCTCTATCTTATCAAAATATAATCAGAGATTGAAATTTCTTCTCCAACGTTTTTCAGGTATCTCCACAAAAGGTCGCACTTAATATTGCTGTAAGAGGAAATCATACTGAAATAACTGCTTGATTATGTCATTTGAAGCCTACGCATCCTCAATCCTTGTATGCAAATGCAAAGCTTTAAAACGGCATTATAAGAATTGTGGGAATATTGTAATCAAAAGCATACTTTGTATATAAACAAAATCATGCTATTAGGGGATTATGAAGCTCAACTCAAAATTAAGAAATATGAATTGCCTACTATAATGAAGATTTCTAAACGCTTATTAAACACAAATGACAAATGATATTTACTGGATCTATCTTTCTTTACTCAATATGATACTTACACACATATTTCCATTAAGAAAAAGACAATCCAGTTTTGTTTTACTGTTTTCTAAAAGGAACTTGTATAATTTAGCCCAACTTTTGTTCTGCATTTATTAACCATTGTGTGCAGCAGCTTCTGTAACAAGCCATGGTGATAATCAAAATACTGGTATGTTCTTCATAATGCCACATAATAGCAATACCACTTAGACTTATATACCTCTTCACAATGCTTTACAGCCCTCTCTAAGCAGTTTACAGAGTCAGCATATTGCCCCCAACAATCTGAGTCCATATTTTATCCACCTTGGAAGGATGGAAGTCAACCTTGAGCCAGTGACATTTGAATTGCCAAATTGTAGGCAGTCAGCAGAAGTAGCCTGCTGCACTCTTAACCACTGTGCCACCATGGCTCATAAGCTACCCAAGAGACCGCCTGCCTCTAATCATGTCTCCCTGTCCCATATGTTCCAGCAAAGTTTGTGGGCTCCAGGGCTTCTCCATTAAATGTTGCCATCTTGTGGAACTTAGGTAGTGTGTATCCTCTGTTGTGGGCCCCAGCCTCTAAAAGTGATCCAAAAAGCTTAGAAAACCTATCTTTGGATCTATGCCTGGGGTTCATGTTCGTTATTTGTTTAATGGGTCTTATTTTGTTTTGTGGATTTTGTTTTAAGAGCATTTTAGTCCAGGCTGCTATTGATTTAATATTTTAGCTGCTTTTATGTCTTTGACCACCCAGCATCCACTGGAGTTGGGCAGCTAATAAATTGAAATGAATGAATAAATGAACAAATAAATTGGTTGCGAAGTTGTGTCCAACCCATCACAACCCTATGGACAACGTTCCTCCAGCCCTTCTTGTCCTCTACCATCCTCTGGAGTCCATTTAAGCTCACGTCTACTGTTTCGGTGACTCCATCCAGCCACCTCATTCTCTGTCGTCCCTTTCTTCTTTTGCCCTCAATCGTTCCCAGCATTAGGCTCTTCTCCAGTGAGTCCTTCCTTCTCATTAGGTGGCCAAAGTATTTGAGTTTCATCTTCAGGATCCAGCCTTCTAAAGAGCAGTCAGGGTTGATCTCTAAATAAATAATACTATCATGCAAATTTTCGGATATCTTATCAAGTACACAGGTTATGTCATTTCAGGCTGATCTCATAACATGCATATTACCATTTCCTCACTTGCTCCTTCTAGGGATGTCTGTGAAGATGCATAAAATTATGGTTTTGCTGAACTTACGGGCCAAATCACCAATGAAATGTTGTTCTGCTTTTAGGTGAACATGTTTGTTGAAGGTTTCCATGATGCTTTAGTTCTCTATGTTTTGGCTTTACGAGAAGTTCTAAAGAATGGCTTCACAAAGAAAGATGGAGATAAGATTGTTCATCAGACATGGAACAGGACATACGAAGGTACATCCAGTCACATATTCTATGCTTTTTTTTAATAAATAGTTTTCTTTTAGTAAATGCTGCCACTTTTTATCCTTGTTTCTTCATAGTAGAGATTAAGGTTCCTGGGTTTTGTTCATCAAGCCTACTAGATAATTGAAATGAAAAGCCAATTGTTTCTGCTAATATTGTGAAAAAAGATTTTGTGATTGGTTGGTTTGATTGATTGGTTTTGTTAGCCATTTTTAAAACATTTGTGTCATGCAAAATCTTATGCTGGCAGCATAAAGTACAGGATCAGCACAGGAGTTTAAACAATCAGTTCAGAAGCTTCAAGTACCAACCAAGTCACGGGCCTTAAAGAGAGAACAAAAGAGGTCAGACTGAAGTGGTTATCAGAGGAAAAATTCTAGATAACCTTAAGACAACAATCGGTTTCTATGGAAGGAAGTTTCTGTGAGAAGAAAACACTCTGTAGGGTTACACAGATTGAAACCAACCCTTTGAATTGGCCATGGAAACAACCAAAACCCTGAGAATGGAACACTTTAAAGAATAAAGCATATGGATCTCTGAAATGCTTTGTTTAGATCAAACTTGGCAACTTGAAAATGTATGGACTTCATGATGGCTGGGGAATTCTGGGTGTTGAAGTTCACACATCTTCAAGTTGCCAGGTTGGAAAAGTACTGATTTAAATAACTTTTACCCCTCAACCTTCTACCTTTTGCTCCCACTGTTCTGCCTGAAATGCTGTCTCCTGTATATGATTGTATAGTCTACCAAAAATAAAGCGAGTGGATAATATTATTTAATCAGAATACGTAGAGAGATGCATAGACAGTGCAGCTTTTAAATATGGATTGCTTAACTCCGTTGTATCCATGTTAATAGCAGCATCAATATCCGTAGCAGGCAGCAATATGTCCTTAATACAGTTATTTAGCAACTCTTGATTGCCCTTTTCAAATTTTTTCTGTTTCTCAACTATTTTCATGTTTGTGTATTAGCTCATCTCATTACATTAGTTCCTTTTATAATTTAGTTTTTTAATCTTAAAAGCTAGGTTTGATTTTAAAAAAATGCTCAGATCAGTGATCAAATTCAATTTTTTTTACTACCAGTTCTGTGGGCATGGCTTGGTGGGCGTGGTGTGGCTTGGTGGGTGTGGCAGAAGAAGGATACTGCAAAATCTCCATTCCCTCCCCACTCTGGGGCCAGCCAGAGGTGGCATTTGCCAGTTCTCCGAACTACTCAAAATTTCTGCTACCGGTTCTCCAGAACCTGCTGGATTTCACTCCTGGCTCAGATGCAATGTTACCTGTTGCAATGTTACATTTTTTTGTATTAGATTTCAAAACCTTCATTGTGCATTTGGAAAGTAAGGCTTCCATTTTTTCCCCCTAGGGTTTGTGCCTGATTATTAAAACAGCCCCTTTAAGTCCTACAAGCCTTATAATATATAAATGTACACAAACCTTAATACGAACATCCACATAGAGCTAAACTTTATAAAATAAGCATGACATTCCTGGTAAGACCAGCAGCCCTTGTCAAATTCACCCATCATTATGTACTGGGCAAAATTACCAAGCTTTTCAGTAGAAGTTCTTAAAGAAACGGAAATGTTTCCTTTAGATAAGAACCCAACAATGAGTTCAGAAACTGGAATGGCTTTGAAAAACATCATCAGCCATTTTCTCAGCTGCTGTTACTTTTTCTTTAGGAAGAGAGCATTCAAGGAAATGCTTTAGTAGAAGGGAAATATCAGATTGACAGTAGAATTGCAGTGAAATATCATTTCATCTGGTATGCGTTTTCAAATGAACTTCCTATTCCACATTTCCTGGATGAGCCATTATGTAGACTGTGCTCCTCTCAAAATTGGATAATGGGCTTTTTGGAACCCAAGTTATGCGAAGAAGTATGTATTTTGGGAGAAATGGTCCATGAAAAGGAATTTTCTTTTTTTACATGCAAAGCAGAGCACAATGTATATACAATTAAGCACGCAGAAGTTTGGCATATAGACTAATCTGTCTGTCTTTTATCTGGAAGGGGAAAGAAAATATCCCTTCTAAATCTTTAATTCAGCATCCCTCGTTCTGGCACCTTTTGGATATGCTTGGAACTACAGTTCGCATAATCCCCAGCAAGGAATTAAGAGGCATTTTAGTATGAGGATATCTGGTAAATATCAGGTTAGAAGTCAAGCGAAAAATTTTAAAATTTGCATGTTTTTTTCTCTGTAAACAAGTTCAACTAATTCAGTGCTTCACATTACAAAGATTGTAGCACACAGCAGATCCATTGATTTCACTGAAAACTGCAATAGAGGGACACCTCACTAGCACATACACTACTTTAGGAATCAGTTAAGGATACAACCATTGGTACTAGTACAGCTAGTACAGAAGATTAGGTTGTGGGAGAAACAGGGAACTGTTCAGTCAAGTGTTTCTGGATATTTGCTATTTCTTGCCTCACAAGCAGGAGGTTGTGAGTTCGATCCTAGGTAGAGGCAGATGTAGGGTCTCCTGCCTGGGCAGGGGGTTGGACTAGATGACCTGCAAAGTCCCTTCCACCTCTGTTAATCTGTTAATCTTTACCTATTTCTTGACAGAGTCTCTGGAAGGAAATAAGAGACAAAGGACTATTCCCTGTTATTTCTATAGATTTTTTAAAAGCGTGTCTTCAAGTCAGTGTAAATTCCTGGTGACTGGCTGGATTAGTCGCTGGAATTTTCTTAGCAACATTTTTCGGAAGAGTTTTGCCATTGCCTCCATCCTAAGGCTAAGAGTGTGTGCTGGTTCCATATTTAAGATGGGACTAGAACTCCTGGGCCCCTGGTTTCCAGTCAGGTGCCTTAACCATTATCCCAAATTGGCTCTCTAGTTCTACATATAGGGATCCTTAACATTCATTGACTTCAAGTAAGCAACAGTGACCATCCTATGAGAAACAGGTTTTTTTCTGAGCAAGATTTTTCATTGTAAATTAATTTCCAACATAATTCTGTTGAAACTTTAATAGAAGGTTTAAAAAAAATGGTTAGGAAGCCAACAAAGAATTCCAACATTGTACAAGTGCGTTTACTTTCCAATATGATCCCTCTATGTAAGCTATTCAAAGTCATTTGCTTCTTAGAATAACAGAGTTGGAAGGGACCTTGGAGGTCTTCTAGTCCAACCCCCTGCTTGGGCAGGAAACCCTACACCACTTCAGACAAATGGCTTCCAATCTCCTCTTAAAAACATCCAGTGTTGGAGCATTCACAACTTCTGGAGGCAAGTTGTTCCACTGATTAATTGTTCTAACTGCCAGGAAATTTCTTCTTATTTCTAAGTTACTTCTCTCCTTGATTAGTTTCCATTTATTGCTTCTTCTTCTACCCTCAGGTTCTTTGGAGAATAGTTCTTGCTTCTTTTAACCCAGGGAAAGGATTTTAAGAGCAAAGAAGCCAGTTTCTGTTAGGGAGTGTCGAATAAGACTTGGTTACTTTCATTTCTACTAATAAGATGAAAAAATTTATCCTCTTGAGAAGGAAATGTTACATATTCTAGGAATGTAGAGACAATTGCAGTCTCTTGGAAAGCCAGCCAGAAGGCTGCTAGGATTCCTTAACCATATCAGTCTGTAAAAATTCTGCCCTCTTTATTTTATTTTTCTTGGAAACATTCAATGTTTTCAATTTAATACACATATTTATTGTTCTTCAGGCATTGCAGGGCCAGTATCTATTGATGCCTCTGGAGAAAGGTTTGGGGATTTTTCTGTGGTTGCCATGACTGACCCTGAAACTGGAACTCAGCAGGTGAGCAAATTGTTCCCACATCAGCTTTGACCATGTTTATTCTCCTCTGGGTATGTGGGATGAGCTCTTCTCATGGATAGCAAGATGCCCAGGCTTGGGAGCCGAAGACCAACACCTCTGGAGCAGTGGTGGGTTCCGGATCCCGTCAGATCGGTACAGTGCAACGGAACCAGACATCCACCTTGGGGACGTGCTTTGCGCGTGCATGCACACGCCACCGCCCTGTGACGCCCCAGCTGCTTGGCAAGGTCGCACAGGTACCATGCACTGTGAAATTGGCCCATTTCCCTCAAAAAGAGGTAAGGAACGTGTGTGGGCCCACCGAAACACCGTTCCGGTATGGTGGTTGCTGCTCCCATCTGCCACCGGTAGGACTGTACCGGGCTGTACCTCCCAGAACCCATCAATGCTCTGGAGTCCATCAACATCCGGAAAGATGGTCTAAATTATAAATTGGATTGAAATATATACTTGTCCTATTCCATTAAATCTTTGAATGGCATTTAGGTTCTAGAAATTTTAGGTATAACAATCATTCTCCCTACTGAACAGGAATATGAACTATTCCTTTCCTGCACCAAGTCCAATATTCTAATCATGTAATCCCAAAGGTGCTTCAGTTTTATATTTAGTTTGGCAACTGAAATCTGCTAGGAATTTAGAAAAAAATTAAGGGCAACAATTATGAACCTGAGAAAGATTAAGGGAGTGAATTCATTTAGGTTTTATCCAGCACAACCAGAATTACAATTAAATTAAGCATAATTCAAACAAAACAACATGCCTGCAAGCAGAAACTGGTGGAACCACAAAATAAACAAAATAATAGAAAACGAAGAAGCTAAAGTGCACCTGTCCACATTTCCAGTACTTGGCAACTGGCATGTATGTATGTATGTATGTATTAATATGTATCCCACCTTAACTATTTTTACAAAAAACTCAAGGCAGTGAGCATAGGTAAAGGTAAAGGTTCCCCTCGCACCTATGTGCTAGTTGTTCCTGACTCTAGGGGCGGTGCTCATCTCCATTTCAAAGCCAAAGAGCCAGCGTTATCTAAAGCAGACTTAAAGTTGCAAAGGTTGGAGACCCCTGGTCTAAAGACTTCTCTGCCATCAGGTGATCGGCATGACTAAACGCCGAAGGCGCACGGAACACTGTTACCTTCCCACCAAAGGTGGTTCCTATTTTTCTACTTGCATTTTTTAACGTGTTTTCGAACTGCTAGGCTGGCAGAAGCTGAGACAAGTAACGGGAGCGCACTCCATTATGCAGCGCTAAGGATTCAAACCACTGAACTGCTGACCTTTCTGATCGACAAGCTCAAGGGATGCAGCGTCCACTGAGCCACTTGCAAGACTATTTCCACAAACATTTGTAAACTCACAAATCCAGTCTGTATGCAGTAATGAGAAGCATTTTAAAGAACTCATTTCTAGGATTTATACCATGCTAAATCATAATATGGTTTGCCGTTTTGGGGGTAAAATAAATGTATGGACCCAACCAGTTTATGGCTTGACATAACATGTAGCACCCAAGGCATTGCAATTTAAAGGCAGCCCTTAACTTACAACCACTCACTTAGTGACATTTTGCAGTTACAACAGCATTAAAAAAAGTACCATATTTTTCAGCGTATAAGGCACACCAAGATTTTGAAGAGGCAAATTTTTTTAAAAAAAGTTTTTGCACTCTGCAAACCTCCCCAAAATGGCCAGTTTTTCACGAAAACGGGGCCGTTATTTTTCCAAATAAGGGCATGAATAGCCCTTAGGAGGCTTGTAGAATGTTCCAGGGGGGGCGGGGGAGGGAGCAGGCATAGAGCCTGGGCAGGTGAGAAGGCGATTTCCTGTGATTTCCACTACTGGTTCGGGTGAATACCACCTCCGGAGTGGTGTTGTGCTTGCAAGATTCTTTTCAATACTATTCCAATCAGTTTCTCCTTTCATCCCCTTATTATTTGAGGTCCGCCTAAAGTCAAATGCAGATTCCTGTTTCCTGTTAGTTTACTAAGCAGGCTTTGAAACAAATATATATATATATATATATCTGCAGTTATAGAGCCTGGCAAATTAGAACAAATCAGGTACCGTAACTATTTCCTGTTTTCAACATAATGGGGAAATAGTTTCTTTAATCAGGACTGCAGGACTCTCAGAGAGGGGAAGTAAGTGCTTTTCTGGGTTCATGACACCAGCATCATTACATCCAAACTGTCAAGAGTCTAAGAATCTAGAAAAGACGCCATTCTGTTGAGCTTCTATTGGGGAAATGGCCCCTATTAACACAGCGGAAGTCATTACTTTTGGGTGATTGTAATCTGCTGCTCAAGATGTTAAAATTAGGGAAATCATTGTTATGTCACCTTGTTGAACTGCAAATTCAGTGAATTGGTTTGATTTGGCATGGACAAGCCTCTTTGCGCTATTGTCTTATTCATATAACCTTTTTGACTGCCTTTATGATATTTTGAGGTTTGATGCCATATACTGAAAATTTATCCTCTGAGCCTCCGAATGTTTGTTTGTGTGTTTGTTATATAACCACCCACCCTGCAGTTTAGAGCAGCTTGTAATATCATAAAAATAGAGATATAAAAGCTATTATTATAAATATAAAACAGATTAAAAATGCACAAGATGAAATGGTGCCTTCTCTGTCCCTGCACCAACCACCTCCAGTCTACAGCTGCTTCATCAGGGCCCCACATCAACCAGCAGAGCCTGGCTTTAAGGCTCTTCCTTAAAAAGGGGGCAGGGGGGAAATCTCATCTTCTGTGACAAGAAATTCCAGAGCAGGGCTGTCAAATTTGCATCGTCACAGCATCATCACGTGATGTATCACGACTTTTTCCCCTTTCGCTAAACCGAACATGGGCGTCGCCAGTGTGTGACGCATCTAACCTGCAGGCCGCAAGTTTGACACCCCTATTCCAGAGGGTGGGTGCCATGCCAGAAAAGGCTCTTCTTTAGATCCTGCTAGTCAAAATTCCTTGACGGATGAGGTCTGCAGTAGGTGGGCTGTGAGGTAGGCCCTTTCTGCCAGAACAAGCGGGATGGGCCAATCCCATGGGGCAAGATGGCTCCACAGATTTCCTGGACTCATGCCATGAATAATTTTCTGCAGAAAAGATTTTTCCTTTGACTTCTCGTTATCAGGGTCCTGAAGGAGCTCAGTGGCTTTGTGGTTAGGATACTGGGATGGAAGTTAGCAAGCTGTGTTCAAGACCCAAGTACTGCCATGGGGCAGGATTGAGCTCCCATCCTTCACTCCAACTTCTGCCAGGGACATGAAAGGAGTCCCCAGCTGGGCATCTCCAAAGCAACGGCTAATCCTTTCAACCCAGAAGTATCTTGCTGCTTCTGACAGGAGTGCTATATCATGGGTCCCCAACCCCAAAGTGGGCCAAGGCCTGTTTGAAACCGGGCCGTGGTAGAAATGGGCAAATGTGTGTATGTGAAGCTCTGCTCGAGCAGATGGAAGGCGCTCACACTCACACACAAAGCTCCATTCATGCAAATGGAGCTTTGTGCGCGAGCACAAGCTCCCTAAGAACATAAGACTAGCCTTGCTGGAACAGGCCACAGCCACAGCCCATCTGGTCCAGCATTCTGTCTCACACAGTGGCTCACCATTTGCTTCAGGGTCTTCCCAAGCAGATGTCTTCACCCTCTGTTCAAACACCCTGTGATTGCACGAGCAGAGCTTCACGTGTGAGCGTAAGGGCCTACTACTTGTGGTAGAGCTTCACACATGAGCTCAAGCACCTTCTGCTCATGTGCGAGGCTCCATTTGTGCTAGTGGAAGGCGCCCACCAAAGGTGAGTTGCTCCCGGTTCAGCCCGGATCGGGCGAACTGGTAGGCTCCACCCAAACACCCAGACACTTCTGTGCATACTCAGAAGCATCGTAAAAAACCCAGAAACCCACCACTAGCATACATGTGTGCCATTCGCACAAATGGAGCTGTGCATGTGTGCCTGCCACTTCCACACACCACCTAGCGCTGCGCCAGGCTGCCAAGCTGGAAAAGTTAAGGACCGCTGTGCTATGTTATGCTATTTTTCTATCCCATGCCAGCCTTCCTGGCTGCCCACACTTCCTGATTGAAAGAAATCCCAGATAAGAGTCCCTTCACTGATTCTTTCTCCAGGCTTTCACTGGAAAACGGGAAGTTTGCACTGGGGAGACAGGTTTGACGAGTGACAGACAGATCCCCTTAATTACTAACACAATCCAAATCCTGCCCCAAACGTAAGAGAATTTTGCCTCTGCTTTGTCAAGGAAGCAAACCTTTTCCATCAAGTTGATTGAGAAATGTTAACAAAACAACAGAGTAATAAAACATTGAAATGGAAGATGTCAGAAGAGAAACTAAATAAAATAAAAAGTCTGGAGGTCATCTGAGGAAAGAACAAAGGATTCAGCATCTTAAGCCAAAGATTAGAAACAAAATATCCATGAACAAAAAGGATTCTATTGATTTCATTCTCTGCAGATGTTCCTGTTCAGGTCTCCTCTCGGGCAGGAACAACCATTTGTTAACTTTCTGTTTGCCTCTAAAAAAACACCTCTCTTTTCTGATTACTTTCCCTTTTGAGCTGACATAATTCATTTTACTATGTTTGCCCCAGTCCTGATTTACAATATTCCCCTCTTTTTGATGATGCTAGCAGCAATGTTTATTTACTTTGGGAGATTCCTTCTCATCGCTCATAAAAAGTTTATTTCCTAAGTGGAACAATGCCAAAGGAACCTAGGCCTTTATCTGATCACTCGGTGTTTACAAGGTTACTCTGGCTTCTTGTAAAATTAAAAATAAAAAAAAAAATAGCCAAGGCACATGATAGAAAATCTTGTCAACTATACACAAATGGCCAAAATGTCTCAGATTGTAATGACACCCTGAGAGTTCCTCTGTTATAGCTGCAGGAAGCTACTTTGTATGTGAATCCACAAATGCAAATGGGTTCCAAATGTGATTTATTCTCAAGGTTTGTATAATTTCAGCAACTTGGTTTTTCACCAAACAAATCTTAGAAGTTTTGGAACAGGCTAGAATTGTTGTTGCTGCTGTTATTACTTTTATCATTGTTAAATTCTTGCAGAAACTCAATAGACTTTCGGTTTTCTCAGGGTAATTTTTCCCATTATAAGATAGAGCAAAGAGAATTCAGTAAACTTTAGAATCCTTAATCCTTGACTAGATTTCTGATGTAGATATGCAATTGGATGGATGGAGAGAGAGAGAGAGAGAGAGTGAGTGAGTGAGAGAGAGAGAGAGAGAGAGAGAGAGAGAGAGAGAGAGAGAGAGAGAGAGAGAGAGAGAGAGAGAGAGAGAGAGATAATAATAATAATAAATTTTATTTGTAGCCCGCTCTCTCTCCCCAGATACATACATAGATACATAGATACATCTACATAAATAAAAAGTTAACTCTGAGTTTGTTCAAAACCGCTAACCTCAGAAACTACTGCACCAATCGCCACCAAATTTTCACACAATGTTCCTTACAAATGCAGAACCAATGATACGTACAGATTGTGTGGATGGCACACTGGTGCCAGGTACACGCCACACAAATGTAAAACTGCAGCTCTTCAGTGTGTTTTGCTCACTCGCCCCCTGCCTCCTTCTGCCCCTCCCACCTGGCTGACACCAGCACCGCCACGCCCTCCGGCTCCTCCCGCCCCTCCCACATCACTGCTGCCAATGCCAGCGCCGCCACGCCCTCCGCCACCTCCCCCCCACAAGGCTGTTGCCGAGTCAGTGGCCTCTTTCTTCTCTCTCTCTAGGTAGGTAGGTAAGTAGGTAGGTAGGTAGAGGGAGAGTGGGAGAAATACAGCAGGTAGGTAGAGGGATAGAGAGGGGGGGAGAAATACAGTAGGTAGGTAAGTAGGTAGAGTAAGAGAGGGAGAGGGAGGGAGGGGAAACTGAGGCAGAGAAGAAAAGGGGTCGCTGAGAGGGTCTATGAGGGGAAACTTTTTCATTTAACTAAACTTGGCCACAGCAACGCGTGGTGGGTACAGCTAGTAGATACACAAGATCAGACAGACAGACAAGAGGTATACTGTTCTCTACCTAGCAGGACATTGTTTTCATTTTGCGATATTATTTTTATACACAGGTAATTGGAAACTATTACGGAAAACAGGGACGACTTGAAATAATTCCAAGTGCAAATTACCTCTGGGAGCAAAGACTGAAAACAGATGATAGCCGAGGATTGGAGCACACGAGCAAATCATGTAAGTTAAGTGAGGTTAATGTATGAGTTTTAAACCTAATCAAACTAAGCTGGTAATCACTCCCTTTACCTCTGTATCATGAAACAAAATGTGCAGAAGGCAAATGACCAGTTAGGAATATTAGTGGGTTTTTTCTCCACTGATATTCCAATAACTGGAAGTCAGACCATGAAAAATAAAGCAAGTCGTGCATTAGAACAAGCAGACTGAGGCCAGGCATTGACTATTCCTGATCTGAGTCTAGTCAAGACCTGAGGCAGAAGTGGATCTTATCTGCTTAAGGCTGTGTTTACTCAGGCACTGCTAGCAGAGGGCAGCTGAATAGAGCTAAAGTGATAAACTGCTTTTTATCATTTTAGACAAGCAGGCTCTTCCCTTCTGATGGAAATAGCAGGACTAAGAGGAGATCTCTCTAAAGGGATGACCTACTACCCATGTTTCCCTGAAAATAAGACTCTGTCTTATATTTTTTCCACCAAAAAAAGACACCAGATCTTATTTTTGGGAGGGGTGAGTTGGTCCACTGATTCACCTCACTTGTACGTGTCGTCCATAGCCTCCATTTTGCGGTCAGAGGCCTTCAGGAACTTATTCTGCGTTCCGCAAGGCCGGCAAGGCTTTCCTGAAGGCCCCTGCAGCCAATGACAGACTCCAGATCGATCTGCAGAGGCCTTGAGGAAAGCCTTGCCAGCTGCAGAAGAAATGGGCCAGCAAGGCAGGTGTCGGGATGTGAGAGGCCTGGCTGCAACTGTCCAAAGATAAGTAGTAGGGCAGCTGCATCCCCATCTCTGCACCCTTAATTTTTTAAGGTGGCTTAATTTTTACCCACCTGGAACGGGCAGGGTCTTAATTAGGGCTTATTTTGTAGGTAGGGCTTATGTTGGATGCACATGTAAAAATCAAGGTAGGACTTACTTTTGGATAGGTCATATTTTCAGGGAAACACATGGGGTTCATGAATTTAGGTAGGCTAATTGTTTAATAGGTATATGTGTAAGCTAGTGAAACTGCACAAGAAAATATTATGTGGATATAAAAAATGTCACAAATCATCCTAAAATAATTCGCCAAGACTTATAAATCTATATATTTCAGAATAGGAAATACGCTTATGTTAAAATAGAGTGGTCAGGGAGTTTCAGTGATTTGGGAAGGGGATCACATGTCAACCATGGATCCAAAATAAACATTATACATAAAAGAAGAAGCCAAAGAAAAAAGAACACTTCAACCTCACTAAAACCTAAGCTTCAAACAAACCTGTACATTTAATTACAGATTGAATCTGTAATTCAATCATTCTGCAAGATTTTGTTGCTAAGGGGTTCCTTTGGTTGATTTCTGTTTGTTTTTCAAGCAGGTGGCGTAGGAGAATCAGCAGTTACTGGAATAGTTGTAGGTGCCTTACTAGGTGCAGGACTGTTGATGGCGTTCTACATTTTCAGGTGAGTTTAATTTTAACATCTAGCATCTTTGAATTACCGTCTCGTTTCTCCTCCCAAGGAAAGCAATAGGAGAAAGTTTGTAGTCTGGCAGGTTGGATTCCATCAGATAGAGAAGGTTCATGAACTGATCCAAACACTCCCTGAAAGGGTATAGTAATTAAAAAGACATTTATTCAAAGTCAGTCCCTCAGCAGTTAGAAACTACCCTGTTTCCCCATAAATAAGACCTCACCAGATAATAAGCCCAATTGGGCTTTTGAGCACATGTGCTAAATAAGCCCTCCCCTGAAAATATTGTAATACAGTAGCAGCCATGAGGTAACCATGCTCGCCGCCTCCTGCACCTCAAAAATAATAAGATCTCCCCAAAAATAAGACCAAGTGCTTATTTTGGAGGTAAAAAGAAAATAAGACCCTGTCTTATTTTGGGGGGAATATGATAGAAGTGAAATCAATATGGCAGCCAAGGTGCTGGCTGTCACTTTTAAAGCCTTTCATGGCTTGGAACTGGGTACCATCTTCTCCCAGTCATTTTTACCTATCCAATTCAATCAGGCAGGTTGGACACCTGTTGAAGACCCCATCAGCCAAGAAATGGCAACTGAAGGGGACCAAGAGGAATGCCTTCTCTGCCATAGTGCTTGTTCTCTTGATCATTCTCCCTCCTGAGGTTAGGATGGCTCCAATTCAGTTGGTCTTTTGGAAGTTTCTAGAAGACCTGATGCGTGGGCTTCAAATCCTGAATATATGAAGAACCCCATTTCCTGGTTATGCTAACATTTATGGACTATAATAATTCTCTGTTGCTATATGTATTTAATTCTTCTTTTGGGGTTGTGATTGCACTTATATTTTAATCAGTTTAATGAGTATTTGCTAGTCAGAGTCACTTGCTTAAAATGGATAGTCATTCAAAGTAAATGAATGAATGGATACATAAATGTATTTATTTATAAAATTTATTGGCCGCCCATCTTACCATAGGGTAAAACTTTTGATGGCTTATAATTAGTAATAGCAATACCACTTAGACTTCTATACCACTTCATAGTGCTTTATAGCCCTCTCTATGTGGTTTACAGAGTCAGCCCATTGTCCCCAACAATCTGGGTCCTCATTTTACACACCTTGGAAGGATGGAAGGTTGAGTCAACCTTGAGCCTGGTGAGATTTGAACTGCCAAATTGCAGGCAGCCAGCAGTTAGCAGAAGTATCCTGCAGTACTGCACTCTAGGCACTGTGCCAACGTAGTTTACATATAAACCAAAACATAAGTAATTAAAAATAAACATCGAAACCAAAGACACATGGGGAGGGCAGGGCTAGAGTGGGTGGATGTGGGATTTGTTATTACTCAGTCAACCACCTCCATTGCTCTGGGGCCCCAAGCCGACTGACGCAACCACATTTTAGGCCCTTACGAAAAGATAGAGTTGGGGTCAGTGATGAAATTCATTTTTTTTAACTACCGGTTCTGTGGGCATGGCTTGGTGGGTGTGATAGGGGAAGGATACTGCAAAATCTCCATTCCCTCCTCACTCCTGGGGGAAGGATATTGCAAAACCTCCAGTCCCACCCCACTCTGAGGCCAGCCAGAAGTGGTATTTGCCGGTTCTCCGAACTACTCAAAATTTCCACTAGCGGCTCTCCAGAAGCTGTCAGAACCTGCTGAATTTCACCCCTGGTTGGGGCCAACCTCACATCAGGGGGCAGGGGTCAAGATGTTCCAGAGGGCTGGAGCAACAGCAGAGAAGGCTTCCTCCTGGACCCCTCTGCCGACACAAGTGGTATATGCCAATCCCAGTAGCAGACGGTCCCTCAAGTAACCTGAACTCATGCCACAAAGGGCTTTAAAGCTAATCACCAACACCTTGAATTGGACTGGCAACCAATGCAGCTAATGAAGGAGTGGTGTTACAGGGGCCATACTTTGGGGTGCCCTAAACTAACCATGCTGATGCACTCTGCATTAGGTGTAGCTTTCAAATGCTCTTCAAGGGTATTCCTGTGTATAGCGCGTTACAGTAGTCCTGTTGTTAGATGACTGGGGACTGAACGATTGAGTGCAGGGATCATAACTCCAATCCACAGGAAATCTAAGAATTCTTCTCCTTTTATATATGGGGGGCCTATACGGCTGAAGGGCAACACAGTTCTTAGCAGAAATACATTTTCCATCAACGTGCAGCTCACACATGCAGAAAAATATTTAAATGATGATTAAACTCACTTTTAAAAACAAGTGAGATTGACAACAAAATCTTACAGCATTCTTGTTTAAAATATCTCCCAGCCATTCCTTCTTTCTTTCCAGCTTCTCTACTTTTCATCCCACTGCAAATAATTAACATTCTGTAGCAAGTTAACAAACAATGTTCTCCTTTTTCTTGTTTCATGACAGGTTTGCCATGGTAGGATTTCTTTTTCTAAAAAGCATTTTTCTGCTTCTGCTGACCCTCCTCTTTCTTGGTAGGGTCATTCTGGTGATTCCATTTTGATCGCTCAGCATTTGAGCTTCCTGTAAACATACTACCAACAACAAGAAACAGGGTTGCACAATATATTGATTTAATTAACATAACGGGCAAACAATTTAAATCTAACTGGCTCGCAGATTAGACTTTTAATGCAGATGTGATTTTAATTCTCACTGGATATAAAGAATGCTCTTGTTTTTAGGTTCATTTTATTTCATATTTGTAAACTAGCTGATAACCCAGCATTGTCCGGGTATTTATTTATAGGGGGAAAATGTCAGGACCAAATGTAATTTCTAATGTTGGATTTTCCCCCTTACCAGAGGGAGGCCCCTTGTGGAGCACTGTGAAGCCGTTACCATGGCAACTCCACTGCACTGTACAGTAGAAGCCATTTACGGCAGTACAGTAGAAGCCATTTGAAGGCACATTTGTATCATAACAGAACACATACTCCGAAGGGTGTTAGGGGTGTCTTACCCCCATGGTATTTGTTTCCAGAGAGTAAGTCATCTGTGTACCACGTTTGGTTGAAATTGTTCGAGGCGTTCCAGAGTTATGCTGGAACACACACACACACGGACGCACACTCACTCGGCCATTTATATATGGATAGATAAAACAAACAGCTTATCTGAAATTATCTTTAAACATGCCTTAACTTGTATGCGAGACAACAATGGTGCGAGGCACATCTCTTTAATCTTTTGGCAGTGATACTCATTAACGTAACTGATTATGCCAAGCCCAGATGTCCTATTGCTGTGGGAGTTTTCTTTCTTATCTCAAATTGCTGAAGGAACTATTCTTACTTTCTCAGGAAAAAGTACAAAATAACCATCGAAAGAAGAAACCAGCTGGAAGAGTACAACATCGGCAAGCACCAACAATTACGAGAAGACTCCATCAGGTCTCACTTTTCTGCTGCATGAAATAGAAAAGGAATTGCTCTTGTGGGGATATATACCTGTAGACAAATGGACGCTACCAAAGACTGCCACTGAAAAAAAAAGAAGTGCGTTTAAGGACTCCACCTTTTAAAAATAGAGTCGCCTTGTCTTAATTTTCTTTTTTCAGAAACTCAGGAAATGATTTACTAGCCACATTATGCCACATGGCCTTTTTTATCTCATGGAAAGATGAATGATTAAAAGAAAAGATACCCGTTTTCTCACGACAAGACATTGATTAATACTTTGTGGGTATCTCAAGGCAGATTTGGGGTCTTGATGATGTAAACATTCCTTCACGGTGCCTTGTGAATGTCAGGTGGCTCTTCACGACATCACACACCAGATGCTTAAGTGCTTTCATAGACAAAGGGGCAGTTTGACATAGAGAACAAAATATGTTCTGAATTGAGTGGTGAAGACGGGATGGGGGGAAAAGAGTGTGTCACTTGTTCAGTGCAATATAATTTTGGAAAACGAACAATCATGCATCTCATCAGCAGTGGAAGAAAATGAGGATTCAATACTGAGCATCAGCTGACGTCTCACATTAGTTTTGAAATTGTTCCGTAGTGATTCCTAGGGATATTCTCTCACTACTCTATTATTAATATAAGAAAGAGAGCTGTATCCATGGGAAGGGAAAATTCTTTTTCAAATAAATCCCACTTTACTCTGAATTTTTATTTTGAGGAGGTTTCCCTCCCACATTACTTCCACATCCAGGGGAAACGATTCCTGACCGTAGATCCATCATTTCCAGCTTGTTCCCCTCCAGATGTTCCAGGCTGTAGCTCCCTAAATTTTCAGCTTTGCTGTTAGGAATCTGACCAACTCTAATCATGCTTTGAGAGCCAGCATAGAACATGGTGGTTTAGACATGGCCTAGGGTCAGGGAGGTTCCGGTTTAAGTCCATCCCTGGACCTCATCAAATGACTTTGCCCAATTTTGTTTCGGTCCAACCTGCCCTGCAAAGATTTTGCCGTATGGATAAAATTAGAGGAATCAATATTAAATATTCACCAAGATCTGACAAATGATAAATTCATAATCGGTCTAGACAGTGTAGGTTATTTTAGAAATTTGGTATCAGGTTCACACAAAAGGGCTTTTGGAAGAAAGATGCAGTTTTAGGCCAGCTTGTATACATAAGTTAGCATAAAGGGGTGGAATCCTGAAGTTCGGGTTTTCTACTTCAGAATGTAAATATCCTGAATATTTTCCTAGATAGGAAAAAAAGTTAAGGTATTTTGAAATATTTCAGAGAAGATTGTTCTAGCTCAGGGGTGTCAAACTCAAGGCCTGGGGGCCGGGACTGGCCCACAGGGTGCTTAGCTCTGGCCTGCGGGGCCACCCTGCAAACAGCAAAGGACCAGCCCACGGTGCTTCTGCCAGTGAAAACGGAGCTTGAGAGGGCCATGCGTGACCCTCACAAACTCTGTTTTCGGCTGTGACAGCCTCCTGCAGACCTCTGCCAATGAAAAAGGAGCTCAGGGGAGTGCATGTGGCCCCCCTGAGCTCTGTTTTCATTGGCAGAGGGCTGCAGGAGCCTGTCATAGCCAAACATGTAACTCAGGGGCCAGGGATGGGTTCCAGCTTCTGTTACAGTTAGAGTTAGGGTTAAAAAAAATCAAGCAAAAAACAAGATGGTGGTACCTACAGTACCACCGATAGAATCAGTTTTGGGACGTGGCTGGCCGAGTTACTACCTATTTGGCCGAACTAGTAAGAACCCACCTCTGTCAGGAGCTCATTTCTGCTCAGGTCACCACAGGTACCCCCCCCCCCCCCGGCAACAAGAGAGACATCAAGCTGGCCATGCCCTCCCTCCAAGGTCAAATATAACACTGATGCAGCTCTCAGTGAAATCAAGTTTGACACCCCTGTTCTAGTTAATCCTCTCAGTGGTGGATTAGCAGGTGTGAACTGGATTTCTATGAAGCATTTAAAGATTGAAAGAGTCCAGCAGGTTCTACCATCTGGATGCCTGTCTCACATACTTGATGTGTAAATCAGATTTTACAGCTGCCATTGACTCAAATCAAAATCTCTGCCTCTAATCAAAGCGCATGCTGCTCTCTACACAAGTGGTTCTCGACTTTGGTGACCGTTGGAAGTCACAGCAGCAGTGAAAACACTTGACTTCTCACCATTTTTCAGGTGACTGTTGCAGCATTCCCAGGGTCACCTGATCAAAACTTCTGGCGCTTGGCAGCTGGCAAGGATTGCAGATGGTTGCAAATCCCCTTTTTGCTACCAATCAAAGTCAATGGAGAAGTCAGATTCACTTAGCAACCACGTTACCCTTCCGCAAGGCAGTGGTGGGCTGCTGCCAGTTCGGACTGGTTCGGCCGAACTGGTAGTTCCGAGCACTGACTGGCCCCGCCCACCAACCCCGACACTATCCACTCCTAGATATCTTATTTTCCAGCTCACTCTCCCCGCCTCACAGCCCAACTGAGTTGCACACCTCTCCCATTCTACTAACTGTTGCTGTCCTTACAGGTGTGCAGGTAGCCGCCCCCATCAAAAAAAGCCTTGTTTTAGGTGTTGCGCGCAAGAGCTAAAGGTGCATGTGCACAACGGGCATGTGCACACACTCACATTTTTGGCGAACCGGTTGTTAAAAGTATGTGCAGCCCACCTCTGCCCCAAAGCAACTGGTTTTCAAAACCAGGCTGTTACTCAAATGTTCCATTGAAAACTGTGGTACTTACTTATGAGGGGAAAAAAGTATAGAATCAGGTTGCAATACAACATCTACCCTCTACAGTTTTTCCTAGGATGCAAATATCCAACTGCCAACTTGGAGCCTTGGGTGCAGCCCAAACTTTGTAAATATCGCATGGCAGAATAGTTTGCACAGCAATGGAAGTCACAAGTACTTGGTTGTATAAAAATGATATTAACATTTTATTTTTAGGTATTCCTATATTTTTCTATTAGAAAAATGATTTATCTATTTGGGATATCTGTTCTACTTTGGAAAAGATATCTTTTTGGGATCTCTGCTTATGTTGGGAAAATCAAATGAAGAGCATGTTTGAAAAGCCCTTTTAAGTCTGACTATTCATGAGCAGAGAACTTAGATTTAATAAAAGTCTAATCTTTTATATCAGCATTTTTTCTCTCCACGGTGGCAATGCATAAGAATTGAAAGTTGATGCTCCTATCTTGAATAGAAAAGAAAATCAGGCTTACACAGGAGTCTGTTTGCCTTTATTTACAAAAAACATACACAGAGAAACAATAAATTCTGTTTTTTTAAAACCCTTTGAATTAGGTTTTCTGTCTACTGCACTAAAATTTCAATCTTTGCGCTTCAGTTCAATTGAACATTGAGGAAATTCTTTAACCAGTTGAAATGAAAGGGATCCTAAATATGCATTACATTGCAGTCCAAATAATACATACTGTGCTCAGACAAGTATACTGAAAATTAATTTAAGAATTAAGTTATTATCTTATAGTTGCCCAATTCAAGGGAAAAACAAGACAGAAGATCACTTTTGGGGCAAGTGTCATTGAACCAGTAGCTTTTGGTGAAAATGGTCAAGTGTTCCCAATTTCATAGAAATTTCCAGAATATTCGGTCACTTTTACTAGAAGACATTGGATTAATTCAATATTATCCACGCAGAACTCTTTAAGAAAATCCATTTCTAAGGAAACATTCATTGAATTGCACGATTAAATATATACTATTTTCCCCTTTGGTATTCCTTAGAACCAGCTCTGAGACATGAAATTCAAGAGAATCCCCCCCAGAGTAGTGAATTGAAGTGTTTCCATTTCAAATCAGTGCCTATACTTATATATAACATTCAAACCAACACTAAGTTTTAAAGTGAATTAATTATATCATGGCATGCAAAAAGACTTTTTAGTTTTAGCGTAGTTTTTGAGGTATACCCAAAGTGACTCTGGTAAATACAAAAATACAGTTCTGCTTTGAAACAAATGCTTGCATTTAATAATGATAAATTTCAGATATTTTTTCCTGCTTGTTGACTTGGATCCCAATATACTCAGTGGGGCTTTAGACAAATCTAACTGAAATTTCCCTGATTTCAGAGACCTATTTTAAATCTTGACTTAGTCTTGAGATCCAGACTTCAATAAACACTAACAAGAAAGTAAGACCGAATGAAAGGCTATGGGAGAAGGACAGTTGAAAAAAAATTAACATTTCACAATTACTCTACAATAATTGTATGTAATTATTAACCCTTACAAAGGTGATCTGGAATGTGAATGGCATAAGGAGAAGACCTGTGGATTTACTCTGAAGAACAAAAATAGCATGCATAGGTTTTCGGTTAAGGATTCACTGTAGCTTCTTTAGTAAATAGTCAACATGAGGCTTTCTAAAACTAGCAACTTGGTTTTCTAAACAACATTCAATTAATACTATTTAATTGATGCATGCATTTTAGAGCATTATGAACAATGTTTAAAGCTGTTCCTTGCACATTTTACATTAACCACTATTATTAATGCTGTTCACCAAAGATAAATTTTTTAAACCAGCAAGAAAAATGATACTAGATTATATTGTAGGCTTGCTAAACAAATACAGACACAATTACACAAAATACCCTCATAATTTTTTATATTGCTCAGAGTCACATATTAATCCACAGTAGCCAATACTAGAGGGATTCACAATGGCGGAATGTATTATGTGAATAAAATGCTTTCTTAGTGTATTTACTGTGTTATTTTTCTAAAAATGCACTTGAGCCTGTTTAAAAAAAATGAATGAAATTTTCTTTTTTAGAAAAACTGTTCTACATTTTTTTTTAAATAAACTGACAGACAGAATTCTATTGAGATACACAATGTCACATATACAATACACAACATACAATACACATATTTTTAACTAAAAGTTCTTACTACATTCTGTAATGACACTATGACATGGAACCCAAGTGTAGTATTATATGTTTAGAATTGATTTCCCCAAACTGTTACCTCCAGAGACATTGGATTAAAATGGGCATCTTCGTTCGTATACCTCTGGAGGAAACCTGTTCTGGGAAGACTAAATAATTGCACCATCTGAAGTCTTGTTTTAACAAATTACAGACCTCTCACGTTATTTAATTTGGAACAATTTGAATCGCTAGTGAGAGTTATTTCAGAATAAGATCTTAAGGATTGTACAATATGTCAGCAAACTCTAAAATTCATCCCAAAAGAAGCAACCAGGAGCTTCCATGGTCCAGCATGTCTCAGGCCAGTGGTTCTTAACCTATGATCTGTGGACCTCTGGGGAGCCACAATGTCAATCACAGGAGTCTGAGAAGGCTTGAAAAAGTGATTTAAATTTTGAGTTACTGTATTTTTCGGAGTATAAGACGCACTGGAGTATAAGAAGCAGCAAGGTTTTGAAGAGGAAATTTTAAAAAAAAAGTTTTTGCACTCTGCCAACCTCCCAAAAACAGGTCCATTTTTTTTAAAGGGCATGGATAGCCTTTAGGAAGCTTACAGAGTCTGGCTGGGGGCTGGGGGGCAAAAACAGGCCGTTTTTTGCTCATTTCTGCCCTCCCCAGCCCCCAGGAGCTCTCTGGAAGCCTCCTAAAGGCTATGCACGGCCATTTTGGTAAAGAGGGTGGAGTTTCGGGAGGCAAAACATGCTGTATTCAGTGTATAAGACGCACCCAGGTTTTCAGACTCTTGAGGGAAAAAGGTGCATCTTATACTCTGAAAAATATGGTAAGTTTTAGGGATCCATGGCCCATGGCCACAATGGTATTTAAAGAAGATCTGTGGTCAAGAAAAGATTGAGAACCACTGTCTTTGGCTATTAAGAGAAAAGCACTACATTTTCATCTCTCCTTCAGTGGCAACAAATAGGGAAAGCAGAGAAGAAAACACATTTGAAATGAGACATCTTTCTCGATACAGCTAAAATAATTATTTTTCTAGAAAACCTCTCCACATTTCTTAGTCAAACCAGAAAGCCTCATTCTGTGTATTTAAGTGCAGCGTCTCACAGTGGCTTAATCATAAGTGGACAAATGCAAAATCTGTTCTCAAGTTTTTGTCATACCTTGAAAAAGTTCAGTCAGAGCAAGAGAAATGGTAGACTAGAAGCAACCCTCAAAATGCAATCCACACACTACTTAAACTTCCGTTTATCGTGTCACTTTTGACATAGGAAGACAATAAAAAAATACAAGGGCAGTCTTACAACCTCACTATACAAGTAAGACCAATGTCAAACCCAAGTGACATCTATCCTTACAACAGATCTATCTTGGGTCTTACTAAATGTTTTCCTAAAGGGAATACGAACTATGAAGAGCTTTTCTTGTTTATTAGATTAGAAAACAGCTGGAACTGAAACATGAAACGGGTTTGATTGATCCGTGATGCAGATTATGCAATTTATCACAAAACCTGAGGAAATTGGAATTTAAGACTGTGGAGGCTGCCCATATTGTGATTGTAAAAACATATATATGCAGTATAATCTAGAATTGTAATATCGGGGTGGTTAAAGCAAAAGATGGAAAAACAAAAGGGGAGTTGCATAGTATATTGCAGTGTTTCTCCACCTTGGCCACTTGAAGATGTCTGGACTTCAACTCCCAGAATTCCCCAGCCAGCGAATGCTGGCTGGGGAATTCTGGGAGTTGAAGTCCGGACATCTTCAAGTGGCCAAGGTTGAGAAACACTGGTATATTGTACTCATGTAAGAAGACCTATGTGCATATGATGTGATTTTTATTTATTGCCTTTCTGTAGAAACGGAATTTACAACTGTGGATATAACCTCATTGTTATGTTTTTCATTTGTTTTACAAGTTGCTCATTTAAATGTTTAAATTGATGTCCATTGACAATTAAATGTGTTTATTTTCTTGTAAACATTTTAGGTAGGTCAGATTGTCATATGCTCAATAACTAAAAAGGCTTCCATTAAAAAGAGAAATTATACATTCACCATTCGATATGATTTCATGATGGTCACAAAATTATTCACTATTTTCTGCTATCCAAGAGCCAAGGGATAGTTCCATGAAGTTCATTCATTTTGGGGTTACTATATGAAAGAGACATATAAACATCTACTTTCTATCAGAACATATAATTACAGGTTTAGCATAAATCCAGTGTTTACTGCCAGTTCTACTATCCAACTGTTCAGTCTCATCAGTTGCACAGTTAAAAAATATTTAGAAATTGGATATTTCTCAAACCACGTTGGCCACCAATGAAGTAAAACAACCCAGGTCAATAGTAACAAGAGAGACAGACTATTATGAATAATAAATGAAGAAAAATATTTGTTATCACCTACAGTTCAGTTAAAATTATCACAGTATTATTTCTCTCTTGCTTGACACTGTGTGGTAGAGATATACTTATCGCCAACCATTGTTGTCTATGAAAATTCCCATTATTTCTTACTTAGATTTTATCCTCAATTTGGTTCACTCCTTTTTGATTTTCCTTCTTTCCATCTCCCCCAACCACTAATTTTAATGTAGATAAACTTATTTTGGAACTATACTCTGCATCTCACAGTGCAGCACAAAATCTTGGGCAATGATTTTGTTGTTAATAGACTCCAAATTTGTTTGGTAATCTTTCTATGACAGGCTCCCTCCCTAGAAATCCCTAAATGCATACAAGTTATTCCATTTATTCCACAAGATATCTGTCTAACCTCTGGGTATCTATTCATCCATCTAGCACTGGATGATTTTCAAAGTTCAGCAATACAAAAATAGGTTTCAAGTGAACAACATTAGAGAGAAAGAAACTCTGTGGTCCTATTTAAAGTTATTAGGAGACAGGCAGTATATACTGTTGTGTGGCCCACCAGCAGCCAGCGGAGCTGGTGGCAGACTCAGACAGTGAGGAGGTTGGGGAGGAACATGGACCAGTCCTGGAGTCTGGGAAAGACTCTGATGAGGGCTCTGCATTGGAGGCAGAGATGGGGCCAGGGCCGTCGACAGTTATCAGCTACCTTTGGAGTCGGAGATAAGTGGGGCAGAAGAACAGCTGGAGCCTGTTCCCGATGTGCTATGCACAGAGCTGCCAGGAGAAGGGAACAGGTAAGGAACAAGGACCAACTGGAAATAAAGGCACAAGTGAACAGTAAATGGCGCTCCCATAGGGAATAAAGAGGAGCAAAAGGGGAGGGGAGTTTGCAGGAGACAATTTGTTCATTCCATTAGTGTGAAGGTTTGTTTGTGACTCTCAGAGACTCCTTGCCAAGTATTTTCTTGTACAGCATTGCATTTGGAAGATATGGGTCTGCCAGCTCTCTAAGCCTGATAAGGTCTGTGGTTGTAAATTCACCCTTGAAAGACTGTTTGCTGGGACTTTGCTGGATGTGAATGAGAAGAACTCGCATTAGCTTAATAAAATGGGGTTTTGTCGGGACAAGGAGCCTTCTTCGTGATTTTGTGAAGCCTAGGTCAGAACATATACATTTCTGTCATCATCAGTGTCTGGATTTTCCAGTTCAGACAGAGTAGTCCTAGCAAAGAGGGCCAACGTCATATGTGTGTGTGAAGAGATTCTTGCTTCACATAATGAAGAAAACGCAAGCTAGTACGATGCGTATGGGCCACAAGAAAGCTAAATTAATCACACTTTTGGTCACTGACCTCATTTTATGAATCTGAATGGCACTGGGGACCTGTAATGACATTGTCCGCCATGACAATGAGATTAGGAATAGCAATAAGCAGACTTATATATTGCTCCACAGTGCTTTTACAGCCCTCTCTAACCGGTTTACAGAGTCAGCCTATTGCCCCAAACAATCTGGCTCCTCATTTTACCCACCTCGGAAGGGTGGAAGGCTGAGCCAACCTTGACCCTGGTGAGATTCGATCTGCCAAACTGCTGGCAGCCGTTGATCAGCAGAAGTAGCCTGCAGGACTGCACTCTAACCACTGCGCCACCACGACTCAATATAGGATAATAAGAGATAGAAAGTGTTACATATTGAGACTGGAGCAATAGGCTCCCCCAAGGTCCTCCATTCCGGCAGGAAAATACTCAAAGCCGATTGGCTGAGCCGTCTGACAGCTCCCTATAAAAGGGCTAGCAATAGGCTCCCCCAAGGTCCTCCATTCCGGCAGGAAAATACTCAAAGCCGATTGGCTGAGCCGTCTGACAGCTCCCTATAAAAGGGCTAGCTGTCGACAGGCCAGTGCTGGATTTGTAAATAGTTGTCTAATAAAGAGCTGTTGTTTGTCACTGAAGCCTGAATCTCATCCATTCACCCAATCTAACAGAAAGATATTATTATTATTATTATTATTATTATTATTATTATTATTATTATTATTATTATTATTATTATTATTATTATTATTATTATTATTATTATTATTATTAAAATTTATAAACCGTACCCTCTTCCCGAAGGGACTCGGGGCGGTGCACAGGAAATTAAAAAACATATAAACATAACAATTAAAACCCAAATTAAATAACTATCGCCCTGTGCTAAAATCTTAAAATCTTAAAACTATTTCTCCTTAAAATCCCGATTAAAACAATTTAGACTTCAGACTGCAGGCTAGGTAAGGTAGATTAGGCCAGTCCGGCCTGATGGAAAAAATAGGTCTTTAACTTTTGGCGGAAGGAGCGGATGTCCGTAGTAGTTCTGAGTTCGGGGGGTAGGTCGTTCCTGGGCGTCGCCCGCTGGCATTGCCTAGTGGACAGCACCCGGAGAAGTCCCTCTCTGTGGGAGCGAATCGGCCAAAGGGATATATTGCCACAAGTCTACCGTAGACTCGATCCAGTTTCGACCATGCTTGAGTGATTATGGCTTTAGCAGCAAAACCTTTTCATCCCAGTGGGAAGGAGGCAGCTGTACACAAGGAAACGTAGATTGCAGTCGCGGAATTCTTTCTAATTCTTGGCTAAAATTATGTTATCACACCCTAATTATTGCACTATTAGTTGAAAAGATCTTTAAGGCATATTGCAAGCTGTGTTTTGGTAGAACTTCCTGTTTACATGAAAAATACTTGTTTTAGCTTCCTAGACCACTTTTATTTATATTGTAGGTTGCGTATGCATGAACATTTTATATCTTTCTCCCGTTTTTAAGCGTGTTTTTATGAGAAAGCTCAGATCATTGTTTAAACTGCCCTGGTCATGTTTTGTAAAGGAAGAGCTCCATATAAGTATTTAAACATATTTTACAGACCCGAAATACATAAAAATGCTTTTAACACTTGAAATTAAAAACCAGATTGGGATGCAGGAAAGATGGTATCAGAAGTTTCTTTGTTGTGGAGAAATATCACTTCCATTGTCTTTTACAGATCTAAGCACTTAACAAAAGTTTCATAACTCAAAAGCATCTCAACTGAGATTTAGAACAACTTGTAAATCAATGGAAATTTTTTTTAACAAGCTTCTATGTCTATTTGCTTTCTGCTTTTGTTCATAGGAAAATTCATCTTCTGGGTACTTTTAATCTCCTGAAATGTATCTTAGTGCAGACTTTAATTTAAAGCATAGAAGTAGCCAGAACAGTGACCCAAAACATAGGGATTATGGTTTCCAGAGACTTAAGCAATCACACGCAACATGGAACCCTATTTTAGAGATCCTTTAATGTATGGAATTTTTAGAAAGACTCTGTTCATTTAGAATATAGAATAGCAGAGTTGGAAGGGACCTTGGGGGTCTTCTAGTCCAACCTCTTACTTAGGCAGGAAACCCTACACCACTTCAGACAAATGGTTATCCAATATCTTCTTAAAAACTTCCAGTGTTGGAGCATTCACAACCTCTGGAGACAAGTTGTTCCACTGATTAATTGTTCTAACTGTCAGGACATTTCTCCTTAGTTCTAGGTTGCTTCTCTCCTTGATTAGTTTTCACCCATTGCTTCTAATCCTGCCCTCAGGTGCTTTGGAGAAGAGCTTGACACCTTCTTCTTTGTGGCAACCCCTGAGATATCGGAACACTGCTATCATGTCTCCCTTAGTCCTTCTTTTCATTAAACTAGACATACCCAGTTCCTGCAACCGTTCTTCATATGTTTTAGCCTCCAGTCCGCTAATCATCTTTGTTGCTCTTCTCTGCACTCTTTCCAGAGTCTCCACGTCTTTTCTACATCGTGGCGACCAAAACTGGATGCAGTATTCCAAGTGTGGCCTTACCAAGGCATTATAAAGTGGTATTAACACTTCACGTGATCTTGATTCTATCTCTCTGTTTATGCAGCCTAGAACTGTGTTGGCTTTTTTGGTAGTTGCTGCAGGCGGCTGACTCATATTTAAATGGTTGTCCACTAGGACTCCAAGATCCCTTTCACAGTTATTACTACTGAGTAAGGTACCACCTATACTGTACCTGTGCATTTTGTTCTTCATTCCTAAATGTAGAACCTTATTCTTTTCACCACTGAATTTAATTTTGTTGGGTAGCGCCTAATATAATTCAACAATAAGATGTATTGAATGGACTTTTCACAAAATCCACAGATTTCTAGATAAAGTTCAACGCTCACAGAAATGATTTATTGATCATTTTATGCAATGATTACAAAGTTTTGAATTGCCAAGAACAATTTCATAGGAAAGCTGGACAAAAAGTCGGAAAAAAGTGTGTCACTGTGAGAAACAAAAAGAGAAAGAAACTAAAGTTTGAACCAACCATGGCTGTGTTTTTGAATAGAGTGAGGCCTTAGTATAGAACAAATCAGCAGTGGAGAAGAACATACAATTAATTCAAGTCTTGAGCAATAATTCTCCTAATGCCTTGCAAACAAATTGCTTCATCCAAACAAAATACCCAAATATACACAATCCTGGAGTCAGTAAAAATAAAAATAAAACTCCTACGGATGCCCTTTAAAGATTCCACTGACCCAAACTGAACATCTTGAAATGTAGATGACGATAGGTGATGTTCTTTTATCATCCTTGAGCTTGTTTGGAGGTTCTAGCAGGGGAGCGCAGCTATCGCATACCCTTGACCGAAGATCGGTACACTCCTTCTATCTGGGATGGTCGTCCTCTTCCACCGAGTGCGCAGCTTCGGGAGGGATGCACATGGAGCGGTGAGGGAGGAAGGGGACACCCGCCTAGCCAGCCAGATCAGCTGAATCAACCTTGGCGATCAATGGGGTGGCAGATGTCGCAGCCAGATCGCCCTCACATGCTCTGAAACCTCATATACTCTGGTTTCTCTTCAGATCGTATAAATCTTTCGCCTTTATCATCCACCGAGTTTGCTTCCGCGGATGTGTGTTACAGAATGGAGAAAGAAAATGTTGAATCATAACGTGCGTCAAGCCAAGGTGGTGCAGTGGTTAGAGTGCAGCATTGCAGGCTACTTCAGCCGACTGCTAGCTGCAGTTTGGCAATTCAAATCCCACCGGCTCAAGGTTGACTGAGCCTTCCATCCTTCCGCGGTGGGTAAAATGAGGACCCAGATTATTGGGGGCAATGGGCTGACTCTGTCAACTGCTTAGAGAGGGCTGTAAAAACACTATGAAATGGTCTATAAGTCTAAGTGCTATTGCTATAATTAAACTACCAAGTACAAATAAATCAGCAACATCTTTTGCTGCTGCTGCTCAAGTCTTCATCTTTGCGTTTTCTACAGCTGTTTTGGATGAAAAAACCCCCGTGGTTGCCAGTGGGAATTCCTTGCTGAACATTTTGACAAACAAAGCTTATGAACAAGACTTTGCTTCATTCTTCTTTTGTTTTTCTCCCACGAGCTAATTAGTGTGATGAGAACTTTGAGTTTTTTAACAGAATAAGACCACTTGCTCTTGATTGACTGATATTTTCATTGGCAACAGATGGATAAATGTCCAACTTGCAGTGCCTTGATCTGCAATGTGGATTTGTGTGTAAGAATCATAAGAGCGATTTGGTCAAGACATCACTGCTGTCTATTCAAGGTAAACTGGAAGAAATAGGCAGTATAAATATAAGTATAAATAAAGAAATAAATATAGCCCTAATTAAATATTTTTGATAGACTCGATCCACTCTGAAGCATTCACAAGTTGAGCATTTTTTCTTGTTACTAAGTGTCCAGATTACTTTTGTCCCCAGAATCCACCAGAATAAGTGGGACAGCCAATCTTAAAGAGACTTGGTTCTTACAACTATTTTGCAATCTCTAACTTCAGGAAATTTTAAACAGCTCAAAGTATTTATTTTTGCATGATGGAGATACTGTTTTATGTACATAGGAAGTTTACTTACACTGAGTCCGATTTTACATTCATCTTTAAGATTGTCCTTTTCATTTTCTTTTCTTTTCTACTAAGTGGAATCAAATGCTAAAAGAGATGCTTTTAAAATACAACA
This sequence comes from Rhabdophis nuchalis, assembly GCA_039707465.1. Lineage (NCBI taxonomy): Eukaryota > Metazoa > Chordata > Lepidosauria > Squamata > Natricidae > Rhabdophis > Rhabdophis nuchalis. The sequence continues at coordinate 227,960,115 of CM077644.1, forward strand.
ATTTCTGATTCTAGGAACTCACTGTAAGATTGTGAAATAACCCCTTCCTAATTGCCCTGTTTTCTTGATTTCAGCGATGTAATAGGATAGGAAGAACATTTTCTATACTCTGATTAGTAAATGAGTAGGAATCAAAAAGACATGACAAAACGTTGGGTGCTACCTAAAAGAATAAAATTCAACAGTGAAAAAAGTAAGGTTTTACATTTAGGCAAGAAAAACAAAATGCACAGATACAGTATAGGTGGTGCCTCACTCAATAGTAGTAACTGTGAGAGGGATCTTGGAGTCCTAGTGGACAACCATTTAGATATGAGCCAGCAGTGTGCAGCAACTACCAAAACAGCCAACACAGTTCTAGGCTGCATAAACAGAGGGATAGAATCAAGATCATGTGAAGTGTTAATACCACTTTATAATGCTTTGGTAAGGCCACACTTTGTTACCACCGAGGATATGGACAGGTTGTCAAGGAAACTTAGGGCGACCACATGTTTATTGGACCCGTGTCCCTCCTGGCTTGTACTGGCATCCTGGGAGACGACACGACATTGGCTGACTCCAGGGCATTGTCAACGCATCTTTGAGTGAGGGGTCCTTGCCTGCCATCTTGAAAGAGGCGGTAGTGAGGCCCCTCCTCAAGAAGCCGTCCCTGGACCCAGCTTTATTAGAGAACTATCGTCCGGTCTCCAACCTTCACTTTTTGGTGAAGGTTGTCGAGAGTGTGGTAGCCCAACAGTTTCCGCGACACCTGGAGGAAGTTGATTATCTAGACCCGCGCCAGTCCGGCTTCCGACCCGGTCACAGCACCGAGACGGCATTGGTCGCGTTGCTGGATGATCTCTGGAGGGCGCGGGATAGAGGTTATTCCTCTATCCTAGTCCTATTAGACCTCTCGGCGGCTTTTGATACCATCGACCATGGTATCCTATTGCACCGACTGGGGGGGTTGGGGCTGGGAGGCACCGTTTTGCGGTGGTTCTCATCCTACCTCTCTGGTCGGTCGCAATATGTGTTGACAGGAGGGCAGAGGTCGACCTCGAGGCCTCTCTTATGTGGGGTTCCTCAGGGGTCGGTCCTCTCGCCCCTCCTTTTCAACACATATATGAAGCCACTGGGTGAGATCATCCGTGGTTTTGGGGTGGAGTACCACCTGTACGCTGATGACAACCAGCTGTACATATCCACCCCAAACCACCCCAACGATGCCGCCGAAGTGCTGTCCCGGTGTTTGGAGGCCGTACGGATCTGGATGGGTGGTAACAAACTCAGGCTCAACCCTGCCAAGACTGAGTGGCTGTGGTTTCCGGCACCCCGGTTCAGCCAGATTACTCCAACTCTGGCCATTGGGGGCGAAACACTGGCCCCCGTGGAGAGGGCGCGCAATTTGGGTGTCCTCCTGGATTCCCGGCTGTCCATGGAGGACCATGTGGCGGCCGTGGCCAGGGGGGCGTTTCATCAGGTACGCCTGATGCGCCAATTGCGCCCCTTACTGGACCGGGCTGCCCTTCGCACAGTCACTCAAGCTCTCGTGACGTCCCGACTCGACTACTGTAATGCTCTCTACATGGGGCTTCCCTTGAGGTGCACTCGAAAGCTACAGCTAGTCCAAAATGCAGCCGCGCGGGTGATTATGGGAGCCACTAGATGCTCCCACATAACACCGATCCTGCGCGAGCTGCATTGGCTTCCTGTGGTTTTTCGAGTGCGCTTCAAGGTTTTGACAACTATCTTTAAAGCGCTCCATGGCTCGGGGCCTAGTTATATGCGAGACCGCCTCCTGCCCCATACATCCCTTAGACCGATATGCTCCCACAGAGAGGGCCTTCTCAGGGTGCCGTCGGCCGGACAATGCCAACTGGCGACACCCAGGGGAAGAGCCTTCTCTGTGGCGGGGCCAGCCCTCTGGAATGACCTACCCCCTGAATTACGTACCATCACCGAGCTCCGCCTCTTCCGCCAATGTCTTAAGACATATTTGTTTCAAAAAGCCGGCCTAGCCTAACCTCCCATGGGGACTTTTAGGTAGTTTTAAATTGGGTTTTTAAAATTTGGTTTTAGCGCAGGATAGGTTTATTTAATAGTTTTTTAAATTATATTTATTGTATTTTGTATGTTTTTAAATTTCCTGTGCGCCGCCCTGGGTCCTTTGTGGAGAAGGGCGGGATATAAATTTAAATAAATAAATAAATAATACTGCATTCAGTTTTGGTCGCCATGATATAAAACGGATGTGGAGACTCTAGAAAGAGTACAGAGAAGAGCAACAAAGATGATAAGGGACTGGAGACTAAAACATGAAGAACAGTTGCAGGAACTCAGTATGCCTAGTTTAATGAAAAGGTCTAGGGGAGACATGATAGAGTCTTCCAATATCTCAGAGGCTGCCACAAAGAAGAGGGAGTCAAACTGTTCTCCAAAGCACCTGAGGGTAGAACAAGAAGGAATGGGTGGAAACTAATCAAGGAGAGAAGCAACTTAGAACTGAGGAGAAATTTCCTGATAGTTACAACAATCAACCAGTGGAACAACTTGCTCTAAAAGTTGTGAATGCTCCAACACTGGATGTTTTAAAGAAGATGTTGGATAACCATTTGTCTGAAGCGGTATAGGGTTTCTTGCCTAAGCAGGGAGTTGGACTAGAAGACCTCCAAGGTCCCTTCCAGCTCTGTTATTATATTATTATTATATTATAACTACTAATAAATATCCCCAATCAGAAAGAACTTCTGCTCTTTGTTCTCACCTTCTTCATTGGCCATGACTCTTCCTCATCTCAAGGACCCTCTTGTCCAAATGGTGTCCTCCACATGTTGGAACTTCAATTTGCAGAATCCTATTGGACATTTGGCTGGAGATCAGAAAAGCATTAAGTAGATATCATTCCACCCTACTCCAAAAAGATGGGTGAATAAATAGAATTGGAATAAAAAGAGTACGAGAGAGAGAGAGAGAGAGAGGGAGAGGGAGGGAGAGGGAGAGGGAGAGGGAGAGGGAGAGGGAGAGGGAGGGAGGGAGGGAGGGAGGGAGGGAGAGAGAGAGAGAGAGAGAGAGAGAGAGAGAGAGAGAGAGAGAGAGAGAGAGAGAGAGAGAGAGAGAGAGAGAGAGAGAGAGAGAGATGTTTACTTAGATGCATGGGTATGTTTTTCTCTTGGCAATAATATGGAAATAGTTGCCATTGCATTCTTTCAGAATGTTTATTTAATTACCCAGAGCTGGGACTGATATATTAAAACTAGTATTTTAGTTTACCCTTCATTTTATCCTCAATCTGTTGGTGGTTAGAGCTGCTGTTTTCTTATTTCCTTCATATTTTGTGAGGCTCCCTTATGATTCAAAACCCTCCATCTATTATTCTCTTCTCCTGTTTTGACTCTGACATTTTAACTTCTCATTATTTTACTGGTTATTGTATAATGATTTTGACTACTGATTGTCTCATTTACTGGATTATTACATGTGTCCAGAGTCACTTTCTGTGTGATGGGCAACTATATAAAATTGATAGTTATTTTAGAAAAAGAAAAAGAAACAGGGAGATGATAGATGGATGGTTGACAGAGAAATAGAGTAGATGATAGATAGATAGATAGATAGATAGATAGATAGATAGATAGATAGATAGATAGATAGATAGATAGATAGATAGATAGATAGATAGATAGCAGTGGTGGGTTGCAGGCGGTATGCCTCGGTACGGGTGTACCGGAGCCTGCCCGGAGCACTGGATACCATTCCAGTACGGTGCTCTGGAGGACCCACCCGCCCGCCCTCACTTCTTGCCATCCTTTTACATCTTCAGCACTTCCGTGCATGTGCACAGTAAGTACAGCACCTGTACTCCGCTCCGCTGAGCAGCTGGAGGCTTGCAGAGGTTCATGGAAGCACCAAGACACATGCACGCGCTGGGCCGCCGCTGGGCCCATTCCTACCAGTATGGTTGGAATGGAATCTGGAACCTACCACTGATATATAGATGCTGTAGATAGATAGATAGATAGATAGATAGATAGATAGATAGATAGATAGATAGATAGATAGATAGATAGATAGATAGATAGATAGATAGATAGATAGATAGAGGGAGAGGGAGAGGGAGAGGGAGAGGGAGAGGGAGAGGGAGAGGGAGAGGGAGAGGGAGAGGGAGGGAGAGATAATAACTGTTAATTTTACTCTAGGAAAAACAGCAGTCTGTATAGGGCAAGCAGATTGCAAACACAGTCAAAACTTCTTTGTTAGAAGTAAAGTCGTATGTAACTATGGCATAATGCCATGTTTCTTTTGATGAGGAAGATTAAATCTGAGTTACTTTCTGAAAACAGGAAAGCATGGCAAAAATTTCCTTTCAATTAAATAGTTCCCATATAAACACAGGAATTCCACTGCCATCAACCTCAGGAATCTCAGACTGGCAAACAAGCTGGGTGAAAGATCTGTTTTTTACAAGCACATCATAAACATGAGCCCGACACATATCCTCACAACCTGTTTTTACATTGTTCAGATCTGCTTTCTCTGCTCAGCCCCAGATGTCAGATCCCTTTGATGCTATAATACAGATACTTAACTGAAGATATCAAAGCAACAGCAGGTTATAGGCACAAGCATGTGGGTTTCCTATTAAACTGGATAAATAAAATCTTGCTAATGCAATTTCAGAACTCCAGAAATTATTTTTATTTGGAAGTGTAGAACTGATAAGCTGAATTGGATCGGGACTCTAACTAGGGAAGGGTTGGTTGGTTGGCTTATTTGATTTATATGCCACCCTTCTCCATAAGGACTCAGGGCAACATAAAAAAACACCTATTACAAAAATTAAAAGGGAGATTAAATAAAATATTCAAAAAAAAACCCCAATTGACATTTGCAATAAAATTTTAAAAATTAAATTAAAATTAACAATTAAATTAGTCATTTATTTTATTCAGGCCAGGCCGGCTTGCTGGAAAAGCCAACTTTTTAGAGTGTGTCAGAAGGACCGGAGGTCAGGAATTATGCGAAGCTCCGGGGGCAGCTCATTCCAGAGGGAAGGCGCTCCCAGAGAGAAGGCTCTTCCCCTGGGGGTCGCTAGGCAACACTGTCTGGCCGACGGCACCCTGAAGAGGCCAATTCTGTGGGGGCGCACTGGACGGTGGGAGGCTACCGGTGGCAGTAGGTGGTCTCGCAAGTACCCTGGGCCTAAGCCATGGAGTGCTTTAAAGGTCATAATTAATACCTTGAATTGTACTCAGAAAGCAACCGGCAACCAGTGCAGGCCGCCTAAAAGGGGTGTAACATGAGAGCACCTAGGTACCCCCATGATAATCCGAGTGGCCACATTCTGGACCAGCTGAAGCCTCCGGGTGAAGGGGCATTTTGACCCACTGCATCCCCCTTCCTTGCTGTTCAAATTTGGATCAGTTACTCTCAAATTCAAATGCATGCAAGATACATTCCGGAGTGCTACATAAATGCAATAAAGCTGTTTTTATTGTGGTTTTAATTCTCAAGCCACTTTAGTAATCAAAATTCTTTCCACTGGAAAGAAAGATTTTCTGGTTCCAGGTAGTTATTCACATCCTTGAGTCTGAATAGGTATGAAATCAGCTCAGACCTCCTCTAAAGCATGCTGAATTTTAATCTGTAGGTTCCCAAATGTTGCTCGAGATATGGAAGGACATAAAACACCAGGATATTTTTTTTCCCCCAGTTGTTCTTTTTTTATTGACAAAATTTCACAAAATGCTTAAACAACATTGTCTTCCACTTTCTTTTGTTAAGTTTTCTTTATTTCCACTTTGGACTTCTTCCACTGTAACCGTTAAAAAGTCTGTTAAAAAAGAAAGGAAGAAATAGCTAGAATCAACTAGAACCAAGTATGCAAAAAATTATCAATTTCTCCTCATGCTTTCACTGTAAGGAAAACAGCATGATGGGAAGAGGGAGGGAGGAATAATAAACGATAGTTTTACACTTCATTGATTTGGCTACTATTCACACTAATGGTTCTTCAGGGCTGTGGCAAGTGTGTAAAACTAATACATCTCAGCCTATATCTGAAGAACCATCTTACCCCAATGGGATTGGCCTGCACTCTTGTTTCCAGGTCTGAAGATTCCCCTTCTAAAAATATGCTCCTTTCCCCAATTTTGCAGGTTTCTCAAATATAGGGCATTACATAAGGTTCTGTATTATTTTCTTAACAACTGTCCACAAAGAACCCCACAGGGAGATAAATGAATCCTTTTTTTTCATCCTTCAGAACCACCCACTAAACATGGGTGGAGAACAAAATTGGGCCAGATGAGGTCATCTGGAAAAGCATCATCCCTTTGTAAGGGCCTACTAAGGAGATACTACTTTTCATTCCAATCTATTCTGCTTAAGACAAAACTAAAAACAACAACCAGCCATCCTACTCATCTATTGATTTTAGTGATATCAGTCAAAGGCATGAAGCTCTCTCGGGACACCCAGACTATTTAAGCCAAATTGGTTTCCAATGATTGACTTGGGAAGAGCGCCAAATCTTTTGATCGTTCACAGGCCTAGTAATGGGAGCGTTCAGATTCCAGACAGTTTATCTGAGAGTTAAAAGGAAGAAGGAATTGCAGATAATGCTAAATTTGACAGTGATTGCCAATTCACAGAAGAAGCCCTAGCACAGCTAAGAAGAATCTTATGGTTGCTCATAGTTACTAACAGGAGTGGGCTTCAAAAAGTTTAGCAAGGGGGTCTCCACTCGGTTGCTAGGCGGGTGTGGCCATGGTAGACATGGTCTAGTCGGCCTCCTGCACCACAGCAGGGGGAGTTTCTGCCCTCTCCAGGTTCCGGAGGCTTTCCTCAAGCCTCTGGGAGGGTGAAAACAGCCTCCCCAGGCTCTGGAGGCCGAAAATAGGCCCCATTTTTCGGCCTCCTTGAATTTCCGGTAGGCTCATGTTTTGCCCACCCCAAGCCTCCGCTCGTGCCCTGCACTGCATCTAACACAGACCGTGTGGGGACTCCTGAGAGGGGCCAGCCAGGAGTGGAATTTGGGGGGTTCTCTGAATTGCACAGAAACCTAGCTAGAGTTCTCCCAAACCCCTGAACCCCCCCCCCCCCGCCAGCAGCCTATCCCTGGTTACTAACATTGTCCAGATTCTAAACATTTGCTTTTAGAAGTAGGAGTTTAAGTGACCGCAGATGGCCTTCAGAACTGGCTCATAGTAATCAGATCAACCTCTTTTAAGATCTTCTCTCCGCCCAAGGGTGATTTACATTTTCAACAGGACTCAAGACAAAACAGAGTAACGCAGCCGCTGTATTCCTTATGGACTGTGTGTGCTTTGTTGAAGGGAAGGAATGCCACCGTCCAAATTAAATTATCACAAATTATATCTCCGATGTTAGGAATATCTCTCAAAGGACAGTTAGGCAAAGGAACTGTCCATGCTCCTTTATAAACAGTGTTGGAGAAGGATTATGCATGATTGATTGGCTGAGATGACTTCCTGTGATGTCATGAAATGTTTAAGAACCAGCCTTTCCCTTTGCAAAATAAACAAACACACCATTCACATCAAGGTAATGTGCGTCAGTGATTCCTGGTGGGCTTATTATTATTATTTTTGTAACGTGAAAATGTGATCCTAGCACTAAAGAGTTGATATATCTTCAGCATCACATTTGGCAGGGAACATCACATTTTGGAAGAATGTGTAAACAGAAATCATTCATAAATAGATAGTATCACTAGACTGCCTGTCTAGTGGAATAAATAATAATAATTCGCCCCCAAGCGCACATCTCTCTTTATGTGGTACATACTGTATGTTCACTGGATCCTTCAGAACATCTTGATTTAAACCAGTGGTGAAATTCGATTTTTTTTCTACTACCGGTTCTGTGGGTGTGGCTTGGTGGGCGTGACGGGAAGGATACTGCAAAATACCCATTCCCTCCCCACTCCTGGGGCCAGCCAGAGGTGGTATTTGCTGGTTCTCCAAACTACTCAAAATTTCTGCTACTGGTTCTCCAGAACCTGTCAGAGCCTGCTGAATTTCACCCCTGATTTAAACCTCCCATCTCTCTCAGCCAGCACTGCGAACAGGGATGGGTAGTGGCGCCTATTGCTGATGAACCTCTGTAGGTGACTGAATGATTCTTCCTGCTGAGGAAGCAGAGTGCTTCAGATACAGTAGGTACCATCTTCAAAACGCTCCATGGCACAGAGCCTAGCTATTTGCGAGACCGCCTCCTACCACACACCTCCCTTCGGCCTGTCCGCTCCCACAGGGAGGGCCTCCTCAGGGTGCCGTCTGCTGGTCAATGCCGGCGGGTAACCCCCAGGGGAAGGGCCTTCTCTGTGGCGGGTCCAGCCCTCTGGAATGACATACCCCTTGAGCTCCGTACCACCACGGACCTTCGCCTCTTCCGCCGACTGCTTAAGACGCACCTTTTTTACCTAGCCGGCCTGGCCTAGATTTGATATAATTATTGCAGATTTAGTGATTGAATTTTTAATATTTGTTTTAGCAGTCTTAACTATATTTTAGCACAGGTCTTATCTAATTTAATTCCATTTTAATGATATGACTGTATTTATTCTGTTTGACTATTGTTGTTCTTTTAATTCTTCTGTGCACCGCCCTGAGTCCCATTGGGGAGATAGGAGTGGTATAGAAATGGGATAAATAATTAAGGTAGAAAATGAGGCAACCATTTTCCTGGAAGTCAGTTCCCTGAGGAGGCAAACGAGTAGAGCTCGCAAGAGTTGGTCAATGAAATTCTTTAGGAAGTATAGAGAAAACAAAAGAGAAAGAGCTGGTCAAAAAGGCCTTTTTGCTTTGAGGAAATGAGTCCTCCAGAAGAATGGTTAATTCGTGAAATTATATGAGAGCTTCTGCTAAGGACAGACTTCTCCTCCTTCTCTCCCCCTGATTTCTCCCCGACCGCATGCGGAGGAAGGAGGCAGGGATACTGGCTGGTGCTCTCTTCACTTACTGCTTGCTACCGCCGGCTGCAGCCCTGCCTGCTCTGCTTAGCTGGGTGGCTAGCCGGGAAAATGGCGAGTGGCCGAGCACCGGCCATCATCCCTGCCTCCTTCCTCTGCAAGCTACGGCAGCAGAAAAACAGGCTTCTTTTTTTGTCAGCCTCCCAGCTGATCCAGTCCCCCTTACACATGCGGGGTGTGTGTGTGTGTGTATATGTGTGTGTGTGAGAGAGAGAGAGAGAGAGAGAGAGACAGCCACATGGTTTCCAATGGGGGGGGGGGTAGAAATCCATGCAGAGAGAGGAAAAACGCATGGATTTCTTTCCCCCCATTGGAAACCAGGCAGCTGTCAAAGAGAAGGGAGCACGCACCACGTGGGCTATTCCCCAAGCGCCAAATCCCCTTCCTGTTCCTTCTTCGGCTGTTGGGAGCCCACGTGATGCATTCCCCCTTCTCTTTGACAGCTGCCTGGTTCCCAATGAGGGGAGAGAAATCCATGCGTTTTTCCTCCCTCTCTAACGCATGGGTTTCTTCCCTCTCCCATTGAAAACCAGGTGGCTGTCAAAGGAAACGGAGCAGCTTCTTCCCAACCCCATGCATGCATGTGACTCCCCCAATGCCCCATTTTGGGCCTAGCAGGCCTCCCTGCAGCCTTTTGGGACCAAAAGCGGGCTGCAGAGGGGCGCTGGACTTCCCCGTGCCCCATTTTGGGACTAGCAGGCCTCCCTGAAGCCTCCTGAAACCAAAAACGGGGTGTAGGGGGGGCTGCCCCCTGCATGCATGTCTGTCTTCCTCATGGGCGGCAGAAACCTGAAAATCAGCTGGGGGGCAGGAGGAGTGCATGCTTGTGTGGTGGAGCTAAGCTGGACAATGGCTCATGTGCCCCCAGAGAGGGCTCCGTGCGCCACCTGTGGCACTCGTTTCATAGGTTCGCCATCACTGTCCTAGAAGAATGAAATATTCTAGGAAATAATAAAAAGGCAGACTATTATATTTCCTTGGATGAGAAGTAGAGAAACATGTTTTTTAGGCAGGAAGCAGACTCACTCTTAATAGCCCCCACCCTCCCCAATAGGCCACAGCAGATGTCAGCACTTAAGAGTTAAAGAGATAGCTAGGCCTATTCATAAGCAAATACCCCCACCCAGGATCTAACAAAGGTAGGATTAGCCCTCTACCCATCTAGCAACGGAACTCACCACATGGCACCTGGGGAGATTATATCACCCTGCAAGATTCGACCAAGCTTGGTACTCAAGACACTACAAAGTGACCCCTGCATGGCCCCATGGGAGTCTGACAACCAATCAGAATACATTTAATTACAAAGACAAAGGAAGCTCCAAGGCAGGGCCCAAAGAAGGGCCCAAAAATAAGGTATAAATCTCTCTCTCTCTCTCTCTCTCCCTCTCTCTCTCCTCTCCCCCATCCATATGCTTTTTCTTTGCCCAAGACCAAAAAATCCATGTGGTCCTGTCCACCATTAAACCATCTCTCCAAGCAGCCTCCATGTTTCCAGTGTCTTTCTTCCCACTTGGAACTGAACCCAAATGGACATTTCTTCCAACAAAAGAAGGGAGGGAGGGAGGGAGGGAGGGAGGAAGTGTTGCAGGAAATAACGAGGCTTGGACGTCTCAGAATCAGGAAAAGTTTATTTATGACTGCCAGGTTCAGAAAGCTAGTCAAAGGCCAGCATGTAACTCCTGAACAGTCTTCTGATGCAAACACGCATTCTTATACTTTGACAAAGATAGCACCACCCGGCAATACAACTCATTTCTGATTGGTTAAGCTCCTTATTGCTAGGCAGCTAAGCATACAGGAAACATTATTTTCACTCTGACTTTTGTGGTTAAGCCCTATGTCTGACTTGCAAGGGGCCTACCAACTAACTCGACCTATTTACAAGCAGGTGTTTGCGGTTTGACATTTGAATTTCCTTTCAAGCTTCCTGTCTCAAAGATGCTTTTTGTACCTTAAAAAGCACAAAAATAAAAATGACTAAAGATCCTCTAGTTTGACCCCGACTCATTTCACTCTTATGTCTAAAAATCGCTTTATGCCCTGATTCAGAAGGAAGGAAGGAAGGAAGGAAGGAAGGAAGGAAGGAAGGAAGGAAGGAAGGAAGGAAGGAAGGAAGGAAGGAAGGAAGGAAGGAAGGAAGGAAAAAAAGCCCAGTAGATATCAGTAACTGGCTATATTGTGAAACTGCTTTTAATGTTTTAGAAGTGTAATAATGACTTCTGCCATTTTTCAGAAGTCTTTCTTTTCCAAGGGATGTTAGATATCTTTAAAAAACAAAACCAAGAGGTTCCATTTGTTGGCACTTTGCTTTGACTCAACATTTATAAAACAAGCGCTCAGTACATTACATTCCCTATTTGTGGCTGCCTCTCGGTTGAATCATCATTCACAATTGATGCCAGCTGTGGCACAGTTTGGTATTTCAACTATGTTGAAATCAACATAGGAAGCTGCATATGGCGTAGATTTTATATTTATTTCCTTTGTCAAAATTATAGTGCACTATTTCCCTTAGCAAATTTATGCCTTGTGTAGGTCAGGCAATTATCAAAGACCTCACACAGATTGGGAGTAGAAATATGCCACCCACGTGGTCCTGAGGTTATGACCAGGGCAATAATAATAACCTTTGTTCATGGCTAAGGTCATGGGAAATGCTGTCAGATCAAGTTGCTAGACTTGAGGAAGCAATGACAGAAAACACCATCACTACTGTCTCTTTGTTAATCAGTTATTCCCCTTCAAGAGCACCAACTGAGATGCAGGAATTATCAATTATCTTTCTTCCTTTTACTGTTCTCTCTAGGAGTCCCATTAAGTCCTCTGGAGTCAGGCTTCTGTTCCTTGTTCATTCCATCAAACTGATTTTTGCCAGCAGCAAAAATCAGTATTTCAACTTTTCAAAATTAGTCTGAAACAGTTACATTCAGAACTTTAGGTGCAATCATGGCTTATCAGCACCAATGGAATCGTTTAAGAGGAATCAAGACAGAGAAATTGACTTGAGAAATATAAGCAGCAAAAGTCAATATCTGTGTGAAGTTCTAAGAACATCATACTTAATGAAAATAGTTGACCACTTGAGCTACAGTGTCTCTGGAAAATAATCTGTATTCTGAGGCGAATTTATCAGACTGAATGTCCAGGTCAGTGGTTCTCAATCTGTGGGTCGGGATCCTTTTGGAGGGTCGAACGACCCTTTCCCAGGGGTTGCCTAAGACCATTGGAAAACACATATTTTCGATGGTCTTAGGAACCAAGACACCAATTTTATGGTTGGGAGTCACCACAACATGAGGAACTGTATTAAAGGGTTGCGGCATTGAGAAGGTTGAGAACCACTGGTCTAGGTTTTATTCCTTCAATCTGAGAATTCTAGTTTGAAATCTCGTTGTCCAACAGTAGGAATGGATGATGTAATTGAAAAACTTAGAACAACAGTAATTGGGAATTGAATGTTTGAAATAATATAGACACTTGGGTGTGCATATACATCAGAAGTGGGTTTCAGCTGGTTCGTCCCGGATCAGGCGAACCAGTAATGGTGGTGGCAGGAGGATCCACCTACCCGCCTGGATGCTTCTACGCATGTGCAGAAGTGTTACGTAAGTAGGCGGATACACGTGAGCACATGAGCAAACCGGTAGTAAAATTAATTGAAACCCACCACTGATATACATGACAGACAGACATATCCATCACTCTAGCTGTTAGGGGTAAAAAATACCCCCGTTGGAAAATAAACAGGCGGAATAGTGCAATACACCGGACAGCAAGAGATACGTTGCTTAAACCATTCAATAACTATCAAACACCGATAGTAGAAAAAATAAATAGTCTTTACTCTTGATGTAACTAAAATATTTCTTCCAAACAGTGATACTAACTCCTCTAAAAATAAACAGTCCTTCACCAAAACCACAGTTATCTTACAGTAAGTCAAAACAATGATACTTCTTCCGTCGTCAGGTTCAACTCCTCCTCAGTGGCATTCAGGAAGCAAAGGAAAGCAAAAGGGATGAACTGTGTTTACAGCTGCCTTTTATGATTGAGCTGGGAAGCACAGCCAATCAGATTCCACATAGTCCTTAAAGTTACATATGCTCTTTAAGAATCCTGGCTTATATATATTGTCAACCCAATAATTATCCTAACACAAGCTTTGCAATATTATGCAGAAAGGGGAAAAAAAGAAATATGAAATTGTAAGCCAAATAGTACAATTTTAAAATGTACTCTATGCTTTCTCATCTTCATACATTTTGAAGTCTTCCTTAAAAGAAAAAAAATCTCAGATTTCAAAAAAATTACTGCTTGTAACTACTTGTACTTTTTTAATCGTCATTCTGCCATATCCCTTCCCAGCCACCCAATTAATGTTCCTTCTACTTTGTGGTTGCATTCCCTCTTCTACTTTCCCTTTTATAAGAGAACAACTATAGCATTCTTCTCATAATCAGGTGCAGGTGCTGTCTTCATGGACTCATTTAACAAGTCGTATGACCGGTCTGTAAGGAAACAACATCAATATTTGAACATATCTCCAATTACTACTTCTACATCTGCATCCTTACCATTTTTCAATGTTCTCACAGCATTTATGACTTACTTTTCAACAACTTATTTTTGACTTATAGCTCTTGTTTCAATTCCAGTTTTATATCTCTATCATGCTGAATACAAATCTCTAAAATAACCTCTTCCAGCATTCTCTCACTTCAGTTTCCTTAAAAATCATTTCCCCACTTTTATGGTGGTGCAACTGTTTAATGGTGTTGGAACTGCCGGCTAGAAATGGTCTGCACTCCAGCAGTTCAAGCCCGGCTCCACAAGATGGGGTGAGCTCCTGCCGGTTGCTCCCTGGCTTGTGCTCATCCAGCAGTTCAAAATCATGCAATATTGCAAGTAGATAAATGTGTACCACTTCTCTGGGAAAAATCTAGCGGTGTTCATGTGTGAGAAGATGGAAGCCAGTGTTGGATCTGGGCTTCTACTCTTTGCACACATGAGGCAACACAACACAAAGTGGGGCAAGACGAGACCAGCAGAGAAGCTCAGAACAGCCAGCAACCCTAGTGTTGCTAGTCAAATAATATGAACTAATTCACCCTCTGCAGTGCACCAAGGATGGGCACGCAAGCGCCAAACAGAATGAATTAGCAATTTAGGTGGTTAGGACTGCATTATGTCTAACAGTTGTAGATTTTCCTGACATTGTATGCCATACGTTTCTCTTCTGAATTATATTTACTTTGCTAGAAGACCCTTATTTATAGTCTTTTTCACCTACTCCCAAAATAATGTTTAACTTCCTCTTTAGTTTTAAACAGACCACATACCTATTTTTCTTTCATTCATTTATTTCACTTATTAAGTCACATTCTTTATCATTCACAGTATTTTTTTTCCATTCAAAATCTCAATGAGAGAATAATCAAATTGGAAGGGCAGATGTAGACATAGAATAACAGAGTTCGACTTAATCCACCCCCATTTCAGATAAATGACTGTCAAGTCTCTTCTTAAAATCCTCCAGCCATGGACACCCACAACTTCTGAAGGCAAGATGTTTCACTAGTTGATTGTCCTTACTGTTAGGAAATTTCTCCTTAGTTTTAGGTTGCTTCTCTCCTTGATTAGTTTCCATCCATTCTTTCTTATCTTGCCTTTTGATGCTTTGGAAAATAAGTTAACCCCACCCCTCCCTCTTCTTTGTGGCAGACCCTCAAATATTGGAACACTCTATCATATCTCCCCTAGTCCTTCTTTCCACTAGACTAGCCATACCTAATTCCTGCAACCAGTCTTCATACATTTTAGCTTCCAGCCCCCTAATCATCCTTGTTGCTCTTCTCTTCACTCTTTCCAGTGCCTCAACATCTTTTTATATGGTGGTATCTAAAATTGGATGCAGTATTCCATGCATGGTCTTACTAAAACTTGGTAAACCAGCACTAATACTTCACATGATCTTGATTCTATCTCTCTATTAATACAGCCTAGGATTGCACTGGTTTTTTGGGGGGGCTGCTGATGCTGCACACTGTTGGCTCACATTTAAGTGATTGTTCACTAGCATTCCAACACCTTGGACTTTGGGGACTTTGGAGGTCCTTAATCCAACCCAGAGGTGGTATTCTCCAGGTTCTGACCAGTTCTGGAGAACTGGTAGCAGAAATTTTGAGTAGTTTGGGGGGCTGGTAAATACCACCTCTGGCTGGCCCCGCCCCCATCTATTCTCTGGCTCCCGAGTCCCAGCTGATCAGGAGGAAATGGGGATTTTGCAGTAACTTTCCCCTGGAGTGGGGAGAGAATGGAGATTTTACAGTATCCTTCCCCTGTCATGCACCCAAGCCACATCCCAAAGCCATGCCACACTCCCAAAGCCACATGTACAGAACTGGTAGTAAAATGTTTTGAATCCCACCACTGATCCAACCCCCTGTTCAAGCAGACAACCCTATAGCATTTGAAAAATCTCTCTTTCTCATCTCTCTCTCTCTCATCTTTATCTATCTCTCTGTCTGTCTGTCCACCCGCCCGCACACCCATCCACACACACACACATCTATCATCTATTATCTATCATCTATCTATCTTCAATCTATTATCTATCATCTATCTATCTTCAATTTATGTTCTATATTATTGATCTTATTATTATTATTATTATTATTATTATTATTATTATTAATAATAATAATAATAATAATAATAATAATAATAATAATAATAATAATAATAATTTTAATTTATAACCCGCTCTCTCTCCCCGAAGGGACTCGAGGCGGGGCACAGGGAATTAAAAATACAATTAAAACCATAAACGGAATACAAAGTTAAGAACAAATTAAACTGGCTCTGCGCTAAAAAACCCTATAAAACTAAAACTATCCCTAAAAACCCTTAAAACAATTTAAAACAATTTAAATTACCCTAGGCCAGCCAAGCAGAAGAAGTGTGTTTTTAGTTTCTGTCGGAAGGAGCGAAGGTCCGTGGTTGTTCTGATTTCGGGGGGAAGGTCGTTCCAGAGGGTCGGGCCCACCACAGAGAAGGCCCTTCCCCTGGGCGTTGCCCGCTGGCATAGCCTAGTGGACGGCACCCGGAGAAGTCCCTCTCTGTGGGAGCGAATCGGCCGCAGGGATTTATTTATTATATTTATATCCCGCCCTTCTCCACAGAGGACCCAGGGCGGCGATGTATGGGGCAGAATGCGATCCCGCAGATAGCTGGGTCCCGTGCCATGGAGCGCTTTGAAGATGATAACCAACACCTTGAAGCGCACCCGAAAGACGACAGGCAGCCAATGCAGCTCGCGCAGGAGCAGTTACATGAGAAAACCTGGAGGTTCCCATAACTGCCCGCGCGGCTGCATTCTGGACAAGCTGAAGCCTTCGGGTGCACCTCAAGGGGAGCCCCATGTAGAGATTATTATTGCCTGTACACAGTCCTGAGTCCCTCAAGGGAGAAGGACGGTCTAAAAATTTAATAAATCCAAATCCAATCCAATTTATAAAGGTATTTGAATTTCCATGTTGAAGATTGTAGATAATCTTTTTCATCTCAGGAGCCCATGGATACTGACCTCCACCACCCATCAGGGTTTGTGTCAATCTATCCTTTTTTTTAAAAAAAGATATAGATATAAGCTAGGTTTCATGCTAATGATAGTGGTACTTCTGAGCATTTTTTTTGCCCTTTATGCCTCAACTGCCACCAAAGTTTTATCTATAGCATACTTTGTCATCCTTCCAAGCTAAATTCTTTAATCTAGAGGGCTGGTTCAGGGATTCTGGAAGTTGAAGTCCACAGGTCATAAAAGGGTCGTGGTTGCCAACCCCTGATCTAGAGACTCTTTTGCAAGCCAAAAGACTGTTTCAAACAGACATTAATTAAAGAAATATGTGTACTGACATGCATTCAGAACGCATACAGTCAAATGAATGCAGGAAGTTACAACTGACCCAAAAGAGAGGACTTACAACCGAGTTGTACAGTCCCAACAGTTGGCTCCCTCTGTGATCAAACTTTGGGTTCTTGGTAGCAGTGGGTTTCATTTATTTTTACCACCAGTTTGCTGTGCGGATGCTCGCTTCATGCATTCATGCACCTCATGCGCATGCACCAGCGTCAAACACATAGCTAAATAGGATGGCATACCGCTTGGAGCGGGTGGACAGGCCCACTCGCGATCTCTGCTACCAGTTCACCCAAACCGGTCCAAACCGGCTGAATACCATCTCTGGTTCTTGGCCGTTTTCAGTGCCCCATGGTCATGTGATTGTAATTTATGACAGTTCTGTGAAAACATGTTGCACGTTGAGGACTACCTGTACTGAAATTGAGATAGATAAATAATTAAATATTACCATTTGTTTGTTTATTTGTATTCCAGGTTTATTATTTTTACAAACAATCTAAGGTGGTGAACCTATCCAACAAAATTTCTCCTATTTTCCCCACAACCACAACCCTGTAAAGGCGTTGGGCTAAGAGAGACTGGCCTAAAGTCACCCAGTCGCCTTGCATGGCTAAGGCAGGATTTGAACTCATGAGCTCCTACTTTCCAGTTTGGTGCCTTGCTCCTCAGGGAATCACAAATTTCATTTCAAACTTTTCCATACAGATATCTGTTCAATATCTCAGGGGTTGCCACAAAGAAGAGGGAGTCAAGCTATTCTCCAAAGCACCCAAGGGCAGGGCAAGAAGCAATGCATGGAAACTAATCAAGGAGAGAAGCAACCTAGAACTAAGGAGAAATTTCCTGACAGTGGTTAAGTGCGGCCACGGGGGCCTTGGACCGAGTTGCGCCCTTGCGGCCTCTCTTGCGGCGACGAATCACCCGGGCTCCTTGGTTCACTGAGGAGCTCCGGGGGATGAAACGCCACAAGAGATGCCTAGAGAGTAGATGGAGATCCTCTCGCTCCGAAGCCGACCGAACACTAGTGAGAACCCATATTAGGGCTTATTTAGTGGCGATAAGAGTGGCCAAACGGGAGTATTGTGCCACCCTTATTGCATCCGCAGATAACCGCCCTGCCGCCCTGTTTGGGGTGACCCGCTCCCTCCTTCACCAGAGGCCGCGGGAAGCCCCTCTGCAAGGGCGAGCAGAGGAATTTGGGATTTATCTGCAGGAGAAAATCACTCGGATTCGGAATGAGCTACCCTCCATCGACAGTGGTCCTGTGGGACTGTCCGAGGCTAGTCTTGAGGCTCCTTCTTGGGAGGAGTTTGACTTTGTTACCACCGAGGATATGGACAGGTTGTCAAGGAAACTTAGGGCGACCACATGTTTATTGGACCCGTGTCCCTCCTGGCTTGTACTGGCATCCTGGGAGACGACACGAGGCTGGCTCCAGGGCATTGTCAACGCATCTTTGAGTGAGGGGTCCTTACCTGCCGTCTTGAAAGAGGCGGTAGTGAGGCCCCTCCTCAAGAAGCCGTCCCTGGACCCAGCTTTACTAGAGAACTATCGTCCGGTCTCCAACCTTCACTTTTTAGTGAAGGTTGTCGAGAGTGTGGTGGCCCAACAGTTTCCGCGACACCTGGAGGAAGTTGATTATCTAGACCCGCGCCAGTCCGGCTTCCGGCCCGGTCACAGTACTGAGACGGCATTGGTCGCGTTGGTTGATGATCTCTGGAGGGCGCGGGATAGAGGGTATTCCTCTATCCTAGTCCTATTAGACCTCTCGGCGGCTTTTGATACCATCGACCATGGTATCCTATTGCACCGACTGGGGGGGTTGGGGCTGGGAGGCACCGTTCTGCGGTGGTTCTCATCCTACCTCTCTGGTCGGTCGCAATATGTGTTGACGGGAGGGCAGAGGTCGACCTCGAGGCCTCTCCTATGTGGGGTTCCTCAGGGGTCGGTCCTCTCGCCCCTCCTTTTCAACACATATATGAAGCCGCTGGGTGAGATCATCCGTGGTTTTGGGGTGGAATACCATCTGTACGCTGATGACACTCAGTTGTACATATCCACCCCAAACCACCCCAACGATGCCGCCGAAGTGCTGTCCCGGTGTCTGGAAGCCGTACGGATCTGGATGGGTGGTAACAAACTCAAACTCAACCCTGCCAAGACTGAGTGGCTGTGGTTTCCGGCACCCCGGTTCAGCCAGATCACTCCAACTCTGGCCATTGGGGGCGAAACACTGGCCCCCGTGGAGAGGGCGCGCAATTTGGGTGTCCTCCTGGATTCCCGGCTGTCCATGGAGGACCATGTGGCAGCCGTGGCCAGGGGGGCGTTCCATCAGGTTCGCCTGATGCGCCAACTGCGCCCCTTACTGGACCGGGCTGCCCTACGCACAGTCACTCAAGCACTCGTGACGTCCCGACTCGACTACTGTAATACTCTCTACATGGGGCTTCCCTTGAGGTGCACTCGAAAGCTACAGCTAGTCCAAAACGCAGCCGCGCGGGTGATTATGGGAGCCACTAGATGCTCCCACATAACACCGATCCTGCGCGAGCTGCATTGGCTTCCTGTGGCCTTTCGAGTGCGCTTCAAGGTTTTGACTACCATCTTTAAAGCGCTCCATGGCTCGGGACCTAGTTATATGCGAGACCGCCTCCTGCCCCATACATCCCTCAGACCAATCCGCTCCCACAGAGAGGGCCTCCTCAGGGTACCGTCGGCCGGACAATGCCGACTGGCGACGCCCAGGGGAAGAGCCTTCTCTGTGGCGGGGCCAGCCCTTTGGAATGACCTACCCCCTGAATTAC
Organism: Rhabdophis nuchalis; assembly: GCA_039707465.1. Classification (NCBI taxonomy): domain Eukaryota; kingdom Metazoa; phylum Chordata; class Lepidosauria; order Squamata; family Natricidae; genus Rhabdophis; species Rhabdophis nuchalis. The sequence goes on from CM077644.1 coordinate 227,979,817, forward strand.
GTACCATCACCGACCTCCGCCTCTTCCGCCAATGTCTTAAGACATATCTGTTTCAACAAGCCGGCCTAGCCTAACCTCCCTTGGGGACTTAAGATAGTTTTAAATTGGGTTTTAAAATTTGGTTTTAGCGCAGGATGGGGTTATTTAATAGTTTTTTAAAATTATATTTATTGTATTTTTGTATGTTTTTTAAATTTCCTGTGCGCCGCCCTGGGTCCTCTGTGGAGAAGGGCGGGGTATAAATTTAAATTAAAAAAAAAACAGTTAGAACAATTAACCTCTGGAACAGCTTGCCTCCAGAAGTTGTGAATGCTCCACCGGAAGTCTTTAAGAAGGTGTTGGATAACCATTTGTCTGAAAGGGTGTACGGTTTCCTGCCTAAGCAGGGGGTTGGATTAGAAGACCTTCAAGGCCCCTTCCAATTCTGTTCTGACAATAGGAATATGTCTACAAAATTCCTCCAGATACATCAACTCTAACACTTCACCAAAAATGTTCCTTTTTCTTCTAGTTTAAGTGATTACGATCTTTATGTTCCTAGCCACTGGCACCACCTATTGATTTTTATGGGCATCTGCAAGGCGAGCAGAAGAACAAAGGACATCCCAAATATCATGATATCATTGCCCAAATAATGTAACTTGAATCATTGGTATGATGATGACATGACATTTGTGGCATTTGATGTATCTACTGGGTGCCTGGGTTGGTCTGCCTACAAAAAAAGCAGACAACTTCTTTGAGGTTCAAAGTCAACCTTTTTTTAAATGATTTTTTAATCACCGGGAGTGACAGAATGCCGGAAAATAATAAAAGGACATTGCGAGAGGTTGGAAAATGGCATTTTTGTCTTTGTTTTTATTATTTTGTGTGTCATTTTCAACATTAATAATTGTGTTGAGCATGTTGGAGTCTTGGTTACCTACGTTTTCATGTTAGAAACCGGGGCAAAACATGCATCACGTCTGTCATTTTCCTGCCAGAGTTAATAACATAAATCTAACCCACTCAGGAGCCATGAAACAGGACCCTTTCCTGATCTACAATCTTCTCTCAAGGAATTCTCTGCAATAATAAATGAACCGGGTCAGTTGAATTAGCTTTGCTGGCCTCAGACTGCATCAACACAAACACACCTATTTGAGTCACCGATGAAACATCAGGAGGGGATCACATCCTCCAGATCACAAATCCTGCCGAGCAATCAACAAGAATGCATGCCATTATTCTTGGAAGTCAAGAGAAAGAAAAGGACCATATTGGAACATTTATTACTGCCATGGTACCGAATTTTGACCAGCACAAGGGTGTAAACATTTAGACAGAGTCATAGTTAGAATGCACTATTGCAGAGGTGTCAAACTTGATTCCATTGAGGGCCACGTCAGGGTTGTGTTTGACCACAGGGGGCGGGGTGGGCATGGCCAGCTCGACATCACAGGGGGGCACCTGTGGTAGCATGAGTGCTCTGCCAGCGAAAATGGGTTCCCAAACTCTGTTTTCAGCTGCGACAGACTCCTGCAGACCCTCTGCCAGCAAAAATGGACCCTGCTGAGAGCTCTGTGTTTGCTGGCAGAGGGCTGCAGGAGGCCATCGCAGCCGAAAATGGGGCCTGGAAGCGCTGCATGCAGCCCTCCTGAGCTCCGTTTTCACTGGCAGAGGCACTGCAGGCCGGTCCTTTGCTGTTTCCAGGGGGGCCCTGTGGGCCAGATCTAAGCACCCCGTGGTCCAGATCCAGCCCCCGGGCCTTGAGTTTGACATCCCTGCACTATTGCAAGATAACTCTGCCAACAGTTCAGAGTTTGTTCCTGAACAGCTCAAGCCTTCCATCCTTCCGAGGTGGGTAAAATGAGGACCCAGATTGTTGGGGGCAATAAAATGACTCCCTAAACCACTTAGAGAGGGCTGTAAAGCACTGTAAAGCAGTTTATAAATCTAAGTGCTATTGCTACTGTCATATGCACTGAGATTTAATCCCTGGGCAATATCTTTGCCAAAGTAATTTGGAGCAAAATTGTGGAGCAATTTAGAGCAATATTCACAGTGTGAATATTACATGGGAATATCCACTACTTACTCCTGGAGAGTAGGTTTGTTTTTGCTCCAGATTTCGGTGAAAACAAAGCAAAACAAAGGCAAAATAATATCTGCTCACCCATATCTCTAAATACGCCTTTTTTTCAACATTCAAAAACTTACTTTAATGAATTAATTCAAATATTTGCTTTAATTGCCACTACTCTAGAGGTTTTACAATCTTTATTGCATAGATAGCTGGATTGTAGAGACAGTGATAAGACTTCAGGAGTTAAATTTAAGGCACACTGTAGACTTGACACAACAGCTAAATTTAACAGGACATGTGCCAGATTCACACAGACCAAATACTGTTTTGCAATTATGTGGGCATATAAGAAGAAGCCTGAGGGTTTGTGCAATCTCAGATAGATACTATCAGATCAGTGGTGGGTTTCAATTTTTTTTAGAACCTACTCTCTAGGTGTGGCCTATTTTGTGGGCGTAGCTTGGCAGTCATGTGACAAGGTGAGAGTGGCCAACTTGTAAAATGTGGTGAAACTCATTTAACAACGCTCTTGCTTAGCAACTAAAATTTTGGGCTCAATTGCGATGATAAATTCTCTTTCTTTCTTTCTTTCTTTCTTTCTTTCTTTCTTTCTTTCTTTCTTTCTTTCTTTCTTTCTTTCTTTCTTCCTTCCTTCCTTCCTTTCCTTTCCTTTTCTTTCCTTTCCTTCCCATTGGGTTACCGGCAGCGGCAGGCTTACTTCTGGGTCTGCCGGTGGAACCCCCTCTCACCGGCTCTCTAAATTTCACCATCCGGCTCTTGCGAGTAGGTGCGAACCTGCAGGAACCAACCACTGTATCAGATACTAAAAAAAAATGAACACATAATTTCATTCAATCAATCTTGCGTAATTATAAAGGAGTACAGTCACACTGTAGGGGACGCAATGGCTCAGTGACTAAGATGCTGAGCTTGTTGATCAGAAGGTGAGCAGTTCGGCGGTTCGAATCCCTAGCGCCACATAATGGAGTGAGCTCTCATTACTTGTCCCAGCTTCTGCCAACCTAGCAGTTCAAAAGCACATAAAAATGCAAGTAGAGAAATAGGAAACGCCTTTGGTGGGAAGGTAACAGCGCTCTGTGCACCTTCAGCATTGAATCATGCCAGCCACATGACCATGGAGACGTCTTCGGACAGCACTGACTCTTCAGCTTTGAAAGGGATAAGCACCGCCCCCTAGAGTCAGGAATGACTAGCACATAAATGCAAGGGGAATTTTTACCTTTACCTTTTACAGCCACACGGAATCTATTTTGTAAGTCAGAGGTCCCCAACCTTTGCAACTTTAAGTCTGAAGGACTTCAGCTCCCAGAATTCTCCAGCCAGCAAAGCTGGCTGGAGAATTCTGGGAGTTGAAGTCCTTCAGACGTAAAGTTGCAAAGGTTGGAGACCTCTGTTGTAAGTGAATATTGGGTTGATAGCGGATATCTATGAGATCACTAAGATAAGATTAATTAACATGATGGCAAACAATTTGATGGAACATTATCAACCAATCAGTGATTGAACAATATTATGAGACGGTGATGATTATAGATGTGATAGACTTCCTTTACACATACATGAAGAAAGTCTCCGTGAGAGTTTACAATCCTGATTTCCCAGGATCTAGATTCTTGTGAAAAATCTTCACAGATAGGAAGGGTTTTCTTGTCAATAGTCACTTTTTACAAGACAGTAGCCATGAGGAGGACACAGGAAAGATTGTGTTAAGATGCTCATCTCAGCTTTCCCTCCTGGTGCATTTTCCGTCAAGAAAAACAAATGAACAGGATTATAATGAACGGACTTGGTTTCTTTAAAATCAATTCCATTTTGGAAAGTAACAAACCTACTTAACTTAAACTTAACTTATGTTTTTGTAAATGTTTGGTAAACATTTAAAGTGATCATTCTAAATTTGTAATAAGAAAGTACACTGGGTGTCAAATTGGAATTATTAAATTTTCTACAGGAAATCTTTTCTCTTTAAGTAAACTCTGGAACTAATACTTTCTTTTCATTGCAACGTTCAGATTCAGGCATTACAGGGATCTACAGTCTGATTCATTATTAAGGATATTATTCCAAGCAAACTAAACCCACCCTTCAAAACGTCTCTGTTTTGGAAGTCTTGTATCTTCAATAGAAAAATGTAGAAACTGGTCCAACTCTGATTTTTTTTGGATTGATTTATTCCACACAATCCAGTTAAAAATTACACATGACATATTCCATATGCGATGGTTCCAAAAAGTTAGCAAATTCTTCCAAATATGGGGGCTTGGGGAGTGCCTGTGGTTTCCATCAGGAAATGGATACAAAAACTGTTTTGAATCGTAAGAACATATCAGTGTTGGATTAGATCAAAGGCAATTTGGTCCAACATTCTGTTCCACAGTGGCCATCCAAATGTCTTTGGGAGATCTGCGAACAAGATATAGTGCAACTCTGGCTTTCTACTTGTGCTATCAGATACTAGCCTCAGATATTCCATCTTTAACCTGGAGATAATCCATAGGTATCACAATTAGTAATAGCAATTCTCTATGAAGAAATCTAACCCTGTACAAAACAGACAATCATCCCAACTTTTACTGTTAAAATTATGTGATGGATGGGGAAAGACTGTTTTTGTATGTTCTGATTCTACCATAATTCAGTTTCATTCTTCCACAGAATGGGGCTGAATTAGCAAAGAAAAGAAGTCAATATACTGGACAATGTGACCCACTGGTTCATCGTTTCAACTGGATAATCATTTCAGAGATATTTCCTCACCTAAACAGATCAACAGAATGGGTCCCAAAGCAAGCGGAGCAGAAGATTTTCAACTTCCTGCTGTCTTCCCCACTGACTTTGGTTGTGAGATGCTTGCAGTAAAATGTCAGTGGGGAAGCCAACAGGGAAGATCACAAACGGCTCAAGGAAGTCTCTTCCACTCATATACCCTACTACAGTCCTTCTGTGCTTGCGCTGCGCTGACCAGTCACAGACCCCTGTGCAACTTCACCAATCCACATTACACCCTCCCCAATTCATGCCACATGTTGCTGCATCTTCCCTGATCCATCTCCTCTATGATCTGCACTGCACCCTCACATACACTCTCTGACTTTCGACAAACTGTTCAGGTCACGTGGTTGCAATTCCGATGCTTGGTAACTGGTGCACACTTAAAGCAGTCACAGCTTCCTCATTCACATGGTTGCCTTCCCATAAGCTTCTAATAAGCAAAGTCACTGGAGAGACCAGCAAGAAGTCGCAAATCATGGTCACATGACATCTCACATAATACTGCAGGTGATTTACGTCACAAGCGGAACCTAAACTGACATTGTTAGTTGGCTCAGTCACACGACGACGTTGTGCTTAACAACTATACCACTTAGCAACATAGTTACCGGTCCCTATTGCAGTCGGTAAGGACTACCTCTACCCTGCTTTTCTGCAACTAAGATGCGGTTGCAAAAAAATTGAAATAAACACCCTAGTATTTTTATGACTAAAACTTTTTTTATAGTTTTTCCTGAAAACAATTATAGTGTTCCCAGAAGACTTAAATGTTGGCCTGAAAACAAGAGTTTTATTTTCCTTCAGTTAACATATCATGTTAACTAAATTGCTTGCTTGCTAAATATCATGTTAACTGAATAATATAGAGGCATCTTTAGCTATAAAATAAATGGTAAAAATGGATGCTATGAATGACAAGAAAGCATTTGAAAATTCAGAAGAGATGGGTTGTAGAAGTTGTCTTGCTGCTACAAACAAGGGCCAGGACTTCCTTTTGAGATAACTAAAAGAAAGGCTTTGTTAACCCAGCTTTGAACCTGCAGACTTTTAACTACATGTCTGTGAAACTGGATTTTCTTGAAAGCATTCACAGATCAGAAAGCAACTCGAAAGACCTTGATTAACAGAAACAACACTATGAGACATGTGCTAGTGTTTCACACTGCCCAATTGCAAGCTGCTTGATTTATCTTTAGAATACTGTTAGGCAGAAAAAGTAGAATGGGATACATGTTTTTAACCAACATACTTTTCTGACCCAGTGTTAGCAGAAAGAAGAAACAGTCTCCTTGTCACGAAAACCCCCTCTTTATTTAAAATCTGTGAATTAATGGCATTCACTACTTGGAGAGGGCTGTAAAGCACTGCATGAAGCAGTATATAAGTCTGTGCATTTGCTATATTTGTTTTTTTATTTATCAAATTTAAATACGGCCATCTCATTCTCAGAGAATGACTCGGTAGAGTAGTCCCACACTTAAGCCTCTCATCTCTGTTCTCAAATCATGAAAGTAGGTCTCAGGTAACCCTCTCACCTGAATCTGGATTATATGGTGAGACAAGATCAATGTAGGTAAATCATTTTTGTGTAAAGTGGAGGATGTTTTCTAGAACTCAGCCCAATTTTTCCATTATCATCATTCATGGAATTATTGCATAAAACCAATGATGAGTTTCTACTTTCATATGTCAACAATTTAGATGATCCTTTGTAACATATGCTTAGCTCTTTCACTTACGTATATAATAATGACAATTTCATTTCCCCGTATGTATTCATCACCTCTATTCTGCAAGTCAATATTCTCACAGACATACAGTGTATCTATATTTCTATTGATTGATTGATTGATTGATTGATTGATTCATTCATTCATTCATTCATTCTCTTTGCCATTTACTGTCTTTACACTCCAGATCAAAGTCTTCCATATCCCAGAATTGTCACCAGATGGCCTACTATTCAGACCAAATCAAGTCAAATGCATCACTGCCAATCAAAGGTCAGATGGCCCCCTTGATACTCTCTTCTGCTGCCCATCATGATTTTTGCATATCAAAACAGCACAATATAATGTGTTGTAGTCAATTATATGTTGGCTTCATTGTTTCATAGTTTCCTGTGCAACACTTTGGCATGCAATGGTATAAAAATATAAATAAACCAAAAATAGCAAAACAGGTCACATCCAAACACTACCAGGAGCCAAGAGTAATTGCTTTCAAGTAGTAATTTCCAGAAGCATAGTTACAGTATATTGATATGCAAGGAGAGGAAACTGGGAAACCTTCAGATACTTCAAACCCCAACGTTTCAGGGCTGGGATTCATTTTTTTTTTACTATACTGTGGGTGTGGCTTGGTGGGTGTGGCTTGGTTTGGTGGGTGTGGCTTGGTGGGTGTGGCAGGGGAAGGATACTGCAAAATGTCCATTCCCATCGACTCCAGGAGAAGGTTACTGCAAAATCGCCTTTCCTCCTGATCAGCTGGGACAGTCAGAGGTGGTATTTACTGATTCTCCGAACTATTCAAAATTTCGGCTACCGGTTCTGCAGACCTGGTCAGAACCAACTGAAGACCACCTCTGCAACATTCCCAATCATTATAGGTGGCCAAAATTCTTGACTAAATTGTTTGGAGCTAGGTTGCCTATCCTTGTGATATAGCAAATACATCAAAGCATTCACAACATTTTTAAAAAACTCAAAAGTTTGGACTACAAGAACCTTTCCCAAAGCCTAGCATTTCTGGAATCTGTGGTCCCACCACACCAGGTTTAAGAAGGCGACTCGGTTGTATGAGTAAGACATAACAAATTTCTTTTTCTCTGAGCTGAGCCAATGTGCTCCTTTCAAAGTCTAATAATGTTTTCTTGCTAGTAACGTAAATGAAATGCCATTATATTAAATCTACATCTACATACAGAGTGAGCTAGCCCCCATTCATGGCCCAGTGGGATGCCACGAGAGAGATCTTGTTTGGGAGGAGTTTGACCCCGTTACTTCCGAGGATATGGACAGGCTACGTGGGCGACTGCGAGCCACCACATGTTCATTGGACCCGTGCCCCTCCTGGCTTGTACTGGCATCCTGGGAGGTGACACGAGGCTGGCTCCAAGAGGTTATCAACGCATCCTTGAGTGAGGGTTCCTTGCCTGCCTCCCTAAAAGAGGCTATGGTGAGGCCCCTCCTCAAGAAGCCCTCTTTGGACCCAGCTCTTTTGAACAACTACCGTCCAGTCTCCAACCTTCCCTTCTTGGCGAAGGTTGTTGAGAGTGTGGTGGCACAACAGTTTCCCCGTCACCTGGAGGAAGTTGACTATCTAGATCCGCGCCAGTCCGGCTTTCGGCCCGGGCATAGCACCGAGACGGCATTGGTCGCGTTGGTAGATGATCTCTGGAGGGCCAGAGATGGGGGATGTTCCTCCATCCTGGTCCTATTAGACCTCTCGGCGGCTTTTGATACCATCGACCATGGTATCCTATTGCATCGGCTGGGGGGGTTGGGGGTGGGAGGCACCGTTTTACGGTGGTTCTCCTCCTACCTCTCTGGCCGATCGCAATTTGTGCGGGCAGGAGAGCAGAGGTCGACCCCGAGACCCCTCACATGCGGGGTGCCTCAGGGGTCGGTCCTCTCGCCTCTCCTGTTTAATGCATACATGAAGCCGCTGGGTGAGATCATCCGTGGTTTTGGGGTAGAATACCATCTGTACGCTGATGACACCCAGCTGTACATATCTACCCCAAACCACCCCAACGATGCCGTAGCGGTGATGTGCCAGTGCGTGGAAGCCGTGCGGATCTGGATGGGAAGTAACGGACTTAGGCTCAACCCGACCAAGACCGAGTGGCTGTGGTTTCCGGCTGCCCGATTCAACCAGCTTTCTCCAACGCTGGCCATAGGGGGCGAACATCTTGCCCCTGTGGATGGGGCGCGCAATTTGGGTGTCCTCCTGGATACCCGGCTGTCTATGGAAGAGCAAGTGACAGCCGTGGCCAGGAGGGCGTTTTACCAGGTTCGCCTGGTTCGCCAATTGCGCCCCCTATTGGATCGGGACGCCCTTCGCACAGTCACTCATGCCCTCGTGACATCCCGACTGGACTATTGTAACTCTCTCTACATGGGGCTCCCCTTGAGGTGCACCCGGAGGCTTCAGTTAGTTCAGAATGCAGCCGCGCGAGCAATTATGGGCACCTCTAGGTTTGCCCACGTAACACCGCTCTTGCGCGAGCTGCACTGGCTACCTGTCGTCTTCCGGGTGCGCTTCAAGGTGTTAATTATCATCTTCAAAGCGCTCCATGGCTCGGGACCTAGCTATCTGCGAGATCGGATCCTGCCCCACACATCCTCACGACCGATTCGCTCCCACAGAGAGGGGCTTCTCCGGGTGCCGTCCACTAGACTTTGTCAGCGGGCGACGCCCAGGGGAAGGGCGCTCTCTGTGGCGGGCCCGGCCCTCTGGAACGACCTTCCCCCTGATATTAGGACGACCACTGACCTCCGCTCCTTCCGTGTAAAATTGAAGACCTATCTCTTTCGACTGGCCGGCCTTGAATAGTTCTCTCTGTCTATTGACTCCAAATTTTAGTGGGTTCTTAATTTTATATTTTTAGCACGGGTAAATATTATTTAATTCTATTTTAATGTATGTATGCTGTATTTATTGTATATTGTTTTTAGCTTTGCCTGTGCACCGCCCCGGGTCCCTGTGGGGAGAGGGTGCGGTTAATAAATTTCAATTTCAATTCAATTCAATTTCAATCTCAGAAATCAGGATGTTAACACTAACCAGACCGTAAAGATATGTAGGTTTCTGCTTTTTATAAACAGGGACTTCTTCCCCCACCACACACTCATATTTTTTTTTTGTTAAAATTGTGCTGGGGGCTTCTAATTGCAGTGATGTTTATGGACTGGTTGACCTTTATGTGTTTTGAGAGCTGCCATGAAATGAAAAATCCTCCTGGAAAAAATAACCCTATCGGAAAAATAAAGAAGGCACAATTAAACAAGGTTAATGGAAGAAGGGCCAGTTCACAGATGGCCCAAGCATTTTGATTCTGCCTGGAAGAAGCTGTGGAGGTGAACCTGAGGGCCATTCATTTGTAGACCCCTTAATGAGAGCCATATGCACAGAACTGCCTATTCAGCAGCCATGTGCTGCTTAAACAGTCCAAGGATGGGACAGTAAATTCATGCAAACTACAAGATAGAATCAGACCCATCCATATAAACAAAAGAGAGTCAATACCCAGTTGCTAAAGATCAGTATGTAGATGCTTTTCCTCTGTATTCCTGTTGTTGTTGTTATTGTTGTTGTTGTTAGTTGTGAAGTCTTGTCCAACCCGTGACCCCATGGACAACGTTCCTCCAGGTCTTCCTGTCCTCTACCATCCTCCGGAGTCCATTTAAGGTCACACTGACTGCTTCGGTGACTCCATCCAACCACCTCATTCTCTATCGTCCCCTTCTTCTTTTGTCCTCAATCTTTCCCAGCATTAGGCTCTCCTCCAGTGACTCCTTCCTTCTCATTCCTCATGCCGATAAAGCCCTTTTATTTAATTTACAGCGAATTCCTCTCCAGCAAAGTCCCGGCCCACAGTCTTTCAAGATAATTCGCAATTATCAACCTTTATCAGGCTTGGAGATTGGCCATGCAGATATCTTTCAGACACCACAATACTTGGCAAGAATGCAAGAATGAACTAAATTGTCTCCTGCAAACACCCCTCCCTTTTCACTCCTCTTTTATTCCCTATGGGAGGGGCCATTAATCATCCACCTGTGGGTTTACTCCCAAGTTGACCCTTGTTTCTTAGCTATTCCCTTTGTTTGGCTACTCTGTGTAGGCGCACACTACACAGAGTAGCCAAACAGACTCCAGCTATTTGTCTGCCTCACTGATGTCTGAATCTGAAGGCAGCTGATAACTGTCAAATGGCCCTGGCTCCATCTCTGCCTCCGACGCAGAGCGCTCATCAGAGCCTTCCCCAGAATCCAGGACTAGCCCATGTTCTTTCCCAACCTCCTCACTGTCCGAATCTGCTGGCAGCTCCATTGGCCAGCCCACAACAAGAGGGAGAAGAACAAATGAGATTGAGGACCTGATCTGTGAAGAGAAGGATCTCAAACAGCTGGCTACATTGAGTAATGGTTTGAGGTCCTCAAGGCAAACAAATTAAACCTTCTTGAAGGTCCTTATCTAGCTATGTTTCTGTCCTCCTGCCACTTTCAGTAGAAGGACAATGGAAGAACAGAAATTTAGACGTTGAGCAAACTAGTTGACTAGAGAGGAAGCAAGAATGAGAGGCCAAGAAAATTTGTGGGTCACCTCTATCAATGCATTACCATACAAAATACAACTGCCTCTTTGTGAATTGCCACTTGTTCTTGTTTCTCCAAATTTGAATGTGGAACTAACTACGGTATATATTTTTGCAAACCAGTGGGCTCCAGATGGGAGTTGGTCTGGTGATCTCCAGATGGACCTCACTCCCTGGGGCCTGAATCCTTTATGGTGTTATTTTATTTAAGCACTGTGGAAGTGACAGGGCACATTTCTCTTTCGGTAGTAAGTCCCATTTCTCTGCGGGAGTCTGAAGGCAATGGAATATCAGCTAAAAGGTCACTAATTGGTACACTTCCATCTGCACAACCCCACTGAGTGCGTAGGAGTAGAGCAACAGCAAAGATATTCTCATCCTTTCTTCATTCAAAGGTATGTGCAGCCTGGCTAATATGGACTTCCCCCCTATGGAAAATTCATGCTTTGGATCCTTTTCCTCCATCGTTTTCCATCGCACAACCTTTGCTTGCTGTACTTACCACAAATATTAATACCCTGGAAAAAACGCCAGAAGGTATTTGTTTTGTCTTCTTGTTTCATGTAAGATAATTTATATTGTAGAAGTGGAATATTTGCTTTATTTAATCATTTTTGCCTTAGGGAAGAATAAATAAATTGCAGACATAAATCCATGAAATACGATCCAAAACTTCAAAAGACAATGTGATTTTTCAGGCACACCGTACAGCTGTATAAGGCATGCTCATTAATTCAAGACACAAAATATCAGTCCCATGTAGCTTTTGCCTGTATTAGCATCTAACATCTTCTGTTGGAGAAGAATTCACTTCACTATTATCAATAAAATTTAATATTTAATTTAATTTAATTTAATTTAATTTAATTTAATTTAATTTAATTTAATTTAATTTAATTTAATTTAATTTAATTTAATTTAATTTAATTTAATTTAATTTAATTTAATTTAATTTAATTTAATTTAATAATTTAATTTAATTAATTTAATTTAATTATTTAATTTAAATCGCTGTTCAATTCCAAACAAATCAGGGTGGCTCGCAACATAATACAGATATACAACACAATCCAGAAACATATTCAGCAAAAAACAAATAAACACAGATGTAAAAACCAACAACAAAATGAATCTGGCCAGCAACAGAATTTTCAATGGCTCCAGCAATTACCAAAATGAAAAGCCAGATCTTTAAGGTCCTCCAGAGGTGGGAACCACCCAGCTTGCAGGAAGAATCGAAAGGGTCATGAACTTGTGAACCAAACATCACACGAGGACAGTCCTGGGATTCAAATAATTTAACAACCAGTTCTCTGCCCTAACTGGTTCTCTGCCCAGCTGGGTAGATGGGACTCAGTGGTCATGTGACTGGATGGGTGTGGCCAACTCAACATCACTCACGTTGATGGGCGTTTCGCCTTAGCTCTACAATGTAATAAGGGTTAACCAGAGAGGCAGATTCTGTAAGCAGGGCAATAAAGATTTGACTAGAAACAACACCACAATGTTTCCTTCCTGACTTCCCTACAGGATTAGCCATGTAAAGTGGGAAAAAACCCAAAATGAGATTTCTTCCAACAACCGGTTCTCCGAACTGCTTAGAAAGTTAACAACCGGTTCTCCCGAATAAGTGCGAACTGGCTGAATCCCACCACTGAATGAGGAGTGAAGATGCACACCATATCCAGTTAGGGTCATGACCAGGTGTCCGTTATCGCCTCTGGTGTGTTTACTTTGATGGCATTACTGATTAAACAGATAAGCCACCATCAAAGCTAGTAAACACTATTGCTACTATCCATAATTGAGAAGTAAGAACCTCACTACTGGAAGCAACTCTGGAAGTAGGAATTAAAGCACTGAAAATAACATCATACTCTGTCTCCATAATTGCTACAGTAAGTTACACCCCCAACATCCATTTGAATCTGATGGCCTTGAAGTGATCAACTATAACCAAGGATGCTAGAAGCATTTAAGGTGATGAGGACTTACTGATTCAGCAGATAGATCTTGTTTGCTCCTCTCAGGAATAGAAACCCACTTTAACCTGTGATCTAAAGGGGAAAGATGTATATCACAGTCCTATTTAAACATCTGATGGAGCAGTGGTTAAAATGCTGTATTGCTAACTCTGCCCCCAACCTAGAGTTTAATCCTGACTGGCTCAAGTTCAACTCAGCCTTCCATCCTTCCAAGGTCAGTAAAATGAGGACCTGTGTCAATGCTGGCTGTGGAATTCTGGGAGTTGAAGTCCACACATCTTAAAATGCCTAAGGTTGGGAAGCACTGATCTAAAGAGACTTCGGCATTAATAGCAAAGCTTGCTATTGGTCATCTGCAGGACAGGGATCTGAATGTGAAAATCTATTAAAAAATAATATCTGTGTCTTGGCAGGCTTGGAACAGCTGCAACACAGGACTGCTATATGTCATACCTAAATGTCACATCACCTTAATTTGCACACAACAGATATTTCAGTAAATATTTATAAAGCTGAAGAACTGCGATTAAAAGGATAAACATTGTTCTCTGGAGGGAAATTCTCCTTGTTTGAACTTCAGGGCATTATGAATGAATCAACCAAAATAGAAACAGGGAATAAATCCAACACCATGAATTTTGACCTCCATGAATATTATCATCTGACAGCTCTGTAAAAGTAGGAAAGAGACTTTCCAGTTTAAAAAAAAACAAACAAGACAAAAACAGCATAGTTTTTCCTGCATTTGTTACTAAGTACAGCTATAATTAAACTACCGTATTTTTCAGAGTATAAGACAGAGTATAAGACGCAGCAAGGTTTTGAAACGGAATTTTTTTTAAAAAAAGTTTGCAAACCTCCCCAAAAAGTTGCACTCTGCAAACCTCCCCAAAATGGCCCATTTTTCACGAAAATGGGTGCATTTGTTTTTGTTTTTTAAAAAGGACATGAATAGCCCTAAGGAGGCTTGTAGAGTGCTCCTGGGGCGGGGGGGCAAAAACGAGCAAAAAAGGCCCATTATTCACTCACTTCTGCTCTCCCTAGCCCCCAGGAGCTCTCTGAGAGCCTCCTAAAGGCTCTGCATGGCCATTTTGGTGAGGGGACAGAGTTTTGGGAGTCCAAAAATGCTGTATTTCAGTGTATAAGACACACCCAGATTTTCAGCCTCTTTGAGGAAAAAAGGTGTCTTATACTTAGAAAAATATGGTAGTACTACTAGGAGGATGCATTCAAAAGTAGATTGCAGGTAGTTCTCAACTTACAATTACAACTGAGCCCAAATTTTCCATTGTTAAGCAAGGCAGTTGTTAAGTTGCGCCTCATTTTATGACCTTTTTGCCACGGTTGTTAAGCAAATCACTGCAGTTGTTAAATGAACCATGGTTTTGTTAAGCAAATCCTGTTTTCGCCATTGACTTTGCTTGTCAGAGGCCAGCTGGGAAGGTCAACAAATGGTGATTACATGACCCCCAAGCCAATGCAACTGTCATAAATGCATGCCAGTTGCCAAGTGCCTGAATTTTGATCATGTGACCATGGGGAGGCTACAGTGGGTCATAGGTGTGGAAAACAGCCATAAGTCACTTTTTTCAGTGCCTTTGTAACTTTGAGTGGTCACTAAATGACTGGTTGTAAGTGGAGGATTATCCGTATTTCTTTCTTCCAAAAATATGTCTTTAGAGAGTCTCAGTCATCCGGGTCATGGTTGCCCCAAAGGTGTTTTTTCAAGAGGCAAGTGGACTTTCTGGGTTTCTTTTTTGAAGATGTTTCACTTCTCATCCAAGAAGCTTCTTTCAGCTCTGGGCTTGATGGTGTGGAATGGAAAGATTCATACTCTTTGCAAACAGTTGGTCATTTGCATTATTTTAGAGAGTCGTTGAGGTCACCTGGAGGTTTAAGGTATCCTCAAGGTCATCTGAGTAGTGAAAATGGGTGTGGAGCTTTCTTGGAATAGCTGAAAGGATTGCTTGTAGACTGGAGATAAATACAATACAATACAATAGCAGAGTTGGAAGGGACCTTGGAGGTCTTCTAGTCCAACCCCCTGCCTAGGCAGGAAACCCTATACAGTTTCAGACAAATGGCTATCCAACATCTCCTTAAAGACTTCCAGGGTTGGGGCATTCACAACTTCTGGAGGCAACTTCTGTTCCACCGATTAATTGTTCTAACTGTCAGGAAATTTCTCCTCAGTTTTAAGTTGTTTCTCTCCTTTATTAGTTTCCACCCGTTGCTTCTTGTTCTGCCCTCAGGTGCTTTGGAGAATGATGTCGTATCCCTCCCACTCTGTTGAGAGAGGGCTGTACAATTTTGACATAGATGGCCTCTTTGACCCCTCTTTCAAACTCTGTCGAAAACATAGATTTTGCTGTCTTCAAAAAATTGTTCTTTACCAAAAAAAAAATGCAATTTTAAAAAAAGTTACAGTTCTCAACCTTCCCAATACCGCAACCCTTTAATACAGTTCCTGATGTTGTGATGACCCTCAACCATAAAATTGGTGTCTCGGTTCCCAAGACCATTGAAAATATGTGTTTTCCAATGGTCTTAGGTGACCTCTGTGAAAGGGTCGTTTGACCGCCAAAGGGGTCCTGACCCACAGGTTGAGAACTACTGCTCTACAACATTATGTTGGAATCAAAATTGAAACATTGCTCAACCCTACTATTTAGCTTAATCCATAGAGGGCCTAGATATAAATACTTCAGTCCTAATGATACTGTATGAGTAGGTTAATTCCATGGAAAGCTTTGGAATAGGGTGTAGGAAGTTAGTTCCCACCCCTCTGCTGGAAGAATGAAATAGTCTAGGAAATATTAAAAAGGCAGAATGTTATATTTCCTTGGATGAGAAGCAGAGAAACATGTTTTTAAGGCAGAAAGCAGACTCACTCTTAATAGCTCCCACCCTCCTCAATAGCCCACAGCAGATGTCAGCACTTAAGAGATAAAGAGATAGCTAGGCCTATTCATAAGCAAATGCCCTCACCCAAGATCCAACAAAGGTAGGATTAGCCCTCCACCCATCTAGCAACAGAACTCACCACATGGCATCTGGGGAGATTACATCACCCAGAAAGATTCAACCAAGTGTGGGACTCAAGACACTACACAGTGACCCCTGCATGACCCCATGGGAATCTGACAGAATACATTTCTTACACAGGAACTGGAAGCTCCAAAGCGGGACCCAAATATATATCTATAGCTCCCTCTCTCTCCCTCTCCCTCTCCCTCCCTCCCATGTGATTTTTTTCTTTTGCCCAGGATCTCAAACTATGTAGTCCTGTCTACCATTAAATCATCTTTCCAAACAGCTTCCATGTTTCCATTGTCTTTCTCCCCACTTGGAACTGAACCCAGATGGACATTTCTTCCAGCAAGGGGAAATAGGCCCTTGGCAACATGGAAATGAAAGTTGCAGCTAGTTACAGCTCTGCTGGTCACCAAAGAAGAGTTCTGAGACTAGGGAAGGAGTGGGGTGGAGATGACCTTCGAGTTACTGAATCCAATATTTCCCATTTGCTGGGGAAGCTCCAGGATGAATCCCTTTTCTGTGTCAGGCTGAACTTGACATTAACTTATCATAACCATTGGAAGTAATAAAAGAACAAGTTACAGAAAAGTAATGGGGGAAGAGAAAAACTCCTTGCCATTCAGACACAGAAACTCATATCCTGGTCCAGTTGTCAACCCTGAAGTGGAAATAGCTGAGGCCATCCACACAACAGAGGGAGGGGAGAAATAGTTAGATGGGGTTTGTAGCCAAAACAATAAAACTGTCCTGTGGGAACCCAAGGACGTTCTCACAGGTGGTTGTCCAGAGGAGGAGTGAAGTAGCAGTGGAATCAACTTACCTTCACTAACGGTTCACAAATGTGAGCACACGTACCACCTTCAGGCATGCGCAGGACCTTCCATGCATGCACAGACCATCAAAAAGTGGGAGGTGATGACATCTGGATGGATTGGCGGAGCCTCCCACTGCCGCCACTACCGATTCACCTGAACCGGATAGAACCAGGTGAATTGCACCACTGGAGTGAAGTAACCAAGCAACCACCCAGTTCCTGGATTGGACAGTGTGACCAGTGATTCGGTGGGAAAGGGAAAACTTTTACTTTTAATTAGGTGAAAGCCACGGGAACCTTTAGAGTCGACTTTCACCAATTGTTGTGCTAATACGATATACCCAATAAAACTGTTCTTTGAAGAACTTTCCTGCCTTGGAGTTCAAATTTCTATGAGTGTATTACTTGGAACGCTGACACCAGTCTTAGTGAATAACAGAAGTTTGGAAATGACAGACAATCTACTATTTCACACATTTTGCCCTATTTAGAATTGCACTACTATTTATTCATAAACAGGAATCAACAAGCAGGTTTGGCAAGCCCCATGATAAAATATAATAAAAAGTTGCAACTACAGAAGGAGGAGGAGGGGAGGAAGAGAAGGAGAAGGAAGAAAAAAAGGAAACAGATAGCAATGTTATTACTTATAAGTGTATGACTGTTACAATGCTGCCCCAAAATTAGCCAGATAAGCGGGATCAGATTTTCCATTCGTTTTTTAAAAAGTTTTTTTTATTTTTACACATGCAAAACAAACAAAACATATAAACTTATAACATCCTCATCAATTACGTATAGTATGTCATTTGGTTACAAGATTTTTGTGCTTCCATATTTCAATTACATATACAGTCACTAAACACCCACCCAATATAGATAAATACATCACTATTCTTATGCATCATATATTCGGATTTGCCATTCTTAAAATCTTTTCAATTTATTGCCTGAATTGATATGCAGAGTTTGGCAACTGAAATTGCACCGGTCTCTGGGTTTGTGACTGTGTTATCGGGCGGTATTGCTAGATTCCCTGATTTTAAACTAGAGGGTTTTCCCACACACACCCTAAGACAGTGATGGCGAACCTTTTTGTTGTTGGGTGCCAAGAATGTGAGGGCGCATGCATATTAGCATGTGTGTGTGCCAGCACTCATAATGCAAAGTGCCCCCCCCCACATGCACATGTGTGCACAACGTCCCACACACTCTCCCCCACCCCATGCGTGCCACACTGCTTGCCTCCAAGCTGAGCTTGGTATGTCCTCCAAAGGGCTGGGGAAGGCATTTTCACCCTCGTCAGGCTCCAGAAAAGGCTCCAGAAATGAACTTCCAATAGGTGTTTTTGCCCTCCTCAGGCTCCGGAGGCTTTCCTGAAGCCTGGGGAGGGTGAAAACGGCCTCCTCCACTCCCCTGGAATGCCGAAAATCAACTGGCTGGCACACACACCTGCGCTGGAGCTGATGGCTCGGGTGGCAGCAGATGTGGCTCCATGTGCCACCTGTGGCACCCATGCCATAGGTTCGCCTTCACGGCCCTAAGATATAGGTACCTACACACCAGTGGTGGGATTCCAAATCTTTTCCTACTGATTTTATCAGAGACGCTTTGCGCATGCGCGCAGCACTCAAAGACAGCCCTCAGTGTCAGCACTGGTGAGCTGAGCTGTTTTTTTTTAAACTCAGCTGAGGTGCCGAAATCCACTCTGCTGTGTGAATCAGCTGAGCTAAAAAAACAAGGGAATATAGGACTGGGAACAGAGGGGGTATTTGCCAGTTCTCTGAACTACTCAACATTTCTGCTACTGGTTCGCCCGAACCGGTCTGAACCAGCTGAATACCACCACACCATTTCTGTCTCCCTTTGACACTCTTGTAAACATTATGAAGCCAATCTGCCATTGTTCTGATTCTGGTGAGCTCTAAGCACTGGACAGATGTACTATCGGGCCTGCAGTCATATTCCTTTTAGGATCTTTGGCCTGCCACACTTTCTATTATTCTACTATGCTGTTTCATTAGTGGGGAATAGGTAGGGGGGAAATAGTAAGGAGTAGAATGTTGTTGTCAAAATAAAGCATTCCTTTCTAGAAGCCCAAGGTCATCTTTTGTCTCCGCACCTCTGCACCTGACCGGAACTAGATGGGTGGAAATAACCGGGGTGGCAGAAGAAGATTGGACCATGAGATGGACTTGTGTTTGTGAGGACAAGATCATAAACTTTCAACTGGGGGCAAACCCAGGAAGCTTTCAGATTCAGGTTTCCACAGATTGTACCAACATGTCTCTCTTATTAAATTGGAACTTTGATGAAAGCTACGCCTTGAACTCTGACTTAATTCTAGATGATATTTGGAATGCTGACGTGTACCATGAGCCAGTCAGTGCTTCATCCAGATGACCAATAGGGAAATATAACACTCAGTCAATGCTCTTTCCCAAACTACCCCTAGTTTTAAACCTTCAAAAATCCCCTCACCTTACTTCCCACAAAAAGGAGATGACATGAGCTACCCATCCCGTGTTCCATGCCTGTCGGTTTGTTGTTCAAAGTGTCTTCTGTTTCCAGGAGATGACAACCACGAGTTTCCATTATGTCCTTCTGATTCATGGTTGGCTGTGGGACAGAAAGATCTGGTAAGGCCCTTATCTCTTCCACATTCTATGGCACTGACCAAATGGTGTTGGTTCATCTGCTTTTAAATGTGTTTTCTCTGGAGAGCTGCAGCAAAAATAAGACATTTCAAATGAACATGGACAGAGCCAGGCAAATTGAGTCAATTTTTCAAACTTCCTGACTTGTGAGATTAGACAATCCAGAGATGATTCTGAACAGCCACAAAGCCCTCCTGCAGAAGTGTCCTAAAATGCTCCTTCCAAGGCCTGGAAGAAGAAAAGATCATTGAGCAGGATGTGTTTATTGGACCAGTTGTTGCTTGATGACAACTGATGATCTCTTTGATTGCACAATCTGAATTGCACTAATCAGTTCTATGGAAAATTCATGATGTAATCTTCTTTCCCTACTCTTCCCAAAGATTAGGACGTGCTTTTATTCTGTTTACTAATGAATTGATTAAGAAACCAGAATAAAGCCAGTTTTTGCAGTCTCCTTTGTTCTTCTCTGCAGTGAAAACTTTGACGTGGAAAATGAAAATAAACTTGTTTAAATAATGAAGCAGTTAAATAGTCTGACTAAATGTTATAGGATTTCAAGTATTTTTTTTAAAATTGGAACATATTGCTGAGATCCAGATTTTTCTTTGTACTTGTAAAACTGTGTGATTTTGTTTCATTTGCAACTGGTGGAATTACGGATTATTTTGGGTATCACAAAGTATATTGTCTATTTGCTTTCTTAGTGAATAAAGAAAAAATGTTTCATTTTAGGAGAGTATATAACAGCAGTACTCCTCTCCTGCCCAATTGCATCTTTATTGCATTATTACACTTAAATATATTGAATATGGACAGCATTTCATGCATCAACATACAGAAAATGTATATTATTGTCCCAAACCTTTATAAAAGATCTTTGGTATCTCAGTATATCTTCTAGCAGCAAACATGTCAACAGACATATATGCCTATCTGAGTAATACATGAGAGTGCATTATAATCTATATAAATAAAAATGTAACAAGAATTTGTTCAAAACCGCTAATCTCCGAAAGTACTGCACCGATCGCTTCCAAATTTTCACACAATGTTCCTTTCGAATACGGCACCAATGATATATATAATTTGTGTAGATGTCACACCTGTGCCAGGTACACGCAACAGAAATGTAAAAAATGTAGGTAGATGGATACAGAGAGAGCAGTGGGCCACAGGTATTATGTCATCCTTTATAACATAAAATACTCTGTCCATAAGATGCTAAATACAGTAGGTAGGTAGGTAGGTAGCTATAGGGATAGAGAGAGGGAGGGAGAAATGCAGTAGGTAGGTAGGTAGGTAGGTAGGTAGGTAGGTAGGTAGGTATGTAGGTAGGTAGGTAGGTAGGTAGGTAGAGGGATAGAGAGAGGCAGAAATATAGTAGGTACATAGGTTGGGGTTATACGGTGATTGTGTGTATGTATTTGTGTAGATCTACACACAGATTGGTTGGCCTTTTAACCAGACTGGGCCACAGCAACATATAGCCGGGAATGGCTAGTAGCCTTATAAATATCTGGCTATCAAACTACAAGGAGAACACCAATTCCTTGGTGGGTAGCAACAAACTCAGGCTCAACCCGTCCAAGACCGAGTGGTTGTGGTTTCCGGCACCCCGGTACAGCCAGGTAAGTCCAACACTGGCCATAGGGGGCGTACAACTAGCCCTCGTGGAGAGGGCGCACAACTTGGGTGTCCTCCTGGATTCCCGGCTGACCATGGAGGACCATGTGTCGGCCGTGGCCAGGGGGGCATTCTATCAGGTACGCCTGATACGCCAGTTGCGCCCCTTACTGGACCGGGGAGCCCTTCGCACAGTCACTCAGGCATTGGTGACATCCCGGCTGGACTACAGCAATGCTCTCTACATGGGGCTCCCCTTGAGGTGCATTCGAAGGTTGCAGTTGGTCCAGAATGCGGCCGCGTGGGTAATTATGGGTGCCTCAAGGCAATCCCACATAACACCTCTCCTGCGCAAGCTGCACTGGCTATCTGTGGCCTTTCAGGTGCGCTTCAAGGTGCTGACGATCATCTTCAAAGCGCTCCATGGCTCGGGGTCTAGCTATATTCGCGACCGCCTCTTGCCCCATACATCCCTTCGACCGATCCGCTCCCACAGAGAGGGCCTTCTCAGGGTACCGTCGGCCGGACAATGCCGGTTGGCGGTGCCCAGGGGAAGAGCCTTCTCTGTGGCGGGCCCTGCCCTCTGGAATGACCTACCCCCCTATTTACGCACCATCATGGACCTCCGCCTTTTCCGCCAACGTCTTAAAACTCATTTATTTCATCAAGCTGGCCTAGCATAATCCCCCGTTCTGATTCTTATAGGGATAATTTTATAGGGATAATTTTTAAATTTTAGAGTTTTATCAATTTTAGCACAGGGAATATTTAATTAGTTTTTAACAATTTTGGATTTTTGTATTTTGTATGTTGTAATGATGCCTGTGCGCTGCCCTGGGTCCTTTTTTAGGAGAAGGGTGGGGTATAAATTTAATAAAATAAAATAAAAAATAAAAATTTAAAACGCTCCATGGCACGGGACCTAGTTATTTGTGAGACCGTCTCCTACCTCATACATCCCTTCGACCGATTCGCTCCCATAGAGAGGGACTTCTCCGGGTGCCGTCCGCCGGGCAATGCCGGTTGGCGACCCCCTGGGGAAGGGCCTTCTCTATGGCGGGCCCAGCCCTCTGAAACGACCTGCCCCCCGAACTCCGGACCACCATGGACCTCCACCTCTTCCACCAACATTTGAAGACTCATCATTTCCAACTAGCTGGCCTAGCCTAGTCCCTGAGACCACTTTCGTAGACTGAGTAGCAAATTATCTTGAGGGTTTTAATGTGTGGGTATGTTTTAGGGAATTTTTAGCACAGGGCATTTAAATTTAATTAGATTTTATTCTGTAGTCTTATTTATTATACATCCGTTTTTATTGACATGTTTGTATTTCCATTTTTAATTTCCTTTGCACCGCCCTGAGTCCCTTCGGGGAGAGAGGCGTGGTATAAAAATTAAATTTAAAAAAAAATTCACTCCAAGGGTGGGTTCCGGCAGGCATTACTGCTGGTTTGCCTGTGTGCACTTGATGCATGCATGTGCACTTGATGTGTGCTGCATGCTCTTGATGTGTGCTGCATGCACTTGATGTGTGCTGCATGCACATGCACAGTACAGTTAAAATTGTTCTGCGCATGTGCAGAACTGAAAAACAAGATGACGGTACCTATGGCGCCACCTGGAGAACTGGTTCTGGATGTGGCAGGCCTCGGTCACTGCTGGTTCCAGTGACCCAGGCCACCAAACCACTACCGGTTCAGCCAAAGCGGTCCGAACTGGTAGGAACCCACCACTGTTCCACTCCATTCTTCATGGTTTCACACAGATCTTTCAGACGCAAAGCCAGGCTATCCAAGTTAAAAGATCCTTTACGACAGAGATCTTCAAACTTGGCAACTTTAAGACTTGCTGACTTTAACTCCCAGAATTCTCCAGCCAGCTATGCTGAAGTCCACAAGTCTTAAAGTTGCCAAGTTTGGGGACCCCTCCTTTACGACCTCTAAGAATGAATGCATCCCCGCTTGTTTTCATGGATGGTTTTACTTTAGGGACAAGAGAGGAGTATATCAAAATATTGGTCTTTCCCAGTTTTTCCCAGACTTCTTTTAAACTAGCCCCTTTAAACAGAT
The DNA here is from genome assembly GCA_039707465.1 of Rhabdophis nuchalis. Lineage (NCBI taxonomy): Eukaryota > Metazoa > Chordata > Lepidosauria > Squamata > Natricidae > Rhabdophis > Rhabdophis nuchalis. Next base: position 228,003,184 of record CM077644.1, read on the forward strand.
CACTTGTATGTAAAGTAGAAATTCTCAGGGGCCAGGATTCTGGGAAATCTGAGCTCCTAAATCTACGTGTTAGAATGAACATCTGGGGAACCACAACGAATTATTTTAGCACCACGAACTCTACTGCTCTCCCCAATAGCTGTCAAACTTGATTACCCTAACGATGCATTTCATTCTTTGGCTCGGATTTTGCACAAGAATTGCTATCTCAAAATATTACTTCCCCCTCCCCGCCTTTTGTAATTTTTTTCTCCTTGATGACCGTGCTATCGAGGCAAGAGCCTTGAGTAAGCGAAGAGAATTCCCAAGGTTGGCTTCTTCAGAGCCCAGATCACGTCTGGATTTTCTCATTTCCTCTCCTGCCAAACAATCAGCCGCAGAGCCAGAAGCGGACATGATCCAGCTGCTGTAAACTTCTTGGGTGAACCAATTTGTGTGCCTGGTGGTGGAGAGAAGAGGTGCTGTTTTTCCGAGGTGCACTAAACATCACTATATTTGAATCCATCCACCGCTGATACCAAAAGGCTACTGTAAATGGCTTTGATCTGGGTAGGCAGAGATCATAGGAAATAGTGGAGATACCGAATAAACCGGGAAATCTACGCTTCTCTCTTGTCTTCTCTCATTCTCATTTCTGCCCCTCAAAAATACAAGAATAGATTATTTTGTTGTTTTCGGTGCTTCCTTTCTCTGTAGGTTCAGTTTTGCTTGCTCCTCTTGTCTTTAGTCATTCACTATCTGTCATCTGCTCTCTCTTTTTTCTTTCATGACTGACTTGCTATTGTTATCCAGAAACGGGAGTCTTTCTGCCTCTAGTTCAAGAAAGAACTAGAACAGGGAGGGCTAACCTTTTCAGCGCTGAGTGCCAAAAGTGCATGTGCGTGCACACATCCATAATGCAATGGGTGTGTGACCCTTGCACGCCCCACGCCCCATGCAAGTGTGTGAGACCCCTTGTATGAGACCCCCTGCGCATGCACCTGAGACCCCCATGCATGCCCCCCATGCATGTGCATGTGTCTCCTGCATGAGCCCCTCCCCCCATGCATGTGCGGCAGAGACCCCAAAACCAGCTGGCTGGTGGGAGGCACGCACGCAAATGAAATTCAATGGGGAAAAGAATAAGGTTCTACATTTAGGCAAGAAAAACAAAATGCACAGTATAGGTGGTACCTTGCTCAATAGTAGCAACTGTGAGAGGGATCTTGGAGTCCTAGTGGAGAATCATTTAAATATGAGCCATCAGTGTGCAGCAGCTGCCAAAAAAGCCAACCCAGTTCTAGGCTGCATAAACAAGATCATGTGAAGTGTTAATAACACTTTATAATGCCTTGGTAAGGCCACACTTGGAATACTGCACTCAGTTTTGGTCACCATGATGTAAAAAAGATGTGGAGACTCTAGAAAGAGTGCAGAGAAGAGCAACAAAGATGATTAGGGGACTGGAGGATAAAACATATGAAGAACAGTTGCAGGAACTGAGCATGTCTACTTCAGAGGTCTTCGAACTTGGCAACTTTAAGACTCATGGACTTCTGGGAGTTGAAGTCCAGAACAGAAACACTGTTATCATGTCACCCCTAGTCCTTCTTTTCATTAAACTAGACTAGGGGTCCCCAAACTTGGCAACTTTAAGACTTGGGGACTTCAACTCCCAGAAGTCCACAAGTCTTAAAGTTGCCAAGTTTGAAGACCTCTGAAGTAGACATGCCCAGTTCCTGCAACCGTTCTTCATAAGTTTTAGCCTCCAGTCCCCTAATCATCTTTGTTGCTCTTCTCTGTACTCTTTCTAGAGTCTCAACATCTTTTTTACATCGTGGCGACCAAAACTGAATGCAGTATTCCAAGTTTGGCCATACCACAATTGAAGATGGAATTATTATATTTTTTAAAAATTTTTTTGTTAAGATTCTGCTTTCCTGTTCTTTGAGTTCAAACATTTCTACAAATATTATAGCCTGTTGTATGTCTTCCCAGCCTTTCCTTCTTCGTTCTGCGGAAAGTAAATTTTATTTTCTCATGCATATGCTGTATAACTTCATCCCATGGGTATATTCTATACTTTATACATAAAACCAGTCTTTACTCTGCAAATCTATAGCGTTAAACATCTCTCTCACCGCAATTTACTTAAAATAATGAGGATTGATGACCTTAAACTCTGTAGGCTAAATTCCAACCTCAACTACTTACAAATGACGTCAATGGAGTTCTTTAAAGTAACTGAGGGCAACAAGTGGCCTCAACTCAGCCTCTTCCCTTTAAGATGATTGCAGTGGTCGCTATTATCTTATCATCTACAGACCAGCCAACTCACATAATGAGGAATCTGTGGCTCCTTCGAAATTTAAAAGTTTAGGAGTCATTGCACAAGGGAAGAAGAGAACATGTCACTTAATTATAGCAGAATAGCTTGGGATGGAAAGCTCTGCCTCGTCTGTTCAGTGACTTTTTTAAAAGAAAAAGAAAAAAAAGGAAAATAATTCTTGGAATATAATATGGCCCCTGAGAAAAACGAACATCCATATGCAAGTATGAAAGACCCTTATAGACAATATTATTTTGTCCCAAGGAAAACAACATAATTTTATATCACGCACACACACAAATTGATTAATCAGTTTGGACTGGATAGAAAACACAGATTTTCTGACAGTTGACATTCCTGCACAGCTTGCTTGAGTTGGGCAATAAAAACCCAGGGTTACAAAAAAGTCTTAAAGAAACAATTCCTAGTTTCGGAGCGTATAATCCTGCTTTTCTCCCCAATTAAAATTCCTCTGCGGAACAAAAGCTTACCAGTTCATCAAATAAAGTAACTACGTGAAGTGTTCCATGTACGATTATTAAAATCATTGCATTTTGTGGGAAGCATACGAAAACTTCCAGTTGACTGAACTGCAAAATATTATTGCAGATAAAATAAAATAAAAATGGCTTTCTGCTCCCATCATCTTTCAAAATTCCTTTCAGGGTTAATTGAATGAAGCAGAGGCAAATACAGGTTAAAGGATGGAGCTATTATGCCTGAACCATTACTTCAATGGGGATTTATTTTCATATTTTATTTTCCCCTTTTCATATCGGCTTCTTGGTTTTGCAGAGTTAGAGAACCATACAGCTTCGGAATAGATGAACTGAGCAAAGTCGTAACACAACATTTGTGTTTTCTCCAGGATATTTACAAAACCCGAGAAGATGCACAAAAAGGAATTTTCCAGCTGAAAAATAGATGAGGGCTTTTTTTTTTTTTAGCTTAACAAACAGACTTCTCCTCTTTGTTAACAACTGAACCATTTCAGTTTATATTCTTTTTGCTGTGATGGCATGAAGACCAGATGTGTGGCAGGAACACCAGGGGTGGACTTTGGGAGAACCTGTAGCTAACATTATGGCCAGTTTGGAGAACCTCCAAATCCCACCCGTAGCTGGCCCTGCCCACCCCACTCCTCCCAGGAGTCTCCATGCGGCCCATTTTGGATGTGAGGTAAGTGCAGGGCCCACACGAAGGCTCGGGGAGGGGGGGAAAGGGTCTTCCGGAAGTTCCGGAAGGCCAGAAACAGGCCCGTTCCTGGCCTTCGGACAGCCTCCAGAGCCTGGGGGAAGCAGTTTTTGCCCAGGCTCAAGGAAAGCCTGGGGAAGGGGAAAATGCTCCCCCTGCTGTGGTGCAGGAGCCCAACTAGGCCACCCCCCCAGCAACTGGACAGAGAACCCGTTGCTAAGAGTTTTGAAGCCTACCACTGAGGAACACCCTATAGCAGGGGTCTCCAACCTTTGCAACTTTAAGTCTGAAGGACTTCAGCTCCCAGAATTCTCCAGCCAGCTTTGCTGGCTGGAGAAGTCTGGGAGCTGAAGTCCTTCAGACTTAAAGTTGCAAAGGTTGGAGACCCCTGCCCTATAGAAATTGTTCAATAAAGTGAAGCGAGCTGCAGAAGTTGTGAGCTCCTTATCTATACACAGGAGTCGAAGAAAAATGACAGCTATGCCATGTGAGGGAAAATCCCATTCAAGGGAGGGAATGGGCTGTCTTATTGATATTTTATTTATTCTCTCCCTGAAGATAACCCTGAGTCCTGATTCAGATTTTGGACTTCCCTTTCAGCAGCAAAGCAGAGCAGCTCGATCTGTTGTGGTGATGAGAGTTCGTGAAGAGCAAAGACTCTGGAGCAACCCTCTAGGGTGGCCGCCATTTTTCCCCCTAAGCATGAATTAGGGTGGCACCTGGATGAAGAGGCGAACCAGTTGAGGAGCAGTAGTAGCTAAAGCACCTCTGATTGTCTGTCCCAAAGATGCTTCTTCAGGAGGAAACTGGGCTTTATTCAAAGTTAAAATAGCACTGAAAAAAGCGAGCATCCTTTTCAATGACCCTCTAAAACAGTGGTAGTCAACCTGGTCCTTACCGCCCACTAGTGGCCGTTCCAGCTTTCATGGTGGGCGGTAGGGGTTTTGTTCAATACTGAAGCACTTTCCTTTTTTCAAATTTAATTGACTTCCCTACTTTATAAATCACCAATTCTGTGGAACCGGTGGGCGGTTAGAAAATTTTACTACTAACAGAGATACAAAAGTGGGCGGTAGGTATAAAAAGGTTGACTACCCCTGCTCTAAAAGGATGCAGATGAAGTCACTAAATGAATTGCTGTAAATCGAGGACTACCTGTAAACACAGAATTGTGCCATTTTCTTGGCAAAACTATTTACCATTGCCTTCTTCTGGGTTTTCTTTCTTTTTTTTTTTAACTTCACATTGTTTAAGTAAAACCTTGACATTTCCCCCCCACTGTCCTTCCATCTAAATAGTAGCCAACTCTGACCCGACTTAGTTTCTGAATTTACACGAGGTTCGCTATGTACACAAGTGTTAGGAATAACCATCAACTTGGATGGCAGAAAAAAAGATGAACGGAATTAATGGGTGGTTTTAAAAAGAGCAAAAACTGGCTATCGAGACTTATCTGCAATGGGGTATTTACGGAAAATATGAGAGGGATGCTGCTATTATACTCAGCGCTTCCTTCCAGTCATCCCAGACAGATTTCTTTCCGCTGTGAAAAGAAAATGTTGGGGAAATGGATGTGTGTTTGGCTCTAGCAAGGCTGTTTCTGTGTCTTGGAAAATCTCACTGCAGGTACTGTCCATCCAGAAAGAATTGTGTAATTATTAAACACTGATGACAAGGTTTGGTTGAAAGCCCAAAGGAGGACTTCAGAGACAGCTTGCTTTGATTTGGAGTGAATTACAGTCTGACTAGTTGATTTCAGACATGGGTTTTGGCTAGGTCCATGCCTCCCGCTGACTAACTTAGGAAAAACAAAAGACTTGTAGGAAGAAAATAGACAATTGTGGAAAGAGAGAGAAAATTCCTGTGACTGTAGAGCTGGAAAAAGCTCAGTTAGGCCATCAAATCCAAATCTGCTCAGGGTAAGAATTCAATTATCTCTTACAGATGATGGACTAGTTCAGTGGTTCTCAACCTTCCCAATGCCGCGACCCTTTAATACACTTCCTCATGTTGTGGTGACCCCCAACCATAAAATTGGTGTCTCAGTTCCTAAGATCATCGAAAATTTGTGTTTTCCGATGGTCTTAGGTGACCCCTGTGAAAGAGTCCTTCGACCCCCACAGGGGTCGCAACCCACAGGTTGAGAACCACTGGACTAGTGCATTGATGGCTAATCTTGTTATCATTGCATGCCAAAAGTAGGGGGGAGCACAGGGGGGGTCATGCGAGGGCGTGCGCCCCTGCCCTCCCCCTGCTTTTGGCGTGCCATGGACCTGTTTTTCGCCCTCCCCAGGCTCCAGAGGCTTTCCAGGAGCCTGAGGAGAGCAAAAATGGCCTCCCCCACCCTCCCCCAGAGGCCCTCCAGAGAAAAATGGCCCTACAGCAGTGGTGGGTCTCAAATTTTTTTAGAACCTACTCTGTAGGTGTGGCCTATTTTGTGGGCATGGCTTGGCAGTCATGGGACAGGGTGGGAGTGGCCACCTTTTAAAATGTGGTGAAACTCATTTAACAACGCTCTTGCTTAGCAACCAGAATTTTGGACTCAATTGTGATGATAAATTCTTTCTTTCTTTCTTTCTTTCTTTCTTTCTTTCTTTCTTTCTTTCTTTCTTTCTTTCTTTCTTTCTTTCTTTCTTTCTTTCTCTCTCTCTCTCCCTTCCTTCCTTCCTTCCTTCCTTCCTCCCCTCCCCTTTCCTTTCCTTTCCTTTCCTTTCCTTCCCATTGGGTCACTGGCAGTGGCGGGCCAGATTTACTTCCAGGTACGCCAGTGGAACCCCCTCTCACCGGTTCTCTAAATTTCACCAACCGGCTCTCGCGAGTAGGTGCGAGCCTGCAGAAACCCACCACTGCCCTACAGGCAACCCGGAAGTCTATTCCCGAACTCCTGGTTTGTGTGTTGGGCCATTTTTCACTCTCTGGAGGCTTCAGGAGGCTTCCCTGAAGGCCTAGACTCTGGTTTGCACATTGGGATCGCCATCACAGGACTAGTTTAATTACCCCAGGCTGGCCACATGATCACAGAAATGTCTTCGGACAACGTTGGCTCCTGAAACAGAGATGAGCACCGCCCCCTAGAGTCAGGAACAACTAGCACATATGTATGTGCGAGGGGAACCTTTACCTTTTTAACATTCAAATGGATGCACAGCTCCCATCCCTTTCTTCTACTAAAACATGAACTTCTTCCATAAGAATTTGGGCGTCTTCAATTTGTAGTTTGTTATTAGCCTATCCACCATCACTTGAAGTTCCATCTCGTGGATGATTCAGGATCTAGTGCACGGGTGTCAAACTCGATCGCTTCACAGTCTGGATCGTGATGGATCGCAATGTTTTTTTGCCTTTGCGGAGTCGGGATGGGTGTGGCCAGCATGTAACGTACGCGGCAGTGGTGGGTTCCGGATCTCATCACAACTGGTGCGATGCAATGGGACCGGGCATCCACCATGTGCATGCACACTACGTACACATGCACACCACTACCCTGTGATGCTCTAACTGCTCGGCGGAACGTCGCACAGGCGCCGTACACTGCATGCACACAATAGAGGTAAGGAGAGCAGGCGGGCAGTGGGCCCTCTGCACCACCGTACCGGAACAGTGCCTGCGGCTTCCAGCAGGGACCGGTACACCCATACTGCCTGGAACCCATCACTGGTACACAGCCCGTGGGCCACCCATTTGATAGGCCTGCTTCTAATGCTTCAGAGAGGATGAAAGAAGACAAGCTGCTGTTGACAGACTGCAGCTGAGGAACACAAGACCACATGGGGGGAAAGGGCATTCTTGTTGCCAAGTTTACAGTATTTTTGTTAGTTTCTGGGTTTTAATTACACCTTTCAGGATAACAGTTGTCCAAAGGGGCTTTCAAACCACGTAAACCATTTTAAATCAAAATACACAATAATTATTTTAAAACAAAGAAACATCTAGGATTTTTTTCCTGTAGGAAATTGATGCCAGTGATTGAAGGTGTCAGTGGAAGAGTCCAGCTGAGCAGGATTTTATGGCTTCTGACCTCTCTCACCTCTCTGCAGGACTCTCCTGCTGAACGGTCGGAGGTAAGGTCTCAGAAATGCTTACTTGCTGGTTCCAAGATAGGAGACTTTCCATGGGATCAGATTTCTTTGCGTGAGGGTAGATAGCTAAACTAGTAGAGAAAGCTGCATTGTTTTCTCTGGATGCTCTCTGCGCTGAAATTGTGAATTTAATTGTCATTTGTAGGCTGGAGAACTTGGTAGACAACAACATTTCTCAGCCATCACATTTTCTGAAAGGACTTTAAAGTTGAACATTTTTGAGCCTGGACGTGCTGATTGTATTAATTTACTCTTTGTGTAGAATCAAAATGGTGGAGTTTGAAACCTGTTGGAGTTTGAGAAGTGAAACCTGCCTCCAGAAAACGGAAGCAGTATGTTCCATCCCATATTTGGTTGCCCTGATAGACTGGTCTCAATGGAAAAACATTTAATCTCCTACCTGGTACAGCTGACAAAGTGAGGATAGCCTGTGGCTTGGAGGTTAATACATCTGCCTAATATGCAAGTAGCCTTTCGGGGTTTGAATCAGGGGTGAAATTCAGCAGGTTCTGAAAGGTTCTGGAGAACCGGTAGCGGACATTTTGAGTACTTCAGAGAACTGGCAAACCTCTGACAGGCCCCAGAGTGGGGTGGGAATGGAGATTTTGCAGTATCCTTCTCCTGCCATGGCCACCAAAACCACGCCCGCAGAACCGGTAGTAAAAAAAATGAATTTCACCACTGGTTTGAATCCCAAAATGGTATGGCTCGCTGGTGAGAGCTAAAAGGTTTGAAATAGCTATTCTAGTCTCCTTTTATTTCTTTGTCGGTAAATTTAAATTTAACACAAAATAGTTTGTCGTGGAAGCGACTACCTGTGAAGGTTCCTGGATTGGGGCTGAAAGGCAAAAGCGGAAGCAGTGTGCTCCGTCCCATATTTGAGCAGACCAGGTTGCCCTGATAGACTGGTCTCAGCAGAAAAACACTCTGCATCCAGGTAGACATACCATATTTTTTGGAGTATAAGATGCACCTTCCCCCCCCTAAAAGAAGGTGAAAATTTGGGTGCGTCTTATACACTGAATGTAGCCCCAGCCACCCACTGGCCCCAACCTTTTGGCCTCTGCCTCCCAGCAATTTACCTCTTTGCAGCAAACAGGGGCTTGCAGAGACTTTAATGAGCTATAGCAGGGGTCAGCAAACTGCGGCTCTGGAGCCGCATGTGGCTCTTTCATCCCTCTGCTGCGGCTCCGTCAACAGTTAGCACCACAATTTTGAGAGGAACTTTCGGTGAGGGGGGGAGAGAGAAGCACAGTGCACCAGGAGAAGACTCTATGGCAAGGGGAGGTTTTTCCAGTTGTCTCCACAATTGATAGGGCTTTCTGTTATGACAGGTAGAGGAAAAAGGACGCCGCGCTAGGAGGACACTCTATGGTGGGAAACTGAACTTCCAGTCAGCTCCAGAATTAAACAGGGGACTTCCAGTTAGGACCTTTGTGGCTCCCGGTGTTTTCTTTTCTGTGGGAAATGGGTCCAAATGGCTCTTTGAATGTTTAAGTTTGCTGACCCCTGAGCTATAGCAACCTCTGCAGCCTATAACAGCTAATGATCAGGAGAAATTGAAAGTGAAACTTGCTGTTTGCTCCACGTGGCAAATTGCTGGGAGGCAGATTTTTTTTCTTGTGCTAATCAGGCTGTTTGCTGCAAGGAGGTAAATCAACTATAAATGACTATAGGATGTTCAAATTATTAGACTTATTTTTTAAAGACTGCTTTATTATTATTCTAGGCAACTTAATAAAATGAAGAAGCTTTTTAAAATAAATGCTTGATCGGAAGAGGCCCAGTGCTATTGTATCTTCTTTTAAATACCAGAGAATAACTATACTTCCAGAAAGCACATCAATTTTAACAGCATCTGTACAAGTATAGTCTGAAATATAACACTACAAACAGTGTATATCTTCTGTACTGCTTGTTGCAAGGAGGCAAATTGCTGAGAGGCAGAGGCAGATATTTTTCCCTTGTTTTCCTCCCCAAAATCTAGGTGTGTCTTATACTTCGGAGCATCTTATACTCCAAAAAATACAGTAATGCTTTCATGTTTCCTGGTGATCATCCCAGTTGCCAAGTCATGTCCGATTTTGCAACCCCATGGACCATAGCACACCAGGCCTCCCTGTCCTCCTGTCTCCCAGAGTTTGCCCAAATCATTGTGTCAATGTCTCTATCTGAGCATCTCACCATCTCCCACCCCCTTCTCCTTTTGCCTTCAATCCTGCTCAACATCAGGGTCTTTCTTCAATGAGTCCTCTCTTCTCATTTGGTGGCCAAAATATTTGATTGATTATAGAAAATATTGATTATAGATCATCCTTTCCCTTCCTTAAATTAAGATGATGTCACGACAATGGCAATTTATGCTGACACCAGTGATATAGTTAGGATCAGGGCATCACACTCCTTAGAGAGTTTATCCAGAGGTGGTATTCAGTCGGTTCGGGCCAGAAATCGCGGATGGGCCCACCCGGGCTCTAAGCTGTCCTATTTAGGCACATTTTTAAGGCCAGGCACATGTGTTGAAGGCACGCGTGAGAGCAAAGTGCATGTGTGGCAGGCCAGACACATGTGCGGAAAGTGTAAGTGTGCCAGTGGTGAGTTCTGGATCACGGTGCAACTGGTACAGTGCAATGGGACCCGGAGTCCACCATATGAATGCACTCAGCGTAAGCATGTGTCCTACCCTCCAGCGACACCTCCATGACACTCCAGCTGCTCGGCAGAGTGTTATGCAGGCACCATACGCGCCACTTGCATGCGTAGAAGCGCCAAAGAGTTTAAATACAGGTAAGGACGACGGGCGGGCGAGCAGGTGGGCCCTCCAGAGCACCATACCAGAACGGTACCCGGTGCCCCAGGCAGGCACCAGTACACCTGTACCGGGACGTACCGCCTGCAACCCACCACTGGCGTGGGCCCACAAACCAGTGGTAACAAAATGTGAAAACCACCGCTGGGTATATCCTTCTCCCAAAGCTACAATTTCTGGATTCTTCCTCTCTTTTATCACCATTCTCTCTTCTGTTCCCCCCCCCCTTCATCACAATATCTCGGGGTATACATAAAATCCCTCTGAGTATCATGGCCTCTGCATCTGATCTCTGAAAGTTTACAAGATAATCCGTTCCTTGTTCTTTAAGATTCCAGAAGTCTCTTTTCTGCATTTTTAACTGAACAGACGAAGGACTGCAATCTTAGCAGGGTGCCGTTGTCTCAACATTTTCGTAGCCATCAGATTGTGCAGAGGGGTATTTAATTTGAGATATAAAATAAATAGGTAATAGAAATGCCATCTAACATTTACTTTTTAAAAAAAAAATCTGCAATTAAAAAAGATTTATAGAAAGAACAAAATGTAAAAGGCAAATATTGCCGTAGCCAAAACATTCCATAAATGTAAAATATTTGCACTTCTTATAGTAGAGAAGATTTTGCAAAATGGCAGTTCATTTAGGAGAGCTTGGGCCCCCAGAATAAAGACTATGTGATCAATCATTCTAAGAGAAAGACAATGGACATTCACTCTAGAAAAACATTCATTAGATCAGAGGTGACCATTAAATACATCTTTTCTGACAGGTTCTGAGGTCAGTGTATTTTGGATTACCACATTTTTCGGACTATAAGACACACCGGGATGACTGAGAATATCCATAGATACTAAGTAAGAGGAGTAGCAGAGCATGGAAGTCAATGGCCAATTTTGTGGGTAGGGACCAGACTATTGTGAAAAGAAACAGCAACTGGCTAATTCATCTGAAGTCATTATAGCACTGCAATGCAAGTTATCTGATTTTAGAGCATGATGGTTTGGGAAATCATTGCTTTTCACGCCTGTCAGCCAGATCACAAAGCCCATCCTAGCAGGGGTGGGCTGCTACGGGTTTGCCCGGGTTCAGGAGAACCTGTAGCTAATGTTATGGCTAGTTCAGAGAACTTCCAAATCCAACCCCTGGCTGGCCCAGCCCACTTCAGTCCGCCCCTCCCAGGAGTCTCTACGCGGCTCGTTTTGGATGTGAGGTAAGTTCAGGGCCCATGTGGAGGCTCAGGGAGGAGGAAAACGGGTCTCCTGGAAGTTCCAAAAGGCTGAAAACAGACCCGTTTCTGGCCTCCAGAGGGCCGCCAGAGCCTGGGGGAAGCAGTTTTCGCCATCCCAGAGGCTCGAGGAAAGCCTCCAGAGCCCGGGGAAGGCGAAAATGCTTCCTCACCCCCGTGGCGCAGGAGGTTGAGTAGGCCACGCCCACCATGGCCACGCCCACCCAGCAACCGGGCAGAGAACCCGTGGCTGAAATTTTTGAAGGCCACCTTCTGCATCCTAGTGATTCTTCTTCCTATTGCTGACTTGCTTCTCAATATGATGCTTAAGCAGTTTGATCAATTATTTGCTGAATCTGATTTATGCCTTCTTGTCATGAATCTCTTGGTTTTATGGTTCTAATCTGTGGTGGATTGCAAGTTGATTTGAGTCAGTGGTTCTCAGTTATTTTCTGTCAGGCCCCCCCTAGGAAGAAGAAAACATTTCGCGCCCCCCCAGCCCCGGAAAGCGCCCCCCCCCCCAGCCCCGGGGCTGCCCCCTCCCTTCTTTCCCTCGCCTCCTTCCGAGCCAAGGATATTTATTCTCCTTGGTGCCGCCGTTGCCTTCTCTGCATGGCCCGAGCGCCTGTTCCTTACTGCGATGGTCTCAGCAGCTCCCAGCGCTCCCAACGCAGCCAGTCGAAAGCCGGGAGGGAGGCCGCTTTTCCACGCCGTGGAAGGGGGTCGCCTCCCTCCTGGCTTTCGACTGGCCGCGTCCAGGCGGGCAGCGGGCAAGAGCCGTGAGCGGGCAAGTCGGGCGGCGCGCTGGGAGCTGCTGAGCCGGGCGGCGCGCTGGGAGCTGCTAAGCCGGGCGGCGCGCTGGGAGCTGCTAAGGAACAGGCGCTCGGGCCATGCGGAGAATGCAACGGTGGTATCGGTCTTTCCGGGTGTGCGGCTCCGCGCCCCCCCTTACAGAGCCTCGCGCCCCCCTAGGGGGGCGCGCCCCACTATTTGAGAAACGCTGATTTGAGTAATGTAAATATCCATTTCTAGAGCAGTGGTAGTCCACTTGGTCTCTACCGCCCACTAGTGGGCGTTCCAGCTTTCATGGTAGGGGCTTTGTCTGATACTGAAGCACTTTCCTTTTTTAAAAAATTTTATTGACTTTCATAGCATTATTTTAAAACATTTTCATTAGGTTTTCATAAAATTCCCCGTGACAATTTAAATTTCTGAAAATATATTATTTGCATCGCCCGCGCATGCTTTCACTTACTGCAACTCTGCTTTATAAATTTTATAAAGTAAAGTTACTTCCCTACTTTATAAATCACCATTACTGTGGAACCGGTGGGTGGTTAGAAAATTTTGCTACTAACAGAGATACAAACGTGGGCAGTAGATATAAAAAGGTTGACTACCCCTGTTCTAGAGCTTGGAAATGTACCATTTATTGGTGCTTAAGAATACCTTGGCATTGTATTACGCCCTCTACTGGTCTCTTCTTTTCTTGCTGTTTTAGGACTCCAGTGTGATGAATTCCTTTGTCTAAGACTGAGCTGGGAACAATAGAGAAATATAGAAAAGGCACAAAGATTTGTGAAACATCCTGGAACTAATTGGCAGTATCCCGCCCCATTTCCTGCTACTGTATAGTAGCAGAACAAACCGGGATACAAGATGCAGAGAGATAAAAGACCTCATGTACTAAGTCTTCTGGAATGCGCAGGCTTCTTCAAACCGTGAATCACAAAGAGTAGAATTCTAAATAAAACTTAGCAATTCATTAAAATTAAAAATACTGTTCTTACATATTTTAAACAAATTCATTTAAAGGAAAGTAAGAAAATTATTAATTAGCGACAAGCTAGAAAATATAATATCCGGACATCTCAATTCTGCTCATGTCTCTAAATATAGTTATTGCTATTGCTTTGGGTCGTAATTTTTCAAACATTCATGCAAAAGTATTGTAGATATGATACAAAACTTTATCTTGTCAAAAAAAAAGGGAGAGGGGGATTTTGTTTTGTTTTGCTTTTTATATAACACCCAGGAAATTAAATTGGGGAAGAAAAAGTACCAATAGATGAAATTATTTGGAAATACTATTTCATGTTTTAGAAAAATATAATCATGCATACGTCATAGCCAGGTTAGGAAATATTCATTCTAATATGAATACCATTGAGTCAAATCTAATACCATTGAGTCAAATCTAATATTGATTAGATTTGACTCAATGGTACATTAGCAAGCCCTAGAAAATGAATGTTTACCTTACTCAAATCAACTTACAATCAAACACCAATTAGAACCACCAAACAATCAATACCTTCAAAGCAAGGTATAAACCAGATACAGCAAATAATTGATTAAATTCCAGGGTTGTGTTAAAAATTGTTTCAGAAATGTCACTAATGAAGAAATCAGATACATATCTTTATGCAAAGTACTTCATGGATGTTCCCTGATGTCCCCACCCCAATAAATTAGACAAAATCAAGTTCTAATCCATTCTTTTTCAAATGGATAGGTGCCATCCACAAGGGTGTCAAACTCAATTTCATTGAGGGCTGCATAAGGGTTGTGTTTGACCTCAGAGGGCCAGGGTGGGCATGGTTTACTCAACATCACTCCTGTCAGGGGCACCTATGGGGGCCTGAGTGCTCTGTCAGTAAAAATGGGCTCCCGAGCTCCATTTTCTGCTGCCATGGCACAGCCCTCCCAAGCTCTGTTTTTACCAGCAGAGGGTTGCAGATGGCCTTGGCAACTGAAAATGGAGCTCGGGAGCCCGGGCCAATCCTTCACTGTTTCCAGGTCAGCCCAAGGGGGCCAGATCTGGCCCCCGTGCCTTGCATTTGACACCCCTGTTCTACCTGGTGGCGAAAAATAGATACAGAAGATGTTCCCTAAAATCTCAATGCAGCTGCTACAATCTTCAAAGTCCTGATTAGGGTTGCCAAATCTCCAGCTTCTAGGCTCCAATTTTGGGGTGTGTCTCTTGTTTCTTTAAACTTGTTGTAGGTCACTGCTGAAGGCAAGCAGACTTTGTTATTTTAAAAAAAATATTTTAATTGTGTTTTCCAGAAATGGCAAACTGTACTATTTATATACACCTCTCTTTCCCAGCTTGGTATCCTCCGGATATGTTGGTCTTCTACTCCTACTCCGCTCCAGACAGCCTGACCATTGGCCTTAATGGTAGTCTGGTGCTTCAGCCTGTGCCAAGAAACTTGTGGTCTTCCTGCAAGTCAAGAGCTATTGTTTCCTGAAGCAAAGTCCACACAGAGGATGTTCTATGAATCATAACTGGTGTGAGCTAGAGCAATGTCCTTATTAGGCTTTCAACGGTTATAAAAACATGTCAACCTTTGGTATCGTTCTCTATCCTGAGTTAAGGATAGAAACTTAATCATCTTGGGGGAGGATTTATGAAAACTTAGTCATCCTAGTGCATTTATAGCAATAGCTACATAGGAAGTTAATCCTTGAATTCTGCTGGAATTTTAGGAGTTTTTGTTATTCAGGTTATCATTCTTTTGTTCTGAAATTGATAGTTAAGACTGGTTAACAATGGAACTAGGCACCATGATATTTACTGGTTTTACTCCTATATACAGATAGTCTACAAAAATGATAATGAAGAAATCCTTCATTAATCTGCAAAATCCTTGAATTATTGGAAGTTTTGTGGGGAGGGGATGTGTTATTTATAACTACTTTAAAAAATAGAATTTTCTTAAACATCTGGAATAAATTGTCAACAATCATTAGATGCCATCCACTCTGCCATGGAAATTCACTGACGAGTCACAGAATTAAGAGAAAATGGAGATTCCCATGAACCCCAGCTTGAATTTCTGGAAAGAAAGCAAAATATAAATATAATAAATATTTTTTTTCCATTCGTGGCCACAGAAGAAAGATAAATTTTGAATTAGTGGTGGAATAAGTGAAGGCTGGATATGCATCAATGCATTGAAAAATATACAGAGAAGAAAGAGCTGTTACTCATTGATGTAAATGCCACTTATTCAAAGCCTAGCAATGCTGAGGATCTGATTTTGTTCTTGGACAATTTGGTGGAAGTCTAACCATATCTGTCATTTTCAAATCACATCAGAGTTGACTCCAAAACCAAAAATTGCTCTTGATATGGAATGCAGCTCTCCAGCTTATTCCAATCTGATTAGATGTTATCATTCCAGAAATTGTTTTCTAGCCTTGTCTGGAAATACAACCCCTTAAGTCCTCAGAGTCGCCAAGCCAGATTTGGCTTGCGTTTGCTACTGTCAGACTGGCCACAGCCTGATCCCTAGGAAAGAACAACCCTTGACTCCATAGGTAGAGAAGGTATTTTTATTAGAGATGCTGAGTGCAGCGTAAGCAAGGCAAGCTTTGGAAAAACCCGCGCAAAAGCCATATATCGAAAGCAAACCCCCCAATGTCCAAAACCCTCCTCCCTTGTGAGAGTAGTCCAATCAAACTCCGTTCTGATGTTTTGGGAACCTGGTGCCCCAGGCACCACTGTAAATTCCTTTCCCAGGGTTAGTGTCCTTGAAAATAGGGAGATTACTCGGTTTGGCACCTCTGGTTCCTGTTAGTGTCCATACCCCCCAAATTCTCAAAGCATTCTTTCACACCTTGAGCACTCCTCAGGCCTCCAAAATGCCTCCTCCCCCATGGTTATGGCAGTTGCTAGCAAGCTTCAAAGAAAACAAAGATAGGCATATGACAGCTACACTACTTAGGCTCAAAAGAACACTTAAGAGTGCATTTCCCATTCTTTTGTATTACAAGAGCCTCAAGAATTGGTCTTTTAAGAGTATTCTCTCTCAGAGTTGGAGATCCAATAAAAGGACCTAGACCAACCAGCCTTCTTCTTAGGGGGATCAGAAGTTCTTTGCATTGTGCTGAGGCAATTGCTCCAACCAGCATTTTCTATAAGGCTCTGTCCAGGGTCCTGATGTGAGTTTGCCCTGTGAAAAAGCAAGTCCTCACTTAGTTTCCCCTCAGCTTTGACTTGTAATGGACAATATTTGTTATTCAAACTGTGATTCCTTATTGGTTGCTGGTCAGTATTTAAATCCTATATAATCAGAGTAAAGGGGGTGTTTTTTGCCTTCTTGAAACATGGTCTGAAGTGCCGTGATGTTTCCAGGAGGATTAACATTTTTTCAATCAATAAATATTGTGCTCAGTTTTAATGTCCTTCTGTGGACACTAAATGGAGGCAGGAACATCATCTCTTCATTTGGCAGGTGATATTAAGATGCTGGAGGGCAAATTGGCTAAGCTTGTCATCTGACCAGAAAATGATATCTTAATCATCCTGCTGTTTTT
The DNA here is from genome assembly GCA_039707465.1 of Rhabdophis nuchalis. NCBI lineage: Eukaryota > Metazoa > Chordata > Lepidosauria > Squamata > Natricidae > Rhabdophis > Rhabdophis nuchalis. The sequence goes on from CM077644.1 coordinate 228,020,125, forward strand.
CAAGTTTCACCTCTGGATATTGAATACTACTCTCTTTCCATAACAGAATAACAGAAGAGTTGGAAGGGACCTTTGAGGTCTTCTAGTCCAACCACCTGCTCAGTCAGGAAATCCTATCCCATTTCAGACAAGTAGTTGTCCAATCTCTTCTTTAAAAAGTGCTCCAGTGTTAAAGTGCCCACAGTTTCTGGAAGCAAATTGTAGAATCTTCTAAACCAGTGATTCCCAATGTGGGGCCCAGGCTCCACAGGGGGACACAATATGATTTATAATGGGGGCAATTTGAAACCTGGTTTAAACCAAGTTAATGGCCATTTAGGCTTCTTCGGTGTGAGTAGGAGTTCCCTTTTTGAATAGTAAGAATTATATGTCATGGGGAGGGCATCGGGATTTTAGAGATGCTTAGGTGGGGCATGGCCAAAAATAGGTTGGGAACCATTGCTCTAAACCATGGGATTGTGTTCCAAATCTTGTGATCTTACTGGAATATAGTTTTCCATTATCTAGTACAGTAATGGTGACCCTTTTTGGCAGTGAGTGCCCAAACCGGAACATGTGTGTGCTGGAGCCCCAGAAACTCAAAGACCAGCTGGCCGACACAAACGTATTTGCTGGCCAGTTGGGCTTCATGTGTGCTGAAGCACTGAAAGCCTGAAGACCAGGTGGCCAGCATTCTCATGCACCCTGAATATCTGGTCTTTGGGTTTCTGGGGCTCTGACACATGCAAAGTTCAGTTGGCCAGCACACATGTGTGTGCCAGAAACCAGAAGAGCAACAGGCGATGGCGCACGTGCCCACAGAGAGGGCTCTGCGTGCCACCTCTGGCCCCCACGTCATAGGTTCACCATCATAGATCTAGTCTAACTAAAATAGAGTTTGCCATTTTGATTAGTTAGTTAGATGTCATCTGGAGGCCATATAGACAAATGTTTTTTCCAGCGGTAGTGTTTCCAAGAACAATCCTAGACCAGGAAGCTTTCTCACAGCCACTCACCTCCCAGTTGGATTACTGCAAAGTATTCTACTTGGGGCTGACCTAGAAGATCATTCAGAATTTATAATTCCATATGTGTAGTTCTGATTGCTGCATGTGTGGGCTGTATTACAACAATGCAGTGGCTTCCAACTGCTTTTCAGGCTTAATTCCTTTTTCACAAAAAAGATTTTAATGGCATAAGATCAAGTTATTTGTGGGGCTATCTCTCCCCAAGAATGTCAGCTCTTTCCACCTGGTCAAATACTGTGGACATACTGGAGGCTCCTTCCCTTAAATCAGGGGTGCCCAAACTTAGGAACTTTAAGAGTTGTGGACTTCAACTCCTAGAATTCCCCAGCCAGCCATGCTGGCTGGGGAATTCTGGGAGTTGAAGTCCACAAGTCTTAAAGTTTCCAAGTTTGGACAGCCCTGCCTTAAATGGAATTCTTGGTAGACCATAGATTAAACATGAGCCAGCAATGTGGCACAGTGGGCAAAAGAACCATTTCAGCTTTCAATTGAATCAAAAGAGGTATAATCAAAATGAAAAAAGAGGTATAATCAAGATGAAAAAAGTAAGGTCCTACATATAGGCAAGAAAAACCAAATGCACAAGTACAGTATAGATGGTACCTTGCTCAATAGTAGCAACTGTGAGAGGGATCTTGGAATCCTAGTGGACAACCATTTAAATATGAGCCAGCAGTGTGCAGCAGCTGCCAAAAAAGCCAACACAGTTCTAGGCTGCATAAACAGAGGGATAGAATCTAGATCACGTGAAGTGTTAATGCCACTGTATGGTGCCTTGGTAAGGCCACACTTGGAATACTGCATACAGTTTTGGTTGCCACGATGTAGAAAGGACGTGGAGACTCTGGAAAGAGTGCAGAGAAGGGCAACCAAGATGATTAGGGGACTGGAGACTAAGACATATGAAGAACGGCTGCAGGAGCTGGGTATGTCTAGCTTGATGAAGAGAAGGACCAGGGGAGACATGATAGCAGTGTTCTGATATCTCAGAGGGTGCCACAAAGAAGAGGGAATCAAACTATTCTCCAAGGCACCTGGGGGCAGGACAAGAAGCAACGGGTGGAAACTAATCAAGGAGAGAAGCAACTTAGAACTAAGGAGAAATTTCCTGACAGTAAGAACAATTAGCCTCTGGAACAGCTTGCCTCCAGAAGTTGTGAATGCCCCAACCCTGGAAGTCTTTAAAAAGATGTTAGATAGCCATTTGTCTGAAATGGTATAAGGTTCCTGCCCACGCAGGGGGTTGGACTAGAAGACCTACAAGGTCCCTTCCAACTCTGCTATTGTATTGTATTGTATTGTAAGATCACAAGAAATGATAGTACTACTCTATGTTGAACTCTATGGTTTCCCCAGTTGCAATGTATGGCTGTGAAAGTTGGACCATAAGAAAGGCTGAGCACCAAAGAATGGAAGCCTTTGAACTATGGTGCTGGAGGAAACTCCTGCAAGTCCCTTGCACTGCAAGGCTATCAAACCGGTTAGTCCCAGAGGAGATCAATCTTGACTGCTCTTTAGAAGACCAGATCCTAAAGATGAAACTCAAATACTCTGGCCACCTAATGAGAAGGAAGGACTCACTGGAGAAGAGTCTAATGCTGGGAAAGATGGAGGGCAAAAGAAGAAGGGGACAACAGAGAATGAGGTAGCTGGATGGAGTCACCGAAGCAGAAGGTGTGAGCTTAAATGGGCTCTGGGGGATGATAGAGGACAGGAAGGCCTGGAGGAACATCGTCCATGGGATTGCAACGGGTTGGACATGACTTCACAACTAACAACAACATATTGAACTGGTCTGACTACACTTGAAATACTGTGTTCAGTTCTGGTTGCCACCATATAAAAAAGGAAGCCAAAGATTTAGAACAAGCGCAGAGAATAGCAAGATAGATGGTTCAGCACTTGGAAGTTAAGTCCTATAAAGAATGATTATAGGAACTGAATAGGTTTAATCTAACAAAGAGAGAGTCAAGGGAAGCTATTATAGCAGTCTTCTAATACATGAAAGGATGCCACAGGCTGGAGATGTAGATATATTCTTTATAGCACTTGAGTAAGATAAGAACCAATGATGGAAGCTTAACAGAGAGATATCCAGGCTTACAATAAATAAGGAGTTTTGTAATACCTCAGTACCCGAGAGAGATATTATGTCTGTTGCCTGGAGTCATACATGCTTCAAAGGCCTTCAAAGGAAAGTTTGGGCAGCCATTTGTCTAGGATGATATGAAGATTACTGCACTGGGCCAAATAACTTCTAACATGCCTTCCAATCTAATGATTCTGACATTCATTATTTGGGGCATATAGCAATAGCAAGAGCACTTAGTTTTATATACCACTTCATTGTGCTTCACAGCCCTCCCTAAGCAGTTTACAGAGTCACCATATTGTCCCGAACAAACTGGGTCCTAGTTTTACCAACTGCAGAAGGATGGAAGGCAGTGGTGGGATTCAAATTTTTTTACTATTGGTTCTGTGGGTGTGGTTTGGTGGGCACGGCATGGCTTGGTGGGCGTGGCTTGATGGGTGTAGCAGGGGGAAGGTTACTATAAAATCACATTTCCTCCAGATCAGCTGGGACTCGGGAGGCAGAGAATAGATGGGGGTGGGGCCAGCCAGAGGTGATATTTATTGGTTCTCCGAACTACTCAAAATTTCTGCTACCATTTCTCCAGAACTAGTCAGAACCTGCTGAATATACCACCTCTGATGGAAGGCTGAGTCAACCTTGAACTGATCAGGATTGAACTGCTAGACTCTGTGAGCAGAGTTAGCCAGCAATACTGCATTCTAACCACTGCGCCACCATGGCTCCTATTTTTTTATCCTCTCTCCTAGCGGAACGCACATGCACAATCAAGTTATTTTACAAGTCATATTTTAAAATGTTTTCCTGGGGGGGGGGGGAAATGAGACGTTCTCTATGGAACATTCCTTTTTCAGCTTTGCCTCTGCAGCTGCGCCTCTCTCAGAGGAAGAAACTGGACTGATGCCACTTAGTTGTCTCTGAAAGCAAAAACATGGCTCCTTTGTCATGTGGCTCTGTGATGTTGCAAACAGGATGCCCCTGCACCCACTCCCAGCAAGATAGGAACAATATGAGCAATAGTTAGCTGGTGCAGAAATGACAAATGGTGAGATATATTAGCCAAACTTTTCCTTCAACAAGCAGAAAAGAGTAAATCTTCCTCTCTCTAAAGCTAGAACAAATATTTGAGATTATAATTCTCCAAATTCCATGCTAGTGAGTATGATGGTAGGATTTATAGTAGTTGCATTTCAAAAACATCTGGAGGGCATCATGTTCACATTTCAACCTCTCTAAAAACCCTGTCAACACATTTCCAGCAGCTTAAAAAGAATAAGAAAAATATATAGGCATTCAGGTGATGGGACAGGCATATTTATTCATAAACTGTAATGGTATGTGGGAGAGACGTTGGTCAGAGGTGGGTTTCTACTGGTTTGGACCAGTTCGGCCAAGTAGGTAGTAACTTGGCTGGCCACGCCCCTGAACCAGTTCTATTGGTGGCGGTGTAGGCACCGCCATCTTGTTTTTTATTACTATGCATGCGCGCATAGTGCGCATCAAGCACGTGCGCCCCTGAAGCGCATCCATGAGCGAACCAGCCATAACAGAAGCCGGATTGCAAGATTCAGTTAATGTAGCATTTCAGTCAAGTAGAATTAGCTTATCTGGTTGTATTTCCTATAGGGTCTACCTGTTAAGGCCGAACGTACACAGAAATTTGAGATGGCAAGGAATCCTTTCTTCTTATTTTTATCTTCAAAAAAACCAATCTGGACTTGTGTACACATTCAGCAGACTTTTGTCCATTTAAAACTGAACCTGAAATGTCAGAACTGGGAATAAAGCGACATGATGATGCAGCATCATTTCTGGGAAAATTCTTGTTTCCAGCTTCAAAGAATCAGCTTCCATCACCTTTCATACACCCCGACTGGAGCAACAGCTTCAGCAAGTAAATGTTAATGAGCTTAGATGGGGAGCTTCACTAGCTAGAAACAGCCCTAAGCCAGCAATTGAGCCATTCAGTCACTTAGGTGGGATGGACAGCAATACACATCATATCAAGCCTTTAAAAATCCCAATTTCTGAACCGCTGTGTAATATATTAGGTTTCAATATAAGGTATCATAGTGGTGATAGTATAAATTCAACCCTGAGTGAGTTGAAAAGGGTATAGGGTTGGATCCAATCCAGAGGTGGTATTCAGCAGTTTCTGACCTGTTCTGGAGAACCAGTAGCGGAAATTTTGAGTGGTTTGGAGAACTGGTAAATACCACCTTTGACTGGCCCCGCCCCCATCTATTCTCTGCCTCCCGAGTCCCAGCTAATCGGGAGGAAATGGGGATTTTTGCAGTAACCTTCCCCTGGAGTGGGGACGGATGGAGATTTTATAGTATCCTTCCCCTGCCCCGCCCACCAAGACACGTCCACCAAGACACAACACAACCACCAAGACATTCCCACCGGTATTAAAACCAGTATTAAACACCGGTGTTGAAAAAAATTTGAATCCCACCACTGATCCAATCCACAAAAATTCTGGGATGGCGAACTAGCTTGAAAAATTAAAAAGAAAAGAAAGAAAAACAGGAAAAACAAACTTGCACTAAGAAGAAAATATGAGCGACATCTGTTAGCCAAAGTTTGGTTGTGGAGTTATTTTTCCCTTATAAATTAGCCTGTTCTAGAACTTCAATCTTTTCCCTCCCAAAACAGAAAACTGCCCCCCCCCCCCAAAAAATCAATCTTAGTGACATTTCAGAAAACTGGGGGGGGGGGGGACCACACCTAATTTTTATGCCATGTTTGCTGTTCTTTAAGGTACAATACAATACAATAGCAGAGTTGGAAGGGACCTTGGAGGTCATCTAGTCCAACTCCCTGCCTAGGCAGGAAGCCCTATACCATTTCAGACAAATGGCTATCCAACAACCTCTTAAAGACTTGCAATGTTGGGGCATTCACAACTTCTGGAGGCAAGCTGTTCCACTGGTTGATTGTCCTAACTGTCAGGAAATTTCTCCTCAGTTCTAAGTTGCTTCTCTCCTTGATTAGTTTCCACCCATTGCTTCTTGTTCTGCCCTCAGGTGCTTTGGAGAATAGTTTGACTCCCTCTTCTTTGTGGCACCCTCTGAGGTATCGGAAGACTGCTATCATGTCTCCTCTAGTCCTTCTTTTCATTAAACTAGACATACCCAGTTCCTGCAACCGTTCTTCATATGTTTTAGTCTCCGGTCTCCTAATCATCTTTGTTGCTCTTCTCTGCACTCTTTCTAGGTGGTACTTTGCAGGATATTTACAACTGTAGCTACAATGAAGAAACAAATGATAGGAGAATTCTTTAAAAGGTGGTTTTGAATTCATTTTTTCCCCTGACTGACCAGGTGCTGTGGCAGAGCAATTAGTTATGGCTTTGGCTAAGATACCCCATTCAACTTGCTCCTAAGACTTTTCCTCTGATGGAATAAGAGGCCTCAGTGTTGCCTGTGAAATGATGATGGTTGCAAATAGAGATTACTCATTAATAAGCAAACTACGAACGAGAGGGTGTGTGTACAGTTCCAGGAACACTTCTGCTGTTAGTAAAGGCTGAGGATATGTGGAAATAGAATATCCTACGGAAAGTGTCCATTAAGCTTTCCCAGATTTGAAGGGTGTGTTTTTTTTGTAGAGAGTGCATTTTCTTTGAAAAATGACTAATTAGAAGTGGGGGGTGGGGAGACAGTATTCATTTCTTAATGTTAGTACTCTGAAAATAACCTTTAAAAAAATACTAGGGGAGGACAGTTGAAAGAGAAATGTGAGAAACTTTTACCAACTCTCAGTGGGCATCATTAATTATTAAATTCTAAGATACATCAGAACATCACTAGGGAGCAAGATTTAGGTCAAGAACTTTAGCAGGAAAGTTTTGGCCACTCCTAAGTCAATAACAATCAGAACTGAAAAACTAACTTGATTGTCACCAATTTAAGGAAGCTCACTGTGCCTCAAACACAGCAAAGGGTTTAATAGAAGACAACTTTACAACCTGGATTTACAGCATGGCTTACAAACCTCTTATTGCTTAGAATCCAGTCTGCCGTCCTGGAAACCAGGAATGTCGCTTGGTTGAGAAGATGGATTTGTTCACATAGATGCCTTGATGAAGTTTGCTATTTTGGTCGACCAAAATGCATTTATTACCAACAAAGTGAATGCAAGCTTTGCAGTTGTTGTACAGTGCAGGAAAGTTTGAATGTAACTAGGTTTAATGCTGTGAGATAGGGATGATTAATATACAATATATAGCATGGTAAACAGAGGTGGTATTCAGCCAGTTGTGACAGGTTCAGGAGAACTGGTAGTGGACATTTTGAGCAGTTTGGAGACCCGTTAAATAGGCTGGCCCCGCCCTGCTGCCTCCCAGACGATCTTTGTTGCCCTGAACAGGAGAAAGGAGCTGGAAAGCAAGTTAGTGGGGTGGGGAGGGAATGGGGCAGTGGTGAAATTCAAAAAAAATTATTACCTTTTCTGTGGGCGTGGCTTGGTGGGCATGGCAGGAGAAGGATACTGCAAAATCTCCATTCCCAACCCATTCCAGGGAAAGGAAATTGCAAAATCTCCATTCCTACCCCACTCTGGAGCCAGCCAGAGGTGCCGTTTGCCAGTTCTCCAAACTACTCAAAATTTCTGCTACCAGTTGTCCAGAAACTGTCAGAAATTGCTGGATTTCACTCCTGGAATGGGTTTTTTGCAGTAACCTTCCCCCAGGAGTGGGGAGGGAATGGGGATTTTGCAGTATCCTTCCCCTGCCATGCCCACAAAGCCAGGTTCCAGAACCAGTAGTAAAAAAGTTTGATTCCCACCACTGATGGTAAAGAATTCTTTGCTAGGCTGAACTTTTAAGACATGGATGATTCCAGCTGAAGGAGAATGTGATTTTTAAGATTTAAGAAGATCAGGAAGCCTGCATGAGATGATCACACTCAATTGTAGGCATCATCTACAACAGGGGTCTGCAACCTTTGCAACTTTAAGTCTGAAGGACTTCAGCTCCCAGAATTCTGGGAGCTGAAGTCCTTCAGACTTAAAGTTGCAAAGGTTGCAGACCCCTGATCTACAAGATTGAAAATAATAATAATAATAATAATAATAATAATAATAATAATAATAATAATAATAATAATAATAATAATAATAATAATAAATTTTTATTTATAGACCGCTTCCTCTCCCCAAAGGGACTCGGAGCGGTGTACAGGGAAATTAAAAAAATACCAATAAATATACATAAATAATTTAGATAAAAAGCAAATTAAACAAAGATTATCCCTGTGCTAAAATCCCCCGTTTTAAATTAACTAAAATCCCCTAAACCCTATTAAAAGACGCGAGACTAACCTAGGCCGGCCAAGCAGAAAAAGTGTGTTTTAAGTTTTTGACGGAAGGAGCGGAGGTCCGTAGTTGTTCTAATTTCGGGGGGAAGGTCGTTCCAGAGGGCTGGGCCCGCCAGAGAGAAGGCCCTTCCCCTGGGCGTCGCCCGCTGGCATAGCCTAGTGGACGGCACCCGGAGAAGTCCCTCTCTGTGGGAGCGAATCGGCCGCAGGGATGTATGGGGCAGGATGTATGGGGCAGAAAAATAAATTGTGCATTGATGTGTCATGACATAGAACTTGTATTTTCACACTGTAGTAAAAAACAACAACACCTATGTCTGTGGAGATCCTTAGTCATATCAATGTTACATATCAATGATGTTCAGGGCTTCAGTGTAATTCCTGATGCTTTCCTTGAAAAGGGCAATGCATTCTCAAGATATACATAGAACTGTGGTGGTGCTAGTGGTTAGAATGCAGTATTGCAGGCTAACTTACTGATCACTGTCAGGCATTCAATTCTGACCAGGTAAAAATTGACTCATCCTTCTCAAGTTAGTAAAATCAGGACCCAGATCGTTGGGGGCAATGTGCTGACTCTGTAAACCACTATGAGAACACATAGAGAACACTATGAATCAGTATATAAGTCTAAGTGCTATTGCTAATGCTAGCATCTTATTATGGCTTTCTTCTGGGACTTTAACTTGAGTTGAAACTGTTCCACACTTAGCCCTGGCCACGGCTTTGCTGTTATAACTGACTTCTTCCATTTCCATGTACCAATAATATTGGCGTCCTTGCCATTCCAAACTCTAGCCACAAGCAGCACAACCTGTTTGCATGTTCCGTCAATTTTGGATTGCACTTCACCATAAAACTGGTCAAACTTCCTCTGCACCAGTAGTCAAAGCGTAAACTTGGACAAGCAGCATAGTAAAGGGTTGTCCGTCAAGTCTAATTGATATTATTTGGCCGCTGACTGCAAGGTACCCAAGTACAATCATTGCTATATCCTTCCTGACTATGTAAACAATGCCGCTCCTTCTTTGTTTTTATAACCTGAGTAGTAAACAGTATGATCTTTGGACTGAAAACATCCAATTCCAGCCCATTTGAATTCACTGATGCCTAGAATGTTGATGTACAGTTCATTCACTTCACCTTTTACTGAGCTAAGCTTTGCTATATTCATACTGTTTAAGTGCCACATTCCCACTGTAATTCTGTAATTTGAAACTTTGGATTTCTTTTCCTGTGTTTCTTTTCCCTTTATTATCTGCCTGTCTGCCTATCGTGGGATGCTAGCACCCACCCCTAGAAAAATGAAATATCCTGGGAAATATTGAAAATTACAGAATATAATATTTCTCTGGATCAGAAATGGAAAAACATGTTTTTAGGCAGGAAACAGACTCATTTTTAATAGCCCCCACTTTCCTTAATGGGCCATTAAAATGCCCGAGTCAGTCTATTCTACATAACAAAGAGTTTCCACCCTTCAGCTCCAGGGTAATGGGATTAAGGAATGATAGTATTAGCCCTTTACCCAACTCATCCCAGGACACCTGGGAAGAAGCAATGCTCAACCAAACCTGGACTCAAGACAGCCTACAGGATTACCCCTGCATGGCCCCATGGGAGTCTGACAACCAGTCAGAATACATTTTTTACACAGGAACAAGAAACAGAGAGGTGGGGCTGAACAGAGTATAAAAAACCCAGCAAGCCCCTTCTTTCTCTCTTCTTCTTCACCCAACCTCTGGAAGCATGTGATTCCCCTTTTCTGTTCAGGAGCTCAAGCCATGTGATCCTGTCCTCCATTAAACCATCTTTCCAAGCAGCCTCCATGTCTCCAGTGTCTTTTTCCCCACTTGAAACTGAACCCAGAAGGACATTTCTCACAACTCTCTCTCTCTCTCTCTCTCTTTCTCTCTCTCTCTCTCTCTCTTCAACTTATATACTGCCCATCTTGTTTGGTGGTGACCCAAGGCAGCTTACAGTCAGCAAAAAAAAAAAAAAGGTTTAAACAAACCATTGAAAGATGAAAGCAATATAACTTACCTTAAAATGTGTCAGGTAATGAGGATTTAATAGCTGCCAGCTGATGTAAGGTTGTAAACTAAGATGATGCAATGAGGATGATTCAGCTATGGTACAAACAGTTTAAGACTCTAATGGGGTCCACACAAGTCTGTTACCTTTTTAAGAGATGTCTATATATACCGTAGGTGTCTCTCTCTCTCCCTCTCTCTCTCTCCCTCTCCCTCTCTCTCTCTCTCTCTCCATCTCCCTCTCCCTCTCTCCCTCTCTCCCCCTCTCCCCCCCTCTCTCTCTCCCTCCCTCCCTCCCTGTCTTATTTTCTCTCCTTGTGTCTGTAGCTGAGTGGTAAGGGATTTATCTACCATGTGCATTTTATTTTTATTTTTTTTATTTTAATCATATTTATATCCCGCCCTTCTCCACAAAGGACCCAGGGTGGCACACAGGAATTTAAAAAACATACAAAAGAATAAATACAAAATTTAAAAACATATTAAATTATTCTAGTCCTATGCTAAAACAAATTTTAAAATCCCCAATTTAAAACTCTCTAAAATAGTCCCCACGGGAGGTTAGGCTAGGCCGGCTTGCTGGAAAAGATGTGTCTTTAGACACTGGCGGAAGAGGCGGAGGTCGGAGATGGTGCGAAATTCAGGGGGTAGGTCGTTCCAAAGGGCAGGACCTGCCACAGAGAAGGCTCTTCCCCTGGGTGTCGCCAGACGGCATTGCCCGGCCGACGGTACCCTGAGAAGAGCATGTCTGTATATATTTGTATATAAACCACTATTAATTGTCTAATGGCTCTGTGTGCTGTGTGCTGTGTTTTGCTCCTGGGTGTATCTTATAATAATAGTCACACTGTGAAAACTCTGACAAAATTAAGGAAGATAGGGGGAAGAGAGCAAGATGCACACGGAGGGTCTTAGGTTAAGCTGTTAACCACTTCCAGAAGGTTGCACAGCCATTGGGTGAAGGCTCCACCAGTAACTAGGTGTCTTGAAAGTTTTATCCTAGTTATGTCATAAATAGCATGGCTACTCTAATCTACTCTATGGTTCTTCAATAAAATGTTGAATGTCATCCAGCCTCATCTGCACTATATTGCCATCATGTCTTCAATCCAGGTGGTAGAAATGGTAAAAATGCTGGAGCTTTTTGCGGTGTTTTCTCCCGTGCAGTATGAATTGATTCTTTTGTCATTGTCACTAAAGAGATAATCTGCATCCCACATCTTCCTATATCACTGCTGTTCTATTGTTTTAGCTGGGCAGTTAGGGTTACTCATGGTTTAAAAGACCCTCCTGGAAGCATATACAATACAATAGCAGAGTTGGAAGGGACCTTGGAGGTCTTATAGTCCAAGCGCCTGCCTAGGCAGGAAACCCTATACCATTTCAGACAAATGGCTATCTAACATCTTCTTAAAGACTTCCAGTGTTTGATTTTGATTTGATTGGATTGGATTGGATTGGATTTATATACCGCGCCACTCTCCCAAACAGGACTCGGGGCGGTGCACAGGAAATTAAAACACAATAAAACAATACAAAAGAATAAATACATCCTAGACTGAATAAAATCCTATTAAATTAGAGATGCCTGTGCTAAAATCAATTTAAAACCCTTATTAAAACTTTGGATAATTTAAAACCAGTCGATGATATAATCTCGGAAGTTAGGCCAGGCCAGCTAAGTGAAAGAAATGCATCTTTAGGTGTTGGCGGAAGAGGCGGAGGTCCGTGATGTTTCTAAGATCAGGGGGTAGATCATTCCAGAGTGCAGGGCCCGCCACAGAGAAGGCCCTTCCCCTGGGGGTCGCAAGTCGGCATTGCGCGGCCATAGGCACCCGGAGAAGACCCTCTCTGTGGGAGCGGATCGGTTGAAGGGATGTGTGAGGTAGGAGGCGGTCTCGCAAATAACTGTCCAATAATGTTGGAGCATTCACAACTTCTGGAGGCAAGTTGTTCCACTGATTAATTGTTTAACTGTCAGGAAATTTCTCCTCAGTTCTAAGTTGCTTCTCTCCTTGATTAGTTTCCACCTGTTGCTTCTTGTTCTACCCTCAGATGCCTTGAAGAATAGCTTGACTCCCTCTTCTTTGTGGCAACCCCTGAGATACTACAACACTGCTAGCATGTCTCCCCTAGTCCTTCTTTTCATTAAACTAGACATCCCCAGTTCCCGCAACCATTCTTCATATGTTTTAACCTCCAGTCCCCTAATCCTCTTTGTTGCTCTTCTCTGCACTCTTTCTAGAGTCTCCACATCTTTTTTTACATTGTGGTGACCAAAACTGTATGCAGTATTCCAAGGGTGGCCTTACCAAGGCATTATAAAGTGGTATTAACACTTCACGTGATCTTGATTCTATCCCTCTGTTTATGCAGCCTAGAACTGTGTTGGCTTTTTTGGCAGTTGCTGCACATGGCTGGCTCATATTTAAATGGTTGTCCACTAGGACTCCAAGATCCCTTTCACAGTTACTACTATTGAGCAAAGTACCACTTATACTGTACCTGTGCAGTATATATTCTTAGCATGCACTCCTAGTGGCCTTAGTTGTTAAGGTCTCTTAAGTCTCTATCAAATGTTATGGGTGGGGAAAAGCTGAAAAAGTAGAGGCAGACTAATTAATTTTAAACCCAGCCTAAACAAAATATCAAAACTATGTTTCTTAAATGGTATTGAACAGTTGGGGGTGGGCCCACACACCTGCAATTGAATACTACCTCTGGTTCTGAATGAAAAATGCATGAGCAAAATCATTGAGGAGAAGAATCATTACTTTTTAATTTGGAAAAGCTGTATATTTGTGACTGATGAAATCATTGGCACTTGCAAACTTTATCTATTCTGGGATCAAAGATCCAATGAAAAGAAATAGGTAAAATATTCCATTAAACTGCCCATTATGTAGAACACTTCGCTGAACCCATTATGTAGAACACTTTGCTGAACAGCACTCAACGTGTAGTCCTCAATGGAACTGCATCTACATGGAAGGAAGTATGCAGTGGAGTCCCCCAAGGCTCTGTTTTAGACCCAGTACTCTTCAACATCTTCATCAATGATTTGGATGAGGGGATAAATGAGGAACTCATCAAATTTGCAGACGACATCAAGCTGGCAGGAATAGCCAACACTCCAGAAGATAGGCTTAAGATACAGAAGGATCTTGACAAACTTGAACATTGGGCACTATCTAATAAAATGAAATGCAATTATGAAAAAAGTAAGGTTCTACATTTAGGCAAGAAAAACAAAATGCACAGGTACAGTATGGGTGGTACCTTGCTCAATAGTAGCAACTGTGAGAGGGATCTTGGAATCCATTTAAATATGAGCCAGCAGTGTGCAGCAGCTGCCAAAAAAGCCAACACAGTTCTAGGCTGCATAAACAGAGGGATAGAATCTAGATCACATGAAGTGTTAATGCCACTGTATAGTGTCTTGGTAAGGCCACACTTGGAATACTGCATACAGTTTTGGTCGCCACGATGTAGAAAAGACGTGGAGACTCTGGAAAGAGTGCAGAGAAGAGCAACCAAGATGATTAGGGGACTGGAGACTAAAACATATGAAGAACGGTTGCAGGAGCTGGGTATGTCAAGTTTGATGAAGAGAAGGACCAGGGGAGACATGATAGCAGTGTTCCGATATCTCAGAGGGTGCCACAAAGAAGAGGGAGTCAAACTATTCTCCAAGGCACCTGGGGCCAGGACAAGAAGCAATGGGTGGAAACTAATCAAGGAGAGAAGCAACTTAGAACTAAGGAGAAATTTCCTGACAGTTAGAACAATTAACCTCTAGAACAGCTTGCCTCCAGAAGTTGTGAATGCCCCAACCCTGGAAGTCTTTAAGAAGATGTTAGATAGCCATTTGTCTGAAATGGTATAAGGTTCCTGCCCACGTAGGGGGTTGGACTAGAAGACCTACAAGGTCCCTTCCAACTCTGCTATTGTATTATTGTCTGAATGATATATGCAGTACTAAGTTTAGTCCCAGATACAATACTAATACTATATATGCAACAGGTGGCAACTACTGTAAGTGGAGTAAAACTGAAAAACTTGATAGAAGTTGAGTTGAACTGAACACAGAACACAGAACATAGAATAATAGAGTTGGAAGATACTTTGGAGGTCTTCTAGTCCAACCCCCTGCTTGAGTAGGAGACCCTATACCATTTCAGATAAGTGGCTGAGCAGTCTTTGTTAAAAGCCTCCAGTGATGAGGCACCCACAACTTCTGAAGGCAAAGCATTCCACAGGTTAATTGTTCTCACTCTTAGGATTGTTTGCCTTACTTATAAGTTGCTTTTCTCTTTGATTAGTTTTCATCTATTGCTTCTTCTTTTGCTTTCTAGTGCTTTGGAAAATAGGTTGACCCCTTCAGCTTTGTGGCAGACCCTCAAATATTGGAACGCTAGACTAGACATACCCAATACCTCCAACCATTCTTCAAAAGTTAATCTTAAGGTTTTTCTTTCATACGTTCTTCATAAGAATGGGAAGATTCTTCACCTATAAATTGTTCACAATATGGAATATATATGTGGTAGCCCCATCCTCATGGGCAATTTGTATCATATAATATATGTGGGTATATGCCAGTGGTGGGATTCAAAAAATTTTACTACTGGTTCTGTGGCTGTGGCTTGGTGGGGGTGGTGTGGCTTGATGGGGGTGGCTTGGTGGGCGTGGCAGGGGAAGGTTGGTTACGGTAAAATCCCCATTCCCTCCTGATCAGCTGGGACTTGGAAGGCAGAGAATAGATGGGGGTGGGGCCAGTCAGTAGTGGTATTTACCGGTTCTCCAAACTACTCAAAATTTCCACTACCGGTTCTGCAGAACTGATCAGAACCTGCTGAATACTACATCTGGTATATACATAATTGTTTATTTACTTATATTTATATATTTGTCATGTTTATGTAGTGTATACTCAGTGGTGGGATTCAGCTGGCTCACAACGGTTCAGGTGAACCAGTTGTTCAATTACTCACGCACACGCCCTGCTATCAAAGTGGATTAAAATTTCATTTTAATGTATGCTGATTAGTGTACATTTAAAGTAACAATAAAGTTATTCTAAGTTCTATAACACTTCTCCATAAATGCATTGAACAACTAAAGGGGTATCACACAACTTGTCTCACTTATTCCATGCTCTGTGCTCAATGTACTATGTATCCCAATTAATATCATGCATGCTCTATTCGTTATATCTTACTAAAAAATGCCAAGTGAAATTCCCTGTAATAATATCTTGTTACTAAGTGAATTGTATTCGCATATCTTTCTCTATTCTTTTGGCATATACATATATAGCACAAAAATGTAAAGCTTGCTGACCTGGGTATGTTATCAAAGGAAACAGTTTTACTTAAAATCTTGTTTTTGCCAACATATTTTGCAAAGTATTTGGACCGAAGTCAAACCACTGTGGTTCTCAGCTGTGTTTCCTCTTACTATTTCCCCAGGTAGTTTCGGCATAGCACTCTGAAACAGAATATTCTTTTAGGGAATTTAAAAAGAAGACAAGGAGTTCAGAAGACGGTTTATAGCTGTAAAAATACTCCTGAGGGTATTAAGCCACAAATGTAACAGCCCTCAACTGCCATTTCCAAATTTCCAGTCATTGCAGACTGTTCCCAGAGGCAAAGAAAGAAAGAAAAAAAGAAAGAAAGAAAATCCTGCATGAAATAAAATCAATCACAAAATATTAAAAACATTGCTACAAGATGTGATTTTTGTCTATTTTTTTCCTCTTTATCCCTAATTTTACTAAGAAAGTTTTAGCTAACTCTGCAACAGTGCCCATTTGAGAAGATTTTAAAAGCTGAAACATTCCCAGTTTCGTAACCTTAAATATGAACCATCAACATGGCCAAACAAAACCAAATTTCATCACAATATAAGATGAGTTTGAGGGCTTCATTTACCACCACAATCTCTGTCATCATCTATTTATTTGTGCTATGAAGCTGCAAGCTTTTATAATAGAGGCTTGTCATCATCAGAACACAATCTCTTTTTTTAAAAATTGATTAATGCTTCCAAACTCTGTTTAATCTTGCCAGGGTCCTATCTCAAAAACACATTTCCCAATTTAAATATTAAGTTTGTAAACATATGAACACCATTGCTTTGGCTCTGATAGTGTTGAATTCGTTCCTTCATTGGTTGCAATAAAATTCCCTTTAAAGATTCTTGGGAGACAGCTTAAAATGAAATTTGGAATGCAGAACTAATCTCTTTTTTTGTTTTTAGTGGGGATTTAATGTAGCCCTTCTTCTTAGCATTGAATAATTCATTACTGAACTCGTGTAGAATAATAAAAACTAAATGGACCATACTCAATAAACAACATGAAATGCTGACTACATGCCTTCTTTTTTTAATAAAAAGAAAAATAGTTTCTGAACCTATGCAGTATTTCCCATATTGGCACAAGCTCTGGTTATATTAGGCAATAGGTTGTCAACATAAAATCGTCATATTCAGTTAGGCCATTTAGTAAAGGTGTGTTGACAATCAGAGCCACCATCTGTGCAATCTCAAGTAAATTTTGAAATTCACATATCACCTTTTAGCTGTTTATTTATCTAATTAAAACATTTTTAAAGAATAAAACTAGGTGGAATCTGTTGATTACCAAACAACCAGAGTGCCACAGGTTGGTTTGATGGTAGTAGTGCCTCAAATAGAAGTT
Organism: Rhabdophis nuchalis; assembly: GCA_039707465.1. Taxonomy (NCBI): domain Eukaryota; kingdom Metazoa; phylum Chordata; class Lepidosauria; order Squamata; family Natricidae; genus Rhabdophis; species Rhabdophis nuchalis. Next base: position 228,037,281 of record CM077644.1, read on the forward strand.
TCATACAGACAGTGATAAGGATAGGATAGGATAGGATAGAATAGAATAGAATAGAATAGAATAACAGAGTTGGAAGGGACCTTAAAGGTCTTCTAGTCCAACACCCTGCTTAGGCAGGAAGCCCTATACCATTTCAGACAAATGGCTACCCAACATCTTAAAGACTTAAAGACTTCCAGTGTTGGGGCATTCACAACTTCTGGAGGCAAGTTGTTCCGCTTATTAATTTTTCTAACTGTCAGGAAATTTCTTCTTACTTCTAGGTTGCTTCTCTCCTTGATTAGTTTCTGTCCACTGTTTCTTGTCCTGTCCCCTGGTGCTTTGGAGAATATCATGACTCCCTCTTTTTTGTGTCAACCCCTGAGATATTGGAAGACTGCTATCAAGCGACCCTTAGTCCTTTTTTTCATTAAACTGGACATACCCAATTCCAGCAATCGTTTTTTACATATAGGAAGCTTCCCGTTATTTAGGGTGCTGTTTATAAGTGTTATGTGATTAGAGCTCAAAGCATTGTCAGAGACCCCACACACCCATTTCACAGTTTGTTCCTGTTACTCCCCTCTGGGAGGAAGTTTCGAGGTTTCTGTAGTAGGATTTGAGCCTTGTTCCTTATGCCATCCATCTTGTAAACTCGCAGGATTCTTCCCCCCCACCACTCCCCGCCATGTAGTCTACATCTGAACAAGACTGTGTTCTTCTCTGTGTCATACATATGTGTGTGTGTGTGTGTGTGTGTGTTTGTATGCATAATGGTTACCGTATTTTTGGAGTATAAGACGCACCAAAGTTTTGAAGAGGCAAATTTTTTAAAAAAGTTTTTGCACTCTGCAAACCTCCCAAAAACAGCTCGTTTTTCGTGAAACTGGCCCATTTTTTTCAAAAAAAAAAGGTCATGGGTAGCCTTTAGGAGGCTTATAAAATGCTCCGGGGGGGGGGGGGGGACAAGCAAAAAAGGTCCATTTTTTTGTCAAAAACAGAGCATTGATAGCCTTTAGGAGGCTTATAAAGTGCTCCTGGGGACTGGGGGGCAAAATTGATGGCCCATTTTTTGCTTATTTCTGCCCTCCCCAGCCTCCAGGAGCTCTCTACTGTGTTCTGTGTACAAGACACACCCAGATTTTCAGTCTCTTTTATGATGGAAAATGGTGCATCTTATACTCCAAAAAATACGGTATATTTTGAGAGCTGAATGCAACAAAATTTCATTTTAATGCATGCTGACTAGCGTACATTTTAAGTGACAATAAAGTGTTTAATCTGATTCTTCTTAAAACTAGGGGGAACCTGTTGTTTATTGAAAAGGTGCATAGAGTGTCCATGGGACAGCCTGTGCTTATTCTGAACACATCTACACATCTTTATGAAAATAGCCTTGGCTATTTGCATCAGCCTTCGGTAGACCAAACAAGAAACATGACCAGATTTTATTCTAAAGCTACATTAACACAATCTTTCAAGTCTGAAAGTACAGATCTCCTGCTGTCTCTTTTACAGCCTGAGAAACTGGGGAGTGTCCCTTCTCCGCCTCTTTCTCCATCCATTATGCAGCTGTAGGCTACGTCCTCGCTTATCTGACCATTCTGTAGGCAGCATTTCTTCTCTCAGAGTATACCATTACTTGATGTCATCACATAATATGTTCACACAGAGAGACACTACAGGCATCCATGATGGTTCTGAAATCCGATAAATTTGCGTGACTCTCCCTGAGGACATATGCCCGTCTTATCCAGTTGGATAAGTGAACACACTCCATCGCTTTTCTTTTCAACATTGTCATTTATCAGAATGTAAAAAGTGTACCCCAGTGGTGGGATTCAAATAATTTAACAAGCAGTTCATCCAGGGCCAGTTTGGCTGTTGTGGGAAGCGTGGGCCATCCCTGCCCTCCAGCTTCACCACACATGCAGGATGAGCTTCAACCCGACCCTGGACAAATTGGTTGTTAATTTACCACCACCCACATACACACACACATTCCAGGGGTGAAATTCAGCAGGTTTTTTTTTTTTTGAGTGTCTGGGAAATTCCTTTATTGCTGATTTTTCTTAAAGGGGAGGAATCTTTAAACTTTTGGCAGGAAAAAAAACACCAATATTTCTTAAAATACAAGTTTGAAATCACTAAGAATAAGAAGAATGGGAATGATGTAATCTACTTTAAAACCAAATTTTAAACAAAATTATAAAAAGGTGTGGTTTTTTTTTGAAAAAGTTTTATTGGTTTTAACAATTTATATCAGGAAAGGGGTAGATAAGGTATTAGATAATATTTGGAGCTTCCACATCGGGTTTGATGACTGCCTCCGAGTCTTCATACATATTCCATTAAAAAGAAATTATTAAAAGGAAGGGGTACATACATTTTAAAATCATAAATTTTCATATTATTTTATACATTCAATTACTTTGTACTGACATCCGTACAGGAATTACCGTCATAAAAAAAAATATAACAAATTATTTTTGCGATCTGAGCCTCTTTGCTATAGTCTCTTCCTCCTCCTCCCCACCAGCAGGCAGACCCGTGGCCCCTCCCATTCCCATCTCATCATCATCCAGGATTGAGGAGTGTTTTTTAAGAAAAGTATGCGCCTCTTCAACTGTTTTGATTCTAACTCTTCCTCCCTCCCAGAATACCAGCATCCCTTCAGGCATCAACCACTTGAACCATACCCCCTTTTTGAATAATTTTTTAGTTAAGAAGGAATAATTCCTTCTTATATCTCTTATTTTCTTTGGGATCTGCTTCAATATGGCCACCTCGTTTTGCTGATACATCAAAGGGTCCCCTCTTTGCGCTCTCAGTATCTCTTCCCTCGTTGACCTTCTTATAAATTTAATATGTATCTCTCTGGGTACCTCATTTATTCTGGCAAATGCTGAATTAATTCTATATATCAAATCAATGTCGAAATTCAGCAGGTTTTGACAGGTTCTGGAGAACCGGTAGCAGAAATTTTGAGTAGTTTGGAGAACCTGCAAATACCACCTCTGGCTGGCCCCGCCCCCATCTATTGTCTGTCTCCTGAGTCCCAGCTGATCGGGACGGAATGGGGATTTTGCAGTATCCTTCCCCTGCCACACCAACCAAGCCACGCCCACAGAACCAGTAGTAAAACATTTTGAACTTCACCACTGCCCCACTCCCACACTGTTTTCCCTCTTCTCCCTGCTCCTCCTCCTCTTCTTGTGCTGGCTGCTCCATTGCCCATTTCTCCATTGCAGCGCAGTGCCCAGGATCCACTTTGATAGCACAGGAGGTGGGTAATTTAACAACTGGTTCACCGAACCAGTGTGAACCGGCTGAATCCCACCACTGAGGTGCCCTCACCAAGTGTGCCCTTGGGAACACTTTTTAAACACATTTACTTACAATAGTATGGGGTGTCAGCTCCGGCCAGCCCAGAGGCCCGGAGCTGCCATTCAGGGGAGAAAACTGAGCCAGCCACCAAGACTCACGCTCACCAGATGGAGATTTCCGTCCTCCACAAGCAGTTCAGCTGAGAAATCTACAAAGCTCTTGATAACTGACTGAGAACAATGATTAATTGCTGGGTGGTTTTTGTTCTGGGTCACGAGGAACTGGGTATGCACACACGCGGGGGTGGGATTTAGCCTAATTACCAAGTAACTATAAAAGGTGGTGGGGAGCACTGGGTGGCAGCTCTGACAATTTATTCATTGCCTTAGTGCTTTGTTGGTCAGTTCGTGCTGGAAGAAAAATACAAACTGCATTTACAAACCGTTTCTGTGTTTGGCTGTTTTCATTAACCCTTCGGAACCTGACTTGGGGATTTTCTCAGATAAGCTTCTGTTTTCTCCAGTATTTCCTACAAAAAACAAGAAATGCAGATGCCACAGACAGTTCAAGAAGTGCTTGAAAATCAGAAGCTTCTCTATCAAAATAGCATGTGGGATATTTTAAACAATTTGAAAACAGAATGAAAGATTCTCGGTCATCTTATAGAAGAACAGCAACAATAACTTTATCCCGCCCCTAAATGACTAAGCATCTTTTCCATTTTTAATTTTGTTTCAGAGTATCTGTGGAAACCTCTCCCATCCTAAAAATCTGGTCCAAAAATATACGGTGGTTATCTTTATATGTTTATACCTGTTTGTCTCATAGTCCTCATGGTATCTGTCTCTCATCCTTAACATCTCTGCATTTTCTCTCATCAATTTTTTCTATTATTGAGACAGGAAATATAAGTTAGTGACCCTTACTTATGTTTAGCTTTGGGGGGGGGAGGAGAAGAGACTGAGTTCCAAAGTAAATAAAAATGTAAAGTATTTCAAATAAACTTTGAGTACATCCACCATTTACCACCCACAGCTGAGTTCATGTCTAAGATGAAATCATGGTCTGTTAAAAACATGCTAAAAGAATTTAGCACAGCACACCCACAAAATGGAATGTTCAGACTTTTACCAAATATTCCAAATGGCAGAAGTGAGAATGATATGGTATCTTACATGGAATAATTGTCATCTCCAGATAAAGTTTGCATCTATTCCATGGCTAAATAAAACATGTAAAGTCATGTCCATCTAAGATAATTAATTATGTTGGAATATTTTTGAGGAGTAAATTCAGGGTAGGTTTCATGTAGCATACCGTATTTTTCAGAGTATAAGACGCACCATTTTTCCTCTAAAAAGAGGCTGAAAATCTGGGTGCGTCTTATACATCGAATACAGCATTTTTTGCCTCCTGAAACAGAGAGCCTTATAGAGGCTTCCAGAGAGCTCCTGGGGACTGGGGAGAGCAGAAATGAGCCTAGAATGGGCTGTTTCCTCCCCCCCCCCCCAGCCCCAGCAGCACTTTATAAGCCTCCATAAGGCTATGCAAGCAATTTTTTTGACCATAAAACGGCCCATTTTTGCGAAAAACAAGCCATTTTTTGCTTGTTTTGGGCCACCCCTACCCGCCCCCCAAGGAGCACTCTGCAAGCCCCCCCAAGGCTAGTCATGCTTTTTATTTGAAGAAAAACAGGCCCATTTTCGCAAAAAAATGGGCCATTTTGGGGAGGTTTGCAGAGTGCAAAAAGGGTGGGTTTTTTCCTTTTGGAAAGCTGTTTAGTTAGAGTGGCTGATGAGAATTACATTGGTCAAGTGCTGTACCTGCAAAAACAAAGCCTTAGGTGCTACAGCGATTTCCTTCTCCAGGACATGGGTAAATACACCTGGAAACATCTACCTACCTACCTACCTACTCTCTCTCTCCTCCCCTATCTACTGTATTTCTCTCTCTCTCTCTTTCTCTCTCTTTCTCTCTCTCTATCCCTCTACCTACCTATCTATCTACACTCTCTCTCCCCCTACCTACCTACTTTATTTCTCTCTCTCTCTCTCTCTCTCTCTCTCTCTCTCTCTCTCTCTCTCTCTCTCTCTCTCTCTCTCTCTCTCCCTCCCTCCCCTTTATCTACCTACCTAACTACCTACCTACTCTATCTCTCTCTTTCCCTACCTACCTACTGTATTTCCCTCTCTTTCTCTCCCTCTCTATCCCTCTACCTACCTACCTACTTTAAAAAAAAAGCATCTTCAAAACCTGGGTGCGTCTTATACTCCGGTGCGTCTTATACTCTGAAAAATATGGCAATTCTTTGGAACAGAAATCTTAGGCATCTCAACTAATAGATGTTTAACTCTAAATCTATCTAAAATAAAAAGCATGGAGGCTCCAAAGAGGCTGTTGTGGTCTGTCAGTCACCAGCCCCTCCAGCAACTGAATTAGAGGAGGATGATATGTGGGAGTCAGAGAGGCAGCATCAAGGCAACCTGAGAGCTCCAAGTGGGGAAAGGGAATGGAGCCGTAAGAGAGAGACAGAGACAGAGGTGGAGCCTGGGCTGTCTATAAACTCTCAGATGGAGAGTCAACAGCCCCCAGATCTGGAAGTGGCTGATGAGGAAGAGGAGGAACAGCTGGGTCCAGTGCCTGATGCACAGATGCACAGAAGGCAGAGGAGAGGAGAGCAGTGGAAATCCGTGGGCCGATCCTTGGGAACGAAGAGCCACTCCTGCTAGAGGAGCCCCACCCTAGCTCTGGGGATAGAAGGCAGGTGGCAGAGATGAATAAATGTGGCGGACAACTATTCATCTCCTTGCCTGATGGACTTGTTAGCCTACATTGAGAGAGAAACCTTTTGCCAGAACTGCTGGCACTCCTAATAAAGGAATCTTTGAGTTAACCTCAGAGGGTTGGCTGTGTTTGGGTAGCTGGGTCAGAACAGAGGCCTGGTCTTCTAATAGGGCATAGCAATAAGACTTATATACTGCTTCACAGTGCTTTACAGCCCTCTCTAAGCAGTTTACAGAGTCAGCCTATTACCCCCTCAACCATCTGGGTCCTCATTTTATCAACCTCGGAAGGATGGAAGGCTGAGTCAAGCTTGAGCCAGTGAGAATCGAACTCCTGGAGTGAGCAGTGACTTAGCCTGGAGCACTGCATACTAACCTCTGCACCATCACGACTCCTGGATAAGTGCCATTCCTTAACTAGATGGCAGTTCAGGCTTTGTTGATGCCTCTGGGCAAAGGCCTTTCAATTGTTTGGGAATTCTCTATGGGCATTGGCTTTGGAATTTACTGAAAGCGCTGGGATAAGGACTGTTGCAGGTGTAGCGATTTAAGATGGGAGGATGTGCAGGAGGAGCAGATGGGAAGTAGCATAGAGTTGCAGGAAACAGATGGGGCCTCCAAAAAACAAACAAACCCAAGGCACTCACTCTTTGACCTAATTAAACAATGCTTTCCTGGCATTGGTTTTTCCGTAGTCCAATTCCATGCATTTCTGGTAAACATGGTATTGTTGTGCAGCTCTTGTATTGCTGCTCTTGTGTTGTTGTACAACTTCTGTAAGTCGTTCTAGATGTACAGGATCATTGGAGAAGAGACAGAGACCTCAGATATGACCAGTGGTGGGTTTCAAAAAATTTTAGAACCTCTTCTGAAGGTGTGGGCTGCTTTGTGGGAGTGGCTTGCTGGCCATGTGACTGGGTGGGAGTGGCTTGCTGGCCATGTGACTGGGTGGGAGTGGCTTGCCAGCCATGTGACCGAGTGGGAGTGGTTTGGCAGTCATGTGACTGGGTGGGCATGGCCAACTTGTAAAATGTGGTGAAACTCACTTAACAATGCGCTTGCTTAGCAACCAAAATGTTAGCTCAGGAACTCCTGCATTGAAGCCTGCAAGTCTTAAAGCTGTCAAGTTACAAGACCCTTGCACCAGTAGCCCTTTAGGGGGGAAAACCCAGGGGTATTCAAACTTGACAGCTTTAAGACTTGTGGACTTCAACTCCCAGAATTCCTCCTCTCGCTCTTCATCTGGATGATGTGCGGATGGGCAGGGGGAGGGAGCTGGAACCGGTTCTAAATGGCACTGTAGATTTGTGGAACCTCTTCTATAGAAGAGCTTAGAACTGGCAGGAACCCACCCCTGGATATGACCTAAGTTCCTATTTAGGTCCACAACTAGCAGTCAACATATAGGGGAAAGTGTGCCATCCTCCCCGTGGCTTTCATAGGATATCAGTCTATACTCACCCTTCAACATCTTTAGGTAATGATGCGAGTCATTCCGATAATAAGAAAAATCTGAGGAAGCAATTTCATTATTTATTTTTAGCAAACAACCATTTTTTACTACAGGCAAAGGATGCTTAAGTAACTTTCAGTTCAGACCTAGGCTTTGTTTATGCTTCCCTTTTTTGCTCATTCCCAATTCTCCTGATTTCTTTTGGGGGGGAAGGAACGTTCTTCTCCTAGGCATGGCAAGTTTCTATAATGTCTTCAGATGTTGAACTTTGCCTCTTGTAATGCTGCTCCAAGGCAGATAGTAAGTGAGTAGTGGAGGGTGGGGGTTTGTAACACAACGTTTTGAAGCAGAGTTTGTTCTGCAGAGAATAACCTGGTGTTGCCCAGGTATTTATTTATAGGGAGAAAATGTCTGAACCAAACGTAATTTCTAATGTTGGATTTTCCCTCATAGCAGAGGAAGCCCCCTTATGGAACACTGTGAAGCCGTTACCATGGCAACTCCACATCTTTTCCAGCAAGCCGGCCTAGCCTAACCTCCCGTCAGGGCTATTTTAGATATTTTATATAGTTTTTAAACTGGGGATTTTAATTTGGTTTTAGCATAGGATTGTAATTTAATATGTTTTTAAATTTTGTATTTATCGTTTTGTATGTTTTAAATTCCTGTGCGCCACCCTGGGTCCTTCGTGGAGAAGGGCGGGATATAAATGTGATTAAAATAAATAAATAAATAAATAAATAAATAAAAGTGTGATTGGACACACAAGGAATTTGTCTTTGGTGCATATGCTCTCAGTGTACATAAGGAGAATAAAGTACATTCGTCAACAATAAAAAGATACAACACTTAGTGATAGTCAAGGTTACTAATAAGCTATCAAATCGTACTAGGAAACAAATAAAAACAATATAAATTGAAAGTTACAAGCAACATGGTTATAGTCCGAAGTGGGAAGAGATAGATACTAGGAAGGAAGAGAAGAATAGTAATACATTCTTAGTAAATTTTTGACAGTGTTGTGGGATTTAGTTGTTTAGCAGAGTGATGGCATTCGGGGGGAAATTGTCCTTGTGTCTAGTTGTTCTGGTGTGCAGTGCACTATAGCGTTGTTTTGAGGGTAGAAGTTGAAACAATTTATGTCCAGGATGTAAGGGGTCTGTAGATATTTTCCCAGTCCTCTTTTTGACTTGTGCAGTATATAGGTCCTCAATGGAAGGCAGGTTGGTAACAATTGTTTTTTCTGCAGCTTTAATTATCCGTTGAAGTCCATGTTTTCTCTTGCTTGGTTGCAAAGCCAAACCAGACAGTTTTGGAGATGCAGATGACAGAGTCAATAATTCCTCTGTAGAACTGAATCAGCAGTTCTTTTGTTGTGCTTTGTTGTTCATCCAGGAACTCAAATTATTTTTTTAAAAAAGCATGCTTCTGCTTATCAGAACACTGGGGAATAAATTGGCAGAGATCTGTTTGACATGTGTTTGTCTGGAGTGTTTTCAAACCTTCTATGCCAGGGGCATCAAACTCAAGGCCCATGGGCCAGATCCAGCCCGCGGGGTGCGTAGATCTGGCCCGCAGAGCCACCTTGGAAGCAGTGAAGGACCTGCCCACGGTGCCTCTGCCAGCAGGCAGAGGTTGCAGGAGGCTCTCACAGTCAAAACAGACTCGGGAGCCCATTTTCTCTGGCAAAGAACCCGGGCCACCACAAGCACACCCAGCCTGAGTGATGTCAAGCTGGCCATGCCCACCCCCGAAGTCAAACATAACCCTGATGCAGCCCTCAATGAAATCGAGTTTAACACACCTGATCTATGCATTGTGATTCAGAATTTCTTCTTTTCAAATAGTTTTTATTAAACATTTTTACCTTTAAAAACAGAAAGAAAAACACACACACAAAACCATACATAACTTTATAAAGTAATTATACAGCCTTCTGTATCGGCATTCATGTTTAGCTTTGGTAATTCTCCATTCTTCATTGCCTTCCTATTGATTTTACCTTCTCTAATAATATAATAACAGTAGTACTAACACTTGTAATAATATTAATTGTTCATATCACCATTATACTTACATTATAGTCAATACTTTAAGTTTGATAGTAATTAGTAACTTTGGTTAATTTTTATTCAATACCAGTTTAGAAAAAAATCATAAAGACTTCTAGGAGTGCTTATTAGCCAAGATCTTACCTGGAAAAACAACACGTCTCTGGTGATTGGAAAAGCTCAACAGAGACTTCATTTCCTTAGAGTCCTGCGGAAAAATCAGGTGGAACAATGGCTGATGACCTCTTTCTATCGGTCCATCATAGAAAGTGTCCTCACATATTGTATCACAGTGTGGTATGCTGGTTTAACAGTTGCGGAGAGGAAGGCACTACAGAGAGTGATCAATTCGGCACAAGAAACCATCGGTTGCCCTCTGACATCACTGGATAACATCGCCAGATCTCGCTGCTTTAGCAGAGCAAGGAAGATTCTCAAAGATGATTCACACCCTGGTTGGTATCTCTTTGCCCTTCTACCATCAGGCAGAAGATATCAAAGTATAGCCAGCCGAACAAACAGGTTTAAAGATAGCTTCTATCCTTGGGCTGTGAGACTTTTAAATTCAACCGCAATCACTCCATGCACATGCTAGTTTTTTCTTTTTCTTTTCTCTCTTTTTTGTTTCTGTTATAATTTTGCACCAGTGAAGTTAAAACCAATTTCATTGTAATTTTTACAATGACAATAAAGATTATTATTATTATTATTATTATTATTATTATTATTATTATTATTATTATTATTATTATTATTATTATTATTATTATTATTATTATTATTATTATTATTATTATTATTATTATTATTATTATTATTTCCTGTTTTGGCTTCTGTTTTCTAGACACTTATAAATTCTATTCCATATTTTACAGAAATCCGATTCTTCTCTTTCTTTTAATTTCATGGTCATTTTGTCCATCTCTGCACATTCAAGCACTTTTCTAAGTATTGTTTCATCTGCGGGTATATTGATTTGTTTCCAGTTTTGGGCAAAAGCAATCCTAGCTTCAGTTTAGTATTATATATTGAAATTGTTTGTCCATTTTCGGGTCTAATATTCCTAATACGAATGCTTCTGGTTTCAATTCTATTTTTTGCTCTGTAATTTCCTCCATCCATTTCTGAATTTTGCACCAGTATTTCCTTGTGATGGGTCACATACACCACATATGGTAGAATGTTCCAGACTTGTGGTTACATCTCCAACATTTGGGAGATAAATTTGGATACATTTTGGCCAATCTCTCTGGAGGCAAATGCCATCTATAAAACATTTTATAGAGGTTTTCTTTGTAGGCTACTGCCGTCATAAATTTATAATTTCTTTCCCATAGTTTGTCCCATTCAAAATTTCATTCACAGCAGTGGTTTAGTGTAAGGAAAAGAGTCCCTAATAGATAATTATGGGTTAAACTGAGTTGGTGTAGGACAGGGGTCTGCAAAGTTGGCTCTTTTAAGACTGGTGGACTTCAACTCCCAGAAATCCCCAGCCAGCTTTGCTTTTTGGATTGCGTTATGTCCATTTAAGTGTCTGAAGAAGGATCCGAGATCAATCACCTATGCAGATTGTGCAGTGATTTCTATGAAGTGACCACACAGAAATGAATTTGGGAATGTAGACATATGTGCCCTCTGAAGATCTTCTCCATATATAACCATAGTCAGCACTAAGAAGATACAGAATTCTTTAACTTGAACAGGTTAAGGTCCCCTTTCCAATCAAGCAACGATTCAGACAAAACCAACTTAAACTTGCAATCCCAATAGAGACCAAGTTAGAGGGCTCGGTTAGAACTTTGTTTCTAAAGACACTCGAATTTACCTAGGACAATGGTTAAAATCAAGAGACAGTGAGTTTTAGTCCTAGACCCAAAATATAAAGTGAGTGGGAGCCGGGTAACTGAGTGCCCTCAAACATGTGGGCTGGTATCACTTCTCCAGAATTATAATGGACCAATCTCTATTTTTAACATACCATGAAACTCATAGCAAATCAAGTGAATATGCAGGATCTTCTTCTTGTGCCATATCCATCATCGGACGTTGGCGATCATGTTGGCGATCATGTTTTTATCAACAGCTGCACGAAAAAATGTGCTGAGTTTTGTCTCTTAGATTTTGAAGCCATGATGTTCTTCTTCTGCCTGGACCTCATTTGCTTTCAATCTTCCTCTGGAGGATTAAGTGAAGTATGGTGTAATTTCTAGGTGTCTCATCACATGTCCAAAATATTCTAACTTTCGCTTTTGGTTTTTTTTTTGATGATTTCCCTTTGTTTCCCAGGCAGCTTATCACCTCCTCATTTCTGATTTTGTCAACCCAGCTTATACGTAACAGCCATCTGTAAATCCACATTTCAAATGCTTCTAGTCTCTTCAAGTGGCCTTCTGTCAGAGACCAACTCTCCACTCCATAGAGCAGGATAGAAAAGATGCAACATCTGACGAGCCTGATTTTCAATCTGTTGTGGCCTGCCAGCGACAAGCGAAGCTGGTGGCAGACTCAGACAGTGAGGAGGTTGGGGAGGAACCTGGGCCAGTCCTGGAGTCTGGGGAAGGCTCTGACGGGGGTTCTGCGTCAGAGGCAGAGATGCGGCCAGGGCTGTCCAACAATTATCAGCTGCCTTCAGAGACGGAGATCAGTGGGGCAAAAGAACAGCTGGAGCCTGTCCCGATGTGCGCATGCACAGAGCTGCCAGGAGAAGGGAACAGATTAACAAGAGTTGGAAAGGACCTTGCAGGTCATCTAGTCCAACCCCCTGCCCAAGCAGGAGATCTTACATCTGCCTCTACTTAGGATTGAACTCACATCCTCCTGTTTGTGAGGCGAGAGATCCACCTCTAGGCCACAGCAGCAGGTCTTAACAGTTAAGGAGCAAGGGCCGACTCGGGAATAAATGCACAGACGGACTGTGAATGGCCCCTCCCATAGAGAATAAAGAGGAGCTAAAGGGTAGTGGAGTTTGCAGGAGACAATTTGTTCGTTTAATTATTGTGAAGATTTGTTTGTGACTTTCAGAGACTCTTTGCCAAGTATTTTGTTGTACAGCATTGCATTTGGAAGATATCATCCTGGCAGCTCTCCAACCCTGATAAGGTCTGTCATTGTAAATTCACCCTTGAAAGACTGTTTGCCAGGACTTTGCTGGATGTGAATGAGAAGAATTCACATTAGCTTAATAAAAAGGGAGTTTGTTGGGACAAGGACTCTGCTTCGTGATTTCGTCAAACCTAGGTCAGGTCACAATCTCAGCTTATGTCATGACTGCAGAAGACCTTTTTCATTTTGAAGAATGCTGTTCGAGCTTACTCTGTTCTTTATCTGCAGGATACTCAGATCCTATCCAAACTCTGAAGTCATGAATTCCCTTATGATTTCCGCATCCTTTATTTTATCCTTTGGGACACCGAGTAATATTCATTGTATAGTTTACAAAAAGTGAACAGGAACAAAGGAAGAGCACTTATTTTATGCTAAACAAATAAAATATTAAAAAGCTATGATACTTATGTAGTTACTTGGCATGCATATCTAAATTATATTATAGCAACCAAAATATCTTTACAATCCCTAAGGCATGGTTTTATATGCATTTTTAATTTCCCTGTGCCCCGCCTCGAGTCCCTTCGGGGAGAGAGAGCGGGTTATAAATTAAATTATTTATTTATTTATTTATGTCACAACTTTTGAGAACTCCTAATGTTTGGAAATTGAAAGCTGAAATATTGCTACAACATAATTTAGCACAATTCATCCATAAACATGCTTTTCCATCTTAGGTCCAATTAGTAGCAAAATATAACTCCAGGGACAGTAGCCAATGGAATTGACCAACCTATCCTTATATTTTTGAAAATGAACTAAAGGCAACTGAGCATTTTTTTTTTTTGAAGGAATCTTAGTTTTGACTTTTTATGTCCTCCTTTTCTAGGAATAGATACATAAGAGAACTAATGTCCCTCTTGTGATGTATAAAATTACTGGGTATCTTTTTAAATATTTTGTTGCTGTTGTTAGTTGTGAAGTCATGTCTGTGTCAACTCACAAAACATCACCATGATTCTTATCGAGTTGCCATAGAGAAATGAGGATTCCAGGCATTCCTGTGGTCAGAGGGGAATTCCAAGCTGGCCTGTGACTGTGCATGGATAGATTCAATTACGCTGCTAATTGGCTAATGTGATTTATTACCAGGCAGAGGGGAGGGGGCATAGGGGGTAAAGTGCAGACACCATTAAATGATTTTCAGTTTTAGCTACACCAAAGTAACGCCAGAATGTTGATCCTAATAAATGATTTGATTTCTTTTGAACTTTGTATTGAGGCTCGTAAATTTGTTAGGTTTTCTTCTGGGATCTTCATGACCCCATGTACAACATTCCTCCAGGCCTTCCTGTCCTCTACCATCCTCTGGAGTCCATTTAAGCTCACACCTACTGCTTTGGTGACTCCATCCAGCCACCTCATTCTCTGTCGTCCTCTTCTTCTTTTGCCCTCAATCTTTCCCAGCATTAGGCTCTTCTCCAGTGAGTCCTTCCTTCTCATTAGGTGGCCAAAGTATTTGAGTTGCAGCTTCAGGATCTGGCCTTCTAAAGAGCAGCCAGGGTTGATCTCCTCTAGGACTGACCAGTTAGATCATCTTTCAGTCCAAGAGACTTGCAGGAGTCTTCTCCAGCACCATAGTTCATGATATTTTTTATCATTCATCTATATGAATGATAAATCAGTGGTAATCAACCTGGTCCCTACCGCCCACTAGTGGGTGTTCCAGCTTTCATGGTGGGCGGTAGGGGTTTTGTCCGATACTGAAGCACTTTCCTTTTTTTTAAATTTAATTGACTTCACTACTTTATAAATCACCATTACTGTGGAACCGGTGGGCAGTTAGAAAATTTTACTACTAACAGAGATACAAAAGTGGGTGGTAGGCATAAAAAGGTTGACTACTCCTGATATAGATGAATGATATTTTATCCTTTCTTAGACAAGATCAGTGTGTGGACAAGGCAGACATTGTAAAAATGAAGTCAAAAGAATATGAAATAACCAGTGTTAATTATCTGAATGTTGATTATGCCCAATCTTTAGAAGTGAGAGTTGCCAAAAAAAATAAAATCCTCCTAGGGAGTCCTAAAGGTCTTTTTTCAAGAGACAACTGCTTTACTTTGAAGACATTTTGCTTCTCATCCAAGAAGCTTTTTCAGCTCTCAGTTCTTCATTTCGCTTCTTGGATGAGAAAGAAAAACAAGGAAGTCCAGTTGCCACTTGAAAAAGCACCTTTGGGACAACTATGACTTGGATGACTGAGAATCTTCATAGACCTCCTTCTAGGTGCAGAGAAGAGCAACCAAGATGATTAGGGGACTGGAGGCTAAAACATATGAAGAACAGTTGCAGGAACTGGGTATGTCTAATTTGATGAAGAGAAGGACCAGGGGAGACATGATAGCAGTGTTCCGATATCTCAGAGGGTGCCACAAAGAAGAGGGAGTCAAACTATTCTCCAAGGCACCTGGGTGCAGGACAAGAAGCAATGGGTGGAAACTAATCAAGGAGAGAAGCAACTTAGAACTAAGGAGAAATTTCCTGACAGTTAGAACCATTAACCTCTGGAACAGCTTGCCTCCAAAAGTTGTGAATGCCCCAACCCTGGAAGTCTTTAAGAAGATGTTAGATAGCCATTTGTCTGAAATGGTATAAGGTTCCTGCCCACGCAGGGGGTTGGACTAGAAGACCTACAAGGTCCCTTCCAACTCTGCTATTGTATTGTATTGTAGGTAGTCCCAATTTGTAGAAACAATCCTATCCTTTGATATATTAAAAAAAAACCTAAGATAAAACCAAATACTATTTAATAAGTCAAGGAATTCAACCACCCTAGTTGTTCTTGCAAGATCAATAGATCTTAAATATTTCTCATATATTTGTAAGAAACACATATGGCTTGTAAAATGTCGCTGACAAACTCCAAAGCCATCAGTTTAATACTGGGGGGAAAATGTACCTTTCTGTCTCAAAAAGATTTTTTAGGACAGGGGTATATATAAGAGGAAGTAGTCTACCACAATAAGAAGCCCAGACATATAAAAGAGATTGAGTCCTTATCACTGGTGCCAAAGACAACTGTTAGTTTAAGCAGAAATATGTCAAGCGCTTCACTTCACTCCATTCAAGGGCCAGATATGAGGCCCAGAATCTTTGGGGTGTGGTAGGGGGAACACAGCCCACATCTAATCGTGAACAGATTTTTTTTTAATGTTCCATTTGTATAATATCTAAATGCTAACAGGCCTGCAATATTTCAGAAATATTTCATTTTATGTATTTTATGTATTTCCTTAATAGACACATTCATTGTCAGGAAACAGCTATTATTTAGGTTGGTGTTTTTTTTAAAATCATCTGTCTCTGTCTGTCTCCTTTTCCTCTCCTTTCAGGTTAGAAAGATTATCCTGAATAAAGAGGGAGTGTGAAAAGGAAGCCAAGAGCCAAAAGTCCTTAAAGTTGACAGTTATGTAAACACTCAAGTACCACTCAGCTTCAAGCCCTCAAGTGCTGCACAAAGAATAAAAGAAACCATTCATTCAGGGGGGGGGGAGAAGAGGAGGAGGAGGAGGAGGAGGAGGAGGAGGAGGAGGAGGAGGAGGAGGAGGAGAAGGAGAAGAAGAAGAAGAAGAAGAAGAAGAAGAAGAAGAAGAAGAAGAAGAAGAAGAAGAAGAAGAAGAAGAAGAAGAAGAAGAAGAAGAAGAAGAAGAAGAAGAAGAAGAAGAAGAAGAAGAAGAAGAAGAAGAAGAAAAGAAGAGAAAGGGGGGGGGAGGAGGAGAAGTGATGGTTTGGAAATCCTGGTCAAAGGACCCTGACAGACTGAGCCCTCAAGAGTAATTGAATCATAATGCCTGGGTCAATAATTCCATCAAGATGGCAGCCATGACTGCGTAATTGAACTTTCCTCCTTTTTTAAGGGCATTGTACACCAAAAAGGGACAAAATAGTATGGGTGTAACTAACATCTGGATGTTTTATGCTCTCCCCAATGCAGATACCTTTGGAAAACATTAATGGAAAATAATTTCAGCATCATGTATGAGTGAACAACTGCAAATATTGAAATTATAAATAAATCATGAAATATAAATCAATCATTTCATATATATTTTCATTTGGAATCGTAGTCTTGTTTGAATCTGCTCAATAGCAGGTGCAGTGTGCTATACGCAAGCAAATTAACCATTCACTGGTTCTTCCTTTGTACTTCTCCCATTTTTAATATGTTAATGAACAATTACATATTAATTGGATCTTTCTTTTCAAATTGTTCTCATAGGCAAGATTAATAAAGGTAATTTATTTTAGTAGAATAAATTGGTCTTGAGTTCATATACTGGAGTTGTAGTGCTTTTTGAGAAAAACTGAAACACAGAATTAAAACTTCTGGATGGCTGAAATATTCCACCTTATGAGAAATACCTGTCATACACTGCATAGCTTCTAGCTTTGGAGTAATAAATATCAATTATTTAGTATTATTTGTACATCGCCCAGAGTCTTTCTGTGAGGGAGATGGTTTTTTTTTAAAGTTTGACAAATAAATAAATAAAATTAATCTGCTGTAACTTTGCTGGCTTGAGATGCCCATCCTCAAATCTCAAAGCTTGTGTTTACTATTTTACTTATAATCCTCAACCTGTCCTCAGCCATAGAAATCCATCGTGACCATTCATTCTCTCCTGGACTGCAACTAATTCTTCAAGATTTCCATATCTTTACAGTTTTTCAGTCTCCCTCAAAATGATGATCCAACTCTCCCAAATAGAGAAAAAAAATGTCTATAAAATCGAAGCAACATACTTTCATATTACTGGAAGTAATTTTTAAACACATCATAATGTATGTTTTATTTGGGAAAACTGAAATCACCCTCTTGTGAATATCTGTGTAAATAATGTTTTTTCTTATTCTGTTTATTTTCTGCCTTATACAAGTCCAGCATTTATTGCTTTAACTGGAATAATAACTGGCAGACACTGAACATTAAGAACAAATATAGGGAGGGCCAGTTTATAATTAGCTATAACATGTTCAAATATGTCCAACAGCAAAATTCATATTTTGTTTGTCCAATGAGAAAATATAATTTTTGTTCCCTGGTGCTTCTTCTGATATATTTTAAATTGATGATTGCATATTAGTCTTGACATTTCTTGGAATATTTTCTTGCAATGCTGTTTAGACTGTGACTTGTAGTACTTTAATTTTAAGCCAGCTCTTTCTCAAAAATTATGTGGACCATTTTTCAAATTGGCAATAACTTTAGAAAGAAATTATTACATCAATAGAATATAATGTGCAAATAAATGTTTTCAGTGAGCATGCCCATACCACAATCCTTACGTGGCTGGGTCTGTATAAACTGCTAAAGGGACTACATCAGTAACAATAGCACACAGAAATAAAAGTATATTTGATTGTTTCAATTAATAACATAACTAAGACTATTTACAGGGAGAAACCATATTAGCAAATCAAATACTATGAAAATCTGTAAGGGCAGCAATTTACTGATGTTTAAATAAGGATTGTTGTATAGACTTGTATTTCTAATAGTATAATTAATAGAGGGAAGGAAGGAGGGGGAGGGAGGGAGGGAGGGAGGGAGGGAGGGAGGAGAGAGAGAGAGAGAGAGAGAGAGAGAGAGAGAGAGAGAGAGAGAGAGAGAGAGAGAGAGAGAGAGAGAGGATGTTGTTGACATTTAGGAATCATATACTGTAGATTTTCTCGGAGTTGTTCAGATTCCGTCCTGTCCCTTCAAGGTCTCCTTTTGCGATTGTAATGGAGAAGCATCCACCTTCTTGTTAGTCATTTTTCCCCTCTGGTTGTGTCATCGCTCCAAATAATGCACTAATTGAAAGTAGAATTCTGAGGCAGGTAGATTCCTCAAAGAATAGTTTATTGGATACCTCGTATTGGCACAACTGGTGAAAACCGATTCTGAAAGTTCCCACGATTTTTGCCTAATTAAAAAGTGAACATTTCCCCTTCAAGTCATCAGTCACATTGTCTGGTGCTGGCCGGTTGCTTGGTTACTTCACTCCTCCTCTCCCAGCCACCTGTTGCAATGACCTTGGTTCCCACATGAAACCTTTTTGTTATGATTGCAAAGCCCCAGTTAACTATTCTCTTCCTCCCTGTCCCCTCTTCTGCCTTGTGGCAACCCTGAAACCTAAAGATGGCCTCAGCCAGGTTCACTTCATTGACAGGAGGAGGAGGAGGATGATATACTTTCAGTCATATCCGACTCTTGGTGATTCGATGGGCTGGGTCTCTCTATATCTTCCGATCTTGCATTGCTTCTTTGAGTTGTTCTGTGCTTTGGCTGGTGTCAGTTTTAATAGAGTTCAGCCACCACCATGGTCTTTGGCGGTCTGGTTTCCTTTTGCTGTTAACTCTTCTAAACATAATTGCTTTCTGCAGTGAATTCCCACAAATGATGTGGGCAAAATAAGTGAGGGACAGTTTTGTGATTCCCCCCCCCCCCGGATGATAATCTTCTCAGAAGAGCTAAAGTCTTCACATAACATCTCCAAAATATAATTTTAGCCTGCCCATTTGTGCCTTGAGTGAAAACTCTTGGTTGGTCTGCTCAATGATCTATTTGTTTTTGTTTTTTTCATGACTATACATAGTATTCCAATAAATCTAATAGAGTCTGCTATTCAGCAGTGAGGTCTCTTTGATCTATAGATAATAGAGTCAGGACATTTCCGTTAGATCCCTTCAATATCAGTATCTTTCTCTATAATCCTTTCTCTGTGGCGGGGCCAGCCCTCTGGAACGACTTACCCCCTGAACTCCGCACCATCTCCGACCTCCGCCTCTTCCGCAAGTGTCTGAAGACACATTTATTCCATCTAGCTGGCCTAGCGTAACCTCCATCATTGACTATTAGACAGTTTTAAATTTGGGACTTTTAATTCGGTTTTTAGTGCAAGGTTTCTAGAATAAGTTTTTAAAAATTTTATATGTCTTGTATGTGTTTTAACATTCCTGTGTGCCACCCTGGGTCCGTTTGGAGAAGGGCGGGGTATAAATTTAATAAAATAAAATAAATAAAATAATCCAATGCATTTTAATCACCAATCTCTGTGATTCATAATATACGCAGTTTTAAAAACTATACAACACAAAAGTTGATTGGGTCCTAGGTTTCTGCTACAGGTTGAGATCTCATCAAAGGTTGTAGCATTTCAGTTTCTCGAAACTTCTATTCTTTTTCACACAATACTGAGGGCTGTAGCCAACATTTCATTGTCATTCAACTTCACTTGAGGGTTTTTTCTTTCTTTCTGATGTTCTGTCTTTCTTGGTGTTCTTTGATGTCCTTTGACAGACCCCAAGCAAATCTGAGTTATCTTTTATGTGTGTGTGAATCCCTCACGGGAACCAGAGTTGCTTGTGAAAAATAAGATCAGAGCTTTGTGTCTTAACTAAAGCTTCTCTTTTACCCATTGATACAATTGATTTATGACTGGTTGAGCCCTTTATAAGCATCAGCATTTGCATTAGAAATGCAAAAGATCAGGTAGCGGATATTTCTTAAGCCACCATCTTGCCTGACTCTAGTTATTGACTCTTTCATAGTTTTCTATGGGAGCTTCCCATGCCCATAAACTGGGTATACAATACATAGCATATATATGCATATACAAACACACCCACAAACTCCACTCTGGCTGGAGGTGACAGTTGCAAATATGTCTGCAAAAAGCATTAAGGAAGAAATTATTAGAAAGGATAATCCTGAGCAGCTACTGCTAGTCAGAGGAAACCGGGGTACAAAAAACCAACAACTCAGCAGTCCAGCCGCTTAGGAATCCACAGGTATTTTTCTCCATTTTTCTGTCAGCATTAATTCCAACCCAGATTGAACCAAATACAACCGGGAGAATCCCTAAATGGCCAAGTGACTCAGCACTCTGGAAAGAGTTCAGGTCTTTTTTGCTTAAAAAAAAAATACTGTGTTTTTAAAGTATTTGAAATATTTGTTTTTGGAAATGTTATGTCTCCAAATTTCAAAGTGGGTGTTCTCTGCCCACATGTCTATGGTTGAAATGTGCTCCTCTTCCAACACATACACGCACACTTCCTTCCTACTGCACTCTATGAGGCAGGATTCATGCTGGGCTGATTTATATCAGACATAGAGTGTCAGAAAAACGGGACTAGAGTCGGATATTGCTGATAAAGTGCAGGTTAACACAAACGTATAGACCAGGAGTGGGTTCCTGCCAGTACTAAGCTCTTCTATAGAAGAGGTTCCACAAATCTACAGTGCCGTTTAGAACCGGTTCCAGCTCCCTCCCCCCGCCCGTCCACACATCATCAAGATGAAGAGCGAGAGGAGGAATTCTGGGAGTTGAAGTCCACAAGTCTTACAGCTATCAAGTTTGAACACCCCTGGGGGCTTTTTTCTAAAGGGTTAGGGGTGCAAGGGTCTTGTAACTTGACAGACTTGCGTGCTTCAAATGCCAGAGTTTCTGAGCCAACATTTTGATTGCTAAGCAAGAGCGTTGTTTAGTGAGTTTCACCACATTTTACAAGTTGGCCATGCCCACCCAGTCACATGACTGTCAAGTCACTCCCACTCAGCCACATGGCTGACAAGCCACTCCCACTCAGTCACATGGATGACAAGCCACTCCCACCCAGTCACATGGCTGGCAAGCCACTCCCACAAAGAAGGCCACCCCTACAGAAGAGGTTCTAAAAAAATTTGAAACCCACCACTGGTATAGACCCAGATTCTTTCTAAATCATAGCCTCAATCCAAAATTCCTCTCAAAATGCAACATAGTAATTTAATACATACTCCTGCAAATAAGAATATTTCATTCTTCATAGTTTGCTACTATCCTTTCCTTCTTTTCACAGAAAATCGTATCTGTGATCTGTTCTGCCCCCACTGACGGATACAAAATTGGCTGCTTGCCACTATCTCCCTTGGCTGCTTGCCGCTATCTCCTTGACTGTGAATCTTAATTTCATGTAACAAAGACAAAGATTGTTCAGCCGTGACTAACCAGAATTTACAAGAAGTTGTCGTCAATGTTGTTCCCTGCAAATGACTCCTCCTCACAGCCTTTCTTATAAACTCTCTTGGGAGAGGCCATTCATTAACCAGCTGAGTCCAATTCAGGGCCTCTGAGCTCGCTTCTGGCGTAACTGTTGCCTCCTCTTCTCAGCCCTGCATAATCTAGCATCAGGGACAAACTGGTCCTGATCCTCCCCACTACTCCAAGACCCAGGTGCCTCCTGGTGGCCAACCAAGCTCTCTGCTTCCTCAAGGTCTCCCTCCTCCTCCAGAGCAGACTCTTAGGACTCCTCACTAGAAGAGTCTACCCAGCTGGGCCACAACAGTGATCTATCAGTGATGTGTTCAAATAAAGATACATAGAGGACCCAGGTAGATAATCAATGCTTTTGAATGTAATGATAGCAGTATCATTACTGCTATCATTACATTCTATCATTACACTGTTATCGTTGGTTCTGGTTGTTTGGTCATGGTGTTTCTGTTCTGACCTAGGCTTCCTAAAATCATGAAGCAGAATCCTTGTCCCGACAAAAATCCTTTTTATTAGGCTAATATGAATACCACTCATTCACAACCAGCACAGTCCCGTCTGACAGTCTTTCAAGGGTGAATTTACAACCACAGACCTTATCAAGCTTGGAGAACTACCAGGCCAATATTTTCCAAACGCAATACTGTACCAGAAAATACTTGGCAAGGAGTCTCTGAGAGTCACAAACAAATCTTCACATTCATGAAAGGAACGAATTTTCTTCTGCAAACTCCCTTCCCTTTCACTCCTCTTTATTCCCTATGAGAGAGGCCATTCACCATCCACCTGTGCCTTTACTCCCGAGTTGGCCTTTGTTCCTTAACTGTTCCCTTGTCCTGGCAGCTCTACACATGTGCACATCGGGAACAGGCTCCAGCTGTACTTCTGCCCCCACTGATATACGACAGCTGATAACTGTCGGATGGCCCTGGCCGCATCTCTGCCTCTGATGCAGAGCACTTATCAGAGCCTTCCTCAGACTCCAGGAATGACCCATGTTCTTCTTCAACCTCTAATGGAGCAAATTGTTGTGGCCCGTCTGAGTCTGCCACCAGCTCCACTGGCCACTGACGGGCCACAACAATTTGCTCCATTATATTTAAGTGTTACCGTACTTAATTTAATAGTGAATAGTTGTGATTAATGCTGCAACCAATCACAAGCATATTGCTAACTGCTGTCCTGCAGATATTGGTCAACAAACATTGCTGATTTGTTTTCCCTATAAATTTCCAGTGGCATTTATATCTTTCGCCCCTCACTTAAGACGTATCTCTTCCAGCAAGCCGGTCTTGGATGAGAAGAGAAACATCTTCAAAGAAAAACCAGAAAGTCCAGTGGTATGTTGAAAAAGAACCTTTGGGTCATCTCTCTTTAGATTTTATTGTTTGGTTTTAATTATCTTTTTAATGTACAGCAATAAACATATTTTTATGAACGTAAGCTGCTAAGAGTTAAGGTGGGTGGCCAATAAATTTTATAAATAAACTAACTGATAACCCAGCATTGCCCAGGTATTTGTTTATCCTAATTCTGTATTAGGTTGGAACCCCCTTCTGGAGTACTGTGAAGCCATTACCATGGCAACTCCACTGTGCTGTACAGTAGATGCCATCTTAAGGCACAACAGGCTGTATCCTAACACTATCACACTAATGCACACTATCACTGTCAAAAGTACTGTGATTTGACACTATAGATATAATTCATTCCTTTTCATTTCAGCGGCCAGGTATTCCAGGGGTGGGTTCTGGCTGCTGCTACTGCCGGTTCGCTCAGGGGCACGATGCACGTGTGCAGTGCAACAAAAATTGCTCTGTGCATGTGCAGAAGGCAAAAACAAGATGGCGCCGCATATGGTGCCACTGTCAGGCCTGCTTCCTCCATTAATCAAGAAAGACCACGCTCAAACCCATTTTGAGAGTTTAAGGTTACTTTTACTGATTATGAAAAGACAGCAGTGAAAGTCAAGCAAGGAATGAGATAATTGGGCGTGAAGCGTACATATCAAAGCAATACCCATCCCCTATAGCCCATGACCCCCAGGATATTATCCAATGCAGAAACTTCCACAATGTCAGGTGGGCAGCACATCCAGGAACATCATCAGAATGGAATGTGAGACCGTTGGCCTTGGCGATATCCAGTCACAGCCCCTCCCTCCCCGTTTCAATGGCAGCCGAAGCAAGCAATAAAGCGGAGGCTGACAGCCACCGAGATAACCTGTTCAGGGGCGTTGCAGGCCTGGGTCGCTGTCAGTTCCAGCGACCCAAGCTGCCAAGTTACTGCCAGTTCAGCCAAACCGGGTCGAACTGGTAGTAACCCACACCTCTCTCTCTCTCTCTCTCTCTCTCTCTCTCTCTCTCTCTCTCTCTCTCTCTCTCTCTCTCTCTCTCTCTCTCTCTCTCTCTCTCTCTCTCTCTCTCTCTCTCTCACACACACACACACACACACACACACACTGAGGGGTGTATTTTTTCCCAGAGATTAAGTCATCTGTGTACCAAATTTGGTTGAAATTGCTCAAGGCGTTCCAGAGTTATGCTGAAACACAAACACACACATAGCCATTTATAGATATAGATATAGATATAGATATAGATATAGACATAGACATAGACATAGACATAGATATAGATATAGATATAGATATAGATATAGATGTATGGCATGCATTTATAAACTTATCTAGAAGAGCTTTCCCCAATCTTGGGAAGGATTCGGAGCGATATGGTCCCAAACAGGTTGAGACAGTACACAGGGAACAAATGTACTGCAGCAATTTTAGTAATGAGTAGGTTGAACTTTGCTGAAACCCCAGCTCTCCGTGCCAATGGCCATAACACTGAATACTTGACAAGAGAGAACGCAAGTGTTCTACATTCAAAGATACAATTTACCACACAAGCAGCTTTTTATGAGTCTCAAACCCACTACATGTTCAGCCTTCAAAACCAACTTCATTTTGAGGCCAAGACCTACCGTGTTTTCTGTACTGATTTACACGGTGGCCAAAACAGAGGAAAAGATCTAAATTTTTAAGCCAATAATATATTTGCCAATGCTCCACTTTCTTTTCTTTTTAGATATGTTGTGAGAGATGTTTGGAGGGTTGTCCCATTTTACTATTTAGAAATGTCTTCACCAAAATGAAGGACTGAGGAGATTAACAATAATCCTAAAATCTGTCTGTGTCACATCAAGTTCCATCAATAATAAGGCATCAACTTTTGACTCTATCCTTAATTTTTTTTTCTGTGAGGAAAATGATGGAAAGCACAACAGACATTTGTTAACAAGAAAATTTTCCAAGCAAACCTACTGATGCTAGCAGAACTTTCCCAAAAATCTGAACTGAAGTTCAGATCAGACTTAACCATATTCTGCTGTCACCTACAACAATGTATGCTTTTATTTAACAGAATAACAGAGTTAGGACAGTGCTGGTTCTTCAGCTTTGTAACGGAGATGAGCATCGCCCCCTAGAGTCGGGAATGACTAGCACATATGTGCGAGGGGAACCTTTACCTTTAATGTCATGTAATGAGCACTTCTTACATTGTGCAAATATAGTCAGGAATCCATAAACTGTTTTCCAAAAACAAATAAAATTAAGTAAGTCAGTTGTTCAGAGGCCAAAATTCTCATAAAAGAGCCAGACTTGCAAACAGGTGGAGTTCCTTTGTTCCTATTTAATTTTAAAATTCCTCTGTCTAAATTTTGCAAAGTTTCCAAAAAGAAACCATTCAAAACAAAACCATCATAAGAGAAGAAAACAAGCAGCTACAAAGGGTTTCGTTGTCCATTGCATTTTTTCTTTGATATTCATCCCTTTTAGTAAATCCAGATGATGTGTGTTCTTTACAGCTAAACTTCAAACAGAGAATACTTTCAGGCATCTTTGCTGAAAGATTTATCTATCTATAGTCCTCTTTTTTTCACTTTCAGTTTATTTATTTATTTATGTAGAAAAAGTGCCGCTTAGAACAACTGGCTTGGGCATTCTTATGCTATTTGTCATGCAAATTTTTCAAAGCCTATCCCTTGTGTCTTGCAAACTTTGCAAAACAATACAAAATTAACATCTGTCTAAATAAACCCTTTGCATAATTGGCAATGATTGCACAATTTAACTGCATAAGAGGACAAATGTAGTAACGCAATGATGCTTTCCCCCCCATTTAAACCATCTATTTATTTATTTATTTTAACAAACACAATTAAAAAAACAATATTTTATCTTAAAGAGTTCTTGATTAAAACGTAAGTGCAAAGTAATAAGAAAAGAAGGGGAAAAACATATTTATCAACAGTTGCTGGTTTTCTAATGAATTCATGACTACATTGTGAATAGTCACTAAAATGTATTATCTCAGTTATTGGGCACTTTGCTGTAGGATTTCCATGCCCGATCATCACTATATTTTAGTAAAAGGATTATTTGTGCTGATGATCCTTTCCCCCAAAGATATGTTTATCTTCCTTTCCAATTTGGAGTGACGATAGCAGTGACGTGGATAAAGGCTTCAGTGTTACAGAGCAGCTGCTAGGAAGACAAGCGAAATCTTTGCATGTTGATTCAAAAGTCCTGCAGCCCACATTCATTTCCTTAGTGACGGCAAAGCTGCATGGAGACATCGCATGAAGAGAAAAAGGAAAGAAAAACAGACATAAAGGCCAGATAAGGATGTGACATTTGTATGTTTGATGCTGTCAACCAGAAAGGAAGAAAACGGTATTATTTTTTTAAGATCTCTCTTGCTCCCACCCTTAGAACAGGAGAACAGCAAAAACCATCCCACACCAGAATAGCTCTGCTGATAGAGATGGTGGAAAATCTTCTATCAACTTACAATTGCCACTGGGGCCAGAATTTTGGTTGCTAAGCAAGGCAGTTGTTAAATGAGTCACATCCAATTCTACCACCTTTTTGCCATGGTTGTTAAGCAACTCATTGCAGTTCTTAAACAAATCACATAGTCATTAAGCAAATCCTGGTTCCCTCATTGACTTTGTTGGACGTTTGCTGGAAATGTCACAAATGGGGATCGCGTGACCCCAGGATTAGGCAAGTGTTGCAAATAAATAAATAAATAAATAAATAAATAAATAAATAAACAAACAAACAAACAAACAAACAAACAAACAAACAAACAAACAAACAAACAAATAAATAATTTAATTTATAACCCGCTCTCTCTCCCCGAAGGGACTCAAGGCAGGGCACAGGGAAATTAAAAATGCATATAAAACTACAGACAATACAATATTAAAAAAGAATTAAACTAAACCCTGCGCTAAAATCCCATGTTAAAACTAAAACAAACCCCTAAAAACCCCTAAAAACAGTTAAGTTATCCCAAGCCGGCCAAGCAAAAGAAATGTGTTTTTAATTTTTGACGGAAGGAGCGGAGGTCCGTAATTGTTCTAATTTCGGGGGGAAGGTCGTTCCAGAGGGTCGGGCCCGCCACAGAGAAGGCCCTTCCCCTGGGCGTCGCCCGCTGGCACAGCCTAGTGGACGGCACCCGGAGAAGTCCCTCTCTGTGGGAGCGAATCCGCTGCAGGGATGTATGGGGCAGGATGCGATCCCGCAGATAGCTAGGTCCCGTGCCATGGAGGGCTTTAAAGATGATAACCAACACCTTGAAGCGCACCCGAAAGATGACAGGCAGCCAATGCAGTTCACGCAGGAGCGGTGTCAATTGCACCCAAATTTTCATCAGGCGACTACAACAATGCTGTGATGGTTGTAAGTATGAAGGCTGGTCATAGGTCACTTTTTCAGTGTTGTTACAACCTCAAAGGGTTGCTGAAGAAATGGTTGTAAGTCAAGGATTAATTGTACACAATTCTGTCCACATTTAAACAGTTTTATTCCCAGTAAACCTGAATACTTTGTATGCAGGATTGCAGCACCAAGACAAACCAGGGATAAAACTGAAAAACTAGCTCAATATATTAATTACATGCATTCCATCCTTTTTAATTCAAAGCTTGACTATTCAGATTTTGCAAATTTTAAAAAAAATTAATTGTGATGCAAGCCTTAGAACTTACACATATCTTACAGGAGAACACATTCCCAAAAGCAGGAGTTTTGTCATGACATCACCTTGAACATTTCCTCATTTTTTTCCCCATCACCGTAGTGTGTACTAGACCTCTATAATAGTAATGTTAACCTCACAAAAATTACATCAGCCAATACTGTACATTTGACGTCCTTATATTTCTATGAATGGAGAAGCATGGAAATTGAGAATGTCCTACATAATTCTGCAATCATACATTTAGTCAGTTTGTACCATCAAATTGCTCAAAGTTTACTCATAATCTATAATAAAGTCTTGCTCAAATTAGGATTGACTCTAGCTAACTACATGGACACATCCATGTGGCTCTCTTGGCAACAAATGGGTTTGACATTGTCTATTTCCAGGGTGTTCCAGAGTAGCCAACAATCCTGCTATAGAGGATAGAGGAGATACAGTATATTTCTAGTTTAGGGTTGAACTATGGGATCCTTAATGCTCTCTGAGCTTGGTTGTTTTCTTACAGATATTTTATTAGCAACCTAAATTACATCAGCAGCAGAGATGGGTTTCACATAATTTTACCACCAATTCTCCATGCACCAAAAGTGGGAGTGTGCGTGCCTTCCACACATGTGCTTTGCTTACGTGTGCAGCTTGCACACATGTGCACGGGTTAGAAAATGTGGCTAAATAGATAACATAGTGCTGATATAGAAAACTCGCAGGTTGCCACTATCGGTTCGGCCGAACCAGTCCGAACCAGCTGCATATCACCACTGATCATCAGTACTCTGATGCAGTTCACTGATGAAGTTACCTAGTTTGGTAATGAAATGTTCATAAGGAAACAATCAACCTCAGAGAGCACCAAGGACCTCACATCCCTTGCATATTCTACTTGTCTCCTCTCACCAGGTATAATCCGGTTTTAATTTTTCAAGGTTCATCCAGTTCAACTTGATGCTGTTACTTCTTCATGCACGCACGCCTTTGAGTCCAACTTGACTCCTGGTATCTACCTGGACCAACCTTGTCTCTTTTAATATATTTGGACTTCAGCTCCAAATATATTAATTCAGAACTATCTTGTCCAAAAAGACTCACAAAATAGTTTCTTCCCAATAAGACATTCTGATGGACTTAACTGGGTGACCGAGGAGCATTATACAATAGGAGAGTGGGAAGGAACCTTGGAGGTCTTCTAGTCCA
The DNA here is from genome assembly GCA_039707465.1 of Rhabdophis nuchalis. Taxonomy (NCBI): domain Eukaryota; kingdom Metazoa; phylum Chordata; class Lepidosauria; order Squamata; family Natricidae; genus Rhabdophis; species Rhabdophis nuchalis. Next base: position 228,066,243 of record CM077644.1, read on the forward strand.
ACTAGGCAGGAACCTTATACCGTTTTACACAAATGGCTATCCAACATCTTCTTAAAGACTTCCAGTGCTGCGGCATTGATTTAGGACAAAGGAGAATTTTGAAAAGTTTGAATCCCAAACTTGATGTGTCTTTTCCATTGGACTCTGGAAGAGTGTGAGTATTCTATAATCCCGTGATAGCAAACCTATGGCATGGATGCCACAGGTGGCACACGGAGCCCTCTCTGCGAGCATGCAATCCGTCGCCCCAGCTCAGCTCCAGTGTGCATGCCAGCCAGCTGATTTTTGGGTCTGCATGCGTAGGAACAGGGCACATGCAGGAGATGCGCATGCATGCATGGGGGATTGCACATGAATAAGCGGGGGTAGAGGAAACATGGAGGGTGTGGTGCCCCCCCCATTCCTTTTTGGTCCCAGGAGATTTCAGGGAGGCCTGCTACACCCAAAACAGGGTGTGCGGAGGGTCAGGCACGCATACCTAGGATGCACAGGGGTCACACATGCATTGCACATGCACTCATGCTCTCGTGACATCCCAACTGGACTATTGCAACTCTCTGTACATGGGGCTCCCCTTGAGGTGCACCCGGAGACTTCAGATGGTCCAGAATGCAGCCGCGCGAGCAATTATGGGAACCTCCAGGTTTACCCATGTAACACCGCTCTTGCGCGAGCTGCACTGGCTGCCTGTCGTCTTCCGGGTGCGCTTCAAGGTATTAGTCATCATCTTTAAAGCGCTCCATGGCTCGGGACCTAGCTATCTGCGGGATCGGATCCTGCCTCACACATCCTCACAGCCGATTCGCTCCCACAGAGAGGGGCTTCTCCGGGTGCCGTCCACTAGACTTTGTCAGCGGGCGACACCCAGGGGAAGAGCTCTCTCTGTGGCGGGCCCAGCCCTCTGGAACGACCTTCCCCCCGACATTAGAATGACCACGGACTTCCGCTCCTTCCGTCTAAAATTAAAAACGCATCTTTTCTGCTTGGCCGGTCTAGGGTAGTCTCTCTTCTATGGGGTTTTTAGTTTAAGGGTTTTTTTAGGATAGTTGGTATTTTATAGTTGTTTTAGCGCAGGATATGATTTAATGTGATTTTAATTTTGTACTTTATTTTATGTTACTGTTCTTAATTTACCTGTGCCCCGCCTCGAGTCCCTTTGGGGAGAGAGAGCGGGTTAGAAATAAAATTTATTATTATTATTATTATTATTATTGCATTGTGGGTGTGGGCATGCACACGCTTTCGTGATGCGGTGGCAAAAAGGTTAGCCATCACTGGTATAATCTATACAATTACTGGAAATCACTGAAGGACTAAATGTGGGCCAATATATTTCAGCTTAAACAGACAAGATAAAGATATTATTGAGTACTGAGCCAGGATTTAGAGAGATTCCTGCCCATTCTGGATGGTTTGAACCTCTGCTGGAAGATGGGGTCTAAGGTTTGATAATGTTCCTGGATTCAGTATTCTTTTTATAGTGTGTCCTTCTTATGTGCCCACCGACCATCATGAGAAGAGGACAGTCTTCCAAATAGCCCTGGGATGTACGTAGCTATGTGGCATATTTTGTCTTCTAAAAAATATCTGCAAAGTCCAGTTCATAATTCTAACCCTCTGAAAGGTTTGATACTTTCAACAAAGATCTTTCTTTGGCATCTCTGGGCCTTGAAGACACCGATTAATCCTGACTAACACATTGAGTCCAGAAGGCAACCCCAGCAGATCTTGTCAGATGCAAATAACCAGGAGCATTCATGGAGTTCAAAACACAGAAGAGTTTACTCTTGCTACCTATACACAAGATTCTGGTCAACTGGTGGTCAAAGCTAAATTATTGCTAGATGAAGGTCAACAGAATTCACAGGGGGCTGGACTTGGATCTCTCATGGCAATGCAATGACTCCAAACTGATGACATGTTCATCGCCACCTTCCGGCTCAGCCTGCTCATCTCCTATAGATATGCCCACAATAGACGAACCAAGGAAGGCAAAATGGTACTGCAGCAGCAGATTGGAGTCCGACCTGTTTGAATATGTGTTAGTTAGTCACTGACATGCAAAGAAAGGGATGAGGCTTCAAGCAATATTTTGGTCCCCTTCCAGAATCCTCTGAGAGCTACAGCAGTACCATTGTATACCTCCTAGACCAGGGGTGTCCAAACTGGGAAACTTTAAGACTTGTGGACTTCAACTCCCAGAATTCCCCAGCCAGCTATGCTGAAGTCCACAAGTCTTAAGGTTTCCCAGTTTGGACACCCCTGTCCTAGACCATTGACCTATTATATCCAGGTGTTCATCTTGTATCCCCTGCTCATTCGCATTCATGTAGAACAGGGGTAGTCAACCTTTTTCTACCTACCACCCACTTTTGTATCTCTGTTAGTAGTAAAATGTTCTAACCTCCCACCGGTTCCACAGTAATGGTGATTTATAAAGTAGGAAACTCAATTAAATTAAAAAATGGAAAGTGCTTCAGTATCGGACAAAACCCCTACCAACCACCATGAAAGCTAGAACGCCCACTAGTGGCCGGTAGGGACCAGGTTGACTACCACTGATGTAGAACATGCTGATGGTATCAGTGGTGGTATTCAGCCGGTTCGGACTTGTTCAGGCAAACCAGTAGTGGCAACCTGGAATAGCCCCAGCACTGTGCTGTCCTATTTAGCCATGTTTTCTAAGCCACACACATGCGTGCAAGCCACACGTGAGAGCAAAGCACATGCACAGAAGTCTGCACGCATGTGCGGAAGGCTGCGTGCACAAGCGGAGCAAGTGGGCGCGCACATATGCTCACATTTTCTGTGCACAGCGAACCGGTGGTAAAATTATGTGAAACCCACCCCTGGATAGTACCTAACTGTTGTGGCCCAGCCGGCTCCGGATGAGCTGCTGATGGACTCCTCTAGTGAGGAGTCCTATGAGTCTGCTCTAGAGGAGGATGCCGAGAGTGAGAGAGCATCAGGAGGCACCTGGGGCTTGGTGTTGTGGGGAGGAGGAAACCCAGTTTGTCCCTGATGTCAGGCTAAGAAGGATCGAGAGGAGGCAACGTCAATTAGCAGAAAGATGCAACCGGAGGAGATAATGCATATCAGCTGCCTAATTGACCGGCCCCTCCCAAGAGGCTTTAAAAGAAATCCTCTGTGAAGAGTAGGTTTGCAGGAAACAACGTATCATCTGAAGAGTCAAAGCTTTCATGTGTGTCAAGTTCTTTCATTAAGAATCTTCAGGCCTAGTCAAGGTCAGTCCGGGCAAGCTGCCAAGTATCAGTCAGTTTAGTCATTTGTCTTGTGAAGGAGGGAGTCAGAACACCTAACTCTCCTGCTCCTTACTCCATGAAAGCAAGGTTTGGCTGAATATTGTCTAAAGTCAATAATGGACGGGATGAGAGAAAAATGGCAGAAATGAAATTGGGACAAGACAGGAAACCTATTGGTAAATAGGGAATTTCACCCAGATGATTCAACTTATTTTGAACAGGTTTATATTCTCTTTGGAAGAACAAATCCACAATATGGGAATGCTTCTTCTTTGTGCATTATGCATTGTTTACGTGTGTGTGTGTGTGTGTGTGTGTGTGTGTGTTGCTTTTGAGTAAGTAAAAAAAAAAGTTAGAGCTAGACGTTCAAGAAAGCTGTTCTCCATACTAGAGAAACAACTGTGCAAGGTCTCGATGTCCATGGAGGGAGATCAGTGATCAATGGGCCTTTTGTAGTTTGAAGCCCGACAACCTGAAATTAATTTTTTCATTGGGAAACTCTCTTGATATTTAAATCCTTTTGGCTTGTATTTCCAGTCTTGGTTGCAAAGGACATTCCATTCCTCCTCAGTCTGCCCGCCCCCAGTCCCAACGCGATGTGATGATATTACCGGCATAATATCCATAGAAGACTCGTGGGCAGGTTCCATCTCACTGTGCTGTGGGTTGTTGTTTGTGTATCCGAATCCAACCTCTTTTTATGCAACATATCCAGAACTTAGATTTATGCTGACATATAGGAGAGTTTGAAGGAATGCTTTATAGTTTATAGTTTACAGAGAGCATATGCACCAAAGTCAAATTCCTTCGTGTCCAATCACACTTGGCCAATAAAGAATTCTATTCTATTCTATTCTATTCTATTCTATTCTACCCTACCCTACCCTACCCTACCCTACTCTACCCTACTCTACATTCTATTCTATTCTATTCTATTCTACTCTACTCTACTCTACTCTACTCTACCCTACCCTACCCTACCCTACCCTACTCTACATTCTATTCTACTCTACTCTACTCTATTCTATTCTATTCTATTCTATTCTAGTTTGCGAGATTGGTTGAAGCTAAGGCAAGCACCAGCAAGATCCAAGGTCAAGGTTAAAGAATGGGGCAAAGTGGTTCATAGATTGACAATTACAGTTGTGCTTTGGGCACACTGAAAGATGTGAACAGGATGCCGTCTCCCCAATAAGCTTCTACTGAGTCTTTGACTTACAACAGGTGGTCCTTGACTTACAACAGTTCATTTAATGGCCGTTCGAAGTTACAACGGCACTGAAAAAAGTGACTTGTGACACTTTTTCACACTTACGATCAACACCTGTATCAATATATCATCTATAATTATTCCATTACTCTTATTATAACTGATTATTTATTAGCTGGTGATTCTTCAGTAGTATCTAAAACAATCTTAAGTTTGCTAAAATTCTCCCCCATTTTATTCCATTACATCCATCAACATTCCTACAAAATAACAGTCTTATTATTTATATCCAATCTCATGTTCATATATTTCTACACATACATAGATATATAGATATATATCCTTAAACTATAACATTATTATTAATTACTCTTATTGTAAATAATTATTGACTAACTAATGATCCTTCAATGATATTCTAAAACAATCTAACTAGTTATTAATCATCAAAGGATAACAACTTTCCTTATCAGCCAGTGTCTTTCCAGTAGCAAATTGGACTTATCTCTCTTGCCATTTGTGGCCCCCGTCTCTTTTTATTCTTCTTTCCAGGTTTTTTATAAACTTCTTTTCGCACTTTATTGTCCAGTATGACTCTCAAATAATACCGCTGCCCAGTTTCTATCTTCACATGTTGTTTATCTTTGAATGTCAAACGTATTTCTGGAGAGTTTTCTCCTCTTTCATCCATCTTCAATTCTTTCCCCCCCCCCCCACTTTTTTTCTTGACAACCAAAATGAGGCTCGCATTCAATACAATACAATACAATACAATACAATACAATACAATACAATACAATACAATACAATACAATACAATACAATACAATACAATACAATACAATAGCAGAGTTGGAAGGGACCTTGTAGGTCTTCTAGTCCAACCCCCTGCGTGGGCAGGAACCTTATACCATTTCAGACAAATGGCTATCTAACATCTTTTTAAAGACTTCCAGGGTTGGGGCATTCACAACTTCTGGAGGCAAGCTGTTCCAGAGGTTAATTGTTCTAACTGTCAGGAAATTTCTCCTTAGTTCTAAGTTGCTTCTCTCCTTGATTAGTTTCCACCCATTGCTTCTCGTCCTGCCCCCAGGTGCCTTGGAGAATAGTTTGACTCCCTCTTCTTTGTGGCACCCTCTGAGATATCGGAACACTGCTATCATGTCTCCCCTGGTCCTTCTCTTCATCAAACTAGACATACCCAGCTCCTGCAACCGTTCTTCATATGTTTTAGTCTCCAGTCCCCTAATCATCTTGGTTGCTCTTCTCTGCACTCTTTCCAGAGTCTCCACGTCTTTTCTACATCGTGGCGACCAAAACTGTAGCAGTATTCCAAGTGTGGCCTTACCAAGGCACTATACAGTGGCATTAACACTTCACGTGATCTAGATTCTATCCCTCTGTTTATGCAGCCTAGAACTGTGTTGGCTTTTTTGGCAGCTGCTGCACACTGCTGGCTCATATTTAAATGGTTGTCCACTAGGATTCCTAGATCCCTCTCACAATTGCTACTATTGAGCAAGGTACCACCTATACTGTACTTGTGCATTTGGTTTTTCTTGCCTATATGTAGGACCTTACTTTTTTCACAATTCCTCAAATTCTCTTTTAGGAATTTCCTTCTTTATATTTTCTCCCACCTTTAATCCATTGATAAAGTTCTCTATTATCGTATCTTTATCTTTGTCTTCAACTAAAATGAGTATCTCTTTATCTTCAGCATTTTCTTCTTTTTCTTTAATTTCTGGAGCCTCGAACTCATAGCTTAATGTAACAGACAAAAGTTTGTCCAGTTTTTTATCCATTCTTCTTCTATTTTGTTTCAGTAGGTTTAAGATTTCAGCCAAAGCATTCTGGTTTTCTAAAGCATCCTCTTCTAGATATAAAACCATGTTGACAAATCCAAAAAGTAATAAAGTTCGGTTTTCACTGCCACCCTGGTCTCAGGCCTATTTTATCTTTTGGTGTTTTTCCAAAGAAAATATTTTCCCAAAGAAATATACTGTTGTCAGTTTTCAAAAATCACCTGTTGTAAACAATCCATGCTTTGTAACCTTGACAATCATAAAAACCAACCAGCGACCTCCAGTGGCAATATAACAGACATCCTTTTCCTTGTTGTTAAAAAAAAGTAAAAAGTATAGTTCTTTTCAATTTCAAAAATAAACAATAAATCTTCAAAACAATTATAAAACTAGTCCTAGATTCAAAATTTTAGGTAGAAAAAATAGAAAGAAAAAAGAAATAGTCCAATCACTTTCAAAAGGGGAAAAAAAACCTCGTTCTAACGCTTCAATCCACCATGTCAGAGAAATATTTAAAAAAAGGAAACCTCCCAGTTCAAAGCGTATTAGATTAATTCCACCACTTATTTCATAATTAAAGGCTTTAGTTTACAAAAAAAAAAAAGGTTAAGCAAGTTTTTTTAAAAAAAAGATAAAATACCTTCCCGGTCTAGCACTTTCCCTTTCAGCCTGTTCCTTTCCTTTCCTTCCGGAGATTGCCTCGCCTTTGTCAGCCCGTGGGGGCTGCCTGTTTACCGCCCTGCAGAAGCTCTTCCCTTGGGTCAAACAGGGGTTTTGCGGTATCCCTGTGATCAGCAAGGCTTTGTCTTCCTCGTCGCCATCCCTCCAGGATGGTTTAGGTTCACATGGAACCAGGGGGCGGTAAAAGTTCAATGGAGGTCTCAGAGCGCTGAGACCCCACGTTGTATCGGCGTGGCCCGGCTCCGCCCTCCCCCCTTTTGTATTCTCTTTGTATGTCATATTATTAATTAATAAAAAAACCTATATTTTAAAAAATCCAGACAATTAGTAACCAACTGATATTCATGACAACTGCAGCATCCTGGGGTCATGTGGTTCACCTTTTGCAACCTTCTGACAAAAGTCAGTGGGGAAGCCAGATTCACTTAACAGCCGTTTTACTAACTTAACAACTGAAGTGTACTTAGGGCTGATTTGTATTTATTTGTATTTATTTTATTTTATTTCGATTTATATAACTGCTCCTTCTCCATTGAAATGGACCCAAGGTGGTGCACAGGGAGTTAAAATCAATAAATAACAATAAATACAGAATAATGTCTAAAATAAATTAAACTAAGGACTTGTGCTAAAACATCCCATTAAAATTCTAAAATGCATTTACTCATTGGCTAAAATTAATTATATCAGAGCTCTAAGCTCTAAGCTAGACCGGCTTGATGGAAAGTAACCTAGCTCACAAATCCAGAAATGCAATCAACAAGTTCTCTTCTCTGCAGAAATAATGTTTTTAACAGGAAGTGCATTAATGAAAGTGATGAAGCAACTAAAGAGTGGTGCGGTGCTCTTGCCTCACGATCAGGAGTTCGATCCTAGGTAGAGGCAGATATTTCTGTCTCTGGATGAACTGCAGTGGTGGGTTCTGGATCCTGTTGCAACTGGTATGGTTGCAATGGGATCCGGCGTCCTCCACATGAATGTGCTCAGCGCGTTCATGCGTCTTACCTTCCAGCAACGCCTCCGTGATGCTCCAGCTGTATACACCATGTGTGGAAGTGCCAAAGACTTTAAAGACAGGTAAGGAGCTCAGGCGGGCAGGTGAGCTCTCCGGAGCACCGTACCGGAATGGTACCCAGTGCTCTGGGCAGGCACAAGTACGCCCGTACTTGGGTGTACCGCCTGCAACCCACCACTGGTGCACTGGGAATATATCTGCTGAACAAAACTCTGCATTGGCTCCCTCCATTTGGAACATCATCCCTGGCATCGGGAAGGTGTCAGGCCTGCTTCTTCGTTGACTCAGGAAAGACCACACTTAGACATTTTTTTGAAATATTAAAGGCTTCTTTTACTAAGTTACGATAGCGTACAGACCAAGTAAAGCTGAGAATGATTAGTTTAGGCGCGAACAGAAAGTATTAAGCTTAAGCCCAACCCAATCCCCAAACCCCCCCTATGCATTGTCCAATATGCTTCCATCTCCAACATCAGGTGGGCAGGTCTTCACCATCCTGGAATGCAGGTCCGTTACACAGGAGATAACACGAACATCAACATTGTCCACCAGCAGAACACACTCATCCCAAACCCCCACCCTCCCCGTTTCCATGACAGCGAAGCAGGAACTCGCGAGACTGACATCCGGACCTCCTCCAGGAACAGCGGGAAATATAGGGCAGCAATAGGCACACGAGAGGCTATACCTGAAAAACAAGAAAGGAGAGACAAAACAACAGAGAGGAGAAGGAAAAAAGAGTCAGGGTTTGTGTGGATATTTGGCATAAAACTGGCGTACCAGTTTAGGAGCTTTGAGATGCTCTTTATCCACCCATTCGTTATGAGAAGGGGGAAAATCTTTCCACATGACCAGGAACTGCGTTTTATTTCTGCGGATTCTGGAGTCCAAAATGTCCCGGACCTCATAATGCTGATGACCATCAACCATGGTAGGTGTAGGAGTAGCAGGTAATCTTTTGCGAAGATGGGAGGTACGAGCAGGCTTCAGTAAATGAACATGGAATACAGGGTACAGTCGTCGGTAGGTCTTGGGGAGATCCAAACGGACCGACACAGAGCCGATAATCTTTGTGATCGTGAAAGGACCAACAAATTTGGGACCCAGCTTCTTGCATTTTTGGGGACTATCCAAATTTTTGGTAGACACATAAACCTGATCACCAACTTTGTAGGATGGAGGTACTGCCCGTTTCCTGTCAGCGTACAACTTGTGCGAATCATGGGCATCATTCAAAGTTTTTCGGAGAACCGGCCAAACAGAGGACAGTCTAGAGGACCAGTCAGCTAAAGAGGGAACTGTCGTCGAGTCGTGAGGCAGTTCGGGAATGGGTACAAAGTCCTGTCCGTAGATGATTTTAAAGGGGGTCATATTCGTACTAGAGTGAACAGAGTTATTATACGCCACCTCGGCATGTACGAGAAGATCAGCCCAATCATCTTGTTGAAAATTAATAAAACAACGTAAGTACTGTTCGAGAACGGAATTAACCCTTTCACAAGATCCATTCGTCTGAGGGTGGTAGGCGGAGCTTAAGCTCTGGGCGGAGCCAATCAGTCTCAAAAACTCCCTCCAAAAATGGGAAGTAAATTGTGTTCCTCTATCGGAGATGATGCGTTGCGGGACGCCATGAGAACGATAGATATGAGAAACGAACAGGCGGGCTAGAGTTTTAGAAGAAGGAATTTTAGTACAGGGGACAAAATGAACTTGTTTAGAAAAGAGATCGGTAACTACCCAGATAACGGTATAACCCTGACTGGGTGGAAGATCAACTATAAAGTCCATTGAAATTTCCTTCCAAGGCCTTTCCGGCGCAGCTACAGACTGGAGAAGACCCTGAGGCTTGCCCGGCGCCCGTTTCGAAACCGCACATACAGGGCAACTGGCAATATACGATTCGACATCTTTCTTCATTGAAGGCCACCAGAATTGTCTCTTGACAAGATGAATAGTCTTAACGAAACCGAAATGGCCAGCCAAACGTGAGTCGTGTGCGCGTTGCAAGACAAAAGGACGCAAAGTAGCAGGAACATAGATCTTCGAGCCAATCCAGGGAAGATCATCTCTGGTAGTACAATCACCTGAGTGAGTCGAATACCAATCATCAGTAAGTAATTCCTCCTTTATACGAGCAATCAGGTCAGCAGGTGGAGTAGTTTGAACAGTAGTTTGGGTTAAAGTAGACACCGGAGAAGCAGGTAAAGTGAGTGGCATGATGGGTTGTACAACGGTGAGTTTAGAGACATCATATTGAGGCAATCTGGAAAGCGCATCAGCCATGAAGTTTTTGCCCCCAGGGATGTATTTGAGGTGGAAATTGAAACGATGGAAAAAGTGAGCCCAACGAAGTTGCCTTGGGGACAATTTCCGAGAGGAGGTAAGAGCTTCCAAGTTTTTATGGTCTGTCCAGACCTCGAAAGGATGCGGGGCACCCTCAAGAAAATGACGCCAAGTCATGAGAGCCCACCGAACAGCAAAAGCTTCTTTTTCCCAAATCGCCCAACCACGTTCGGACGCAGTGAGTTTCCGAGAGGTGTAAGCGCATGGTTGTAATTGGCCTTGCTGATTGAGCTGTAAAAGGACTGCTCCCACCGCGACATCACTTGCATCTGCCTGAATTACAAATGGGGAATTCACATCGGGGTGTTTGAGAACAGGCTCAGCCGCAAACAACCTTTTTAGCTTTTCGAAAGCGGCTTGACACTCCATCGTCCATTTGAGAGGGGTTCCTGGACGAGGTTTGCCTTCTCCTTTTGTTTTCAGAAGGTTCGTAATGGGCAAGGCAATATCAGCGAATGACGGAATAAATTGGCGGTAAAAATTTGCAAATCCTAAAAAACTTTGCAATTGTTTACGGGTACGGGGAGGGGCCCACTCCGTTACCGCCTTGACTTTAGCAGGATCCATTTCTATTCCCTCAGAGGAGATGCGGTAACCTAAATAGTCAATTCTGTCCTGGTGAAACTCACACTTAGAAAGTTTGGCATAAAGTTCAGCGGAACGCAACTTGTTTAACACGGAGCGCACCAGTTTAATGTGCTCGTCATGTGTTTGCGAGTAGACGACAATGTCATCAATGTAAACAATTACTCCCTTGTAAAGGTGCTCGTGGAGAACCTCGTTTATTAATTGCATGAACACCGAAGGAGCACCTTGAAGACCGAAAGGGAGGACTTTGAATTGGAAACACCCGAGTGGACAGTTAAAAGCTGTTTTCCATTCGTCCCCCTCTTTAATCCTGACTCTGTAATAGGCTTCACGCAAGTCCAATTTTGTAAAAATCTTACCGGTAGCCAGGTGAGCCAGCATGTCTTTCATGAGCGGAAGGGGGTAAATATTGTGTTCACAAATGGTGTTGAGATATGAATAGTCCTGTATCAATCGTAGAGTACCATCTTTTTTTTCTCTAAACATAACCGGTGCGGCCACACGGGGCCTAGCCGGTTCAATGAAACCTCTTTGAAGGTTTTTATCGATGAATTTACGTAATTCCTCCATCTCCCGCGGGGTCATGGAGTATATACGAGGTTTGGGTAATTGAACCCCAGGAAGAAAATCAATTGAACAGTCAGTAGCCCTATGAGGAGGAAGGGAATCACAAGATCTTTCACTGAAAGCATCCTTTAGGTCCCAATATTCTTTGGGAATTTTCTCCTCGCCTGGTATGGATTCGGGTGATGGGAAACCCAATAAAGGTGCAGCAGGTTCAACATGGGGGGGTGGTTGATCAACTTCTGATGGAAGAGAGGTGTGTTCTGGTAGGGTTAAAGGTATGCGTACCCAACTTTCCTTCCAGTTTATAATAGGATTCCATTTGCGAAGCCAATTGACCCCCAAAATTACATCATTATCGGCAATGGCAGTTACAATAAAATTGATGGTCTCAGTATGGCCCGTGCCTATAGAGACATGAATTGGTTCGGTGATAAAAGATGCCGGGGTACCCCCAGCTACAGAACCATCCATTTGGCAAAAGGCTATGGGAGTTTTTAAGGTTTTAAGGTGGAAACCCATTTTATCCACTATGTCTTGGCTTATGAGAGTTTTCGAACACCCAGAATCAATGAGAGCCTGCACATTGCATGTACGCCCAGTAGATGGAGCTAAAAGCACTAAATTAATATAAAGGGGCCCGGAGTGATGACTCACCAAGTTGTCGTCAGAAGAGTCTGAAGACGCTTCCCAATCATCGGGTTCCGGGGAGGGCTGGTCAACAGGAAGATTGATGGGCTCCATTCCACTCATAGCCGGTCTGGCGCGCACAGTTGGTGTCTTGGGCTGTTTCCGGTCCGAAGAAGAAGGTGGGCGTGGAATTGGTTTTGACCGGCATTTGTCTGCCCAGTGCCCCTCCTTGCCACAGCGATAACAGCTGCCTGAACGAGGTTGGGTTGGTCTCCCCTCCCCCTTTTGAATGCTTTTCTCCCTCGCAGGTGGGTGAGATTTGGGGCTATCTTCCTGTGTTTTTCTCTCCAAGCGGCCTGGATCTTGTAAATGTGCTTGATCCAATTCAACATCCGAAGCTAAATCTATCCAGTCATTCAAAGTCTCTGGACGAAATCTGTTCACACATGTTTGATAAATATCCTTATTCAGCCCATCAACATAAATATCCATCAGGGCTTGTTCAGAATAACCAGTCATAAACACTGATAGCTGTTGAAAAATCTGAGTGTAAGCCTGAATAGACATGTCCCCCTGTTGCAAACATTTTAGTTTCATTTTTGCTTTCCTCTGCACACGGGGGTCTTCAAAACGCCTTCTAAGAGCATTCATAAAGCGATCAAAGTCACGCAATGCTGGTGAATGGCAATTATGCAAAGAAACCAACCAATCAGAAGCTTGATCTTCTAAGGTCATAGATACAATTCTGATTTTGATTTCATCATCCATATCAGCTGCGTAAAACTGCATGAAATTATCGACGTGAATTAGAAAAAACGCCAGTTTGTCGGCACTTCCATTATATTTCACACCCAAAGGAGGCAGTTTAGCAAGTCGGCGGGGGTTAATGGGGTTGGCTTCCCTTCCAGCCTGAGGGGGGGGGGAGGGCGTTGCTCTCCTGCTTTGCCTGGCAGAAGCTGTCTCTCTCCGTAATTCCCTGCCGGCTTGAGGAGGGGGGGAGGGTGTTGAAACCCTGCTTCGCCCCCCCGGAGCTGCCTGTGAACCTCTTGCCTGTTGGCGTTCCGCCTCCCTCCCCCAGATTTTTTCCAGGGCTAATCTCTTCTCATCTGCCTGACGGAGTAAGTCCTGAGCCATCTCCCTTAGTTCATTCTCCTCTCTTTGGAGCTCCGGAATGACTTTCTTTGGGGAAAGTCGTCGTCTGGAGACGTTTACCCCACTCATTCCTACCCCTTCAGACCAACGTTTAGGTTTGACTGATTCTTCGGCTGCCAGATTTAGATCTAGGCCAGCCAAACCTTCCATCACTGACCTGATCCCTTCAGTTTGAACAGGAGGATGCGATGCTTCAGCTCCCAAAATGTTTTCAGGCAGGACCTCTACCAACGGAGGCTCCTCTTGTGAAGGGTCCGACATCAGGGCAGGTTTTTGGTTTTTTGTGATTCTCAGCTTAATGTCAGGCCTGCTTCTTCGTTGACTCAGGAAAGACCACACTTAGACATTTTTTTGAAATATTAAAGGCTTCTTTTACTAAGTTACGATAGCGTACAGACCAAGTAAAGCTGAGAATGATTAGTTTAGGCGCGAACAGAAAGTATTAAGCTTAAGCCCAACCCAATCCCCAAACCCCCCCTATGCATTGTCCAATATGCTTCCATCTCCAACATCAGGTGGGCAGGTCTTCACCATCCTGGAATGCAGGTCCGTTACACAGGAGATAACACGAACATCAACATTGTCCACCAGCAGAACACACTCATCCCAAACCCCCACCCTCCCCGTTTCCATGACAGCGAAGCAGGAACTCGCGAGACTGACATCAGGGCATCCGGCCATTAAAACACTCTGCGAGCTCCATTCAGTTGCCCAGATTCCACCCCGCGAGGGATTATGAGGTCATTAAAAGACGATGATGCTAAAGCAACTAAAAGAAACAAAATGAGGATTCCATCTAAATCTGCATTTGACACAATCAGCTTCTCCTGATCCTCTCATTAGAAGAAGAGATTAATCTCATGTAGGTGGTGACAGTATTCTTGCACTTTCATCTAATACAAATCATGGTGAACAAATAGCTACAAAGCTATGCAGCAAAGCTGCAGAGCCAACTACCTGACCAAAGAACTGTTGGAAGAAATATCCATCTGGTTCATTTCCAACTGGGGAGAAAGACACTGGAAGCATGGAGGCTGATTGGAAAGATGATTTAATGATAAAGCAGAGCCACATGGGTTTGAGATCCTGGGCAGCTGACCACATGGAGTTCAGAGTTTGGGCGGGTATTTGTACCTTCTCTTGGGCTTTGCACTTGAACTTCCTGTTCCTGTGGAAGAACATGTATTCTATTGGCTGTTGTCAGACTCCCATGGGGTCATGTACAAATCCTAGGAGTTTGCCTGAGCTAAGTTTGGTTGAAGTTTTCTGAGGGTGTTACAATGTCCTTAGGAGATTGTGCAATGTAATGAGTTCCATGTCTTAGTGGGTTAATCCTGTTATGTCCTAAAGGCAGAGGAAGGTATTCAGCAGGCTCTGATCAGTTCTGGAGAACCGGTAGCAGAAATTTTGAGTACCTTGGAGAAGCGGTAAATACCACCTTTGACTGGCCCCGCACCAATCTATTCTCTGCCTCCCGAGTCCCAGCTGATTGGGAGGACATGGGAATTTTGCAGTATCCTTCCCCTGGAGTGGGGTGGGAATGGAGATTTTACAATATCCTTCCCCTGCCATGCCCACAAAGCCCACAAAGCCACGCCCACAGAACCGGTAGTAAAAAAAATTGAATCTCACCACTGCCTGAAGGGTCATGCCTTAATCCTTTCACCCTGGAGTTGAAGGTCTTTCGCTTTGTAGATTGGCTGGGCACAAAATATCTACTGGGGCTATAAGCAATGGTGGGGGCTGCTTTCCAAGAGCACGTTTCTCCATTTCTCATCCAGGGAAATATTATATTCTGCCTTTTTAATATTTCTCACAATATTTCATTCTTCTAGGAGATGGGTGGGTGCTAACTCTCTACAGAAACCAAACTCTGAATCACTTTTTCTTAATTAATAATCAAATTTGGAGGTTGATCATTCTAATTCTTGGAGTTGACCGTTTCATTTCTTCTCACAGAAAGTCAATAAACATATAATTCCACAAAAAAATTTAAGGGCTTTTTATTTTTTGGCAGCTGCCAAAAAAGCCAGCACAGTTCTAGGCTACATAAACAGAGGGATAGAATCAAGATCACATGAAGTGTTAATACCTCTTTATAATGCCCTGGTAAGGCCACACTTGGAATATTGCATTCAGTTTTGATCACCATGATATAGAAAAGATGTGGAAACTCTAGAAAGAGTGCAGAGAAGAGCAACAAAGATTATTAGGGGACTGGAGACTAAAACATATGAAGAACGGTTGCAGGAACTGGGTATGTTTAGTTTAATGAAAAGAAGGACTAGGGGAGACATGATAGTAATGCTCCACAAAGAAGAGGGAGTCATGCTATTCTCCAAAGCACCTGAGGGTAGGACGAGAAGCAATGTATGGAAACTAATCAAGGAGAGAAGCAACTGAGGAGAAATTTCCTGACAGTTAGAACAATTAATCAGTGGAACAACTGGCCTCCAGAAGTTGTGAATGCCCCAACACTGGAAATCTTTCAGATGTTGGCTAGCCATTGTATTGTATTGTCTGAAAAGGTATAGGATTTCCTGCCTAGGCAGGGGGTTGGACTAGAAGACCTCCAAGATCCCTTCCAACTCTGCTATTGTATTGTATTGTATTGCATTGCATTGCATTGCATTACCTAGTAACCTGGTTATTAAGTGAATCTGGCTTTCCCATTGATTTTGCTTGTCAGAAGCTTGCAAGACCCGGGGTCATTGACGCCATTATAAATATGAATCAGTTGCCAAGCATCTGAATTTTGATCATGTGACCATGGGGATGCTGCAAAGCTCACAATTGTGAAAAACGGTCCTCAGTCACATTTTTCAGTGCTGTTGTAACTTTGAAGGGTCGCTATATGAATTTTTGTAAGTTGGTGACTCCCTGTATAGTGGTTGGTGCCACTGGGTGGAAACTAATCAAGGAGAGAAGCAACTTAGAACTAAGGAGAAATTTCCTGACAGTTAGAACAATTAACCAGTGGAACAGAAGTTGCCTCCAGAAGTTGTGAATGCCCCAACCCTGGAAGTCTTCAAGAAGATGTTGGATAGCCATTGGTCTGTCTGTATAGCTATATCAATTGGGGGGGGGGGGTGATTCAAATATATTACAGGCTTCATTTCAGGAAATGCCAAAAGTAACATCTTCTTTCATCTTAGTTAGAGGGAATATTTTAATTAACAAGCCACATAAAAATCTTATTTCAGAATTTGAATGAAGAAAAGACAGTTTCCAGTTTATAAAGACATAGTCTTAGGTGGCTTGCACTGTGGCTCATATATTTATTCAGCCCCAAATAAGAGCTAAAATGTTCGTCTTTTTATTAACCTCCCCCGACAAACATTAATAATGTTCTATTCATTTCTCTATTGATGTCATTTTATGTCTTCTTAATCGAGTTTGAAAGATTTTTGCCACAAGATTCGACTTACAAGAATAACAGAATATGAAGCTGTCGACTGTAATTATGTTGAAAAAGTCCACGGCAAAATTTTCTTGTGAAAATCCCATGGAAGCAAACGGAAACTGCAATGAGTAAAACACTGGAGCTTTTTAAAGAAGAAATTGGACAACCATTTGCCTGACACAGGATCTAGGGCAGTGATGGCAAACGTTTTCAGGAACCAAGTGCCCATATTGGAACATGCATGCACATGTGCGAGCACCGGAATGCTGACGACCAGCAAGCCGGCTTGCATTGGTCTTCGGGTTTCTCGTGCGCGCATGCATGACAGCCAGCTAGCTGGTATTTGGATTTCTGGTGCTCCAGCGTGTGCAAAGGCCAGTTGGCCAGTGCATCTGTGCATGCAGAAAACCTGAAGAACAGCTGGCAATGACGCGTGTACCCAAAGAGAAAGCTCTGTGTGCCACCTGTGGCATGCATGCCATAGGTTTGCCATCACGGATCTAGGACAATCTGGCATGGCCAGCTTGGTGCAGCCAGCTCGCCACCCATGGGTGGGTTCCGGCTTGTGTTTGTATCAATATCTATCTATCTATCTGTCTATCTATCTATCTATCTATCTATCTATCTATCTATCTATCTATCTATCTATCTATCTCTATCTATCTATCTATCTATCTATCTATCTATCTATCTATCATCTACAGTATATGTAAATGACTGTTATGTGTGTATGTTCCCGCATAACCCTGGAATACCTTGAGCAACTTCAACCAAACTTGGTACACAGATGACTTACTCTCTGGAAACAAATACTGTGGGGGGAGGACACCCTAACACCCCTCAGGGTATGCGTTCTGTTAAGATACAGCCTGTTGTGCCTTAAAATGGCTTCTACTCTATTGCCGTAAAATGGCTTCCATTGTACAGCACGGTGGAGTTGCCATGGTAATGGCTTCACAGTACTCCACAAGGGTTTCCAACATTTGAAATTATGCTTGGTCCAGACATTTTCCCCCTATAAATAAATATCCGGTCAACGCTGGGTTCTCAAGTAATAGTTTATAAAAAGTAATATGGGCAAGTGTGAAATCCTCAAAATCTAGGATTTCTATAATGAAGCAGAAAGATTTGGTGACTGAGTCACATTTGTTCTCTTTTGTCCTGATCCTTCCTTCTGTGTTGCACCTTTTTAGCTTTAAGGCAGAAGCCAAGAACTCCTTGGTTGTTATTATTATAGGAGCTTTTCTGGCTGAGGAATGGGATATAAACACTTCAAATAAATAGAAATAAATAAATAAACTGCCAGCAAGGAAGCTGAGGATATGTATTAATAGGAACTTAAGAGGATAAGTATTAATAGGAACTTAAGATGTCGCTGCCTTAGAACAATTTCTGTTTTGCTTCTGCTCTTGCAGGGATAGAATTCCAAGCAGTGGACAGCAATCAAATAATAATGAAACAATAAACAACTGAAGATGTGTTAAGCAAAAAGGTTGTGGTGGAATGTGTACCTGCGGAAGCAACGGAAGACGAAAGCTCTGACAATACAGAGGTGTCCCAGAGAGAGATTCAAATTAAGAGACTGGACAGTCCAGAGCTGGATGGAGAAAGAAGTTTGACATAGTCACACCCTAGAATTTTCCAGGATGTAGCTAGTAGATTTTAAGATACAGCTTTAGTTTGGCAAGATTCAACCCATTAGGTGGATGCAAATGAAGGATTGAACTCAATTTGGATCTTGCTGTGTTGTCTTTGGGCTTGGGTATGTCAAAGAGGAAGAGTACATATGGAATTTAATTAAAACATTCCACTTAAGTTTAAATATAAAAGACCATGTGAATCTTCTCAGAGAAGTTAACAAAGGACCAAAAGTAAGTGCCCATAGAATAATACTTAGAAAGTAGAAATGACTCTTCCATGGGTCCTTGATAACCTCCCAGCCATCAACTTCAGGGTGCAAAAGCAAACCCCTCCTTCAGAAATCAAGGTTTACTCCAGGGGTGAGTTCCGGCTTCTGCTGCTGCAGGTTCACGCAGGGACGGGCTTCGCGCACACTTGATGTGTGCTACATGCGCATGAGCAGTAGTTAAAAAATTGCTTCTGCGCAGAAGCAAAAACCAAGATAGAACTGGTTTGGGGGCATGGCAGGCCAAGTTAATACCTACTTGGCCAAACCGGTCCAAACTGGTAGGAATCCACCTCTGGTTTAGTCTGATAAAGGCCTGGTAAAGTCTTCCTTGGCATGCCTTAGAGCAGGAGTGTCAAACTCAATTTCATTGAGGGCCGCATTAACCCCGATGTTTCCTCTTTGCATTGGGTAGAACGGGCTCAAGCAACGTGGGTAGACCCTGCCAAAGCGACGCAGGTAGATCGGCCCCTTACATTTCCTGACCACATTGTGGGCTGCATTCAAGTAGATTGGGTTGAGAAAAGTCATCTAATGAGCTATATAATGAACCTGGATCTTCTTGGTTTGGTCCAGTTCAAAACCTGAACTGCCATTCCATTTTAACTCAGTTAACTCAGAAATTTTACTATTTTACTTTTGCTAAAATTTTGAACTGCTATTCCTGGTACATTTAGGTTTGCTGGTGGGGTGTTTTTTTTTTTAATTATTATTGTGACTAATATTTTGAAGAATTTTTACAATCCACACTGGTCCTATAGAAGAGAGTGAGACAAGAATATAAATATGTCGATAATAAATAATACAATATTTCAGGAGATAGGGCGGTATATAAGTGTAAATAATAAATAAATAATTAATAAAGCTACCCAGAGTTGCCTTATCAGGGAGATAGATGGCATATGAATTTAACAAATAAATAGAATAGAAAATACATAATTTTTTAAAAGGACTAGGACATTTGTGTTGGAGATTGTTATGAAGGTATCCCTAAAGATACAAAACAGAAGGCCTGGTTTTCTTTGTATGCTGAACATTAGACCAGTCAAGTCAATTTAAAATAGGCTGGGTTTTGCTTGTTTGAAATGGAATGGGTTTGTGGTTTAGCAAAATTCAAATTTGGCCAGTTTTATGACACAGTCCTAGCTGTCTCTGGTTTTACATGAATCTGCAGGAACATCTGGGTGGTCATTTTAGCTCAAACAGCATGATCAAATATTTTTAGTGGTAAATATTTTTAGTGGTAAAAGTTTTCTTGTGGCACTGTAAACATTCTGGTTACTTTCACACATCTGCTAAGAGAATACTGTACTCTCATTTTGTCACAACCAGCCAAAGAATAACATATCATTTATGGATGATGGAGGAAGTGATTATTGGTTGGCTACATACAAAGGGAATTCCTCTCTTTGAAATGCAGACCAATCTATGTCTCAACAACAAACTTTATTACAGTCAAATAACAAAAAAGAAGTAAAATCACAGACAAAGATGAAACGTTTGTTTTCAAAGGAAGGAGCCTTGATGTTGCCCATCAATCTTTCCTACTTAAGCAGACAAAAGATTGTGCAGACAAAAAAATCATCTTGCCATAGACTGTTGATCTCTAGTGGAGTCTTCTGTATTTTTAGGTACATCTGTTTAGGCAAGCATTAAGCAAATTCTTGCTCTTTTTTAATCGATGTAATTCTTCCTGTAGAGTGAAGAGTCAAAAGCCACTATCTGTGATAATGATTTTGATTTCGGGGCTCTGGCTTAAGTGATGACGTTCTCCTATACCAGGGATGGCGAATATATGGCACGTGTGCCATAGGTGGAATGCGGAGCCATTTGTCAGGGCACGTGAGGCGTCGCCCTTTCAGCTGGCCAGCGCGCATGTGCACGCTAGCCAGCTGAGTTCAGCCTTTTTCAAAACCCTTTTTCGCCCTCCCCAGGCTCCAGAGGCTTTATAACAGCCTGGGGAGGGTGAAAACAGCCTCCCCTGCCCCCCCTCCCGGAGACCCCCGGGAGGCTTCAGGATCTTTCCTGAAGACTCCGGAGCACAAAAATATGGCCCTATGGGCAAACCGGAAGTTTGGGAATGGACTTCCAGTTTGCTTGTAGGGCTGGTTTAAGCCTTCCGGAACCTTCAGGGGCCTTCCGGAGGTTTCCCTGAAGCTCCGGAGAATTAAAAATGGCCCTACGAGCAAACCGGAAGTCAGTTCCGGTTTGCTAATAGGATCATTTTTAGTCCTCCTAAGTTTTCAGGGAAGCTCCTGAAGCCTCCAGATGACCTCAAGGGGGGGGCTCTTTTTACCCTCCCCAGGTTCCTGTAAAGCCTCTGGAGCCTGGGGAGGGCAAAAAAAGCATGTAAAAAATGGGGGGGAGGCGCCTGTCATGTGCACATTTTATTTATTTTATTTATTCAATTTATATCCCGCCCTTCTCCGAACGGACCCAGGGAGGCGCACAGGAAAGTTAAAACAATATACAATACAAAAATACCAAAATACAAAAATTTAAAAATATATTAAATATGGAATCCTGCGCTAAAACCAATTAAAAAACCCCTTTTAAAAACTATCTATACTAGTCCACAGTGGAGGCTATGAAAGGCCGGCTTGATGAAATAAATGTGTTTTCAAACACTGGCGGAAGAGGCGGAGGTCTGTGATGGTACGAAGTTCAGGGGGTAGGTCGTTCCACAGGGCAGGGCCCGCCACAGAGAAGGCCCTTCCCCTGGGTGTCGCCAGTCTGGGGGTGTGTGTTGTTCATTGAATGAATGAATGAATGAAATGTTTATTTATATACCGCTCCCTCTCCCCGAAGGGACTCGGGGCAGTGCACAGGGAATATAAAACATAAAAACATACAATATAAATATCTAAAATTAAATTAAATTACAATGACCCTGCAGTAAAACCTTAAAAACCTAAAACACTAAACCCCTAAAAACCCAATTAAAAATTTAAATGCATTATGGGTGTGCATTATGAGTGTGGCACACCCGCACACAACCCCCCTGCACTCGCCCCCTTTATGGCACTCAAGACAAAAAAGGTTCACCATCGCTGTCCTATACAGCTTTCTCATTTCCAATCTACAAACCTAAACTTACTACTGATTTGTAATATCAAAGCCAGATACCAAGGCCCAACTGAGCTTTGTTTCTTTGCAAAATAGAAAACAATAAAATCTTTTTTATTGTCCTTTTAAAAATAAGACCATCTGGCTCAGGGGTGAATTGCTGTTGGTCTTATTAACAGTTTGCAACACGCGCACTGCGTGTGTGTGTGCTGTTTGGTGTAAATTGTTTTTTGTACTTGTGCAGAACAATTTACAGTGAACTGCACATGTGAAGTCACTAGAAAAACAAAATGGTGACGCCCAGCAGTGGTGAGGGAACCAGTTCGGGGGTATAGCAGGCCTGGGTCTCTGCTGGTTCTGCGACCCAGGCCTGAATTCCACTACTGCTTCGGCTGAACTGGGCCAAAATGGCAGCAACCCACCTCTGGTGTGACTACTATAGTGATTGTGATAACAATCTGTTTTGTCATCCTCCCACACAATGGATCAGGACAATTTCACTGTTAATAGTTGAAAAGTAAACATAATCAGAAGAACTACTCTTGGTTCTTCTCTTTAACTGCCTTCTACTTTTAAAACAGAGTCTCTGAAACCCATCCTAACCATTTTACAATTGCCAGACTATTTCAGTGATTGAAGTGGTTGTTCCCTGTCCTGTCACTCTCCTCATTTTGCTGAATTACCATAGCTTCACCCGTTGGATTGGTTGACTGTTGACTGGTTGATTGTGGGCCATCAATTCATTGCTGAGTCCTAACATAGATGTTCTCCATGATGATTTGTCCCTAACCTGATCTTTCAGGTCTTCCAATGCAGAGGTGGGTTCCTACCGGTTCGGACCGGTTCAGCCAAGTAGGTAGTAACTCAGTCTGTCACGCCCCCAAACTGGTTCTCTCGGCAGCACCATAGTCACCGCCATCTTGTTTTTGCTTCTCCGCATGCACAGAAGCAATTTTAGTACTACTCATGCGTGTATAGCATGGATCAAGAGCACACATGCGCAAAATGCATCCCTAAGCAAACCGGCAATAGCAGCAGCCAGAACCCACCCGTGTTCCAACGGTGCATCCATTGCCACTGTAACTGAGTCCTTCTCCCTTGCTGCTAGTCATCTTCATCTTCTCTTTCCTTCCACCTTTCTCACCATGGGAGCCTTCTCCAGAGAGCTGTGTCTTCTTATAATGTGTCCAAAGTAGGTTCCTTTATATTTGGTAATTTGTGAAATGCTCAATTGATTCATTTGATAATCCATTTGTTTGTTTTGCGATCTGTCCATAGTATTCTCTACAGTAGGGGTGTCCAAACTTGGGAACTTTAAGACTTGTGGACTTCAACTCCCAGAATTCCCCAGCCAGTCTTAAAGTTTGGACACCCCTGCTCTACAGTCTTCTACAATACCAAAGTACAAGTGTTAATGCTCTTCAAAATCCAAGTTTCACTTCCATACAGTGTCACAAGGAATACCAAGACTTGGTCCAATCTTGATGCTACTAGGTATACAAATAGTCTTCAATTTACCAACTGTTCCAAAAAGAAACTAATGACTTGGCTTCATAGATGTGATAGTCAGGCCCCTTACACAGTCATTTGACTGCACTTTGGATGCTCGGCAACACAGCCACATTTACAAGTGTTTGCAGGATCCCCAGCTCACACATTCAGTTTTCCAACAGCATTTCTGGTTTTCGACAAAACTGCCCCATGGCAAATAATTGGTTCACTTAAGAACTGTGGCATTTGCTTAACAACCACCGATTAACGTTAACGACTGCAATGATTAACTTAATGACTGCTGCAAAAAAACATCATAAAATTACTACCACTTACATCATACATATGAAGCAATAGGCAGGCTCCATTACAGTTGTATCTCGAGGACTATCTAGAATGATATGGTACTTACACTTAAAGGTAAAGGTTCCCCTCACACATCTGTGCTACTCATTCACCACCTAGGGGGCGGTGCTCATCTCCATTTCAAAGCCGAAGAGCGTGGCCGGCATGACTAAACGCCAAAGGCGTACAGAACGCTGTTACCTTCCTACCAAAGGTGGTCCCTATTTTTCTATTTGCATTTTTACGTGTTTCAAAATGCTGGGACAAGTAACCAGAGCTCATTCCGTTACACAGCGCTAGGGATTCGAACCACCAAACTGCTGACCTTTCTGATCAACAGGTTCAGCGTCTTAGCCTCTGAGCCACCACGTCCCTGTTACACTTACATCCCTCCCATTTTTTAACTTTTAAGAGCAACTGGGAGCTGCCAATATTAATTCCACCAAATCGCCAGCAAGCATTTTAGCAGATAACAATTATTTTGCTTTCCCCACCCCCTTCTTAAAAAGAGTTGAGTTTTTCTACCCACTCAATAAACTCTTGTTTAGAAACTGCACATAACAACCTCGCTTGGCTAGAGGTAGAGTAGTAAAAACAAGTTGTGCAGCAAAATCACCCGCTTCAGAAACGGGAGGCCTGGCTAAGATTTTTGCACAATCATCCCTTATGCCACGCAGCCAGGTGTTTGCAATATACTTTCTTTGAAAGGCGGCCTGTTAGATCAGGTGTTTTGCAGCTGTTTCCTCACAGGGATTCCCAGCAGCAGTTAAAAACCTCTTCTCCACAAGGAACACATCTAAAGCCACAGAGAGTTACATCTGTGTGAGAGATCTCTTCCTAAAATTTACCACAGTGGTAACAACCTTCCTGTCCCATCTGGGTGGGTCTTGACGGATATATATTGGGCCTTTACCAGCAGCCACTAATGAACACTGAAAAATGAGCCAATCTCCCTGAGGTGGTTCCAGAATTGCCATTAAACAATTTCCCACCCAGCTTGTGGAGATATTTTACCGTCAGTCATGGGAAAAGTTAATACATTTAATTTAAATAATCAGCAGTTGTTTTTTCAATTCATTTAAATGACATATTGCAATGCTGGCCAATTAAAATGTAAGTGGTAAGGTGGACTGATTCAGAATATTTTTTTTTTAAAGAGTGAATTGACATTCGCAACCAAAAATGAAGAACAATGTAATTTCTTTTTCCTTAGCCCATTGAAGGAGATTCGTCTGCAGTATTGTTAAACTAAGATAAGGTGATGTAAGCTTTATAAGATAAGATAACCTTTGTTGTCATGTTCCTGTATACCAGTGGTTCTCAACCTTCCCAATGTCGCAACCCTTTAATATAGTTCCTCATGTTGTGGGGACCCCCAACCATAAAATTGGTGTCTACTAACGAATAACAGCTGTTAGTCCTTGATGGTAAACAGCAGCCCAGAGAGGGAGAGAAAAATACAATTCCTACATTTTGTCAGTTATCAACTGATACTTTATGGCAGGGGTCTGCAAAGTTGGCTCTTTTAAGACTGGTGGACTTCAACTCCCAGAATTCCCCAGCCAGCTATGCTGATACTCTATGGCAGGGGTCTGCAAAGTTGGCTCTTTTAAGACTGGTGGACTTCAACTCCCACAATTCCCTAGCCAGCTATGCTGGCTGGGGAACTCTGGGAGTTGAAGTCCACCAGTCTTAAAAGAGCCAACTTTGCAGACCCCTGCCTATGGAAAGAGCAGCTTAACTGTGAAGCAGAAGAGAAAGAATATTGAAGCTTTCGAACTTTGATGTTGGAGAAGACTCCCTGAAAATGTCATGGAGACATATACGATCATCATCATTGTTTAACGACCCCATAATCCCTTGCAGGGTGGAGTCTGAGCAACTGAAGGAAGCTAGCAGAGTGTTTAATGGCCAGCTGCCCTTCCCTATGCCAGGGATGATGTTACAAATGATGTTACACCATAGAGAAGGCCCTTCTTCTGGGTCCCACCAAATGTATCTTCTTAGAGAACAGGACCCACAACATTCCTTGCCTCCCTGCTGTAGTGGGCCAGGTGGACGTGACCAACAAGAGATGGTCCCTCAGGTAACCTGGTCCCAAGCCAGGTTAGGGCTTTAAACGTGATACCCAGCACCTTGAATTACATCCAAAAGCATATCCGCAACCGATGCAATTCATGCAGGAGAGGTGACACTAGTGCACCCCGGGGTCTACACAGGTCTGCACAGAACCACGCAAGCTGCTTTTGAACTGGGTTAGCAGGAGAACCCATAGCTAACATTATGGCTGGTTCAGAGAACCCCCAAATCCCACCCCGGCCTGGCCCCACCCATCCCACCCACCCCCTCCCAGGAGTCTCCACGTGGCCCATTTTGGATGCGAGGTAAGCGCAGGGCCCAGGCGGATGTTCGGGGGGGGGGGGGAAACGGGCCTTCTGGAAGTTCCGGAAAGCTGGAAATGGGCCCATTTCTGTAGAGGAAAATTACTACAAACGTCACGCTGACAGAATAAACCCACATCGGAACTCCTAGTCTAGCACGTACACACAGCAGTCAGGTCATTTTAACCATCAGCTTTATATTAACCAGGAGATTTGTATTAACCATAAGCTTTGTTTAGCTAACCATTACAAGTGTACTTTGATCAATGAATCAGTTTCTGCCACGTCAACCACTATGACAATAAAAAGACAGCTCCAACAGCTGTTCGGGGGTGCCTTCCCGCAAATCCAATCTCTGACTCCAGACTCTTATTCATATGACACCGCAACAATTTCCAGCCTCCGGAGGGCCTCTGGAACCCCGGGGAGGCAGTTTCCACCCTCCCAGAGGCTCGAAGAAAGCCTCTGGAGCCTGGGGAAGGCAAAAACTAATCCCCTCGCCGTGCTGTAGGAGGCCAACTAGGCCATGCCCACCATACCCATGCCCACCCAGCAACCGGGCAGAGAACCCATTGCTGAAATTTTTGAAGCCCACACCTAGGGCAGCGCCATGTAGAGCACATTGCAATAGTCAAGGTGGGAGGTGATTAGGGTACGAGTGACCTTGAATAGGGCCCAAGAAAGAGACCAAAGAACAGGAAGCTGTTCCTTCTAAGGGGAAAACACACCCGCATTGCAAGAAAAGGTATTATGGCTCTACTTGCCTTAATAAGTCAAAACAAGAATAGTGCGCCCTGTTCCCAACATTATCAGTTAAAAGCAATCAACACAATATGGAAAGAATCTGTCCAGAACAAAGTCACAGGGCTTATCATGATTGTTTCCTGGTGGGAAGCTGGAATAAACAAACAGATTCCAAAGCCAATTTTAAAAGAAAAAAGCTGGGAAGCTTCCCACCCACCCACTCACCCACTCCTTGTTGCTGTAGGTACCAAATAAGAAGTAAACAATTTAGAAAAGTGCTGGAAATCACAGCAAGGAAGTTCAGTTTTCTTTCAGTGCGCTTGTTCAACCTGATATTCTTTTTTTGTTTTCCCCGGTAGGGGGTCTTTTAGAAACATTGGACACCCACAATTCCCTGTCTGGACCCTGCGAGCTGCGAACTCTGGGACTTGTGTGGTCCAACACAACTGGAAGCCAGTTAAATAACAGAAGGCTTTCTTTGATTTCCAAAGTCTTTCTCAGAAGCCTGCAAACAGATGTGCGTTTGCAGAAAGAAGGCATGGATTCCATTCTATTTGCTTCGTTTGAGAACTAAAACAATCTCTTTGAGTTATCAGAGGTTTAGATAAAACTGCAATGCCCTTTTAGCAAAGGGTTCTCTGCCCGGTTGCTGGTTGGGGGTGGCCATGGTGGGTATGACCTAGTCGGCCTCCTGCACCATGGGGGGGGGGGCATTTTTGCCCTCCCAGGACTCTGTGGGTTTTCTTCGAGCCTCCGGGAGGGCAAAACAGCCTCCCCAGGTTCCGGAGACTCTCTGGAGGCCAAATTTCCAGTAGGCCTGTTTTTCGCCCTCTCTGAGCCTCCATGCATGCCCTGCACTTACCTGCATCCAAAATGGGCCAGTGGGAACTCCTGGGAGGGGTGGAGTGGGTTAGGGAACCCCTGCGAACCTCCAACAGTTCATAGTAAGTGGTGAGGACATGTAGGTGTAGGTGAAATTTTCCTTTTTGAATCCATTGAAAAGTGTGCAAGAGTGTTTTCAGTGTTGGATAAAAGTGTTTGGTATAAATCTGATGTTATAGTAGCCTTTTTTTCAGCTTCTCCCCTTTATATCACCGTTAACTCATCCCCAACCCCGTGATTACAGGTGTTAAAGTAGTATCTTCTCACTTAAGTCTCAAAATCTGCTAAGCTTTGTCATCCAGTCTCCAGACTGAGAGCAGAGAAAATGCAAACAGAATAGGAATCAGCAATGGGAAGAGTTAATTTCACGCCAGTATGGATATTTTTGTTTCAAAGAGAGGCATAAGAGCAGCGGTGGTGCAGTGGTTAAAATGCAGTATTGCAGGCTAATTCTGCTGACTGCCAGCAGTTCGATTCTCATCGGCTGTCAATCGTCCCATTGGCATGCACAACCAAAGAAATTCCTGGGAAATTTTTATTACCAAGAGTAAAACTTTACTGAGAGATCATTATAGGCACAGAAGAAGAAAAGACAGTTCTGAGGCTTTGGGCCAAAGTACAGTATAATGAAATCCCTTTTTCCCATCCTCAGGCCGCCCAGTGTCCATTGTCCACCAATCCAGTTCAAGGATTTTATTTTGGGAAAACAGCCTGCATCTTTCAAAAGTCTCCAGCTCACAACCTTAGGGTTGTAAGATTTTCTCAAGCTGAAAACGATATGGTTGGAATTTACCTGGCTTGAATGTGAGCGTGCTCACATTTGCGAACTGGTAGGGAAGGTAAGTGAATCCCACCTCTGGATCACATGACATTGCACTTGATAAACACATGACCTACCGTATTTTTCGAACTATAAGACGCACCAGAGTATAAGACGCACCATGATTTTTGCACTTTGCAGGCCTCCCAAACCCTCTTAACACCTGGTTTAAAACAAAAAAGGCATGCCAAGCTTTGGGAGGCTTGTAGAGTGCTCCTGGGGGCTGGGGGATTAAAACAAGCAAAAACAGCCTGGGTTTGGCTCATTTTTGCCCTCCCCAGCCCTCAGGAGCACTTTAGAAGCCTCCCAAACCCTCTGCACATCCATTTTTGCAAAGGAGGTGGGGTTTCAGTAGGCCAAAAATGTTGTATTCAGTGTATCCAGATTTCTGTTTTTCTGGGGGAAAGGTGTGTCTTATACTCTGAAAAATATGGTAGCGAGAAAAATTCTGGTTCCAATTGCCATCATTAAGCCAGGACTACCTGAAATATAGCTGAGTTGTCAGACTGCGCCCATTACTTCTTTGAAAGAGGTTGGTTTTTGTGTTGTTCATGAGCAGATCTAATTTATATAATGGTCATTTGCAGGCTTCTTGTTATGCATCAATCACAGTACATAGCACCAAATGAGCCTAATTTCCAAAGTCAGATCAAAAGATGGCATTACCAGGTTAATAATTTTATGCAGCAGTCTTCTGATACCTTGCTATATTTGCCTTTAAGATCTGAAAGTCCAGTGCTTATCTTTCTTAAATTCTGAAACGTTCCTTTCCAAGAAAATATATCTTGAGCTTATAACTCCCAGCCAAACGGAAAGATAGGGAATGTGTCAAACTCACAGTAAACTTCTAAATTTGTGAGTACGGTGTGAACTTGAATCACTGGTTCTACATATGTAGCATGAATAGCAACACAAATGCTGTCTCTCTAGCGCAGTCACTTAGATCTAGTACAGGGATGTCCAAACTTGGGAACTTTAAGACTTGTGGACTTCAACTCCCAGAATTCCCCAGCCAGCATAGCTGGCTGGGGAATTCTGGGAGTTGAAGTCCACAAGTCTTAAAGTTCCCAAGTTTGGACATCCCTGATCTAGTACCACTTAGGGCAACTCAACCAGTGGTGGGTTTCAATTTTTTTTAGAACCTCTTCTGTAGGTGTGGCCTGCTTTGTAGGAGTGGCCTGGTGGCCATGTAACCGGGTGGGAGTGGCTTGGCAGTCCTGTGACTGGATGGGCATGACCAACTTGTAAAATGTGGTGAAACTCTCTTAACAACGCTCTTGCTTAGCAACCAAAATGTTGGCTCAGAAACGCTGGCGTTGAAGTGTGCAAGTCTTAAAGCTGTCAAGTTACAAGACCCTTGCATCCCTAGCTCTTTAGGAAAAAAAACCCCAGGGGTATTAAAACTTGACAGCTTTAAGACTTGTGGATTTCAACTCCCAGAATTCCTCCTCTTCATCTTGATGATGTGCGGACGAGTGGACGGGTGGGAGCTGGAACCGGTTCTAAACGGCACTATAGATTTATGGAACCTCTTCTATAGAAGATGTTAGAACTAGCAGGAACCCACCCCTGCACTCAACCATAAAAACACTTCAGTAACTTGTTATGCATGAGAGAGGGAGAGAAAGTGAAAGAGGAAAGGGAAAGAATGAAGGAGAGGGAGGAGAGGGGGGGAAGAGAAAAAGAGAGAGGGGAGAGAAGGGAAGGAGGCAGAGGGAGGGTGGGAGAGAGAGAGAGAGAGAGATGATAGACTGATTATATGCAATCAAGATGTTTTTGAGTTTTAGAGATAACATAAGTTAATAAATATTGAGAGCGATGTGGTGGTACTAGAGCTGGCGTACTCGCCTGACAATCAGGAGGGTGTAAGTTCGATCCTAGGTATTGGCAGATATTTCTCTGGGCACACTGAGAATATATCTGCTGGGCATAAAACTCTGCATTGGTGACAGGAAGGGCATTCAGCCAGTAAGCACTCCACTCCATTCTGTTGCCCAGACTCTGCTCCACAAGGGATTAAATTTCATTAAATGAGGATGATAAGTTAATAAATATTGAATAATGAAGATCAAATACAGTGTATGATATACTGCTGTAAAATACATGCAAATGCCCACATTTTGATCTTGTGGGGATGCTTCAATCATTGGTGGGGTCCCAATAAGTTTACTACTGGTTTGCTGAGAGAGGGCGTTTTGCACACACACAGAAATATTTTGGGGGCGTGCTGCTCACTTCACTCATATGTACTCCCGCCGCACATTGCTACACATGCGCAGTTTACTGAAAACTATTCTGTTATGGACTGTGCTGAAATGGACAAATTAACTAAAGAAATCCAGGGAAAAGAAGAATCAGAATTCTATCAGATATGGGACAAATGGTAGAGGTCAGGGGTCTGCAAAGTTGGCTCTTTTAAGACTGGTGGACTTCAACTCCCAGAATTCTCAGAGGGTTCCGATATCTCAGAGGGTGCCACAAAGAAGAGGGAGTCAAACTTTTCTCCAAGACACCTGGGGGCAGGACAAGGAGCAATGGGTGGAAACTAACCAAGGAGAGAAGCAACTTAGAACTAAGGAGAAATTTCCTAACAGTAAGAACAATTAACCTCTGGAACAGCTTGCCTCCAGCAGTTGTGAATGCCCCAACCCTGGAAGTCTTTAAGAAGATGTTGGACAGCCATTTGTCTGAAATGGTGTAAGATTCCTGCCCATGCAGGGGGTTGGACTAGAAGACCTACAAGGTCCCTTCCAACTCTGCTATTGTATTGTATTGTATTGTACAATTAGTCAGTGGAACAGCTTGCCTCCAGAAGTTGTGAATACTCCAACACTGCAAGTCTTTAAGAAGATGTTGGATAGCCATTTGTCTGAAATGGTATAAGGTTTCCTGCCTGGGCAGGGGGTTGGACTAGAAGACCTCCAAGGTCCCTTCCAACTCTGCTATTGTATTATATGAATCAGAGAAACGGTTCAGGCCACTACTGGTTCTGCCGAACCGGGCCGAGCAAGTAGGAACTCACCATTGACACAAATCCTAAATCTGGATTAATAATACAAATTATTTTTTACAAAAGTAAACATCACATAATATATTAAGTGTGGGTTCCTACAACATGCTGAATTACAAACAACTGAATCCTATTTTAATGTACATAGAACAGAAGGTTAGGAGAACATGACTACTGGGTCTCCAAGTCGGAGTTGATGACTTTGTTGAGGATTTGGATCATTGTTGAGAACATAACAGGAATACTCATGCAATGCATGTAGTCCTCGACTTGCAACCACTCCTTTAGGGGTTATTTGGAATTACAAAGGCACTGAAAAAAGTGACTTACAACTGTTCCTCAGACTTACAATCATTGAAGCCAGTGTTGGGTTCCTACCGGTTTAGACAGGTTCAGCTGAACCGGTAGTGGTTCGGCAGCCTGGGTCGCTGGAACCAGCAGCAACCCACGCCTGCCATGCCCCCAAACCGGTTGCCCAGTCGCTTCTCTTGTTGCCAGCCTGTTTCTGCACATGTGTTTTTTTAAAAAGTTTTTTATAATAATACATATAAAATACACTCACACAAAACTTAGACATATACTACATTTACACCATACAATACGATCAGGAACTTCCTGTTCTTTCTAATAGCAATTGTTAATCGAAGCCACTCGACTTATATTGTTTCCCCTTCTGTTATATTTCATTTGGATTTCACCATTCTAAACCCTCTTATTTTACTCGTAACTCCCGTTTTTAAGTTTTGCTGTATTCCTTCATTAGTTCTTGTTTCTTTCCTACATCCACCTATACCAGGGGTCTGCAAAGTTGGCTCTTTTAAGACTGGTGGACTTCAACTCCCAGAGTTCTAACTGTCAGGAAAGTTCTAACTGTCAGGAAATTTCTCCTCAGTTCTAAGTTGCTTCTCTGCTTGATTAGTTTCCACCCATTGCTTCTTGTTCTGCCCTCAGGTGCTTTGGAGAATAGCTTGATTCCCTCTTCTTTGTGGCAACCCCTGAGATCTTGGAACACTGCTATCATGTCTCCCCTAGTCCTTCTTTTCATTAAACTAGACATACCCAGTTCCTGCAACGGTTCCTCGTATGTTTTAGCCTCCAGTCCCGTAGTCTTTTTTTCCAGTCTTGTTTTTTAGTTCTTTGCATGCGCAGAACAATTTTAATTGCACTGTGCATGCATGCGCCGTGCACATACAAACAAACCAGCAGTAGTGCCTGCCAGAACCCACCTCTGATTTATGTTTGTAGATAGAGCCAGGGCTTTAGAATATAAACATTTTAGACAAGTAGGCAAGATCGCCTTTATCATTAGGAAGACTGAAATGACTACATCAGATAACTAATTAGGAGTGTAGAAGAAGAAACTACAACATTATTTACTTAATTTGGTATTCTGATTTTACTGTCAGTAAAATATTACTGACAATATTACTGATTTTACTGACCTTGGTGAATCAGTTTTTAAATTTCTACCCTTTGCCCAAAGGCTGTTCCCATCTGCACATTGATCTTGCGGCTGATTCAGCCTTCTAGATCAGGGGTGGTCAAACTTTGCAACTTTAAGTCTGAAGGACTTCAGCTCCCAGACTTCTCCAGCCAGCTTTGCTGGCTGGAGAACTCTGGGAGCTGAAGTCCTTCAGACTTAAAGTTGCAAAGTTTGACCACCCCTGTTCTAGATGCAGTTCATTGGTGGGTTTGCTGCCTGGAGCTCATTGGTGGGTTTGCTGCCTGGAGAAGTCTGGCTTGGTGGATTTGGTGGCTGGAGCTCATTGGTGGGTTTGCTGGCTGGAGAATTCTGGGAGCTGAAGTCCTTCAGACTTAAAGTTGCAAAGTTTGCCCACCCCTGTTCTAGATGCAGCTCATTGGTGGGTTACGACCGGTACGCCCCAGTACGGGCATACCGGTGCCTGCTGGGAGCTATCGTTCCGGGATGGTGCTCCGAAGGGTCCACCTGCCCGCCCGCGGTCCTTACTGATATTTGAGCTCTTTGGCGCTTCTGCACATGTGCACGAAGAATATGGCACCTGCCCGATGCTCTGCCAAGCAGCTGGAGCATTGCGGAGAGGGTAATTATGTATGCGTGTGCTGCGTGGGTGTGCACACACTCTATGCGCATTCATGTGGTGGACAGCCGGTCCCATTGCACTGTACCAGTTGCAACGGGATCCGGAACCCACCACTGATGCAGCTCCTTTAAGAGGCGAGGTTTCTGAGGAACAATACAATACAATAGCAGAGTTGGAAGGGACCTTGTAGGTCTTCTAGTCCAACCCCCTGCGTGGGCAGGAGCCTTATACCATTTGAGACAAATGGCTGTCTAACATCTTTTTAAAGACTTCCAGGGTTGGGGCATTCACAACTTCTGGAGGCAAGCTGTTCCAGAGGAAGGGGTTAGATAGAGATAAGGAATTGATGCTCTCTAGAGGTCGCACAGGAAGGTGAAGAATTGGGGGGGGGGAGTGGAAGGAGAGATTCCGCCCTCCCAATGGTAAGATTCAATTTTTTTACTACTGGGTCTGTGGGCGTGGCTTGAGGGAGTGTGTCAGGGGAAGGATTCTGCCAAATCTCCATTCCCTCCCCACTCTGGGGCCAGCCAGAGGTGGTATTAACGGTTCTCCGAACTACTGAACAGACTTAAGCACTAAAGAAGCACCTTAACCTGAAGAGAGTTGTACATCAGTCTGAAGGTGAGAAGATCCAGGTATTCCTGGTCTTGCAAACATTCCCTCAATGAAACTTACAATGGCACTGGGAAAAAGGGACTGACAACAACCATTGCTCACACTTACAACTCTTGCAGCATCCCCACGGGAAGGTGATCAAACTTTGGGTGCTTGGCAACAGGCATTTCTCTATGACAGCTGCAGCTTCTCAGCGGTTGGGTGGTCACCATTTGTGATATTCCCAACTGGTTTTGGACAAGCAGTTGGAGGAGAAATGGATTCCTTAACGATTCACATAACAACTGTGTAAAAAAAAAAGAGGCATGACTCACTTAGCAACCACCTTGGTCCCAACTGTAATAGTAAGTTGAAGACTATGTATATTGAGTTTTTTATAATCATCCTCTCTCTCTGTCACTTGCTCGCTCTGTTTCTCTCTCTCTCTCCCTGTTTCTGTCTCTCTGTGTGTCTCTCGCTGTCTCTGTCTCTGTCTTTCTCTCTTTCTTTCTCTTTCTCCCTCTGTCTCTCTCTCTCTGTGTCCCTGTTTCTCTTTCTGTTTCTCTCTCTCTGCAACTCTCTCTGTCTCTGTCTGTCTTTTTCTCTTTCTCTCTCTCTCCGTCTCTCTGCCTCTCTGCCTCTCTGTCTCTCTCTGTCCCTGTTTCTCTCTCTGTGTGACTCTCTGTCTCTCTGTCCCTGTTTCGCTATCTGTTTCTCTCTCTATGTGACTCTCTCTGTCTCTGTCTTTCTTTCTCTCTTTCTCTCTCTCTCTGCCTCTCTGCCTCTCTCTCTGTCTCTCTGTCCCTGTTTCTCTGTGTGTGTCTCTTGCTATCTCTCTGTCTGTGTGTGTGTGTGTCTCTTTCTCCCTCTGTCTCTTTCTCTCTCCCTGTTTCTCTCTCTGTTTCTCTCTCTCTGTGACTCTCTGTCTCTGTCTGTCTTTCTTTCTCTCTTTCTCTCTCTCTGTCTGTCTGTCTCTCTGTCCCTGTTTCTCTCTCTGTTTCTCTCTCTGTGACTCTCTCTGTCTCTGTCTGTCTTTCTTTCTCTCTTTCTCTCTTTCTCTCTCTGTCTCTCTGCCTCTCTCTCTGTCTCTCTGTCTCTCTGTCCCTGTTTCTCTCTGTGTGTGTCTCTCGCTATCTCTCTGTCTCTGTCTCTGTGTGTGTGTGTCTCTCTCTCTCTTTCTGTCTCTGTCTGTCTGTTTCTCTCTCTCTCTCTGCCTCTCTGTCTCTCTCTCTCACACACAGTATAGTTACAGCATTGGAAAATAACAAGAACCCCTAACTGGAAACATAAGAAGAAAGCAAATGAAGCTTGACCCCTGGAAAGTCCGATCTCTTGTATGAACTCCAGCTCTCTGCTGTATGCAAGTTATTGAAGAATTTTCTTTTGCCTCTCCTGAGTTCTCTTGAGAGATCTAACCATCCCTCCGTCTAACTTTTCAGTTTTGTCTATTGTTTTTTGGCTGCTGAGATGTTCCAGAAGAAATGTTCTGGTCCATCGGTTATAAACTCAGAAGAGGGAAAATTAAGGAAATTTTAAAAATGGAAAATATCCTCTCACAGGCAGAGTATGCCTCTCACGCACCTGACATGCGTGGGTTCTTCTTGCTGAACTTTTGAACATTTAATGCGCTTTCCTTCTCAGACGTCCCTTGAAAGCAAAAGGGAGATGCCTTTTTTTAAAAAAATTAAACGCAGATTTTAAAAAGGGTGAAATTGCAGCGTGGCTGTGTTTAATGTTGGGAAACCTGGTAAGGAAGCTTAATTAAAGTTTGAGCTTAAAATTTTTCCTCTGTCTTTCAGCCAAATCTACTTTATAAGGTTGTTGTCAAATCTGAATTCCATCTTGAATTTCCCCCAAGAAAAACGAGATAGAACTCTAAACATTAAATGGAAAATTAAAAAGATAATGACCTACATACTGGAGCTAATTTCTTTATGGTTGGAGGATTACATGTATGTGGGGAAAAAATCCTAACAAATCACATTTCAGGAAAAACTGGTGATTGCTGCCTGCCAAAATTCCTTAGACTGCAAGACTGTGTTTATTTACACAATCTCTCCCTCTAATTATCTAAATCTTTATTACAGCGTAAGAAAGGTGGGATAGAAGCAATACTCTTTTTTAAAACCCTGAAAAATATTAAAATAAAAATTACATAAAATTAAAGGACCTAAAAATACATTTTAAAAATCTAAAAAATGTAAATATAAAAATAAAAGTCTAAAAATAATCTACAGGGTGGGAAAAAAACATGAGATAAGTACCGTACAGCAGGGGTCTCCAACCTTTGCAATTTTAAGTCTGAAGGACTTCAGCTCCTAGAATTCTCCAGCCAGCTTTGCTGGCTGGAGAATTCTGGGAGCTGAAGTCCTTCAGACTTAAAGTTGCAAAGGTTGGAGACCCCTGCCGTACAGGAATATATAGAAATTAGTATACAGTTAGTTAAATCTATTACAATGCGAACTTAACTAATGATTTAAATACACATTAACGGCTAGCTGAAGACACCAGTCATCTTCCAATGGATTTTAATGTGTAGCCCACTAATTATAAACAGAGACTAAACCAAAGAATGGGAAATTTTGTTCAGCCAAAGGTTATATTTCCTTACATGGTGTAGAAACATTTAAGGAATCATGCAATTTACGGTCTATAGTGATTAAAGATTTGAAGATGCTGGATTGAAGCCAATTGCTGGAATTAGGATGTAAATTAAATAACGTAAATCTAGGCTGTTGTGGGATAGTTGCGGGAAAGAAACAAGCAGACAATTTACAAGTTCACAGTAGACAAACGTTTGAATGGCTACTGTCATCAAAACAGTCTTTTTTTTTTAAGCAAGAAAATATTGGATTTTAAGACTATGCCTGCCAAACAGAGAACATCAGGATGAAAAGAAGGTCATAAACTTCTTTAGCTGAATCTCTAGTGGCCCTACCTACCTCAGAATCAACTTTTATTTATTGTGAGTCTATCAAAGCAAACTACCATTGCTCAAATTTGATTACATAATCATATAGCAATGCATTGGCATCCATCAGTCTCAAAAGACTATGGTATCGTGGTCTGGAAAGAGCAGTGGTGGGTTTCAAATTTTTTAGAACCTACTCTGTAGGTGTGGCCTATTTTGTGGGCGTGGCTTGGCAGTCATGTGACAGGGTGGGAGTGGCCACCTTTTAACATGTGGTGAAACTCATTTAACAACGCTCTTGCTTAGCAACCAAAATTTTGGACTCAATTGTGATGATAAATTCTTTCTTTCTTTCTTTCCTTGACTTTCCTTGACTTTCCTTGACTTTCCTTTCCTTCCCGTTGGGTCACTGGCAGCGGCGGGCCAGATTTACTTCCAGGTACGCCGGTGGAACCCCCTCTCACCGGTTCTCTAAATTTCACCAACCGGCTCTTGCGAGTAGGTGCGAGCCTGCAGAAACCCACCACTAGGAAAGAGGTAAAACTGGAGTGTCCCCTCCAGAGCACGAGGCCTGGGTAGATTAATATGAAGGACGGACTGTTACCCAAGCAGCCGATCCCCGCTCTCCACGTCGCTGAAATAGTCCAGTGGAACGGTAGAGCTGGTACGATTGGTTCCAGCTGCGTCGCAAGAGTTACTAGAACGTGGTTGTACACAGTCACGAACTGCTTCTGGGACTCCAACTCTGGATTTTGCCTGGAGGTTGACTCCTGAAGCCTTTTACAGTAGTGGATGTAGCCACAAGGCAGTGGAGGTGTGTAATCAGAGTTTCCTTTCTCCTAGAAGATGGTTCTGCCGCTTTATCTGCCATTGGGCGGATAAAGAGCCCTCTTCCGCCTTCAAAACCATTGACTGTCTTCTCCTGTAGCCACGGAAAGGGGCCCTTATGAGGTGCTAGCAGCCGGGCCAGCTGGACCAAGGTTTTCTTTAAGGAGGTGTTACTCCTCCATCATTCACCCTTTGTCCTGGCTTGTGACAGGCAGAGTCTGGCTTTCCGAATGTTGGGCCTAGGATGGCAGGTTTCATATTGCAATAGCACTTAGACTTATATATGGCTTCATAGTGCTTTACATCCCATGATTTAAACTATCAGCCTATTGCCCCCAGTAATCTGGGTCCTCTTTTTATTGACCTTGGAAGGATGGAAGGCTGAGTCAACTTTGAGCCGGTCAGGATCGAACTGCTAGCAGTCATCAGAATAAGTCTGCAATACTGCATTCTCACCACTGCACCATCATATATTGTCTTTAAAATGACAGCCAAAAATTTCACGTTCTATTTTTAAATATTATTGGCCAGGACAGTAAAGAGAATCACTAAAATATTCTAAATTACATGACGAAGCTCATCCTTTTCACATTTTTTTCACAGTCTAATGAAGCAGCGTCAAATAGAAAACTTCACCAAACATGCTTGACATTTTTAAAAATCCACTTTTCATTTTTCCTTTTTTTGGGTTAGTATTCATCTTACATCAGGGCTGAGCCAGAAAAAAGAAATGTCTTTGGTATTTAATATAATAACTCAGATTTATGGGGTACATTTCAATTAAAAATTAAGCCTTAAGCAAAAAGGATAGCTGACAAAAATAATCAAACTCTCCAAGTGTTTTGCTGTTTTAAAATAAAATTTAGCATGGAAGTATTATAGCCAGTGGCGCCATCTAGAGGCTTCACAAGCAATTGTAACTTTCCA
The DNA here is from genome assembly GCA_039707465.1 of Rhabdophis nuchalis. NCBI lineage: Eukaryota > Metazoa > Chordata > Lepidosauria > Squamata > Natricidae > Rhabdophis > Rhabdophis nuchalis. The sequence goes on from CM077644.1 coordinate 228,104,865, forward strand.
ATCATCGGGTTTAAAACTCTGAAGAGATGCTCCGCAACTTAGAAGGACAATTGGGACCAAAATTTCCACTGTCAAGTAAGGCGGTTGTTAAGTGAGTCATGCCCAATTTTACAACCTTTTTGCAAGTTGTTATGAGAATCACTGAAGTTGTTCAGTGCTCAATAAAATAAAATAAAACAATAGCACCCCACACTCCAACAAGATAATCCCAAGAATTCCCAATCAGCTTGGACGAAGTGAAGGCAAGAATAATTTATACATACTGGATCTCATAATGGGGAACCAAATGCTTTCAGGAAAACCATAAGCCCAACAAACCCTCCAAGTTTGCCTCTTTATAAATCTATGGTGAGGCCCCATCTGGAGTATTGTGTACAGTTCTGGTCACCATACCTTCAGAAGGATATGATGGAAATGGAAATGGTGCAGAGGAGGGCAACCAGAATGATTAGGGGGCTGGAACACCTTCCTTACCATCTGAGGCTGCAACGGCTGGGCCTCTTCACTCTAGAACGACGGCGCCTGAGAGGTGACCTGATTGAAGTCTATAAAATCATGCACGGTGTGGACAAAGTAGAAAAGGAAAAACTGCACAACATTAGAACTAGGGGGCACTCCATGAAACTTTTGATAGCTAGACCTCAAACAAATAAGAGGAAGTACTTTTTCACCCAGAGGATCGATCACTGGTCTATGGAACTCCCTGCCAGAAGAAGTGGTGACAGCTGTCAGCCTCGACACCTTTAAGAAAGGATTAGACGAGTTCATGGAGAACAAGGGTATCCATGGCTATCATTATGGATGCCTAAGGACACCCTCCGGGTTGGAGAGATAGGCAGGATATCTCTCAATGCCATTTGCAGGGAATCATAAGCAGGTGAAGACATCTGCTTGGGAAGACCCTGAAGCAAATGGTGAGCCACTGTGTGAGACAGAATGCTGGATTGGATGGGCTGTGGCCTGTTCCAGCAAGGCTATTCTTATGTTCTTATATTCTTAAGTATTGGTCCAATCCCCTTTAAAATTATGTAATTTGAGGGCCAGCACCATATAGATTTTTTTTTTGTCCTTAATAATCTGTCCTTTAGCCAACATAACAAGAAGAAATGTCTTGGGAAACCATCACCCAATGTTGTAGATACAGTAGAAACAGTAGAAACAGTAGAAATATTCATTATAGCACAACCTATACCCAGGGACGCGGTAGCTCAGCGGCTAAGACACTGAGCTTGTCAATCAGAAAGGTTGTCAGTTCAGCAGTTCGAATCCCTAGCGCTGCATAACGGGGTGAGCGCCCGTTACTTCTCCCAGCTTCTGCCAACCTAGCTGTTCGAAAGCGCATAAAAATGCAAGTAGAAAAATAGGCACCACCTTTAGTGGGAAGGTAACAGCGTTCCATGTGCCTTTGGCGTTTAGTCATGCCAGCCACATGACCATGGAGACATCTTTGGACAGTGCTAGCTCTTCGGCTTTGAAACGGAGATGAGCACTGCCCCCTAGAGTCAGGTACGACTAGCACAGATGTGCAAAGGGAACCTTTACCTATACCCAGGCAGAGAAGAGGGGGGGAAGGAAAAGGTAGTGCAGTTGACCATCATGAGCCCAGTATGAGTGCCGCTTTTTCACATACTACCAAATAACTGGGTTAAGATTAGGTACTGGACATGGCTAATCTAAATAAGAGAAGGACCAGGGGAGACAGGATAGTAGTGTTCTAATATTTGAGAGGCTGCCACATGGAAGAGGGAGCCAAGTTATTTGCCAAAGCTCCTGAAGGCAGGACAAGAAGCAATGGGTGGAAACTAATAAAGGAGGTGAACCTAGAACTAAGGGAAAACTTTCCTAAGCGTGAGAACAATTAATCAGTGGGACGATTTGCCTCCAGAAGTTGCAAATGCTCAACACTGGAGGTTTTTAAGAAGAGATTGGACAACCATCTGTCTGAAATGGTATAAGGCAGAGGTTCCCAAACTTGGCAACTTTAAGACTTGTGGACTTCAACTCCCAGAATTCTCCAGCCAGCAGAGCTGGCTGGAGAATTCTGGGAGTTAAAGTCCACAAGTCTTAAAGTTGCCAAGTTTGGGAACCTCTGGTATAAGGTTTCCTGCTTGAGTAGGGGGTTGGACTAGAAGACCTCCAAGGTCCCTTCCAACTCTGTTATTCTATCAGACTCTGCTGCGGGACTGAATAGGTAGAATACAAGCATATGAATGTCTGAAAAATTCCACACATTCCTAACATTCACGTCCCTCTCTTTAGCAGTGGGATGCCCAAGGACTGTTTAGCAAATGTGTCCAAAAACAGAGAAACATGAGGAGACTTGGGGATCAGCATTTCACTTAGAATTTATGTGAGGAGCTCAGCATGGAAGCCCCTGAATCAATAGCTTGGTATTATCGTTTAAATAAAAGAACCCAACTGGTGCAAATACCATTTTGTATTATATGTATTTGTTCTTCTTCTTTACTTGAAGTGGTGGTAAAAGAATACCAGGGCTGCCTTTCGAGACAACTTGGAAACACGCTATGACTTTTTAAAAAAAGATATGAATGTATGATTATTATTTTATTACATTAAGGGTTGAAAAGTGAGAAGCAAAATAATGCAACTACTAATAAATAAGGTATCTTGTTAAAAAAAAATAATCCTGCACCCTGCAATAGCTCTGGTTAAGTTCACATAACTTTTGGGCACACTTCATGATAGCATGAAAACAGATCCAGGAAACTATAGACCCATCAGCCTGACCTCAATACCAGGAAAGATTCTGGAAAAGATAATTAAACAACAAATAAGTGAACACCTAGAAGCAAACAAAGTAATAGCCAAAAGCCAACATGGGTTTGTCAAAAACAGATCATGCCAGACGAATCTAATTGCATTCTTTGACAAAGTGACAAAATCAGTGGACCAGAGGAATGCTGTTGATATAATTTACCTGGACTTCAGTAAGGCATTTGATAAAGTAGATCATAACCTACTATTAGATAAAGTAGAAAATTGTGGGTTAGACAGCACCACCACCAAATGGATTCGCAACTGGCTGACCAACCGCACTCAACGTGTAGTCCTCAATGGAACTGCATCTACATGGAAGGAAGTATGCAGTGGAGTCCCCCAAGGCTCTGTTTTAGGCCCAGTACTCTTTAACATCTTCATCAACGATTTGGATGAGGGGATAAATGGGGAACTCATCAAATTTGCAGACGACACCAAGCTGTCAGGAATAGCCAACACTCCAGAAGATAGGCTTAAGATACAGAAGGATCTAGACAAACTTGAACATTGGGCACTATCTAATAAAATGAAATTCAATTGTGAAAAAAGTAAAAAGTAGGCAAGGAAAACCAAATGCACAAGTACAGTATAGGTGGTACCTTGCTCAATAGTAGCAACTGTGAAAGGGATCTTGGAATCCTAGTGGACAACCATTTAAATATGAGCCAGCAGTGTGCAGCAGCTGCCAAAAAAGCCAACACAGTTCTAGGCTGCATAAACAGAGGGATAGAATCTAGATCACATGAAGTGTTAATGCCACTGTATGGTGCCTTGGTAAGGCCACACTTGGAATACTGCATACAGTTTTGGTCGCCACGATGTAGAAAAGACGTGGAGACTCTGGAAAGAGTGCAGAGAAGAGCAACCAAGATGATTAGGGGACTGGAGACTAAAACATATGAAGAACGGCTGCAGGAGCTGGGTATGTCTAGTTTGATGAAGAGAAGGACTAGGGGAGACATGATAGCAGTGTTCCGATATCTCAGAGGGTGCCACAAAGAAGAGGGAGTCAAACTATTCTCCAAGGCAGGACAAGAAGCAACGGGTGGAAACTAATCAAGGAGAGAAGCAACTTAGAACTAAGGAGAAATTTCCTGACAGTTAGAACAATTAACCTCTGGAACAGCTTGCCTCCAGAAGTTGTGAATGCCCCAACCTTGGAAGTCTTTAAAAAGATGTTAGATAGCCATTTGTCTGTAATGGTATAGGGTTCCTGCCCACGCAGGGGGTTGGACTAGAAGACCTACAAGGTCCCTTCCAACTCTGCTATTGTATTGTATTGTATTGCATCCATGGGGCTTTACAATATCTGTTTCTGTTATACAATACAATAGCAGAGTTGGAAGGGACCTTAGAGGTCTTCTAGTCCAACCCCCCTGCTAAGACAGGAAACCCTACACCATTTCAGACAAATGGTTGTCCAACATCCTCTTAAAGACTTCCAGTGTTGGGGCATTCACAACTTCTGGAGGCAACTTCTGTTCCTCTGAATAATTGTTCTAACTGTCAGGAAATTTCTCCTCAGTTCTAAGTTGCTTCTCTCCTTGATTAGTTTCCACCCATTGCTTCTTGTTCTGCCCTGAGTTGATTTGGAGAATAGCTTGACTCCCTCTTCTTTGTGGCAACCCCTGAGATACTGGAACACTGCTATCATGTCTCCCCTGGTCCTTCTTTTCACTAAACTAGACATATTCAGTTCCTGCAACCGTTCTTCATATGTTTTAGCCTCCAGTCCCCTAATCGTCTTTGTTGCTCTTCTCTGCACTCTGTTGTTGGAAGAAATGTCCTTCTGGGTTCAGTTCCAAGTAAGAAGAAAGACAGTGGAAACATGGTGGTTGTTTGGAAAGAGGGTTCAATGATGAACAGGATGGCCTGGTTTGAAGGCCTGGGCAAAAAGAGAAGAGATGCGGAGCATGCCTGGCTTTTATGCCCTCTGTTGGGCTTTTGAATTTGAGCTTGTGTTCTGATTGGTTGTCAGACTCCCATGGCTTGGTTGAGCCTTGTTGGGTGATGTAATCTTCCCAGGTGCCATGTGGTGAATTCTGTTGCTAGATGGGTCTTATTATGTTCTGGAGGCCATGTCTTTTGTGTTGTAGATATGCTGGCCCAGGCCTTAATGGCCCATTGACAAAGGTGTGTGTGTGGGGGGGGTGAGTTTCTGCCTCCCTTTTAGGGGAAATATTCTGTCCTTTTGAGGAGTTGCTTCTCTCCTTGATTAGTTTCCACCCATTGCTTCTTGTCCTGCCCTCAGGTGCCTTGGAGAATAGTTTGGCTCCCTCTTCTTTGTGGCAGATATTCTCCTTCAAAGTAGAATAGGCCCTAAGTCAGAAAGATAGACTTTATTTGAAAGAGAAAAAAGGTGGGGGGAAGCAGGCAGCTTTTTTTTTTGGTTCAGTAGAAGCAGCTACTGCGGAGCAATAACTGGCTTTACTTCCTTCCTTGCGGCAAAGTCAGAAATGGATTTCAAAGCTGCATAAAAAGCAAAACGTCAAAGCAAAGGAAGTGACAGAAAACAAGCTCTAATCGGGCTGGACTCTGGGTTTGCTTTTGGCACTGAAAGCCCTGGGGCTCTTCCAAAACCTACTTGAAGTAGACAAATTTCCTGGATTTATAAAACTAGGCAGAACGTTTTATGGGAGCAAGATCCCACATTTCTAGCATTTCCTCTGCTCATTAGGAGACAACCACAAGGCCATCTGTCTTGGTGCCACCCGCATCTAAAACCCGGAGAGCGTAAAGGTATCATTACTGCAGACACAGGTAGCTTTTTAAATCATTAGGGCTTGGCTCCGAGGCTCATATGCCCTGGCAGCCTTTTGCATGCTATTTGGCCAATAGGAGATTCTTCCAGGACTCCATTCAGAATTTTATTCTGGAAATGCATCCAGCGATTCCAGCAGGAAGATAGGAACGGAATATGATAAAGACGTAGGCTAATATTTCCTGAGCTATACTAGGAGTGGGATTCAAACATTTTATACAACCGGTTCTCTGCCTGGTTGCTGGGTGGGCGTGGCCATGGTGGGCGTGGCCTACTCAGCCTCCTGCACCCCAGGGACCTCCCCATGCTCTGGAGCAGGGGTGGCGAACTGTGGCTCTTTTATGACTCATGGACTTCACTACCCAGAATTCCTGAGCCAGCATGGCTGGCTCAGGAATTCTGGGTATTGCAGTCCATGAGTCATAAAAGAGCCACAGTTCGCCAACCCCTGCTCTGGAGGCTTTCCTCGAGCCTCCGAAAGGGTGAAAATAGCCTCCATTGGGTTTCGGAGGCCCTCCAGAGGGAAAAAAAGGGGATGGAGGGAGGGAAGGAAGGGAGAAAGATAGAGTGGGGTGAGAAGCAACAGGTCCAAAGCCTATGGACACCCAATGGGGAGAGTAAAGCAGGAATAAAGCCAACAGGAACTTGTGGAGTAGGAACCTAAGCATGGGTGCCTCTAGAGCAGGGGTAGTCAACCTTTTTATATCTACCGCCCACCTTTGTATCTCTGTTAGTAGTAACATTTTCTAACAGCCCACCAGTTCCACAGTGATGGTGATTTATAAAGTAGGGAAGTCAATTAAATTTAAAAAAAAGGAAAGCGCTTCAGTATCGGACAAAACCCCTACCGCCCATCATGAAAGCTGGAACGCCCACTGGTGGGCAGTAGGGACCAGGTTGACTACCACTGCTCTAGGGTATGGGATGCCATGGGAGATGTGTGTGAGCTTGGGAGGTGCCACAGTATGGGACTAGGACTGTGCTAGGATTCCCGTGGTCTCCCCTACTCCTGAGAGACCTCATGCTATGCTTAATAACCCCAGTGGGGAGAGAGCAGGGATTGGGTGTGTTAAGCAGGATGATCATGTGGGCGCCTCACTTAAGGAGCCTCCCAACTTGTGACCACAATGGGCAGGCTCCATTACTGTCATATGTCAAGGATTCCTGTGTGAGACAAGCTACCAATGGATTCAGTCCCCTTCATCCATCTTCCATTATTTTCCTAGTCTCGCCACAATCTTTGACAATAAGAATAGGCAACAGAACAAACAAACTATGCTAATGTAGATTTTTTTAAAATATATTTATTGCTTTGTTATTCGATTTGTCTAGAGATGACTCTGGACGGCTTGTTGTTGTTATTGTTTTTGTTAGTTGCGAAGTCATGTCCAACCCATCGTGACCTCATGGATAATGTTCCTCCAGGCTTTCCTGTCCTCTAACATCCTCTAGAGTCCACTTAAGCTCACGCCTGCTGCTTTGGTGACCCCATCCAGCCACCTCATTCTCAGTTGTCCCCTTCTTCTTTTGCCCTCAATCTTTCCCGGCATGAGGCTCTTCTCCAGTGAGTCCTTCTTTCTCATTAGGTGACCAAAGTATTTGAGTTTCATCTTCAGGATCTGGCCTTCTAAAGAGCAGTCAGGGTTGATCTCCTCTAGGACTGACCGGTTTGATCGTCTTGCAGTCCAAGGGACTGCAAACATTAAAACCCAAACATTAAAAAACCCAGTAAACATTAAAATGGTAAAACAGAAAATGGCAATAAATCTTTCTGCTACCTCAAGGAAAGGCTTAAAATCCTTGAATGGAACAAAGGGGAAATGCATTGGTTTGCTGATGCTCTAGCTACTGATTGGATGCTGCCCTTGAGACACATAGTACAATAAAATATTTATTTATTTGGAGAATTTATATAACTACCCTTGTGACAAAACAAGGGACTCTGGGCAAGCGCATACACAACAAACACTGTGATTTGCTTAATCTTGGTGCATCGCCACTGCAGTTTATCCTACAGTTTATAAATAGGCCATTTGTTGAACAAATCATAATTAAAATAATGGAAAGTTAGCACAGTGGGTGAACTGGGCCTCTGTGTGATCCTCCATCTCTCGTTGGAATCTGAGCCTGCTGGCTTTCTGCATGACAACCTCTGTGCCTGGTTGGCTGGATACCTAGACAGGAAATCGTTATACTTTGGAGCTATTTATCAGCTTTTTCCTTGCCTGGTTGTCTTGTATATTTGTGAATAGCTTTGCATTGCCAAATAATGCCCCAATGACACATAAAGTAATAATTATCCAAAAGAAAACCCTCTTTGTTTGTTATTGCCTGGTGCGTAAGGTATTTTTGATGGAGTAAAATGACCCCGTAATAGGGGGCAAGAGCAAACTGATTCCATACTATTGCCAAGGAAACTACTTGCATTTGTTTGTAAAAACCCTGGGGGTCAAGCTTGACTCGCGGAACCGTTATTTTAAAACACAAAAAATTGGGTTTTGAACGCTGAGCTCCTAAGTTCATATGACTCTTCGGTAAGCGAAGGTATTTACTCAACGTATTCATCAGGGTCATTGCTAACTCCAGCACATTTGAAGAACCTGGTAAATTTAAGGTCAGAAAGAGGACAGAGTAGTTCCAAAACGTTCTGACTCAATTGTTAGTGAGTCCTCTTTCCAGGGGTGGGCTGCTGGGGGCTTGCAGGGGTTCGGGAGAACCTCTAGCTGAGATTCTGTGCAGTTTGGAGAACCCCCAACTCCCACTTCTGGCTGGCCCCGCCCAGCCTGCCCCTCCCACGCGGCCCATTTTGGATGCAGGTAAGTTCAGGTGGAGGCTCCAGGAGGACAAAAAACGGGCCTATTGGAAGTTCGGGAAGAGGACCTCCGGAGCCTAGGGAGGCTTTTTCACCCTCCCGTAGGCTTAAAGAAAGCCTCCGGAGCCCGGAGAGGGCAAAAACACCCCTCCCCCACCCCTGTGCAGGAGGCCAACTAGGCCATGCCTACCATTGGCCACGCCCAACCAGCAACCAGGCAGAGAACCCCTTGCTAAAAATTTTGAAGCCCACCCCTGACAAGACATATTGCGTGAATCTCAAAAGAGGTTTACATGAAAATGTTGTGCGGCTGAAAACACAGCAGGTCATCGCTTAATACTGTAAAATACAGCAGTTTTGAGAGAATCATTGGTTTGTGAGATCCTGAAGAATTATATTTTTTCAGATTGGTTAGAAATGAAGTAAAAAAACCTAGCTCCCATCTTTCATAGGGAGTTGGCCACTTTCTGAGTTTGTTCACTCACTGATTCATTAAACTTGATTTCAGCTTCCAGACTCTCTTTTGAAGCTAATAAATTGGGGTTTATTATATAAGGGATGATGATTACGTTAATAGCAACTTAGGGTACAAGTTGCCTCTAATTATCAACATGACAACATAAAGCAAAGATTAAATACAAAAAGCTCCCATGTAAAACCGGGAACCTTGATCTGAATCTCTTCTGAATTAGAGATTCCTGAGGGTGAGAATGAGTAAGCCAGAATAATTATCTAGATCTTGTCTTCAACAGCACTGTGGATGTTAAACTAGGATCCGCTCTGAATATTGAATTAAACATTTTTTAAATTGCTTTGACGAATGACATAGCAGCAGAGGATGCTTCTGCTTTTGCCTCTGCTGTCTTTGAATAAATGTCCCAGTGTAAAATATTCATAAAACCTAAACCAGCAATTATTCTTTGAAAGGTTAGTCTCATCAGGAGGCCATAGTACAGGTTCAAAGCTCTTTAGAGATTTTTTTTTTAATTCTGTATCAGCTTTACTTTTTAAACATAAAATTAATATTGACATTGTTTCATCCCAATTCAGCCATCAGTTTAGCTATAGCTCACAAATGTTTATGTATTTTAATAAACTTTCTTCCTCTGAAAAAGTCCTATCAGGCTAATTTTTGTTTTTCCTACAACAACAGACTGAGTTACATACATACAATAGCAGAGTTGGAAGGGACCTTGTAGGTCTTCTAGTCCAACCCCCTGCGTGGGCAGGAGCCTTATACCATTTCAGACAAATGGCTATCTAACATCTTTTTAAAGACTTCCAGGGTTGGGGCATTCACAACTTCTGGAGGCAAGCTGTTCCAGAGGTTAATTGTTCTAACTGTCAGGAAATTTCTCCTTAGTTCTAAGTTGCTTCTCTCCTTGATTCGTTTCCACCCATTGCTTCTTGTCCTGCCCCCAGGTGCCTTGGAGAATAGTTTGGCTCCCTCTTCTTTGTGGCACCCTCTGAGATATCGGAACACTGCTATCATGTCTCCCCTGGTCCTTCTCTTCATCAAACTAGACATACCCAGCTCCTGCAACCGTTCTTCATATGTTTTAGTCTCCAGTCCCCTAATCATCTTGGTTGCTCTTCTCTGCACTCTTTCCAGAGTCTCCACGTCTTTTCTACATCGTGGCGACCAAAACTGTATGCAGTATTCCAAGTGTGGCCTCACCAAGTTAACCTAAGACAGTGGAACATACTACAATTTTCTTTCTCATTCTTCTGTATTTTCAGTAGGAGGCAAAGAGAGGAATATATAATTCTTTCAGCTGTTACGTGTGCAAACCCAAATCAGTATACCTTATGTCAGGGGTGTCCAAACTTGGGAACTTTAAGACCCGTGGACTTCAACTCCCAGAATTCCCCAGCCAGCATGGCTGGCTGGGGAATTCTGGGAGTTGAAGTCCACGGGTCTTAAAGTTTCCAAGTTTGGACACCCCTGCCTTATGTGAATATAAAGTTTAGCAATATTGATAAAAATCTGACAGGCTGGAATGGAACATTTATTTCATTGTATTATAAATCATTTTCCAAAACTGTTGGATTTAACATAACATCACATAGGAAAAAAGATCAGTAGCCCATTTCCAGGAATATTTTAAGAACAAATTGTCTATTCTGACAATCAACACTACAATACTTAGATTTCTAAGCAGATGGGGTGAGGCAGAATCAGCTCATCCTCATCTTCAGTCCTTATAGCTCTTGGTTTCAGTCTGTCTTTTTGACAGTGGTGGATATGTCTTAGGATACCATGTCACAATGCGTTGATTACCCTTTGGAAACTGGTCCATCAGCCTCAGGTAATTTTCATTGGCTTCTGTTCCCAAAAACACAATTCACATCACGGTTTTTGAGAAACGGCTCTGGATTTTTCATTATGCACCCCTTCTTCTGAGTCCAGCCAGCTAACTAAAACTAAAGGTAAACTAACTCTAATTTTATATGTGTTTTGCTAAAGCCTATGGTTGCAAATAAAAGTTTAAACAAAAACAATAAGCTGCATTTGTATTTGTGCTAAGAAGTCTACAGTTACATTTAATACAATACAATACAATACAATAGCAGAGTTGGAAGGGACCTTGTAGGTCTTCTAGTCCAACCTCCTGTGTGGGCAGGAACCTGTGTCCATAGAGTTATCAGGAGTTATCAGGAGACAAGTGAAGCTTGTCTGCTGGTAACTCTATGCTTACATGTTTACATTGCTTAAAAAAAAAAACCTCTAAGTTGGCTTAACGTCAGTGGTGGGTTTCTGCAGGTTCGCACCTACTCGCAAGAGCCGGATGGTGAAATTTAGAGAACCGGTGAGAGGGGATTCCACCGGCGGACCCAGAAGTAAGTCTGGCCTGCTGCTGCCAGTAACCCAATGGGAAGAAAAGGAAAGGAAGGCAGAAAGTAAGAAAGGAAAGGAAGAGAAGAAAGGAAAGAAAGAAAGAAAGAAAGAAAGAAAGAAAGAAAGAAAGAAAGAAAGAAAGAATTTATCATCACAATTGAGCCCATAATTTTGGTTGCTAAGCAAGAGCGTTGTTAAATGAGTTTCACCACATTTTACAAGTTGGCCACTCCCACCCTGTCACATGACTGCCAAGCCACGGCCACAAAATAGGCCACACCTAGAGAGTAGGTTCTAAAAAAATTTGAAACCCACCACTGCTTAACGTGGTTTAAAAAACAAAAGCAAAGAATCGGCCTCAAAGCGGAAAACTCCTGTCCCATTCATATACATGATATAGACTCGTGATGGCGAACCTATAGCATGCGTGTCCGAAGTGGCATCTGGAGCCATGACACCTGTCACACTCCTCTTCCAGGTTTCTGGTGTGCATGCACACGTGACAATCAGCTGGTCTTTGTGCATATGGCAGTGCCGGAATTAGATGTCACAAAATGTCCTGCCAGAAGGTAAGCCAGTAGTCAATTTTACCGGTTCCCCGAACTGGTCCAAACCGGCTGTATCCCACCCCTGCTATAACCCCTCTATAGAAAGTGGTAAGGATAGGTGATGGGACTCTATGTGCTTTGAAAATGATTTGGTAGATGTGTTTGCATGGCAACTCTTGAAAGTAGCTGTGTCATTTTTCACATATGCTTTAAAGAGGTGTTGTAGTGGAACCAACAAGGACTTGTTCAGTAAGAGGAAACAACATAAACCTTTATCTACTGTTTCCTAAGAGAATGCAGTCACTGGTGATCAACAATAAAGAAATTGCTTTGGTCTATTCATGGAGTTGTCCTAGTTCCTTGAGCCTGACAGGTATTGAACTTACATTCTTGTTACTTCTGAAGCACCTGTTCTGCATAATTTTCCAGGTGTGCCAGTCCTGCAGCAGCAGAACTACCTTCCATAACTGCAGTATTTCTTTGCTCTTTTCCTTCATCCATTCATGAAGCAAAAATGACTGAAAGACACTGAGTCATTTATTAATTGGTATAAATGTTGCAAGTCCCACAAAACCAGGAAGGGAGCTTATGGCCCTTGGAGCCTCAACATTTTTGGGAATCATCTTGCAAGAGGAAGCAAGTCAAGCCAAACTTCTGGAGTGACCCCAGACCAGCAGGAACCAGAGGTTTGCCACACCTCAAATATTATTCTACCATCCGCAGAGACACTTGCTCAAAGCACATCAACCTCAAAAGGATATGTTAAATTTACGCATGATGCGATGGGGCAGCACTAAAGGCTAGACGCCAGTGGGAAGCCACATGCTTGCAACATCTGGCTTCTAGGTTTTACCCCGTTCAATGATTGCAAAACATTACATATTATGTTACGTGGACAAATCAGATAGTCTCATAATGAAATTATTCAGATTTTCCTTTGATGAAACCTGAAGTACGATGTAAAATCTTGGGAAGTCTCTCTTTTTCTTAAAACAGGGAAGGCAGAAATATAATACAATTTTTAAAATGCAACAATGTAAAATATGAGGACAAACAACAAAAGATGCAGCAGACGGTTCCAGCCATATTTTTATGAGAAGGGTTTTCTTTTAATAAACTAGAAAAACAGCTCTACAGATGTTTGGTTCCACATCAGAAGTGTCCAGCCTTGGTAACTTGAAGACTTGTGGAGTCCAACTCCCAGAATTCCCCAATTGACATGACCAGTTGGGGAATTCTGGAAGTTGAAGTCCATAAATCTTAAAGTTGCCAAGGTTGGATAAAGGTAAAGGTCCCCGTCACACATATGTGCTAGTTGTTCCCAACTCTAGGGGGTGGTGCTCATCTCCGTTTCAAAGCTGAAGAGCCAGCGTGGTCCGAAGACGTCTCCGTGGTTATGTGACTGGCATGACTAAACACCAAAGGCGCACAGAATGCTGTTACCTTCCCACCAAACCACGTTTGGGTCCCCTTGTTCTATATCAGGGGTCTCAAACTTAATTTCATTGAGTGCCGCATCAGGGTTGTTTTTGACCTCAGGGGTCAGGGTGGGCGTGGCCAGGGTGGGTGTGGCCAGCTTGACATCATTCGTGTTGAGGGTCCCTGTGAAGCTCCCAAGCTCTGTTTTCTGCTACAATGGCCTCCTGCAACCCTCTGCCAGCGAAAATGGTGCTCCGGCGGGCCGCCTGTTTTCATGGCAGAGGCACCATGGGCCAGTCTTTCACTGTATCCAGGGCAACCTCGCAGGCCAGATCTAAGCCCCCCGTGGGCTTTATCCAGCCCTGGGCCTTGAGTTTGACACCCTGTTCTATGTTATTAAGATCGAAGGGTAAAAACTAAATGTGAAGATGGAGGAAATGATAAATAAACAGCAAATGCAACACTTCAAGAACTGATGTGCTCTTCTGTTAGATAGCTTGACGGTAACACATTCCCCATTCAAAGGGAAACCGCAGATAGAACCCATTACAATCACCCAGTGAAGAGGCAACATTGCCAGCGGGTTCTTAAATATGATATGGAAGTGTCACTATCTCGAAGGAGTCATTATTGTAAAACCAGCCAAAGATATCCTTCACCCCTCTGCCACATAAGCCTCAAGTGATTAAGCTGTATAAATAGTACCACGTACATGATGGGAGAAATAAGAATATGAATGGTGCTAAATAAATATCGTTAAGTCCTCTAAGAGGACTGAAATATTTCACACCAGACCTTTATAAGACTAGTGGCGTCTGCTGGAAAACACAGCGGTACCAAAATGACTGTACATGTCAGCAATGTGGCCATCTTTTTAACTCTTCCCTTCCCCCAATATTTTTAATTTTAGTTTACTTTATAGAGTTGTTTGACAATGAGATGGGCAGCATATACATTTAATAAATAAAACTTTTTGGATATATATGTGTGTGTGTGTAACGTTTTTGAGCTGATTAATAAATAAGTTAAGGAGACTGGTATAGATCTATTTCGAGCTTTTTAGCTCTCATCAGCTAGCCATACCCTTACTGGGTTTCGAACCAGGGCTGTATTCCTTACCAGGAGAGAGCCTTAGCCATTAAGCCAGCCAGGTTCTCTTCCTGCTCAGCTGAGACAGGAGGATAAGTATATATAATTGTTCCACAACACCCTGTTAGGGCCCCAATTAAGGGAAGAGACATACTGTTTCCTTTTCTGCCTTTCGGCTCATCACCAGAGACCATCTAGACAGAAAGCCATGAGTTCCGTTGTGTAATTTTTTTTTTATATGTGTGTTACATTTTTGAGCTGATCAATAAATAAGTTAGGGAGACTAGTATAGCTCTATTTCGAGCTTTTTAGCTCTCATCAGCTAGCCATACCCTTACTGGGATTTGAACTGGGGCTGTATTCCATGCCAGGCGAGAGCCTTAGCCATTAAGCCAGGTTCTCTTCCTGCTCAGCTGAGACAGGAGGATAAGTATATATAATTGTTCCACAACACCCTGCTAGGGCCCCAATTAATATTTAAAAATATATATTTAAAAATATATATTTAAAAATACAGTCTGCTGTTGGATTATGAATTGATGAGTTTGATATGCTTCATTGGGTGGCTATCCATATCAGCATAGTCCAATCATTTCTAACATTTTACTAGAGCTAGTATTTCTAGTATTACTAGAGCTCATATCATAAATCGCTGTTGTGGAAAATTCAACTGGAGTACAAAAACATCACCCCAGGAAGATAGTCACAGGATTGAACAATGAAAGCAGCGCATTTAATCAGGCAAAGTTAATCAGAAAAATAATGGATTGTTTTTCTGGACAGAGGAGTCAAGAGAGGAATCTGCCTGGAGTCGTTGCATTTTCACAAACAATTCAAGTCCAGCACCCTATCCTAACCCCGGAATTCTGTTAACTCTAATCTAGCATCAATTTAGTGCTGACCATTAGTTAATTAGATTGTTCTGCATACGTCTGAGTAACAAATCAGTTTAACTGGATTTTAATTCCAGTTGATCCTGATTCTTCATGCCTCACTCTTTTCAATAAAGCTTACTGGTTTGTCTCAGAAAGAGAATGGTTAGGTTTTCATATCATACAAAGTTGTTTGCTTTGGCCCTGAATCTGAGGAAACCTTGTTTTTCCCAGTTACAACAGACTTTATATGCAACAGCCAGGTTCTTCTGCTGCAATTTACTTCATTACAAAACAATATCATTATGCAAACAATGCAATTATTGCCATTTACATCAATTTCAGTCTTCGGTGTAATAAATAAATGCTTGAAAATCCTACTCTCCAAATTAAAAGATTTCCCTCAAAAATTTAGCCCCCTCCCTTCAATTGGTCCATTAAAACTAGCTTTCACTATAATGGAAACCTAACCCCTGTGACCTATAAATCATCAATGATGGCTTAGCAGGTTATATGAACTCTGTCAATTCTGAACAGTTTAATGAACAAGAGCTAAACAACAATGCCGTGATGTGATCTGTATAAGGTAAAGATTCCCCCGCACATGTGTGCTAGTAGTTCCCGACTCTAGAGGGTGGTGCTCATCTCCGTTTCTAAGCCAAAGAGCCAGTGCTGTCCGAAGACTTCTACATGGTCATGTGGCCGGCATGACTAAAGGCAAAGACACACAGAGCGCTGTTACCTTCTCACCAAGGTAGTCCCTATTTTTCTACTTGCATTTTTTACGTGCTTTCAAACTGCTAAGCTGGGACAAGTAACAGGAGCTCACTCTGTTATGGGGTGCTAGGGATTCAAACCGCTGAAGTGCTGACCTTCTGATCGACAAGCTCAGCATCTCAGTCACTGAGCCACCACGTCCCTATATGATCTGTATACCAAATCATAATTTCTCCAACTACTTTCTAGTTCTTGCAGCAAAACACGTACATGTATTCCTCATGGGCTAACCTAGAATAGGAAGGAGAACCACCATATTCTATATCAACTATCCCTGTTTCCCCCAAAATAAGACCCAACTGAAAAGTAAGCCCTGGCATGATTTTTAGGATGTTCATAATATAAGTCCTACCTTCAAAATAAGCCCCGGTTAAGATTGTCAGCCAGGTAGATGCATTTAGTACTGTATTTCCTCCAAAATAAGACCTAACTGGGAAATAAAACCTAATGCGTCTTTTGGGGCAAAAATTAAATATAAGAACCGGTCTTATTTTTCAGAAAAACCTATCATTTCCACTAAGAGTCCTCCAAAAGATGGAAGTAGGAATTAATAATGGGATGCTTTGATTATGATTGTCTCCCCAAAGAATTTTATTCATTGCCATTGGTTTGTTTTTTTTATTTATACCCCTGACTTTAAGAGTTATACACACAGTCTTCAAACCAGGGGTGGGTTTCTGAGGGTTCGGCCGGGATCGCGCGAGCCCTTTCGTAAAATTTCCGGATCCCGAGCGATCCCTTTGGATCGTGGACCCGGAAGTAAGTCGCCGCTGCTAACTGCTGCTCCCAGCTGGGGCGGGCAGGCAGGAAAGCAAGCAAGGCGACTGCGCTGTCTTCTTTTTCCCTCAGCGAAGCGCCGCCTCCTCCTCGCCCATGCTTCGCTGAGGGAAAAAGAAGACAGCCAGGCCGGCTCTCCGAAGGGGTCCCCCTTTCCCCTTCTCCATGGGGGTGGGTGGTGGGGGTGGGCCGCTCACCTCGTCGCCCCACTTGAGCACGTCCTTGTGCCTCTCCCCGACGGCCCGGTAGATATGCAGGAACTGCTGGATGCCGTGTTTGCGCACGTGCTCCGCATGCCACTGCGTCTTCTCCCAGCT
The DNA here is from genome assembly GCA_039707465.1 of Rhabdophis nuchalis. Lineage (NCBI taxonomy): Eukaryota > Metazoa > Chordata > Lepidosauria > Squamata > Natricidae > Rhabdophis > Rhabdophis nuchalis. The sequence goes on from CM077644.1 coordinate 228,121,854, forward strand.
GAGTGGAGAGCCTTGCGACAGAAGCCCCATGGCTCTGCCGGGGAGGAAGAAGAGGAGGCACACGGAAAAGGCAACCTGCGGCCGCTGCTGCCGTGACAACTCCGAAGAGCAGCGCTCGGGCCAGGAGCTGCCGGCCAAAAAAAAAGAAAGCACACACACACACACACACACACACACACAACCAACTTCAGGCAGCGGGAAACACGCAAGGAGAATCCACTCGCGGCTAGGCGTAGGGGGAAAGAGGTGGCTGAGCAAAGGGAAGTGGGGGAAAGGCGCTCCCGCCGCCTTCCCGAGCCTCCCGCTTTGCCAGCGGCCAGTACCCTTCGCAGAGGGAAAAAGAAAACAGCTGGGAGCAGCAGTTAGCGGCGGCGGCGGCGGCAGCAGCAGGGGCTGGGCCGGCCGGCAGGAAAGCAAGCAAGGCGACTGCGCTGTCTTCTTTTTCCCTCTGCGAAGGGTACTGGCCGCTGGCAAAGCGGGAGGCTCGGGAAGGCGGCGGGAGCGCCTTTCCCCCCCTTTTCTTTGCTCAGCCACCTCTTCCCCCCTACGCCTAGCCGCGAGTGGATTCTCCTTGCGTGTTTCCCGCCGCCTGAAGTAGGTTGTGTGTGTGTGTGTGTGTGTGTGTGCTTTCTTTTTTTTGGGCCGGCGGCTCCTGGCCCGAGCGCTGCTCTTCGGAGTTGTCACGGCAGCAGCGGCCGCAGGTTGCCTTTTCCGCGCGCCTCCTCTTCTTCCTCCCCGGCAGAGCCATGGGGCTTCTGTCGCAAGGCTCTCCACTCAGCTAGGAGAAGACGCAGCGGCACGCGGAGCACGTGCGCAAACACGGCATCCAGCAGTTCCTGCACATCTACCGGGCCGTCGGGGAGAGGCACAAGGACGTGCTCAAGTGGGGCGACGAGGTGAGTGGCCCACCCCCACCACCCACCCCCATGGAGAAGGGGAAAGGGGGACCCCTTCGGAGAGCCGGCCTGGCTGATGGAGGGATCCTTCGGCTGCGCTTGGGAAAGTCTCCCGATTGAGATAGGCCGCCATTTCCCCCCCCCCCTGTCTTCTCAGGTAGAAGGTCAGTGCTGGAAGAGCGGGGAGGCTTCTGGCTCTGCGCCTTGCCAAATGGAGGGGACGGGGGAGGCTGGATGCGGGGGAGAAGCGATCTGTTTATTTAAATCGGAATTTCCTTGAACGGAGTTTAGGTGTGAGGCTTAGAAAACAGACCGGCAGCCGTCAAGTCCCTTCCCTGTCGCTGACCTACCTGAGGCTGGTTTCACAAGCCAGCAACCCTCCCCTCCCCTCTTTCTGTACCATTAACTGAAATATGTATATATACACATATATACAAATTGGCCATTCCCACCCGGTCACATGGCTGGCAAGCCACTCCCACCCGGTCACATGGCCGGCAAGCCACTCCCACAAAGCAGGCCACACCCACAGAACCTGTTCCAAAAATTTTGAAACCCACCCCTGCTTCAAACCAACCTTTCCTTGTGCTGTTTTTTTGTATTTGTGAAGAATTGTCCGGAATTCTGCTAGAGTCCCAGGATTATTTGGAGCAGTGGTGAAGGTCAATTTTTTTTACTAATGGTCTGTAGGTGTAGCTTGGCGGTGGGATCCTCTGACTGAGTGTCACTCAGTGTCACTCATGGCCACACCCACTCAGCCACATGCCCCCACCACCACCAAGCCACGCCCACAGAACCTGGTAGGAAAAAATGTGTGTATGAGTCCATTCACAGCAGAGCTGCTGCTCTCTTTATGGTCCCCCTGTCGCCCTCCCTCTCAGGGGTCGAAGTACCTTAAAGGGACAGGCTGCAGCAGCTCTGCTGTGAATGGAGGGAGAAACATTGGGATTGTCTCTGCTGCATTTAACGTTGAATTCTGCGGCAGAGACAATCTGACCATTTCTCCCTCTGTTCACAGCAGAGCTCTGCTGCCTTTATGGTTCCCCATGCCCCTCTCCCTTCCTGGGTCTACCTTAAAGGGACAGGCTGCAGCAGCTCTGCTGTGAATGGAGGGAGAAACATTCGGATTGGGTGGGCAGGTTGAGCGGCTGGAAGAGGTGAGCAGATGGGCGTGGGTGGGGCCACCAGGGATTATTGCCACCAGTTCAGAGAATTCATGCCAATCGTCCCTGCTGGTTCGGCTGAACCAGGCCGAACCGGGAGGATTTTATCCCTGATTTGGAGGCCTCCACCCATTTGTTATGTCTTTGACGGCGCTTACTGGTACTTACTAGCACTGATCATATTACCCAGGCTGGATAATAAAACATCTACAAGACAACAACCAAGCTCAGAGAACACTGAGGACTCCTCACTGCACTTACTGCCTAATCAAGGCTAAAACGATTTTTCAGTTTGGCATCCACAATTGCTAAAAATTACTGCTGCAGCCTATCCTCTCCAGCCTGAATTGTTAGAGACCTCCCGAGAACTGAAGCAGAGCAGGAAATGTGCATCCCGATAAGAAATTGTGCAAGAAGGAAGATATGATTCATGTGGGATTTTAATCTCTACTATAGCAAATTGGATAACAAGTGTACAGAGAATACAGCTCATTATTGCCAGATCTCCTGTTTTGACTTACTCCCCATAGCATGGTTTTGTGTATGTTCTTAATAAGAATTGATAGCACAACTTGTTTTAACAAGAAGGCCCTTCAGTCGGTTTGGGATGCCGTTATCCATGCTGTTGCAAGATTGGCCCTAGGACAGTGATGGCGAACCTTTTTGGCACCGAGTGCCAAAAAGGGAGCGTGCGCACATGGGCCACTGAGTGCTGAAAAGGGAGAACTTTGCATACTTGCTTTGCAAACACACTTGTCTGGGCTGCAACCAGAAACTGTCCAGGGGGCATAAACAGGCTAGAAAAAGTACTTCTGGTTTCCAGCGCGCACATGCACACCGGCCAGCAAGACTTCTGGTTACTGCCATGCATACACACGCACTGATTAGCTGTCAGGCGCACATGCTCCCACCACAAAACAGAAGACCAGCTCTTCCAATTTCCGGCACTGCTGCATGCGCAAAGGGCAGCTGATCATCGCATGCACATGTAAGCCGGAAACCCAGAAGAGGAACGGGCGACACCGCGTGTGCCAGGTGACATGGCTCTACTTCAGGCATGGGTGCCATAGGTTCACCATCACGGTCCTAAGACATGACCTGACTTAATTTGTAGTTGCACATATTGACTGACAACCTTTGTCCGTCTTCTTGATAATACTGGCCTCCAGGTACCATGGTACAACAACTTCCAGAATGTCTAGAGGAGGCCTTTTCAGGTTGAGGTTCAGGTTTATTGGATTTTGCCTTTGAACATCATCAGTTCATCAAATAGCTATTTTAAGATGTGTGAGAGCAGATACCTCCCTACAAGGAGAATACAGACAGTCCTTTAGTGACTGTTCAAGGTTACAGTGGCACTGAAAAAAGTAACTTATGACCATTTTTCACACTTATGAGATCATTTATTTATTTGGGACATTTATATTGCCACCTATTTGCACCTGGTGACTCAAGGCAGCTTAAAGGTAAAGGTAAAGGTTCCCCTTGCACATATGTGCTAGTTGTTCCCGACTCTAGGGGACAGTGCTCATCTCCATTTCAAAGCCGAAGAGCCAGCATTTTCCTCTCCTAGGAAAATGAGATATTTTAGGAAATATTAAAAGGGCAGAAAATTTCCCCTAAAAGGGAGGCAGGAACTTACCACCCCCCACACACCTTTGTCAATTGGCCATTAATGCCTGGGTCAGTCTATTCTACATAACAAAGATCTACCTCCTTCAGGCAGAGCCATAACAGCAATCCCAAAGCCTTTTCATTGCAACATCACCCAGCAAGGCTCAACCAAGCTTGGGACTCAGGACAGCCTGCAGAGTTGCCCCTGCATGGCCCCATTGGAGTCTGACAACCAATCAAAACACAAACTCAAATTCAAAAGCTCAAAGGGTATAAAACTCAGGCACTCTCAGCATCTCTTCCCCTTTTTTCTTAAACCAAGGTATTGAAGCATGTGATCCTATCCACCATTAAAACCATCTTTACAAACAGTCTCCATGTTTCCACTGTCTTTTTCCCCACTTGGAACTGAACCCAAAAGGACATTTCTTCCAACAAAGCTATTAGCAGTGCCCCATCAATGATACCCAAGTTGGAAACAGCTTGAAAAGCCAGGGGAATTGGACTCACTCTGATCCTCTACTATGACGGGAGGTTGGCTAGGCAGAAAGTAGACAGCTGAAAACAGACACCTTCGAGAGAATCTCTCCCCTGGTAGAGCCGACAAAGCGAGGAGAGCCCGTGGCTTTGAGGTTAATAGATCTACCTAATATGTAAGTAGCCCAGGTTTGAATCCCAGAAGGCTATGGCTAGTTGACGAGAGCTAAATAGATCTATACTAGTCTCCCTTTATTTCTTTGTCGGTAAATATAAATTCAACACAAGAATAGTTTGTCGCAAAAGCAACTGCCCGCAAAGGCCCCTGGATTGGGGCTGAAATGAAAAAGCGGAAGCAGTATGCTCTGTCCCATATTTGGGTAGACTGGATTGCCCTGATTTTTTTTTTAAAAAAAAACTACTTTCCCTTCATGGCCAACTAGTAGGGCCAACTTGAAGTCGAACCAGATGCCTCCTCAATGGCGAAAAGGCAGTTTTACAGGCCGCTGAGTTCATGTGAAAAGATCATCCCTAAAACGCGGGTCCTGTGAATTGTGGCAAACGCACCAATCTTTGATTTCTGCTGTGAAACGATCAGCTTACAAAGGAAGCACCCGTGTTTTCCATGTAGGCTCAGCCAAGCTGCACTCGGACTTAAAAGGCTTGTGAGGATATCAACATTTAAGACTCGGTAGCAGCTGAGTCCAGAACAGCCAACGGGGGAGTATAATGCTGGAAATAAAGATCTGCAAAATAGGTTTACGAGGAAGGGTTTATTATGCAGGTGTTTCATAGTCACATGCAGGAAGTGATAATGGGGTGAGTGGGAGAGACTCTTGGGCAGATTACAGCTGCAGACATAGATTGTGCTTCCTTGCACGTATGCCGGAAAGCGAGACCCTTTTAACATAAGGGAGTATTTTAAAAATGGCCTCCAAGGGATGTGAACTCCCTCAACCTCCTCTGCCAGAGGTCTCTCTCGCTTTGCTGGATTCAGATATTATAGCTCCCTAATCAACACTGCTGGGTGCAGTTGAGTTTGACTATCAGTGACTAGATAGACATGTCCATACGATATGGTTTCTTGGCAGCCATCTAGAACTGATTTGTTGTTGTCTTCTTCTGCCTTGTCACTAACTAGTTGAGTCTAGCACTCAAGGAGTAACTCAGAGGTGGTATTCAGCCGGTTCGGATGGGTTCGCCCGAACCGGTAGTGGAAATCGGAGGTGGGCCTGCTCACCTGCCCCAGCTCTACGCTCTCCTATTTAGACACATTTTCAAGCCAAAGCCCCATCCATGCATGTGCTCAGCCTTTCGCACATGTGCTCACATTTGCGAACCAGTAGGACACGTAAGTGAATCCCATCCCTGGAGTAACTGATTCCCATTCAAGTCCTAACTCAGTGCCCCCAACCAGGGGTGGGTTTCTGCCACTGTTACTATCGGTTCGGTGCGCTGCAATTTGCCGAACACATTTATTAAGTGAATCACTGTGAGTCTGGTTTCCCCATAGACTTTTGTTTGTCAGAAGGTCGCAAAACAGGATCGCATGACCCCGGGATATGGCAACCATCATAAATGTGGAAAATAGTCATGTCGCTTTTTCCAGTGTCATTGTAACTTCGAATGGTCACTAAGTTTACTGTTGTAAGTCGAGGACTATCTGAACAACACATAGCACTCTGAAGCTCACAGCAAATATAGTGAATTATAACTCCCAGAAACTCTCATCACTGACCATACTAATGGTGATAAAAATAAAGATAAAGACAGTGTAGATGTACTGAATGCGTTTTGTCATTGCAGTAAGCCGTAATGTGATGTGATTTGATCTGATTTTAGCTTAGACCTGGGGTGTCAAACTCAAGGCCCACAGGTCAGATCCGGCCTGCAATGTGGTTGGATCTGGCCCACGGGGCCCTCCTGTAATATGTAAGTGGGGCCAGCCTGCGTCACTTCGGCCTGGTCTACCCAATGCAATGGGGAAACATGCCAGCAGTTTGGGGAATGGTGTCAAGCTGGCCACGCCCTCCCAGTCGGTCATGCCCACCCAGTCGGCCATGCCCACCTGGCCCCCTGAGGTCATCCACAGCTCTGATGCAGCCCTCAATGAAACTGAGTTTGACATCCCTGGCTTAGACGGTTTATGAATTCAATGGTTAAAAAAAAAAGTCACACTATTTAGGATGCACTTTTATTCCATCTCTTATTTTTTATTCCAATCTGGTACAAGACTGAGTCATGTAGACAATGATGTGAGGAAAGATTGGTATATACGCGTATTAAATATTTTGAATACTTTGTTCAAGAATGAAGGATCGATGTTGGTGGCTTGAATATATAATAATGAAAACATGCGTATCTGATGGATGATTTGTGATAGTATGTATAATAGAAAGTAATGATGTATAATTATAAACTGATGGAAACCTCCTGCGTATTTGTATTGTAAAATTAGTAGAATGAGATATTTATTTTTATTTATTTTTATTTATTAGATTTATATCCCGCCCTTCTCCAAAAGGACCCAGGGCGCACAGGAATTTAAAATAAATACAAAATCGTAATACAAAAATTTAAAAACCTATTAAATGCCTGTCCTGCGCTAAAAACTAATTAAAATCCCCGAAATAAAACTATCTACACTAGTCCCAGCGGAGGTTATGTTAGGCCGGCTTGATGAAAGAGGTGTGTTTTTAAACACTGGCGGAAGAGGCGGAGGTCAGTGATGGTACGGAGTTCTGGGGGTAGGTCGTTCCACAGGGTAGGGCCCGCCACAGAGAAGGCCCTTCCCCTGGGTGTCGCCAGCCGGCATTGTCCGGCCGATGGCACCCGGAGAAGGCCCTCTTTGTGGGAGCGTATCGGTCTAAGGGATGTATGGGGCAGGAGACGGTCTCGCATATAACTAGGTCCCGAGCCATGGAGCGCTTTGAAGATGGTCGTCAAAACCTTGAAGCGCACCCGAAAGACCACAGGAAGCCAGTGCAGCTCGCGCAGGATCGGTGTTATATGTGAGTGCCTCGAAGCTCCCATAATCACCCACGCGGCTGCATTCTGATAGGTGATAACGTAAAGTTATATTGTTATTAAATGGACAATTAAGGATGTAAGGAAATAATCTATGTTTAAAATGAAGGAATATTAACTGTAACTGAATATATGATGCATAAGGATAGTGATGTATTAATTTATATTGGATCGATATTTAATGACTGTATATGCAATTGAAATATTGAAGCACAAAAATCCTGTAACTGAACAACATGCTATACATAACTGATGAGGATGTTATAAGTCTATATGTTTTGTTTGTTTTTGTATGTGTACAAATAAAAAAAAACTTTCAAAATAAAAAGACTCAGTCATGTATCAGGCTAAGTGATGGCGAACCTTTTTGTTATTGGGTGCCAAAAATTTGAGGATGCATGCCTAACAGCGTGCGTGCGTGTCAGCACTCATAATGCAAAGAGCACCCCCACATGCACATGTGTGCACAACCTCCCACACACTCCCCCACACACACACACACGTGCCACACTGCTCGCCTCCAAGCTGAGCTTGGTATTTCCTCCAGGGGGTTGGGGGAGGCCATTTTTACCCTCCTCAGGTTGCAGGAAAGCCTCCAGAAATGAACTTTCGGTAGGTGTTTTTGCCGTCCCCAGGCTCCGGAGGCTTTCCTGAAGCCTGTGGAGAGCGAAAATGACCTCCCCCGGCCCTCTGAAAGATCGAAAATCAACTGGCTGGCACACACATCTGCGCTGGAGCTGATGGCTCAGGTGTCAGCAGATATGGCTCCGCGTGCCACCTATGGCACGTGTGCCATTGGTTCGCCATCACGGGGCTAAGCCATAAGGCACACTGATTTGATTTCAGCTGAAGGCACTGCAGGAAATCAGGCATTATGGCCTGTAAACTATGATATAAGGCATAGTATCTTCCGTGAATGCAGCCAGCTGTAGCTTATTCAACAGCGCTCCATGGCTCGGGGCCTAGCTATATGGGAGACCGTCTCTTGCCTCATACATCCCTTCGACCAATCCGCTCCCATAGGGAGGGCCTTCTCTGGGTGCCGTTGGCCGGGCAATGCCGGTTGGCGACACCTAGGGGAAGGGCCTTCTCTGTGGCGGCCCCAAACCTCTGGAACAATCTGCCCCCTGAACTCTGTACCACCTCGGACCTCCGCCTTTTCCGCCGGCGTCTTAAAATGCATTTATTCCAACAAGCCGGCCTAGAATAACCACCCGATATGGACTTTTTAGTTATAAATTTTAATTAGAGGATTGTAAAATGTTTTAGCACAGGGTAATTTAATTTAATTGGGTTTTAATAATTAGTTTATTTACGTATGTATGTTCTGATTTTTAATTTTCCTGTGCGCCGCCCTGGGTCCTTTTGTAGGAGAAGGGCGGGGTATACATTTAATAAAATAAAATAAAATAAATAAATAAACAAAGGTATGGAGAGCAGCCCTGGTCAACTGGCACCAATCTGACCCACATTTCAGCCTGAAATCTCTGAGGAGAAAACTCTTTTTTTTCCCAAGGTAACTTCCCAGAAAACCTTATTCATGCTTGTTGCAGTTGCAGCTGCGTCTGCTGATTTTTGGAGGGATGGAAAAGCCTGATGCCTTCTGGATGAACTGAAAAGGATCAGTAGAGGCTGACGGCTCTTTTTTCCCTCTGCCGTTTCCCTTTGTCCTCCCTACGGGCTGAAACAATCTGATTGGTGTCATCGCAGCCATTCCGTTGCTAGTTGTTTTTATGGGTACGCAGAGAAGGGGCCAAGTGGGATGTGTGAATCCAGCAAAGTTAAGCCTTTGGTTCATGAGCAACCATCACCCCCCTCCCAAAAAATGCACCCCCCAAGCCTTGATAGAGCGAACCTCCAGTCTAATATCCTCCCCTCTCTCCCAACTCCCCACCCCCACCCCATAAAATGAGTATGTTCATTGGCATGGCTGCCTGTTTACTTAGGTGCATGTCCGATTTCCGTTGTTATTTGGACCAAAACCATCTCCTTCTATCCATTCCAAGGGCTATTTGCATGCTGTTTTTGAAGACATCTCCTCGACATCTTGGGCACCAGAGGGATTAATAACTTTAGCCAAATGTTTTCCCAGAGGTTGGTGTGCAAGAGAAAAGTATTCGCATTATGTGCCTTTAGACAAAGTTGAGTTGACAAAGGCTGAATTCAATCTGTGCAAGGATTCGTTAGGAATAAAAAATAAAATGGCTTTTTGGAGCCATCGTAGCTTCGTGTTTGTTCTCTTGCCTTTTCTTCCATCCGGACATTTCCTTATGGCAGGGGATGTCCAAACTTCCAAGACCTCGATCTGTGCATAGTTGGAAGGCAATTCAGGTGATTGCCTTAGATCCAGAGCACATGACAACCATGCATGAAATTAATAATACTGGCTAGCAATGTCAGAGTAATTTCATACCCCTGCAAGGCAAGGGGGGGGGGGTCTCCGAAGTTGGCAACATTTAAGATTTGAGGATTTCAACTTCCAGAATTCTGAGGACAGCATATCTGGAAGGGCGTGCACACAAGTGGATAAAACAAAATTGTGCCTCACAAAACAGTGTGTGGTTTGAAATGAAAAAAAAAATTGAAGGATTAAATCCAATAAAAAAGAAAGATAGATAGATTGTGGTAGTCATATTCCTCAAGGATCGCTGTCCCCATACACAGTGGATGGATGGATGGATGGATGGATGGATGGATGGATGGATGGATGGATGGATAGCAATGGTGGGATCCTTCCCTACAGGATTAGCCCTGTAAAGTGGAAAAAAACAAAAAGAGATTTCTTCCAACAACTGATTCTCTGAACTGCTTAGAAAATTATTAACCAGTTCTCTCGCATAGGTGCAAACTGGCTGAATCCCACCACTGGTGGGTGGGTAAGTAGGTAGGTAAGTAGGTAGGTAGGTGGGTGGATTGATGGTTGGATGGATAGATGGATAGGTGGGTAGGAAGGTAGATGGGTGGGTGGGTAGGTAGGTAGGTAGGTAGATAGATGGGAGGGAAAGAGGGAGAGAGAGAGAGAGGCAGGCAGGCAGGCAGACAATATATACATGTTTGCAATTTTGTCCTATGGCCCACATTTATTACATTTAGTTTGGAGCCGGAAACTCGTAGTTAATTAAGCAAATAATCCTGGGCCTTCTTTTTCCGTCTTTTTTTGGAGAATTGTCTTAAATTCAGAGTTCTACTCTTTCTTGGAAAACACAGTAGGTAGAATTGAAGAGTTCTTTTTTTTTTTAAACAATTTTATTGGTTTTACAATTTTATAAAGGGAAAAGGGTATCTAGGGTGTCATAGAAATATTTTAGAGCTTCCATGTCGGGAGTGGTAACCGCCTCCGAGACTTCATACAAAATCAATTTCAATAAAAGGTGGAAAGAGATACATACATATCATCATCATCATCATCATAATAATAATAATAATAATAATAATAATAATAATAATAATAATAATAATAATAATAATAATAATAATAATAATTATTATTATTATTATTATTATTATTATTATTATTATTATTATTATTATTATTATTATTATTATTATTATTTTATATACCGCGTCCTCTCCCCAGGGGGACTCGGAGCGGTGCACAGGGAAAAATTAAAACATTATAAAATATGCATACAAGAATAAATACAATAGAATAAAAACGAATTAAATTTAATTGCCCCTGCACTAAAATCCCCATATTAAAACTAGCATTCCCTAACGCCCTAAAGGTAGAGACAATATCATAATTTCATGCATTCAATCATTTGTTCCTATTAGCATCCGTATAGGAATTACGATACAAAGAAAGGATCATTTTTGTGATCTGAGTCTCTTTCCTATTGTTTCTTCTTCTTCCTTCCCGCCGATGGGCGGAGCCACGGCCCCTCCCGCTCCCACATCTTGGTCCTCCAGGATTGTGGAATGTTTTTTAAGAAAGGCTTCCGCCTCTTCTCCTGTTTTAATTCTTGCTCTTCCTTCCTCCCAGAACACCAACATTCCTCGAATTGAAGAGTTCTTGAGGATGAGTCTATGACAATTCACCACGGCCAACTCACTTCACGGACAACTCAACACAGGACAACTCACTGTGGCACAAGAGTTACACTAACATCCAAGAAATTGTGGAATAGAGTCATTAAAGAAAGGATGCAAAAGGAGAGGCAGAATGAAATGTGAATGGCAAAAATTAAAATGTTTTTTTTAAAAAAATAATTAAATAGAATTGTGAAATTGTCCCGCAGCGAATAGTCCTGTGGCGAGTTGGCCGCGGAAAGTTGGCTACGGCGAGTTGTCCCAATGCGTTGAGGAGTGCCCTCCTTTTAACCCTAAGCTACAAATATTCTCCTTTTTTTTGGCAATGTGTAGCATTATCAATCAGGGTTTGAGCAGCTACTGTAAAAGCATTATAACTCAGCATCCCAAACCAAAAAAGGAAACCGTGCACCAGAATTGATTCATCTCATCGGTCCTGCCGGATCCAGGATTTCATCAGCTTTCCTGCCAACTGGAATGTCTTGGCAGGAGGATCTTGCATTCAGCGGGGCTCCAGAGTTATGCATTAGTTTTTCCAAACCTGGCTGAGAATTCTGGAAACTACAGAGCCTAATTTCTGGAAAGCACCACGCTGGGGAAAGCTAATGTCTAGGTTTACCTGCCAGTAAATAATACTGAACACAATGGAATGTGTTGTCCAAGAGCTTAAGAGTGCTCAACAATATATTAGATTGCACTCAGTTTGCCTGACAGAATCCTTCAAAATAGGAAGTCTTTCCTTACGGAGGGATTTCTGATGTACAAGCGTTCAGTTGCAGGAACTGGGCATGTCTAGTTTAATGAAAAGAAGGACCAGGGGAGACATGATAGCAGTGTTCCAATATCTCAGGAGCTGCCACAAAGAAGAGGGAGTCAAACTATTCTCCAAAGCACCTGAGGGTAGAACAAGAAGCAATGGGTGGAAACTAATCAAGGAGAGAAGCAACTTAGAACTGAGGAGAAATTTCCTGACACTTAGAACAATTAATCCAGTGATGGCTAACCTTTTTTGGCTCGCGTGTCAAAAGCGGGGGGAGCGCAAGGGGGGGTCATGCATGGGCGTGTCACACCCATAATGCTATGTGCATGACACACTTTTTTGCCCTCCCCAGGCTCCAGAGGCTTTCTAGAAGCCTGGGGAGGGTGAAAACAGCCTCCCCCTCCCCACCTCCAGAGGCTTCAGGAGCTTCCCTGAAGCCTCCTGAGGGTGAAAAACAGCCTCAAAAGAAGGCCTAAATCAGCTGGCCAGCACACACATGCGCGCTGGGCTGACAGGGCAACGCCTCGCGTGCCCTAAGAAAGGTTCCGCGTGCCACCTGTGGCACCCGTGCCATAGGTTCTCCATCACGGAATTAATCAGTGGAATAAGTTGCCTCCAGAAGTTGTGAATGCTCCAACACTGGAAGTCTTTAAGAAGATGTTGAATAACCATCTGTCTGAAATGGTATAGGGCTTCCTCCCTAGGCTGGGGGTTGGACTAGAAGACCTCCCTTCTAACGCTGGTATTGTATTGTATTGTATTGTATTGAATTGTATTGAATTGCATTGAATTGCATTGTAAGTTGTGGAATCCCTCAATTGTAGCCTGTGGTGGTATGGTACACCTCAGAAAGCAGAGGCTGCATCATTATTCTTAGCTCTGCATTCCTTCTTCATTGGAGCATTGCTAACTTAGAGACATGCAATTCTACGGTTTGTCCAAAAAATCCAAGATAAATGTTGAGCTCAAGGTGATATTAATGAACAAGCACACTTACCGTATCTCTTGGGCTTTCTTCATTTCTGAATCTTCAAGATTGCCGGTACAGAAACCTTTTGGAACAGCTCTTTGAAATGCTGAGAGCATGTTATCAATCTTCAAAATGACTGAAAATAGCTGTTATGGAGAGCATCATAGACACACAGACAGTATTTTCTCTCGTGCCATCACTCCACTGAACATCTAATTACCACAGTACTGTCTTATGTCTAAAGACATTTACTGCTATTGTCCTTCTCATCTTTTCTACTACCTTCTCCTATCAGTATTGTATAATTATGATCCTATCACTTTGTTGCTTGTAGGTACACTGAGAGCTTATGTACCGGAAACAAATTCCTTGTGTGTTCAATCACATTTGACCAATAAAGTTTTCTATTCTACTCTATTCTGTCCTTTACTATCCATTATTATATCTATCCCAACCCACCCTACCCCACTCCACTCCACTCTCCTCTATTCTACTCTACTCTTTACCAGAAAGCAAGCTTCCTGAACCAAAACTAAGAGACATTAGTTTAGGATGAGTGAGACTCAGATTTAAGAGTGTCCTCAGCCATTGGGTGATTTTGACCCAGCCATATGCTTTCAATCCAACCAAACTACAAAAATATTATTGGGGAAAGGAAAATACAGAATGTTCTATAGGCTCTTGAGCTTCTAGGGCCATGATGGCGAACCTATGGCACAGGTGCCACAGGTGGCACACGGAGCCATACCTGCTGGCACGTGAGCTGTCAGCTCCAGAACACATGCGCACACCAGCCAACTGATTTTCGGCCTTCCAGAGTGCCATGTGAGGCCGTTTTTGCCCTCCCCAGGCTCTGGCGGCTTTCCTAGAGCCAAGGGAGGGCATACATGGCCTCCCACGCCCCCCAGAGGAAATAACAAGCTCAGCTTGGAGGCGAATAGTGTGGTGCAGATAGGGGGGGTTGTGCACACATGCACAAGTGGGGGGACACTTTGCATTATGGATGCCGGCACACATGCATGCTACCATGCGCGGGCCCTAACATTTTTGGCACCCAACAACAAAAAGGTTAGCCATCACTGTCCTAGGGGAAAGAAGCTAAACTAAATAAGCTGGTGAGATTTCTTCTAATGCTCCCTCCCAACTTAAGGATGCAGTTTATCATCATCATCATCATCATCTTTATTGTCATTGTAATAAAATTGTAATAAAATTACAATGAAATTGGTTCGAGTGCTGTGCCAACATTTGCATCAGGTGGAATACAGACAGCAGTGACAGCCACAACAGGAATCTCTCCAGGCAAACAAAATGGCCGAAAATGACAGTTGAGAACCCCACTGCAGAACAGTGTGTATAAGCAACCCCACTGTCAGTACACCAGTTTTTATATGTGTAAAATTCAAATCTGTTTGGCATTTTAGGAGTTGGTGGAAGAGGAGCACGTCTCTTTTTCTTTTTTATTTCTTGTTGCAATGAACTTTGAGGAATCGCACTTGGCCTTTTTTTTCTTCTCTCTCAGCTTTCCCAACAGAAAAGGATGGAATTACTGGTAGGGCTCTCCGCTTCTTCATTTCAATTCTTGCAGTTGCCCCTTGTATATTCCCAAGAGATAATGATGGTGCCACCGTTACAGAACATAAACTTCGTGAAGAATCTGCGATCATTGTTTCATCAAGGCTTTGTTTACGATACAACATGGGTTTTAAAAATTCTCCACGACCCAGATCTAGGCTTCTTCTTGAGGATTTCTCTGCCTGAAACTTGTTTTTCTTACTTGTCCTAATAAATCCGAGTAATCCTTTATTGCCCTCCCCTACATGATACAAGCCACCATTAACTTGTCCTTGAAAAGTAGAATCCTATTTACAGTGTTTCCCCGAAAATAAGACAGGGTCTTATTTTCTTTTGACACCCTCCCCCACCCCGAAATAAGCACTTGGCCTTATTTTGGGGGAGGTCTTATTATTTTTGAGGTGCAGGAGGCAGCGAACGTGGTCACCTCACAGCTGCTGCTGTGTTGCAATATTTTCAGGGAGAGCTTATTTTAGTGCATGCGCTCAAAAGCCCAAGTGAGTTTATTATCGAGGGAGGTCTTATTTTGGGGGAAATAGGGTATGATTAATCTAAATGGCACTCTGAAACTTATGGTCCCATTCAGACCCTACTAATATAGATATTAGTTAGGTAGAAGATAGGCTTAAGATACAGAAGGATCTTGACAAACTTGAACATTGGGCACTATCTAATAAAATGAAATTCAATGGTGAAAAGAGTAAGGTTCTACGTTTAGGCAACAAAAACGAAATGCACAGGTACAGTATAGGTGGTACCTTGCTCAATAGTAGCAACTGTGAGAGGAATCTTGGAATCCTAGTGGACAACCATTTAAATAGGAGCCAGCCGTGTGCAGCAGCTGCCCAAAAAACCCAACACAGTTCTAGGCTACATAAATAGAGGGATAGAATCAAGATCACGTGAAGTGTTAATACCTCTTTATAATGCCCTGGTAAGGCCACACTTGGAATATTGCATTCAGATTTGGTCACCACGATGTAGAAAAGATGTGGAGACTCTAGAAAGAGTGCAGAGAAGAGCAACAAAGATGATTAGGGGACTGGAGACTAAAACATATGAAGAACGGTTGCTGGAACTGGGTATGTCTAGTTTAATAAAAAGAAGGACCAGGGGAGACATGAAAGCAGTGTTCCAATATCTCCGGGGTTGCCACAAAGAAGAGGGAGTCAAACTATTCTCCAAGGCACCTGAGGGCAGGACAAGAAGCAACGGGTGGAAACTAATCAAGGAGAGAAGCAACTTAGAACTGAGGAGAAATTTCCTGACAGTTAGGACAATCAACCAGTGGAACAGCTTGCCTCCAGAAGTAGTGAATGCCCCAACCCTGGAAGTCTTTAAGAAGATGTTGAATAGCCATTTGTCTGAAATGGTATAGGGTTTCCTGCCTAGGCAGGGGGTTGGACTAGAGACCTCCAAGGTCCCTTCCAACTCTGCTATTGTATTATTAATTTAGATGACATCTGGGGGACAATAGCACCACCCAAACTCATCTTTTACCTTTACAAGAAAGACAGCTTCTTTCCATTTTATCTTTAATTTCATTTTACTGGCACCTTAACCTCTATAGCAGGGGTCTCCAACCTTTGCAACTTTAAGTCTGAAGGACTTTAGTTCCCAGACTTCTCCAGCCAGCTTTGCTGGCTGGAGAATTCTGGGAGCTGAAGTCCTTCTGACTTAAAGTTGCAAAGGTTGGAGACCCCTGCTCTATAGCCTTGCGGCAATAAAACAGCACTTTTTTTTGACAATTTGGACCCCATTTCTTTTCACATTTCAAATGACCTAGATAAGAGTAGCGAGAATCATCTTTTTATGGCAGCTGTTGCCACTTTTTTCCCCCCTCCTCATCCAAATGCTGGAGAATAACACTCCACCCTACAATATTTGGGGGGTTCTGAAAATGGCTGTCTGGATTTACAGTATAAAAATAGGAGCCACCGTTGCTATGAAAGGACATTTTGCCATGAAGTGCTGCTGCTGAGAAATTAAATAAGACAACACTGAGCCAACATCTACAAAGCCGGAGCAGAAGATTCCACAGGCAGAGACAGACGGGCTCAGGAGCCAGAACAAGTGAAATTGGAACAATTCACAGCAATTTGGTCTCTGACTACATTTCAACAAGTTTCTTCTAGGCCACATCACCTGCGACAGCCAGGAATCAGTTTTCCATCTGTTTGGATTCTTTTAGGCGGTAGTCATAAACACATTACATGTTCTTCATTCACTGGCCATTTTGTTTTGTTTTGTTTTTTAAAAAAATGATTTTAAAAGGACAAGGAAAAAAATGAGATGTTCTGAAATTGTAATAATGGTATTTTTGGCAGCGCCTTCGTTCTTTCATGGTGGTGGGGGGGGGGGGAAGCTTCAGACAGCCGAGCCCTATTCCACTAAGCCTAAATGCACCTGGAGAATTCTCCCAAGTTAAACAAACCCTCTTAAGGGGCCTGGGGAATCGCTCTCCATTAGGAACAAGCACAACAAAGGTAAGATTAAAGATACAGGTGCAGAGTGAGAAATGACAAGCCTGTCTGCTTGGAATTGTAACTCCTACAAAACATCACTGGAAAAGCAGATGACTTTCCTCTTTCCTTCACACTCCACATTTCCATTCACACCACCAGGATGCAATCAATCAGTTCGTTCTGATCCCTCATCAACCAAGCTTTGGCACAAGCATCTGGGTTTCCATGAAAGAGGCACCGTAATGCATGAGGCAGTATAGCAGCTCAGGTTGGATTCCAAGGTTGGATTTCAGGCCCAATGGCCTTGTTCCCCCATCTCAACAGACCTCCAGAACGTGAAAGGGGATGAAGGCAAAGTCCATAAGCCACGTCGCCTTGTTATCCTTTCAGGAAGAATGTGACATATCCCAGCATTTCTTCCACCTTATTTTTTTTTAAAAAAACACTTTGTCCTCAGGAAAAGGGTGTGAACACAGTTGTATTACTTTTGAGGGGAAAATACCCTACGCTTCTCTAAATAAAAAAAAGGGAGGATTACCTCAAGTCAATGTCCACACTTCATTTGAGTCAAGGAGCTATCATCACAAAGGTGCTTAGACCGGCTATCGTTTTTTTCACTAACAATTGTTAGGATTTTTGTTTCTTGCTGGTTTTAGCAAGGAGTCGTCAAATGTGTAGCAGAGTTGTAAATCATGGAACACCAATTGATTGGGAGGAAAGATATGAACTGCATCTTTCACTGAAGCCACAAATATGCCCACCTAAAGTAGGGCACAAGACAAGACAAATAGAAAGATCCCCACATGGATTAGAGCAGGAGTCTCCAACCTTTGCAACTTTAAGTCTGAAGGACTTCAGCTCCCAGAATTCTCCAGCCAGCAAAGTCACAAATATGTCCACCTAAAGTAGGGCACAAGACAAGACAAATAGAAAGATCCCCACATGGATTAGAGCAGGGGTCCCCAACCTTTGCAACTTTAAGTCTGAAGGACTCCAGCTCCCAGAATTCTCCAGCCAGCAAAGTCACAAATATGTCCACCTAAAGTAGGGCACAAGACAAGACAGATAGAAAGACCTCCGCATGGATTAGAGCAGGGGTCTCCAACCTTTGCAACTTTAAGTCTGAAGGACTTCAGCTCCCAGAATTCTCCAGCCAGCAAAGTCACAAATATGTCCACCTAAAGTAGGGCACAAGACAAGACAGATAGAAAGACCTCCGCATGGATTAGAGCAGGGGTCCCCAACCTTTGCAACTTTAAGTCTGAAGGACTTCAGCTCCCAGAATTCTCCAGCCAGCAAAGCTGGGAGCTGAAGTCCTTCAGACTTAAAGTTGCAAAGGTTGGAGACCCCTGGATTAGAGAACAAACAAAAGTATATGATATCATCAAGAGAGGAAAAGAATTGAACTGGAAATGGGGTGGTCACATAGCAAGAAGATCTGAGGGCAGGTGCACCAAGGCAGTCATAGAATGAATCTTACTTTAAGCAAGAATGGAGGCATGAAAAGGATAATGTCTGTAAATATATGTGATGCGATGTACTTGAAATAATATGAAATAATATGAAACTTGGATGAATATTGAAGAGATGTATGAAAATACTTTGTTACCAGCGGATACACTTTCTATATAGCATGTAAGATGGAGGATTTTTGTGTTGTGTTTAAAAATAAAATAAAATTTAAAAATTATTTAAAAAAAGAATGAATCTCACTTGATAAAAAGCATCCACGAAAGAGACCTAAAACCAAATGGATTGAGATATCAGCAGGTATTGTGGGCCCAATTGGCAAAAGAAAGCTTAGGACCATATTGGTTGGAAACATGCTGCAGTGCATAGAGAATGATGGAGATGGAGATGGAGGAGGAGAGGAGGAGAAGGAAGAGAAAAAGGGGAAGAAGAAGGAGAAGTAGAAGGAGAGGAAGAGTAGATTAGTCTATAACAGGGGTCCCCAACCTTTGCAACTTTAAGTCTGAAGGACTTCAGCTCCCAGAATTCTCCAGCCAGCAAAGCTTCAGACTTAAAGTTGCAAAGGTTGGAGACCCCTGGTCTATAAGACCATTAATAGGACCTAAAGTCCAGGATCTAGCAATATGATTGACACTAGTATGTTCCAAGCTAGGTAAACAGGCAAGGCAAGGTAAACAACTTCCAAAGTGTAAATGAAAAGTTCAAACAGATATTTCTTTGGTAAAATTACAGCCAGAGGAGGCTCTGTTGTCTTTGAAGATTTGTTTGTATAGATTAATTTTGGGTGGGAGATTTCTATATAGAAAAGGTTTTATTGAGTTTTACAAATTTTTTAACAAAAAAGGGTAGGGTAAGGTGAATTAAAAAGATATTTTGAGAACTTTCACGTCGGGAACGTTGGCCCTCCCGGGCTTCTTAACAAGACATTGGTAATGCATTTTTCAATAATACAACAAGGTGAAAATAAATGTATACATATAAATTCTGAATTCTATGCTGGCAGTCGTGTACAAACATCCAGACAAAAATTATACTGTATTAATAAAAATAAAAATAAAAGTCATTTTTTAGATCTAAGTCTCTTGGCAATTGTGTCTTCTTGTTCTCCTTCCTGGCCCCCAGCGGGCGGGGCCGTGGCCCCCTCCGTCCCCCCTGGATCTTCCCCCAGGATAGAGGAATGTTTTTTAAGAAAGGCATCTGCCTCAGCAACTGTTTTAATCCTTACTCTTCCTCCGTCAGGTGGGAGATTACTGATGTGAGAATTTTGCCTTCTCACTGAGAAAAGCAAAGTCAACACCACTCTTGGCATAGCTGAAATTCTCTTTGACGTTAGTAAAAATAGGACTCGATCCACATACGAACAGCACAACCAGGTGGAGAGCTTGCTAGGGTTGATGAGCTCCCAACAATACTGTAACTTAGTGAGGATTCACTGCAAAGCCGTCTAAGTGGGAAGCCATGACTGAATAGTCTTCAAAGTTTTCTTGGCTTTTGGAAAGCCCTCCCAAAACAATTTCATGGAAATTATGTATAATTAAATGGTGATGCAACTGAGAAAGCACACTGCCATGATTCATATCCTTCCATTTAGCTTCCTTTAAAAATAAAAATAAAAAGTATCTGGCAAATACTCCTGTTTTTTTGGGAACCAATGTGGGGTTCATCTGATATTATATAAGCCATGGTCAATAATTGCAGTAATTTTTAAAGCATTCTGCACAGCACCTGCTGCTGCCAAAAGATGAACAAACAAGAATGTTGGCCCCACAACGATTATCTCAAAACCCCTCCCTTTAGAAACGAATCGAGCGGCCAAACAGCGGGATGTTTTCAAAATATCAAAACTGTCCCCAGTGTTTACGAGTTTGTGGATTTTTTTGTTTTTAGAATTTAGAGTGTTTAGAGTTTATTGGTTTTTTATACCGCCCTACTCCCGAAGGACTCAGGGCGGTGTACAGCCAAAATAAAAACAAATATATAAAAGTTAAAAGAAAGCTTTTAAAAGACATAATTAAAATATTGGCCGAAATGTGGAAAAAACCCCAAACTAATCCTGATTAAAATAACAAAAATTTTAATGTAAAAATTTTAATTTAAAAATTTAAAAATCATGTTTTATGCCAGCCCGGCTTGTTGGAAGAAAAAGGTTTTGAGACCACAGCAGAAGGTGGGTAAGTCAGGGATAGTTCTTAATTCCGGAGGCAATTCGTTCCAGAGGACAGGGGCTCCCACGGAGAAGGCTCTCCCCCTGGGTGTCACCAGTCGACATTGTCTAGCCGACGGCACCATGAGAAGACCCTCTCTATAGGAGCGTACGGTTCGCCTGATGCGCCAATTGCGCCCCTTACTGGACCGGGGTGCCTTACGCACAGTCACTCAAGCACTCGTCACCTCTCGACTCGACTATTGTAATGCTCTCTACATGGGGCTTCCCTTGAGGTGCACCCGAAAGCTGCAGCTAGTCCAGAACGCAGCCGCGCGGGTGATTACGGGAGCGCCTAGACACTCCCACATAACACCTATCCTGCGCGAGCTGCACTGGCTTCCTGTGGTCTTTCGGGTGCGCTTCAAGGTTTTAATGACCATCTTTAAAGCGCTCCATGGCTCGGGGCCTAGTTATATGCGAGACCGCCTCCTGCCCCATACATCCCTCAGACCGATACGCTCCCACAGAGGGGGCCTCCTCAGGGTGCCGTCGGCTGGACAATGCCGACTGGCGACACCCAGGGGGAGAGCCTTCTCTGTGGCAGGCCCAGCCCTCTGGAACGACTTACCCCCTGAACTCCGCACCATCTCCGACCACCGCCTCTTCCGCAAGTGTCTGAAGACACACCTATTTCATCTAGCCGGCCTAGCGTAACCTCCATACTGACTATTAGATAGTTTTTAAACTTGGGATTTTAATTCGGTTTTTAGCGCAGGGCTTATTTATTAGAATAAGTATTTTAAATTTCATATATTTTATATATTTTGTATGTATTTTAACATCCCTGTGCGCCGCCCTGGGTCCTAACAAGGAGAAGGGCGGGGTATAAATTTAATAAAATAAATAAAATAAAATAAAAACGGGCCAGTGGGAGGCTCTCGGTGGCAGAAGGTGATCTTGTAGGTACCCAGGTCCTTTTAAATGGAGCAAACAGTGTAAGCAACAACTGGAGGTCAAGGTCTGGAAGAGTCCTTCCTTCCGTGATTGAAAAATCAGTCCCGATGCCATTGGTTTTTTCACAGCCTGGATAGTTGTTAATGAACAAAATGTATTTCCCAACCAAGCGAACCTAGTTGGGGTGGGCCCTTCCAGTGGGACATCTGTGGTGCTCCTACTTGAACAGCTGCTTGGGATCGGCCTCCTCCATTTGCAAAGACAATAGTATTTCAGTGTCTAGGACAGAGGTTCCCAAACTTGGCAACTTTAAGACTTGTGGACTTCAACTCACAGAATTCTCCAGCCAGCTATGCTGGCTGGTGAATTCTGGGAGTTCAAGTCCACAAGTCTTAAAGTTGCTAACTTTGGGAACCCCTGGTCTAGGATGTCTCCACCTCTCCTTTGGAGTCTATTCAGTTACATTTCCAAACACCATGCTCTGAGCCTGCTTCATGCATTGCACTGAACCATTAAGCGGTTTGGCTTGGCTGGGCGTATTGTGTAAGTCTACTGTGGGTTGCACCCCGCGGTTTTTGACTTGATGCGCTCTGTGAACCCAATTTTGATTCATTCTAGAAACCAATAAACTAAGGCAAGGGTGTCAAACGTGCGTCATCACGTGACGTAGCATGACTTTTTTCTTCTTTGCTAAACTGGGTGTGAATGTGGACAGCGCATGATGCATCCGGCCCACGAGTTTAACAGCCCTTATCTAAGACATAGCAGGATGTGAGTGGAACCATCACAGCCATTCCGAGTTATTCCAGTGCAGGCAGCAAAGATTATATCATGAGGATAGATGGCAATCTTTGCCCCCCAAAAAAATATGTCCTACATTTAATCCATGGCAACTCCAGCTGAAAAGCATCCAAAAACAGGTGATTGGCGGGGGGGGGGGGGGAGGGACACCCTTCCTTTCCCCAAAACCTTTAAAAAAAACCTCCAGTCCAAAAAGATAATTCTGATCTAGGAGGGCAACTTTCTACAGTAACTTAGCAGTCAAGGAGCCTCTGGTGTATGTGCTATGAAACTGGATCGTTGCAAAATAACGTTACGTTCATAGAGGGTACGGGTAAAAGGATACTAAATGAAAAGGCACAGGGCAGGGGTGTCAAACTCAAGGTCAACAGGCCGGATCCGAGCTATGGGCTGCTTAGATCTAACCCACAGGGCCGGCCTGGAAATATCAAAGAACAGCTTCTTCAGCTCTGACTGGGTGGTAGGGAATGGAAGGATTTATATTCCTTGCAGACAGCTGGTCATTTGCATTCTTCTAGACAGTCGTTGAGGCCATTTGGAGGTTTAGCTGTGTCCTCAGATATAAATCCTTCCATTTGCCCCCCCCCCCTCCCAGTCAGAGCTGAAGAAGCATCTTGGATGAGAAGCGAAATATCTTCAAAGAAAAACAAAAAAGTCCAGTTGCCTCTTGAAAAAGCACTTTTGTGACAGGTATATGAACCACTGGTGGGTTCCGGGTGATACACCCCAGTACAGTACAGTGGGAGCAGCTGCCACTGTACCGGAACGGTGTTTCCATTGGGCTTGTGTTTCATTCCTTACCTCTTTTTAAACTAGCGAGTATACGGTATACGGTGCCTGCGCGACACTCCGCTGAGCAGCTGGAGCGGCGCAGGGCAGTGAGTGTGCATGCGTGCCCGTGGTGGACGCCCGGCCCCGTCACAGCGTACCGGTTGCAACAGGATCCAGAACCCACCACTGATATGAACCCTTTGTTTTTCTAACTCACGCTGTGATCTTTGGAAGCCTCTTCAGTCTCGCGCATCTCTTACCAAGATGGCCCAAGCACCCTAGGTTAAAATAGCTCTACATTTTGGAGCGTACTGTATTTTGAGTGTCAGAAGCACCGAAGCTTCACGCTGGGTTGACCTATTACTCAGGGCAATTTCCGGAGGCCAGCCAAGCCCCATACCAACAAATGGGGCGAACAATGCCCCTATTCTCCCGGCGTAAGGGCCTCAAAGGGCAAAGGTCAGGTAGAAAGAATTCTCCACTTCAATGTCCTATCTCCTGCAGAATCAGCAGGCAAACTGAGAGGGCCTCGTCTGAGGACTGTCTTCCAATCCTGGGCCCAGCACTGCTCACATAAAAGAACAAAATTAGTCCGGAGAGATTTCCTTACTTCTCACTTCCCTCTCCATTCTTCTATCACAAGGTCAGTCATGCATGAAACTTAAACTTTCTAACAGTGTATCCAGATTACACTCTTGTCGTATTGTACGTGAAGAAAAGCTTTAGACTCGTAAAATGAAGCTGTTTCATAAAATGAAGGCACAGAGACCGCATAACCAATACAATTTTAGTCTTCCATAATAGCCCTGACGGATCATTAAATAAAAAACTATATCCATACCATAAAAGCAAGGTAAAGAGCTGTGCTGCCATCTAGTGGCTGTTTGGGTTTTTTTTTTTTTTGTTGTTGTTATTTACAGACTAAATAAGATTGCAAGGGAAATAACATCCCCTTGCAATGAAGGGAATTGTTTGCGTGCTGACAGAACACAACAACTTACAAAAAGAGTGTACAAGAATACACAGCAGGATTCCCAAGCTTTTCTCAAAGTGATGGGATGACAGCTCTCACAACATTATGCTCATGCAGCTCAAATACAAGTCCTCAACCTCTGACCATTCGTTCAGCTATCTTTCAAACGTATACCTGTACTAAAAAAAGAGGGACTTATGACTGTCCAAAATTACAACCATTGCAGCAATCACACTGATCAAAATTTGGGTGCTTTGCTTCCTGCCTGCACTAAAAACCAGAGAGATGCTGCAACTCCCCTCACCCCTCTAGCTCTACACTTCTGTGTCTTTTTGGCACCCTGCCACCTTACGCTCTGTCAACCCATCTGACCTTTGCCTTCTCCTTGCTCCCACTGCTGATGAGTGCCTGGTCTGCTGGTGGGCCAGGCATCAGTTGCTAAAATAATAATAAAAAGCCAAAAGCAGCCTCAAAGTCCCAGAAAGCCAGAAAGTCACTCCGTGTTGCAACCCTGACTAGGAAAACATCTCTATGTAAAACCTCCGGGAGCAGAAATATCAGGGAAAGATAGAAGCAGCTGCAATTCAAATTTCCAAAGTTCTCTTATCTGTCTGGTAGGAAATGTCTTGCATCCTCAATCTTTGAGGCAGAGGCGAGTTCCAACCGGCTC
Organism: Rhabdophis nuchalis; assembly: GCA_039707465.1. Taxonomy (NCBI): domain Eukaryota; kingdom Metazoa; phylum Chordata; class Lepidosauria; order Squamata; family Natricidae; genus Rhabdophis; species Rhabdophis nuchalis. The sequence goes on from CM077644.1 coordinate 228,146,615, forward strand.
AGCCCAGTTCGGCCGAGTAGGTAGTAACTTGGCTGGACACGCGCCCGAACCGGTTCACTTGTTTTTTTGCTTCTGCGCATGCACAGAAGCATATTTTTTTTACTTCTGTGCATGCGTGCATACTGCGCATCAAGCGCATGTGCACCTGAAGCGCATCCCTGAGCGAACCGGCAGTAAAAGAAGCTGGAACCCACCCTGCTTTTCAGAGTGGGATATGTGTGTGAAAGAGGTGAACTGGGCAGGGGCAAGCGGCAAGCTGGTATTTGTGCGCAGTTCAACTTGCATGTTGGCCCACTGATAGTGCGGGTGGAGCTGTGTGCATGCACATTGGCCTGCCTCTCGTGCGGCCCGGTTCCGAATAGGCTTCAGCCCAGTACTGGGCTGCAACCCAAGGATTGGGGGCCCCTGGTCTAATGAAATTCATTGGAACTTTATCTAGAAATGGTGTTGTCCCTACAACTTCTCTTCTTGCATTGATTATTATTATTTATTTATTCAAGTCTTATAGCTGCCAATTTCAGCCAAGGGACTCTGGACTTATACATTCTAAGACTATCAAAGAGGGATCGCCAACGTTTCTGATTTTGTGGACCGGCAGGGGGCAGGGGGGAGGATAGGGGGTGGTTCTGTGCAAGCAGCGGGCGTGCGCGCTTGCACAGCTCCATTTACGGAAGCAGCAGGTCCTGCCACTCATACAAATGGAGCTTCCCACGCGAGCGTGTTCACCCGCCACTTCAGCAACCTGGTTCCAAATGGGCCACGGCCCAGAAGTTAGAGGCCTCCCTCCTACAAAATAATTTTTAAAATAAACATCCCCAAATTAAACACATACAGCAGCCAAGATGGTTAACCAGCTAACACTAAAGCCAAGAAAACGGCCTTTAACAACACATTCCGAGTCCCAGGTCTATGTATCCACCCAGCTTTTTAAAGCTTTAGGAACAGCCAAGTCTTGGAGCCATTCTAATCTGTGGGAGCCATCAACTTCTAATCAATTTCTACCAACCATTTAGATCAGGGATAGTCAACCTTTTTATATCTACTGCCTACTTTTGTATCTCTGTTAGTAGTAAATTTTTCTAACCGCCCACCGGTTCCACAGTAATGGGGATTTATGAAGTAGGGAAGTCAATTAAATTTAAAAAAGGAAAGTGCTTCAGTATCGGACAAAACCCCTACCGTCCACCATAAAAGCTGTAACACCCACTAGTGGGCAGTAGGGACCAGGTTGACTACCACTGATATAGATTCTCTCTCCATGACAATCTGCCCCTAACCTTCTCTTCTGCGTTTTCCAACAGAGCACTCATCACTGCAATGTGCTTGCGTGGGGTGACAGAATTGCAGAGTATTAGTTCTGACTGCACAAGCTTTGGGGGGCAGGGGGGGGGGAATGGCTTGCTTTGCTATCCATCATGTTACCTTGCAATCTTGATAAAACTAAGCCAGAGGACACTCCCTGCCAGAAGTTCCCATCTCAGATAAGATCCGTAGCATTAGGTTTGAAATAAAGCACTGTGGTGGTAGCAGTACCTGGAGGGTGTTTTTCACAGCTACTATTATCGTAGCCATGCATTAGACAAAGTTGTGGAGAATAATTAAGCAGCTGTTGCATAAGGTTTGAAGGTGGCAGTGTTTGTGGGTGGTAATCAATGGGCAAGACAAATGGTGTGCTCAGATAAAAGTGCAGGTATTCAACCTACATTTAGTGATCTCTGCTATTAAAATGCAAGATTATTGTAGCATTTAGTTCTCTATATATATTGCTGTTTCTTGAACACACGGACTATGATACTGTAGAACAGCAATTTTTCTAAGAATAGTCTTCAGCGTATCTAGAATTAGGATCCACCTGTGTTTACAAAATGCAATTTCAAATTAGGACACCAGTTATGAATGCTAATACAATACTGCTGTCAGGTTTCCTAAAAATGCCCTAATTGATTCATGAATATCGAGACAAGTTTCAATACAAAACTAGTCATTTATTAGGAGCACCATAGGCAAGATCTTTTCAATCGGATCTAAGCTTTGTTTGATTTATAGCTGAACTTCACCCGTTCCTTCCCTTCCCTCAGTCTGTGTCATAAATCACATTCCCCAATGAGATGCAGCCCTCCCAAGCCCGCTGCAGTAATCTGAGATCTGACTTCAGCCGACAGTATGCGTGGAATGCACTCCCCACCCCTTCTCTCACTATGACATTCAGAGTTGACATTCGGCTCCCTCTCTTTCCAACTATTTTCTTGCAAAGTTGCAGTATCAGAATTTTGCAAATCTGAATGCCCCTTTATCTTCATGACAACTAGGGAGAGTTATGTCTGACACCCTTTATCAAATTACATTTCTGCCCCAACTCATTTTTTTATCTAATGTCTTTAATTGTGGCTCTTCCTTCTGTTTCTCAAGTTCATTCCTAGTTCCCATTAAAATATAGGTAGTCCTCGATGTATGACCACAATTGAGTCCAAAATTCTGTTAAGTGAGACATTTGTTAAGTGAGTTTTGCCCCATTTTATGACATTTGTTAAGTGAATCACTGCAGTTGATAAGGTGAATCTGGCTTTCCTATTGACTTTTGTCAGGTCACAAAAGGTGACCTTGGAACATGGCAATGGTCATAAATGAGTCAATTGCCAAACATCTGAATTTTGGTCACAGGACTATGGAAATGCTGCAAAGGTCGTAACTGTGAAAAACGGTTATAGGTCACTTTTTTCAGCGCCACTGTAACTTTGAAGGGTCACTAAATGAACTCGAGGAATCTGTACACTTGCAATTCCATTGGTAACTAAACACCATAATCTATGAGCAAAGTATCACAAAGGACTATACAGGTAACCCTTGTCTTACTACCACAATCGAGCCCAGAATTTAAGTTGCTAAATTCAAAATCAGTTAGGTGGAATTTTGTCCCATTTTACTTTTCTTTCCACATTCATTAAGTGAATCACTGAAATTGTTAAATTGGTAACACAGTTGTTAAGTGAATCTGGCTTCCCATCAACTTTGCTTGTCAAACAGTTGCAAAAGATGGACACATGATCCCGGGACACACTGCAGCTGTCATAAATATGAACTAGTTGTAAAATCATATGACCCTGGGGATGCTGTAACGGTTATAAGTGTGAAAAATGGTCATGTCACTTTTTTCAGTGCCTTTGAATGGTCACTAAGTGAACTGTTGTAGGAGTACCTATAGTAGGTAAAGGAAAGTAAGTTAAGATTAACATGTGCAGAGTTTAATTTTAGTCAAGAGTCAAGAGTTTTCTGCTTCTGAACACATGCAGCATATTTGGTTGCCCCCTTTTGGCCAGTAAGAGGCCAGAAATCAGCTGAGGCGTAATTTGCTGGGATTTGCTTGCATGTTGACGAGTATAATATTACAGTTAGTAAACCACATTTTATAATTTCATTACTTAGTTCATCTAATTTCTTAACCTGGTTACTGAATTTTTCTGGGTTTGCCCTATTATTCCAAACAATCAATTAACCAAACATGCATTGGGGAAACAGAAATAGAATTTCTTACTTTAGGATACAGTAGAACCAAATAGTGCTAACCATTAGTTGAGTAGATTCCTGTGCAAAGGCATTGTTGTTGTTAGTTGCAAAGTCGTGTCTGACCCATCGCAACCCCATGGACAACATTCCTCCAGGCCTTACTGTCGACTACCATCCTCTGGGGTCCATTTAAGCTCACGCCGACTGCTTCGGTGGCTCCACCCACCCACCTCATTCTCTGACGTTCCCATTCTTCTTTTGCCCTCAATCGTTCGCAGCATTAGGCTCTTCTCCAGTGCATCCTTCCTTCTCATTAGGTGGCCAAAGTATTTGAGTTTCCTCTTCAGGATCTGGCCTTTATGGCATGAGCAATAAATCAGTTTAATTGGAACTTCACATCATTTGTGCCTGACACAAAAGCAAGTGTGATCTTCTCTCATGTCGGGTTTTTTGAGTCAAGAAAGGCGCCAACAACTAAACTCTTACTCAAGTGTATTAATTAAATGTGTTTTATTTTACATCATGATGTGAGAACATAACACCTATTTAATAAAAGTATACACATTTGTAACTTCACTCAGAATACACTTTTAATGCACAATAAAAAAGCATTCCATCTTACAAATTGTTTGCAATCCAAATATACAATAGCTTGGAAAACAAATAGGTTTAGAAAAACGAATGCTAATGTAAAAAGACTAAAGATTAAACCTATAAGAGTAGAGTTTCTGTATGGCTCTTCTTTACAGTTTCCTTACTGCATCATCAATGTCAGAAATCTGTTCCTTCAGCTGGCTCCACTGTTCTGGATTTAGAGAGATGCCTGAAATAAACCAAATAAATCCTTGGAAAATAGTAGTTTCAGTGTCACACTATAACCATAGTTAATTCTGCAACTGCAGGATTTGCCACTGTTTCTAGGGATCAGCTCCTGACAACCCAAACAACCCATAGCTCTATGAAAGAACATTTCAAATTTAAACATGCATAATATGAAAGACAAATTGGGGTTAGCTGAATCAGATATTCAGGTGCCTTGTATAACTGAACTCCTCAGCTGGCAACAGAAGATAAGGAATTAATTACCAGGAGAAGAAAACAGCAATAGCCCTTAGACTTATATACCGCTTCATAGTGCTTTTACAGCCCTCTCTAAGCGGTTTAGAGTCAGCCTATTGCCCCAACAACCTGGGTCCGCATTTTACCAACCATGGAAGGATGAGTCAACCTTGAGCCTGGTGAGATTTGATCTGCTAAACTGCTGTCAGCCGGTGATCAGCAGAAGTAGCATGCAGGACTGCATTCTAACCACAGCTGATCTTATTGTGTAATTACCCAAAATGGGTAATGTCTGCATTAATCAATTGTGTAACTGGACAGTTACTGTTGAAACAGTAACGAACAACTTGAGGAATACTCCTTCATCCTTAACACTGAGTTTTCTGAAAGCAAAACTCATGACGCTGTGCCACAGCTTTCTTTAAATAATGAATACATTCAAAAGTATTGATTCATATCTCTGATTTTCATCAAACCAAGTGTTCACATGAGTTGTCAAAAACAAGATGTCAAAAACAAGTTGCTGGAAAACAGTCAAGTTGATTTATAAAAGCAGGCAGGTCTTGTAACATTACACTTTGCAGAACACACTGTTTCAAGGTTTTGAAAAATCACTCACATTATTTTCCAGTCCTGTTTAAAATGTTTGGACATGCCTTTCACAGAAGGTAAGAGCAATTATATAATTAAACTGTAATAGATTTAACAACATAAGGAGTTCTGGAATCTTACTTCATGCAGAAAGTATGCCAGTTATCATCCAAAGCTAGGTTAATAAGGCAACTTATACCTCCTGTCAAATCAGGAAAGCATCAATTCAGACTGTTGTAACTACCCACAAAACTCTGACCTTTTCTGAAACAAAACTTCTGATGCTTCCAATTAAAGCTGCACACCGAGTCCAGAACATAAATAGGAATTATGGAAAGACAGTTAACAAGTAAACCTATTAATAGCACTTTATAATAATTGGCACCTAATTTCATACATTTTGCATTTGGATAGCATATCTAGAAACATGAAATGCCTTGTTCACGCATATAGCTTGAGAACTGTGATGAGAGAGTATAGGTTCCAAATATGGAGCTAAATTTTAGGATTACCTTGCCAAATGAGTTCAAAATGAAATTCAACTCACATTGACAACGCAAGTCTTGTGTAATGCTAAAGACAGATGGACAGAGTTGGAGAATATATTCCTCTTCTGATTTCTGGAACAAATGTGATAAGCCAGAAAAAGGCCCTAAAATTGCCAATACCAGAGAAATGACAATCTTCCAATAAATCTATGTCCAACATTTCTGAAACAATCTTCAGGAAAAGGCACACCATTCAAGGGACAGAATTGTGCAACAGAAGCCTCTAAATGCATTCATTTGGCTACTTCATATAAATAAGATGATTGATGTGAATCCTTCACAGAAGGCAGAGATTCACATGCCAAAATAGTTTTTTTAATAGATGCCTTTCATAATATCTAACCAGATAAAAACAACAGAATGAGGTAGAAAAATCAGCAGCATTACTTCAGCCAACAGACAAAACATATACCTGAAAGCTACTCTATGTGTAAACACTCACTTGCAAGTTAAAAAACAACAACACAGCATTTAGGAAAAAGTTTTCATCCCAACCAAACTCCTTCCTATTATACAACTGTTCTGCGCTGCACTCAGTACTGCACTGTCAAAAGACATACCTGTTGGAAGTCTGTACAAGCTTTTTCTATCATTTCTATTGTAAGTTAACTAGAATGCCTTGTATTTAGATCTGGAGCACATGAGCTTAATATTGCAAATAAATAAAATAACATCTAAATGTTGAAGCAGCTTATGCAAGTAGATAATTACCTTTTCTGCCAGGTTTCATTTCACCTTCTTGATCCATCCAATATTCTCTAATATCAATTAGGACTTTACCTTTAAAATCCCGAACATTGACATATCTCATTTTACCAATCTGTCAGGAAATTAGAAAGTCCAGTCATTACTTCAATAAGCACACAGAAGTTATAATTTATATTCTAAAACAAATGTGACCAGACAATTGTATCCTGTGGCTCCTATATTTTTGGCAATGTAATTCTCATTTTTTTTAACTCAAGGACAAAAATTCATTCTGTAAACTGTTATCCCCTCCAAAGTGGCTGAAAATTTCAACTCCACCCACTTTCAGGATGTCACTGGTTTGATGGTCACATCTCCCTGACATTTGAAAGAGGAAATGATCATATCTAATATGGATCTGGCTTTAAAAACACTGCCTAGCCATTCTAGAGGTTGGAAGAAGCATTTATTCTCAATAAAACATCTCAGAGAAATATATACTGGCACTGCAGAAAGACAGAATTAGAATTTTAGGGTGAAAATGTTAAGAAAATTATTGTGTTTCAAAATGAAATTTTATTGTTGCATTTTTCAGAACAGCAGAATTTCTTGGGGGTGGGGGTTATTACTATGAAGTGTAGCAGAGCATAAGCATTATGTATTCAAAAATATTTGTTTTTTAATTAGATTGGAAAAGGCTGCCTTAATTGCTCTGAGAGAATGCATCACACCAATAAGTCCTTTAAGAAATATACATGCTTAATTTTTTTAAATTTTATTTATGAAATTACAAATTTAGCAAATGTTAATGTTCTAAAACTAATAAAGTAACAAGAAGATTTAGAATTGGAACAGAGAGAATTTAAACAGTAAAATTATTTGGCTAATCTATCATAATGTTAGCAGGAACTAAAAAGACAGCCAGTTTTGAACCAGGAGAGATGTAAAAACAAGAGGGCATGTAAATAATTTCTAGAAACATGACCGTCAATAAGGTACACAATTATTAGCATTCAATTTCACATCTTTTAACCACTAAGTACTGTCTTACTTATTTTAGGGCACCACCACGACATGAAAATTTAGAAATGAATGATCAGAAAGCAACAGCTGCAGAACAAATCTCCTGAAACCATTCACGGAGGAAACTATAACATTAACATACTACTACAAAAGTTAGTTGCCTTTATTAGCAACTACTATAAAAAAAGAGGAGAAGCCTTACAGAATCATTTTAATAACCTGACCAAGTTTTCCATTGTTGTTTCAGCCCTTTTCTCTTTTTACAACTAGAATTTAAATTGAACTTAATCTTAACTGAACACATAATGTGGGGTGCCTCAGGGGTCGGTCCTCTCGCCTCTCTTGTTTAATGCATACATGAAGCCGCTGGGTGAGATCATCCGTGGTTTTGGGGTAGAGTACCATCTCTACGCTGATGACACTCAGCTGTACATATCTACCCCAAACCACCCCAACGATGCCGTAGCGGTGATGTGCCAGTGCCTGGAAGCCGTGCGGATCTGGATGGGAAGTAACGGACTCGGGCTCAACCCGACCAAGACCGAGTGGCTGTGGTTTCCGGCTGCCCGATTCAACCAGCTTTCTCCAACGCTGGCCATAGGGGGCGAACATCTTGCCCCTGTGGATGGGGCGCGCAATTTGGGAGTCCTCCTGGATACCCGGCTGTCTATGGAAAAGCAAGTGACAGCCGTGGCCAGGAGGGCGTTTTACCAGGTTCGCCTGGTTCGCCAATTGCGCCCCCTATTGGATCGGGACGCCCTTCGCACAGTCACTCATGCCCTCGTGACATCCCGACTGGACTACTGTAACTCCCTCTACATGGGGCTCCCCTTGAGGTGCACCCGGAGGCTTCAGTTAGTTCAGAATGCAGCCGCGCGAGCAATTATGGGAACCACTAGGTTTACCCATGTAACACCGCTCTTGCGCGAGCTGCACTGGCTGCCTGTCGTCTTCCGGGTGCGCTTCAAGGTGTTGGTTATCATCTTTAAAGCGCTCCATGGCTCGGGACCTAGCTACCTGCGGGATCGGATACTGCCTCACACATCCTCACGGCCGATTCGCTCCCACAGAGAGGGACTTCTCCGGGTGCCGTCCACTAGACTCTGTCAGCGGGCGACGCCCAGGGGAAGGGCTCTCTCTGTGGCGGGCCCGGCCCTCTGGAACGACCTTCCCCCCGATATTAGAACGACCACGGACCTCCGCTCCTTCCGCCTGAAACTAAAGACACATCTTTTCCGCCTGGCCGGCCTAGGGTAGTCTCTCTCTCTATGGGTTTTTTAATTGTTTATGTATATTGAGTGGGGATTTTTAGTTAATGGGATTTTAGCACAGGAGTTTGTTTAATCTGTTTTAAATTGTATGTATTTTTGTATATTTATGGTTTTTATTCTTCCTGTGCACCGCCCCGAGTCCCTGTGGGGAGAGGGAGCGGTTAATAAATTCAGCTTTATTATTATTATTTATTATAATACAGGTAGACATTGACTTACAACCATTCCATTTAGTGACCATTCAGAGTTGCAATGGCAATGAAAAAAATGACCTATCACTGGTTTTAACTTATGGCCCCATAGTCATGTGGTCAATTTTTGAGCACTTGGTAACTGGCCAGTGTTTATGACTTACTATCCTAGGATCATGTGAAAAATACTGGGTACCGTATTTTTCGGACTGTAAGATGCATCTTTTCCCCTCAAAAAAGAGGCTAAAAATCTGGGTGTGTCTTATATACTGAATACAGCATTTTTTGCCTCATGCACACACACCCCTTCACCAAAATAGCCTTACATAGCCTTTAGGAGCCCTGCAATGTGCTCCTGGGGGCTGGGGGGGGGGCCAAGAAATGCGCGAAAAACAGGCTGTTCTTTGCTCAATTTTGCCCCCCTACCCCAGTCCTCAGGAGTACTCTATAAACCTCCTAAAGGCTATGCATGCCATTTTTTTGCTTGTTTTTTGGGGGGGCCCACCCCACAGGAGCACTCTACAAACTTCCTAAAAGCTACTCATGCCCTTTAAAAAAACAAAAAAAAACAGGCCCGTTTTCACAAAAAAACAGGCCATTTTTGAGAAGTCTGCAGAGTGCAAAACCTTTTTTTTTTTAAATTTGCCTCTTCAAAACCTTGGTGCGTCCTATACTCCGGTGCGTGTTTTACTCCGAAAAATACGGCATATATATACAAGTGGAATATTAATTGAGCTTATGGGCACCTTAGCAGTCCCATATTACCAAATCCAGAATGCAAGGAATAGATGCATTCCTCCAAATAGGAGAATTACAAAGTAACATCATACTAACCCAGATTCCAATCACAAATCAGCAGTTACCTGAAACATATTCTCATCTCTGTTGCTACTTTGCACAGAGGAGGCTGCACCTCTGGAACTTTCACCAGTCTTCTGTTTCTTTACAGGCTTTTCTGGGGCTGTCTGTTTTTTCCTTTTTTCCTTGGCATTTAATGATAAAGAAAAAAGGGCTTACTGGAGAAGTATTAGTTTCAGTTCACACAACTAGATCTTTTCTCCACAATTATATGAGAATGGAGAGAGGGATTCCAACCCCAAATATTAAGCCTCTCTTCTACTCAATGTTACAGCAAGGCTATACATTATTTCCATTTCTACAGCATGACCTAGAATTGAGGCTTAAAATAAATCTAATCTGCTAAATAGGACAGCAAGATAAACTGGTTGGAATTAATTTTAAATTATATTTCACAATCTGTAGTTAAACTACAGATATGTTACAATTTAACTGAATTTTGGTTTATTGCTCTTCAGTTACGAGAGAAGAAACAACGTGGGCCAAATCCTCCAGTTGGTTTCATTTCTGTTCACAAAAGGAGTCCCAATTTATAAGGCTACTATCTGCCAGAAGTGATCTTACAAAAGAAAGGCTACAGTTTATTTATGGGAAAATATTTAAATAAGAATTTGAAAAGCAAAAGGCACTATGTTCCAATTATAATCACATTTATTATATCTAGAGAATATAGGCCTGAGCATAAATCTGGAAGTGGAAGGTTTTTATCTACAGAACAGTTATGAATGGGAAGGAGGTCAATTAACCTCTTTCTACAGTAGACTATGAACAGAATGTAAATCTAATTACTTACTGACAGCAGATGATTTGCATGCTGAAATTTAAAAGAACACAGAATATTAGTATCTCATTATAAAATCTATTTCGATTAGCAATCAGAATAATATTTATCATAAAAAGGCCAAATACTTAGCAAAGGCAGAAATCCATCCCTCTTATGTTCCAAGCTTGCTTAAAAAAACCCTTTGAACTGCAACAGTTCTTTGAATTAGGCTATGGTTTCCATATCCACAAAAAGAAGCACATGTAGTAAATATCAACAAATATTTATTACATAACAGCAAATCATTTTAATTTCTATTTTAATAAAAAGTATAGCTTAATTTAAGTATTTTTCTGCCAAAAGAATATTTATATAGTTCGTTTCATTTGTAGCTTTTAAACATCAATCCAAAGCCTTGGCTCTTCAGGTTATGTTTATGGTTAGTAAGATAATTCAAAAAGTGTTTTATATAAAATAATCACCGCTGTATCAGCATCTGAATCACTGCCAGATGAGCTTGAAGACACAAGTTCCTTTGATTTAGGCATTCTAGGAAGAAAAAATGCAGTGAAAAATTAGCATGTTTCCAACAAAATAGGACTCTAACAAATATGCAAGCATGCATTATCAAGTCATTCCTTCCACCACTGTGATAATCAAGCATTCAAATTCCATTAAATCAACAAAGGTAGTATGATACAATGGTTAACATATTAAACTAGGAACTGGGGTTCCTACACACCAATCCATTCACAGAAGCCCATTGGCTGACTCTCTTTATCCCACCTGCCTCATTGGGCTGTTTTTCTAGAGGAAAAATACCAAGGAGCAATTTATGGCACCTTAAGCAATAAAATGAAAGATGTGTTATATATGTAGTCTTCAACTTACAACTGCTTAGTGAAGTTATGACAGACCACCCAAAAGGGATTTACAACCCAGTTTCGAAGTTCCAATGGTATGCCTATGTGTTGCAGTTACATGATCGTATTTCTGGCACTTGACAACAAGCCTCCATTTACAGCCATTTGGAGCATACTGTGGTCATGTAACCACGATTTATATTGCTTGTGCTGAAAACTGGCATTTATGCTGGGTTTTTCGCAAAAACAGCCCTTAGCAAACAATTTCATTTAACAACCATCACACAAAAAGTCATAAAAATATGTCGGGTCACATCGTGATTCAATTTACAAGCGTCAAAAATTATGAAAGTAATGACAAGGTTCCATTATAGTTGTAAGTCAAGGATTACCTGTAATATCTAGTAAATACCAAAATAATATTTAAGGACTAGGATACCCATCTTATTTTATCATTGAGGTTGTACGAACAAGAAGGATGCAGTTAAAAAAATTTTTTAGCTGGGAAGCACAGTTTTTCCATTTCTTAAATAATGCCTACAATTCCTTCTTTCCCCCATGTTTTTCATTCTGTATTATAAACACAATGTATCTGTATGTCTCCAAAACCTACTGCATCGTTATGTGGCTGATTGTCACAGAGGATGAACACGTCCCAAAGCATCTGGAGACACACAGATACCTCACCTTTATAGTAAAGAATGAAAAAATGGGGGGGGGGGGGAGAGAGAGAGAGAGAGAGAGAGAGAGAGGGAGGGAGGGAGGGAGGGAGGGAGGGAGGGAGGGAGGGAGGGAGAATGAGAATGAGAATGAATATATAATCAGGGTATCCAGATTGACAGAACAGGTAGAGTGCAGGAGGTGAGCTTCAAGCATAAGGCTAAAAATAAAAAAGCACATCTGAAAAGAGAGTGCTAGGAAGGAACCATAGGCAAGCTTTATGCTCCCTCCACTTTGCTTGGGATATAATCTCCACTAACAGAGCCCTAAAGAAAAATACTATTTGCTTTAAGAAAAGAATGTCCTTTATACAGTACTGATTGTATTAATTTAATTTAATTTATTTAGACTTTTATACCGCCCCCTCTCCGGGCAGGACTCGGGGCGGTGCACAGCAGGTAAAATACAAATAGTACATATATCTCAATAAATACATTCAACCACTAAAACCCAAATTAACTTAATAACTGTGCTAAAAAGTTTAAAACACTAAAACCCTCTAAAAAATAGTTAGTAAAGTCGAAGTCTGAAGTCTAAACCAGGCGAGCCACGTGGAAAAAAATGTGTCTTGAGCTCCTGGCAGAAGAGGCGCAGGTCGGTGATAGTACGAATATTGGGGGGCAGGTCGTTCCAGAGAGCCGGGCCCGCCACAGAAAAGGCCCTACCCCTGGGAATCGCCAGACGGCATTAACCGGCCAACGGCACCCTGAGGAGGCCTTCCCTGTGCGAGCGGACAGGTCGAAGGGAGGTGTGTGGTAGGAGGCGGTCTCGCAAATACCCAGGTCCCCTGCCATGGAGCGATTTAAAGATGGTCATCAACACCTTGAAGTATATTATACTTTAATATAATTGTTTATATCACATGCTATCATGATGAATAATTACGACTTTATTTCCCTCTTTAGTGTTCTTGCCTGAAGAATTCTTACACTAAAGAGCACAATATTTAACTTCAGTAGTCTGATAAAGATTTTGCCTTAATATGGACTTTGAATTTTAAACCCTAACACTGTAGAATAATCACATTTGTTTTTATGAGAAAAGAAACATGCAACAGAAGACTAAGACATCAAAATTTCAGGATGACAAAGTTATAGACATATTATGATAGGAAAAAAGCATGTTTATATATTTAGAAAGAGGAACAGATTCATGGAGAAAGTTAAAGAACTGTGTAATAATGCAGAATGAAAAAGAATAACAAACAAAAATTTTGTAATTGCAAGAGTTCTTATTTTCATGCTTTCTTTTAATTGTAAAGAAAATGAAAATGATTCTACTGTACATCCCTGCAAAATATAACCTGTCATTAAAACAGGAATGCAAACCAAAGTGCCAAGTAAGTACTCTAGGACATAATAGCAAAACCATAAAACAGCAGTTAAAGTATAATTATGCTTGAGTTGTGAAGTGGCCTGCAGCACTGATGTGTAAAACACAGACAGTAATGAAGGTATACTCGTCCCACTCACAGGTTTAATGTACTTTTTGATGTGTTAAACACACGCAAGGTTTTCTTATAAAAATATTAATTCCTTAATGCAAGAGTACTTATTACTTGGCACAAATGCCTGAAAACCTTCCCATCAACATTCTCATCTCAAAAATTTCATTTTATTTCCTCTTTACTCTTCCTCCTTTTCCCCAAACATTACCAGATATGTACAGCTAATACACAAAGTCAACTGAAGTTATAAACATGTCAATCCAGCAAAGCTTAAAACCAATCCTTAAAACTGTCACGCAAGGCCTGAGCCAAATAAGGTAGAACAGCCCATGAAGAAGTAAATAACCAGAGACAAGACTGAGGCCACAATAGTTCAGTGGGTTACTCTCGCTCATTCTTTCTTAAACTTTTTTTTAACCTCACGACCCCATTTTAAAAAACTATAGCGGACCCAGAACAGTTTGTACAGATTATACTTAATATTTACCATATCAAAAATTAAAATTGATGCATTTGCTGTCATTTTTCACAAATGTTTCATGGGTTTTGGGTACTGCATTATATTCCAATGCAGGCTGGCAAATCATTTTATTTTCGTAGATCCCAGAGCTGGTTTGGGGGACACCCAAAAGCCTCCTCGAATCACCCTTTTCAAGAAACAGACCCCACGGATGGACAGAATGGCCTAGGCATTCTAGTATGATTTATGTTGATGATTTATTTAGGATTGCTTATTTAGTATCCATGACTATCACTAAGTGTTGTATCTAATGTTTTATGATGGATGTATTTTTACAATGACTATGATCATAATAGGGACACAGTGGCTAAGATGCTGAGCTTCTCGGTCAGAAAGGTTGGCAGTTCGAATCACTAGTGCTGCATAACAGGGTGAGCTCCTGTTACTTGTCCCAACTTCTGCCAACCTAGCAGTTAGAAAGCACGTAAAAATGCAGGTAGAAAAATAGGAACCACCTTTGATGGGAAGATAACAGAATTCATTCATGCCAGCCACATGACCACAGTGACATCTTCGGACAGCGCTGTCTCTGGCTTTGAAATGGAGATGAGCACCGCTCCCTAGAGTCGGGAACGACTAGCATGTATGAGGGGAACCTTGACCTTATCCTAATCTATCACTATTGTTGTATGTACACTGAGAGCTTATGCACCAGAGATAAATAACTTGTGGGTCTAATCACACTTGGCCAATAAAGAATTCTAAGTCTAAAAGGCACAGAAGGGTTTGGAAGTTGTGGGAAGGGGGCAAAGGGTCCAGTATCGAGCGAGGGCACTGAAACAACGGGCAGCACGGGTCCCCAACTGGGAGAGTGGAGGGACCACTGGGGGCGAGGCGGGGGGAGGGGGCGGCGGAAATGCCCGCCAGCACCCCGCCTGGGGGAATCTCCCCTCAGACCGGCCGGGAGGAGGCGGATCCCAGCCGCCATTTTCTCCCTCCCTTCGAATGCCTTCGCTACGCCCCCCCCCCCCCCACGCTGTCCTCCTTGCCCAACATGGCAGGTTTCGAGCCAGAAACGGGGGTCAGGCCGGGCCTCTTCCCCGGCTCCGCTCGCTCCCCACCACAGCTTCTCGTATACGGAACAACCCCTTTCTTTCCCTCCCCCCCGGCCTTTTCTGGGGGGGGGGGCACTCCTTTGAAGGCAACATGGCGGCCTCGAAAACTCCGCTGCGCGAGGCAGCCCGCACTCCATTCCCGCCTCCCTGACAGAAAGCCCGCGCGGAGGGGGGAGGGGGGAGTTAAAGGGAAGCGCGCACTCACATTCCACTCGGATTCTTCACCTCTGGTCTTTCTAACGGCTCCCGACCTCTCAGTAGTCCCAGCGATACTGGAAAAGCGGAAGTGACGTTTGTTAACCAGCCCCGCCCGCTCCTGACTACCACGTGGGTGGAGAGAAGGACGCCCGCTCAATCGCGCGAGAGACGCGCTGCAGGAGGGTGGGTGTGTTTCTTTTATCTTTCTCAAACCGTTTCTCGCTTCGCCCTTCATTAAAGCGGCCTTTCGTGATAAGGCAGTGTTTCTCAACCTTGTCACCTGGAAGATGTCTGGACTTCAACTCCCAGAATTCCCCAGCCAGCCACATCTTCCAGTTGACATGGTTGAGAAACACTGTGATAAGGCAACCTAGCGAGGTTCTGAAATTAGTCATCTGTAGGATGCACCTGCACATTTGGTACTTATTTATTTTATTAACTTTATAAATTTATACCCCGCCCTTCTCCTAAAAAAGGACCCAGGGTGGCGCACAGGCATCATTAAAATCATACAAAACTACAAAATATAAAAGTCCAAGATAGTTAAAAGCTAAGCTCTGTCTTGAGTCGTTTGGTTTTTGCCTGCTGTAAAGGCACAGCCGCCTCCGTGAGTTTTTAGGCTCTTAGTTAAGAAGCCCGCAAATGTCCATTCCTTTGTAGCTGTGTTTTGGGAATAGAGGGGACAATAGATTAACAGAGTTGGAAGGGACCTTATAAGTCATCGAGTCCAACCCCACCCACCCACCCACCCCTGCTCAAACCGGAGACCCTACAGCAGTGATGGCGAACCTTTTCTGCACCGAGTGGTGCATGTGCATGTGCTGGAACACCGGAAACCTGAAGACCAGCTGCCTGTATATTGGGCTTTTTTTGTGCTGTTTTCATGCCGTTTTTGGCTGTTTTCAGGCCAAAAATGGCCTGAAAACGGCCCAAAAAACAGTAGGAAAACTTCCTGGGTTTTGGCCATTTTCAGACTGTTTCCTGTCACTTGGGTGCCTGGGCAAACCAACTGGCCGGAAACCAGAAGAGCAGCTGACAAGGGCACATGTGTGCCCACAGAGAAGCTTTGCGTACCACCTCTGACATACATGCCATAGGTTCACTATCACGGCCCTACACCATTTCTTGAAAGTCTCAAGTGATGAAGCTCCCACAACTTCCAAGGGCAAGCTGTTCTATTGATTGATTGTTCCCACTGTCAGAAAGTTCTTACTTATTTCTAGGTTGAATCTCTCCTTGGTTAGTTTCCATCCATTATTCCTTGTCTGGCCTTCAGATGCCTTGACCTCTTCCTCTCTGTGGCAGCTCCTCAAATATTGGAATACTGCTATCATGTCTCCCCTGCTCCTCCTCTTCACTAGACTTCACAATACCTGCATCGGCAGATTTTCCACATTGTTGGTTGTGTATTGAATAAAGCACTGGGCTTAAACAGCACTCGGAGACATAGTGCAATATGCGAACTGGCCATTTTCTAGCAAATATATCTAATTATACTATTACCTTACAATTTTATATGACTAATTCCAGAGCCTTTCAGACTATATATATAATTCTAGTGGTGTCTGAAGGCTGTTAAGCACAATCTTCATCCTAGAGTTTTCTTGCAGGTTCAGAATCCTCTTTTCAGTTCAAAAAATGCCGTTTCATACAATCAAATGCTGTAACCTGGACCAATTTGGATGGCTTTCAGGTGTGCAATGTGTTCCAGCCACCTTTGCTTTAGTTTTCTGCGCAATGTTAAAAGTGGTAGGCAGTGCAAGCAATAGTGGAGTGCTGCTCCTAGAATGCGGCCCTTAGGATTGTAGGTGCTTTTCCCACATTTTCTTTGCTATTGATGCAATATCCATCTGCTACAGGATTATATCACTGCAGATGTGAGAAGAGAAATGTTCAATGACCAATGAAGCATGCTTTTCTCTGTGGCATATAAAATTAGTTTACTTGATTTTGTGGCTTGAAACTGTGGTAATAATAATAATAATAATAATAATAATAATAATAATAATAATAATAATAATAATAATAATAATAATAATAATAATAATAATTTTAATACTTATAAACCGCTCCCTCTCCCCATGGGGACTCGGGGCGGTGCACAGGTAGAATAAAAAACAGTAAAAATATACAAACAACAGTAAAAATATACAAACAATTTTAAAAGCCAAATTAAACTCAACCTGTGCTAAAATTTCCATAAAACTAACTAAGCTAAAATCTACCCAATAAAACCCCAAGACAGGGAGACTATCCCAAGCCGGCCAGACGGAAAAAGTAAGTTTTTAATTTAAGACGGAAGGAGCGGAGGTCCGTGGTCGTCCTAATATCGGGGGGAAGGTCGTTCCAGAGGGCCGGGCCCGCCACAGAGAGAGCCCTTCCCCTGGGTGTCGCCCGCTGACAAAGTCTAGTGGACGGCACCCGGAGAAGTCCCTCTCTGTGGGAGCGAATCGGCCGTGAGGATGTATGAGGCAGGATCCGATCCCGCAGATAGCTAGGTCCCGAGCCATGGAGCGCTTTAAAGATGATAATTAGCACCTTGAAGCGCACCCGGAAGACGACAGGTAACCAGTGCAGCTCGCGCAAGAGCGGTGTTACATGGGTAGACCTTGCGGTCCCCATAATTGCTCGCCGGCTGCATTCTGGACTAGCTGAAGTCTCCGGGTGCACCTCAAGGGAAGCCCCATGTAGAGAGAGTTGCAATAGTCCAGTCGGGATGTCACGAGCGCATGAGTGACTGTGCGAAGGGCGTCCCGATCCAATAGGGGGCGCAATTGGCGAACCAGGCGAACCTGGTAAAACGCCCTCCTGGCCACGGCTGTCACTTGATCTTCCATGGACAGCCGGGCATCCAGGAGGACACCCAAATTGCGCGCCCCATCCACAGGGGCAAGATGTTCGCCCCCTATGGCCAGCGATGGAGTGAGCTGGTTGAATCGGGCGGCCGGAAACCACTCGGTCTTGGTCGGGTTGAGCTTGAGTCCGTTACTTCCCATCCAGATCCGTACGGCTTCCAGGCACTGGCACATCACCGCTACGGCATCGTTGGGGTGGTTTGGGGTAGATATATACAACTGAGTATCATCAGCGTATAGATGGTACTCTACCCCAAAACCACGGATGATCTCACCCAGCGGCTTCATGTATGTGTTGAACAGGAGGGGCGAGAGGACCGACCCCTGAGGCACCCCACATGTGAGGGGTCTCGCGGTCGACCTCTGCCCCCCTGCCAACACAAATTGCGATCGGCCAGAGAGGTAGGAGGAGAACCACCGTAAAACGGTGCCTCCCACCCCCAACCCCCCCAGCCGATGCAATAGGATACCATGGTCGATGGTATCGAAAGCCGCCGAGAGGTCTAATAGGACCAGGATGGAGGAACAACCCCCATCTCTGGCCCTCCAGAGATCATCAACCAACGCGACCAATGCCGTCTCGGTGCTATGCCCGGGCCGAAAGCCGGACTGGCGCGGATCTAGGTAAGGTTCTTTACAAAGTAAACCCTGCCTCGAGTCCCTTCGGGGAGAGAGAGCGGGTTATAAATAAAATTATTATTATTTATTATTATTATTATTAAACCACTTTGTAAAGAATAGCACTTTGCATGAGAAGAATTAATCAGAAACCAGAATAAAATAAAGGGTCATATTTGCTAATCGGAATTGTACTATTTTTCATGGAAAATTAACAGGCCCTCGATCTGAACTATGGTCCAGCTTTTCTCTCTCAAGGATGAGAAACTGAATATGCAGAACATTTATCATTTGGGTCTTTGTATGACTGACCTATACTCCAAAAAGCAATCATGAGCATCTAAAATTAGAACCAGCAATCAGGTGTCAGCTGTCAGGTGTTGGAACCTGCAAGGGAACCAGTTGTCTTTTGTCCCTAAAGTGGGACTATAACTTACAGATTCCTGGTTGGTCGCTAGACCATTATATTAACCATTAGAATAAACTAGTTCTTTGTAAATAGTTTCAATGCTGAAAGTTAAGGTTCCATACAGAAATTATTGTTGAAAAATACATAGCATTATTGCTATGCTATTGGCACATGCTAACATTAGAATGTAGAAATAGTATAACGTAATAAATAACATGAAGTGATAAAGTGAGATCTGCTAATAGCATATTTATTCATTTCACATATTTGTCATAAAAACATGCTTTTAACTGGGCCATTTCCCCAGCGCACCATTTCTTAAAAGTGGTCCTAGAACCTTCTTACAGGTCCATGAATTCAGAATTATTTGCCAGACTATGTTGAAAAATAATACAGTATTAAAATCCTCTCAAACAATTGTGAGAAGTAGTGGTGGCAGAGAATTGATAAATACAAGCTATACAAACAAAAGCTCTTCTAAGGTCCTCCATGTTTAACAGCGAGAATTGATCCTAAAAGGAAAAAAATTAAGAAACACAACTTTAGACCAGAGAGACAACTTGTTCAGTACAACAGAAATATCATGAGCCATATGGGGCGAGGCCTGTTCGCAACCCACTCATGCATCCTCCTCTCCATACCCTCAGCCAAACTGCCAAGCCACAAAGGTTAGGGACCACTCTCCTAAAGTCCTGTTCCCTAAACCTATCCCAGCCACACAGTTACAACCATTCATTTAGTGACCATTTGAATTTACAATACACTGAATAAAGGGGCAACTGGTCTTCATATTTACAACCATTGCAGCATCCCTGTGGTCACATGATCCAAATTTGGTCACTTGGCAACCAGCATGTATTTATGACAGCTCTGTGAACTTACTTTGTGATTTTCCAAGCTGGCTTCCAACAAATAAAGTAAATAAGGGTAGCTAATTTAATTAGTGACCATGTGATTCACTTAACAAACAGGACAATTCGCTTAATAATTGTGGTAAAAAAGTCCATAAAATTGAAAAATCATTTAAGGGCTGTCTCTCTTAGCAACGGATGCTCTAGTCCCAATTGTGGTTTAAGTTGAGGACTATCTATATGGTGAAGCCCTAGCCAACCCTTGCAATCCTGGATGTTAAGGGTGGCCCTCCTGCTGCTGGAAGGATGCTCATCAGTTTCAGTTTAGTTTCAGTTTATTTGGATTTATATCCCGCCCTATCTCCCCAAAGGGACTCAGGGCGGCTCACAGGCAAATATAAAACAATACAATAAATACAATAGTGTTAAAATGAAATTAAATTAACTAGCCTGTGCTAAAATATAACTAAAAACTTTTAAAATCCCCTACCAAATACAGCTAAATTATTTCTAGTCTAAAATCTAGGCTAAAGTCTAAGATAAAATCTAAAATCTAAGCTCTAAGCTAGGCCAGCTAGGTGAAAGAAGTGTGTTTTCAGTGAACGGCGAAAAAGGCAAAGATTAAGAGCAATTCTTTTCAGAATCCAGTATAAATTAATAATAAACACCCAACTCGCTCATACCTCTTTAAAAATTGATTATAAGTGCAAGGAATGCTGTATATAAACATATTGTACTCTATTCCCCTCCAAACGTATTCAACGAGGGCTTGTCGAGGTTTAGAATGTTGCAAGAATGTCATCATTTATATAAGCAATCATTTAATGCGTTATCCAACCCAGTCATTTTTAATCAACCCTGTTTCAAGAAGCGATGACTTAATACAATATGTGAAACCAGCGATCTATAGTAATATACATCGCGCATCCGCAAAACATTTTTCTTCAAATAATTGGATGCGGAGAGGTCATTACACCTAATGAAAACTACATTTCCCAGGTGGCTTCACGCCTCCACGCTACGACCTAGCGTAAGTCACCCAGCGGACGAACTACATTTCCCGCCGGTCTTTTCTCGCCCGACCCAAGCAGCGCATGCGCTGCGGCGAGGCCTGGCTCCTTCACATCGCCGTTGGAACCGCGTCGGTGGATGGTGCGAACGGGTGCTTGGCGAGGCGGCTTAGCGATCGCGCGCGACGGCCAAACACTGTGACCGATAGACCGAGACCGTTTTCAACCCCGCCGCCATTTCGGTCAGCTCGGCTCCATGATTCCCATATGCCCGGTAGTCTCTTTCACCTATGGTGAGTAACGGCTTCGGGAAAGCCTGGGGGAGGGGGTGCGGAGAGGGGGGGGGGTGCGGAGAGGAGGGGGAGGGGGCGCGTCGCCTCAGCAATGGTTCCTAACGAGGCCTTTTTCTCTTCCCTCCTGCACGCCATGTCGTCGCTTGCAGTGCCCAGCCGGCTGGGGGAAGATGCCAAAATGGCCACCGGCAACTACTTCGGATTCACCCACACCGGGGCCGCCGCTCAATATAGGTAAAAGGCGCTTCGGGTCTGTGGCGGGGAGGCCAGGGGAGAGAAAGGCTGCTGACCCCGCCCCAGCCTCGTGTGGGGCGACTGTTGGTGCTAGGCGCGCGGGAGGCCGCGCGGAAGGCGCAGGCGCCGGAGAGAGACAGGCAGGCAGGTTGCTTCCGTCTCGTGCGCCTGGTCGTCCTCGCCGGCACATTTCGGAGCATTCCGCCCCCCAAAATTCAGTCAGGATTTGGGGACCGTTACTCACTACCCTCGCTCTCATTCAGCCGTCCCCCAGCAGGGAATGCAGCACAGGATGCTGTGGGGAGACTCCCGTCGCTCAATCGCATCCCATGTCCCTGTAGCTCTTGAGCAGCTTTAATGGCGACTCGAAGGCGCTTTGCTTAAATTCTCCCAAAGTGCGTTTCTTCTCACTGAAGGTCAAGGAACTTGGATCCTCTTTGGCCTTTTTGGTGTATACCTTAAATGGCTTTCCCGATTTCAACCAATCTCATAATTGGCCAAGTGTGATTGGGCGCACAAGGAATTTGTCTTCGGTGCATAAGGACTCAAGTGTACATATAAAGACAAGATACATTTGTCAAGAATCGCAAGGTACAATTGTACATATGTTGTACACTGACAAATAATAATAACATTATTTATATATGACCCTTATTACTAGCAAGTGATTGGCGAACAATCTTAGAAATAAAAACAAATCCCCACCACGAATACAACAATTTAAATGTGGAGTCCTTGGAGCTACCACCTCTGACCATCAAGCAGTAAAAAAATTGAGGAACTATAAGGAGAAAGCAACACCCCCTCCCCTCTGCCATCACTGACCGGCAAGCTACTTAATATAAATGGACGAAATCCTACTTGTAGTTCTGAAGATGTTATTTAGTTGGGTAAGGAAATGTCTACATGGAAACAACCAAGCTCCCAAGATCACTGAAGACTCCACAACTCAGCCTTGAGCTATGGATCTTTTTCTTAACATGAAAATGCACCGTATAAAATCACTGTTTCTTATACCATTCCAGGAAGAATACAATACAAAACCAAAGTTTTGTACTTTTGAAAGGTAGTCCATCCATGTATATGCTGAATTAACTTTCAGCAAGTTAACCAAATTCAGCCCACTCCCAAAATAAAAATTTTGGTCTTATAAATTATAAAAATTTTAAAGATACTTTGGAAAGACAGCTTTTTATTTGAAATAGAGTGGGACTGGAATATCATTCTTTGTCTTCCATGTATATTTTATATATATATATATATATATATATATATATATATATATAATAGAATTATTTATGTAAATATGGCTATCATTTGTATACCTCGGCAATTAGTCAGTTAAAACATTTTCTAATTGTATATTTCTAAATATCTCCATACTTGAAGTCTTAAATCACAAAAGGGGGTGGGGTGGGGCTTCTTAGAAATGTGCCTTGCTCCATCTTTATGAAAGCTTGGCAAACTGATGAATGCATCATTTATTAACTATTACTCATTTATCCTTTTGATACTGGCATTGTAAAATGATGGTAACAAACACTTTGTTTTATTTATTTATCAATCAAATTTATATAGCTAGCAATCTCATCAAAGGTGAATCTGGTTGAGGCAAAATAATCATATTGTGCCTATCCTTTCAATCAATCAATAATTTAATTTGTAAACCGCTCCCTCTCCCCACAGGGACTTTGGAACCTGTGGTGATTGCAGGATAATTTATTTTCCTGTTATATTTATAGTAATGGTGGCAATATTTTACAATACAAGTGGTATTTCCAAGTTCACAATTTTTCATGCTCAAAATACATGTGGTATGGCCAGAGTACTAATATCAGACCAAACCATTTCAAACTTCAGCCATTTTGAATTTGAACATTTATACATTTCACAAAAACTCTAAAGAGATTGGGATTGGGATGAGAAGTATCAACTGGTATGAAGTCAGCAATCAGGACTTGAAGTCAAGCCCTTCTAGTCCAATGTCTTAAGCTCTACACTACCTTGTATGTGTATATCCACAGAATTTCAAACTTAGCCATTTCTTTTTCATATGGTTTATGCATTTTATTTATTATTTTGACTTGGCACCTAATGAAGCTCACTGCATTCATTTGAAATAAATCTCAGAACTGGCCTCCTTTAGCAGATTTTTTATCTTATGTTTAGTTTAATTCATCAATTATTCATCAATTGTTTAATTAGCTTTTCTCATTTGGTTTTTCTGAAAGTTGTAGCTATATTTTGCTGCCCATATCTAAAGACATTCATACATGAATATATTTAAAAAGATTAAAATTCCATTGTTTAAATCTCATAAACAGAGATGGGTGAAATAGAGAAGCAAAGCAGAAAATACAAAATAAGAAAAAATCTTAATTCAGTGTCATTTAAAGAGCAAATAATTAAAATAATTGAAATTATGCATTAATATGCATAATAAGTAAAACACTTGGAATAATTATATAGTTTCGCAATAGTTATTTTAGAAAGAAAAGGGCAGTATTTTTTTTCTCTCTCTCTCCATTGAGATTCACTGAATTTTATGGGCAATTGCTAAGGTGAAGCCTGAAAATGAATGACTTCTAGAGACCCAAGAAATTACTTAGAGTAAATTATATATTAAAATCTGATATCCACAGTAAAAGAAAAGTATCTAAATAATCTTGAACATGCAATGTGGTAGATTCTGGACCATGTAGTCAGATGAAAGTATCATGATTTTAAGTTATAGTTGGGTAAATACAATGATAGCATTAGTAATTTCACCTTAGTTCATAAAGTTTTCTTCATGTACATTTCAATATATTTTTAAGTTTTGAATTTGAGGTAAATTAAAGGAAATTGCCTTGTATCTTTTTTTTATCTGAATGTTGACAAAACTTTACATTTTTTGTTTATGGATTTTAGAAATATAACACTTTTACTTCTAATATAAGATTAGAAGTGAAAGTGTTAAATAGTATTTAACAGTTGATCCTGAGAATATTTACAGTAAACATGTTTTATTTATTTACTTACGTTTATGTTTTTACTCCATATTTTACTCCAGACCGTATGCTTTTAGCTAAAAATAATCTGAGCCTGAAAACAGCTTTTGTTCACACACAGAGGATTGTTCATTATGCAATAAAATAATCCATTCCTAATTAGTAATAAACAAATATGTGTTAATCACTGTAGTAATTTCTTCTGGTTGCTTGTTCTAATTACCAACAGCTATTAAAATAACTAGGAAATCATTTGGTTAAAATAAACAAAAAGTTAATATGTTTCTATTGGTTTTATAACTGTTTTCTTGGTTTATTACTCACTTAACAAATTGAGATTTATTCTTTGGTTATGATTCTTGACTTTCTGCGAAGTGACAAACTAGAAATTTATCTTTGGAGATAAAGCTACTTGATAATTACCACTTTGGCGTAGCTGCTTCTAGTGCAGCAACTATTGAGCAATATATATTTCTTGGCTGGTATTCATTAGTCTTAATTATGGTGTATTATTGAATTCAAACTGACCAAAAATAGATCCTGGATTTTTGTTTGATTTCCTCTTTGTTTTAAAATTTTGCTTTTCATAGACTTCTGAAAGGCTTTGGAAGAAAGGACATAAAAGTTATGTGTTTAAGGAACATTCTGCACATCTTTGAATTCTGGCATTAAAATTGGAATGCTGCCTTTGTATTTCTGAAAATAATATGGAAAACTTACTGTATACCTCCTTTGATCTGGTTTTTGGTGTCTATCACAGAAAAGGAAGAAAATTACTTAGAATTCTGTAGGAATTGGAGACTTTCATATTAGAGTACATGAATATTCTGTTCCATGTATAAGAATCCAGTGGATATTTTTTCCAATCATTAAATTAAAATTTGGATTTTCAGGTTGGCAAAACTTCCCAGTGCATGTTTCATTTATTAGTGTACAACCCAAAATTCTTTTTCCAGTTCCATAATTATTAGAAAATTGCTATTGTTAATAGATTCTCCTTGTCATCTAATTATATTATGCTGACAGTTTAATCAACTCAATTCCTCGTTACAGATAATCCTTCATTTACAACCAGTCATTTAATGATCATACAAATTTACAATGTAATAACAAAGCATGTGACATAAAACATTGCATTGACCTCTTTCTCCATTGTGGTAATGTGATCGTGAACTGGGTGTTTGGCAACCTGTTTGCACTTGCAGCCAGTTGCCAAGCGCCCCACAATCTTGCGATCGCCATTTCAGTCTTCTCTGCTAGCTTCCTCAGAAAGTCAGTGGGGAACCTGGCAAGAAAGGTTGCAAGCAGCTGCTGCCTGCTAAAGAATTTTCCCTCCCATCCATGCATGGTGAGGGGGATTGGACAGGTATGAATAGAAACCTGTGTGCTGGGCTGGAGAAACAAAGCTTGCAATTCCTGCATTTTTGTCCAACCCAGTGGACAAGTTCTCTTCCATTCACAGCAGGGAAGGGAACTTCTCAGAAGGATTGCAGAAACAGATCAGGTCCTGTGGATCAGAGCTGTCTCTGCAGCCCCTCAAAGGAGTTCTTCTCTGCACAAGGAGGTAAGGGGAACTCCTTCAAACAGCTGCAGAAATGAAGCTTGGCTCCTGAAGATTTGAGCTTCATTTCTGCAGTCTGCTGTAGGCATTTCTTTCTGCCCAGAGGGAGGGCAAAAAAAAAATGCAGGTAGCTCTTTTTTTTTGTCGCTTAACAGCTGTAACTGGACAAGCTGGAATTGTGTCCCTTGAAGTTGTTATACAAGCATCTCACTTAACAATTGCATTGTCAAAAGACTAAAATTCTGGTTCTAGTTTTCATAAGTCAAGGACAATTTGCATATATTCTGAATTTTGTACTGGTAGAAAACAATTATTGATTTTGATTTAGGGTTTTTTGTTTCTCAGATAGGTTCGAATTTGAATTTCTCAGAATTACTTAGAAGAAACCTTAGAAAAAATGTACTTAGATGACAGTTCTTTATGCAGTTAAAGCACAGTAGGAATTACATTCAGAAGCACAAGGTAGATAACCTTGGGGTAATATAAAATGGCTGTTGGAGGGAAAGAGTTTGAATGTTTGGTAGGACCCTTTCTGGGAACCAAAAATGTTTTAAGAGCCTGCTTACTCCCACACGGAACATTTGTGTTATGTAACAATTCATTCTTATGTTTTGCCTTATGCTGAAGGAAAAAGGAAAGATTCAAGGTCCTGTGATTCCACAATTGGCTTGTTTGTTTGCTTTTACATTCTTGCAGCATGGTGATACAATGCATTAGCCATTGGCACCCCAGGCTCTTGTTCCTGTAGGTGGATGGGAAAGATCATTAAGCAGATTTTCAAAGAACAAGAAACATGTTAGATGTTTTTTAAAAAATGTCTGTTTGGTAGATAGATGTATTGTTGCTTTACATATGTTACTGTTCTTGTTATATATAGTACTTTATTTTTCGTGCAAGAACTCAAAATGCATTAGACCTCAAATAATGCAGGAAGTTAATTTAATTATTGCTGTATTCTTCCTGAATTGTTTTTAAGTAAATAAATTGTTGCTTTGCTGGGTTCATTGTTATGAATTGTATTTCTATAGGTAGCTGAGGATGAAAAAAGCACACTTCATTGTTACTGTTTGTGGATTTTCTGAGTAGAATCATATTTCTTGCAAATAATATCAGTTTTCTTCTGGAACATCGTGATTTAAGAGTAGTTTGGCAATTTTTTAAAGATTAGTTTACAAGACTATGTTTGAATACAGATAGTCTTTGCTAATTGGGACCTAAAGATGTAACTGAATGTGAGAATGTCATTAAGGTGGAGGGGGACATAGATGCTGAGTAGAGAACTGATCAGATAAAAGAGAAGAAAAGAGCCTGCATTTGAATGATTGGTAGAGAATAAAACAATTCCCTTTTATCGGTGCTTCTGTCAATTTAGACATGTTGCAAGTACAGAAAAAAATATCAACTTTCTTAACAAACTGAGCCCATATAACATTTGCCTTTATTATTTATACTGTTTATAGGCTGCCCAACAGCTCTAATACTTTAATACAAGAGTACAGAAGCAGACTTGCTTGGAATGGGTAGCCCTAATAAATTTAATAAAATGAATAATTAAATGAAAATATTTGTTAACATAAATAGCCCATGGCCAATATATATCACGGTAGAAAATCAGGAAGATAAAGTGTAAGTGAAATAGCGAATTCTAAATAGTAGTATAGTGGTAATACTGGTAAAGACTCTTAGTTTTAAGAATTTCAAAGTGAAAGATCTTGCAAATTCGATCACTGGCTCTGTATGATGTTGCAGAAGCAAAGGGAACAGATTTGCTAAAACAAAAATGGTAACAGAACCATACGTGCCTTAGAGAAAAAAATAGTGCTAAGGCTACTCACTCTGTGCTATAACAAAACTTATTTTTATTAAATAAACCACTGCAAATATTCTCTTACTGAATTTATTTGGGTATTATACATGTGCTTAAATACTGTAAAAAGAATATAAAGATATATTGTGAATCAGCATTAGGTGATTCAGCATAATGACTTACTATATTTTGATGTGTGGTCAGGATCTTTGTGCACATTTTATTACTTTTTTCTAATGTGACATAGATTGAGATTAAAAGGTTGAATAAATTTGTATTGTATAGTTCTTGCAAATCTGCTATTCAGAGTCGCCAAGTTTGTTGAGAGGGGAATAAGGAAGGGTGGGCCTCCTTAGGGTGCTGTCCGCCGAACAATGCCGGCAGGCGACTCCCAGGGGAAGAGCCTTCTCTGTGGCAGGCCCAGCCTTCTGGAACGACCTGCCCCCCGACCTCCCCACAATCACAGACCTTCGCCTCTTCCGTCAAGCACTTAAAACATACTTCTTCCATGTGGCCGGCCTGACATAGCTATGTATATTATTGTATTTTTAGCTGGGTTCTTAAATTAAGTTTTAGCACGGGCCAAATTTATTTAATTTAATTTTAAACTTATTTGATGTTTGTATATTTATATTTTTATTTTCTTATTCCCGTGCACCGCCCTGAGTCCCATTTGGGAGAGAGGGCGGTATAAAAGTACGAACAAATAAAATAAAATAAATAAATACTTTGTTCTTGGAACTGAATAGTTAATTCTTAGTTATATTATTAAACAAATCCATAATCACCAACTTGTATACAAAAAATTAAGAGCAGGTTCCTATGTGCAGGATTACTTATTAGATGTAGAATGCTGTATGATTCTGAAATTCCCTGATGGCTTACATAGTTAAAATGAATTAATTGCAACACTGCATGAATTTCATGCTTACCTGAAATATGTGTCCCTTTCAGCTGTATGATTCTGTGAAGTTTGTCCATTGTATCTCATTCAGTCCTTTTGGAAAGCTGCATTCTTCAATCTGAAAAAAGAAAATTATGAATTTGATGTTATTGGTGTATAATATGAATGTATTATATGTGACTGCCTTTTAAACTTTTAATAAAATTTAATTTATGTGGGTTTTACCTTATAAATCGAATTGAACCTTTAGAATTTCCGCTTCTTAAATTCAATTCTCTGAAGCTAATTTTAAAGGATAACTAGGAATCAGTTCCTTTGGTAGATACACTTTCATTAATGGATGTGCATGATATCACTTAGTATGTACTTTATTAGATACAGTAGATCCATAATACTGAATTTTTAATTTGACCTTTCTCAGATTTACTTAGACTTGGACAATTTAAGAGCATATTTGCTGGGTATTAAGTTTCATTGCTACACAGTGATACTTCTTGGCCTCTTCCTATTACAGCCAACAGCCGGCTTCAGGAGTAGCTTATTCCCATCCAACTACAGTTGCAAGCTACACTGTTCATCAGGCTCCTGTTGCTGCCCACACAGTTACTGCAGCCTATGCCCCAGCAGCAGCAACAGTTGCAGTAGCCAGGCCTGCTCCAGTGGCTGTTGCAGCCGCTGCAACAGCTGCAGCCTATGGAGGATACCCTACAGCTCATACAGCATCTGATTATGGTTACACACAGAGACAGCAGGAAGCGCCTCCACCGCCTCCACCAGTCACCACACAGAATTACCAGGTATATATATGGATAAAGTATCATTCACTAATAGTGCTGTTCAATTTTTTGTTTAACCATGATTTATTGACTAACAAAGAATTTACTTGGTTTGGTTTTCATGCTGGTACCTATTTGGTACCTATTTCATTGTAATTTTATTACAATATTATTACAATGACAATAAAGATTATTATTATTATTTGGCTTCAGGCTTTAGTGGCCATTTTTTAAATTTTATTTTATTATTCAATTTATACACCGCTCCTATCTCCATCAAGATGGACTCAGGGCGGTGTACAGGAAATTAAAAATCACACCAACAAATAACAATAAATACAATGATATTATTAAAATGAATTAAATTAGGTAACCTAGACAACAGATTTCCTGATGTTTTACCAGCAAATATGGCTGCAATCTTTACAAGCACGATGGTCTATTATGCCGACCATAGGCTGTTGAAGTAGGAACTGATTGGACTCCTATCTTTATAGCCAGGTGTCCTGACTTCTATATGATCTTTAGCCAAGCTGATTTCTGATTGGTAGATTGGTGAGGACTGGTGTTTCCCATAGAAATGTCAGGAAATCTGTTCTCTAGACCACAGTCACTAAACTCTGAAGTCCAACACTGCGTAACCAAGAATTGTATTTATACTACATATTAAACTATAGTACTGTATTTTATTTTATTTATTTATTTTTCATATTTTATCATTTCAGTGGGTAAAATCATAAAATGTACAAAGTCCAAACAGTTCTCAGCCTCAGATATTTTTTATTTTAATGGCTAAATATGTAATGTAGATATGCCTGGGAATTTGCATATAGTATATTTCTAATAAGTAACTGGAAAGCATAAACCTCAGAATATCCCTTTTGAGCATATAAACTTTATAGCAGAGAAAAGCTGAATTATATATTTATACAAATTTTGTTGGTCGCTTATTCTCATTTTGCCTATTGCTGATTTTTAAACATTTTGTGTAGTTTTGATCTAGTATTGCCCTTATTTCTATTCAATATTTATTAAAGTTCTAGCTACCGCAAGTTCATGTATTAATAAAAAATATAATTTGGGGGAAATGACTTTTTACAAAGTACACATAATTCTCAAAAGGTTTGATCATGTCCTTCAAAACTTTAACCAATTATTTCAAATTGTAGCTTAAAATATTGAAAAATTGGCTATTAAGCAGTCTTAATGGGAATTAATGTTGAAGGCTTTTAATAATGCAGTGAAATATACATTACCAAATCTTGAACTCAATCTTATATTTACCTTGTCTAATATTTTCAGAAAATGTATGCTTTCTCAAAAGTTCTGATCCTTTACTTTACTTTGATTAAAATAATCAAAATGATTCAGTAGTAATCTGTGGCTTAAATCCTAGGATAATTAATGTAATTTAAATTTTATGCAAGGAAATTTTATCCTTCCCTCTGCGTAATCCTCAAAGTATTTAAAAAGCAATGGTTTACTTCTGTTTTCAAAAGCATAAAATTGGATTGGAAAATAGTTGAAAGAGGAGAAGTAACCAAATTTAGTCTTGGATTCAAAATTAATTCCAAAAGGGAAAACTTCCTGTTTTAGGAAGTTTTAGGAGAGTTTCACAAACCTTGGAAGAATTTTTTTAGGATGCACATGAGCCTGTAAAGATTCCCTCATTTAAATTCCATTATGGCAGTTAATTTACCTTACAACTGAAATTCACAAACAGGGTCTTCATTTTCCCCCCATAGGACTCCTATTCCTATGTTAGATCTACTGCTCCAGCTGTAGCTTATGACAGTAAGCAATATTATCAGCAGCCAACTGCAACTGCAGTGGCAGCTGCTGCCCAACCACAGCCGTCTGTGGCTGAATCATACTATCAAACAGGTGAGTTGCAAATCCTTTTGTTTTTAATCTTATAATTTTTAAAAGTCTAAACATTGTAAAAACTAAATAATAGTTTATTGAAGGGATTTGGGACTAAGTCTAATTCCTTCCTCAACCTGCTTGGGCACAAGTCTGGGATTAAGACACTTGTGAAGCCTTTGTCATTTTTAAAAAGTATTATATTGTTGGCTTTTCTGGGTAGTTATGCTTTGTTTTGTTATATTTTTAACTATGTTTTACTGATATATTTGATATTTTGTAACCGCTTAGGAGTTTTTGGGAATTGGGTAGCCTTAACAAATCTGATAAATAGAATAGCACTTAGATTTCAGAGTGCTTTACAGCCTTCCCTACGCAGTTTACAGAGTCAGCATATTGTCGCCAACAATCTGGGTCCTCATTTTACCAACCTCAGAAGTATGGAATGCTGAGTCAGTCTTGAACTGCTAAGAATCGAACTGCTGGCAGTCAGCAGAATTAGCTTGCAATACTGCGTTCTAACCACTATGCCATCATGTCTCTAATAATAGTCGTTTTAGTGGTTCAGTTATTCATTTATTTCTTCACTTGTATAGCCATTATAGCTCATGATGACTCTGAGCTATGTACAAACAATATAAAAATAACTAAAAGTACATGTCAAAGGAGCAGGATGCTAATCAGTAACAGCGTTCCATGTACCTTTGGCATTTAGTCATGCCAGCTAAATGACCATGGAGATGTCTTCAAAGACTTCAGCTTTGAAACGGGGCACCAGCCCCTAGAGTCAGGAATGACTAGCACATATATGCGAGGGGAACCTTTACCTTTATCTATCAGTATGCTATCCTCCTCCTTTAGAAATGGGCTTACTTAACTCCTAGGGCCCAAGTGAGCAGCCAGATTTTAAAGATTTTACAAAAGGCCAGTAGAGTCAGCATTCTAAATCTTAGCAGTAAGCTGTTCCACCAGGTGGGAACTGTGAAGGACACTTCCTGAGTCCCATCAGATGGCATAGCTTGGTAGAAGCGACCACGAGGATATCTGCACTTATTTTTTCTGGTAGTTTCATTTTCCCTAGCTGAAAGATGTGTTGTGGCTGAAATGGCAGCGGTCACATTAGAGTTACATTAGCATTTAAAAAAATATAAATATTCTCAGAAACAAAGTAATAATTTATGCCTTCTTTATTCCTAGACCAGTCCTAGACCAATTTTTACTACTTTAAAATTTCCATAAATTAAGAAAGCTTGTAACTTCCTTAAGCAGAACGCATACTCAGAAAAGTGTATAACTATTCATATGTTCATATTTTGAGGATGAATAGTTCGCAGTCTCTTAATTGACACCTGAGTGAATTTAAAATATACTGTGACCAAAGTATTTCATTCAGTCTTCTTTAGAAGATCAGTTCATTAATGTAGTGCCGTGCTGATAATTTCCAGCAGGTTTCAAATTTATTAATATAAGGAGTATGCCATCCTAACCTTAAGTTAGTATAATCAATCAAATTATATGCCTTGCTAAATAAAAGTTGTTACTGCAAATAGCTTGATATTAAGTAAGATATATTAAAAAGTACTAGTTATAAACTTTATATTCTCTTAGACAGTTTGCGATCTGGTTGACAAGTACAATAAAATCTTCAGCTACATAAACTTTTAAACCATAGGACATCAGCCTTTTCTGCAATTGTGCCTGTGCTATTTTGTAGCGGTGTATTTCTTTTTCTGAAAGGTATGCTAGATGTTATAAAATATATATTTATGGACTCTAAAGATAAAATAGGATTTTATTTTAGTAATAAGATAAAAAAGTAAATTGCTTTTTAATATTACAGCTTGGAGAATTCTTGATTTTAATGTGTAACTTTTTTTTTTTTTTTTGGCTCTTATCTAGCTCCAAAGGCTGGTTACAGCCAAGGAGCTACTCAATACACTCAAGCCCAGCAAACTCGGCAAGTAACAGCCATAAAACCAGCCACTCCGAGTCCAGCTACTACTACGTTCTCTATATATCCAGTATCTTCCACTGTGCAACCAGTTGCTGCTGCAGCAACTGTGGTTCCTTCATATACCCAAAGTGCCACGTATAGTACAACAGCAGTTACATATTCCGGTGAGTAATGCCTAAACAGGACAGGTGTATAAAATGGAGAAGTCAAAGCTATAAAAATATTGCATTGACATATCTGAGTTTTGTAGAAAAACTAGACTTTACATTCAAATTACATTGTTCAGATTAATTCTGTGCATATTTAAGAAGCGAGTTGGATTGTGTCAGGGCCTTCTTTACGATAATTATGGGATTGCAGCTTTTAGATTAGTTAGGCCCTGATATGACTTGGTAAAAAACAAGAAGACAAATTCAGATTGGCATAGCTTAATCCATATATGGCATGCATACCTATTAAAAGTTATAGTGGTACACATGATGAAAAATGTCTTAGATAAATATAATATATTCAATATATTATGTGTAAATTATCTTAAAAATTGCAAGTCACTATGAAATTAAACTTCACTATAGCAATGTTTTTCCCTCTGAAATGAGGTTCTCCCAGAAACCTCATTGGTTTTCTCACCCTGTTATTTGAAAAGCCTTGAAGATGTGGCTCTTCATCCAGGGAGAATAAAAGACATTTTGTGTCTGTCACTCACCATCTTTTACTTTCTATTTATTAGTTATTCCCTTTGAGTTAGTTGTTATGAGTGACCCAAGGTCATTGACTTATAAATTTTGATAAATTTATGGCTTATAAATTTTGATAAGTAAATTACCAACTTTTTGTGTAATATATTAATGTTGAAACACTCTTTTAAAGATGAAACCTTTCTTAACAAATGCTATATTAATGCTGAAACGTACCTTAAAAGATGAATTGTGGATTGCATCCCTCATAAATGTAACCTGAATTTTCTGTTGTTTAAAGGTACATCATACTCGGGTTATGAAGCTGCAGTTTATTCAGCTGCATCATCTTACTATCAACAGCAGCAGCAGCAGCAAAAACAAGTGGCGGCAGCAGCAGCTGCTGCCGCTGCAACAGCTGCCTGGACAGGAACCACCTTTACTAAAAAGGCACCATTCCAAAATAAACAACTGAAACCAAAACAGCCTCCTAAACCACCACAGATCCACTATTGTGATGTTTGTAAGATCAGCTGTGCTGGACCGCAGGTATCAGTAATTTTTTTTTCCACTGAACTTTAAATGAAACTATATCTATATTGGAAGTATTCAAGGAGGTTTAAGAAGTTACAGTCTTCAAGGGTCTTTCAGTTGCAATAAATTACAATTTTTTCTCTTTAGTACAAATAGTAATTGTATTCAAGGCATATTGTGTTCAAATCTGAAAAACGTCATGTGACTTGCTCCATCTACACCATGGGGACTTGTTGAAATACAGAGCATAATACAGACTTCTGGAATGCTTTTGTTTAAGCAGAATCTGTTATTAAAACTTAGATTAAGCTCTGATTTCATTGCATGACAAAGTACTGCAGGATTATAGTTTTGATGGGTTCTCAGACACTGTATTTTGATCAAAACAGCTTCTCTAGTTTTTATTTCAAAACTGAAGGAAGCAGGAGAAGATAAATAAACTGTCCAGAGTTGTGTTCTTTATAGCAGATGTCAGTCTAAATTGTATCTAATTTGTTAGAACAGTGTCCTTGGATATTGTAACTAGGACATAACTTTGAAAAAAAACCCTGAAGAATGCAGTCCCTTGTAATCACAAGCTTGTTTAAACAGAAGAACCTGCTTAAAGAGGCATTGGCGAACATCTAATGGAAACTGAAATTAAGAGAAAGAACTTATACGTAATGCATAGGAAACCTGAGCATAAATGGTCATACATATCTTGCATCATGCTTTCCATTGTCCTTTTTGCCGCTAGAGATCCAAGAATACAAGGGAAACTTCCACATACAGCATATGCTCCAAATTATCTACATGCCTACAAACAAATATTAAGATTTCTGCCAGTTGTCTTAGTAATTGCCCAGAAGAACAACAAATTGTTATGACATGCATCAAGGTTATATGGAAATCTTATACTCCATAGTGGAATGCCATCAAAGAGAGAACTGCCTGGTATCTGTATCTGTAAATCTGCAAGATAATTGCTTCCACAAATATGCCACTCAAGCTCATTTCTGTGAGCCTGTTATCAAAGCATGGCTCTTCCTTTCAGTATATTTTAAACTTGAATTGCTGATAACGTATGGCCCATTTCACATCTCATTGGATACATATTTCGGCTTGATTGATCTATCTACTGATAAGTTCTCCCTCCCTAGAAAAGGAGAGCCATCTGAACCCACCTGCAGACTTTACAATATATTGTGTATCAACAGATAGAAAAACAATTTCATATCATTTTGGGAGGATGTAATTTTGGACAGAGATTGTCTTTCCATAGACCTAAAGTCAGTCTGCATTCAGTGATGCTAATTGAATGGGTGCTTTCTAGTGGCACTATTCTGGTATATATCACTGTCAGACGCCCTCTTCCACAAGAAGAAATGGAAAGACTGGAATTTGCATGGCAGTGCTTTTTCTATAATAGACAAGCACCCAGGTTTCATGCAAAGTAGGTGCAAAAGTCTTTCGGACTTCTCATAAGATGCATCTCTGTGTGTGTAATTTCCATTCTGTCATGTCTGATTCTCGGACAAACCCCTGAAGTTTTTTCTTGGCAAGGTTTTTCAGAAGTGGTTTGTCCTTGCCTCCTTCCAAGAGCTGGGAGAAAATGACTGGCCCAAGGTCACCCAGCTGGCTTTCTGCTTAAGATGGAACCAGAACTTACAGTTGCACAGTCTCTAGCCTATTGCTTTGCTACATCAAACTGGTTTTTGTGTCTATTTATATATACAAAAATATGAGTAATATTTTACTACATTCAAATATAGGCTATTAAGAGTCAAATTTTGTCATTCTGAAGGTTAGGATTGGCACATTCTCACAATAACAATTGCTAATGTTACCATCTTAAGTGATTGGGTGGTTACATGCTATAAGATGTAAATTCCTGCTATTACATTTTCTATACTGCTAAACTAAACTATCTAATGAAATTACACAAACAATAACGATTCTTTTTAGAACATTTCAGCAAGTTTGGACATTAAAAGTCACAACGTTATAATACAAATTCTGTACTCTTTCAAACCTAAGAATTGGCTCATTTTGTTTACATAAAACGTGGAATAATATAACAAATGTACTAATCTCTTTTGTTTGATATTTTAGACTTATAAAGAACATTTGGAGGGTCAGAAGCATAAAAAAAAGGAAGCAGCATTGAAAGTATCACAGAACACCACTAGTAACAGTGCTTCTTCTCGTGGGACTCAGAACCAGTTGCGTTGTGAGCTCTGTGATGTGTCCTGCACAGGAGCTGATGCTTATGCTGCTCATATTCGCGGAGCTAAACACCAAAAAGTAGGCCTTTCCCCTTCTTAATTCTTTTTTTTTATAGATTTTTAAAGTCAATTTTACACATTCAGCAATATAAATTTATTCTTTTTGTTTGTTTGTTTGTAAAAGTTTTATTGGTTTTAAAACATTTATGGGAAAAGGGTATATAGGTACATAGAAAATTTTGGTAGCTCCCATGCTGGTAGTAGAAATCCCCCCAAATCTCACAGATTTACAATTTTAAATATAACATGCAAAGGATAAGCATAAACAGAATTCTTACTTTATATCAACCGTGTGTTCAATCATTTCTTTCTTTGCCATTTTCTATTATATTGACAATTACAATAATATTTCAAATACAATTACTTTTCTTACCTGAGCCTTTTCGATATTGCTCCCTCCTCCTTGTCCCCAGGTGGAGGCATAGCCCCCTCCGTTCCCATATCTTGTGTCTTGCTGCCCTTTCCCCCGCCTCCGCTATCTTTATCTTCTAGAAGGGAAGAATGTTTTTTAATAAAGGCTTCTGCCTCATTTACTGTCTTAATCCTAATTCTGCTTCCCTCCCAGAAAATCAACATTCCCTCTGGCAATAACCATCTAAACCAAACTCATCTGTTATAGTTTCTTTGACAAGAAGGAATATTTCCTCCTGGTCTCTCTTATTTTTTTCGGAATTTGTTTTAGAATGGTAATTTCTTTATCTTGAAATATAAATTTATTCTATAAGCAATGCATGTTTATCAATTTTGTTAATTTGATATATTAACTATTTTTATTAATGGTTCTAGGTGGTTAAGCTGCATA
Organism: Rhabdophis nuchalis; assembly: GCA_039707465.1. Taxonomy (NCBI): domain Eukaryota; kingdom Metazoa; phylum Chordata; class Lepidosauria; order Squamata; family Natricidae; genus Rhabdophis; species Rhabdophis nuchalis. The sequence goes on from CM077644.1 coordinate 228,184,315, forward strand.
CTAAACTTGGCAAACCCATTCCTTCAACTGAACCAAATGTTGTCACCCAGGCTACATCAGCAACATCTTCTTCTAAGCCAGCAGCTGTATCTTCAAATATCGCAACTAGCAGCAACACTGTGAATTCTTCCGTTACATCTTTGGCAGTGAAAATTCTTACTCCTTCTGCCAATGTACTGCTTAGTACAACATCAAACAACAAATCTACAATTGTTCCAACTAACATTGCTGTAAAAAAGATATCTACACCCAAAATTAACTTTGTTGGCAAGTATAGAGGTCTTTATTGTTAAATTTATTTTTTAAAAAATAATACCACAATACATTCATTTATATGTAACTATAAAATTGCAGTACATTTTATTTGAGAGCCAAATTGGTATTAGGGGAGTTAAGGTAGCAGGCTAGAAACTGGGAGATCATGAGTTCTAGTCCCACCTTGGGCATAAACCATCTGGGTGACCTGACTTTCTCTCAGTCTTAGGAAGGAGGCAAAGATAAACCACTTCTGAAAAATCATGAAGGGAGTTATCCGGGTAGTCTCTGAGAATTGGACATGATTGAATAGGCGGACAGTTTTTAACTGCTGGTGACTGGATTTTTGAATAAGGTTCTTTAATTGGACAGATATTTTCCATTTATACCTTTTCCAGAAAGCTTGATAATTTTCAAAATTGCTAATTAAGTGTTGAAATGTTAATTAAATGCCAGATTTAATAGCCTTAAAAGTTGACCTTTCTTCTTAAAATGTCTTAGCTATGTAGGAGTCTCAACTTTAAATTTACTTTTTAAATTCTAGCCTTGTTAAGTTTAGAATTTGTAATTAGTAATGGAGTTTAAAGATCACTTGGTCCTCTCTATAACTGGTCTCCTTGAGGCTTGATCCAGCCTTTACATCTCTGCAGTGAGCTCTCCAAGGTCCTGATAGAACCTTGTAGAACTGTTTGGAGTTTAATTATTCATCTACATCTCTTATTTGTAGATTTCCCCAAAATTCCACAGCCAATGTGGATGTTGCTGGGAATTTTATAAAGCTATACATTTGGAGGGCACCAAGTTCCAGAAGGCTGTTCAATCTATAGAAACTGATGAGAACTGGGTTGCAATCCTCAGCCAGGAAAAGAGATTCCAGAGCAATAGCTTTCCATGTGTGTCATTTGGACAGCAGATTTTCAGCAGTTGATATAGCTATAAATGATGTTTGGACAACTCTTTTATTTGCTTATTGTATTTTTTAAATATCTGAATTAATAATCTCCAAATAATTTACAATAAATATATAAAAACACAAAACTAGCTAAGAATGAATAATCAGAATGTAAGTTTCTATGTTGCAGGGCAACTCAAACAAAGAAGCACTGTGGGAAGGATTATTGTAGGCGATGGTCATTTTCCTTTTATACTATTTTATATTAGGTGGCAATAAATTACAGACAACAGGAAGCAAAGCGGATGAAATGAAAGCTGTAGAAAATATCAAGACTACCCCTATTGCCACAGTACAAATGCAGGAAGTTAAACCAGATCCCTCTGCTGAACCTGTAACTTCTACGGCTCTTGCTGCTTTGCAAAGCGAAGTCCAACCTGTTGGTCATGACTATGTAGAAGAGGTAATATTGTGAAAACTAAATCCAGACATATCACATAGCATAATCTAAATAAAGGTGCATTAGCTAGCATAAATATGTTAAAATTTGCAGAATTGAAATCACAGAATCTTAGTATTTAAAGCTGAGCTATTATTGATGGTTACTTAAATATCCCCTTATTTGGATCTAGCTTCATAAAAATTAGTTGGCAATTAGTTGCCAAACATTAGTTTGGCATTTGAGAAAAAAATTCTTAGCAATTTAAGATTGTTTAAGATATGGAACTTTCTTCAAAATTGAATAATTAGAATTCATATGCAAGGCACCATGTATTGGTATACTGTGCTTCTCCCAAAATATGATCCATCCTGAAAAGAAGCCCTATCATGTTTTTAAACACATGTGCTCTACCCCCCAAAATTAGCTCTACTTGAGACCCCAGCCATCCCAAGATGCAGGGGTGGGGCTAGGCGCACATGTAAAAATGAAGCTAGGGTGGGAATAGGGGATGGAGCTGCCCTATTTACCAGGCTTTGCACACCCCGACACCTGCCTCACAGGCCCTCTTCTACGGCCACATGCCACTGCTTGCATGTGTCGTCCCCACCCTCCATTTTGCTATTGGGCTTCCAGAAGGCCCTCTGCAACCAAGAAACGAGGGCTGAATTGACAGTTTTTGCCATCAAAGGCTTCCGGAAAGCCCTTTGCAGCTGATAACAGAGCTCTGGTTCAACCCAGAGCTCCTTTCTTGACTACAGATGCTGTATGGAAAGCCTCTGAAGGCAAAATAGAATCCAGGGGAATACCGCGCGTGTCAATCTGGAGCCTGTTTCTCAGCTGCAGAGAGCTTTTCGAAGGCTCTGATAGCAAAATGGAGGCCACGGCCAATGTGTGCAAGTGGCGGCAAGCAGCCGCAAAAGAAGTGGGACAGCAGTGGGCTCCTGCTGGGTGAGGCTGTTGCTGCCGCCGCCATGAAGTAAGTCAGTAATAGACACCACCCCCGAAATGAAGCCCTATCCATTTTTTCGGGGGTCAAAAGAAAATAAGACCAAGTCTGTATATACTGAAATGTGGTAGAATTTTTAACTTTTGAACGTGAAAAATGGTGCAATGTTAGACAGTCTAGTAATAAATACTTGTTCTTAAATTGTACAGTGCAGATATAGTAATATTTTTGTATCATTCACATTTATGGTAATAGTTACATTTTACATTAATGTGTCAGAAATATTCCTCTGCTGCATTTGTATCTGTCTAGTGTAATTGAATATTAACATTAAGAGAGGAGAAAGAAACTAGTTTGCCATTTAGGTTTTCTAAATAACTGCCCTCATTTCAAAGTTGCATTGGCAGAAATGGGTTAACATAAGTTATAGTGCCTCTCTGTTTGAACAAAAAAATCCAACTGAATTGGGTTATTTCTATATTTTTTGAGAGGATGACTCTGGATAATTCACATTGAATTTTGCCTTAAAAAGCAACAAAATCTATAACATCTTAGAGGAGTCAAATTCCCTTACCTGGAAAGTGCTACTCGGCCTATATCATCCAGCAGACTGAAGATTGATGTATATTATTAAACAGACTGATTAAAAAAGTAGAAATGCTTTTGTATTTTGCAGGGGAAGATAGTTTTGTGTTGATAGATTTCTCCCTTCTGGGCTAGTAGGGAGTCCTTGAACTCAGTTGTTACCTTGAAAACATTTGATTCAGGCTTGTAATGACATGATAAGAAGTAGCTGTAGCTGATAACTACTTTTTCTTTCTTGCAAAGGTTCGAAATGATGAGGGAAAAGTGATTCGTTTCCATTGCAAACTTTGTGAATGTAGCTTTAATGATCCTAATGCTAAAGAGATGCATTTAAAAGGAAGGCGGCATCGGTTACAATATAAGGTGAAAGTCTATTTTTGTCTGTTATGGAGATTATAATTAAATATAGGAATTGTAAAAACCTTAAATAATAGAGATGATTTGTATTACCGTATTTTTCAGAATATAAGACGCCCCTTTTTTCCTCTAAAAAGAGGCTAAAAATCTGGGTGCATCTTATACATTGAATACAGCATTTTTTTGCCTCCTGAAACCCCGCCCCTTCACCAAAATGGCCACGCACATGCGTTTATGGAGGCTTCCAGAGAGCTCCTGGGGGCTGGGGAGAGCAGAAATGAGCAAAAAACAGGGTGTTTCTCTCCCCCCCCCCCCCCCCCCCGCCCCAGCAGCACTCTTTTAAGCCTCCATAAGGCTATGCATAGTATTTTTTTTGACCAAAAACCAGCCCTTTTTCATGAAAAAAAATGGGCCATTTTCCCTCATTTTGGGCCCACCCCCCAGGAGCACTCTGCAAGCCCCCCCAAGGCTATTCATGCCTTTTATTTGAAAAAAAAACCCCGGCCCCATTTTTGCAAAAAACGGGCCGTTTGGGGGAGGTTTGCACAGTGCAAAAAGGGTTTTTTCCCCCTTTCGGAAAGCTGTTTAATTAGAGTGATTGATGAGAATTATGTTCATCAAGTATGTGCCTGCAGAAACAAAGATTTGTTCCAAAGGTGGTCAGTGATTTCCTTCTCCAGCACATGGGTAAATACACCTGGAAACATCTACCTAACTATCTCTCTCCCTACCTATCTACTGTATTTCTCTCTCTCTCTCTCTCTCTATTGCTCTCTCTATTTTTCTCTCTATCCCTCTACCTGCCTACCTATACACCAGGCATGTCCAAAGTCCGGCCCGGGGGCCGGTTTAATACGGCCCTCCAACAGCCCTCCCTGCTCTGTATAAATGTGGCCCTCCCTTCCTCCCTGTGTCTCTGGGGCTGTGTGGCTGGGAGGGAGGTGACGGAGGTTACAGACGCCTCCTCCCGCAGCGGGCGAGGGAGCAGGAGGGGTGAGCACCCAAGGCTACTGTCATCTTAAGCACCACCGAGGCTGTCGCTCGGCAGGGGCGTCAGGCAGGGAAGCCGGTCGCGCCTCCATCGCTGCACGTTCTGGGGCTGCGAAGCTGGGAGGGAGGTGAACGCGCGGCCCCAGAATGTCCGCTTGGCGCGTTCACCTCCCTCCCAGCCACGCAGCCCCAGAACGTGCAGCTCCCGCCGCACAAGGTCGCCCGGCAGGGGTGTCAGGCAGGGAAGACGGACGCGCGGCCTCAGAACGTAAGCCGTGGTGCCTGCCGGAGGGAGCCGCAATGGAGACGCGACCGGCTTCCCTGCCTGACGCCCCTGCCGGGCGACAGCCTCGGTGGTGCTTAAGATGACGGTAGCCTTGGGTGCTCACCCGGCCTGCTCCCTCGCCCGCTGCGAGTGGCGAGGGAGTGACTGATAGACACAGAGAGAGACAGAAGGGGAGGGAGGGAAAGACAGAGAGAAAGGGAGGGAGAGAGACAGAGAGAGACACAGATAGAGAATGAATCGGAATCGGATTGAATCGGAGACAGACGGGGAAAGAGGGAGAGACAGACATACAGAGAGAGGGAGGGAGGGAGAGAATCAGAGAGAGTGACATACACAGAGACAAGGAGAGACAGAGAGAGGGAGGGAGAGACAGATAGATAGAGACTGATTAAGTGAGTGAGAGACAGACAGACAGACACACACACAGAGTGACAGAGAGAAAGAGAAAGAGAAAGAGAAAGAAAGAAAGAGTAAGAGAAAGAAAGAGACAGAAAGAAAGAGACAGAAAGAGAGACAGAAAGAAAGAGAAAAAAAGAGAGAGAAAAAGGGAAAGAAAGAAAGAGAGAGAGAGAAAGAAAGAGAGACAGAAAGAAAGAGAGAGAAAGAGAGAAAGAGAGAAATGGAGAGGGAGAGAGGAAGAAAGAGAGAAAGAGTGAGAGAGAAAGGGAGACAGAAAGAAAGAAAGAGAGAGAGAGAAAGAGAGAGAAATGGAGAGGGAGAGAGGAAGAAAGAGAGAAAGAGGTAGGTAAGTTTTTTTAAAATTTATTTTCAATACATTGTGAAAACTCAACTGTCAGTTGATCTTAATGTTATGAAATGAAAAGTATGTCATTTGCAATTAACTTGGCATAAAATAATTTATTTGCATTTAATTGTAATGGTTCAAAGAATGTTCGGAAAAATGTTCGGCCCTCCACCATGTTCACTTCATCCAATCTGGCCCTCTTTGAAAAAAGTTTGGACACCACTGCTATACACTCTCTCTTCCTACCTACCTACTATATTTATCTCTCTCCCCTCTCTCTACCTATCTACCTACTCCCTCTCTCCCTACCTACTCTATTTCTCTCTCTCTCTCTATTTCTCTCTCTATCCCTCTACCTACTTATCTATCTACACACACTCTCTCTCCCTACTTACCTACCTATGGTATTTCTCTCTCTCTCTCTTTCTCTCCCTCTCTATCCCTCTATCTACCTACCTACTTTTTTTAAAAATTGCCTCTTCAAAACCTGGGTGCGTATTATACTCCAGTGTGTCTTATACTCCGAAAAATACGGTATGTTTTCAGAACATACACACTTTTATTGAAAATAAATTTTGCTGCATATTGTAAGACTTCATACTAGTAGACTTTAGAATCAGCAATTTGAAATAGCATCCTTTGTTTCGAATACTTGCTATCATTATAAACTGATGCATATTCAGTTTTAACTTTTTAACAAAAGATTATTATAGTGAGATACCAATAGTTCTGAAAGACAGGTGGGTGGGCAGCATCTAAGAAGAAATTATTTAATCATGAAATGTAATTCATTCAAAAATAATTGTAAGCATTCTTTATTGCTATTTTCTTAGAAAGATTTTTATTTGTAATGCATAAACTCTTCATTCTAGAGCATTCTCAGAACAGAACAATTAAACTTTTCATATAAGCTTAAAACAAAATAGCCCCATTAGAATATATTGAGTGGGATTATTTTAATGAAATACATTCAAAATATGGCATATTGCACTATATAGAATAAAGAGGATTTAGAATAAGCTTTTTTCTTTTTACTTTAAAGCCACAGAAGTAAGTAGGATGGTACACCATATTGAATTGTATCTATCACTCTATGCACAAAAACAAAACAGTCTTAGATAAATGTATTTCAAATCTTCGCATTTAAACAGAAAAAAGTAAATCCAGACTTACAAGTAGAAGTGAAACCTAGCATCCGGGCAAGAAAGATACAAGAAGAAAAGATGAGAAAGCAAATGCAGAAAGAAGAATATTGGAGAAGGCGTGAAGAAGAAGAACGATGGAGAATGGAAATGAGGTAATATCCCAGCTAGATTATCATGATTTAAACTCATTTGAACATACATTTTTGGGGGGTGAAGTAGTCCTTAATGGACCATATTGAAAGAATTCTTCATAGCACACTTGATATATTCTATTTGGTTTGTATACTTCAGACGCTATGAGGAAGACATGTACTGGAGGAGGATGGAAGATGAGCAGCATCACTGGGACGATCGTCGTAGAATACCTGATGGAGGATATCCTCATGGTCCTCCAGGCCCTCTTGGATTACTTGGTGTTAGACCAGGAATGCCGCCCCAGCCACAGGGACCAGCTGTGAGTGTTTATTTACTTAAAACTTAACATGTTTGATACCAACTCTTTGTATGACTGTCCTACATTTGCCGCCCTGGGTCCTTGCAAGGAGAAGGGCGGGGTATAAATTTAATAATAATAAAAAGTTTTAAGATTTCTTATTGGAAGATCTTTGAGCAAATGTTACACGAAGGCTTATTTATTTATTTATTTATTCATTCATTCATTCATTCATTATTTGGATTTATAAACCGCCCTATCTCCCCGAAGGGACTCATAAATTATAAGTAAGTATAAGTATAATCTTTATTGTCATTGTACTTGTTTACAATGAAATTGGTTATTTTAGCAAAGAAGCATTGCTATGTAATAGTGCCTCACTTTTGTAACCCTTCAACTGTATTTTGTTCTGGCTCAGAAGAACATATCAAGGAAGTTTAGTAGCTTGCTGCAACCATTTAAATTGCTTGTATTTGCAGCTATCAGAATTCTATATACAATCTACCATTCCTTAGACTGTCCAAAGAGACAGATGTTACATTTTTCCATTGCTGAGTTCTAGGATATGGATAGCTCATTTAGCTGATGCATTGAATAGGCATTTAGGTGCAAAGGTCCAGGAGTTCAATGCTCAAAGAGTTTTAATCCCCTAGAATGACTTCTGTCCATGCGCTTCTAACGAAATCAATAATGTGCCTCACTGTGGTCAAAGTAATTGCTTATACAATATCTGTAACAAACATGATATTTACTAGTTTGATAATTTGATTATAATAGTTCATTAGTGAAAACTATCAGTTTTGTCTGTTTCCTTCATTCTACCACTGAGATTAAAGAGATGGAGATTCAGAATGCACAGTGCAGCTTGGCAAACAAAGTTTTATCTAATTCTGAATTCATCTTTTATGTCAATGATATGGTTTGTAGGTGTGTGCGCGCACACACAAATGTGCATTTGAATTAGTGTTGACCTTTGATTTTTCAGTGAAATTTGCTGGTTTTTTGGCAAGATTTTAGAAATGGTTTGGCACGACTTCCTTCCTAGGGCTGAGAGAGAGTGATTGGCCCATCCAGCTGGCTTTGTGCCTGAGGCAGGACTAGAACTTAGTTTCTAGACCGATGCCAAACTGGGTCTTTCACTCTAAAATCTTATCCCCACAAAACCAATATATTGTAAAATGTATTTAAATTGTGCTAAATCTTGGGTTATTTTATAGCATGGTGACCATGATTTATTCCACAACTTCAATAAGCTTAATTGCCTTTAAATAGCTCTTAATTGCTTTATGACTAGTTTACTGGAATATTGTTTTCTACAGGCAAAAATATTAAACAGTAATATTCTGGTAAATTAACAGATTACAATTCATTTGTAAGAAACTGTTTTATAAAAATGAAGATTGCCAATTTGAAAATGTTGTTGTAGCATGATTGCTATCACATCATGTTTTCATCTGAGCTCCTTTGAACTCATTGATGTCAATCTCTAATATGTATAGATTCAACTCACAAAGCATACTGAATATTTAGTAATAGGCTTTTTCCCCATCAAAACTTCATCTATTCTACAGATTTTTTAAAGGTTTCTGTCAAGTCAAAATTGATTACATATAAATGTCCATTTCATTTTCACAGTGTGGAAGTGGCTTGCTTTTCCTTTGTTGCAGATGTTTTTAAGTGTCTTTTGTATTCTCAGACCTTGGGTTTCCTTTTGATCTTGTACGCAGTTATCCAAGGCTAATCCTGTTTAGCTTTCCTAGGGCGAGCCAAGGTTGATTGGTGTTGCCACCTAAACTAAAGCTATACTCATAGAAGATTTTAATCAGAACTACAAGCATTTCACAAATAAAATTGATTGTTACTACAATCACTTGAAATGTAGGCTACTAGCTTGAAATAAGTAGAACTAAACTTGATTTTTCGTTCAGTTACACCAAAAATATCATACTCAAAGAAAAAAGAAGCTCCAAGTTTTTAGTTTTATTGTTCGTTTTAAACTGGAATCTAATTCCAGTTATTCAGCCACATTATGGTTTATGTGGAAGACTTATGCCAACTGTTTTTAAGACTATACAAGCCTTCTTGATCTGCTCTTCTGAAGAGCAAGACAGTATTTGAAATGAATAGCAGATATTCAAAAGTAGTAAAGCACAACTATTTGGAAATCTAACTGAACTTAAGAATTAACTTCTCTTTGTAGCCATTACGTCGACCCGACTCTTCTGATGACCGCTACGTGATGACCAAACATGCAGCTATCTATCCAACTGAGGAGGAACTCCAGGCAGTCCAAAAGATAGTTTCTATCACTGAACGTGCTTTGAAACTTGTATCAGATAACATGACTGATAATGAGAAAAACAAGACAAAGGAAGGAGATGATAAAAAAGAAAGCAATAAAGACAGGTCTGTTTTTTCTTAATCATTCAGTTATCTCATTTCTTTTATTTTGAAAGATACTATCAGCCATGTTGGGCATAGTAGATAATATAAAATAGAACCACATTTGTACTTGAGATCATAACATTGTTCAGAATTCCTGTCTTCTTATTCTGAGCTTATTGTCCTGACTCTTGTTTACTATTAATTCCAAGGCCTATGCCTAAACATTTTGGCTTCTGTGGTCAGGGTGTACGTTAGGATTGTTCACTCAGCGGCCATTCAAAATTATGACAGCACTGACTAAAGAGGAATTATGGCTGATCTATGAAGTTGCAGCTGTTTCAGCATCAACTACACTCAAATAAGCACAATCCAGATAGAGATTGCCAGGTTTATAATTGCAACCAGTGTTCCCTGCCAGCTTTCCTCAAAGTCAATGGGAAAGTTATAAGGAAGTTGGAAATTGCACTCCATCTTGCTGTTTTCTCACCTGTCCATTTTCCAGAGTGCTTATTTGTAGTACCTCTGATCACCCTGTGGTACACACACATACACACGCACACACCCCAATCTCCTGAGTACCTGTCCACAGCATTCCCCCCGCCCATGCACCCAATAGTTTATCAGCTCTTTTTGCCTGGGACTCCTTGTATAATGAAAAGTGTGGATGACTTTAGGTGACAAGGGGAATAGATGCTGCCTCTGAAACAATCAGATGGGATTGAGCCACAGGGGCTTAATGGTCAGAGGGGAAAAAAAAGGAAGCATCTGCCCTAATTGATCAAGCACCTTTCTGTTAATATAACCCTGCAATATGGTGGGATTAGCTCATCTAGTCATGTTTCCTGTCTGGTTTACCTGGGAGGGCTAACATGCTAAATGCTTACAGCTGGGTCCCAGGGATTAATAACAGCAGCAAGGACCATGCTAGAGCTAAGCAATGTGGTCATGTGGCATCACCTCATCACTTAGCAACAGAAATTCCTGTTCCAGTGGAACAGTTTTTTTCTTGGACAAACCATCAGGAAGGACCTCCTTGCCCTTCATCTATGATTTTCTTCTTGATCAGATAAAAAGCTATCCCAGCATTGCAGTAGACACTTGCAATCTAAAAACAATTTGGCATACTTTTCCTTCTTCAATGTTTTGTCATCGGGCTAATGTAGAAGAACAATGCCAAAAATACCATTTTTGGTATTGTCATTCATCTCTTTATTGATTGATTCCTCTTAGTTCTAAAGTTAAGCTTTTTGCATCATAAAAATAAAGGTATTGTTTCATACAGCATATAGTTAAATTATGGCATTTACTGCCATGCAATATAATAACATAGGGCTAAATTTCATCAGAATGCCACCTGGAAACAAAAACATTGTATAATATTTTTAAGCATGAATTGAAAGAAATAACAAATTGAAAGCAAAAAATAGTTGATATTAAATATTTAGGATGATAGCAATTTAAGATGGATTAACTCAACAGATTAAATTTGAGAATTATCTTGAAATATTGTTTTCAATTGTATTTTCTTCACCTTTTCAAATATCGTATTTCTTAGTAAAATATGTTGTATTTGTTATGCATGATTCTGAACAATATATTCGGTTTTAAGAAACTATATATCTTGTCTATAATGCCTTCTATCTGGATTTCTTAGAAGTATCAGGCAGACGATTCCTGGAGATTTATTTTAAAGTTATTATTTAATGCATTCAGTAATTGATGCCTTTCTGTTTTTTTCCTTTCCACATCTCTTAATCTTGGTTACTATTCTCTGTTGTGTACAATTTTAGAATGTAGATCTTAACATATCACATAAAATATGTTGCAAAAAATGTTGCTTACCCTGATCAAAAATATGATACCTAGTGGACTTTTATTGCTATTTGAATACTTTCTTAAACTAGAATGACAATGAAAATCAGTTATGCTTTTATGCTTTGCTTCTAATGGAAGTTTAATTTTTTTTACAGAGCTTTGAAGGGAGTTCTACGAGTAGGAGTATTGGCCAAAGGTTTGCTTCTTCGAGGGGACCGAAATGTCAACCTTGTCTTACTATGCGCTGAGAAACCAACTAAAAGTTTATTGAGTCGCATTGGTGAAAATCTACCGAAGCAACTTGCTGTATGTATGGTATTAACTTTGGTTTGCACTTTTATAAAGATTGAAGATTGTGACAGTAAATGAAATCCGTTTCATTTATTTTAAAGCAGGTAAATTAATTATGTGCTAATTTTCAAGCAGAAGCTATTATAGAAGAACAATACTGTGTCCAGCAGTATCTGTAGTATTCATTGGAGTAGGGTGTACGAATAATCCAAAGTTCTAGAAAATGGCAACTGGAAAGTGTTTTTCAATTTCCTTTCACTCTGCTTTTCAATGAGAAGACATATACTTTGGGAGAGAGTTTTTAACTTTGAAGTGATCATCTTTCCATTATACTATAAATACATAGGGTCTTAAGAAAACAAATAGCCACTTGTTGCCTAATATCTAATTTTTCCTCTCCTTTTTCCTCCATCTCCAGTGGGAAGCCCATCTTCAACATTTCATAGGTCATGGAAATAGAGAGGGTTTTTTTAATTTATAATTTAATATCCATAAGTATCTTATTTTGAAGTAATGCTATATGCTTGTAAGATTATAAGTACCCAAGTTGAGTATTAAAGGGAATTGTTTACTCCATATTTTATCAACAATTATATATTTAATAAACTGAATATTTTTCAGTGTATATATTTGAAGCAGATGCATGATAAATCTTTAAATAAGTTTAAAATATAAATTTGTGTTACTGCTTTAAAATTGGAGGGAGGCCAAGATGAAAAGCAAAAACTATGTGAATTATTTATAGTCCAATTAATACGTTTTCTTTGAAGATAGGAAGCAAGATAGTTCTCTCTATAGGGAATCGTGGAGCTCATCTTTATTCTGGTGGATTATTACATTTGGAATGGATTGACTTTATTACGTTGAATGGAAGTTAGAACAAATTGTGTCAGTCCAAAAGGGAGAGTATGTTAATAAGCTGTAACAAACATGAGAAACAGGAAATTTTTAACAATTGAACACAATGTATTACAGTGTCAGGAGTTTTAGTCAAGCTAGAGGTAGTCCTTGTTAACTAAGTGTTTGACTTGGGTGTGATGGTGCTGACAAACGATACTTATGAATGGTCCTCAGTTCTGGCTGTCATACCATAACTATTACTTTGTGATTGCGGTTGGTGGCACAGTGGTTAGAATGCAATATTGCAAGCTAATTCTGCCAACCACCAGCAGTTTGATTCTCACCAGCTCAAGGTTGACTCAGCCTTCCATCCTTCTGTAGTCGGTAAAATGAGGACCCAGGTTGTTGGGAGCAATATGCTGACTCTAAACACTTAGGGCTGTAAAGCACTGTGAAGTGGTATATAAGTCTAAATGCTATTCCAATTACAATTTGGGTGCTTGGCAACCAGCAGCATTTACAAAGATTGCAGTATCCCACTCTCATGTTATTGCCATTTGCAGATTTCTGTGCTGCCCTCACTCACCCACACTTCAGGGTTGGTGTAGAGAGCTTTATTCAGTCTTTTCTCTCAACAGTTCCATTTCAGGTTTCCAGCTAACTTCCAGCAGCAAACTTAGCGCAGTAATTGGTTCATGACCAAATTGATAACCAAAAGCGAAACAAACATGGCCAAACCAAAACAGCCTTGAAAATAAAGGTTTTGGCTGGAAAGATTCCAAAACAAACAGCTCAAAATCCCCTCCAAGGCTAGGAGCCTCCACTGAAGTTTGTCACTACCGGCAGCTCCTCCTCCTTTTCCTCATTAGCCTGCAAGTTTTCCACAGCCGAGGCATGTTCAGCCAACAGCTCAGGGTCAGACGTGCCAGGAATGCTCTCATTCTCCCCCAAGGCCTCTGAGGAAGATGTGAATGAGCCATCATCCACAGGAGACATCATAATTTCCGTTTCAGCTTTCCACAAGGAAAGTCAATAGGAAAGCTGGTAGGGAAGGTTATAAATTGATTGGGAAAATCTCCCCCCCCCCCCCAGCGGCCACCCCAGGCCAATAACACTCATGTGTACTAGGTACGCTAGGTAATTAGCTGACAGATAATTGCTGTCAGCTAAGGAATGCTGGCTGGTGGAATCTATGAGGGCCTTTTTTGCCCACCCTGTGAAATATTATTCTGTGTGAGATTAGATTAGTTGGCCTTTTGCAACGCACCAAAAATTTGGTTTTGTGCTCTGGTCTAGAACCTTACTCAGAAGCATGATGGAGTCTGTCTCTTGGCCTCCTTGATGGTTATTTTATGAAGCTTAGCTGCTCGGTGTTTTTATTTTATATTATGTATCCTGTTCATTTTATCTATTTTCTTATCTGCCCAGTCACATATGTGAGGTAGGTGGCTATATAAATCAAATAAATAAATTAAATATGTGAGAGATAGTTGGGAGCCTGGAAAAGGAATGAAGAGAATCAATGTAAACAATCATGAAATAACAGGCAAGACATTTAACAGCTTCTGTCGTAAACAGCAGTTTAGCCCAAGGTGGAAAGAAAGCTGAGAAGAAACAGTTTAATCATTCAAAGCAATTCTCCTTTAATTAATTTACTATAAATAGTGGGAAATACTCGTTAAGAGTTTCCAAAATTTAATATTTTCCCCAGACTAGCATAAAATATACAGCAGCTTACTGAAATCTTTATAATTCTTGCTTCCTTAGGTTGCGGTACCGTTTTGTACATCACAGGCACTTGGATCCTATACAGAACTTAGGGTTCAAGTCAGTGAATTCTAGTGAACTGGAAGCCATAGAAAAGTCTCAGGGAGGGTGTTGTATTACTTATTAAACACATTTATATAACTTAATAATAATAATAATAATAACTTTGCATTTATTAACCGCTCCCTCTCCCCACAGGGACCCGGGGCGGTGCACAGGAGAAACTAAAAACAATATAAACAATCAATACAAAATATACAGTTTAAAACACCATTAAACTATGTTATCCCGTGCTAAAAAATTAAAACCCATTAAAATACATTTAAAAATCTATAGACAGAGAGACTATCCAAGGCCGGCCAGTCGAAAGAAATGGGTCTTTAGTTTCATACGGAAGGAGCGGAGGTCCGTGGTCGTTCTGATATCGGGGGGAAGGTCGTTCCAGAGGGCCGGGCCCGCCACAGAGAGAGCCCTTCCCCTGGGCGTCGCCCGCTGACAAAGTCTGGTGGACGGCACCCGGAGAAGTCCCTCTCTGTGGGAGCGAATCGGTCGTGAGGATGTATGGGGCAGGATCCGATCCCGCAGATAGCTAGGTCCCGAGCCATGGAGCGCCTTAAAGATGATAGTTAGCACCTTGAAGCGCACCCGGAAGACGACAGGCAGCCAGTGCAGCTCGCGCAGGAGTGGTGTAACGTGGGCGAACCTGGTGGTCCCCATAATTGCCCGCGCGGCTGCATTCTGAACTAACTGAAGCCTCCGGGTGCACCTCAAGGGAAGCCCCATGTAGAGAGAGTTACAATAGTCCAGTCGGGATGTCACGAGGGCATGAGTGACTGTGCGAAGGGCGTCCCGATCCAATAGGGGGCGCAATTGGCGAACCAGGCGAACCTGGTAAAACGCCCTCCTGGCCACGGCTGTCACTTGCTCTTCCATAGACAGCCGGGTATCCAGGAGGACACCCAAATTGCGCGCCCCATCCACAGGGGCAAGATGTTCGCCCCCTATGGCCAGCGTTGGAGAAAGCTGGTTGAATCGGGCAGCCGGAAACCACAGCCACTCGGTCTTGGTCGGGTTGAGCCTGAGTCCGTTACTTCCCATCCAGATCCGCACGGCTTCCAGGCACTGGCACATCACCGCTACGGCATCGTTGGGGTGGTTTGGGGTAGATATGTACAGCTGGGTGTCATCAGCGTACAGGTGGTAATCTACCCCAAAACCACGGATGATCTCACCCAGCGGCTTCATATATGCGTTAAACAGGAGAGGCGAGAGGACCGACCCCTGAGGCACCCCGCATGTGAGTGGTCTCGGGGTCGACCTCTGCTCTCCTGCCCGCACAAATTGCGATCGGCCAGAGAGGTAGGAGGAGAACCACCGTAAAACGGTGCCTCCCACCCCCAACCCCCCCAGTTGACTGCCCAACTCATACATGGTAACTCTGGGTGGCTTTAAACTTAATTATTAATTACTATATGAACAGTACAAAAACCAACAAGCCTTTCCCACTTTTGTGTGTGCATGTGTGTGATATAGAATATGATATAAGATAAACTTACATCCCTAAGCACTGGATTTATCAGCTGTTCATTATGTTTGTTTTATTTTATGTTAGATTATTATTTGTAAGACTATCCCATTCAAATGATGTGATTCTGAGCAGGATACAACATAAAATCAAGCAATAAATCAAAGAAGAGTGGGGGAAACAGTACTTTTCTAATTTATGAATTTTTTTAAATGTTTTTCCTTCCTGTAGGTAATCAGCCCTGAGAAATATGAAATAAAATGTGCTGTACAAGAAGCAGCAATCATTTTGAATTCCTGCGTGGAACCAAAAATGCAAGTGACGATAACTTTGACTTCACCAGTGATTCGGGAAGAGAACATGAGGGATGGAGGTTCGAAATCTGTTAAAAAGATTTTCATTTTCAATTTTAATTAAGGCTATTCTAAGATTGCATTAAGTCCTGGAAGGCAACATGCTGGCATGTGATACACATTCAATTCAGTTATGGGCAACTTTTGCAAGAATGTATTTTTTTTAAAATACCTTCATTTTTATTTTATTTACTGTAATTAACAACCTCAGATTTCTGGAAAAGTTTATTTTTATTTTCTTTATTTTTTTTAATTTCACTGGAAAAACCTTCAGAAAATAAACATTTTGTTGCAAGTATTATAAGCTCATCATGAAGAAATGTTCTTCTGTAAAAAGAAATTGCATTAGAAATCATTGTGTCTCTGACTTTAGATAAGTCTTGTTATCTAATATATGGGTTGCTTTATTTAATGTCTAATTGCCTAATTTATTTTTAATTTAAAAACACTTATGACTTTGCTTGGAGCAAGGTGTGTATTTTTTTTCCAGTTTTTTGAGGTTGATTTTTTTATCTAGAGTGTCATTTATGGAGCTTCTGGTGTTGATCAGAGTGTTTTAACTGAACGGTACACATGCAGTGTGTTTATAGTATAAAGAGGTACCTGAGATTAGAAAAGTAGGTACTGGAGCTTTGAAAAGCAGTATGGATTTATAATCTGCAAGTCCTACTGTGCCAGCAGCGTTGCTTTAGGGTCACTTCTGTTATCCTTTGAAAGCTACAGATATTTTAAAGCCAGCAAAGCATGATAATTTAATGTCTGCAATGTGTTGGCTCTATATTGGGTCAGATAAAGTGAACTTTATTTTCTTTTTCTTACGTCTGCAAAGTAAGCATTTTCACAGAGTTATGTTATTGTCTAGGAATGTAAAAAAACTCATAAACATTAAAAAAACAGTTTCATTGTTGACTGGGTTAAAATTCTTGGTAGAGGCCAGAGATAGGTTGCATATGTGCAGCCATAGAACAAATTCATAACATTATGCATTCCAAAAGTATAATTTAAGAAAATTTTATCCAAAAGCTTCTTTGAAAAAAATGGCTGAACATTAGCGTACATTTTAATTGAATGCTTTATATGCAATAGAAACATTACATGTAAAGAGAAAAAAGTTTGCCTAATTGCCATGGGTTGGATTTTTCATAGTTACATGCAAATATAATTATTCGTGGCATATAAAGATTACCACCCAAACATTGTTTATGAAAATAACATCATTTTAAAGTTTTTTTCACTAGAGCATTTGAATTCTGCACACATTGCTCTCTGTCTTAAAAGAAAACAAAGCTCTATTTTTATCTGATCCAGATTTGAATTACAGTTGCTATTCTAAGTTTAATTCACTTGCTAAATATTACCTTGAAGAAAGCAAAGCTTTTATTTTGAATAATTTCCTCAAGACACTGAGCAGCTTTAAACAAATATGCAAAAAAGTTTGAAATGTCTAAATGATGATACTTAAAAGCAGATTTGCAATAAACAAGAGTCTGTAAAGATTGTTGCTTATTTGTTGCAAAATATATGTATTTTTACTCCAGCTAATGCTCGGTGTCTTAAAAAGGTTGATGGAATTTAGCTGGCTTTGGGAGTTGAATTCAGGTGACAAGGAAGGCTTTGTTGGAAGAGTCAAATATTTAATGTATTCTTGTTTGATAAATGATATATTTAATCCTGTGTGATCCTATTCAGTTACAAACTGAAGAGGGAGATGAAAGAAGGAGAAGGTAACACAAAACTGTTAACTATATAGGAATTTTGCTTTGCAGTTTTGTGCGTTCAACAGTAAATTTTACTGAATTTGCTCTGGATATAATACTAAAAATGCTCGAAACAGCTGTGGAATGTGTTTCTTCAGCAAAATATTTCTGTTTTTATGTTTGTTTTTATCCTTAGCTTTGTTAGTCCCCATCCAAAGCCTTCTAGCAGAGACAATTGAATCCTGTCAGGGATTACTACCAAGACATCGGAAGGATTTTTGACCAAGGTTTTCAAAGCTCAGTGTCACACCTGCCATATTTGAACAATGAGGGTGTTTGGTTGCATAGTCCTAGCATTTACTGTTACTTTTGTGTTGGTTTTTTTTCCTTCTTGTCCTTGTCTTTCTCTCTGGAATTACGCAGTGTTCACACTAGTGTTGAAATAGTTGACTGGGTAATACTTAATACATACCTGGAATTGAAAGAGCATGACCTACCTGTTAACATTTTAATAATGAAATAGTGTGGACACAGCATATCTTACTGAAGATTAACCCCTTATATACAGAATACAGAAAAGCAATCACTTTAAAAATGATGGCTAATGTGTAATTCATTGATTAAGGACTAGAATTTAAGGGGTTAATCCATTTGGAATCTTAAAACAGATGCAAAAATCCACGTATAGGAAAGTTGCCTTTATGGATATCCAGCCTAGATGTCTTCCCAATTTCTGTAGCTGCTTTGGCATCTTTTGGTGACTCCAAGTTTCAGAGCTGATTTATATGGATGTTATTTATCTTAACACTGAGGTCAATGGCAAGATGCTAACTAATTTTAATAGAGCTGAATCGATATATGATCGATTCTCTTGCTCATTGAACCATATATATGTTTATTAATTAACATGATTTGTACTTATTTACATAGAGTTGGAAATGCTAGTATTCATTTTTAAATATTTAAGAATAATTATTTAAGACTTCAGCAATAAAGAAAGTGAAGTCATAAGTACAAGCTATATAAAGTAGAATAAAACTGCCTACATTGACAATATTCATTGCTATAAACCTTAAAAATACCTTACCAAATAATAATGACTTTGGCCTCAGTTGATTCTTTTATCTTTAAATTTCTTTTGCCTTTTACTTGACAGTATCTATCATCTTAATGCCTTCTTTCACTTGCTTTTAAATCTCTTATTAGTAGATATAAATCTTCACTTGTATAGGGATAACCAGTAAATGACAGAATATAAATCCAGTAAATCTCATGGGAAAATATTCATGAGGATTTCCGCAGACACATCGTTCTCTATAAAATTGAAATATTCTGTACCTAGATTAAGTATGACGTAATTTCAAGGTTGACATTTCCTCTTGACTTGTTTCTCTTCATGTCTTCATTGATGATGACTGTCAAGCCTGATCTGTTAATTCCTTGGCTTTACATTCTTTCCTTGGTGTGTTTTTTGAGTGTTTGATTTGCTGTTACTAGTATGTTTGCTTACATTAGGTTACATTTTAATGTTCAGTTGTGTCTTGTGGCACATTAAATGTTTATTGTAACAGCAAGCTCACTTTGGCAAAAATAAAAAACTGTCGCTAAGTCATAGTTTCAAAATCACAGTTACTGAAAATTGATATAAAAGTATACCTGCCACACGTTTAGACACAATTGGCAAAATCATTTTAAGGTTTTGAATAGGTATAGTGTTATTCTTTCTATAGAACTTTTGGTCTTCATGGTTTCGGGTTTTTCCCACCTTTTTCTTCTCTTAAATCTTTCTAGTTTTCTCTTGGCATCTTTCTAGATGAAATTGGGATGGATATATATGGCATACACTTTAATACTATAAGTCCAAAACTGAATAAGAAATATGAAAATGTACAGATGCTCCTGGCTTAAATGTTTGTACAGTACTTCACATTTCTTTCAACTCCATAAAATTAAATAGCCTTGATTGTTCTATAAGTACACTTTGTCCTTACTTAATGTGAGATATTGTAGTACCTTCGGAGTACTTGAGAATTTCACTTTTAACTGGGACTTTGTTTCAAGATAGCATGTGGTCATTTTAAGTTGTCTCAACAAACACAGGGCACAATTCACTGGGAAAGTTTCCTGCACAAGTTTCATTAAAATGAATGGGAAAATCTGTGCAAAGGCCCATTCAGTTCAGTGAAGCCTGCACAGGAGAATTTCCAGATTGATTTTGCTCACAGTTTGTTGTAACTTTTACTTCATTCAAGTGGATTTTTGTGTTCCTTCTGTCTTGTGTTTCCCGTGCTGGTGCACTGTGTCCAACCATTCTTCCTTCAACATGTTAATTTTAGGGGGGAATCATTTTCCCAGTAGATGGTTTTTCACTAGTGGATGAGTGTAAAAAAGATAAGATTGAGAGCTAACGTTTTGTTACGCTCTTGACTATTTTTCATATTGGACTAAATGATACACAGTTTAAGGAATATTGCTGATGACATTGGAGACAGGGATTTCAAAATAAATGGCATGTGTGACATGGAAGCTATTTTAAGGAACTGTCTTGCTCACCTGGTCAAACACCCATTCCTCACTGCATTTTGCCAATTCAATCCATTTTAGATGTAACTTCGGGTATGGTGAAAGACCCACCGGACGTCTTGGACAGGCAAAAATGCCTTGACGCTCTGGCTGCTCTACGCCACGCTAAGTGGTTCCAGGTTCGGAACATCATTTTACTTTCTTCTTGTAGCCTTATGAGAGAGAGTAGTTCAGTTGTTCAGTTGGATGTTAAACTACACCAAAACAAGGGGGGGAAATCCAGGTTGCCCATAGTGAATATATGTACACCTATATAAAATTAAATGGCTACACGGGGGGGAGGGAGGGGAAATCATCTTTGAAGATTTGTACAGAAGAACTGTTTGTTCAGTTCTCGCCAATTTGATGTCAACTTGTTTTTCTGACCAGATAGCGAGGTTGAATATTTGGCTCGCTCTAGGGGAATTGTATGTTTGGTATCTGTTATGTATTCCATAAGGCTGCAGAGTAACTTTGCTTTAAATAACAGAATGTGTGTTTAAAGCTTTGTGTTTTAGGTGTAAGACTTTTACTTTTTTATTTTTTTAAGCTCGTTAAGTGTAGGGAATGAAAGGCGAGAAACTATTTGGTTCTGTGACTTTGCCCTTCAGCAAAGGCACAAGCAAGAAACCAAACAGATTCCCACAGCCTTTCATTCTCTCTACTTGTTAGCTCTTTACTTTTTGTATTTCTATTATAGGAAGATAATTGTATTTGCTGTTACAAATAAATCTTAGGTCAAAGTGTGCAGGAATTCAAGGCATATTAGACTTGTAATATAACCTGTGCACCTTGACTTGTTAAGTTACTAACCATGGCCTAAAATGCTTCTGTAAATGGCAGCTCCTGGAATGTCTCTTAAGTGGCTTATTTATTTTCTGTTTTTGAGCTTCCATT
Source organism: Rhabdophis nuchalis (assembly GCA_039707465.1). Classification (NCBI taxonomy): domain Eukaryota; kingdom Metazoa; phylum Chordata; class Lepidosauria; order Squamata; family Natricidae; genus Rhabdophis; species Rhabdophis nuchalis. The sequence continues at coordinate 228,205,523 of CM077644.1, forward strand.
GAACAGTGGCATTTTAGCTTTTCTAAGTGGCCTCTTTTACTATTGGTGCTGGGGTTGATTAACTTGATTTTGTGTTGCTCTCAAGGCTAGAGCTAATGGTCTGCAGTCCTGTGTCATTATCATACGTATTCTTCGTGACCTCTGTCAGCGAGTGCCAACTTGGTCTGACTTTCCAAGCTGGGTAAGTAGTATTTTAAAACCATGAGCATATTATCAGATGTATCATATTTGCATTGGTATATTTCCTATAAGAGCCATTATTTAGTTTCTTGGGCCTTGTTGATTTCTTTCAGAAACTACATTACAATAGACCAGTGATGGCGAACCTTTTTTGGCTTGCGTGCCAAAAGCGGGGGGAGCACAGGGGGGTCGTGCACGGGCGTGCCACACCCATAATGCTATGCGCATGCACACACAACCAGCGCTCCCCCTCATTTTTGGTATGCCTCCAAGAGGCTTCCCTGAGGGCTCCGGCGAGAAAAAGTGACCTTACGAGCAAACCGGAAGTCACTTCCAGGTTGCTTGTAGGGCCAATTTTAGTCATCCGGAGCCCTCAGGAGGCTTCTCTGGAGGGCAAAAAACAACACCACGAGCAAACTAGAAATGACTTCTTAGTTGCTCTTAGGACCAGCTTTAGTCCTCCAGAGCCCTCAGGAGGCTTCTCTAAAACCAGCCCTACAAGCAACGCATGGTGTCATTTTTTGCCCTCCGAAGCCTTCAGGGAAGGTTCCTGAGGGCTCCTGAATGCTCCGGAGGGCTAAAACCAGCCCTACAAGCAAACTGGAAGTTTGTTCCTGAGATTCCAGTTTGCCTGTAGGGTCGGTTTTTCGCACTCCGGAGGCTTCAAGGAAGCTCCTGTAGCCTCCGGAGGGCGAAAAACGGCTTCAAAAGAAGGCCAAAGTCATCTGGCCAGCACGCACATGCACGCTGGCCAGCTGACAAATGGCTCTGTGTGCCATAGGTTCGCCATCACGGCAATAGACCCTTGATTTTATAGACCTTGATTTAGTGGACTTTGGATTAAAACTGAATTTCCAGCAATACAGACTTTGCCAAAAGCAAGATGAAGTTCATTGTATGGCAGATAGTTTGAACAATGTCTTTACTTTTTATGTTCATTATATAAATGACTCTTTATGCACATATAAAATCCCATTGCTATTTAACAGACATTCAACTCTTAACACAGAGACACAGCTTTCCTCAGAAGGCTATTAAAGTGAAGATTCATTATCTATCTATTATGTTAACTCCTTTGATAATATACATAGACCAGTATGATCATGGATGGCTAAAATGAAATATATAAAAATTTTAGTAATAGGAAACTTGTCAATAAATATAATATAAAGCACTAAATGAGTGAGAGGTTACCATGGGTCTTTTGGTATCAAGTTAAATCTCTTGAGCAATAGAAATAATAGATTTTCAGTAACAGTAAGATGAAGAATTTAATGTTTCACTATTTAGAACAACCAAAAGCAATAATCTCAAACATGTGTAGGTTATATTGCAATCATTTATTTATTTATTTAAATTTATATCCCGCCCTTCTCCACAGAGGACCCAGGGCGGCGCACAGGAAATTTAAAAACATACAAAATACAATAAATATAATTTAAAAACTATTAAATAAACCTATCCTGCGCTAAAACCAAATTTTAAAAACCCAATTTAAAACTATCTAAAAGTCCCCATGGGAGGTTAGGCTAGGCCGGCTTGTCATTTTCAGATAAAAAATCCACTATATGGCTTAAAGGAAGTTTGGAATACTGATTTTAGTAATCTCATCCAAGAGATGATTTGGTAAGATGTTCTGGAAATTGGGTGGATTCCCCTCAGCTTCAGTATAAGAACTGCAAGATGATAAATCACTGGCATTTGACTATTTAATTTTAGCAGCCAAATAATAACTGTACAATATTGGAAAACTCTACATAACATAATATTTAAGATGTGGATTAACAAGGTCTCTTCAACTGCAACATTACACAAAAAAACCAGAAAAAGTTAAAATGAGACATAAGGAGGAGACACACCTTTAACAAATTTGGATGGATCTTATAATTTACCTCAATAGTAATGCACTTTAATACAGTATATTTTACAGATATAGTCAATTTGTAATATGTGGTTTCTCTATTTAAGCTGTGTGTGTGTGTGTGTGTGTGTGTGTGTGTGTTCATTCTTACACGGGAAAACACTTGAATACAAGACCAGCATATATATATATATTTAACACGTATCTAAAAAGACAGCAGCAATTTAATAGGTCTCTGTCTGGATGGTCTCTAGGTTGAGTCGAAGGACAGAGAAGGATGACAAGTTTGTCTCCTCCCTTAAATAGGCCTAACAGGAAGCTGTAACAATATATCCACTTCATATATATATATATATATATATATATATATATATATATATATTCTTTCTTGTATATCTTGGATTATTACCTGATGCTATTTATTATTCATAGTTCAGTTAAAAAAAATTTTTGTTATATCACAGCAAAAGGAAATATAACTAAATAGGCAAAAGCCCATTCATTCAATATTTTAATATCTATATATTACAAGCTGTATATTTTAGATGCTGCTGCTGGGAAATGTAGGGGAAAGGTAGAATTAGTAAAAATAAAAATAAGATGTAATCTTCCTTCATACTGACATAAATATGATAGTATAATTCGTTACAGGAAGGTGAAAGTTTTCTTTATGGTAGAATGTCTGAAACTCTTGAAAGCTATAGGCAGGTGCTGGGAGGGGAGGTGGGGTACAAGGATGCTGTGGGCAGGCAAAAAATCAGAGGGAGCAACTTCCAACCTCTCATCGGCTTTCTCATTGATTTTGCTTGTGGGAAGTCAACAAGAAATGTTGGAAATCTACAATCATGCGACAGTGGTACATTACGACATCGTAATTGTGAGCCAGGCACTGATATCCCAGATCATGAAATACTGTATTGGTTAGAGCTCTAAGGATCAGTTGTCAGTCTTCCTCATTCAACATGGTCACTGAACAATTGGTTGTAACCAGTATTTCAATTTGTAAAATGTCTTCCTCATGATTGTTTTTCCAAGAAGATCCTTTTTCTGGTAGGAGTTGCCTTGTCTAAGAGGATTTTAGAACTATTAGTTCAACTCAATTAGAGGACACAATTTGGTTTTTCAGAGGGATACTGTAATTCTATGATCCAGGCTCTACGCCATTCAATAGCTAACTTCCTTCTGAAAAAACATGAATATCTGGCTTGTGCCATAAGACTTATTCATCAATGACCCAGCAAGCCTTGCAGGCTAGATTTGTTTCCTTTATTCAGCATTATTTTTGTGGTGATGTTAAGATATGATGTACAAGGTTTTCTTATAAGATCGTATCTTATGGTACATTCTGCAAGAAAGCCTGCAGTATTTGCATTGTTCTTCACAAACCAGCAACGTGAACTTTATCTAAGTCCATGAACTAAAGTTGACATATTCATTTTTGTTGAATAAATTTGTTAGAAGGAGCATTAAAGATAATTCCCAATTCCTAAAATTCAGCCAAAGCATTTTGCTTGTATTCCTCACATTCATAATATATACTGGGATGTTAGATAATAAAAGTTTCCATAAGTTTAGAATGATCAGTAGAATCATCCAGATACCCTCTCAAGCAATAGCAGTCTTTCTGTCGGGTGGAAACAACCAGCACCACTAATGAATAGTCTCAAGCAGAACACACGTCGTCAGTTACCTATGTTACAATAACTTCACCAGGCTGTCATTCCTTTGTGAACAGTCAGCTTTACTTCTAAAGCAAGATTCTTAATATAGCTGGTACCATAGCTTTAGCCATGGATGGAATGTGATCACTGCCTTTCCCAGGGAGTGTAAGACTTTAACCTATTATTAGTGAACTCTGGTGCACTAAACCAGAAGGAACTCCCACAGTAATAAGTTTTGCTATGTGATTTAAATGAAGATGTAGGCTGTGGCTTATTTTTGCTTATTTATTTAGGCAATGGAATTATTAGTAGAAAAGGCAATTAGCAGTGCTACTGGACCACAAAGCCCTGGAGATGCATTGAGAAGAGTATTTGAGTGTATATCTTCAGGAATCATCCTAAAAGGCAAGTTGATTGATACCTCAAATCAGTAATTTCTTGATAATTAGTTTTGCTGATTATTTATTAAATGTATGCTGTTCTTCTTACTATCCAAAGTGACTCTTTAACGTATTCTTTTTTTAGATTTTAGTAAGGATGAAATAATATTTCTGATATATCCGGTTTCTTGTAGGTGGTCCTGGACTTCTCGATCCTTGTGAAAAAGATCCATTTGATACCCTAGCTTTAATGACAGATCAACAAAGAGAAGACATTACTTCAAGTGCACAGGTAATTTAATGTTGTGAATTATGAACGTTTTGAAGATAAACAAGTCAACAGTATAATTTATGATGAAAATCAATTGTGTTACCCAGTAGTATTTAACACTTGTTTTTAAGTAAATGGAATATGTTTTTTATATAACTTGGTACTTTATTTAAGTTTTCTTTGAGTCAGGCTCAATTCGTATTGATTTCATGGACACTTTTATACAATTCTCTTGTCAATGACATCAAAGAGTTTGCTACTGCATTGTTTATAGATTGTTGTTTTTTTACTTTCCTGTCTAGTTTACATCCCTAATATTCTCTGGTTGTCCTATCCATGTGCTCACATTTTATTTATAAATTATTGCTCTTGACTTTTAAAAATGAAGTCACTAAGCAAACAATAGTAGATGAGCAAAAATGAAATGTTTTGTAGAAAATTCTAGCTGGTACCTGCTTGCCTCATTATGTATATAATGTAGCATAATACTAAAGCACCTGCTAGGTCCACCATGGTGTTGGGCAATGTGTCTAGAGCTCAATTCAGAATCTTCTAGAACTAATTGGCTAGTATCCTGTTATACTGTGCGCTGCTTTGGGGGATCCAAAGCATGGGTTTAACTAGCCCTTTAGCCTAGAGACTTGAGTTATTAAAACTGTAGACCACACCTCCTCAATCTGGGCATGCTCAGTTTTTTTAATTCAGTCCAGCCTAAAGAGACGCAAAATTTTCCTCTCTAGGAGAAATTGGAAAGATAAGGTTATTTATTTTAAATGTTTGGAGTTTTTTGTTTGTATTCTGAAGAGTTTGGATGTCACTGTGATTCTTTCGATTCTTGAGCTTCGCTGTAAGTTTTCTACGCTTTACTTTTCGCTCCTAGTGGCTTCAGTGGCCGAGGAAGTTTATTGTTTCACTGATTTCATTGCTAGCCAGGCTGGTTCGCCGCCTGCAAGCCTTTCCCCGCGTGGGGGCTTACTCGCGCGCCGCGCCTTCACGCATCTCTCACATCACACACACACACACCGTTTTTTTCTGCTCAGTGCTGTTGATTTGCCTCGTGAAGGGGGGGCGAAGCATTCTGGCTGTTTTTCTGCTGTTCGGAGCTGCCTTTCTAGTCGAGCCTGCTCTTCCCTCACTGCGGCTTTTGGCGCGCGCTTCGGCACGGCCATTTTGGGTCGCACTTTTGAATTTTCCGTTTTTCGCTGCCAGAGGCAGCCATTGGGCAAGGAACTTCGCGCCAGGATCTCTTGCGCAAGCGCAGTCTAGGCTTTTCCTCTTGAGGAGCCGCATTGTCACGCCTGTTGTGGACGTGGTCAGTTCGCCTCCTCTGTCTCTCTGCACAGTGCATCTGTAGGCCTCACTTCGGCTGGCTTTAATTCAATCAGGTTTTCTATTCTTTTCTGGCATTGAGCCTTTTCAAATCCTTGTTGCCCTTACTATGGCTGAGCAACCAGCAGTTAGTGAAAGTGCTGGCCCTTCCTCCCCCCCTTCTCTTCCTTCTACCTCAAGGGCGAGTAGAGCCATGGCCAGGGCCTCCTCCCTCCCACCGTGTGGTTCCTCCGTGGCTGCTGGGAAGGCCGCGAAACAGGGAGACAAGGGAAAGGCTAGCACTGCGGCCCGCGTGGCTCCCAGGGCTCCTCCTGTGCTTCAGCCTTAGCTCCCCCCCCCCCCAGTTTTACCTGTGGTCTTACCCCAGGTGCGTGGGTGGTCTCCAGATATTTCTCTGGAGCTAGGAGATCAGTCTGAGGGGATGGTTTCCGGGGTTCCTGTATCTTCAGGCCTAGCGGAGGCCAGCTCAGGCCCCGGACCTTCGGGATCTGGGGTGTCAGCCACCTTCACCCTGCAGCGGCGGGGCTTAGGCCTGAGGGGGGAGTCAGGGGAGGCCCTTTCCCCCAGCATACGCAGCATGATTGCGGCTGCCATTTCCCAGGGCGTAGACGCGGAGCTACAGCGCAGGACCCATCACCCTGCGCCTTTGGCCATGTCCAGGGATTTGATTTGATTTGATTTTTATACTGCGCCTATCTCCCCGGAGGGACTCAGGGCGATGCACAGGAAGTTAAAATGAAAAATACAGACATATAGATAAATACGAACATATAAATAAATATGACTACAAGCAATAAAAACTGATTAAATTTGAAGTGACCTGTGCTAAAAGTTACCAAAAAATTAAAAACAATTAAAAACTCAGTTTGTAGAGATGGTCTCGGGGGCTCGACTAGGTGAAAGAAATAGGTCTTGAGGTGTTGGCGGAAGAGACGGAGGTCCGTGGTGGTCCGGAGTTTGGGGGTTAGGTCATCCCAGAGGGCTGGGCCTGCCACAGAGAAGGCCCTTCCCCTGGGGGTCGCCAACCGGCACGGCACGGCCAACAGCACCCGGAGAAGGCTCTCCCTGTGGGAGCAAATCGGCCAAAGGGATGTATGAGATAGGAGACAGTCTCGTAAATAACTAGGCCCCGTGCCATGGACCGTTTTAAAGATGATTAGCAACACCTTGAAGCGCACCCGAAAAACTACAGGTAGCCAGTGCAACTCACGCAGGAGAGGTGTTGCATGGGAATGCCGTGAGGCACCTAGAATCCCCCGCGCGGCCGCATTCTGCACTAGCTGCAGTCTTCAGGTGCACCTCAAGGGGAGCACCATGTAGAGAGCATTGCAGGGAGCTTTCAGTTTCCCCTGCTGATCCTGCCTCGCCTCTCCACTCTACCTATAGTGATGGCCTCGAGTTGGCTGAGGAAGGGGAGATTCCTGACCTTGACCTTTTTGATGATGAGGGTCTGGATCAGGGGTCTACCTTACATTCTGGGTTATTCAGCCCGGCTTTGTTTAAGTCCTTGCTATTCAAGGCCAAGGCCACCAGCAACATGGGCGGGGCCTCTACCCAAGCGAGTACTGATGTGGGATTGGAAGCTACTGACCGCCTGTTTGCAGAACAGGTCAGGAAACAGGACCTAATACCTGTCCCAAGTTGTTCATGGACATTGTCCAAAAGCAATGGGAACAGCCTACTGCAGTTTCCCCGCCCAGCAACGGGGACAGGAAGTTGTATGCTTCCACATCCGAGTTGGACACTCTTGCAATTTCCAACCGTTGACCCACCAGTGGCAGCTTTGGCCTCTCCAGCTCTAATTCCTTCTGAAATATTGGAGAGCCTCAAGGCTGAGGACCGCAAGGCGGAACTAGTCATCCAAAAGACCCACCAGGCTTCTGCTTGGGCTTTGAGAGCTGCCACAGCAGCATCCTTCTTTAATAGGACTTCATTGCTCTGGTTAAGGCAGTTGCGGGCTAGGTTGGCCCCTGAGGACCTCCGTCTTCACCAGGATGTTAACAAGCTGGTGGCGGCTCTGGAGTTTTCAGCTGATGCCATGCTCACAGCGGCCAAGTTCACTTCCTGGGCAGTGGCGTCTAATGTGGCTTCCCGCCGCCTCCTGTGGCTTCGCCATTGGCAAGCAGATGTCCATTCTAAGTGGCGCCTGGCCTCCATTCCTTTCAAGGGGGGGATCTCTCTTTGGTGCCGCTCTTGATCCCATCTTGATTGAGACTAGGGATAAGAGGAAGGTGCTTCCTTCAGTGAACAGGCGCTCGGACTGTAGGACCCAACCTTACTTTCGGAGGCAGTCCTTTCGGGCCGGGGATTCCAGGTTTACTGCAGTTCCCTATACCCAGCAATACACCAGGCCATATGTTCCGACGCAGGACAGGAGTTGGGACCGATCCTCTGCCAGGGATAGGAATAGACAGCAATCCAACCAATCCCAGGCTAGAAGGCCATTTCAGGGATCAGGGAGTCATTCCTTTCGTAGGTACTAATGACTCTCACGGGGTTGGCCCTATTGGCGGGCATCTAGCGTCATTCGTCCACTAATGGACCTTCACCACTTCGGACGCCTGGGCTCTGCAGACCGTTAGCCACTGCCTCACTCTAGAATTTCTCTCTATGCCCCCGAGACGCTTCATCAGATGCCCGGTGCCGAGGTGCCCGACCAAACGGCGCCTCATGGACGCCGAAATCGGTCATCTTTTGGTGATCCAAGCTATCAAGGAAGTTCCTCAAGGGCAGGCAGGGCTAGGCTTCTATTCCATTCTGTTTCTGGTCACAAAGAACTTGGGGGTATGGCACGCTATTCTAGATTTGAAACAGCTCAATTTCTTTCTAAAATAACAGAAATTCAAGATGCAATCCTTAAAGAGCATTGTTGTCCATACGTCGGGGCGACTTCCTGACATCTATCGATATAAAGGAGGCTTACCTCCACGTGCCTATTCATCAGGCTCACCGAAGGTTCCTGCTATTCCACTTTGCCGGTTGTCATTACCAGTACCGGACCCTCCCATTGGGTCTGACCTTCACCAAACTCCTGGCAGTCGTCGCGGCTTCCCTGAGATCGGTGCCCGTATGGGTCAATTGTTACCTCGACAACATATCCTTTCATCCTCCCAGGAGCAGGCATTTCGAGACCTCCAGCTCACCATCGACGCCCTCCAGGCTCACGACTTCGTTTTGAACTTCCCGAAGAGCCATCTTCACCCAACCAGATCTCTTCTGCATCTAGGAACAATCATCAACTCAGACAGCTGCATCGTTTTCATCTCGCAGGAGAGGGGTCACAGCATTCAGCACCTGGCGAACCAAGTGCTACAGCTGAGGTCACCTTCTCTGGCTACCCTCTCCCAGTTACTCAGGAAAATGATATCGTGCATCGACGTAGTTCCCTGGGCATGGTTCCATGCCCATCCGCTCCAATGGTTCCTGCTCCCCTTCCAACGGAATCACACCAGTCATTCCCAGGCCAAGACTCGACTGCCCCCCAAGGTGTTGCGGTCTCTACGGTGTTGGATGTCCTCCAGGTTCTTCAAAGGTTGTCTGTTCAAGGAGCCGGACCGGATTGTCGTGACAATGGATGCGAGTCTGTTCGGGTGGGGCGCTCACTCCGAAGGCCGCATGGCACAGGGCAGGTGGACTTCTCAAGAACTGTGGAACAGCATAAACTGGTTGGAGCTTCGAGCCATTCGCCTGGCCCTTCGCGAATTCCAGTCTGTGGTACGTGCCGCCCATGTCCTCATTCTCACGGACAATGTGGCCTCCAAGGCACATGTGAACCGTCAGGGAGGCACTCGATCCAGGGCCCTGATGCAGGAGGCGGAACAGCTACATCATTGGGCAGAGCGGCACCTGTTGTCTCTCCGTGCGGAACACGTATCGGGCGTCTCCAATGTGCAAGCGGATTGGCTGAGCAGGGCCACGGTGGATCAGGCGGGGTGGCAGCTCCACCCATCCCTGTTCCAGGAACTGACTCGCAGGTTCGGCCTGCCTCACATAGATCTTTTCGCTCAACCACACAACGCGCAGCTGGCATGGTTCCCATCGTCATCCAGAAGATCCTGGCGGAGCAGGCAGAGGTACTGCTCGTTGCACCGATGTGGGCCAGACGTCCATGGTATGCGAACTTTGTGCATCTGTCCGTTTCTTGCCCGTGGCGCATTCCGGACGATTGGATCTTCCTCTCACAGGGGCCCCTCGTTCATTCGAACCCCCAGCTCCTGCAGCTAGCCGTGTGGCATGTGAGCGGTCTCTCCTCCTAGAGCAACACTTTTCAGACAGAGTCATTGACACGATTCAGGTGGTCCGCCGCCCGTCTATGAACCGCAAGTACAAAGCCACTTGGCGTGCTTTCTGCAGCTGGTGTCGCACGTCAGCCGTGGACCCTGTGTGGGCATTTGTGCCGCAGGTCTTAGAATTTCTACAGATGGGACTGGACAAAGGGCTTGCGCCCAACACACTTCGACGACAATTGGCGGCCCTCTCCACGATGGTGTCCTGTGGCTGCCCCCGTTCACTGGCTCGTCATCCCAGAATACATTCTTTCCTCAAGCGTGCCACTAACATCAGCCCTCCAGTGTGCACCGGTATCCCACGTGGGACCTGTCCTTCGTTCTTCAGTCTCTCACTTCGACCCCATTTGAACCGATTCGGACTATTAGCCTTCGATTATTGACCTTGAAGACAGTGTTTTTAGTGGCCATTACATCTGCCAGGCGGGTGTCTGAACTGGCTGCCTTGTCAGTTCGGGAGGATCTCTGTGTTTCACCCGAACAGAGTCATCCTCCGCCTTGACCCGGCCTTCCTTCCGAAGGTTAACACCCTGTTTCATAGGGCACAGGAGCTGATTCTGCCGGACTTCTGTCCACATCCCTCTTGACCTCAAGAGCGTCAGTGGCACAACCTGGATGTTCGCAGAGTGCTCCATCGTTATATTAAGAGGACTGCTTCCTTCAGGCAGTCGGAGGCGCTCTTCATGTCATTTCAGACTGCCTCCATGGGTCTGAAGGTATCCTCCAACACGATAGGGCGCTGGTTGAATGCGTATATCGCCCTTGCTTATGACAGCCATTCTCGACCGGCTCCCAGAAGAATCGCCCCTCACTCTACCAGGAGTGCTGCCACATCGGCGGCCTGGGCGACCCAGGCGTCTGTGGAGGACATTTGCAGAGCTGCGATATGCTCATCTCCGTCGCCTTTCATACACCATTACCGGATTGACTCTTATGCCTCAGCAGAGGCTGCCTTTGGGCGGAGAGTGCTTCAGAGAATTGTAACCACGACTGCAGCTCCTAACCAGCCTCGCTTCTGCCCCTGAAGGTTTACTGCTTTGGCATGTCCCATGCTTTGGATTCCCCAAAGCAGCACACAGGAGAACAACCGTTGACTTACCTGAACGGTCTTTCTATATGCGCTGCGAAGGGGAATCCAACCCCGCCCGTTCAGCTTCGGCTGTTCAGGATTCAGGATCCTGACTTATTACCTACCTTGTTTGTGATTGTTTATCGGACTTCTGCGCTCTTGGACGGCTTTCCTTCGTGCAAAAACTGAGCATGCCCAGACTGAGGAGACGTGATCTATAGTTTTAATAACTCAGTCTCTAGGCTAAAGGGCTAGTTAAACCCATGCTTTGGATTCCCCTTTGCAGCGCACATAGAAGGACCGTTCAGGTAAGTCAACGGTCGTTTCCCCCACGCCATACAATTAAGCATGACTTCCATTGTGAAGCCCTTTTTTTCAATTAACATAGTATTGGTTGATCTGATTTCCTGGGGTCTTTTCCCCCCCCCCCCTTCTTTGCTCGACTCTTCTCAAAACTTCATCATAACATCCATCATGTTCATCATTATCCATCTTTCAGTTTTATTACCCTCCATTTTGCAAATGCTGGCATTGGAGCATAATAAATGCCTTTTCTGCTTAGTTGAAGAGCATATAGCCAGATTTCCCCCTTCCTGGGAGCAGCTTTTAAAGGTGTAACAGTTTCCAGCGCATTTGTGTCTTTCTAGCTTCTTTTACACCCCCATAGAGCATTGGATCCTGCATCACCGTTATAGGTTCAAAGCCTTCTGAGTTGTCTGCCAACCTAATTCCATGCACGACAAAAAGAAAAAGATGGGTAAAGGCCTGTCACTTCCCTGATTCCAAGCCTCTAATTCTTCTCCATCATGTCCTTCTGCAACCCCGATACCAAAATTCTGTAATTTTTATTTTTTTATATTGCAAAAGTTTTATTGGTTTTTACAAATTTTTTAAGGTAGGGTAGGGTAAGGTGAAGTACAAAAATATTTTGAGAACTTTCACGTCGAGATCGTTGGCCCCTCCAGGGCTACTTAATAAGACATTGGTAATACATTTTTCAATAATACTACAAGGTGAAAATAAATGCATACATCATAAATTCTAAATTCTATGCTGGCAGTCGTATACAAACATCCAGATAAAAGTTATACTGTATTAATAAAAGAGAAAAGTCATTTTTTAGATCTAAGTCTCTTGGCAATTGTGTCTTCTTGTTCTCCTCCCTGGCCCCCAGTGAGCGGGGCCGTGGCCTCCTCTGCCCCTCCTGGATCATCCCCCAGGGTAGAGGAATGTTTTTTAAAAAAGGCTTTCGCCTCTGCAACTGTTTAATCCTTACTCTTCCTCCTTCCCAGAACACCAACATCCCTTCTGGCATCGCCCACTTAAACCAAATCCCGTGTTTAAACAATTTTTTAGATAAGAAGGAATACTTCCTCCTCACCTCTCTAATCTTTTTTGGGATCTGCTTCAAGGTAGCGATTTCCTTTTGTTGATAAATTAACGGACCCTCTCTCTGCGCCTTCAAGATTCCCTCCCTAGTCGACCTTCTAACAAATTTAATATGTATCTCTCTTGAGTACCTCATTTATCCTGGCATATGCTGAATTTATTCTGTAGACTAGGTCAATGTCCCCTCTGATCTCATCTTTAGGTTTGTATAAATAGTCTGCTAAAATTGTACTCATGAGATCAGGAAGGCATTCACCAGATTCTTCAGAAATATTCTGAAATCTTAAAAAATATGACATCCTCTCAAAATCCATCCTAGACATATGACCAGACAAATCTCCAATTTCAGTATTAATATTTTTAAGTTCCCCCTTTGCCCCAGCCAGCCCCACTTCCAACTCCTCAGTCTTCTGTGTATTCTGCATCAATTTTTTCTGTGTCTCCAAAAGTTCAAGTTTAGAGCTGCAATGATCTTTTCTAAGTTCTTTAATTTCCAACACCAAGGAGTGTAACACTGCTTCCATAGCCGTCATTCTTTCTTCCAATTCTGGATTTTCTGGTTGTTTTTTTGAAGCCATGGTGAGCTGTTTAAATCAGTGCCACTAAGATGGCGTTTTTGGGATGCGGCCGCTGGAGCAAGTCCAGAGAACAAAGTTCAGATCACAATTGTAAAAAGTTATAAGATCTAGAGAGAAAAGCAATTTCCACTATCAATTATGAAGACAAAGAAGGCACTCCAGGGAAGGAATCAATTAATCCAAAAAATCCTCCGTTGGTGGAGAGAGACAGTCCAGGTCACAAAGAGATGTTGGTAATTTTCCATAAAGAATAGTCATTTAGGAACAAAGGGCAGCCATCTTCCACCGCCCAATCTGGCAGCCAGCAGGAGAAAGTAACAAAGAAAATTGTTCCAATAAAGCCGGGCTTAGATACATTGTATAGAAACAAGCCGCGAAGGACTTTCACTTGTTCCGCAAAAGTCCGGATGAGAAATATCCGCTCCCTCACATTCGAGGAGCCATTTCTGCACGCCGCTGTTATAAATCCGAGGGGGGGGGGGTTTAACAAACACCCCCCTCCACGTTTCTGTCGCTCAAAGCCGCCAGCAAAAAAGTTAAAGTCACTTACTCTCCACCTCGCCGCAAAAGCCCCGGCAAAGCCATCCGGCCCGAACGCTCCCGTTCTCTCCAAATCAATTATTTGTTGCCGTCCTCCGTTGGCGAAGGGAACCAAGCCCCCCGCAGCATGTCTTCTTCCACCTAGACCGAAGACAAGGACTCTTGCCCGGCCGCCGCCAGGCTGAACAGGTCCAGGCAAGCCGGTCCTACGGAGGGTCCCCCAAAAAAAGGGGCACCCCGCCCCGTTTGGGGCAGAAAAAAGAACAAAACGGCGGACAAGTCCCAGGACTCGTCCGTCGCCGCCAGAAGCCGGAACAGGAAGTCACAAATTCTGTTATTGATGGTCTTTTTAGCTCATATTGCTCAGTTGACCCCAATTTCTCCTCATATACAGAAATCAATCTCAGAAGAAGAGACCTGAAATAGGCTTGCCTTAAGATCTATTATTCCATAATACCTTCTTATCTCCCTTCATAAGTTCCTTTTGGACAAAGATCCCTGTCTTTGTTTCAGTAATTTAGCCTTGTGTTTCTTGACATGTTTCTTGTGGAGACTCTTAATTGTAAGGCATGCTATTTCATTCTGTAGTGGTTTCATTCCAGTGTCTCTGAACTTGATAATAATGATTCTGTACTGCGGTTATCCCAAACATCTTTTATAGGCTTTAGGTGCTTTCTATAACAAATTTTCATCCCACTCACATTTTGACCAAAGTATCAAACTTTCAGCTAGAAAAAGTTTTAACTTCTCATAGCAAGATGTTTTAGCCAGATGTTGGCATTGTTTAGGCACAAAAAACATAGCAAATTTACAGGCATCCTAATGACCATGATTCGATTCTGAGGTTCATCTATATCATACATTTTGGGATCTCATCGCTCACTTTTAAGATCTGTGCGATTCCATAACAGAGATGATATTTAGGTTTTCTGGAGCATTTTGCAAATTTATCATTTTAGGTTCTAGATTAAATACTTACCATATCATACCATCATTTCTAAACACCTCATTTCTTCCTTTTGGGAAAAAATTCTCTTGACTAGATTCCTCTCATATTTCTTTATTGCTCTTTTCATAGGTACTTTAATACTCTAGGAAGGTCACCAGTTAGGGACAATTGCCATCTCAAATATTTTTTGAGGCAGTTTTTTTAATCAATGCTGTCACCACTGATATATTCATGTCAGCATGGAGAGTTCACATCCAAGATCTCTGCATAGACGTCACAAAATGCCACTTGAGCATCTCATAGTTTGGAATTCCATGGTAATCAGATACAGCAAAAAATCTGCATACCAAACTATTCTGTAAACCAGCAATTTCCAAATGCGTAGAGATGCATAACTTATGTAATTTACAGATAACTGGGGTTCCAGGTAAGTTACCCAATTCTTGTACTGAAAAAAATAATGTGTTTTAAGATTTTTGCTGCTGAAAATGACATTAAAATTAACCGGCCTCTGTTCTCATTAAGTTGAAATTCAATCTATCTGATTTCCTTTTTCCTTCCTTCTGCTACCAGTTTGCACTGAGACTTCTTGCATTCCGTCAGATCCACAAAGTTCTAGGAATGGATCCTTTGCCCCAGATGAATCAGCGTTTCAATATTCATAGCAATCGAAAAAGGAGAAGGGACAGTGATGGAGTTGATGGATTTGAAGCTGAGGGGAAAAAAGACAAGAAAGACTATGATAACTTTTAAGCAAGACGTTTGTGTGTGCATTGTTAACACAACAAAATGAAAACGGAAGCCATTTGTTGTAAAAAATAATTCTTAATATCTGTCCAAGTACAACCGCCCCCCAAAGGTTCCAAATACTTTTGTGCGGCATTCACACCATTTTAAAGGATGTGCAGATTTAATTATGATAGAAACAAGATTACTAATGAAAACTGTATTTCAATTTTTGATTTGTTTTTAGCCTGCCTCCTTTCTTTAGGTTCTAAAATATAACTCTTGATTTATGTTCTTTATGTTAACTGGTCACTGTGTACTTAAGTTGTACTGTATTTAATACATTGTTAACGTGTTTCAGTTGCTTTGTGTATTTGAAAATATGTTTAGAATTTGTACTTACCTTTCACACTTGTAAGTTGCTTTGTATTACAAATAGTAAATACAGCTCCTCCTTCTCTTAATATTTTATAGCAGAACACTTTTTTGTAAAGTGGGGCTGCAGGACTGTTTCTCCTTAATGTGAAGCATTAACAATCTCTTATCCTGCTATTTAAGTGCTTTCAATTTAACGTTTCTGCCAATCCCATGGCATTTGTCTATCTAGTGATATAATGGTGTAATTAAGACAGATTTCTGTTATTCTAATCAGGTTTGTTGTTAGTTACACATTAGCAGTATAAAAGCAAAATGTATGCAGTATGAACAGCAATTTTAGCAATTGATTAAAAATGGCATGATTTTGTTTTTTTAATAGAATGGCTTTTAAAAAGTATTGTTTTAGGCTTCATGTCTAGAGCTTTGTTCATTTGACTTTCACATAGCAAGGCCAAAAAATAATTTTCTGAAATATTGCAGAAGCTATAAACAAGAGGACAGTTTTTCCTGTTTGGGTAGAGTTTGGCTAACTATTTTTGGAGAGCTTTATAAGTATGGTAATAATACCATTAGCTCTGTCTGAATTAAAAAATAATAGTTTGCCATATCAGTGCCTGTGAAAGGGTTCCCTTGCTGTTTTTGTACCAAATTATACATTAATTTTCATTTAAACCTACAATTGAAGATAACAGTATCTCATATAAATTGGAGGCTATGCTATAAAGGAAAAATAGCAGAAAATTATTTGCGGCCATAATGTATGCTTACGTCTCCTTCAAACAGCTAAATATTATAGCAGTGGTGTAATTCAGTCTACATCTGCCTGTTGATGTATGCTTTGGTTCACAGGTGTGATTTGTTACAACACTACAGTTGAATATACAAATAAAGAGTAAAACTGTACTAAGTGATGTACTATTGATTGTAGACTCAGGATAGATACCCCTATTATTAATTTCAGTAATTTAGATATATCAATTTAGCAATATTCATAATATTCCTAAACATGGCCTGAGAAACATGACATTTTGAATCAGTCTAATGTCAATAAACTACATTAAGCTTTCTATTCTAATTAATCAGATTGTAAAATTCTTAACCTTTCAAAATGTTTGATTATTGCTAAGCCTTGAGTTGGTGTTTATTTTTAGATTATTTTTAAGGAGGAGGATGCCTAGTGTAGCGTTAAGACTTTGGAGGAAGAGGTGCTGTGTTCATTGCCACTTCAATTTAAGTGAGAAGCTCTTTAGGAACAAAAAAGTTATTTATTTATGCTTATTGTGGTGTTGAGTCATGGCAACAGGACTTCTTTTCCTGTTGGTTAGAAACATTTCAATGCTTATTTTAAACCAACAAGAAAAGGAAGTCCAGTTGTCAAGATTCAACTTCCAGGCAACTCTTACCAGAATGACTGAGAATCTTCATTGATATATTTTTTACTTAGATTGCGCTGTCAAGGACAGTATTTATTGGTACAGAAAGAAAAAATAACCACTTTCTCGCTGGCAGAATCGTGGATATCTAAGTGCCTTCTGCACATGGTTGCCAATCTTTCTCAAGGCCTCATGCCATTGGACATATTGGACTTTTGCAATTCACATTTATTCTGACATTTAGCCATCTTAAGTTACAAATTATGGTGTTTAAAATTACAACAGCAGTGAAAAAATGATACATACAGGTGTCACAGCATCTCCACAGTCACCTGATCAAAATCTGCTTAGCAACCAACTTGCATCCCCAGCAAGCATCCTGAGGTCATGTGATCATGATTTGTGACTTGAGTGATTTGCTTAATAATTGGACACAACTACTCAACAACTACCTTGCTTAGCAATTAAAATTATTGTAAGTTAAGGACTACCTGTGTAAAAATTCAGATGGCTTGCCTCAAAGAAAAATTAAACCAGAACATATGGATTTAGTATTTAAATATGTATAACAATGGTTTGGCTGGGTTATAATGAAATAGATTGCTATCTGCTGAAAAGAGATGTGGAATAACCCCTCCCACAGATATATCAGTAGATTGCTCTGACTAGTGATGTATATATTCATACTGCATATTTAAAAAAAGGACTAGCCTTGAAGTTTTGAATGTGAAGGCCTAAAAATTATAGTAGATTGCAGTTCTATGCAGCCTTGACTGGGAATATGTTCCACTGAATGAAGTGAGACTTCTCAGTAAACACAAATAAGATTAAGCTGCAATTATACATAGATATAATTTTTTAAAACTTGAATGAGCCTTCATTTTATTCAAAGAACTCAGATGCAGGATTATCAACATTTTAGAATCTGGGAGATAATGGTGCAAACATTTACTAAATACATATAGGCCTACTGTATTGATTACAATATTTTTCAGAGTAAAAGATTCACCTTCCCTCCTCCACCACCCCAAAAAAGAAGGTGAAAATCAGGGTGTGTCTTGTACACTGAATACAGCATTTTTGGCCTCCCAAAACCCCATCCCCTTCGCAAAAATTGATGTGCAGAGGGTTTGGGAGGCCTGCAAAGTGTTTTTTGCTCGCCACCTGGAGCACTTTGCAGGCCCCAATTCTCTGCATGCCCCATTTTTCACAAAGAAAATAAGACATGCAGAGGGTTTGGGAGGCCTGCAGAGTGCAAACCCTTTTTAATTTACCTCTTCAAAATCTTGATGTGTCTTATAGTCTTGAAAAATACAGTACATTTTTCTTCTGCTTTAAAAAATCTACACATTGAAGATGGCTTCCTTAACAAATCTGTAATGTTTTTATTAGTTTAATTACTGAAGAAATTGGTTCACATACAATGCTGTAGATCAAAAGCGAACAAATCACTGCATGGCTTAGGACAACATCTGAATCAGATTTCAAATCTTTTAAAACTTTAAATCTCTTAAATCCCAGTCAGCGTAGCCAGTGATTACGCGGGTTGTAATCCAAAATATCTGGGAAGCACCAGATTTCATCAATGATCCATTATGCAATGTTCAAACAGTACTGGAATTGTTTATTTCGACTACAGAACAAACAAAATGTTAGCATGCTTGTTTAACCAAGCAATAATTCAACGTTAAGGACATTGTTCCTAAATTCCAGGGGAATTAGAACACAATTCTCACTTGGATCTAACAATCATATCAGTGAAAACATTTTCTTTTGTTAACAATGGTGTGAACTGGCTGCTATCTAGCTAGAAGCAGCTGTTTCACTGGCCTTGCTGGGTCATTTAATATTTAAGCCATATTGAGATATTGCTACTGCTTCCAGGAAATACTGCATTTCTGTTAAGCTACAGCTGAGACAGAAAATAAATTAACTGGATTTAGAAACCTCAAACAACTATTTTCCAAGTCCCCAAACTCCTGAATTTTTAAAAAAGGGAAAGCTTTTTGCACATACATTGATGAATGACTTCAACTATTTTAAGAGTCAGCCCCAGTGACCCCCTAGTTTTATAATTACTATTACCATCAGAGCTATTTGGAAATCAATTGTACAAGGACTCAAAGTGCACTACTACTGCCAAGGAATCATCGTTATTTCAAGCCCTCTGGAGCTTATGCAATAATGAAAAAACTGGGCTGTCAGAATTATTAGGATATTTCCTCCACAGTCAGGAAAGCTAAAATTTGCTGCAAGATTGCATTTTTAAGTGGTGGTGGTAAGCAAAGTGAGAGGCAACAGTGATGGAATTCACACCCTACCATAGGCCAAAGTCCCCTAGTGTTTCTGCAACCTAAGCCAACTGTGGGTTATTTGATAAAACTATGGATAAGAATGGATGTGCACATTAATTCACTGGGAACGTTGCAGGCCATGGGAGTTACATTCAGATTCTGAAGAAGTTTCATGGATGAGAAGTGAAATATTTTCAAGGGAAAAAAGTCAGGTTGTCTTTTGGAAAAGCCTCTGAGACAACCATGACCTGGATGCCGAGGTGTGTTGCTCCTGGTTCGGGCGAGCCGGTAGTGGTGGCGGCAGGAGTCTCTGCCCGCCCGCCCAGATGCTTCTGTGCATGTGCAGAAGCACGAGCAAACCAGTAGCACTGGGATTTGCAACCCACCTCTGCCTGGATGATTGAGAATCTCCATAGACATTCAGATTCTGAAGAAACTTATAACACTGACACAAGCACCCCAAAAAAAACCAGCACCAAATATGAAATTAAAAAATAAGTTTTACTGTAGTGGTTCTGGTACGTCTCCCTGGATATAATCAACTGGTCTTTAGTGAAATAGTTTTCATTCTAGTCCAGTCCCAAAGATAAGAATGGTTTCCATGTGTCAGCAATAAATGGGATAATCCTCACTGGTTTCACTTAGGAAGCAAGTAGCTTTGAACCCTGTTTCCAGCTCAGCATGGTTTGTCCCCACCATTTCTGTTCATTCCAGTGTATGCTCCACTTTTTAGCCCTTTTCATTTCTGTTTTGCAAACAAATGAACCGCAGATGCTCCCCTTGTATAAAAGGAACAAAATGGTGCTTTTTCTCCCAGGGTTGTAGGCTAAGCAAAAGTGTTAATCCTGATTAGGTCTGATCTCTCGCACAACTTAAGCTACAACACGATTTGTTTTTGGCTTAGCGTATTGTGTTTTGCCATGGTTCATACATCCTTAATCATAAATTGGTTAGGCACAAGCCTAATCAATTATGGTGCACAAGCTCAACTAATTCTGGATAATTAAACAGTCTTAAGCAAAGTATGGCTTAGTGCAGTGTATGAATCAGGCGTTTGCGTTATCCATATAAATAAGGCCTAGTAGGTACAATGCTTATATTTGGAGGTAACTGTCATTTCTGAAAATGCCACCTCAGATAAAGGACATGACAACAATCTTATACGAAGGTTATCATAGCCTGGATGAATGCATCTCTCTCACTATCCAGAACAATTGCAACTGAAGCATCAGCCTTCATTGTTGAATGGTCCCTTTATGCTAATTGAACCTTAAAGGGGAAAGAAACACAACATGTTTACTGCAGATTAGCCATTTGTAAGCTACTTCAAATAAAGCTGTCTTTTGCAATTGACTGATGGTGATTTTGTCAATGTCCATATTGTTGAAGTGGTACTCCAGTTATCAGCTAGACATACCCTTACTGGGATTTGAACCTGGGCTATTTTACATGTTAGGCAGTTGTATTAGCCACTAAACCACAAGCTCTTCTCCCTTATCAGCTGAGCCATATAGAAGATACACAATGCTGCTTTATTCAGGTAGTCCTTGAGTTACAACCTGATTTGAGCCCCCAATTTATGTTGCTGAATGAAACATTTGTTAAGCAAGTTTGCCCTCACTTTGACTTTTCTTGCCACATTTGCTAAGTGAATCAGCAGTTGGTAAGATAGTAACCTAGTTGTTAAGTGAAACTGGCTTCCCCATTGACTTTGCTTGTCATAAGGTAGCAAAAGATAATAACATGGGACACTGCAATCAGCATAAATATGAGCCAGTTGCCGAACATCTGAATTTTGATCTTACAATACAATACAATAGCAGAGTTGGAAGGGACCTTGAAGGTCTTCTAGTCCAACCCCCTGCGTGGGCAGGAACCTTATGCCATTTCAGACAAATATCTATCTAACATCTTCTTAAAGACTTCCATCTTATTACCATGGGGCTGCTGTAATGGTCATAAGTCACATCTTTCAGTGCTGTTGTAACTTTGAACAGTCACTAAAGAACTGTTGTAAGTTGGGGACTATCTGTATTTCCCCCCTGCAATAACTCTGTAAGATATTGGTCTGAGAGAGACCCACTGGTCCAAAATCACCCAGCTGCCTTTCAGTCGTTTCTTTTATAATAAATGTGTGTTACCTACAATACGGTATTTGTACATAAGCAGTTTAAAACAGTAACAGAATTGGAAGGGACCTTGGAGGTCATGTAGTCCAACCAGTTGCTCACGCAGGAGACTTGTACTAGGGATTGGAACTCCTGACCTTTCTGATCGACAAGCTCAGTGTCTTAGCCACTGAGCCACCTAGTCAGGCTTTATAATAATCGGACCCCTAAGAATATTTTTAAAGTAGTATTATAAATTTTAGAATTAATGTAGATTAAAAAAAATTGTATTGCAATTTTTTCATGTATATTTGACTTTAAAAATGCACTGGGTGTGATATCAAGGAACTTTATTTGAGCGCAATTCTTTACAGACTGTGTGCGTGTGTGTAAATAAACAGAGACCATACACGGGCAATCAATTCAAAGTCCGAACTTCCAGCAGAAAAAAAAAAAGGAGAAGGAGCCAATCAGGGAGCCGCAGAGGCTTATGCTTCCCTGATTGGACAAAAGCGACTATCAATCGGAGTTCGTTCTTGAGGCTGTGATTGGTTCCTCTTCTCGCTCTTTCCAACCCTCCAGGATCAGAGCGTAAGCCCCCACTCCCACCCTACCTGGGCGATCGCCAGCCCCAGCCCCACCTCCGCCTGGGCGGTCCAACCGCCTTGATTGAAGGCGCGCCGGCCCAATGGCGTCAAGGCCTCCGGCTCCCTTCCTCCAGAAATGGGGAGGATGGAGGAGGGCCCGCCGCGAGGCGCGCGGGAGAGCGGGCAGAGGCTCGTCGAGGCGATGGGAGGGATCAACTACTTGAGACGGAACAGGGCGGCGTTGGCGGAGGCGGAGGATGTGGAGTCCTCCTGGGAGGAGCTGCCGACACCGCCGACGACGTTGCCGACGCCCCTGCCCGCCGGCACCGGCTGGAGCAGCAGCAGCAGCAGGGCCGCCGGGGGGACGTCGTGGGGGCAAGCCATGCTGGGCGCCGGGGTGGGCGCGGGGGCTAAGCCGGCCAAGCCCTCCTTCGTCTCCTACATCAGCCCTGAGGTGAGGCGAATGAAGTGGGGGGGGGGGAGCGGGACGCGCTCCGAAGAGTTCCCGCGAGACCGGCGAAGGCGACGGCGACTCGGTTCCCGGGTTTCCTCTCGGGCGGCGCCGGCGGCTGCTCTTCCGGGGCTTCGGCGTCCTGTGAGGGGAAAACTTGGCTGCTTTGTGGGCGAGGGGCGCCGCCGTTCCAGCCCCGCCCGCCTCCTCCTCATCCCGAGTCTAGGAAATGGGATCCCTCTTCCTTCTCCGAGGGAGGCTTGTTTTGGGGGGGGGGGTGAGGACGTTTGGGGTTCAAGACCCATAAGGGGCGTTTTATTACTTTGGGCAACCGGCGTCCTCTCCGTTCACGAACCCTCGGGAGGACTTACTAAACGGGTTGAGGGGGCAGATTTAAATGTGGAAAAGGCGTGGGGGGGCTACCAAAACAGAGCATAATTGAATTCTTTATTGGCCAAGTGTGATTGGACACACAAGGAATTTGTCTTTGGTGCAGATGCTCTCAGTGCACATAAAAAGACAAGACGTATTGGTCAAGAATCATAAGGTACAGCACTTAATTAAACAAATAATTCCCTCAACACTGTCAAACCATTCACCAAGGCCAGGGGGTCTGCAAAGTTGGCTCTTTTAAGACTGGTGGACTTCAACTCCCAGAATTCCCCAGAATTCTGGGAGTTGAAGTCCACCAGTCTTAAAAGAGCCAACTTTGCAGACCCCTGACCAAGGCTGCATTACTATTGCTATTAATCTTCTCATTGTTTCTATCACCCATCTCCTCCCACTTAGGACTGCATGCAATTTTGTTGCCTGTATCCTTACTATTGATATTGTTTCCTGATTTCTATTTGTACCCTATGACTATCAAGTGCTATACCTTATGATTCTTGACGAATGTATCTTGTCTTTTATGTACACCAGGGGTAGTTCAACCTTTTTATACCTACCACCCACTTTTGTATCTGTTAGTAGTAAAATTTTCTAACCGCCCACCAGTTCCACAGTAATGGTGATTTATAAAGTAGGGAAGTCAATTAAATTTTAAAAAGGAAAGTGCTTCAGTATCAAACAAAACACCTACCACCCACCATGAAAGCTGGAACGCCCACTCGTGGGCGATAGGGACCAGGTTGACTACCACTGATGTACACTGAGAGCATATATCCCCAAAGACAAGTTCCTTGTGTGTCCAATCACACTTGGCCAACAAAGTATTCTATTCTATTCTATTAATGATAGTAATAGGGTACAAATAAGCAATTGGGAAACAATATCAATATAAATGGTAAGGATATAAGTAACAAAGTTACAGTCCTGCAGTCATAAGTGGGAGAAGATGGATGATAGGACCATGAAAAGAGTAATAGTAATGCTGACTTAGTAAATAGTTTGACAGTGGTGAAGGAATTATTTGTTGAGCAGAGTGATGGCGTTGGGGAAAAACTCTTCTTGTGTCATGTTTTCCCATCTTTCCCTTTTGCTAGTAAGAAAGGCAAAAGAAAAAACAAGGGGTGGGGAATTTAAAATGTGGGAAGATTTGCCTGTGACCCTTTGAGAACTGCATGCAACAAAATTTCATTTTAAGGTCTGCCGATTAGTGTACTTTCAAAGTGACAATAAAGCTGCTATTCTATTTTTCCCGGGTGCATCTCTCTGAAGGAGCATACATTGCCCTCTGGAAGCACCTGCTTCCTCAGGAAAGGCATGCGGTTTTTATATACTTTAATCAGTGTATTATTATGGGATGGGCTTAGAGCCAAGCCCGTGTTTCAAGTTTCATTTTAAAAGCTAAAGGTAGGGATGCAGCAGAGGAAGGAAGAAAAAGTAAATTTGAAGAGAAGTGAGTTAAGGTTTAAACTCTGCTTCAGTTTCAGGGCTCTTTTAGGAATAAGATCGTGGAAAGCTGTATCCAGAACTAATAAAATAATACTTGGGTGAAGTTCTTTATTTCTGGGCATCGAATTTTTTCCCCTGTAGGAGCCTTTCAAAAGGGTCTTAAAATGCTTCCATTGTACATCTGTAAGATTGAACAGGCTGGTTTCTTAATTAATATTTAAATTGCTTCTAAGACTCACTGTAGGTAGGTAGACTAAAAATGAAACAGCAGGTGCTGCAAAGTAGATGTGCCACATTTAAAAAAATGTATCTTTGTTATGATTGTGCTAAGGTTTGTGCCTCTATTCTCCAGAGCCCACTTCAATAAATTCACTGAGATTTTAGTAAGCAAATAAAGCCATACTGTCCTAAGCATTTTCTTCCCATTATCTGGTGACAATCTTAGTTTACTTTAGATAAAATAGCATAGAGCAGGGGTCTGCAAAGTCGGCTCTTTTAAGACTGGTGAACTTCAACTTCCAGAATTCCCCAGCCAGCTATGCTGGCTGGGGAACTCGGAGTTGAAGTCCACCAGTCTTAAAAGAGCCGACTTTGCAGACCCCTGGCATAGATGGTCCTAAGTACCACTGGAATCTGCAAGACTGTATGAGATAGCTTACTCCCCTTGGAGAATTTCCTTTTTCCACTGTAACCAAAGTTTACATGAAGAGCATGCTGAAAGGGATATATGTCCCAAATTATTTTTATTTTTAGATGGTTGCATCATGGCAACTTCCATTAATAACATCAATGTTTTGAAAAGCAAATTTATTACATATTGCTTAACAAAATTGGTTGTATGTCAATAAAATGTGGGCGTTGTAAAAAAATTGTTGATTGGCATTGGGCATGTTGACATAATGGGCTAATCTGCAGTTCACGGGAAGCAGATTCATTTTTGCAGTGCCTGACTAGGTCAGTGCTTCCTGTTTGTTGTTTTCCTGGGAGTTAAGATTTTGGATCCCCCAGGGATGAATAAATGAAAAGAAACTTATCTTTTCTTGAGCTGTTTCATTTCCTATGTATGAGCTGCAGGGTGTTTGTGAGAATACAGAGGACCTGAAAATATTGTAAGAAGAGTATGTTCTTTCAGAAGCACTTGTTGGGTAGTGGGATGTCCCAAACATCAAGAAGGAGCACAATTCCTTAAATGCAATGTTTGGGATATGTTTTTAAAAAGGCTATCACTTGTATGCTTGCATCTGCTGTTTTGACACCTCATTCCTCATGGATACTTTTAAGTAGCTTTCTGTTCTATATTGTAGAGCTGGTCTGGACAAAAGAGGGAGCTCAGATTACAAAAGTTAACTTATTTTAAACCTTGGCTTTAAAAAACTAGATAACAAATTGTAGTTTAATTGTGGCTTGATCCAGCATCCAAGTCTAGATGCATCATATCCAATTATTATGTAGATTAGGAGATCACATGAACAACTGAACTGCCATTTATCTAAAATGGTAGTTAGCTTTGAGACCATCTTATTGCTTTCAAGCGTATTTGTTAAAATGGCAGCTATTTATTATTTTAAAAAATGAAATTAGTAGAAATACGCCTTTCTACTTTTGAGTTTTGCCATTTATAAATGATATTTACCCCCCCAAAATTATTATTGGTTCTACTAAAAATGAAGGGGATTGGAAACAGTGTGTTTAAAGTATACATTCCAATGTTTCTAATGAATGGTGAAACAAGAAGTGGCAATTTGTCACAGAGCCAGATTGTCAGCATATGGCCAGAATATGAACAAGGGGCTGATATAGTGACTGTGTACTTGGATGATCTAGTCATTGTATGCAGGATATAAATAATGGTATTGGTTGTGCTCACAAGACACTCCCATAATTAAATATACCATAGTTTACTCAAGTCAGTTTTTTGTATTTGACTCACTAAACCATACACTTTCAGACAACACTGTTTTTTTGTGGACTCTTTCTCACAGGTTTCTATTGCTGGATCACTAGCAAATTAATTTTTTGTTGGAACAATTAGCACAGATAAAATTGCTTTGTTTGGATTTTGACCATGAGCTTCGAGTTAGTTTAAAATGCTGGCTGTAGTAGGAAGGAAGCTGGAATACAGTGTGATACATATTCTGCCAATAAACTCATAAAAAAGAATTAGGCTATTAGATTATTTGGTATAAAGGAAGAAGTCATTGAAAGTAGAGAACCGTGCATTTAAGGGAGCCCAAAATGGGTTTCTTCCTTTATAGCTTTTTGATTAATGCTTGAAGAGAAAATTGCAACTCTGTTCAGAATGTTCTGATTACTGAAATTGGTAATGATGTAGCTAGGAGGATTTTTGGTTAGTAACTTAGTAATAACTGAGTCTGTGCACATAAAGGGAACATCCTGTTGTGGGCAGTTGAAAGAGCATTAAACTGATTCTGGAAAACATAAATCCTAGATATAACAAATGCAACAAGTTATGTTTGAAGATGGATACTGTTAATGAAACTGAGGAGTCCTTGGTGCTGTCTGAGCTTGGTTGTTCTTGTGCAGTTACATTATCCAGCTAGGTAACATCTTCAATTCTAGAAGAGAATGGGGTTCTGTATACAGTAAGTTGCCCTATGAGTGTTGGTGGGGGTGATGTTTTTCCTTGGTAGGTGCCTGATTGGGTTGTTTACTGCTTGTTTGTTTGTCTGATATTAATTAAGTGTGAATCTTTGCTTGTTTGGATATCATTACTGGCTAGGAGGTGTTCTGATCTTTGTTTCCTTTTTAGCTTTTTTATTGTCTCTCTTAAATGCTATGAAAATATTTATGTGCCTGTTAATGACTGATTTGTGAGTCCCAAGTTTTCCCAAGCTTTTTATATTTATTTAGCTTGAGCTAGATCCTCACAGATTTCCAGTTGATAATTATGGTTAAATCAGTCTATGTATTGTGAAATTAAGGAGTTTTCATAATCTCTTCTGACAGTTGTGTTCTGCTAGTATTCTATCTGTCGTTTTAAAAGAATTCACTTTAAAGTATTACATTTCAAAAAGAGATAAAGTGCAAAGTAACAAAGATGGAGGGATTTGGAAGGGGGAAAATCAAGGAGAAAAAGAAGTCAAAATTTACCAAAAAATTGAAAAAAGAAATACAGAAATATTTCTGCTATTCTTCTGCTTGCCTCTATAGTACTGTAACTGTTTCTCAATAGAGATACTTGAACTTGCCCTTCAAGGCAGCTCCATACTGGTTATACTTGTTTTTTAGTTTCATTATTCAGGCCTAACGTAAATTGAACAATCTGAATTTCATATTTAAAGTATTATAATGTGATATTCAAATTGTCTAAATTCTCAGCATCAACATTTAGTATGTGAATTTCTTTAAAGCTTCATGATAATCCATTATGGAAGGAAGAGTATTTGATAAAATAAATGTAGATGGAGTTCTCTGATGCTAAGCATAACATTAGTTGTTGCAAAGATAGTGTATAAATTTCATTTAAGGAATCCTCCCTGGATAATAATGATACATAGCTTTATTGTGCAGGATAAATTCTATGAGAAAGACTATGCTTGAGGAGAACATTGCGGTATGAAAGGTAAAATAACTTTTGTATTGAGGGTTATATTTGTTCCAGTAGACTATGAAATTGTAAAACATCAAATAATGTCTATGCAGTTTTTCTCATTTTTTAAAAATAGCAGTTTAATGAGAAGGTCAGAATGAGAGAAGGACTGGTTTAAGATGACCTAGCAAACGTCACAGCTTAATTCACATTACCATCAGAATGGTTAAACGTTTGGGGAATTTTGTCCCCAAAATAACTTGGATTATGGTACTCGATAATCCTGTTGCTCAAATTTCAGTTAAGCAGTCTGAAACTACATTTAAACTGATGTTCTTCCGTTTGTTTTGTAAAATTCTTGGGAACTAGTATTGGAGTCAATTTAGCCTGTCCTTTAGTACAGGGGTCTCCAACATTTGCAACTTTAAGTCTGACGGACTTCAGCTCCCAGAAAAGCTGGCTGGAGAATTCTGGGAGCTGAAGTCCTTCAGACTTAAAGTTGCAAAGGTTGGAGACCCCTGCTTTAGTAGGTTAAGCCATGGGCCCACGGCCTATTCGGAACCAGGTCATGCAAGCGGTGGGTGCTTGCGTGGGAAGCTCCATTTGCATGAACGGTGGGTGCACCCATGAGTTGTGTAAATGGAGCTCCGCTGGCACAGAATCATGTCCCCCCCCCCCAAACGGGTCCACAAAGCTGGAAAGGTTGGAGACCCCTGGGTTAAACAACTGGGGATGCTTAATAGGTTTATAGTCCCAAAAGGTAATCCCTTGTGCAAATTCTTACTTTAACTGATATAAAATGAATGATAACACCATATTTTCAAGATTTCAGGACAACTTTATATAGTTTCTAAGACTAAATAAAGTTATGTTATTAGTACTTTAGCATTTATCATAGTTCACCATTTTTGATAACTTTTTGGTCAGTCCATATGCAATGTTTTTTAATTCTCCCATTGTAGTCACTTGAAAAAACTAGGAGATATAGCAAAAAAAAGATTCTTTTTTGTTTTGAAAAAGTTTTATTGAGTTTTAACAATTTTCTAGAGGGTAAGGTAAGGGTTACAGAAACATTTTGAGAACCTTTGCGTCGGAGTCCTTGGCCCATCCCGGGCTACATAATAAAACAATAGTAAAGAAATTTATCCGAAAAAATACTACAAGATAAAGACAAGTGAATACATAATACATTTCCAATTCTCAGATGGCAGACATGTACAAACATCCTGGTACAAAAGGAATTAAAAAAAGTTAGTAAAAAAAAGAAAAACAAGCAAAATCATTTTTTTGATCTAAGTCTTTTGACAATTGTATCTTCTTTTTCTCCCGCCTGGCCCCCAGTGGGCGGGGCCGTGGCCCCCTCCGCCCCCCCTGGATCTTCCCCCAGGACAGAGGAATGTTTTTTAAGAAAGGCTTCCGCCTCAGCAACTGTTTTAATCTTCACTCTTCCTCCTTCCCAGAACACCAGCAACCCTTCGGGCATCGCCCACTTGAACCAGATCCCGTGGTCAAACAATTTTTTGGATAAGAAGGAAAATTTCCTTCTCATTTCTCTAATTTTTTTTGGGACCTGCTTCAAGATAACGACCACCTTTTGTTGGTAAATTAAAGCACCCCCCTCTCTGTGCCCTCAAAATTCCCTCCCTGGTTGACCTTCTAACAAATTTAATGTGTATCTCTCTGGGTACTTCATTTATCCTGGCATATGCTGAGTTTATTCTGTAGACTAGGTCAATGTCCCCCCTGATCTCATCTTTAGGTTTATGTAAATAGTCTGCTAAAATTGTGCTCATGAGTTCAGGCAGGCATTCACCAGATTCTTCAGAAATATTCTGAAATCTTAAAAAATATGACATCCTTTCCATATCAATCCTAGACATATGCCCAGTTAGTTCCCCCACCTTACTGTTAACATTTTTAAGCTCTCCCTTTGCCTCAATTAGCCCCCCTTCCAGATCTTCAGTCTTCTGTGTGTTTTCCTGCACTTGCTTCCGAGTTTCCAAGAGTTCTTTCTTAAAGTTGTTGTTTTCTTCTCTCTGGGCCTTAATTTCCTGCACCAAAGTTTGTATAACAGATTCCAGAGAAGACAATCTTTGTTCCAAACCTGCCAATTCTGATTTTTGTGCCATGGTTGGCTGTTAAGGTCAGTGCCACTAAGATGGCGTTTTTTGGGTGGGGCCGCTGAGGCAAATCAGGAGGTGAAAGTTTCAAATCAGGGTTGTAAAAAGTTCAGAAACCAGAAGAGAAACACTTTTCCAAATCAATAGTTATAGTAAAAAAGGCACTCCAGACAAGGAATCAATTAATCCAAAAAAAAATCTTCATTGATAGCAAGAGGAAGTCCAAATCACAAGGAGATGCTGGTAATTTTCCATAAATACAATAGTCATTCAGGAGCAGAGAGAAGCCATCTTCCACCGCCCAAGCTGGGAGCCAGCCGGAGAGAGTAACAAAGAAAAAAAAATTGTAGCAAGCCAATCGAACTTAGAAACATTGTTGCAAGCCGCAAATCACTTTCACTCGCTTTCACTAAGTTCCAGGCAAACCGCATAGAAAAAAAAACCGTTTCTCGGAACGAGGAGCCATTTCAAAGCGCCGCTTTAAATCCGAGGGGGGTTTAGCGAAAAAACACCCCCCTCCAAGCTTTTTAGTCCAGCGCTGCCATCGGAGATAAAATAGCAAATAAAAATACACTCATTCTTCGCCTTGCAGCCGAGCCTCGGGAGAGCCTTTCGACCCGAACGTCCGGCTCTCTTCACAATTAAACAGCTTTTCCGATCTCCATTGGCGAAGGCGGAGACAGGCGTCTCCCCCCCGCAGCCAGCCTTTCCTCACCTAGGCTGAAGACAAGGGTCGCTTTCCCACCGCCATGGGAAGAGAACGACCCCAGCAAGCCAACCCTACGGAAGACCCCCAGGGTGGGGCGTCTCGCCCCCGTCGGGGGGCAGAAAAAAGGACAAAGCGGCGGACGAGTCAGGGACCCATCCGTCGCCGTTGGAGGGCGGAAGCGGAAGTCCAAAAAAAGATTCTTATTAGAGAGAAACAATTTAACTATAGATTTAGAGCAGTGGTAGTCAACCTGGTCCCTACCGCCCACTAGTGGGCGTTCCAGCTTTCATGGTGGGCGGTAGGGGTTTTGTCCGATACTGAAGCACTTTCCTTTTTTTTAATTTAATTGACTTCCCTATTTTATAAATCACCATTACTGTGGAACCAGTGGGCGGTTAGAAAATTTTACTACTAACAGAGATACAAAAGTGGGCGGTAGGTATAAAAAGGTTGACTACCCCTGATTTAGAGTCTTGGCTAAGTGGTGTTTGTTTATTTTTTTGATTACGAACTAGCTCTGTAGTAATATAAAGGAAAACATTGGTTTCTATTTTGGTTACTAGTATTTTGTCTTTTTTGTGTTTTTTAAAGTATTCATTTTGGATACTAAAGTGGTAAAATTAAAAAGCTTTGGGGAGCTTGTATTTTTCTCTGGAAAATTATTGAGAACATTAATGTCCTTTATTTTTTCACAATACAAAACTTGCTGGTATGCAATGTTCATGGTTAACTGTGTTTATATTTGGCTGGCTTCCTGTTGACAGTTGTCAAAACATTTTTGATGCAAAATGCAACAATCTTTAAAACAAATTAGCTCTTTTCTCTAAGGTAAAAAAGGAACAGTCAGTACTGAGACTGTTTTGTATTGACCTTAAACATTTATTCATGGCATAAATCCAATTCCTGATATTGTATCATTAGTATAAGTATAAAGGTAAAGGTTCCCTGCACATGCATGCTAGTCATTTCCAACTCTAGGGGCCAGTGGTCATCTCCGTTTCTAGGCCAAAGAGCCAGCGCTGTCTGAAGACGTCTTCATGATCATGTGGCCGGCATGACTAAATGCCAAAGGCTTACTGAATGCTGTTACCTTCCCACCAAAAGTGGCCCCTATTTTTCTACTTGCATTTTTACATACTTTCAAACTGTTAGGTTGGCAGAAGCTGGAACAAGTAACCGGAGCTCACTCCATTGTGCAGCACTAGGGATTCAAATCACTCAACTGCTGACCTTCTGACCAACAAGCTCAGCATCTTAGCGACTCAGCCACTGCGTCCTATAGTATAATATAAATGATAAATAAAATTGTAAGTAGGAGAAATAAATCTGTGAATGGTGTTTCTTTTCTCATTTAGTTCATATTGGTTGATATAACAACTTTTAGTTAACCTGAAATATGTAGTGAAGATGCATGGATTTGTTTTCTTGACTATGCAGACTTCAAGTTGTTCTTACAGGTTTAGACTAACTGTTAAGACTATCTTGTTTGAACTGACACTTGGTGTGAGTGATGGATCCGGAATGAATTTATAATGTAGAAATGGATTTGCTTTTTTTTTTGCCATTAACCACCTTGAGCCATTTGAAGAGTGCTGAGTGAACTATTTAGAGATGTATATTAGAATGACAGAAATATCACTGTAAACATGAGATTTTCAACTAAAGGTTCTGATTGCAGAAGGGTTGAAAGCCAGGTTCAGGGAGCTTGTCCCAATACAGCAGGAGCCTTGTGAAATTGGGCTCCTGCTTTATGGCTGGTATTGCTGGGATTTCATTCTCCTCTCCCATTCCTGCAAGAGGCCACAAGGAAGAGAACAAAAGCTGGAGGGATGAGTGATGGCAACAGTGTGCCTTCTGGGCAACATCTGCTGATTGCTATTGCGTTGTGCAGGACTGTTGGCAACAGCATCAATACATTGTTAGGTAAGTTGAGAATAGAAAAGGAAATTGCAGAAAGAAAGAAAAACATCAACTTTTTCAAATGAGATCTGAAAAACAAATACAAGAACTAGCAAGCAAATGATTCAGATTGTTTTGCTTGGAGAGTGGAAGGTTTGAAATTCTGAATATTAGGGCTCTATCAAGCAACCATAGGGATCTTTACAAAGGATGCTGGTGAAAACAAAATGCCCTTAAAACGCCAAGTCAGCCACATCATCCAGGTGACTCGGCCCAGGTGCTTTGTGTCTGATTTGAAAATTGGCTGGATCTGGCTGGAATTTGCAGCCAGATCCAGCCAAAAATTTGCATTTTTACATTTCTATGGCAGAGGTGGGGAACAGTAGCTTGAAATGGTGGTTCAAAGAACTGGTGGCTCTGTGAGTCTTCCTCCCTCCTGGTTGTGTGAACCAAAGTGGAACTGCTTGGAGTCAACTAAAATTCTAGAAGCTGTGATTTTGTTTCCCACTTAATTTGTAGGGAGTCAAATCAATAATTTTTCAGTCTGATGACATAGAAATTTAATATTTTGATTGCCAGGATTTCTCCCAAATCTTCAATGAGAGGTCTTTCCTAGTATTGTTAAGCAATAGATAAAATAAAAAACAAGCAAACTTGGGGCCTTCAGCAAACAAGACACATTTTCAGACATTAGAAATCCTTAATTTATACTCCTTTTCGTCATCAAGACAGGTTTTGCTAGTTTGTTAGGCTTGATGACCATAATGTATTATATACTAGGTGCTGTGCTTTTCTTGAGTAATTTGAGACATGATCATTCCTCCCAATGCTTTCTTAACACTAGTTAAATATTATTAGCAATTTTATTGAGTTCTTGTTTGGGTTGTGAACTTTGTTTTCCTTCTTTTAATATTTAATACTAAAAGGAGAGCAGGGGACATTACACATCAGCAATAGATTATTGTAGCTTTCTTGTAATGGTAATCTTTGCTGTTGCTATATGCTTATAATTCTCCACATTTTTGTTAGGTTGGTTTCAGTTACTGTATAACTTTGGTAAATATTTTCTACATGCCAATGTAACGCAGCAGAAGTAATTTGCCTTCAAAGTAAGTATGTTTTCAGTCTATTGAATATGTAACTTTTTACTTAACATCTGAACTAATGCAATGTCCTTTCTTTTAGGAAGTATATGTGAGGCAACCCATAGAAAAAGAAGTGGAACCTCACTTGTTACCAGGTAATGCTAAAGAAATAATATTGCACAACATTGGATGCTGTAGTTGATACAATTAAGTAGATGATCTGACTTCTAAGGAATATATGTAAACAAATGAACTAAATACAAATATTTGTATTTATTATTGTATTATTATTGTTATCCCTGTTACTCATTAAACATGAAACTCAGTCAACTAAACATTAAAAAATATATCACAAATACCATTGGCTGGCGCTAATGGTTGATACTAGTTACTGACAGCATCTTAGGTATCCACCTCTTAAAGTGTACGATGTTCTGAGTAGCTCAGTTTTTTGCAGTTCCATTGATGTCATTACAGGAAGCTGCAATTTCTTGATGTACTTTATAAGATTCTTGGACATGGTACCAA
The DNA here is from genome assembly GCA_039707465.1 of Rhabdophis nuchalis. Taxonomy (NCBI): domain Eukaryota; kingdom Metazoa; phylum Chordata; class Lepidosauria; order Squamata; family Natricidae; genus Rhabdophis; species Rhabdophis nuchalis. The sequence goes on from CM077644.1 coordinate 228,239,660, forward strand.
GTGCCCCAGTGACAATCGGTATCACTGTTACATGTTTCATCCATAATCGTGTAGTTTTGATGGACAGGTCGCGATATTTTGTGATTCCCCCCCCCCCCCCCCCAGTTGTTGCTGTTATTGTACTTTTCAATTTCTGTAACTTAGAAACTTTCCTTGCTTTAAAAGATGCATAGTGTTACTTTGAAAAATGAACCTATTTGCCTTATATCTATAAAAATAGCAGACTACTGGTTAAATGGATGCCAGGGCAAAAGAACGGTTTCTTTTTATAATACAGTCCTAATTTAGAAGTATTGTACAAAATTTCCTTAGAATATTGTGTATGATTTCAGATTAAGGCTGACTGTGCCCCGTGTTTAACTCTGACCTGATAGTTCAATTTAAAGTGAACAAGTATTTCTCCAGTTTGGGGCAATAAGTAGTAGCAAAATCCCTTTAATTATGTAGCTCATATTACGTTTACAGTAATGGAATTTGAGCAACTTGGAATTTGAGAATCTAAGTAGTGCATTGCAATGTACTAAGAAGCAAATTTAATCTCCATTAGGTGAGCTGGTGCTTTGTGAAGCAAACATGGTTTTGAAATTTATACAAGATGATGGATCAAATCGTGGCACTTTTGGAAAACTTATTTGCACAAACTTCAAGATTTCATTCCTTGGAGAAGAATCCACTTTAGAGGAAGTAAGTGATCAAAGTTAGTTTTTGTCTGTTTTGTGGGCAAATTCTGTGTTACATGATGGTTGTGTACTTTTTATCTCGGTAATGAATCGGGCATGATGTTTTATAAAAGAATACTGGAAAGTTAAGCTATTGCTTTCCCTGTAATGAATTTAGTACCGTTTTACATGTTATAATTTTGAATGTGTAATCTGTTTAAAGACTTTAAGAATGTTTTTGGCAGAAAGTGAAAATATTAAATCCCTGGCAAATTAGACTATTACTTATGGAAAATACTAGGGTTGGTTTTGGCACAGTTCTGGGAAGGATTAGAATATTTAAAGGAAAAAAACCTGTGGTTAAGATTCAGCTGTATTGGGTAATGTTGATGATATTCTATTTCATTAGTTCTTAAAGGTTTAATACTCTAGAATAAAAAGAACTAATTAACTTTTTGAATATATGTTCTATTGCATTGATAGTAAAAGAGAAATCTTATTAAATTGTGTTAAGCAACTTAAGGCATTTTCATCTTCTAGGAACCGCAGTTCAAAAATAAAATCTTGGAAGAAAATGACATAACCCTCCAATGTGTAGATCAACTTTATGGAGGTAGGTTAACATTAATAATTGCTTTATCTTAATTAGTACATTTGGTTATCAGAAATACATGTTCAAGTGTATTTAGATTTTTTATGTGTTTAGATTTTTTAAATGTAATGTTAATAATTTAATTATGTTTTTAATTACAAAATGATGCATATTTGTGATGTAACACATGCAAAGTGAAGAAGAGTAAGAAATAGTAAGCAAAATCACATTTGGATATAAAAACAAAGTCTAATTAAATCTAATGTACAGCACTGCTTTCACTGTTCTTCTCCATTCTTACAAAACTTGCTTCCTTCCATTGTGGACTGTATGGGAAATGAGATTCCTGGAGATAATTTGGTTCTGAACCACCCAGAGTTTTAACAGCATTGTGAGATCCTTGAATTGCCTTGGAGAGTAACCTGTAATATACTATGATGTACAAGTAGTCCTCCACTTACAACCATTTCTTTAGTGACTGTCTGAAGTTACAATGGCATTGAAAAAGGGGACTGATGAACAATTTTCACACTTATGATCATTGCAGATTGCCTATGATCAAGGGATCAAAATTCAAGTATTTGGCAGCTGGAATGTGTTTATGACAGTTGCATTGTTCCCAACTCAGGTGATCACCATTTATAGCTTTCCCAGCTGGCTTCCAACAAACAAAAACAACGGGGAAAGCCGGATTCGCTGAACAACCACACAATTCACTTAACAACTGCAGTGATTTGCTTAACTGTACCAAAACATGTCATAAAATTGGGCACAAGTCATTGTAACAACTATCTTGCTTAGCAGTGGAAATTTTGGGCTCCATTGTAATCATAAGTCAAGGACTACCTGTACTTGGAAAAGAACAACTCATTATCTGGCCTGATATATTTTTGGCCAGGTGGTTTTCAGGTTATTGTCATTGCCTCCTTTGCAGAGACCATACTGTGATAACCCAGCCTTGAGGTTATCACTGCATGCATGAGTCAACAAAAGCAAAAGACTTTCTGTTCTAGTTAAAATTAAATTGAGCAGTAAATTGTTGTGAAGCACATATTCAAATATTATTTAAATCTTCAGAAATACAAATATTTGAGGGGTAAAGTTTGGGTATTGTTTGTATTTTCAACAAGAATTGCAGGAGGTAAAGAAGGTAAATTGTAGGTGGTGATTAGGATAATAGTACCAAAGTAAGGTTGCAGAGATAACTACGTTAGCAACAGCCCAAGCCACAGATCTGCACACTGATTCTGTTAAGTAATTTTTTTGGAGTATAAGACACACTTCTCTCCCCCCCGCCCATCCCCAAAAAAGAGGATTAAAATTTGGGTGCATCTTATACACCGAATGTAGCTCCCCCCCCCCCCTCCGCACCAGAGGCCAAAAAATGAGAGGCATAGAGGCAGCGATGGTCTGTACAGCCTGGAACCTGTACAGCTCTGCAGCCTGAAACAGCTGATTGGGGGTATTCTGGCTGATCAACCTGCCAATCAGCTGTGTTGAATCAGGCTGCAATACATGCTGAAGCTGACCTGGCTGGTCAGAGTTTGCAGCAGCAATCACATTCAAAAAGCACACACAAGTAACCAATTCAGCAGGATTCAAAATAATAATAATATACAATACAATACCAAAAGCCACTTTTCCAAGGTAGCAGTAAATACAAGCAAAACAGAAGCAGTTTCACTTTCAGTTCTCAGCTAAGCCAGGCTCCTTCCAGGCTCCTTGTTCACACAGCAAATTCCAGAGTCCAAATAGCCCTCATTGGCTGACTTAGTTGTTATGCCTGTTCATTGGCTGACCTTGTTACCATGTGTCCTAAGTCATGAACTCTCACACATTGACAGGAAGCTAGCCAACTGAATACCATGGTTGCTGGGAGGCAGAGGCAGATTTTTTCTTATTATTATTTTCCTCCCCCAAAACTAAGGTGCATCTTATACTCTGAAAAACACGGTTATGCTCTTTCAGGTATATTTCACTCATCATGAAACTGTATATATCAGCATTTTAAAATTTTAAATGTTTCTCTAGTCTCTCAAGCAAATTGAAAAAAATGTTTCCTAGCTTCTCATGATGATGGCTATAAATTTAGGAATATTTTTTTTTGGGGGGGGGATCTAAATTTACTTTTTTGCTGGATAAATAGTGGTATGTTGCTTACCTGAATAAATGTTAAAACTAAACTATATTTTCCTTACAGTTTATGATGAGAAAAAGAAACTTTTAAGTGGTCAACTGAGAAAATATCCAGAAACAATAATAATCTACTGCAAAGATCTCAGAGTGTTTCACTTCTGTTTAAGATATACCAAGGAAGAAGAAGTTAAAAGGGTAATTATGGCCCTACCTATTTCCTTTTTAAAAAACCTTTGGAATATGACTAAACATCCACGAAAGGCACTCATGTTACAATTGACTTACATTTTTTAAGGTCCAAAAATTACATAGGAAAGAAAGTCCTGTCTTGTTGAAGCATCTTTGTCTATTTTCAGTTAATCACAAAATGCTGAACCATTGGTTTACAATCTGCATGTAAATTAATGGCAAACAAAACCCATTATAGATTAGCACAGATCTGAATCCACTTTTCGTCTTCATTGGCCTTCATTTGTGAATCCACTTTTCTTTAAATACTTATACATTTCAGTCTAAGGAATAGAGCATATCCTAATTGCTGGATTCCATTTACAAATTAATTGTGCCATGTGAATATTTCCCATTTGATTTAATATACAGTGAAGAAAAATAGGGTATTGTGTGGCATTGATTTCATGACTATTCCTTAATTTTTTTTTTAGATGAGGAATCTTGTGTATAAATATGTTATGCTTTTAGGTCCTGTGGCTGTTAATAAGTCTTGAAACTCTATGTTTTGATTTTCTTTGAACTCTTACTTGAGTGTTGGAAACTTATTGCAGTTTTGCAGGTTACGTTGATTTAGTTATACCTGCTTTGGTTATGTTTGCTAAGAATGAAGAGAGAGGCTATGAACAAAAATGCAGGAAATGTATGGCCAAATCATGGAGCTGTGAACATTTTCAATCTTCTCCAAACCTTCCTTTCATAAAAATAATTACCCTTATAACTAGAGATAGCATTACAGAAGAAATCAACTTGGGGTCCTAATCTTCAGCCTCCTCATTCATTCATTCCTTTAATCTGACTTCTATAACTTTCTGCATATGTTTCCATGTGCTATTGTCCTGACTTAATTGTTAACTCCAACACAATTCTACCTACTGACAAATAGCTATGCAGGCCACTTATGAGATTGTATCCTTTGTACCACAGTACACTAGACAGCATTTTCTAGTCAGATATTTTAATGCAAATGAGCCATGGTGGTGCAGGGATTAGAATGCAGTATATTGCAGGCTACTTCTGCTGGCTGCCAGCAATTTGGAAGTTCGAATCTCACCAGGCTCAAGGTTGGCTCAGCCTTCCATTCTTCTTAAGTTGTTAAAATGAGGACCCTGTTTATTGGGAACAATAGGCTGACTCTATAAACCACTTAGAGAGGGCTGTAAATCATTGTGAAGCAATATATGTGTATGTGCTGTTGCTATTGGTAATAGGGGAAGTCCATACACAGTATTTCAATAGAATTGATATTTAGCCTTTTGAGATATATATGGTCACTTTAGGAACTTCTTCAGTCTAGGAAAGTTGGAAGGTACTTGGTTCTTCCAACTAACATGAATGACTTACAAATATGATGGTTTCTTGTTCCTTTCTTAGATTGTCAGTGGCATAGTTCATCAAACACAGACCCCTAAGCTATTTAAACGCTTGTTTCTGTTCTCTTATGCATCAGCTGCCTCGAATGATTTAGGTAAGCATGCACACTATATCTGCCTTGCTATTTTGATTCTAGGTAACTATTGTCTTGAAAACTTTCTTTAAAACAGGCTTGGTCATATGTCCTATCCTGTCTAATACTGATGAGAAATAGATTGCATAAGAACTGTTCATGTATGATCAACAGGTGAACTTCAACAGATTCCTGTAAAAGACTTATCAATATTCTGTATGCAGGAATTTGATTGCTACTTCTGTTAAAAATGAAAATATATGCATCCCCTATTAATTATAGTGAGTGTGAAACATCTCAGAATAGTAATTGCTCTTTCTAAGATCAAAAGCTACGTTAGAATTGTAAAAAAGAAAAAAGAAAATCCAGTGTGTTTATCCTATTAAAAAGCATATTTAATAAAAACCAAAAGGTTTTTGGTTAAGATGCAAAATCTGTTTGAAAAGTTCAAAATTGTCCGGTCTAAAAGAAAATTATATTTCAACAGGGAAAGATAATCAAGTAGTATGGTTTGATACCATTAAAGACTGGCGTCAAGAATTGGAGCGGACCAAAGGAAATCTAAAATACAAAGCAGTGAATGCTAATGAAGATTATAAAGTCTCTAAAAAGTAAGAACTCATCACTTTTTTAAAAAATTAACATTGTTGACTGAACAATCCATAACTCAAATTGGTTTCCATTTTATGTCTCCTGTCTTCCCTGCTCTGCATTCACCTTGCCAACCCTCACCATCTTCCTTCCACTGCTGACAAAGCATATCCAGATATGGCTGCACCATATCTTCTTCCCAAGGCAGCTTGTCCTTCTCGCAATGCTTCAGAAGGCTTCTGAGTCCTTCTAAATCCCCACAAGAAGGCTGTACCTACTGTTATCTAAATTCCATGGGCTGTTCTCACGATGCTTCAGAAGGCCCTGGAAGCTTTCCAAAGCATTGTAAGTACAGTCAATGGCTGGCACAGCTTTCTTTTCAGTGTTTTAGAAGTCCTCAGAAGCATCACAAGCTGGCTCAGAAAGAAGGCCTGGTATAATTTAATTTATAACACAGGAGTACCTGTGTTATAAATTAAAATATGAGCAAGTAGACACGGTTCACAGTTCATGAAATTAACTGTGATGAATAGTTTCGAAACTTTTGTACAGAAATAAAATACATTTTCTGTAGTTCAAGATTCATGATAACTTTTGCTCCTACATTCAAATGTTGCTTCTGTTACAGGATAATCCATTAGGATAAAAATTACAGGATAATCCATTAGGCATCTTACTTAAGATAGTCACCCACTCCCTAGCAAGAATGAGGAATATAAAGCTAGATTTCTATTTAATAGAAAGTTTAAGCTCAAGAGAATATAAGATGTGGGCTGCAGTCTTCATTGCCACAACTGTTTGAAGTGACTTCAGCCCTTCTGTACAATAAAAATTCCTAACTAATTGAACTGTACTGAGAAGCCCCAACTGAGAGATGAGTCTGAATAACATGCAAATTTTAATTTGTTAAATTAACATTTCTCAGGTTGCCTGCCTATTTTGTTGTTCCAATGGCTATTTCTGAAGAGAGCATTTTGCAGTATGAAGGAAAAGGAATTCCAGTGAGTATATTTGTTTGCAAGCTTAAACAAGGTTTTAGTAAAGATATATACATATATATTTCATTGAATTACATATGCATATAAATATGCATGCACGCGCGCACACACACACACACACACACGGCTTTCTTTATTACTACTAAATGATTGGGTAACATCAAATAAATGCAATTTGATAATATAGTCTTAGCACAGTCAGAGATAAGCAAAACAATATTACAGCTTGTCTCACATATTTATGTAGCTTGATGTATTGTTTGCTTCTGGGAAGTAGGATTAATGGATAAATACAGTTAATTTATCCATTAACTGTTCAAACAGCCCTTTCATTTGGATGAGTGGAAATGAACTTTGTACTTCCTTCTTTTTTTAAAGGTAAATTAGCCCTTTTCAGATCAGAACCAGCAACCTGATTCAAATTGAGTTTCCAGTTCCAATTTAGCAAACTATAGCTCTGCTTTAGTATTCTGATACATGTAGAGTCAGCTTTGTGTAGGGAAATGGGAATATATCCTAGTTCTACCCCATTTTAGCATGAGTGTTGCTTACCTCTAGGATTCATTTTGTATTACACTCACTATGGTTCATGTGACAAAGCTACCAATGTGTGATGTGACAAGAAGTTTTACTGTTAGGCCTCTTTGTTGCAGAACCTAGCACTGATATGGACAGAGAGAGGGACTGATCCAGGTCACCCAGCTGGCTTCTGTCCCTAAGGAGGACTAGAAATTGGGTTTTCCTGGCCCTGGCCTAACAGCTTAACTGCTACATAGTACTAGCTTTCCTAACAAGCTCATTCATTTATATTGATCAAATTCATCTTCCATGAACCAGTGAAACCATCCCATCGTATCTAACAGTATCATATACAAGATACTTTAAATAAAAACCTGCTAATAATCTCCCAAAACATTGAAATGTAATAATTATTTCATTTACAAATTGTAAGAAATGAGTAGTAGAAAGGCTTTTCCAAAAGGCATAAAACCCAGGCAGCCATCTTCAAATCACCCTTGGATATATGTTTTAAATTCTTTTTAGAACAGATTAAGGAGGAGATAATTAGAATTTCTAAAATCTTACAGGCTGCTGTTGCTAAGAAACTCCTTGCTCCAGTTGTTAGATAAATGGGCTTTCTTCTGGGTTGACATGCTTAGAAACTCTAGTGATGTTACACGTGTTAGAAGAAAACAAAGTGTTCGATGAGTGATATCTTTCATTTGGAAACCAGTTTTTAATAGAAATGAATTGCTTTGTGAATTGCTCTCCTTTCATCTGATGCGTGGAATACTAGATTTAAATTTGAGTCAGATAACAGGGGAAGATGAGTTGATTATGCAAACACAGGGTACATATGAGGTAGGTTACAAGTACCTTACCAAATAACAGTTGTAATATGTTAAAACCAAACCTTGTTTGTTGAAAGCTTGTGAGATTGCCCAAAACATTTTGATTTATGCCAGTTCAGCAATTTCTTATTCAATGGTGCTTTTAAAATCCCCTTTTTTCAAAACAAAAAAGGATGACAGAAAACCTAGCTGCTGTTACAGTTATATATTGATTCTTAATGCAAGTGGAAAGCCAGATACATGGCCAGATCTAATGGGGAAAGAGCATGGGACCATATTAAGATAATCTAAATTGTTGTTTGAAGAATTATCCAAACGGTTTCATCTTATCTTCATGTTAAGTGCTCTTGGGGCACTGAATTTCATGCATGGTTAGTGGAATACTCTTAACTTGTGTATGATAAATAACAAAATGAATGTTTTCTCATACATAACCAAACCTCATGTAAATACCTTCTGCAGATTTGGTGTTGGTCTTCCCATAATGGTGCTGCTCTCCTCAAGATGTCAACTTTTGCCAGAGAACAGGATGACAACACTTCCCAGCTGCAGAAACTATTCTTGGATGGGTAAATAATGATTCTGTTTCAACTTAGTACACTTGCATTTTCAGCTGCAATAACTCTATGATTACTTAATTCCTAATGACAAGCTGTAGTTTTCTTTCCCATTGATAATATACTAGACATTTGTCCTTTCTATGGATCACTATTCTGGGTGGTTTGGCACTTTTCTGGAAGCAAATACACAACCCATGTGGGGTGTTCTGAATGTTTCAACTTTCAAGTTTATTACATTTATATACCGCCCTATCTCCCTGACGGGACTCAGGGCAGTGCACTGGAAATAATAAAAACGACAACGATAAATACAATAGAAATATTAAAAATAGATTAAATTTGAAACCCGTGCTAAAATCACATTTAAAACTTTGTTGCAGAAGACTGCTAGATTATTTGTGAAATAACTGGATCGATCTGGTCACATACATTCTCCAGGATTTCCTCTTTCAGGAACTGCAAATTTTTAACAACCCTATAATATGTATTTAATTCCCCAATACTTTAAATCACAAACTCTTGGGCAGTAGGTAAAGATACAGCGCTTTCAACACTGTCTCATGTGTGAGTATCAATATAATTTAGACCATGGTAATAGTGAACAGTTTGTTCACTCATCTGGCTAAGAAAAACAAGTCTAAATCACAATCAGGCTTGAAGTTACTTTGGGGCTCAGGTGAGAAAAGGTATAACTATGCCGGCCTGGCATAGTTTTTAACTGGCATAGTTTTGAATGTTTTTTTAGCAGGGATTTTAACAAGGTTTTAAGACAGGCTATTTATCATTTAATGTATTTTTAAAGGTTTCTATGTTTTTTACTTATGATTTTATTATTGCTTGTACACCGCCCTGAGTCCCGGAATGGAGAAGGGCGGTATAGAAATTTTATTATTGTTGTTGTTGTTGTTGTTATTCATGCATTAACACACCAGTCCTTTAGTTTTATTAATACATTTATCAAACTTATACAACACTCCCAAAAGTAATAACACAGTTCACCTTTCTGGCAGATGCAAGAAAGGTGTCGGAAATGTAACAATAGTTTATATAGCAAATGTTTTCTATTTAAAATTATCTGCTATTCATATATGCTTAATACTTTAAGAAGGTTTAAGTTTCTTCACAATAAAATACATGTTTCTCTATAAAAATGCACAGAAGGAGATCAGGAAGGCACCCACAGATTCTTTGTTATTTGTAGTAAACTTGTCTGCCAGCTAAAGAATTCCAGAAACAGAAATATTGTTGCCCTACCCCAGGATTGTATAAAATTAGTGAAATTTGACAATTCCACTGCTTTTGTCCCAAAAGTTGCTACTTCTGCCCTTTTGATGCTAAATAAAGAAGTCTCCATTTAATGCATTCTAACGTGTTCTGAAGGGATGCAGTGGCTCAGTGGCTAAGACGCTACTCTTGTCAATCAGAAAGATCAGCAGTTCGAATCCCTAGCACCACGTAACGGAGTGAGCTCCCGTTACTTGTCCCAGCTTCGGCCAACCTAGCAGTTTGAAAGCATGTAAAAATGCAAGTAGAAAAATAAGAACCACCTTTGGTGGGAAGGTAACAGTGTTCCGTGCACCTTCGGTGTTTAGTCATGCCTGCCACATGACCACAGAGATGTCTTCGGACAGCAATAGCTTTTCGGCTTTGAAACAGAGATAAACACCGCCCCCTAGATTCGGAAATGACTAGCACATATATGCAAGCGGAACCTTTACCTTACTGTGTTCTGAATGTTGTTAATCTGTTCTATTTAGAATGTATAAAACAATTGATAAGCCTCCATACGAACCCTTGAAAATTGAAGACCTTTCAAGCAGCCTTCCAACTTTGCAAGAAATCCAAGTTGCATATACTAAATTTAAACAGCTGTTTTTAATAGGTATGTAGAAAACATAAGGAAAATCACATTTTACAACTCTAATGGGGGGGGAAAGGCATGAAACCTAAAACTGCTATTTACTATTGATACTTGGAAGGCTTGTTTTTAAAGCTGCAGATGCATATTATATCTTAAACCAGGAATTAATGGATCATTTTTCAAAAGAGGCAGATTTTGTTGTCTTCTTTGCTTTTTATGGCTTTTGTAAATTACTTTGTAAGTACATTCTGCAGTAAGAACTTATAAAGTATTAATGCTAATCAGTCTTTCAGGGTTTTTAAAATTATTTTGAGTTTCTATTTCAACTTCATATCAGAAGGTTTTCTTAGTCTACTGATTTATATAAACATTCAGCTATTGTATGCCTTTCTATAGCTACCCATTCTTTTGAATTGCATTTTGAAATTATTTAAATGCAGAGTAAAACAATAAACCCTACACTCTGACTACTTGGGTTGTGCTGATGTAAAAATATATTTGAGAGTATAACACAATCGTTAATAGGTATCAGACTCTTTGAGCTTCATTGCCATAAATACATTCTATATTTCATATGCAAATAGCTAAAATTATTATCTTATGTTTTTTTCAGATAACAGTGCAGAATTCTGGGATACTGATGTAAAATGGTTTTCACTGTTAGAAAGTACAAATTGGCTAGAAATCATAAGGTAGGTTAACTTCCTAAGTTGTGTTATCTAGATATTCAAACCATCTAGCCTTTAAGATAATACAGGACAACATGATGTATCCTCAGATTTTAATAATAACTTCAATGAATTTCATTTTGAGATACTGGCATTTATCCAAGATTCTTGAGTTAACAACAGGCTTCTTCTGCTGTCTGCCGGCTGCCGGCAATTTGGAAGTTCGAATCTCACTAGGCTCAAGGTTGACTCAGCCTTCCATCCTTCTGAGGTTGGTAAAATGAGGACCCAGATTGTTAGGGGCAATAGGATGACTCTGTAAACCACTTAGAGAGGGCTGTAAAACACTGTGAAGGGGTATATAAGTCTAAGTGCTATTGCTCTCATGATTCCACTTGCTTCCAAAGCAGAAATATGCCTTTCCACTTCAACATTCCAGGGATATATTAAAGCTCTAATTTGTCCATGTTCTTCCAGGCGATGTCTGAGAAAAACAATAGATATTATTGAATTGCTTGAAGTACAGAGCACAAATGTTGTTCTCCAAGGTAAGTTCCTCCTTTCCAGTCAATTATAATTAGGTGAAATAAAATAAAATGTAGTTCCTTAATCTTTTATTCATGAATTGCTTGCCAGGTAAATATGTTTAAAACATCTTAACCTTGACAGTGTTCTGACTTTGGATGAGTATAACCTCAAACTGAATTTTTTTTGAAGAAGCAGAATAGTTCAAAACATACTAGTGCGTCAATGTTCACTTGATTCCTAAAAAATACTCAGAACATCAGTTTTCAAATTGTGTTACGTAATTTCCGCATGCTGTATACATGAAACACAATCTAACACTGCTTAAGTATAGCCCGGAATATCCTTCCTCCCCCAAATTATTCAGAGGTAAAGCACATTAGCCAAATGGAACTATTTTTGGATGCTTACAGAGGTACTTGAAGATAATTTGCAATGTTTGACTGAAATTTCTAAATTATAAAGCAGCCTGCTTGGGGTGTTCGCCACTCAGTTGTTTGCAATTTGAAGAGGTGATAAATCCATATGAATAAATGTTAATTCCTTCAATTTCAAAGGAATAACACATGGGATATAATTTCATTTTTTTAAAAAAGAAATAGGATTTTATTGTGTTAACTGAAAGATATTCAAATCGTTTTTACAAGTGGATGAATGGTAAGCTTGTAGTGATGCATGAAGAATTAAGCTTGTAATATGAATTGTAACAAAATTGTTAATAAGCTACCGTATTTTTCAGAGTATAAGATGCATCTTTTTTCCTCAAAAAAGAGGCTGAAAATCTGGGTGTGTCTTATACATCAAATGCAGCATTTTTTGCCTCCCGAAGCCCTGCCCCCTTCACCAAAATGGCTGTGCATACCCTTATGGAGGCTTTCAGAGAACTCCTGAGGACTGGGGAGGGCAGAAATGAGCAAAAAACGGACTGTTTTTTACCCACAGCCCCCAGCGGTACGCTATAAGCCTCCACAAGGCTATGCATGCAATTTTTTTGATGAAAAATGAGGCTGTTTTCCCCCCCAGGAGCACTCTGAAAGCCCCCCCCCCCCCCGCAAGGCTATTCATGCCTTTTTTTTTTTTTTTTTTAAACAAACGGGCCTGTTTTTGTGAGGTTTGCAGAATGCAAATCTTTTTTCCCCCTTTTGGAAAGCTCTTTAACTGATTGATGAGAATTACATTCATCAACTGCTGAACCAGCAGAAACAAAGTCTTAAGTGCTGCAGATTATCAGCAATTTTCTTCTCCAGCACATGGATAAATACACCTGGAAACATCTACCTACCTATCTACTCTCTCTCCCTACCTACCTACCTGCTGTATTTTTTTTCTCTCTCTCTATCCCTCTATCCACCTACTTAACTACCTACTCTCTCTCCCCCTACCTATCTACTGTATTTCTCTCTATCCCTCTACCTACCAACCTACCTACAATCTCTCTCTCCCTACCTACTGTATTTCTCTCTCTCTCTCTCTCTCTCTCTCTCTCTCTCCCTACCTACTTTTTTTTAAATTTGCCTCTTTAAAACCTTGGTTCGTCTTACACTCCAGTACGTCTTATACTCCGAAAAATACGGTAACGTTTTTTCTTGAAAATTGATTGGGTCATTTCTCGTCTTGTATATTATTAAGTACATCCACCCACATCTTTTGTGTTTCATTGGATAATGTAACTATTATTCCTGCAGAGAGGGACAGACAGATATATTTTTTAAAAAATATATACAATAATATGTGCTTTAAAATTAGCTCCACATACAAACTAATTTGTATAATGTGTAAGCACTATAGAAAGGTAGAGTAAAATTCAAGCTGTTACTCCATCTGGATCAGTTCATCCAAATTGCTATCTGTGTTGTCTGTGTTGCATCTCATTTGCCCACCAGTTCATTACTGAATCCAAAGTACAAGTTAAAATAAGTAAAAATAAAATACATGTAGCCCCCAGTTAATGGCAACAATTGGAACCAGGATTACTATAGCTAAGTGGCTTGATCATAAATCACAACAACATATGAACATGCCACTTAATGGCAATTCTGGCACTACCATGATTGCCACCATTAAGCAAATCACTATGGATCATTAAGCAGGGACATCACATGGTCACCATTTGCAACCTCCCTGCCAGCTTCCCTGCTGTCTTTGGTTGCCAGAAGGTGGCAAATGATGACTATGAGAAGCTTTGATGTAGTTGCCAGCTGGGCACCAGAAGACTGGCCCTACATACCACACGTACAGTGCCATCATAAGTTTGGCCAGTCACTGAATGAATAGTCGTAACCAGGACTACCTGTAGCTACAAAGGAAAATTACCTTTTCAGTATTCAGCTTCTTAAAATTCTAATGTCAGTGTAGATCAAACCTCTAGAGAGCTTTCATGGCAGCTACATGTTACAGTAGCATAAATGACTCTAAGGAGATTCTCAGTCATCCTGGTCATGGTTGTCCCAAAGGTGCTTTTTCAAGAGGCAACTGGACTTTCTGGTTTTTTTCTTTCAGGACGCTTCAGTTCTCATCCAAGAAGCCGAAGAAGGAGACCTGAAGAAGCTTCTTGGATGAGAAGCGAAACGTCTTCAAAGAAAAAACAGAAAGTCCACTTGCCTCTTGAAAAAGCACCTTAGGGAGTAGTACAAATGCTTGACCAATGTATAACTACAATGGAGTTGAGAAATAATGTCCAATGTCACTTTCTGGAAATGATCTTCCAAATGGAAGTATTATGTCTACTAAACTACTTTTTACACCCAACACAAACTTTAGAAGAATCTCTAGTTAGTTACATTCATTCTGGCTCTAAGCCATAGGAAGATTGGGTGTAATCCACTCCAAAAATATGCCCGAACCTTGATAGAACAGATCTGTTCAATCTGTTTTATCAAAGAGTGTCCAATCACCATCTGCCCCTCCCCCCTTTGCTCTCTTGATCAGCTTACCAAATAAAAGTAGGCAGTTAATTACAATTATTTGTTTTAATTGCTTTTAAGCTTAGACAGGTGTTTTTCCCCAGTGGAATTATGACAACTTGGAAGCAAGTTCTAACCATGGTCCACTATTATTCTTTTTGATTCTGAATAACTCATACTTTTTCTATTAAGCTATATATTATAAATGAGGGTTAGAGAATTTGCATTCATTTTACAGAGCATCTGAAGCATTAGCATGCAGGAGTCCTAACGAGATTCCTTTCTTTCCCTCAGTTTCAGAATTCATTTACAGTTACATTAAATGCACAATTCTCTACATCAAGGTGTACACTTCTGCCAACATCATGGACACCTTTCTGTCAGTCGCTTGCCTTAAGAACAGCATCAGTGTTTGAATATTGAAAACCAGTTTCAAAAGTTGATTGGCGTGCCCTCAAAGAATACTTTTGTTGCTGTTATTCTAATGAAATTTTGAGATTTGTCAATAATACTCCCTCCTCCTATAAATGTGATTTTTTTTTTGCATCTGCCCTATTTCTTTTAGGAAAATTTATATTCAAACAATGAAAAAAATGCATCGTATCATCTTTTATTCTATTCCTAAAAGAGGATTGAGCCTACCTTATTTTTCGGAGTATAAGACACACTAAGGTTTTGAAGAGGCAAATAAAAAAAAAGTTTTTGCACTCTGCAAACCTCCCAAAAATGGCCCATTTTTTGTGAAAATGGCCCATTTTTTGTCGTCTCCCCCAAAAGGCATGGATTTATTTATTATTATTTTTTATTTAAATTTATATCCCGCCCTTCTTCACAGAGGACCCAGGGCGGCGCACAGGAAATTTAAAAACATACAAAATACAAAAAATAAATAACATTTAAAATAGCTATTAAACAATCCTATCCTATGCTAAAACCGAATTTTAAAATACCCAATTTAAAACTTCCTAAAAAGTCCCCATGGGAGGTTAGGCTAGGCCAGCTTGTTGGAACAAATATGTCTTTAGACATTGGTGGAAGAGGCGGAGGTCGGTGATGGTGCGTAATTCAGGGGGTAGGTCGTTCCAAAGGGCTGGGCCCGCCACAGAGAAGGCTCTTCCCCTGAGTGTTGCCAGTCGGCATTGTCCGGCCGACGGCACCCTGAGAAGGCCCTCTCTGTGGGAGCGTATCGGTCTAAGGGATGTATGGGGCAGGAGGCGGTCTCGCATATATATATATATCTATAAACCTCCTAAAGGATAGCCTTTAGGAGGTTTATAGAGTGTTCCTAGGAGCTAGGGGGGCAAAGTTTTTGCCCTCCCCAGCCCCCAGGAGCTCTCTGAAAGCCTACAGGTTATGCACAGCCATTTTGGTGAAGGAGGTGCGGTTTCGGGAATCAAAAAATACTGTATTCAGCGTATGAGACGCACCCAGATCTTCAGCCTCTTTTTTGAGGGAAAAAGGTGCGTCTTATACTCTGAAAAATATGGTATTTGTTTGATTACTCTTTCCCCCACTAAATGTAATACAAATAGAATAATTAGGAAAGAAATGGGTTTAGTCACTCTTGAGGTGTTTGGGTCTGTATACATTTGTACATGATTATAAATTTCTGACTAAGATACACCAAAGAGTTGTCTTATATTTTAAAACATGACCCTTCTAGCATATTTCTTGGATTCTGGTTTAACACCTGCATCTGTCCTCTATCTTATCTCCTTGTTTTCCTTTCAGTGAAGACCCTGTCTTCTGCTGTCCCATTTTTCTCCGCCTGTGAGTAGTACGGTTGCCTAGCCTGCAGGGGGCTAGTTTAGATGGGTTGGTGTTTAGCATGTCAGTCTTGTTACTCAGCAGGATCAGAACTGGTACAACAAACTTGCTAAGCTCATTCATAATGCAATTGTGAAATTTGCCTTGTTTAACCCTGGCTTACTCTGTGAACTTAGTTGGCTTGGCTTCTGTGTAGGTCATCATTAAATGAATCATATCTAGTGTGATGGGTGAACCCAATTTACTGGCTTTGATACTTATAAAGGTGTGCTTTTGGACAATACCTTGCTTTTTCTGGAACTTCCTGAAACTTGGTGCTGTATTATATTTTGTACCATCTGCTTAACTAATCTGTTGTATAGGTTCATCCACTGTGTTCATGCTGTCTCATTCTGATATAATGCCCAGTAATCTTTTTTGCTTTACCACTGTGAAATACTGCTTCAACGCATGCTGCTTTGGAATATATTTCTTTGGTTTATATGATCATAATCAACAGAGAAATGTTGAATGACAGACAGTATTAGATAAATTGATAAATGCTGTGTTTCTAAGAAAGTAATACTCTGTTATCTAATTCATTTGCTGCTCTGTACTAATTTTGATCTTTATTTGATTTTAATAGAATAGCACAGATTCAGGATGTCCAGTAAATGCATTAAGAGTGCTAACATCCCACGTAATGTTTGCCTGAAAGGGACTGTAATAACACAAACATGTTCTTCATTTAAAGTGGCCACAAACACTTTTCTCTCATCTGAAATACTTCTGTTTCTCTCTTTCTATTTAGAAGAAAATGCTTCCGACCTCTGTTGTGTGATCTCCTGCCTGGTTCAAATTATGATGGATTCGTACTGTAGAACAAAGCTGGGGTTTCAGAGCCTTATCCAGAAAGAATGGATCATGGGAGGACATGCTTTCTTGGATCGCTGTAACCATCTGCGGCAAAGCGATAAGGACGAGGTATAACTCAAAGTTCTACGAAAATGTTCTGAGAAAAAAATATACCCAGGGAGAGAAGCTGAGAATCATGAAACTGGGAATGGTGGAGCCTCTGCCTCAATACATAGCTTGGCCCACAATATGTCAGAGGCTCAAGTGAGCTCTTGTTCAGGAGCAAAAATATTTTAATGAGGGAACAAGAAAGGCAGGCAAGGCTTTGTCACCTTTGATCACAGTAAGCTTTTGGCTTTCAGAGCCCAAGAGATGCATAGCACAAGCAGGCAAAGCCCTGCAATGCAATTGATATAAATTAATCTATTCATATAATACTCTATAACATTTCCCCCCAAAAATATTAAAAACTTCAAAAGCTATGAATAGGCCCAAAGTTTTGGCTTTAAATATAACTATGAAATCAAATGTCAGGCTCAGGACTCAAGAGTTGTTTATAATAACAGAAGATAGGGAAATACCATATTTTTTAGAGTCTAAGACGCACCTTTTCCCCTCAAAAATAGGGTAAAAATCTGGGTACGTCTTATACACTGAATACAGCATTTTTGGCCTCCCGAAACCCTTCACCAAAATGGCCGTGCATAGCCTTTAGGAGGCTTGTAGAGTGCTCCTGGGGGCTAGGGAGGGCAAAAATGGGCTGGTTTTTGCTCTTTTTTGCTCCCAGGAGCGCTCTACAAGCTGCCTAAAGGCTATGCATGCCACTTTTTTGACAGAAAAATGGGCCATTTCTGAGAGGTCTGCAGTGCAAAACCTTTTTTTTTTAATTTGCCTCTTCAAAATCTTGGTGCGTCTTATACTCCGATGCATCTTATACTCCAAAAAATACGGTAGTTGTTTAATACCACTGGATTCAAGGCTGTCTCTGTGACGGGTGACCGAAATGGTGCTTCTTTCTGAATTGCTGGAATCTCCCTTTCCCTCTAAAATGCATTAACTATTCTGTGGCTCCAACTCCTGTTTCTTTCTCTGGTTGCTCTAACCAGCCAGATGCAGCAAGATCTTAATGCCAGAGCTAGATCACAGAGAACTCTGTCCACTTCCTCAAGATCCAGAGACTCAGAAACCTCCCAGGTACATCACAATTTACATCACCTCATCAGATTTCTCCATCTTCAAATTTAGAGAATGTGAGTGATTCGTTGCAAACATTTAGCCAGGTAATCACTATGTAAAGAACCACTCTGATTGGTTCTTCTTGCCCCTCCTTCCCTTAAAAGGCTCTAGGACATCTAAATAGTGTAGCTGAGTGACTTTTGGTAGGTGGGAGCACGAAATAATTCTGCTTTACCACAATTATTGCCATAGTTTCAAGCTTATATTCATATCTGATCACACCCACTTCTTCTCTGCTAGTATTGCTTCAGGCATCTCTTCTTATTTTATTTCCTAAAGCAATTCCTAGAACTAAGTAGGATTAATAGGCAGGGAGCAGCCACTCGGGAGCAAACTTCTGCAGTGCTTGGCTTTCTCTGTTTCTCAGAATCTAACAAAGTACGCAGTAAAACTAGCCTTTAGATCTTAAGAAAAATCTCCAGATATATCTGGATATCCTTTGTATCAAATTCTTAGGGCATCTAATCAACCCGACTTCTCCATGGAGGCTTGTACCTCTGTTGTCACCAGGGAGTGATCCACCAATTACAAACCACTGATGAAACAAGGGCCCCCAGAACCACATCATGCCTCAGGCCAGATTTAATATGCAGTTGGTTGAGGGGTGGGGCAAGAGCAGGGGTGAAATACCAGTTCACCTGAACCGGTAGTAAAAAAAAAAATGCTACCAGTTCAGGCAAACCAGTATAAATCGTGGGGCACAGCAGATTTCCCCCCCCCCTCGTTCACTTATCTTTGCAAGCGTGCTACGGAAGTAGGCTCCGCCCACCCACCCAGACATCATCACATCCGTTTTTGACGCTCTGCGCCTGCATGGAAGATCCTGCCACTCTCACATTGCTACCGAACGGGTAGCAAAGGAAAGTTGATTTCACCCCTGGGCCAGAGAGAACCTGGTACAAGCCCATGATTTTCCTGGGGTTGAAACTAATGCAGCATGCAACATCTGGCTGAACAAATTCAGAAGATTGTCTAATGAGTTAAGGGTAAGGGGACATGAAATAGAAACTGGAATCAGATTTCTAATCTGCCCTTCCCTGAAATGGCTCACCGCTATCTCCATCCAGAATTAATTATCAGAAGTCAGCTTAAATTTATCAATAACAAGTTCAGCTAGATTGCCTTCTGTCAGGTTTGATTCAGGAATTTCTTTATCAGAATGTGTGGGTGAACGCTGTGGATGAAATATATCTTAATTTTAGCAAAATATCCATGACATTTTGATTGACAAGCTAATTAAGCGTAGACTGAATGGCATGACAGTTAAGCCATATGCAAATATGCTCATGTATAGTTTCCCATTAAAATAAAGTTTTTGAGCAGGATCCCACAAGATTCAGGCCAAGGTGTTATACTTTGAAATGCTTTTATGATAATTTGGATGAAGACGTAAGAAAATCTCATCAGACTGGCAAATGATTTAGAATTGGATGGGACAGCTAATATCCTAAAAGTTAGAAAGACCTTTTAAAATGTAATTGTTTAGAAAAATGCATTGGGAAAAAATGGAATTAATTTTAACATGAACAAATACAGAGATCCCTTAGAAAACAAATCAAATGTAGAAGTAAAGAATCAGGTTCCTTGGTAATAATCTTTGTGAAATATATTGTAATAGTTCTTGATTGAAAGTTGAATATGGTCAGTGTGATGCAAAAAAGGCAATTTTTATGCTATATCTCTAGAAGTGTAGTTTCCAAATAATGGGGAATAATAGTTCTACTTTGTTAGTGGTCAGGCACAATCTTGACTGGTGTGTCTGGTTTTCAATGTCACGCATAAAAGATGCATAATTAACAGATATGGAAAAACAGTGGGAATGATCAGGAAAGTAGAAATTAAGAAAGTAGAGGACTTCTAAACGCCATAGTCTTCTAGCGTGATTACTGGGCGGGTTGTGATGTTGCAGGAAATCAGGAGACTCAGGCAACGAGATCTAGATAAGCCTTTTATTTTTGGCCAAAGGTCCGAGCAGAAATAAGTTTTGCTAACACCCGGACGAAGACCTATAGAAAATGCAGGCTCTTATATATCTTTCAAAGGGCAGTTTTGAACACGGAAATACTTAAACCATTTCTATTGGTTACCTTGAGGAACAAGCCTCAAGTAGTTGGGGTCTTTACTTCTCCTTTTGTCTTGAGCCATACGTGTCTCTAAGCGAACTTTAGCTGAACCTTGTGGTTTTGTGAGAGCTATTGAACTCTGCGGTTAAGCACTCATTTCCCTTTCTTTTGCAAGGAGCAATGGCCTACGTCGCCTTTTAATATAGAAGTAAAAGGGGCCTTAAGAGGCTGTCTAGCCTGACCCAGTAGGTTTCACGCTTAATGTCCAATTCTCACTTTAGTGAAGAATTGCAAGGCCCAGAGAATAAAGAATGACAAATGAAGTCACTTCTAAGAAGAGAGAGTCCTCGACTTATAACAACAAATGAGCCCAAAATTTGCATTGCTAAGGAAAGCAGTTGCTAAGTGAGTTTTGCCCCATTTTGCAACCTTTTTTGGGGTAACAATTAAGAAAATCTCTGCAGTTGTTACATGAATCATAGGGTTGTTAAGTGAATCTGGCTTCTCTCATTTACTTTCCTTGTCGGACTGGCTGGGAAGATTGTAAATGGTGATCACATGACCCTGGGACAGTACAGTTGTCATAAATATACACCAGTTGCCAAGCTTCCAAATTTTGATCACATGACCCTGGGAATGTTGCAATGGTTATAAGTATGAAAAACGGCTGTAAGTCACTTTTTTCAGTGCCATTGTAAGTATGGCCACTAAACAAATAGTTGTAAGTAGAGGACTACCTATACTTTAGGTAGGTATAGTTTCTTCATTGCTGTTCACCTGCTTATATAATCTTGCCAGACTAAGGCAATTAGCAGCATAACTGTAGATATATTCTGAATTGCTAGGGAGAGGCCGTTCCAGTCCTTTTCATGCCTATCAGAAATTCCAAGCACTGCTGACTCCCTCCTGGGACGTTAGAATATATTCCGCCAGAGGGATATATGAGAGTATTTTTCATATACCTGAAAAGATGTCACATAAATAGAATGATAAATATAAATTACAGAAAGGAAAATTCTTATTATACATTAGGGGAACTGTTTTAAACAAAGCTCTTCCGCCAATTATTCAGGGAAGTGGTATTAAAAGGAAGACTAAGGACCTCTCAGTTGGAAAATTTTTAATTTCCATTCATAATTCTGTCCAAGGGGTTGGGTTGGATTAGATTGGATGGCCTAATTGGCTGTTTGTAACATTTTCATTCTGAGATTCCAGCTATGCCTACAGGACTTAAAATATTAAAACCCTTTCCCTAACTTTAATGACTTTAGCGGCAAGGAGTGATAATAGAAAAAATATAGTTGCACGACTTGCCTTTATATGAATGCTATGTAGTAAATGGAACTTACTAAAACTTACTAAAAGTAACTTGGAGCAATTGTAACTTTTATGAGAATTTTTTTCTGTGAGATACTTAAAATGGCATAAAAGCAAATATTTATGAAAGTAAAATGTCAGATTTATTATCTTGGCATGCAATTATAAATTATTTAAATAATGTTTCATAGGGCTAGCATGAAATGAAGAGAAGAGGGATAAAATTGATTTGGTGGAAAGAAATCCCCCCCCCCCCCCTCGCCATTTTTTTAGTAACAATTTTAGCAGTTTGTATGGCAGGATAGAGCCTGACTTGATAAACGCTTTATTAAGTCAAGTCTTGTTGAATGCAGCACTTCAACTATGGTGCGCTATTTACTGTATCTTTTACTGTTGTAATTTCCTCATTTTCTTTTTTAGGCTCCAGTTTTCTTACTGTTCCTGGACTGTATTTGGCAACTAGTTCAGCAATATCAACCAGCGTTTGAATTTACAGAAACGTACCTTACTGTTCTGTCTGACAGCCTTTACATCCCCATATTTAGCACCTTCTTCTTCAATTCTCAATACCAGAGAGACACCACTACGGTAAGAGGGAAATAATCTTGATTAGCCAATGCAGCAAATAGAAACAGTATTTTCATATAAATTATATGAAATACATTATTTTGAAAGTGAGTAAAAAAGGGCTAAATGAGGACTGCCTAGTTGACGGAATTGAATTAAAAATAAAAATGATTCAATGATCTGGGATGAAACTGAAATGAAAGAATTATTAGGAGGACTATGTCCCAAGATTTGCATGGGAATAATAACATATTAACAAGTGTCATTGAGTGATTATTACAACCAAGTAGAGATAGTCCTCGAGTTATGACCACAAATGAGCCCAACATTTCTGTTGCTAAGTGAGACATTTATTAAGTGAGTTTTGCCCCATTTTATGACCTTTCTTGTCATAGTTGTTAAGTTAATCATTGCAGTTGTTAAGTTAGTAACATGGTTGTTAAGTGAATCTGGCTTCCCCATTGATTTTGCTTGTGAGAAGGTCGCAAGTGACCCCTGGACACTGTAACTGCCATAAATATGAGTCAGTTTGCAAGTATCTGGATTTTGATCGTGTGCAACAATTATAAGTGTGAAAAACAGTCATAAGTCACTTTTTTCAGTGTCGGTCATAACTCCGAATGGTCTCTAAATGAACTGTTGTAAGTGGAAGACTACCTGTATGGTCTTAGGCCAGAATTAGATAAGATATCAATGTGTGCAGTAATAAATATCCTTACAATATAATTTGTGTATATTAACATTAATTAGCTCTATCTCTTGGTGGTGATCTTACAAGGCACACCCTTCCAAATAATGACCAGAATTTTGCTACCAGATGAGTAGCAAATTCTTACCTGTTTGAAGATTTAGGGCCTGGTTACTTGAGGGACTTCCTGTTTCTCATAACATTTGCCTGGCTGATTTGAGAGGTGACATGCTCTGCGGTTCCTTTACTTAAACCATGTCATCTTTCAGGACCTCAAACACTTTGTAGCAGTACCTGCCCTTTGCAGTGAGATTCTCCCCCCGCCCCCCTCAAGATCTAGGTGGGCCCCGCTCTGCTGTTTTTCAGAAGATCCTTGAATACGTGGCTCTTCACGGATAGCTTTGGTGAAGGAGAGCTTTGGTGAAGGAGGGGAAGACCCCCTCACTTCATCGCACTTGCCATTTTTTCTTTTTGTTTAATTGTAATTTCTTTCTTTGTTGGGAGTTGTCATCTTGAGTCACTGACAGTCTGGCAGCTTACAGGCTTTAATAAATTCTTGTTATCTGAATTCCCATGGAAGTTCTTGAACAAAGGCAGAAGGAGCATTTGTATTGAATCAGAATAAAATAAAAAATATGCTCAGTATATTCAATTTTACTTGTGCCACCTGTAGATAAGCTTTATAGAAGCTTATTATAATTTTGTGATTTATTAAATCTGCCTCTAAAATTGTTTATGAAACAATATAATGGGCTTTGGAAACTGGCTACCCACATTTTAAGTATGTGCAAAAGAATATTTTGCAAAGGCGGACCTCTGTAACTTGAGGCAATAAATTCTTACATTTTGACTCAGCTAATTCAGAAACTCCTTTATCCTCTGGGTGTTGTCTGACAGCATTCTTCATCTTCTCTAACCCTAGAAGTAAAGAAACTCAGATGTTATTGTATTAGTATAATGTATTAGTTAGATCCTTAACTACCACATGGTATATAATGGCCCTTCAAGGTAATGGTAGTAATTCCAAAATGACTAAATTAAGTCTTAGTATAAGCAGGTATTATTGTTTGCCAAGCTTTAGCCTTCCTTCACATACAAATTAACAACCACTCAACATAACCTCCTTACCCTCATTTCCCCCATTTCCTGAAGATGCTACCTAATATGGAAATGACATGCTGGCGATGCAAATTCTAGCTCAAATATCTACCCTGAGCTGGAGTCTCAATTCTGGGAAACTCAGCCTCTCAATTACAGGGCCACATTAGGGCCATATCTATCGCTCAAGAAGAAATCTTTTAAACAATATGCTATACTTTCTCATAGTCTAAAGTTTGAATGAAAGTACCGTTAGCCCCAATATAATAGTGACTGCTATAACTCTTCCTGTCCAAGAACAAATAGATGAAAAGGGAGTCAAAATATTGCAAGAATGTTTTTAAAAATAGTAATGCTGCAAATGTAAATGATTTAATGGGAGAAATGTTTTAAAAACATGCTATGATTTATGGAGTACCTTTACAGTTTTGTTAACATGTATGTGAAGACTGCATATATGCAATTGGAAGAATGCTGTTATTTTTTCAGTGTATAGCAATAGCACTTATATACCACTTCCTAGTGTTTTACAGCCCTCTCTAAGTGGTTTACAGAGCCAGCATATTGGCCCCAACAATCTGGGTCCTCATTTTACTGACCTTGGAAGGATGGAAGGCTGAGTCGATCTTAAGCCAGTCAGAATCGAACTCCTGGAGTTAGCAGTGAGTTAGCCTGTGGTATCGCATTCTAACCACTGTGCCATCACACCTCTGTTTCTATAAATGAAAACTTCAGGGGCTGAGTGAAAAACTTCAAGGGTTGAGCTTCTTAGGAAGGCGTTGAAAGAACTCTGATTCAAAGGGAACAAAAGCAAATTTGACCTTAGCAAAATTTAGGGCAGAAGGTATAACAGACCAGATGTTTATTTTTCAGCAGTTCACCACAGAGTGTATAAATATGAGACATTTCGTTATATATCTGTTAATTTGGGGACAGCATATGGTAAAATGAATAAGCTTGAAATATGACGTGTTTTACTAGAATCTGGAATTGAAGGATGGTTGCTGAAAAAATTAAGAACAATATTTGATGGTAGTACAGCACGAGGAGAGTTAACAATTGACCGTTGTTTGCCCCTTAATTATTTCATGGTCTTATAGGTAAACCAGTGGTGGGTTGCAGGAGGTACCCCTCTGTACGGGCGTACCGGAGCCTGCCCGGAGCACCAGATACCGGTACGGTGCGCCGGAGTGCCCGCCTACCAGTCCGAGCTCCTTACCGGTCTTTTAAGTCTTTGACGCTTCCGCGCACATGCACATATAGCACCTGCACAACACTACACTGAGCAGCTGGAGCATTGCGGAGGTGCTAAGACACATGCTCATGCTGTGCGCATCCATGAGGACGCCGCCGGGCCCGTTCCAGCCGTACCAGTTGGAACGGGATCCGGAACCCACCACTGAGATAAATGTATAAGGAATTTACGGCAAACAATCTAGATTGTTTACTGAAAAATGGAGAAAATTTAAAATATACAAATGCCAGGTAATTCTTCAATTATAACCATCAGCAATCATTTGTTCAGTGACTATTCGCAGTTAGCATGGTGCTGAATGAAGGTCTTCAAAGTTCTGGACATTGCAGTGTCCACTATGATGACATGGTCAAAATTTGGGTGCTTGGCAGCCAGCTCTCACTTATGATTCAGTGGCAGCATCCCAGGGTCATGGAACCTGACCCAGCATCACCCAGATAGCTTTCATGCCTAAAGCCGGACTAGAACGCATCATTTCTTGTTATCTAGCTCAGCACCTTAACTACTATACCAAACTGGCTGTCTGATGGCTAAGGTTTACTTCGTTTATTGGTTTAGGTTAACTCTGATGGTCAAAGGGTTTGACGACTTTAAACTAAGACATTCCATTCTATTAAAAATTGAAGTATTGCTGATTGGAGAAAATGCATTTCTGAATTAATTCCAGACTTGTTTTTTTTTTTTTTTAAACAGTATGGAGGAAGTCTTGATACAAAAGGCAGCAAACTTAATTTTCTTTCGGTTTGGGATTGGTCTGTGCAGTTTGAACACAAGGCTCAAGCTTTGCTTAACAACCCTCTTTATGCAGAAAAGCCAAAACTAGACAAAAGTCTGAAAAAAGCTTCCCGATTCAAGGTAGGATATTTGAATATTTCCATTGTAATAATTGGAGGAATGATAGAGATTGGGCTACTAATTCAATATGATAACATTGTTCAATTAGGCTGCAGTATGTGCATTAAAATAACTATAAACAGTGAATTTGCGTATATAAAAACATTTTCACAAGGACTCCTTACAAGAAGTAAAAAAGAATGATGCAAACTTTTATGCATTTTGTTTTAACTTGGAAACTGCTGGAATTGAGTTCTGGTAATTCTGATTTTATCTTCTAAATTTCTTTTACAGCATCAGAGGCAACTCTCTTTGCCCCTGACACAAGCAAAACCTCCTCCAAGAAGGGGATTTTTTAAGGAAGAAACAGATCAATTAATTAAAAACATCTTGGGCAAAAGAATCAGCAGGTTGATAACTTCTTCCGATGAACTTCAGAATAGTTCCAGAGAATTCTATGACAGTTGGCACAGTAAACCTGTTGATCTTCACGGACTCCTCCTGCCATGTCTAGAAGGACCAGAAATCAAAGTTTGGGCACAGAGATATTTACGATGGATTCCTGAAGCTCAGCTCCCTGGTGGAGGTGCAGTTGCCACTGCCACAAAAGTCCTCAATGTAATGGAAGATGTACAGGGTTTGCAGAGGAAAATAGATGAAAGACATCGTCAGGCTGAGTCTCGTGATGATACCGAAGCTTCTCCCTTTATGAGAAATCCTGCTCGTTTGTCATCGTTATTTCCCTTTGCTTTGCTTCAGAGACATTCCCTTAAACCAGTTTTGCCTACCAGCATTTGGAAAGACTTGGAAGGCGAAGAAGATTTGGCCAGGAGAGATGATGAGTATGTTGATCTAGGAGGCAGTGATTAATGCAGTGCTTCTTTTCAATTATAGAATTGAACCATATTTCTGTTCAATTACCGGAATAAAATCAGTTTCAGGGAGGCACATAATTTCCTTTGGGTTGTATTCTGGCTAAAGATATTGAGTGAAGTTTTAATACAGAATCTCCACCTTGCTTGAGGACATGGATGTATTTTCCATAGACATTGGGGAGAGGGAGGGTTACAACAGCCTTATTCTTGATTAGGTTCTGCTACCACAGGAAGTAAGATCACTTTTTTAATTATCAGTGTGTAAGAACCTGCTGAGACAGCATGCAGGATAATACTACAGCAGCAGGATTAAACAAAAATGAATATATATATATATATTTTTCTCTAGCAAGAATCTGTTCTATTTCCCCACCCCCACTCCAACAATAAATGAGAGTTTTATCTCCCTACCCCCAAAAAGTGATTGTTGAGCAGTCATGGGAAAAAATTAAGGTGTTGAAAGCATCAAGAAAGATCTATTGGAGCCTGCCTACTTCAGTTTTAATAAGTGGTGGCATCAAATGTTCATCAGCAATTGGAAAACAGCTTCATCTGGGAAGGTCATTATTTATTTTATCCTTGATAAAACTGATCTTTGTAACGAGAATCTTATTTTTTTAAAGTACTTTGAATTTGTTAGTTGTTTTAAATTTGATCTTGAGAAATAAAGAGTAAAGACGATCACAGATCCTACTTGTTCTGATCATCCATCCTCTTTAGGGTTCTAACATTTTCATAAAATAAATGGTCTTGAGTTCATCTCCGCCTTACCTTGTAGATGGTCTCTGCTTGTTGTGCATTTTCTGATCAGTGGTGACTTTAGGTAATTTATTGCCCAGTACGAGAAGCAAAGGAGTTTATAAGGTATGAATAAACTAGAATTGTGTTTGTCAAAATTTTTTATAGGATTCTTATGTTGTTCATTCTCACCAGTACTAGTAGTTTGCACCAGTACTAGTAGTTTGAACCTCTAATCCTTCTGTTAGGGAGGCATTTAAAGAAATGAAACTGGACTTGTCGTCCAGTATTTAGGCTTTCTTAAACCATGGCATTAAAAGTAATAACGAGTCTGCATGTTGGAATCTCAGATTACAGAATGTTGCTACAATAATACTGCAGTTACAAAAACCATATAGAAATACTTATTAAGCCTGGTCTGCTTATTTTAAAGAGTTGGACTTGTCAAATGAACTTCAACATCTAAGTGTCATAAAAAACGAACATAATCCAAAGTGAGAAATAATTCACAAGATAGAACTGATTCATAAACAGGACTATTTTTTGGAGGGTAAGGGATAAATTGATAGATAGTACAACTTTCACCAACACTTCCACTTCTTGATTATGCTGGATAAGAGTGGGGGAAACAGTTGCCTAATCCAGTCAACTGTAAAATGAGAACAAAAAACCATAATGTCTGGTTTCTGAATTAGTTCTTCCTAAATGCATTTTTTTGCTTTGTATTATGTTCACTGTAACAAACAGAGTCTGCTTGTTCTTCTAGTTTTGTTGGAAGCAAAGATAATGAGTGTTTATTGGAATATGTGTATACATTGGTGAGGTTAAAAGCCAAAGTGCTAAAGTCCGTGTTGCCTTATGCATCTTGTTATTATGAACTCCTTGATTTTCAGAATTTTGAAACACAATAAAAACTTAATTGTATGTGAACCTTCCAAAAGCTATCATTTCATATTTTTCCTTGTAATGTCTGCAACATTTGGTGCGGCTCCTATAGATACTCGAATTTATAGCTGGTTGAATTGTAATTTGAATACTTTTTTAAAAACACTAACATTAAGCTTAAATATTTTTGTCAGTACGATTGTAATATATTGATCGTGGAAATGTATGTATATTTAAGCTGTCAAATGTTTATAGAAAATATATAGAAGAATTTTTATAATAGTTTATGGAATTCCTCCATTCTAGTCTTGATCAGAACACAGCACTGTATGAATGGAGATTATTTAAATGTATTTTTTCAGGTATTGCGTTATTACCTCTCAGTTTTTACACTGAATACAAGCTTAGCTTTAACAGTACTTAAGGAAAAATCTTCCTGTAATTCACTGTAGTCTGTTTGGATACCTGTATTTGTTAATAAAATGTACTTTTACTAATAATTTCAAAACAGTGTTTGAATCATAGTTGTGATCTTTATTCTCCCATGGTGTCCATTTTGAGTTATTTTTGTATGAATGCATTATGAATAATGGGCCAATAGCAAGCATGCGTAGCTGCTTTCTACAGATAGTTCCAAATTCACTTTACTTTTTGCTTTGAGCTAAATGAAGCCCCAGATTGTTGGGGGTAAATATGCGGACAAATGTAAATCGCTTAGAGAACGCTATAAAGTATTATGGAGTGCTATATAAGTCTAAGTACTATTGGTATTGGTATTATGTCTGAGGCATCCACCTCTACTCAGAAAAAGATTTTGCATTTCGGCACAGATGGATTCCTTCACTCCCCTTTCAAACGATCTATCTTCCCTGTCCAAAATGTGAACATTATGGTCCACATTTTCCAAATATTTGGAAAACACCACATGCCTGTGTTATTGAAACCCATTAACACATTGAGACAGATGCTTGTCCATCCTAAAGATCAGACACTAAAACATAAGAATAATGTGGTATATGAAGTCCTGTGAAGAGTGTTCTCTGCATTGGAGAAACCAAGCAGCCTTTACACGAGAAGATGGCCCAGTACAGGAGAAAACTCCCTGGAGGATAAATTGGGGGGTTGAACTAACAAACAAAAAAAATCAGTTGCCATGACTCCACAACTAGTGTACTTTTCAGTTTTTGTTACCGTATTACATTAAAACTTCTTAAAATGTGTGGGACACTGTTACAACGTCTTCAGAAAGTTGTTCTTGAAAGAAAGCAGATGGTATTTTAAGTACAGTTACTCCTGCCTTAGGCAAGAAGCCAGCTAGATGTCTTGGAGCCAGTAGTCCCTCCCTCAGCCCTAGAATGCGGGCAGTGGTAAGCCACTTATAAAACCTTGCCAAGAAAACAGCAGGAAACCTGTCCAGGCAGCCGCCAGGAATGACCACTAACTCAAAGGAACAGGAGGAAAAAGATCTCACTCTGCTTGAATACAGGGTCTGTTGGCTTACAATTTGCTGGGATTTGCAGACATACCTCCTCCTTAGCTTAATGTCAACATATTTTCGCTATGTCACTGCAGGTGTATTAGAAGTCACACTGAGAATGAGGTAATTAGAAGTTCTGGTTGGAGAAAGCTGTCACATAAATGTATGTGATAAATATAAATATAAGAACATGTTTTGTTGGATGTGGGAGTTGAAGCATGATCTTTAAATGAGCTATGGTGTTATGCAAAAAGGGAGAAAACGGGCAACATGCAAATACCCTGTTTCCCCAAAAATAAGCCCTCCCCAGATAATAAGCCCAATCGAGCTTTTGAGGGCATGTGCTAAAATAAGCCCTCCCCCAAAATAATGCAATACAGCAGCAGCCATGAGGTGACCATGCTCGCTGCTTCCTGCACCTCAAAAATAATAAGACCACCCCAAAAATAAGGCCAAGTGCTTATTTTGGGGGGGTCAAAAGAAAATAAGACACTGTCTTATTTTTGGGGAAACATGGTAAATTAAGGACACAGGCTTCCTGGAGTAAAACTCCATTTTTGGGAATGTCAAGGACACATCCATGCAACAAAAGAGAAATAGTTTTATATTGTTCTGGGGGGTTATTTTTTTTTTACCTCCCAGTCTAAACAGGAGTTAAATCCAATCCTGCTTAACATTATTAAGTCCCACCCAAACAGAAACAAGCTAGTTATTTCAGTCTGTTATATTCATCTATACTTACACTATATTGCCAAAAGTATTTGCTCACACATCCAAATAATCAATCAGGTGTTCCAATCACTTCCATGGCCACAGGTGTATAAAATCAAGTACCTAGGCAAACATTTGTAAAAGAATGGGTACTCTGAGGAGCTCAGCGTGGAACTGTGATAGGATGCCACCTGTGCAACAAATCCAGTCGTGAAATTTCCTTGCTCCTAAATATTCCAGTCAACTGTCAGCTGTATTATAAAAATGTGGAAGTGTTTGGGAACGACAGCAACTCAGCCACGTAAACAGATGGAGCAGAGTCAGCGGATGCCTAGTGCGAGGAGGTCGCCAACGTTCTGCAGTAATCGCTACAGACCTCCAAACTTAATGTGGCCTTCAGATTAGCTCAAGAACCATGTGCAGTGGACTAACGTCATATTGAACCCTATGGATTAGGAATGGAATGTCACTTACTGTAAGTTCATATGCGAGTAAAGGAAGGTGAGGGAATACTTTTGGCAATATAGTGTATGTTTAGTTCACTAGTGCACTTTAAAGCATAACTTTTGTTCAATATTGAGCTGCAGTGTGCAGTATGTAGATAAGTAAATGCCTAAAATGTATGTGCAATCTGTTTGTTCAGGAACTGCTGATAATTACACTGGCATGAAGTAACACTAGAAATTGGTTCTACTAAGATTAGTTTTTCAAAGTGAATGTTTTGAGTAATGGAAAGCTGTTTAAATGATAATCCATGAATCTGTC
Organism: Rhabdophis nuchalis; assembly: GCA_039707465.1. Classification (NCBI taxonomy): domain Eukaryota; kingdom Metazoa; phylum Chordata; class Lepidosauria; order Squamata; family Natricidae; genus Rhabdophis; species Rhabdophis nuchalis. The sequence goes on from CM077644.1 coordinate 228,271,290, forward strand.
CAGATTGATTTACATGTTGGAATCTTTGAACTTGTCAACAACTCCTGTTGTTGGAGTTACAAAAGATATATTTTGAAGGTATAGAGACGAAGGTGGAAATGTGTAGAGTTACCTACATTTCTAAAGATGGTTTTGTCCCTGTTTTGCTTTTGAACTATGACAGAACTGTAAATAAATAAGGTGGCACCTCATTGTCCACTTGCAATCCAATCAAGTAATTCTTATTTTCTGCTTTAGATTAGGATGGGGGTAAAGGTACTACAGGTGGCACTGATATTTCTGCCCAATGCTTTGGCGGCATTTGGCTCACCTGTCTTGCGGGAATAACCGGGGGCCATTTGAGATTATTGACTGGAAAGGCTCCTATTATTACATTCTACCTGCCAACTCCAGGTTATACGACCACTGAAAAATAATTTATTTTTCTTGAAACCAAGGATTGATCAACATTATTTCCAGAATCTTTATAAACCCCTGGGCTACTCTACTCAGGGCTGACTTTCTTGTGAATCAGACATAATAAATCATTTTAGGCAGCATCAAATCAGGAGGAACAATGTATTGCATCTGGTGAGCTGAAGTAGCTAGTTTTATAGGCAGACAAGGAATGAACTCCTGCATGCTTGTGCATGCTGCTAAGATACTGGGGCTGGAAGATGTATCAGATGAAGAGCAAGCATTTTGGTTTGTGAGAAGATGGCAGGCATCAAAAAACCATTGCTGCTGGAGGGACTCCCTCATCCAGTCGCAGCAGACTTAAATTTCCTGGTGAAGAAAGCATATGCCTTCTAGCAATGAAGTATCCCAGAAACCTTTCACAAAGACCTGGAGTTACAAAGAGATGTATTGTGCAATTTATATTTATCTCTCTCCTGATCAGATGGTGGTGTAAGTGAAGACAGGCAAGATGATACATAACCATGGCAGTGTTGACACTGTTCAGGAAAGGAGCAGAAAACAATTCCTTACCTGGAAACACCCCAATTTTGCATGTGTGTAAGCATTTTGTCATGCATACAAAAGAAGTGATACCTTTACAAAGAATCTGAAGGAAAATATATAGGACAAGAGAAAATGTAAAATGTTTGATCTCTTAGCAAATTGCCAATTATGATGAGAAACAAGAATAAGGAGAGAAATGATAAAATACTTCATTTTTATTTCAACTCTGAGAGTCCTAAAAGTCTCAAGGCTCTTTTCTAGCTTTTATCACAATTACTTTAGATTTTTTTTCCCCGCCAGAGAAAATCAGTGAAGGAGAATATTGGTTATATTGTGAGTATATTGTCCTGATGTATTAGAACTATCCCTTGTTGAGAAAGAAACTCGATTCCCCTTTAGACCAATGTCTGCTAAGGAAACAATCTACTTTTAGAAAGGTTTCATTACCAGAAATTGCACTGGTAAATATAATTGCTAGTTGAAACTGATCATTTCTGACTGAAACAGAGATTAAAACCAGCACAAGCGTATATTCCAGATTTGGAATCATTCCTGATTAACTAAATAAAACGTATCTTCTTGCCTCTGACAGAGGAAAGGAATATACTGATAATATATTCAGGGTTTTTTTTCTCTTAAAGTGCTGACACTAAGCATTTTAGCTTTTATATATTGTGGTGTCAAATAAGGCAATAAGAATGTATCTTGATGATAAAATCCTTTCAGCAAGCTAATAAATTGTGAGGATGTTTGCTCCGTAGCAATACATCTCATTAAGTAACCCTACCATTTCTTGGGTTATTTTGGAATATGCTTTGCTTCTGACATCTTGAAGCTAGACTATATATCACAATGTGTTAAATAGCAGAAGAACCATCTTGCGTTTTTGCTGCAACAAACTTGCAGAGAGATCATTGGCAAACGCAGTTCACAGAACAAAAACTTTGAAGTTTACATTGTATAAACAGATTGGAAGGTTTGGAGAGTCACTGTTTCAGAGAGAAACCATCAGTGGCTAATAAATATCACTTGTTTGATGGAACTGCGGTAACATTATTCCACATTCTTGACAGTGACCTTACAATCATTCATGTACTGTAGGTGTGCAGATGTAGACAGCAGAGTTATGCATGCTTCAGAAATCATTTGGAAGAAATGCTAGCACAGTCATTCTCAGCTCTTCAATTAAGCAGTCCCCCTTTCATCAGAGTGTCCCCATAAGGTTCAATGTTTTCACAGTGCTCGTAAATAGCACTTTATATACAACATATCATGCAATCATAATTATGGTTTGTCACTTAGCCAGATGTTTAGACATTTTTGTCTAAATGTTTGGCATTTTTATCCACTTATATAATTCTTCTCAACTGCATGTGATAGGGAGATGCTGTTTGATGGTGTTAAAGATAGAGTCACAGGATGTAAGCTGTTTTACGTAAAGCTGCTTCTTGCAATTGACTGATGGTGATTTTAGTCAATGTCAATGGTATATTATCAATTATCATTTCCCAAGTCCATGAACATCTGCATGAAATGCAGCATAGAAACCAAATAAATCAATCTAATTAATAACCCATATAAATAATAAATACCTAAATAAAAGCATACCCACATGCAAATCTTCTGCATGGCCAAACACAATCCTTAGATGTTTTAGTTGAGTTTATCAGTAGGTACATGTTGATATTTATTTTTAAGCACCATTTGCAGCACCTACATTCAACTTTTCGTCTTTTCCAAATAATTATTATCCTATTATTTGAGATAGTAATTCAAAAGAATATATTTTTTAAAGTGTAGTACCATATTTTTCAAAGCTGCTGGGACAAAGGTCATAGATGGAACTAAAGGCAGCATGAGATGAACCCAATCCAATGTCTGCAATGAACTCAAGTTCCATCTTTAGACTGTAATTAACTGGAATTGCTTTATCCTCTTTACAGAAAACATTATGGTAAACTCAGAAGCATGCATACTATTTTTGTAACAAGGGCGCTGAAATTTTTTGGACGGTATCATAATCTTCACTTAAGTCAGTCTGCTCTGTGAGGTAACCTGCCACCTATTTCTATCACTGGAACCTACAATGGTGCTGCTTGTGTACAAATCAACTTTAATTGAGTGTCTGTGTATTCTTGAGAATATAAGCATATACATATGTATGCACATATGTAGGAAGGGTTATAATTTTGTTTACACACTGACTGATGTGTTAGTGGCTAGATGACATTATTTTACAAATGTAGGTAAAAGTATCTCTTCACCAGTCAGGTCTGATTCTAGAGGTTATTCTCTCAGTTTCTTAGCCGAGGGAGCCAGTGTTGTCCAAAAATGCTTCCGTGGTCATGTGGTCAGCAGGATTATTCGTGTTTTCTGCTCACATTTTCATTAATTGCTACATGGCAGGAACAGGAGCTTGCCCCATTGTGCAGCGTCGGGGTCTCATACAGGGCTGTCAGCTTTCCAGCTGACAAACTCGGGTGTCTTTAACTGCTGAGCCATTGCGCCCCTCTATTTTACATACATGTAAGTATTCAAAATGAACCACAAACTCTTTATAAGAAAAGGGCTTGCAAAGATTAAAAATAATAATCCATTTCATTTTCTGACAGTCTTCAGGAACAGGGAAAAAATCAGTTGCGACACCAAAAATCAGTTGTGACACCAAAAATCAGTTGTGACACCAAGGGCGGGGTATAAATTCGAAATTAAAAAAAAATTGCTAGTTGTAAAGTTCTTCTAGAACAGAAGTACAGAATTTAGGAAACAAGGAAGTCAAGCAATTGCCGATTGTTCTATTTGTTTGTCTCTTGGCTTCAGTCTGAGAGCATGATCTTCCCTTTCCTTTTACTTGATAGGTAACTCAAGGCAGCAAACACACTCCTCCCTACTCCTTTCCCCCTTCACAACAACCCTGTGAGGTGGATTGGCCAGAGAGTAAGTGACTGACCAAAGGTCACGCAGCCAGCTTTCATGACTAAGGCACGACTAGAATTCAGTTTTCTTATTTCTACCCTGGTGCCTTAACCACTAGACCCAACTGTACTACCAATTCTGTCTTGTAATGTGGTTTCATGTGGATGCTCTGTAAAATTGCAAAATTTGCACCAAGGCAGAATTGGAAAGAAGCCAAACCAGGGACCACCTCTGGATCTTTTCTTTGAAGTTAATTTCAGGTGGGTAAAAATAAAAAGAAGTCAGGAGGATCTCAACCAGATGACAAAGATCTCTTTACCTTTTGCTGATACCTAAACAAGACTACAGGTAGTCCTCAACTTATGACCACAATTGAGCCCAAAATGTATGGCGCTAAGTGAGCAATTTGTTAAGCGAGTTCTGCCTCATTTTACCACTTTTCTTACCGCAGTTGTTAAGTGAAGCACTTCAGTTGTTCAATTAGTAACATGGTTGTTAAGTGAATCTGCTTTCCCCCACCCTCGACTTCGCTTGCACAAGGGGACCGTAGGAGTCCAGGACGCTGCAATCGTCATAAATACGAGTCCGTTGTCACGCATCCAAATGTAAACCACGCGGCCATGGGGATGCTGCAACGTCAAAAGTGTGAAACATGGTCCAAACAAAACCACTGTTTTCATTGCCGTTGTAACGTGGAACGGTCACTAAATGAGCAGTGCGGATATTAAAAAGGAAACCCCAAGAATCATCGCCGGCCAGTATTTTGCATTTCTCCCTCCCAGACTCGTTGACTCCACGGGCATCCTTTTCCCTTGCTCGGCTTCTTTTGCTCCCTCGGCCCGGGCTGCTTTTCCTACGCTTCGCAGGATATTCTCTCCCCGAAGAAAACAGGGAATCCCGATCAAGAAGACCCCCCGGGAGCTCCACGTTTTCCACAGCCCCTCAGCAGCCCCGCTCCCGCCGGGGAAGGGCGGAGCGACCCGGCCACGTCGGCCATGCAGGGCCGGCGGGCGGGCGGGCTCTGAAAAGCCGGCCTGCCTCCCTTCCCTTCTCCCTCCGCCTCTTCTGCCACATCCTCCGCCTCCGCCGCTGCTGGCGTCAGCCGAGGGAGTCCGCGCCGCCATATTGGAGGAGACGCCGCCGAAGTCGCCCCCGCCGCCTCGGCCGCCGCCGCTTTGAGTTGCCGCAACAGGCGGAACCGGCCCGCCCACCCTGTCTCTGGCCTGCCGGCGACGGCGGGCCTGCGCCCTGCCTGCGGGAACGGAGGGAGAAGGCCGCGGCCTCCCGGGGCTCCTGCCTCTTTTCTCCCGCCGAGCGGGGCCCTCCGGGGTCGCAGGCTCCGTTCACTTGCCGCCGCCGCCGCCGCGAGATGACTTCGCTGACCCAGCGCAGCTCGGGCCTGGTGCAACGCCGCACGGAGGCTTCGCGCAGCGCGGCCGACAAAGACCGGGGGGCCGGCGGCGGCACAGGCGGGGGAAGCGGCGGCGGCGGGCCGGAGGAGGAAGACCGGCGAGACGAGCAGGGGGAAGAGGAGAAGGGGGACTCCAAGGAAACGCGGCTCACGCTCATGGAGGAGGTGTTGCTGCTGGGCCTCAAGGACCGGGAGGTGAGGGGCGACGAGCGGATTATGAGGGAACAAGGGGCGGCTGTGGGGGGGGAGGGGGAAGGAGGGGGAGGTTGAAGCGGCCGTGAGGGTGGACATTCCCGGTACAGCGACGTCCCGATGTGTTTGGACTAAAGCCTAGCTTCCGCAGCCAGCCTAGTTGAGAAGAATGGGTTTTGGAGTCTCCTGGACCCTTAAATATGGGGGTGGGAGGGGGGGTCTTGAGAGAGCCATTGAAGAGGCAGGAGATTGATATTGCAGGAGGAAGAAGAATCCTCACCCCGAGTTAATTGGGCTAGTGTAGAGAAACCATTATAGGAGGATTACTGGTTTAGTCTATCCTAGCAAGTCATCTGGAATCTGGTAGAAATCTTTCCAGATTTTTGACTTTTGGGGGCTGCAGCTCCTTCCTCTGATGCTCTACAGCAGGGGTCTCCAACCTTTGCAACTTTAAGTCTGAAGGACTTCAGCTCCCAGACTTCTCCTTCAGACTTAAAGTTGCAAACAGCAGGGGTCCCCAACCTTTTTTGGCCATGCCCCACCTAAGCATCTTTAAAATCCTGAAGCCCCCCCCCCTCCCCCAAACATAATTTGTACTTAAAAAGTGAATTTACTCATGTGGAGGAAGCCTAAAAGGCCATTAAATTGGTTTAAACAAGGTTCAGATTGCGCCCCCCCCCACCCGCCCCACGTTGGGAACCACTGCTCTACAATCTACACAGCCACTAAGGACGCCAGCTCACAAAAGTGTCTCTCTTTTAAGTTTTTTTAAAAAGGTGCTACTTTTTCTTCTTGTTTTTTCAGGGTGAAGGCTCAGGATTTAGAAGTCTCTGGGTTCAGATTGTTTCAGTTTGCACAAGGCAGTTCATTGAACTGACCCAAGTTGTTTCCTCTTTTACGTTTCATTGGGCCATAGATTGGTGGAGGTCATGCTGTGCTACAAACTGGCCAAATTTTAGCCTCTGAGTTGTAGGAGCCCAGCTGACTTGAGTGCCATTCTCCTTGCAAAGCCCCCCCCCCCCCTTCATTGCTTGTTAGAGCAAAATCCTTCAAGAGATGACTCACAGGTTTAAAGAATTGAAGAATAATTACAATATAATGAATGTGTGTGTATATGCACTGGTATATGTGTATGTGTGTAGAGATAGGTAGATAGATGGAGAGAGAGAGAGAGAGAGACCCTGTTTTCCTGAAAGCAAGACCTTCCTGGATAATAACCCCAATTGGGCTTTTGAGCACATGCCCTCCCCCTAAAATAAGCCCTCCCCAAAAGCCGCAGCCATGGGGTGACCATGCTCGCTGCCTTCTGCACCTCAAAAATAAGGCCAAACACTTATTTTGGGGGTCAAAAGAAAATAAGACCCTCTTTTATTTTTAGGGAAACTAGATAGATAGATAGATAGATAGATAGATAGATAGATAGATAGATAGATAGATAGATAGATAGATAGATAGATAGATAGATAGATAGATAGATAGATAGATAGATGAATGAAATTCTAAGGAAATTAAGGAAATAGTATAAAAAGAATGGAGCAGTTGATATCATTTGAAGATCAGCTAGCAGGAAAATGCACATTCTTGAAGCTTTTTTCAAGCAGCTATAATTGACTGGAATGGAGAAAGCCAGCAATTTAGAAATGTATTTAAAGAGATTTTATAATGGGAATAAATGTGTTTACCATTACATTGGGGAAAAGGTTCCCAGCTCTAAGCTTTGGAAATATACTGCAACAGAAAAATTCAACAAGGGCTCTAATTAGAAAGTAATTTAGCCTCAAATTTCCTCAGAAAAGTGTTTGCTTGTGTGTGCGTGAGAGAGAGGGGAAGAGACAGCGAGAAATATATGATTATTTTATATGTTTCTCATTTTAGTTGTCTTACACTATGCAAACTTAACATACAGTTTTTTCTCTGACATGTTAATGCAAGCCATAACGCCTGAGACAATAAATTTACTATGTGTATATTCCTTTCTTGCTCCGTCTCTTTTTCTTGGATAGGTCCCTTAGAATTGTGAGATGGAGTTGGCACTTTGTTTCACTAATGTAATTAGTATGCCTAAGAAAAAGAACAGAACAGTTGGAAATTACCTGAACAAACTTAACCATTAAACAATTAAACACATGGCTATTTAGATGTGAACAAAATGCCACAAATATCATATGCTTTTTCTAGAAAGGTTTATTAAGTATGTTTACAATGTATTAAAGTTATATTTGAAAAAGCAGATCTGGAACCTGTTGCATTAAGCTCAACTTAATAATAATGTCTTGTTGATATCTTTATAATATACTTTTAATGGTACAAGTTTCATGGATAAGAATCAACTTCTTGTAATGAGGTAGCGTGTAGGCTGCAGTCTTATGCTGTGATATCATTTGTTGTTAGGAAATTCATTTCCACTTCAATAAAGCCATATCACCTTGATTTGAAGATGGTAAAGATTTCCAATTCTAAGCTGGAAAACTTAATTGTCTCCTCTGAGTTACAACTTTTAACAATGGATTAATGTTCTGTAGCTACCAAATGATGGTCCTGCTGGAAAGTGGCAGTCATGTTTGTCAGATAAGGTACAAATTGAAGTAAATACAAAAAGCATTACCTTCAAAGAGTTGTTACTCTCTTGCTTAAAAGATGACTGACTCAATAATTGTTGCTTCTTATAGATATTCTCAAAAGATAGGTAACTATAAACCATTGATACTCATCTGAATTAATAACGAATTATTGTACGATAAAGCTGTACTCTTTATAGTTCTCATATGAGTATTTAATTTTATTTCCGATCTGTTGATTTGCAGGACTAACTGCAGTACCATTAATAACAAAGATTCACAAAGGCAGTCTTGGCTGCAGAGTTTTCATCCAGGTGTGATAGAAGGATTCCTGATGTGAACCTTCTGTACCTATTATGAGTTTAGCAGTAATTCTGAATATGGAATCAGAATGTGATGTTATTTGATTAAAACTTCTGATGTAGTATATAATATTGATGTAGTCATGCAAGATGTTAGATATACATCTTGTGGCATGGAGAACAATATTTGTTCTTTTGTCAACTTTTGTGCAGGCAAGGTAGTGTTTAACATTCTGCATCATATATATAAAGTTGTTACTACACTTTTGCCTTAAGATTAATTGTTTTGCAATTTAATATTGTAAAACAATTAATATGTAAATGTAAAGGCTCCTCTTTTCTCACAGTAAATAGTATAAAGCACAGTTAAATATTCTGGAGTTCAGAATTTTAAAAGCATTTGTAAATGAAAATTTTCAATAGATACATTTTTAAATACAGTTCGTCTCACTAAGCTCTCTTGAGATATAAATTCCATTGTTTGAAGTCACTATAGAAATTCTAACTTCCATAATTTAAAATAATCCTCAAATGGCTAATAGTAATGCAAGTAGTCATTGACTCACTACTATAATTGATCCCAAAATTATAGTTGTATTTTGTTCCAGTTGTTAACAAGTCACCATGTGACTATATCCATTTTTATAACTTTGCAGGAGTTTAAGTAAATGCTGCAATTAACATTACATGTCTGCAGATCCACTGTCCGCAAGGTACATGGAAGTAAATGCCAGTTATGTGACTGCAGGACACTTGCAAACAGAACTAAATATGGATCAGTTGCTGAGCAACCAAAATGCAATCATATTCGCTGGGACCAGGGGAACTATGGAACTTAGAATCCAGGTCTTTCAATAACCCTGAGGAGTCCATTGCAAATTTGACCATTTACTGAACAGCTGATAATAAGTTAAGGACTACTGTAATGAAAAAATAAGTATCATTTAATTAATAGACTTAGTCAGTCATACACCCTTAAAACCATGGTCTATATGGTAGCTGTGTGAAGTAATAAAATATTTTAAAGTCAGTGCTTGCATATAACCCAGAAAATAATAGAATAATCTTAATTTTCATCTAAAGCAAACCACTGATACTTGAATCACAAATGCTGGAAAAGTAGAAACCAAAGCTCTGAGATGACTTGAAATATTTTGCTAGCACAATAGTCAAAAAAGATGTTATGTAAGATGGAAATGCTACAGTGGAAGTAGAATAGCATCTGGACTAAGAGGAACATTTAGCCTCTGTACAAAACCAATAGAATTTGCCAAAAAAAAAAATCAGTTTTGCAGCAAATACCTTTTTCAGAAACTCTGCTGTGACTCTACACATATATTTCACCAGATGGACAATACTGAAATCAGATTGACTATTAACTCTGCAAGCAAAGATAAAGAGGCTCTATTTAGTCAGCAGAAAGACTATGGCTCAGATTATGAAATCCCTCTTACAAAATTACAGCTAAAAAAAATAAAGGCTAAGAAGATACAAGTTCAGCAAATTATCAATTGAAGGTAAATACTAGATTTAATAGACTAGACATAACATATAAATACTTGAACAACTCTAAACTGCAATTTAAAGCATAATTGAAAATGAAGCAAAACTATGGAGGGGCTGAGTGGAAATTGCTGTCTGGTGGGGTTTTGAAAACTGTTGCAAAAGAGAATAAAAGTCGTTTAAACTGAGATTAAAAGAAAATCAGTACAAGAGAAGAAGTTACATTTAAATACGCAATGTACGGAAATAATAGCAATTGAAGAGGAAATACAAGAAGTTTTTAAAAAGACTACAGAAATGAAAGAAAGCAAAAATCTACTGGAAATAGTATAAAAGAATAGATATTAATATATGGGAGAATTAATAAATGTGAATTTTTATACACTGACTAAAACCAGATATTTATTGTAATTAGAAAATATTAATAGCATCAAAACATTGCATTGATGAAATACCAGGATATTTGTTTAAAATCCTACAGTATGCAGCTAAAGTGGTACTTCGAGGATGTATGGAAAACAGTTGGAAAAGATAGATGTATATTCCAGTTACAAAAAAGGATAGCATGGAATGCTAATCCTTTATTGATTATATGTAGAGTTTTGATTCTGTCAATCACAACAAATTGTGGACCAGACTTTTATTATATTTCATATAAAATTGAATTATTTGTTCTTCTTGAAGTATGAAATATTCTCAATTTTCTCCATCATTACTAAAAAGCTACCAATACACATCTCTCTGTTAATGTTATTTCTCTGCACTGAATATTTTGTCTAGACCTGTCATAGCCTTTCTCCCACATAGAAAAATCTCCCAAATTGAAGATCCCTTGTGAATGTGTAGTTTAGGAAGATAAAAGCCTAGAATAAATTCAGTTTCTTCTCTGCCTATTTGTATTATGTGGATACTTCCTGCTGATATTATCTTAGTTTTTTAACATTAAGCAGCACAGCACAGTGACTTTTGTACTTGCTGATCTAATTTTGGTTCTAATTATTTATTCTAGCCCAGTATTATATGATATGCTTAACTATCACATAAATTATCAGTGTGAAGATGCAATATCAGTATACCCATTTCTTATCACCTAAGTGGGGTTCCGAACAGAGATGGTATTCAGCCAGTTCTGACTGGTTCTAGCAAGGTTCTGACTGGTAGCGGAAATTTTGAGTAGTTTGGAGCAAATACTACCTCTGGCTGGTCTCGCCCCATCTATTCGCTGCCTCCCGAGTCCCAGCTGATCAGCGTCCCAGCTGATTGGCTGGGTCTTTTTCTGTTGCCCTGTACAGGAGAATAGAACTGGAAAGGTTAGTGGGGTGTGGAGGGAATGGGGATCTTACAGTATCCTTCCCCTGGAGTGGGGTGGAAATGGAGATTTTAAAGTATCCTTTCCCCAGGAGTAGGGAGGGAATGGGGATTTTGCAGTATGCTTCCGCTGCCACACCTACCAAGTCACGCCCATAGAACTGGTAGTAAAAAAATGTGAACCCCACCACTGGTTCAGAACACAGAGGGGCTTCTGGGAGAAGAGGTTTGAGATGTTCAACCCTAGAGTTTCAGACATTCTGCTATCTTCCTCATTTGTAGAGGAAGATTTATAGAGGAAGACTTTGTTTTGCAAAGTTGTAAGATGGATTTTCAGTAGAAAGGAAAATCTGCTTCAAGATCACTCATCCATTTAATTTTCATGGAAACAATACAAAAATTAATTATGGTGCCTTCTAGTATGTCTTTTGACACTTAAGTGTGCATTGGGCTTGTTTCTTTTTTACATATGCAAGAAAATGTTTCTCATGTTGTAGCTTTATATCAGGGGTGTCAAACTCAATTTCATTGAGTACTGCATCAGGGTTGTGTTTGATCTCGGGCTGGGGGGCGTGGCCAAGGTGGGCATGGCTAGGTCGATGTCACTCATGTTGGCGCCTGAGTGGGGCTGGAGACCCTGCCAGCACTCTGCCAACAAAACAGAGCTTGTGAGGGACGCGCGCAGTCATTGTGAGTTCCGTTTTCCGCTGCCATGGCCACCTACAGCATGCTGCCAGCCGACACCAGGTTGTAGATCAGTGCCTGGTTGGCCTGAGATGGGTCAAGGCACATTGGATAGCCCTTCACTCTTTCCAGGGTGGTCCTGCAGGCCAGGTCTCAGCTTGACACTCCTGTTTTATATTATAACATTTGCGTAGAAAAACAAAAGAATAAATATAGCTTATTTAAGAGATGAATGATTTATGCAAAGGAGTTTTTCCACCCCTTCCCAATAGGTTATGATTATATCTACTTAAAATAAAAGCATTTTTCTTGGTTTGTTTCAGATTAAAAGTTGCCTTTATATATCTTAGGTGTCTTCAGATATACAATTCAGTTTATTAATATTATTTCAGAAGTAATGTGCTATTTGTTTCTAATACAAACAAAATCTGTTCTTTTGCACGTTAAAGTCGTTTTGAGTTTAAAACATAAACGATCATTGTTATATTTAAGTCATGTCAGTATTGAAAAGTTGAAATTCTTGTTCCCAAATTCAGGACTTTATATTCATATGTACATGTTTTATCAAAATGAAGCTTCTAATGTCTTGTCAGTTCACAGCAGGAAGTAGGACTAAAATTAGAAGATGAAACTTTGTAACATATTAATAAGTACAGGTAGCATTCCGGTTACAAAAGCATTTGGAGCTGGAATTTCTGAAGCTAAGTGATGTCATAAATGATTGTAAAGTTTGATGGTCGTAAAGTCTATGTGCTTATCCAGAGCAATCCTTGCACTTCTGGCTGCCATTGCAATCCTCGAACTGTGCAGGTTGATAAATGGGAAGAGGAGGGAGTCCCAGGCATGTAGTGAAGAGGTAAATGTGGGTGCTGCAGGAAGGTCTTTCTGGCCGACACTATGGAACTCAAGGGATGCTGTGAGCAGGAGCTAGGAGGTACAGGTGGACTGGGTAGGGCCTCAGGTGAGTGCTAGGCAGCATGAACTGGTGAGGGGGTACTGAAGGCAGGCACATACTAAGGCAGTGATGGCTAACCTTTTTGTTTTTGCATGCCGAAATTGCACACGTGACAATGTGTGTGCCTACACCTATAATGCAATGCAAACTGCCCCCCCTGTGCATGCACGCACAACCCTCCCCCTGTGCTCCCCCCCATGCACACCCCCTTTTGGGCCTAGCAGGCCTCCTGGGACCAATTACGGGCTGCAGGGGGGGCGTCGCATTCCCCCTGCACCATTTTGGGCCTAGCAGGCCTCCCTGAAGCCACCTGAGACCAAAAATGGGCCACAAGGGCATGTGCAACACCCCCTGTGCTCCCCCCCATGCATGCACGTGTGGACACACACACACACACCCCGTGCATGTGCGGACATTTCCCGCATGCACGGCAGAGACCCAAAAATCAGCTGGCCAGCGGAAGCCACACGTGGTGGAGCTGGGCTGGGCAATTGCTCGTGTGCCTGCAGAGAGGGCTCCACGTGCCACAGGTTCACCATCATGGCACTAAGGAGTGCAGATGACCACTAGCAAATGCAGATTAGAAGTTGTTACAGCATACATATTGTAGTAGGTCTCCTCAGGAGAAAAAGTGGCGAAAGCAATTTACAACCTTCCCTGCTGGTTTCCCTATTGGTTGTTGTGGAAAAGTGGCAGGGAAAGTCGCAAATGGTGATCAGGTGACTGGGGGATTCTGAAACCTGTCAAAAATGGGGACCAGTTGCCAGGCACCGAAATCATGAGCACATGGCCATGGGGCAATGCCACAGATGGACATTTGAGGACTAAGTACCACTTGTTCAGTCCTGTTGTAACTTTGAATGATTGCTGAACAAGTGGTTGCAACCCGAGGACTGCCTGTAGTGTGTTTGCTTTCAGAGGTCTGGCAAAAAAACCCTCCAAATGATTATGCAATTTGTGATGTATTTCCTGTGTGTTGTAGAATTCTAAGTTTGCTTAAAATTAGTCTTAGAACTTATAAAAATATTTGTGGCATTATTGAGTCAGGTCCTTTTTTCCCCCTTCTGATTTGTTTCTCAGAAAAAAAAATCTGGTCATCAATCCAGATGGCTACTGGATGCTTAATAAATATTAAAGACTTAGGTTTCTTTCATTTCTGTATGAATGATATGAATTAATAGGTACATTTGTTTTATGAACCAGTTTATCCCTTGCTGTGTTAATTCTTTGTCCAATTACGTGAGAGGAAACTGCCTGATTGGGCTTATTTGCATATTACATGTACAGGAGAGCACTGTAAATCACCAACCATAGGGAGAGATAAATTAAATGGAATTCCTGGGTCTCTATTATTTATCTTCAGAATAAATACAGACCGACAGACACACACACACACACATATTTTTATATATAACCCTCTTGGTTTTCCCTACTTTTATGTTCAAATATTAGATTTTAAAATGTAGTATGAAACATCTAACAGCAAATCATCTACAGTTACTGACTTCTAGCTTTATATTGTTTAGACATTTAGGGTATTTTATACCTTTTTCTATTGTATTACAATTTTATTGTGATTTGTAAGCAAATTAGGTGATTTATAACTTCATTCAAATTGCAATTGGGCCTTTGCTCAACTTTATGTTGCTTGGCATCTATGCCCTTTTTCAGATAACTCTTAGCTTACTCACTCACTCCCTGGTCACCTTCCGTCTAGATCAGGGGTGTCAAACTCGTAGCCCGTGGCCCTGAGGTGTCATGCTCTGACCACGACCATGCCCAGTTTAGCGGAGGAGGGAAAAGTCGAGATATATCACGTGATGACACATTGATGAAGCAAGTTTGACACCCCTGATCTAAACTATTGTAATGCACTCTTCATGGAGCTACCCTTGAAAAGTATCCAGAAGCTTCAGCTGGTACACAAGCAATCTTGGGCACCTCAAGGACAATGCATGTAACACCTCTGTTGCTCAATCTGCATTTGCTTCTGCCCCCAATTCAAAGTGCTGGCTATGACTTTTAAAGCCCTACCTTCTTTGCCCCATTACATTGGCCTGTCCCATTGGGTGAGGAAGGAAAGGTACGGTATGTTGCACCACCCCTTTAAAGAATTTGCCTGGTGGGGTCTAGAAAGGAGCCTTCTCTGCCCATGCCCCCACCCTTTTGGAAATTACCCCACCTTCATCATGGATCCGGCCCCTCTCCAGATGTGAGTTCAGAGGAGGAAGGTGAGTTTGAGTCTGCAGAGGAAAGTTTGGAGCTGAGTATTGGTCACGATTGGGGCTCAGAGACTGCTAGCCTAATGGAGCAGCCTCAACTGGGTCAATTGGATGAGAAACAGCTGAGTGAGGTGAGCCACAGCTCCAGGAAGTTGGCCAGGAGTCTCCAGACCAGGACCGTGAGCAACTGCCAGCTGTTAGCAATGAGGAGGAGGTGGAGTCTATACCTCCTCCTCCTCCTCCTGATCCAAGGACATGTAGAGGAGACCGGCACAATGCTGGTCAGCTAGATTACTTGCAGGGAGGCTACTTCAACTCTCAAGAAGAGTTTGTACCAGCATTGCCTACTTAACCTTGCCCAGAGGACTTGAGTGTTGCTGGAGCAACGTGCTCAGTTCTGTACTTTGTGTTCTCATGCTGTGCATCCTGGCCTATTTCATTCCTGGCCTGCTTTCCTTGTACCCGGTTACCCAGTGACTCTTGCTGGACTGAGCTCAGAATCTGGACCTGCGCAACAGGGGTGCTTTCTAAGGACCTGTTTGGAGGGGTTTGAATAAACACCTGTCTTGCCATAAGTGGACATGGCGGGGCGGGGAGCAGGGCAACGTACCCCCAGAAATGAGGCAGGCCCCCACTTTCTTGTCCTTGAAAGTGTCCGAATACCTTTCCCTGTTGACTTGCATGGGGCCTACAGAGGAGCAGGCAGTCATGAGGCTGGTTAGGCCTTGAAGGCTCTTCCCCCGCCTTTTTAACGTTTAATTTCATTATTCTCTTCTTGTTTTAATTGCCTACTAATATAAAATTTACATACAACTTTTTATGTTTTTACCTCTTACTTGTACACTACCCAGAGTCATTCTCTGCGGGACGTGGGTGATTTCTAAATGCGATATGCAGTAAAATTCAGTTAATAGAGGAGGCATACATATGTTTATTATTGAAGCATTATTTTAGAAATATACGAGCAAATATTAAAGTTCATAGTTTTCCAGAGTTATTTTCTAGTGCTCAAAGAAAGACTATACTATATTTAATATTTTCCATTCCATTTCTTTCTAATGCTTCAGAACCAAAATAGCTTTGAATGTTCTTAATTAAAACTAACAATAATTTTATTTGGTGAGTAACGAGTGGTGTCCTAATTTTATTTTTTAAATTCCTTTTGTCTGGGTTAGAAGAAAGGGCTTCCTCCATTTGTGGAAGAGCCTGTGGTTTTTTATATTCACTGCACGTTGGAGTAACTTTTCAGAAGCAGAGAAAATTATGCAGGTGATTATCTTGTCTCTTTTTTAGCAGTTACAGGCTAAATATGATTAGACCAGTGTTTCCCAACCTTGGTAACTTGAATATATCTGGACGTCAACTCCCAGAATTCCCCAGCCAGCGAATGCTGACTGGAGAATTATGGGAGTTGAAATCCAGACATCTTCAAGTTGCCAAGGTTGAGAAACACTGGATTAGACATATGTTTTACACAAATCTAAATATTTATAAAGATTCCTTAATAGTTATATAATGAATAATTATGAATGGAGATATCAAAACTGCATTTTTTGTTCCAAATTAGAAAAGCAAAAGCTTTTTTATCAGTATTCCTCTAATATAAAGATATAGAACAAGCTAGGAAAAAAGGAAAAAAAGTAGAAACATTTGTTATGTAAGGGAGTAAGAAAATTATCTAGAAATTGTTAATGAGATTATCCTTTTTACTGTTTAATAAGCTGTTTAGTTAATTTATGGGTACACATGCATGCGTGGAAACCTCAATATACATGAAATTGTAGCAAGAGTGGACTTTGTATGTATCACAGACCCAACTTAAGAACATTCCTGTAAAATTCCCAACTCTCCAAATCCCACCCCCATAATGGAAAGAAAAATGGAAGAAAAAACTTCTTCATTAGTTATTTAATTTATTTTTGTTGCAACTCTTTTGTTGTATCAGAAAAATAACATAATTTTTTATCTCGGGGTTGTATATGTGTATTTATTCTTGTAATTTACAAAAAAAAATGCATTTACAAAAAAAATCAGTTGTATACATTTTTCCTCCTTTAGGGTTATACATCATTTTGGAATGATTGCATTTCATCTGGGCTCCGTGGTTGCATGTTAATTGAATTGGCACTGAGGGGGCGTCTTCAGCTTGAAGCATTTGGAATGAGACGTAAAAGTTTGCTATCTAGAAAGGTAAGTGCAGTAAAGTAAACCTCTGTACTTATCTAAAATCTTTTTCCCTTACATTTTTACACATGGTAATATTTATAAATCTAGATATTTATATCAGTGTTTCTAAAGACACCGCAAGAAAAGACTAATGGCTAACCAACAAGTTTTAATTTGCATAGCTCCAAAATTTTGGCAATCTTATAAAAGTACTTAGCATATGAAATTTGTTAAATCCAAGGTCTAGTTAGGGAGTGAATCACTCAGTGTTGCTCTTTCAGTTTGATTTTATTGGCATTATATAAAGGCAGTCATCCCCCCTCACCCCCTTCTTCCTGGAGAGATTTTGTGAATAACACCGGCTTCATTCTCTACCACAAATCTGGTTGCATGGGCAAACTGTTCTGTCAATATAACATTTGAGTCATCTATGTGAAAAGCAGGTTTGAAAAATTTCCACACTGCTCCACTGTTCAGAATTAAGCTTTGCATAGCAGACATATTGCTTATGTACAGCATAAGCAGTGCTTAGTTGTGATTAATTTTAATTGCATTTCCTTTCTCCTTTGCAGAACACAGAAAATTCATAGATTTGCCAAAAATGCAGGAATGTTCCTTGAATTTCAACAGCTGTACAGCTGTACTTAGATGTACTTTTCTTTTTTTTATTTTGATACTACATCCAAAGAAGACGTGATGTTTAGACAATACAGGCAAATAACTTGGTTCAGAGATAGCAGAGTAGAAACCTGTGGCCTTCAAATACTTTTAAATTACACCTCTGTAGATGCCTAATTATTGGGTGTGCTAGTTGGGCCTGTTGTACTTTGGTTTCTAAAAGATTAGGTCTTTACAGTCATTAAGTATTTATGGGCTTTAACCTATTGTTTGTTACATGAACTTTTAATTGCAGTTAGAGATTATTTAAAATTAACAATTTCCGGAAAGTTGCAAAGTATTTACTAATCTAGCAGCTCTTAATATTGTATTAAACTAGGAATGGGCAATTTGATGGAAGTGGGGTAGAAACTAGGCTCTTCTTTTTCAAAAATAAGTCCTTAGTTGAAAAAGGTTGGGCAAAAATGTAATCTTAAGATTTTCTTTATTTTTTTTACTTTTTCACTTTAGGGGAGCTTTTAAACTTTAACTTTTTAACTTTAATTGGATTTTTATACCGCCCCATCTCCCGAAAGGGACTCAGGGCGGTGCACAGAAAGAATAAAAAGTAATAAATACAATGATAATATAAAAGTTAAAAATACATTAAATAAAATGGGTCTGTGCTAAAACTTATATTTAAAACAATTAAAATTATATAAAAGGGGGACATAACCAAGGCAAAATATCAGCAAATAGCCCGAGCCTGTAAAGATGAAGTGAGGAAAGCTAAGGCTCACAATGAAGAAAGGCTTGCCAAAAAAGTAAAAAATAACAAAAAAAGCTTCTTCCAACATGTTAAAAATAAGAAAAAAGTTAAGGAAACAATTGGTCCACTGCTGGGAGAAAATGGCAAGAAGATGATAAGCAACAGGGAGAAAGCAGAACTATTTAACTCTTTCTTTGCATCTGTCTTTACACAAAGGGATAAAACAGTCCAATCAATCAAAAACAGCACCACAAATATCAGATTAGGAACACAAGTTGAAATAGAGAAGAAAATGGTAAGTGAGCACCTGTCTGCCCTGGACGAGTTCAAATCACCAGGACCGGATGGATTACACCCCAGGGTTCTGAAGGAACTGGCAGACGAGATCTCAGAACCACTGAACTATATCTTTCAGAGATCCTGGAGCACCGGGGAACTGCCAGAAGACTGGAAAAGAGCAGATGTGGTTCCCATTTTCAAAAAAGGAAAAAAAACAGATCCAGGAAACTATAGACCCATCAGCCTGACCTCAATACCAGGAAAGATTCTGGAAAAGATAATTAAACAACAAATAAGTGAACACCTAGAAGCAAACAAAGTAATAGCCAAAAGCCAACATGGGTTTGTCAAAAACAGATCATGCCAGACAAATCTAATTGCATTCTTTGACAAAGTAACAAAATCAGTGGACCAGAGGAATGCTGTTGATATAATTTACCTGGACTTCAGTAAGGCATTTGATAAAGTAGACCATAACCTACTATTAGATAAAGTAGAAAATTGTGGGTTAGACAGCACCACCACCAAATGGATTCGTAACTGGCTGACCAACCGCACTCAACGTGTAGTCCTCAATGGAACTGCATCTACATGGAAGGAAGTATGCAGTGGAGTCCCCCAAGGCTCTGTTTTAGGCCCAGTACTCTTTAACATCTTCATCAACGATTTGGATGAGGGGATAAATGGGGAACTCATCAAATTCGCAGACGACACCAAGCTGGCAGGAATAGCCAACACTCCAGAAGATAGGCTTAAGATACAGAAGGATCTAGACAAACTTGAACATTGGGCACTGTCTAATAAAATGAAATTCAATTGTGAAAAAAGTAAGGTCCTACATATAGGCAAGAAAAACCAAATGCACAAGTACAGTATAGGTGGTACCTTGCTCAATAGTAGCAACTGTGAGAGGGATCTCGGAATCCTAGTGGACAACCATTTAAATATGAGCCAGCAGTGTGCAGCAGCTGCCAAAAAAGCCAACACAGTTCTAGGCTGCATCAACAGAGGGATAGAATCTAGATCGCGTGAAGTGTTAATGCCACTGTATAGTGCCTTGGTAAGGCCACACTTGGAATACTGCATACAGTTTTGGTCGCCACGATGTAGAAAAGACGTGGAGACTCTGGAAAGAGTGCAAAGAAGAGCAACCAAGATGATTAGAGGACTGGAGACTAAGACATATGAAGAACGGCTGCAGGAACTGGGTATGTCTAGTTTGATGAAGAGAAGGACCAGGGGAGACATGATAGCAGTGTTCCGATATCTCAGAGGGTGCCACAAAGAAGAGGGAGTCAAACTTTTCTCCAAGACACCTGGGGGCAGGACAAGGAGCAATGGGTGGAAACTAACCAAGGAGAGAAGCAACTTAGAACTAAGGAGAAATTTCCTAACAGTAAGAACAATTAACCTCTGGAACAGCTTGCCTCCAGCAGTTGTGAATGCCCCAACCCTGGAAGTCTTTAAAAAGATGTTAGACAGCCATTTGTCTGAAATGGTATAAGATTCCTGCCCATGCAGGGGGTTGGACTAGAAGACCTACAAGGTCCCTTCCAACTCTGCTATTGTATTGTATTGTATATTTATAATTAGGACTATCATAAAAGCTATGCTGGGCCAGCAACATGGAAAAGGTGTGTTTCTAGGTGTATTAATTGCACCCATGATATAATTCATACTTGATTCTAATTTTTGCAGTAGCCAAAATGTTGGTTATAAGATGGGTAGATATATAAATGTTTTAAATAAAACAAAGGAATATTTGTGTCTGATGCCAACATTTAAGGAAATTTTTGAACTGCCGGTCGTTCACCGTTAAAAACAATTTGTTTCAATTATGATTTTAATTAACCATTGCCTTAGGGATCAAGTTTACATATAACAAAGTATAAAGTGGGTATTTACACAGTATAATCAAACAATGAACAGCTCTATTACAGGGACTTTTCCATTATCTGTATCAATAGTGAAATTCAAAATTGTTTACTACCAGTTCTGTGGGTGTGGCTTGATGGGCGTGGCAGGGGAAGGATACTGCAAAATCTCCATTCCCACCCCACTCTGGGGCCAGCCAGAGGTGATATTTGCCGGTTCTCCGAGCTACTCAAAGTTTCCACTACCAGTTCTCCAGAACCTGTCAGAACCTGATGAATTTCACCCCTGATCTGAATGTTATCTTTAAAATGGGCATCCAGCTTTGATGTTGAGCTTATAAGAATTATTGTAGTGTTTAAATTCAGTTAGTGTCCTCATCCCTTCTTTCTTTTTAACACCCAGTACTTTTTGAAGTGCCTGCAGTGTTGACTGCATTTGACCTGATAGCTCAAAGTTCCATTTTAAACAGTTATTCCACTCTTCTCCAAAACAGCCTGTTGTTCTGGGATCCTCAGTGGATCTGCCTCCTACTTGGTTATCATTTCCCTCTGTAATCATTCACCTGTTCATGTTGACTTGCCTTGTAATGTTTGTAGTGTTTCTTTCTGGCTTTAACCTACTTCCTTTATATCGAGTCTCGCATCTATTTTTCCACTTTCCTTGTAAGCATTTACAAATATTCTATTAATATTTGGGTTCATTTAGTATGGCCTGAATCTGTTCTGGTAAACCCAGGAGGAAAAGTGACTCTGCAGTGGACAATAATTGTTTTAATTATATACTGTTGAGGAACCTCAATAGTCAGCGGTATTTTTTAATTAAACTAAATGCCATGCATTTTCATTAGAGCTGTAGTCTCTAAAAGTGTGTGAAATACACCAACCTTGAAGCAGGTCTCTCTCAGCTGCTGCAATTCTATTTTGTTCCGACCTCAGAAAAAATGTTTGATCATGTCAAGTGTTTCCTCTTGAGGATTGCAATTAAACTTTTGTGTTGAAGCTTTTTAAATATATATATATAGTAGTTTTGTTTTTTCTAATCCACTTCACTGTCTGCTCTAATCCTGATGTACGTTTAATGTATTCTAAAATACTCCCCTCACTTAATTTGGAGCTAGTTGTTTAAGTGCCTGCTAAATAGCAACCCAAGATTGTGAGCTCACTTACCTTGGTGGCTCTGGAATAAAGAACAAAATACTTGTTTTTAATTCTCAGGTTTTTTTCTCCTATAGCCAGAATGCTTAAAATATTTTGAATTTTATTTAGCTGGAATGCAGCCTCAAAAATCTTCAGGTAGTATTGCTTTGGTTTTGAGTTTGAAGCAAAATGCTTTGTTTGGTGTGAACTTTCTCATATATCCATGCATTCCATTCATGCCCTCCGTTTAATAATCCCTCAGTAGTTCCAGCTGATGTTGCAGTTTGCGTTTTAAATTTCTCTGCTTGTATTCATTTTTTTTAATCCAAAAGCCCCCCACTTTGTAGTGAGAGTACACCTTCTTGTACTGAGGGGGAAGATAAGTTCTTAAGATAAGATACGTTTGCCATCCTGAGGAATACTCTTCACTTGCTGCTTTTTAGAAGTTTAGCTGGACTTTTAAGCGTGATAAAATAAAATGTGAAATTAGCAACTGATCAGATACAATGGGGGGTCAAACTCACGTCATCTTGGCAGCATTGCATGACGTATCACAACTCCCCCCCCCTCCCCCTTTGGCCAGCGCGTGATGCATCCAACCGGCTGGCCACGAGTTTGACAACCTGAGATTCAATATATTTTCTTTATTTAGGAAGACAAATTGGCCCCAGCAAGAATGTTTATGAGCTCTATTGGGATCTCTTTGATCCTATTCACCCTGTTGGAACTGTACATCCTCCATATTTGGTGTAACAGTATGAGAATGAGAATTATAAGAATGAAAATGACCTTAGAAGACAGGAGGAAAAGCTGTAGAATAGATAGGACAACCATTATGCAAAAGGTATTGCACTCTACAGAAGGAGGGAGGGAGCATCTTGGAAGAGACTGTCCCCCTGCCCCACCCCGCACCAATTTTCATTTTTTGGAAGTGTTGGTAATCATGGTTGGTGCTTCTTTTATGGACTACCTCAAAGAGTTGATACTTGGTCTAATATCAAAAGGAGAGTGGGTTTGGCATTGAACAGATTAAGCCAGAGCCATTATCCATAGTTGCTTTTCAATCTCTTTCTAATTACTTACATATTCCCTTTAAGATCCATGCATTTATTAGTAATGTTCTGTTTTTTTAAAATCTGTGCTGACTAGATAGCAGTGGCTTTAATTGCTTTGCTTCCTGGCACCTTTTTTGTTTGATCAACATAGGGATATGTCTGAAAGAATCATACTGAGTTTAATTATCCTAGCCCATTCTTTTCAGTGTCTCTGCATTGACATGGATTACTGTTTCTCTGTGATTGTTAATACCACACTCTAGTACTCTGGAATAATTACTCTTCATTTAAATTCTTCATGTAATCTACAGAATTGTCTCATGAATTTCATAGCTCGCAGAAGATACTGAGTTTTGATTGTGAAAAGTGAAAAGACACTTGTCAGAGCCTGCAGTGTTTAACCCTTTAATTGTAAAAAGCTGTGTGGTGTTTAGCTGTGTTCTCTGTACTTGATGTTAAGAAATTAAAATTTGAGGTGCTCATTTTATCTATTGTATTTCCAATCAGGTGATCTGCAAATCAGATGCTCCTACAGGGGATGTTCTACTTGACGAAGCTTTGAAGCACATTAAAGAGACTCAGCCTCCAGAAACAGTGCAGAACTGGATAGAACTGCTTAGTGGTAAGAAATTTATGTGAAAAATTAACCTCAATGCTTTCAAATTTCTTTGAGCTGCCATTAATTACATACTAGTGTTTAAGGCACAATTTTTCAAGTTGTGATCTGTCGTTGGGCCATACAATGTGTTAAATCATTAGTGTTAATCTTCTGAGATTGGGGGGGGGGGGGAAGGTAATCATTTAACATTCACCACAATACGATAATCCAGTAAAAAGTATGCATTGCTTTGGTGGGATTGGGAGTTTTATTATGAATGTAGTGTTGTGTTCTTAATACAATGGCAGTTTGGATTAGCTTTGCTCACCTGACTCAGTTAATCACTTTTTAGCTTTCAAACTACAGTATTTGAATCTGCAAATGCTCTTATTATCTTTTCTTTCTTGTTTTGCACAATTTTGATTGTCTACTTTAATGTAGTATCATTTTTTTCATGCTTAGAAACTACCGTATTTTTTGGCGTATAAGTCGCACCAGAGTATAAGACCCACCAAAATTTTGAAGAGGCACATTTTTAAAAAAGTTTTTGCACTCTGCAGACCTCCAAAAACAGCCCATTTTTCGTCAAAAAAAGGACATGCATAGCCTTTAGGAGGCTTGTAGAACGCTCCTGGGGGGTGCAAAAACAAGCAAAAAACGGCCCATTTTCATGAAAAATGGGCCATTTTTTACTCATTTTTGCCCCACCATTCCCCTCCTCTTTTTTTGTCAAGAAAAGGGCATGCATAGCCTTTAGGATGTTTATAGAGTGCCCCTGGGGGCTGTGGGGGGCAAAAATGAGCAACAAACAGCCCATTTTTCACTCATTTCTGCCCTTCCCAGCTCCCAGGAGCACTCTGGAAGCCTCCTAAAGGCTATGCACGGCCATTTTGGTGAAGGGGGTGGGGTTTCGGGAATCCAAAAATGCTGTATTCAGTGTATTAGACACGCTCAGATTTTCACCCTGTTTTTGGAGGGGAAAAGGTGCGTCTTATACTCCGAAAAATATGGTAGCTATTGGGATATTATTTTTGAATCTGGCAAAAATTGTGAACAGAGATAGAATTCAGAAAGGAATGATAGGAACCTAGTTCACATTGAAAAATGTCATTGTGGAATTTGATAGAATTGTTCATACAGCTCACATACAATATTCATTATTATCCTAATTTTCCAAAAAGCAAGGTGAAGAAAAATAATTAACAGTCAATTTGAAGAAAGATCCCATCTACAAACTATTTTCAGTTCCTACTTTTAATAGTTCCCAAAACCTAGTTATGGAAATCAGGGCTTCGTTGTCCCTTAGTTAAAACATTAAACAAAGTTTTAACTTTATCTAATCTGGTTCAGAAAAAACATAATGACAAAAATTAAATATTTAAAAAGTTAAATTTATTACTAAGGAAAAGGAACAAGTAGAAATAAAAATGTATAGAGGTAGTCCCCAGTTTAAGAACAAGTTCAGTTCCCAAGATTGTGCTTTAAGTTGAATTTGTATGTAAGCTGGAATAATATTATTGTATAATGTTGTATAAGTAGAATTGTGTAATGCAGGGGTCCCCAACCCCCGGTCCGGGGACCGGTGCCGGTCCGTGGCTTGATAGAAACCGGGCCGCAGTGAGTGGCGCAACTCTTAGAAAGGGCCGGAGAGGAGGAGGAGGGAGGAGGGGGCAGCCCCCTGGGCAGAGCACGCACCTGGGGCGGGAGAGCGCAGGCGTGGCCGCTCACACCTTTGGGGGCCCGAGAGGAGCGAGTGAGCCAACTCACCCCCTCCCCCGCACGCGCACATGCGCTGCCTCTTCCTCTTCCCCCCCTCCCCCTCTACGCCGGCCGAGCCATGGCCACCGGTCCGCGGAATTTTTTTAACATGAAACCGGTCCCTGGTGCCAAAAAGGTTGGGGACCCCTGGTGTAATGAACCTGAACCATTGTGTATTTAACTCGAATTTTGCTATGATAGGCCATATTCTTAACTATGGGTCATCCTTAAACCAAAGCATACTTCACCCGACACATGCTATATTCTGGTTATATTGGTATATGCTTGATTAATTCCTAATAAGTGAGAGATACCAGGTTAGAAATCCAAATTAGAATTGCACCAGTCATTATACAGGCCAGAGTTCTCTTTCTCCTAAATTACTTCCAAAGACAACCTTCTCTTTTAATTTAATACTGTTCAGGCTGTTGCATTCACACAGGATTCCTGGTAGTGTGTATTTCTAATAAAAAGAAAGGATTTCCATTATTGAATTATAATTTTTAGATTATAGTTTTCTTTGCCTCTTGAAAATGAAAACTGTATTATGCTTGGTGCTAATATGTTTTTCCTCCATCAAGTAATAATATGTTGCTATTTTTTGAAAAATATGTTTTTAATTCCAGTTCCAAATATGTAGTTTAGTCTTACACTATAATAGAACACTTTAATCTACTTCTGCTTCATAGTTCAATGCAACATGGCTTCCAATTTTGTTTTTCTTTCAGTCTGCTTATTAACTTCCTCCACCTTAAGTATCTTTCACAAGCAGCATAATGTTTATTCATAGTTCCAGTGAAATCAAGGGAGTTAATCCCTTGTAAATAGTAGACTTAAGTCTTAATGACATGTGTCTGCATTATTTCCTTTTATTCTTGCTGTGCGCTAACAGGAAGGAAAAAACCAGTGTTGAACATGAGACAAATGCAGAGCTTTTCTTGCTAGTATAATAAACAATGTTTTCACAGTTTCCAGAAAAATGTTAAGCCTTAGAACAGGGGTTTCCAACCTTTGCAACTTTAAGTCTGAAGGACTTCAGTTTCCAGACTTCTCCAGCCAGGTTTGCTGGCTGGAGAATTCTGGGAGCTGAAGTCCTTCAGACTTAAAGTTGCAAAGGTTGGAGATCCCTGCCTTAGAAGACTGCTTCTGACTGAGGTGCCTTTTTTTCCCCAGTCCTCCAAGTTGCAAATATTGGCTAATATTGATTACTCTGTTAATATTCATCATGTATATTAAATGCTTGAGGGAAAGCATATTAAAATGCTATTTATATGCATGTAGATGTGATTTTGTTTAAGTAACTGAAAGCAGAAAAATAACACATCACTGTTGTTTGTGCAGTGGTTGTTGACCAAGAAAACCAATTTGGAAAAGAAGCAGGAAGTTGCCTTAGATTGTAAAGCTCCAGCTGTGACTGTTGGTGTCATATATAGCTTTGTGATGGTTTCTAACACAGATGTTTTCTACTACTCTGCTGGCTTTCCAACCAGCCTATTTCTGTTTGTGTTGAAATTACAACTCCCAGAATCCCCAAATCAGCATGGCTTGCAGCACAAATGGAAAGGGGAGATAGATTGGGGGAAACTATTTTATACATCGTTATATTTTCCCCATAAGCACGTTATTTAAAAACTGCACTTCCAAAGTTTCGCAAGTTGTATAAAATAGATTTGTAACTTACAGGTAGTCTTTGCTTCACAGCGTAATGGGAACTGTCTGTTGCTAAGTGACGCAGTCGTGAAGTGTGACATTAGATGACTATGCAACTTACATCAGCAATTGTGGCATTTTTGGTTGTAGTGTTAAGCACAATCTGTGCAGCATCATGTCATTAAGTGCCACTTGTAACTTCCTCTAGTTTCCCCATTCAGTTTGCTTGTCAGATGCTGACAATGATGGTCACAAATGATAATCATGTGACCATAGGACACTGCAACAGCCACAATGTCAAGGATTTTCATATGGGGCCATTGTAACTTTGAATGGCATTGAACAAGATATCCTTAACTGTATTTGTATTTCTTTGTATATAATAAACTCCCAGCCATAACATGTAAAGTACATTCTTCAGATAGAATGCAATACTACTTCCTCCAAGGTGATAAGATTTACATCTCTGTGTATCACCTTTGAATGAGTTCTAGCCTAGCTTCCTTCTTGGGCCTTTTAGTCGGGGCAATAATTTGTTTTAAATTATTGATATTCAGTATGTTCAGTCATGTGTGGAGGAGGCCCTGCTTCTAATCCCAAGTACCACATCTCATTTATAGTTTGGAAAAATATGCATTAAAATCTTCTTCTCATTCTAAGATACAACAGAGCTTCAGATTACTTTGATTGCATTGTTAACTCATTCATAAGGAAAGTTGCAAAATATTTGTACATCCGTAAAGACCTCTGATATATGAATACATGGTAAAATAATTGTCAATTTAGAGGTAATTTACCGTATTTTTGGAGTATAAGACGCACCAATGTTTTGATGAGGCAAATTTGTCAAAAAAGGTTTTGCACTCTGCAGACCTCCCAAAAACAGCCTACCTTTTGTAAAAAAAAAAAAGGGGGGGGGCGGCATCCTTTAGGAGGCTTGTAGAGTGCTCCTGTGGGCTGGGGGGGGGGCAAAAACGAGGAAAAATGGTCCATTTTTCATAAAAACAGGCCTGTTTATTTGTCAAAAAAGGGCATGCATAGCCTTTAGGAGGCTTATAGATTACGCCTGGGGGCTAGGGGGGCAAAAACAAGCAAAAAACGGCTCGTTTGTCGTTCATTTTTGCTCTCCCCAGCCCCCAAGAGCACTCTGGAAGCCTCCTAAAGGCTATTCACAGACATTTTTGCAAAGGGAACGGAGTTTTGGGATGCCAAAAATGCTGTATTCAATGTATAATTTCACCCTCTTTTTTGAGAAAAAAGGTGCATCTTATACTCTGAAAAATACAGTAACTTCTTCCAAATTTCTTGTAGTTTGAGGAATTGGTCACAAGGTGTCACCAATATACCAAGAAAAATAATCTAATTAAATGGTCACACAAAAGAAGGTGTCATCCCCTCCACCCCACTCCACCCCCATCCCTTTCATACTTGTTTGATAAGACTCTAAGAGTGAAATCTATGTATTTTCAGCATATTTTGAGGGTCCTGTAAATATTTTATTAATAAGATAGGCAGTAGACTATGCTTACAGTAGATTTTTAAGCAGATGCAGGCAATGCCTGAGAACAGTAGTGAACTAGACAGGGTATCAATATATAGTGTTAACTAATGGTCAGGTTATTCAAGAACCAACCTTGTTGATTTATTGAATTATTGAATATAGAACTGAATTATTGAATATAGAAGGTCATGACCTTGTTCTGGGATGGCATGCATATCTTTTTTTATGAAGATAAGGTGGATAAAGCGTTTAACAATCATATTCTCCGAAGTGCCTTGATGAGAATATGGAAGAAGCATCGGCCTAATTGGGATTATAAAATACCGCTTTGGTTGGATCTTGCAGACACCATGTGGATTACAAATACTAAGTCACTCGGGGGGTGTTTATATAAAGATGTGCTTATTTTTGATGGGGTTGAATGGCAGTTGAAAACTTTGGAACAACTGTTGGACGTAGGAATTACTTTAAATTGGTTACATTACATACAGTTACAGAAGAAATGGAAAGAAGACCGCAGGGTCGGCTCTATGGATAAAGAAGTGGAACTGATCAAGCAGATAAAAGAGACTGGTCCAAAACATGTTAAAAGAATATATAATGTATTGTTAGAAAGAGACTCAGAAAGCGAATTGGTGAAGGATTGTATGATTAAATGGGCTCAGAACTTTGACGAACCGGTTATGATGGACACGTGGGAAAAAATATGGGTTCAGAATGTTAAATTTACGCAGTCACAGAATTTAAGGGAGAATTTTTATAAAATGTTTTACAGATGGTATTTAGATCCTAAGAAATTATCATGTATGTACCCAAATGTTCAACCAAAATGCTGGAGTTGCGGGTGTTTAGATGCTACTTTTTTTCATGTATGGTGGACTTGCAATAAGGTTAAAGCTTTTTGGATAAAAATATGGTGGGTTATGCAAAATGTATTTAAGAAAAGAATACAATTTATTCCGCAAATGTTTTTATTGGGTATAATTAAGGATTTTACTAAAGGGGAAACAAAATTGGTTTTGTATATGGTTACAGCAGCTAGGTTGTTGATTGCTCAACACTGGAAAAAAGATTTTTTACCGACAATTGATCAATGGATTCAGAAAGTGGTGGGGTTTGCGGAAATGGCAAAAATTTCAGCTTTTTTTTTTTTTTTATATTGAAAAAGCTTTATTGAGTTTTACAAATTTTTTTAACAAAAAGGGTAGGGTAAGGTGAGTTAACAAGATATTTTGAGAACTTTCACGTCGGAAACGTTGGCCCCTCCCGGGCTTCTTAATAAGACATTGGTAATACATTTTTCGGTAATACAACAAGATGAAAATAAATGCATACATATAAATTCTGAATTTTATGCTGGCAGTCGTATACAAACATCCAGATAAAAAATTATACTGTATTAATAAAAATAAAGATAAAAGTCATTTTTTAGATCTAAGTCTCTTAGCAATTGTGTCTTCTTGTTCTCCTTCCTGGCCCCCAGCGAGCGGGGCCGCGGCCCCCTCTGTCCCCCCTAAATCTTCCCCCAGGATAGAGGAATGTTTTTTAAGAAAGGCTTCCGCCTCAGCAACTGTTTTAATCCTAACTCTTCCTCCTTCCCAGAACACCAGCATCCCTTCTGGCATCGCCCACTTAAACCAAATCCCGTGGTTAAACAATTTTTTAGATAAGAAGGTATATTTCCTCCTCACCTGTCTAATTTTTTTTGGGATCTGCTTCAAGATAGCGATTTCCTTTTGTTGGTAAATTAACGGACCCTCCCTCTGCGCCTTCAAGATTCCCTCCCTCGTCGACCTTCTAACAAATTTAATATGTATCTCTCTGGGTACTTCATTCATCCTGGCATATGCTGAATTTATTCTGTAGACTAGGTCAATGTCCCCCCTGATCTCTTCTTTGGGTTTATGTA
Source organism: Rhabdophis nuchalis (assembly GCA_039707465.1). Lineage (NCBI taxonomy): Eukaryota > Metazoa > Chordata > Lepidosauria > Squamata > Natricidae > Rhabdophis > Rhabdophis nuchalis. The sequence continues at coordinate 228,301,576 of CM077644.1, forward strand.
AATAGTCTGATAAGATTGTACTCATGAGATCAGGAAGGCATTCACCAGATTCCTCAGAAATATTCTGAAATCTTAAAAAATATGACATCCTCTCAAAATCCATCCTAGACATATGACCAGACAAATCTCCAATTTCAGTATTAATATTTTTAAGATCTCCCTTTGCCCCAGCCAGCCCACCTCCAACTCCTCGGTCTTCTGTGTATTCTCCATCAATTTTTTCTGTGTCTCCAAAAGTTCAAATTTAGTGCTAGTGTGATCTTTTCTAAATTCTCTGATTTCCAGCACCAAGGAGTTTAACACTGTCTCCATAGCTGACATTCTTTCTTCCAATCCTGAATTTCCTGGTTGTTTTTTTGAAGCCATGGTGAGCTGTTTAAGTCAGTGCCACTAAGATGGCGTTTTTTGGGTGCGGCCGCTGGAGCAAATCCGGGGAAAAGTTCAGATCACAGTTGTAAAAAGTTATAATGTCCAGAGAGCAAAACACTTTCCACTATCAATTATTAAGACAAAGAAGGCACTCCAGGGAAGGAATCAATTAATCCAGGAAATCCTCCGTTAATAGAGGGAGGCAGTCCAAATCACAAAGGAATGTTGGAGATTTTCCATAAAGAAATAAACATTCAGGAACAAAGAGCAGCCATCTTCCACCACCCACTCTGGCAGCCAGCCGGAGAAAGTAGCAAAGAAAATTGTTTCAGTAAAGCCGGACTTAGATACTTTGTATGAAAACAAGCCGCGGTTGACTTTCACTTTCTCCGCAAAAGTCCGGATACAAAATATCCGCTCCCTGCTTTCCAGGAGCCATTTCTGCACGCCGCTGTTGTAAATCCGAGGGGGGGTTTAGCAAGCAAACACCCCCCTCCACGTTTCTCTCATCCAAAGCTGCCAGCAATAAAGTTAAAGTCACTTACTCTTCACCTCGCAGCTCAAGCCCCGGCAAAGCCATCCGACCCGAGCGCTCCGTTCTCTCCAAATTCATTAATCGTTACTGTCCTCCGTTGGCGAAAGGAACCAAGCCCCCCGCAGCATGTCTCCTTCCACCTAGACCGAGGACAAGGACCGTTCTCCAGCTGCCGCCAGGAAGAACCAGTCCAGGCGAGCCAGTCCTACGGAGGGACCCCAAAAAAAGGGGTGCCCCGCCCCGTTTGGGGCAGAAAAAAGAACAAAACGGCAGACGAACCCCAAGGTTCGTCCGTCGCCGCCAGGAACAGGAACAGGAACAAAAATTTCAGCTTTCTTAAAAGATCAGAAACAGGAGAATTATGTACAGGAATGGGCAAAATGGATTGATTATATACAGAACAAATACCAGACTAGGAGGTATTATGTAGCCTTTAGGTAAGAATGTTTAGATTGATAGGGTGATAAGCAAGGGATACAATGTGAATAGAGCAAATATTATATGAGATGTTTGGAATTATTAGAGTGGTGTATAGCGGAAGTCGGGGGTGGGTTTGAATGGGAGGTGGGGGAGGGTTAGGGTGGAGGGTGGGGAAATATATATGTATAACTAATATAGAAGATGGGATGAATGGGATACGGTTACTCTTAAGAGAAATTTATATTATGACTTATATATGTTCAATTAATTTAGAAGATGGGGTTAATGGGATATTGTTACTTTAAGAGAAATTTATATTATGATTGTTGGGAGGTGAGGGGATACAATATCTGAATGAGAAATTTATTTTAAGAAGGGGAAGAGGGGAGGGGGTATATTATTTGTATGTGATTTATATTATATGTCGGGGGGGTGGGTAAAAAGGGGGGAAATTTGTTTGAATAAAACTTTTTCAATAAAAATAAATAAAAATAAAAAGAACCAACCTTTTAAAAAAGAATCCAGTAAATACAGTTATCTGCAAAATACCTGAAGAGAGAAGGGCATCACTTTTTCTTTTTCTCTTACTCCATTGTAAATGTCATCAGTTGCCTTTGCAGGTAGTCCTTGACTTACAACAGTTCATTTAGTGACCATTCAGAGTTTCAATGGCACTGAAAAAAGTGGCGTATGACTTTTTTTGATCCTTAATGGTTGTAGCAGCATCTCCGTGGTTACATGATCAAAATTCAGGTGCTTGGCAATTGGCTCATATTTATGAGGGTTGCAGCGTTCCTGGGTCATGTGATCCCCTTTTGCAACTTTCTGACAGACAAGGTCAACAGGGAAGCCAGAGTCACTTAACCACAGTGATACTAACTTAACACCTATTTTTTTTATTTTTTTTTATTTTTTCGAATTTATACCCCGCCCTTCTCCTTGTTAGGACCCAGGGCGGCGCACAGGCATTATTAAAAACCATAACAAAAAGACAATATACATTATTAAAAACATATTAAATTAAATCCCGTGCTAAAAACCCACTTAAAACCCTGAAAATTAAAGTTTATAGATAAAAGTCAGAAACGGGGGGCTATGCTAGGCCGGCTTGTTGGAATAGATACGTCTTAAGACATTGGCGGAAGAGGCGGAGGTCCGAGGTGGTGCGTAGGTCAGGGGGTAGGTCATTCCAGAGGGCCTGGCCCGCCACAGAGAAGGCCCTTCCCCTGGGCGTCGCCAACCGGCATTGCCCGGCCGACGGTACCCGGAAAAGACCCTCTCTGTGGGAGCGGATCGGACGAAGGGATGTATGGGGCAGAAGGCGGTCTCGTATATAGCTAGGCCCCGAGCCATGGAGCGATTTGAAGATGGTCGTCAACACCTTGAAGCGCACTCGAAAGGCCACAGGCAGCCAGTGCAGCTCACGCAGGAGAGGTGTTATGTGGGCATGCCTTGGGGCACCCATAATCACCCGCGCGGCCGCATTCTGCACTAACTGTAGCCTTCGAGTGCACCTCAAGGGGAGCCCCATGTAGAGAGCGTTACAGTAATCCAGCCAGGATGTCACAAGCGCTTGAGTGACTGTGCGAAGGGCCCCACAGTCCAGTAAGGGGCGCAACTGGCATATCAGGCGTACCTGATAAAACGCCCTCCTGGCCACGGCCGTCACATGGACAGCCGGGAATCCAGGAGGACACCCAAGTTGCGCGCCCTCTCCACGGGGGCCAGTTATTCGCCCCAATGGCCAGTGTTGGACTTATCTGGCTGAACCGGGGTGCCGGAAACCACCTGCAGTGTTTCACTCAACAACTGTGGCAAGAAGGATTGTAAAATGGGGCAAAATTCACTTAACAAATGTTTCATTTAGCAACAAAAATGTTGGGCTTAATTGTGGTCATAGGTTGAGGACTATTTGTACTTTCTTTAGGGCAAAGATTGAACTATTCAACATTTGTTACAAGGCTTGCTCAGTTATTTGGTTTATCTTCTTGTAGAAAGTTTCATATTTTTATACTCCACCCCACCAAAAGTTCATGTGACCTCATCCACTAGAATATTTTTGAGGGTCGCTTGGAAAAGAGGTTCAGAGAGGGGTATTAAACCCGCGGTCTGTGGGCCGGATGCGTCATATGCTAGCCCCGCCTCTGCCCGGTTTAGCGAAGGGGGAAAAGTCCGGCTACATCTCGAAATGACACTGTTACAGTGTGAGTTTGACTCCCCTGTTCTAGAGGTTGTTTGTGCGATCCAGAGGTGCTGAGTACATCATTATGAAGCAGATCATTAAATCTTTTTTTTTGTTTGTTTGAAAAAGTTTTATTGGTTTTAACAATTTATAGCAGGAAAGGGGTAAATAAGGTATTAGATAATATTTTGGAGCTTCCACATCGGGTTTGATGACCGCCTCCGAGTCTTCATACATATTCCATTAAAAAAAAATATTAAAAAGAAGGGGTACATACATTTTAAAATCATAAATTTTCATATTATTTTATACATTCAATTACCTTGTAATATTGACATCCGTACAGGAATTACCATCATAAAAATATATATATAACACATTATTTTTGGGATCTGAGTCTCTTTGCTCTCTTCCTCCTCCCCCCCCCCCACCAGCAGGCAGCCCCGCGGCCCCTCCCGTTCCCATCTCATCGTCATCCAGGATTGAGGAGTGTTTTTAAAGAAAATTCTGCGCCTCTTCAACTGTTTTAATTCTAACTGTTCCTCCCTCCCAGAATACCAGCATCCCTTCCGGCATCAACCACTTGAACCACAGCAGATCATTAAATCTTATTGGGGGAAGGGGACCCATTGTTATATTTTGGGGGTGATGATGTTACCAAAATATTTGCTAAATGTTTACGAGCCTTTTTTTCTGTTTTTTGTTTTTTCCTTTCCAGGTGAGACATGGAATCCATTAAAATTGCATTACCAGCTAAGAAACGTCCGCGAACGGTTAGCCAAAAACCTCGTTGAAAAGGGGGTTTTGACTACGGAGAAACAGAACTTTCTCCTCTTTGACATGACCACGCACCCCCTCACCAACAACAACATTAAGCAGCGCCTCATCAAGAAAGTTCAAGAAGCTGTGCTTGACCGATGGGTGAATGACGCCCACCGCATGGACAAGCGCTTGCTGGCTCTCATTTACTTAGCCCACGCGTCGGACGTCCTGGAGAACGCTTTTGCCCCCCTTCTGGATGAGCAGTATGACCTTGCCACAAAGAGGGTCCGGCAGCTCCTCGATTTAGACCCTGAAGTCGAATGTACGAAGGCCAACACAAACGAGGTTCTGTGGGCTGTTGTAGCAGCCTTCACGAAATAAGTACAATCGGACTGCTCAAACACTTCCCCCCCTCCCTCTCATTTCATATAAATCGGTTAATCTTCTCTCAATGATTCATATTTTCTGTCATCTGTACCTCCCCTTTTGTGATGAAAATCGGCTCCTGTTCATAAGAATGGTAGGTAATGTGTTCTGGGTCCCCATGCACCCCCCACCCCCCTGCTGCTGCTCCCCCCCCCCACCCCCACCCCATGTGTGTCTACTACAGCAGGGGTCTCCAACCTTTGCAACTTTAAGTCTGAAGGACTTCAGCTCCCAGACTTCTCCAGCCAGCAAAGCTGGCTGGAGAAGTCTGGGAGCTGAAGTCCTTCAGACTTAAAGTTGCAAAGGTTGGAGACCCCTGTACTACAGGATTCTGCTGGTGCAAGAAAGCTACTTCCTGTTCTTAAACTGGTGGGCTGTCATTGTCATTCTGTTTTATATCCAATTTAAGTTACTTTAGATTTCTATTGTTTAGCTTCCTTTTCTTCCTCCGGAATGCTGTTGTACAAAGAGAAACCACTTCCCAGGAGAGAAGCAAAAACCTAGTTTCCAGAGGATTTAGCTCTATAAATGTGCCTCCCCAGCAGAGCATTATGGACTAAAATCATAGACGGATTTTGACATCCCAAAGTTTAGCTACATTGAAATGTGGAGAAAGTGGTTTGCGCAGGCACCGTTAAACCATGGACCACTTGGGTGGGAAACGCTTATATAGAACCAGCTTAGCTGAACGAATCTGAGATAAGCATCAAAGCAATACTTGGTGAAATGTGTGTTCTTTCTTTATTGAAGTTTGGATGTCATTCTAACACCTAGAATATCCCAAGATGGGCTCAGTAAAGTTTTCATATTGCTGCCCCACGAAAAACAATATTTGTTTGGGTCCGTCCCCCCCCCCCCACTTGCAAAAAACAACACTCTTGAAATCTCAGATTAGTACAGAAAGGCCCAGTTGTTTCACCAAAAGCTTTTATGATGGGATGCATTCCAATGTAGCCTGTACATAGTAAGAATTGTATATTAACACACAAGCACATTAAACGATTTCCAAATGTCAATGGATGATACACCTGGCATTCCATTGATTTGCTTTTTTCAGCTGCTGCCTTCCCTTCTCCTCCCCTGCCCTCTTTTGGGAAGCTGGGCCTCCTATAATTGAGTGAGTGAACATGTGTGATTCTTTTCTGAACCTGCCTGGGCTTTGTGCCATCCAGGCACAATCTGCCTATGCATTGCCTTGATAGTATTTGTAGTACGATAAAACTACGTTATTATGATTTTTTTTTAAAATCTTATTTTCAGAAGAGGCTTGTGACCAGTAAAATTCTTCGTGCGGTTTTCAGTTTTAGTTTATTCACAACCTAATACTGTACTATGTCTCATGTCATTAATCTACTTAACACTTCAGAAAAAAATAATCAGCTGTCAATCTTAGCAAGTATTGCATGTAAATCGTTAGCAGGTGGATACTACAGTTAAACCAATTAAGAGTTCTGTAGTAGGACACTCTACTATGTTTTAATTTTTATATACAATTATGCTGATTAGCACATTATTGTAAAATATATAAACTGGCTTTTTAAAGTTTATTACCTCTTTACTGTTGCTTGTCCTTGCTTCACAATGTAAATATTATGCGTTGAACAAATTAAAAGCTGGCTTTCCCTTCCCCCTTTTGGTTCAAATAACAGAACACATTAATAGTGGGGCTGGTATCTAGAGGTTTTTTCTTTTAACACTGAAAACAGAGAATACTAAATGACGCATATAACTGTAGTTGAAAGTAAAGGGAATTCCCAATCTGTATACTAGCTTTTTACCTATGGTAAATAAACCTATGATCTTGAAAGTGCCTGAAACCGAGCAAGCATATAATTTTGTATTTTGTGTTCTTAATTCTGATTGTACAGTAATCTGTCCTATGTAGTGTTGGAAACAACTGTAATCCTTCAGGGTCTGGGGATTTCTTGCAAACGAAGAATGGATGCCTCGGCTTTTCATCTTGCATGGATGAAACTTGTCTCTCATTAGATCAGTTTCTTCTAACTGTCCAGCTTGATGATAAAGAGAAATCTGAAATTTTGTACCGCAGTACAAAAGTCATCTAAGTTTTAGATGTCATCTAAGTTTTCTGGAGTCATCTAAGTTTTCTGGAGTGATTCTTTAATTGAACCAGAAGGTGGCATCTCTTCCTTCCGCAAATATTATGGTACAAGAAGCTGACAGATGTGGACTGTGCTATAAAATTGAATTCCTAGCATCTAAAAAAGAGGGATTAGAATTCAATGCTGTGAAATGTTTTCATTTGTTCTACAGACTCGATTTCATTGACGGCCACATCAGGGTTGTGTTTGATTTGGGGGGGGGGCTTGGCGGGGGGGCATGACCAGTTTGATGTTAGTCATGTTGGGGGCACCTATGGTGGCCTGGAAATGGGGGGGGGGGCTGGAAGGGATCCTTTTGCAGCTCTCTGCCAATGAAAAGGGAGCTTGGGAGGGCCGCATGCTCACTTTTTGCTGGCAGAGGTACCGTGGGCTGGTCCTTTGCTATTTCCAGGATGGTCCCATGGGTCACATCTAAACACCTTAAATTTGACAGTCCTGTTCTACAGTTTTGAGACATAATTACATATATATATCACAGATTTGAGGTTTTTGGCATATCCATAGTCATGTCAACCAAATGAATAATATGCGCATTTGATAATTACGCAGCTTTGCAAAATGTTTTCTAGCTGATGAAAATGAAGTTGCAAAAGTGGCTGGGAACTTCTTTAGCATCGCTTTTTGGGAAAGCTGGTCCAAGAAGGATAAGAGTAACTTAACTAAGCCGAATGCCAATAATAGCCCTCATGGATAGTAATGGTCAGTAATGTTGCAACTATGGATTGCATAAAAATTGGGGGATTACAATCCCCAGCATCCATTCCAGTGAATGTCATATAAGTTAAATTGGGGTTGGACTGGATTTTAAAAAAGTTTTTTTTTTGCTAAAGTCACCTAGAATAAGAAACCCTGATTTGCAACAATTCCAATGTGAAGGATTCGAGAATGGTTAGTTCCGATTCATAGAATATTTTCCTAAGAGGAATTGCATTCTCGCATAGAAAAGCATTTTTGGTGAGCAAAGGGTGTAATTCTGAGTATCTAAACTTGTCCACTGCAATTATACAAACTGAAAACTTTGGTGGGAGTATAAATGATTTCAATAAGCTTTCAGGAAATGCATTACCTTTTGCTTTCCTGTAGAAAACCTTATTATCCAAAAGAGCTCTCTAATGGTTGGTTTTGTGCAGCTCTAATTGTAGTGCTAAAGCAAAGGTTATGTCTGTGACCACGATAGAGAAAGTGCAAAGAATATTTCTCACCTGCATATTGTCATATTTACAGCATTAATTGTTAGGATTCTTATAGTCCTCTTGTTGAATACTTGAAGTTATTTTACAGGCTTTTTTTAAACTAAAAGCTTTAGTTAATTAGTAATACTTTAATCATGTCAAAACATTTTTAAACATTGGAAACAAGCCAGTAGAGCATTTGCGATAAGCTGAGATGTTGTTAATTGGTGGCTAGTTGCTAGACTCTTGAGAGCTGAAGTTGAAATGCCTGCTCAGACATGTATTTCGCAGGTGAGTGGGCTGTGTGAATGGCCTTGTGAGTCTCACCAATAATGATCTAATCTTAGAGGTTTCATGACAGTTGCCAAGATAGAGAACTGGTCTCTTGTGTTAAGCCCTAAGCCCGATATATTTAATGGTGAATATTCAGGATGTCACACACACTCTAACACTATTCACTCAGTGAATAGATTAAGACTTGGATACCCACCATAATGTAGGTCATTGACTAATACTATACATCATATTTCCCAGGAGATTAGAACTAAACTGAATGTAGATGCAGTAATGTCCTATTTTCCACAAGTAGTGAGTTGAAAGTGTGTTGCTTTTGGTTACGGTAGTTTCCTTGTGATGGCTTTTGCAATAAAGAAAAAAAAAATCTTGTGCAAAACTGAAGTTTGATGGATCTTTAAAGCATGTTGCTTTCCAATTGCTCAAACTGTAGCATTTTTCCTGGTCCCAATTCTTCAATTGCCTGTTATTGAATGGGTGGCAGCCTTCAGCAGCAACTGCAGGGGCACGTCAAAACAAGCAACATGGCAGTCAAGAGTAAGGTTCTACATTTAGGCAAGAAAAACAAAATGCACAGGTACAGTATAGGTGGTACCTTGCTCAATAGTAGCAACTGTGAGAGGGATTTTGGAATCCTAGTGGACAACCATTTAAATATGAGCCAGCAGTGTGCAGCAGCTGCCAAAAAAGCCAACACAGTTCTAGGCTGCATAAACAGAAGGATAGAATCAAGATCACGTGAAGTGTTAATACCACTTTATAATGCCTTGGTAAGGCCACACGTGGAATACTGGATTCAGTTTTGGTTGCCACGATGTAGAAAAGATGTGGAGACTCTAGAAAGAGTGCAGAGAAGAGCAACAAAGATGAATAGGGGACTGGAGGCTAAAGCATATGAAGAACAGTTGCTGTATGTTTAGTTTAATGAAAAGAAGGACTAGGGGAGACATGATAGCAGTGTTCCAATATCTCAGGGGTTGCCACAAAGAAGAGGGAGTCAAGCTATTCTCCAAGGCACCTGAGTGCAGAACAAGAAGCAATGGGTGGAAACTAATCAAGGAGAGAAGCAACTAAGAACTGAGGAGAAATTTTCTGACAGAACAATTAACCAGTGGAACAGCTTGCTTCCAGAAGTTGTAAATGCCCCAACACTGGAAGTCTTTAAGAAGATGTATAGCCATTTGTCTGAAACGGTATAAGGTTTCCTTCATAGGCAGAGGGTTGGACTAGAAGACCTCCAAGGTCCCTTCCAACTCTGCTATTGTATTGTAAAAGTTTTACCTGTTTTCTACGTGGCCCAGGATTATATCTGCATATAAAGGAGCAAAGTTTCAATTGTGACATGACGATTCTCATACTGCCTGTTTCGCTTCCTCTGCAGATGACACTGGCTATATGTGTTCTCTGTTCAATTTAAAATTGAATAAGGCATTTTACATTTTATCGGAAATCCATGTTTCCCAGAAGAAAAAAGAAAGCGCCAATCCCCCGGCTGAAACGAAAGAAAGCTTTTCAAAACTAAAACATTGGCAACACTTGGTATGAAAAGGCTCCTTTCCAAATAAACACGGGTGAAACAAAATACTTAGGATTTATAGCACTTTGATATTCATACCATGTTGTAAGTGGGTCATAATTTGCCCCCGGTTAAGTGAAATAGCATAGCAAATAGTGACGAAGCCCTGGAGATTTTCTCTATGAATGTAGCATGAAAATAAATTTCCTGATTACAGGTAGCCCTTGACTTAACACCGCAATTGGGATCAAACTCTCTGTTGCTAAGTAGGGTGGTGGTGAATTATGCCATTTTGTGACCTTTTTTTGCCATGCTTGTTAAGCAAATCAACAGCAGTTGTTAAGTGAGTCACTTAAAGTGAATTATGAAGGAAATCCAGCTTCTCCAATTAATTTTGCTTGTTGGGAACTCGTTGGGAAGTAGTGTAGCCCACCAGCAGCCAGAGGAGCTGGCAGCAGATTCGGACAGTGAGGAGGTTGGAGAGGAACATGGGCCAGTCCTGGAGTCTGGGGAAGGCTCTGATGAGGGCTCTGTGTTGGAGGCAGAGAGGGGCGTCTGACAGTTATCAGCTGCCTTCAGAGTCAGACATCAGTGAGGCAGATGAACAGCTGGAGCCTGTTCTCAGTGTGCGCATGGGTAGTTGCCAGACAAAGGGAAGAGCTAAAGAACGGGTTGATTTGGGAGTAAGGCCACAGGTGGATGGTGAATGGCTCCTCCCAGAGGGAATAAAAGAGTGAAAGGAGAGTGGAGTTTGCAGGAGACAATTATTTCATTCCTGCATTCTTGCTAAGTGTTGTGGCATCTGAAAGATATTGGCCTGGTCACTCTCCAAACCTGATAAAGGTCTGTAATTGTAAATTATCTTGAAAGACTGTGGGCGGGGACTTTGCTGGAGAGGAATTCACTGTAAATTAAATAAAGGGGGTTTATTGGGACGAGGACTCGGTTTCATGCTACTGGGGAAGCCTAGGTCAGAACAGGAAGGTTGGAATTGGTGATCACATAACCCCAGGGAGCTGCAGCTGCCATAAATACACGCCAGTTGCCAAGGGCCCAACTTTTGATCATGTGACCCTGGAGAAGCTGCGACATCACTGTGATGACCAGTCATAAGTCTTTTTTTTTTTACAGTGCTGTTGTAACTTCAAGGATCTACAAACAAATGGTTGTGAGTCAAGGACTACCTGAAACATAAATCTTAGCCTGAATCTTCTTTCCGAACTATAAAATAGATGGGGGAAAAATGTAGTTTGAGTCTTGGATGCTTCATCTCCTAGCCTCCTATTGCAGGGGTGGGCAAACTTTGCAACTTTAAGTCTGAAGGACTTCAGCTCCCAGACTTCTCCAGCCAGCAAAGCTGGCTGGAGAAGTCTGGGAGCTGAAGTCCTTCAGACTTAAAGTTGCAAAGTTTGCCCACCCCTGTCCTATTGAATGGATAATTTTTAACACTGGATGCAAAGCTCCTTTTCTCGGCTGTTTCTTACTGAATCTCCAGAATTTCAAGACAGTGCACACCCAGGGAAACATATTTGATCTAATTCCAGTAAAAAGGGGAAAAAAATAATGTTTGTTTCATGGTTCAACAACTTGGACCCTTAAGGAGTTTCTCCAAATGGGTTTTGCTTGGTTCCAGTTCTTAGGCTACTAAGAGACGTATCCTGTTTTAATGATCTGGGTAAGAGCCCTTCAGCTAGTTTAAGATGATTATTATCATCTCCTTTTATCTTCCAGATGAAACACATCCAGCTCTTTCTAGTGTTGGTTACACACTTTAGTTTTATGCCTCCATCCCACCCACTGTCCTGGCCACTTCCTGGAATGAAGGTCTTGTTTTTAGAAATCTTTAACATTTAGAACCAACCACTTTACATCCATCCTCCACAGCCTGTCAACAGGAGATGATAATGAAAATTTAAACTCTCGGGTTGTTGTTTTTTGACACAATGCTTCTGCTAATATACCACACTTTTTGGAGTATAAGGTGCACCCCCACCAAAAGAGTGTGGAAATATAGGGGCATCTTATACACCGAATACAGCCATTTTTGACCTCCCAAAATCCTAATCTGCGTGTCCCGTTTTTCACAAAAATGGGGTGTCCCGAGGGTTTGGGAGGCGTACAGAGTGCCCCTGGGGGCTGGGGAGGGCAAAAACTATTTTTTTCTTGTTTTCCTCTTTGAAATCTTGATGTATCTATACTCTGGTGCGTCTTATAGTCCGAAAAATACGGTAGCTAAGAATATTTTTGTCTTTTAGTAGCTGTATTCTACTCCTGGCTCATGTTGAGTTTGAGTTCTGTTATCGTTGTTCCTTTTGGACATACAGTGCTGGGTTAGGCTCCCTCACCCTTCATCTCAGGCTACAATCAAAATGGAATTGATGCAATCATTATTTAAAGCTTGAGTGTTTTTAAGGATTGGTCATTTCTTATTTCCTTCTGGCTAGTCTGATCAGCAAGAGAAGCCTTCTTCTAAATCTCATCCTAATTGGAAGCCTAGAAGAAGCAAATCAGCTTAACAGATTTACAGTGTTGGAAAGGACTTTGTAGGTCATCTAGTCCAACACCCCATCCAAGCAGGAAACCCTACATCATCTCTGACAAATGGCAGTCCAGTCTCTTCTTGAAAGCCTCCAGTGATGAAGCTCCCACAACTTCCGAAGGCAACTTCTGTTCCATTGGTTGATTGTTCTCACTGTCAGAAAATTTCTCATTTCTAGGTTGAATCTCTCCTTGCTCAATTTCCATCCATTATTCCTTCTCTGGCCTTCTCAGAAAGGTCCTCCCATGACAGATTAGAAGAGCCCCATCCTTATTGTCTTTTCAAAGGGGCTCCAAACTCTAGAAAGTGTACCCTATAATGAACCAAGCAGTGACAATTGAATGTATGAGTATGACTGCTGTTTGCTCCATTTGTTTCAATATTTTCGGGCTAGCTTTAACCTTCTGAAGTGGTCATTTTCAGAATTGGGTGCATAGTTGGGGCGATGTGATTGAAAAAAAATATATTTTGCACAAACTGTTAAATTCTGCAGCACAAAATGCGGGATGCCATTTTTGCAGACTTCATGTCTTGATGTGATTTAGCCTATTGCCCCAAGATAGATGGTGTGGTTGAACTATGATGCTTAAAATCTTGCTTATTACTCTTCACATAACCCAGATATCAAAATTAGAGATTGAAGTTACTCAGAAGAGTGTTTCTTAGGAATTATACACCTGCCCTCACCTTGTTAATTACAGCTTAAAGGTTATTCAAAATGGCGACTGCTATAATTAGCAGTTCAGCAATTATTGTTACTAAGCTTTGTAGTTGAATACAGACTTTTATTCTTTTCTCAGATCTTTTAAAGTTGTTGCAATATACTGCATTACCTCATCTAAATAGTTCTGGTTCATTGCAAAAATACTTGGATGACCTGATACTTGCACAAGGGGAGCGTTGTTAACAAAGAAGGATGTTGATAAAAAATCTACCTGGAGGATATCTGTTTGGCTAATGAAGAATTATAAAGATAATACAAATAGAGGCTAATTGATTTTAATGCAGTCTGACGTCAGATTTGCCAACGGAACTATATTTATTCACGTGTAATGGATTTTTTGTACAGGTTGTCTACCTACTGCAATGCAGGGGTGTCAAACTCGATTTCATTGAGAGTCGTGTCAGGGTTGTGTTTGACCTCGGGGGCGAAGGTCAGGGTGGGCGTGGCCAGGGTGGGTGTGGCCAATTTGACGTGACTTGTGTTGGGGGTGTCTGGTGCAGGGGTGAGTTCCGGCTTCTGTTACTACTGGGTCTCTCAGGGACATGCTTCTGCACGCTTGAGGCTCACTACACACACTTGCGTAGTAGTAAAAAAAATGGCTTCTACGCATGTGGAGAAGCAAAAAAAGAGGGGCTACTTGGCCAAACTGGTCCAAATCGGTAGGAACCCACCTCTGGTCTGGTGGCCAGAGTGCTCTGCCAGTGAAAACAGGCTCCCGAGCTCCGTTTTCAGCCCTGATGGCCTCCTCCCACCTCTGCCAGCAAAAATGGATCTCGGAGAGGGGGGAGAGGCATGACCTCCATTTTCGCTGTTAGAGGGCAGAAGGAGGCCGCCACAACTGGAAATGGAGCCCGTGAGGGCTGTGTGTGGCCCTCCCAAGCTCCATTTTCATTGTGAGAGGTACCGCAAGGTGGTCTTTTGCTGTTTCTAGAGCAGCCCTGAGGGCCAAATCTAAGTACCCCACGGGCCACATCTGGTTCCCAGGCCTTGAGTTTGACACCGCTGCTGGAATGGGACAGGCACCAAAATCTTAACAAGTTTTATTGAGAATTGAGAAATTTAGGATTTAAAAGTAGGTAATAGTGTTCTGTCCTAGGCTTCCCAAGAGCATGAAGCAAACTCCTGGTCCCAACCAAAACCTCTTTTATGAATTAAAAGTCTTTCAAGGGAGGATTTACAGTCACAGACCTTCTCTGGCTTGGAGAGGTGACAGGCCAATATCTTCAAAACATGGCAAGGAGTCTCAGTGAGTCATGAATTAATTAGGCGAACTAATTGTCTCCTGCAAACTCCACTGGGAGGGGCCATTCATTGTCCACCTGTGGCCTTACCCCCAGTTGACCCCTGTTCTTTAGCTGTTCCCTTCGTCTGGCAACTCTGTGCATGCGCACACTGGGAACAGGCTCCAGCTGTTCGTCTGCCTCACTGCTGTCTGACTCTGAAGGCAGCTGATAACTGGCATAGGGCTCTGGCCCCCTCTCTGCCTCCGACGCAGAGCCCTCCTCAGAGCCTTCCCCAGACTCCAGGACTGGCCCATCTTCCTCCCCAACTTCCTCACTGTCCGAATCTGCTGCCAGCTCCCCTGGAGGGCCACCACAAATGCCATGGTGCTCCTATAAAGCTGCTACTGCTGACTGCCGATTGCCAGCAGTTGGGCAATTTGAATCTTACCAGGCTCAATGTTGACTCAGCCTTCCATCCTTCCAAGGTTGGTAAAATTAGAGAGGGCTGGAAAGCCCTGTGAAGCGGTATATAAGTCTAAGTGCTATTGCTATTGTTATATTTTGGGGGGGTCAAATGTGCTTTTTTTTGCACCCACCAGACTTCACTGAGTGATGTGATTTGTCAGCCCTTTGAATTTTTAATGCTTTCCATACTAGACCTTGCCTTCCCTCAAGCAGAAGTAACACCTTTCCTTTTTCTTTTTAATCCTCACATTTTCAAGCCACAACTCCACTCCACACCAAGAATTGTTTGCCAATATGTATTTACACATTATGCTTGTATTTTAAAAGGTGGGCAGAGTTCTGCATTCATACAGATTTCTTAAGAAGGGCAAAGCAGTCTTCTGTAACCCTGGGGTTGAAGTGCTGGGATTCGTTAATCATATATTATCAAAAGGTTTGGGGGACAGTGACCCAACAAATTTGGATGGTTGTTGGATGATTAGAGGAGATGGATGTATGACGACGTCTATGAAACCCAGAGAAAAACACCCGTATTAGAAGCCTTGTTACAAGACACACCATCCCAAAGGTATAACTAATTGTAATATTCAATGCCTTTGATTAATACTGCAATGCCTTTGATTAATACATCACTCCAGAGTGTTTAATAAAACATAATAGAATTCACACATCCTGCTAAATCAAAACCAAACCATATCATGACTTAATGCAATATGTGAGCCTAATAATTTAGTTATGGTTTAGTGCAGGGGTCTGCAAAGGTGACTCTTTTAAGACTGGTGGACTTCAACTCCCAGAATTCCCCAGCCAGCCATGCTGGCTGGGGAATTCTGGGAGTTGAGGTCCACCAGTCTTAAAAGAGCCAACTTTGCAGACCCCTGGTTTAGTGGGATGGGTAAACGTGTGGGGTCCATTTTCACGACTCATAAAGCTGCTATTCTCTCTTAAAATTGGTCAAAATCAACATAAATCATTTATGGTAGATTCTGGTCCAAAAGTGTTCTATTCTGAAAGGGGAAACCCCAAAATAAATGTAATAAACTTTGAAGTAATATCCTCCTCCTCCTCTTTTCATTCCTCATAATCTCTTGTGGGGTGGAGTCTGGGTAACTGAATGGAGCTGAGTGTTTACTGGGCCGGCTGCCCTTCCTGTTCCCACTGCGGAGTTTTATTCAGCAGATATATTCACAGAGTGCCCAGAGAAAGAGAGAGATATATTTGCCTCTACCTAGGATCGAACTCACAGCCTCCTGATTGTGAGGCGAGAGCGCCACCTCTAGGCCACTGCACTGCTGACACTTTGAAGTCACCGTATTTTTCCGGAGTATAAGATGCACTTCCCCCCCCCTAAAAGAGTGTGGAAATGTTGGTGCATCTTATACACCAAATACAGCCATTTTTGGCCTCCTGAAGGCCTTTTTGCCTTCCCTCAGCCCCCAGTAGTCCTCTGCAGGCTTCAGCATGGCTGGGGCAAGGCAAAAATAGAGCATTTTTGCTTTGCCCCAGCCCTGCTGAAGCCTGCAGAGTGCTGCTGAGGGCTGAGGGAAGGCAAAAGCTTACTTACCTCTTTGAAATCTTGGTACGTCTTATACATCGGTGCGTCTTACAGTCTGAAAAATACAGTATATGTCCCCTACAAAAGAGGGGGGAAGCACAATACTGAGTCCTACCTCTGCCTGATCCTGTCCCCCAACATTAAATATAAAATCATGGCTACTTCTCACTTTATGGCTTCATGTGGTACAAGAAGCCAGCCAAATTATTGAACAAAGAATGGGGTTTAGTGTAGGTGAATGAGCATAACGTCATGGCTGACAGTCGATTCTGCTAATGCTCTTCAGTCCTTCTGTGACTCTAATTGTAGCATAAGGATGGCATTGTTTATCGATTGCAAACAGCTAAGAATGTTGACTTCTCAAAAACTTTGATATCTGTGACTAAGCACCTGGATGCTTACTAAAGTCCCTGGTTGGAGCCCATAAATTGAATGCATTATTCATGCAACGTGTGGACGATCTCTGCCTGCCTATATATTAGAGAGCTTGTCCATTAACTGGAGAAGGAATAGACTTAAAAGCTCAATATGTGCTTTGCATGGTATTTCTTATAAAGAATGCATGCAGTCTTGAATGAGGTTGCAGCAGCAAGACACGGTCCATACTGAACTAAATTAAACTGGGATCAAACGACATGCAACACCTTCATTTCCATATGCTCCCGTTGCTTTGAATATCAGATAGACTTCTCTTGGTAGTGGGTTCTCCGCGTAGGCCGTTATCAAAATTTGTTTCCTCGTATCCTGCAGAAGGAACTTAGATTGGTGACATGTATGACAATGCTTATTTTTTATATATATTTGACAAGTGAATACGATAACGCATCTGAGAATATTGGAACTGCTTTTTTGGCAGTTGATTAAATAACCACAACTAGGACTGGACTGCTATGGGTTCGCCGGGGTTCAGAAGAACATGTAGCTAACATTATGGCCGGTTTGGGGAACCTCCAAATCCTATCCCTGGCTGGCCCCGCCCACCCCACCCTGCTCCTCCCCTCCCAACCTTCCCCTGAGTCTCCATGTGGCCTGTTTTGGATGCGATGTATGTGCAGGGCCCACACGGAAGCTCGTGGAGGGGGGAAAACGGGCCTCCCGGAAGTTCTGGAAGGCCAGAAATGGGCCTCCGGAGCCCAGACGAGGCAGTTTTCGCCCTCCTGTAGCCTCCATGTGAGCCTTACACTTACCTCCTATCCAAAATGGGGTGCATGGAAACTCGTGAGTGGTGGGCTTGAGGAAAGCCTACAAAGCCCGGGGATGGTGAAAACACCACCTCCACCCCGCCATGGTGCAGGAAGCTCACTAGGCCACGCCCACCATGGCCACGCCCACCCAGCAACCGGGCAGAGAACCCGTTGCTGAAATTTTTGAAGCTCACCCCTGCCACAGACTTATAATTTGGGAATCAGTGATTAAGATAGGTGACACTCAGCCCCCAAATTTGATGAGGACAAATCTTTGACTTTATACCTCCAGTTAAGGGGTTTTATTTAGAAGCGTGTACTATTGATTTCTATGGATTCTATGGATCAGTGTGCTTTAGTGCCTCTTTCTTAATAAAAACCAGCAGACTGATTCTCCTTTTCCCAAAGGAGGAATAATGAAAATAGATTTTAATGCTATCTGCAGATCATTGAGGGGCTCTCTACTTTTAAGGATTATGCAAAGCAGACAATTATTCCCTTTGGAGTGCTTGGTGGTCTCTGAGCTTAGTTGTCTGCTTGCTTAGATGGGTAATGAAACTTCTGCAAGCAAACAACCCCAGTCAGAGAGCTTCAAGGTCTCCATAGCTCAATCTGAGCTACAGATATTCTCTTCTATTAGAACTACAATATTCCCTTTGCCTGTTTCCTGTAGGTTAACATTGGGAACCTTGCTGTTACTGTAACCTTGTTACTGTAACCTTGTCGTTGGGACACGGTGGCTCAGTAGCTAAGACGCTGAGCTTGTCGTTCAGAAAGGTCGGCAGTTCGGAGGTTCAAATCCCTAAGCGCTGCGTAACAGAGTGAGCTCCCGTTACTTGTCCCAGCTTCTGCCAACCTAGCAGTTCGAAAGCATGTAAAAAATACAAATAGAAAAATAGGGGCCACCTTTGATGGGAAGGTAAGAGAGTCCTGTGCGCCTTCGGCATTTAGTCATGCCGGCCACGTGGCCACGGAGAGGTCTTCGGACAGTGCTGGCTCTTCGGCTTTGAAAGGGAGATGAGCACTGCTCTAAAGAGTCAGAATAATGACCAGCACATACCGTGTTTTTTGGAGTATAAGATGCACCTTTTTCCCTCAAAAAAGGGGTTCAAAATCTGGGTTAGTCTTATATACTGAACACAGCAATTTTTGCCTCCTGATACCCCACCGCCTTCACCAAAATGGCCACGCATAGCTTTTAGGAGGCTTTCAGAGAGCTCCCTGGGCCTGGGGAGGACAGAAATGAGCAAAACATAGGCCCCCACCTCCCAGGAGCACTCTACAAGCCTCCCAAATGCTATGCCTGCCGTTTAAAAAAAAGGGCCCATTTTTGCGAAAAATGGGGCATTTTTGGGAGGTTTGCAGAGTGCAAAACCTTTTTTTTAAACATTTGCCTCTTCAAAACCTTGATGCATCTTATACTCTGGTGCGTCTTATACTCTGAAAAATACGGTATATGTGAGGGGAACCTTTACCTTAACCTTGGGAAAGGAAGCACTTTTTAACAGAGCTGGTGGGTCTAGCCATATGTCAAAACCTGGTACCAAGGCAGTTGATGAGTGGAATAGCAGAGGCTGCTTGGTAAAACAAAAGGGATTTTGTACTGGTCAGTTCTCAAGCAGCAAAAGGCTACAGGGATGTTTTTTTTTAATGACTCCTGGTTTATAGAGAGACATTAGAGACACAAAACATGAAAGATTTTGTGGAATAGGCAGTCCTTGATTGACGATCACAATTAAGGCCAGGCGTTACTAAGCAAGACAGTTGTTAAGTGACTTTCATCCAATTTTATAACATTTTTTGGCCACGTTGCTTAAGCACATCACTGCAGTTGCTAAGTGAATCACACTGTCGTTAAGGTTTAAGGTTTAAGGTTTAAGGTTTATTAGTTTTTTATACCGCCCTACTCCCGAAGGACTCAGGGCGGTGTACAGCCAAAGTAAAACAGATATATAAAAGTTTTAAAAAACAGTTTTAAAAGCATATTAAACAATTTGGCCTCTCTTAAAATTAAAAAAACCAAACAAACCCTGATTAAAATTAATAAAATTCATTAATAAAAATTCATATTTAAAAATGCATTTTTATGCCAGCCCGGCTTGTTGGAAAAAAAACAGTTTTGAGAGCACGGCGGAAGGTGCGTAAGTCAGGGATAGTTCTTCATTCCGGGGGCCATTCGTCCCAGAGGACAGGTGCTCCCACGGAGAAGGCTCTCCCCTTGGGTGTCGCCAGTCGACATTGTTTAGCTGATGGCACCATGAGGAGACCGTCTCTATGGGAGCGTACTGGGAGGCTCTCGGTGGCAGAAGGCGATCTCGTAGGTACCCACGTCCTAAGCTGGATTTAAATGAATCCATCTTTCTCCATTGAGTGTACTTGGTGGAGGCCAATTGGGAAGGTTTCAAATGGTAATCACACGACTCCAGGATCCTGCAGCTGTCATAAATATCTGCAAAATTTTGATCATGTGACTGTGGGGACACCATGTCAGTTTTAAGTGCGAGGACCAGTCATAAGTCATCTCCTCCCTCTCCCCCATTGCTGTTGTTACTTTGAACAGTTGCTAAATGAATGGTTTTAAGTTGAGAACAACCTGTAATGTATGTTGGGTAAATGTTGATGCAGATAGGAAATTCAGTTTAGTTGCTGAAATTCTTATACCTGCACCATTCTTAAAAATCTTGCCAAACAAAGATATCTAAGGCAGGGATAAAATCCTCCCAGCTCGGCCCGGTTCAGCATAACTGGCAGGGATGATTGGCATCAGTTCTCCCAACCAGTGGCAAAAATCCCTGGTGGCCCCGCCCACCCCCACCTGGTCACCTCTCACCGCTCACCTCTTCCAGCCGCTCGACCCACCCACTTTTCTCCGTCCATTCACAGCAGAGCTGCTGCAGCCTATCCCTTTAAGGTAGACCCAGGGAGGGAGGGGGCCGGGGGCAGACCATAAAGGGAGCAGAGCTCTGCTGTGAACAGAGGGAGAAACGTTTGGATTGTCTCTGCCGCAGAATTCAATGTTAAATGCAGCAGAGACAACCCCGACATTTCTCCCTCCGTTCACAGCAGAGCTGCTGCAGCCTGTCCCTTTAAGATACTTCCACCCCGGGAAGGAGGGGGACAGGGAGGACCATAAAGAGAGCAACAGCTCTGCTGTGAATGGACTCATACACACATTTTTTCCTACTGGGTTCTGTGGGCGTGGCTTGGTGGTGGTGGTGGTGGGCGGCATGTGACTGAGTAGGTGTGGCCATGAGTGACATCAAGTTGCCATGCCCACTCAGTCACAGGACCCCACCATTAAGCCACGCCCACAGAACTAATAGTAAAAGAAATTAAATTTCACCACTGATCTAAGGGTTATCTTGGTAAAGGAATTTTTTGTTTTAGTTTTAGGTAGGTACCAAGAACCCAACAATTCTCCCGCTGCAGTCCCAGGCTATGGCTGAGGAGTGGTAGAAATTGCTCCATTTCTTACCCAGGTATGACAATAACATGTGACACCCCAAACACTGAACTCGATGTTTAGAAACTTGCCTACAGCAGAAGTTTCAAGGATGTGGCAAAGCCAGATAAGTTGCTTTATTGCAGAAAAAGAAGTCAGAGGCATAGAAGCCAGCTGAGTGACATTGGAACAGTCATCCTCCTTTGGCCCTACGGGATTGTTTAGGGAAAATATGTTGATGTTGATGAAGAAGAAGAAGAAGAAGAAGAAGAAGAAGAAGAAGAAGAAGAAGAAGAGGAGGAGGAGGAGGAGGAGGAGGAGGAGGAGGAGGAGGAGGAGACAGGAAGAAAAAAGAAAGAGAAAAAAAGGAGGAGGAGGAAGAAAGAAGAAAAAGAAAAGAAAGAGGAGAAAGAGGAAGAAAAAAAAGAAAAAAGAAGGAGGAAGAAGGAGCTGAAGAAAAAGAAAAAGAAAAAAGAGGAGGAGGAAGAAGAAGAAGAAGAAGAAGAAGAAGAAGAAGAAGAAGAAGAAGAAGAAGAAGAAGAAGAAGAAGAAGAAGAAGAAGAAGAAGAAGAAGAAAAGAAAAAGAGGGCGAGGAGGAGGAGGAGGAGGGCGGCAACACCAGCTAAAGAACTGGTAGCTATTAATTCACATTGTTGTGAACAGAAAATAATAATACCCAGGAGATCCTATTAAAGAAAAAATAACCAAGCGACATAGTCTCATCTTTCTATCTATTTTAAAGTTTAAATTCTTTGTAATTCAAGGTTTGGAATTAATTTTTCCCCCTTGGATCATTCTTTTCTCTTATTGGCCGAATCTTTACATCAAAGTCATAGGACGGGGCTCCTGGCAGGTAGATATCCATCTGTCCTGACCTCTGCTGCCCCTCCCAGCCCTGGCAACTTATTACACTGCTAGGAGGGAGAATAAACATAAAACTGAGCTACCAGCACCTGTTCGCCACCCCTGAAAACAGCCGACAGGTGTGAGGAGGCTTGAAACAGGAGAAATCTTATTTCACATGGTTTTCCAGCTCCTCTCTTGGTCTTTTACCGGCTGTTTGGGAAATCTATCTTCTCTATATAAATAAAAACATAACTATGAGTTTGTTCAAAAACCCTAATCTCCGAAAGTACTCCACCAATCGCTTCCAAATTTTCACACAACGTTCCTTTCGAATACGGCACCAATGATATATATAGATTGTGTAGATGTCACACCTGTGCCAGCTACAAGCAACAGAAATGTTAAAAATTGTTAAAAAGGTAGGTAGATGGGTACAGAGAGCCACAGGTATTATGTCATCCTTTATGACATAAAATACTCTGACCATAAGATTCAAGGAGAAATACAGTAGGTAGGTAGGTAGGCAGATTGCTGACCCCTGCTCTAACCACTTATATCATTTCCCCCAAACTAGATAGCACTCTGAGAGAGATGGAGGGAGTAATGCAGTAGGTAGGTAGGTAGAAGGTAGGTAGGTAGGTAGGGAGGTAGAGGGATAGAGAAGGAGAGGGAGAAATACAGAGGTAGGTAGGTAGGTGGATAGAGAGGGAGAAATACAGTAGGTAGGTAGGTAGGTAGGTAGGTAGGGAGAGAGAGGGAGAGGGAGAAATACAGTAGGTAGGTAGGTAGGTAGAGGGATAGAGGGAGAGGGAGAAATACAGTCGGTAGGTAGAAGGTAGGTAGGTAGGTAGAGGGATAGAGGGAGAGGGAGAAATACAGTAGGTAGGTAGGTAGGGAGAGGGAGAGAGAGGGAGAGGGAGAAATACAGTAGGTAGGTAGGTAGGTAGGTAGAAGGATAGAGATAGGGAGAAATACAGTAGGTAGGTAGGTTGGGGGTTATACGGTGGTTGTGTGTACGTGTTTGTTTGTGCAGGTGTAGATCTACACACAGATTGGTTGGCCTTTTACCAGACTGGGCCACAGCAATGCGTGGCCAGGAACGGCTAGTTGGTTTATATTTCTTCTGAAAGACCACTCAATTTACCTTCAGCCTCCTTCTGAACAAGGATCTATTGGTCCTTTAGACAAGGATTGAGCGTATGCCAAAAAATATCCTAACACCTGTCAAGGGTGACCTGGCTGCTTGACGCAAAGGAACAGCCAACTTCTTTTTTTAAATTTTCTTTTAAACACTTAAACACATTGACAAAAACATACGCAAGACTTACAAACAACACTGGAACTGTGTGTTCCTTCTTACAGCAGATATCTATTGGTGGGATCTTTATAAATATTGTTTGCCCCTTGATACATTCTAATTTTACACTTATGGTCCTTTTATTTCTTTCTCCTTTACTTAGTAGTCTATGTTTGATCATTTGTAGCAGACAGTTATTGTTACCCTGATTGTATCTCTTTTTAAATCCTACTTTTCCTACTTTCTTATCACTATTTCCTAATTCTTCTACAGTACATTTTACATTTCCCAAATTCTTATTTCTTACTTCTATCCTCTAACTCAGGGGTTGGCGAACTTAAACCCTCAAAGAGCCATTTGGACCCGTTGCCCACAGAAAAGAAAACACCGGGAGCCACAAAACGTTTCCCGCGCTTGATTATTTCCTGAGCAGCCACAAAACTAGTGTCAGTTGGTGTATATGTAGTTGAATTAAACATTCTGTTTTCTTCTGAAACTTTTCTTGGATTTAACCATGGTTGGCCTATCAGGGGTTGAAAAATTCAATAAATCACGTGCCAGTGGGTGCCACACATGTGGTTGTGATGCATATTTTGAGCAACAGGGAGCTGCAGCAGAGGGATGAAAGAGCCACATGCGGCTCCAGAGCCGCAGATTGCTGACCCCTGCTCTAACCACTTATATCATTTCCCCCAAACTAGATAGCACTCTGATTCCTCCTTTCCTTGGATTCCTCCTTTCCTTGGATTTGGTCAATTTATCCATCTCAGTGCATTCTAAGATCTTCCGTATGTCATCTTCGTTCGGTACTGTGTTGTTCTTCCAGCCAACTTCTAATTCACCTTGCAACTGCCAACTCGTGCTTCTCAATTGTTTATACATTGGTTTAAAGCAGGGGTTGAAGATTTTTCTGAAAGTGCACTAAAACCTAGATCCGTGATGGCAAACCTATGGCATGCGTATGACACGTGGCATGTGGAGCCCTCTCTGAGAGCACGTGAGCCGTCACACCTGCTCAGCTCCACCTTGCATGCGTGCGCGCCTCCTGCTGGCCAGCTGATTCTCAGGTTTCTGCCGCACATGCAGGAGATGTGCGCGCATGCGCAAAGGGAGCACGGTGTCCCCCCTCCACAGCCCATTTTTGGCCCCAGGAGGCTTCAGCGAGGCTTGTTAGGCCCAAAACAGGGTGTGGTGGTGGTGGTTTAGGCGCGCATGCATGGGGGCAGGGGAGTGTTTGGGGGTTGCACGCACATGCGCAGGGGCAGAGCATGCAGGGGATGTCACACACACACATTGCATTGTGGATGTGGGCATGGGTGCTTTTGGCACGCAACGACAAAAAGGTTAGCCATCTCTGACCTAGATCAAAAGTAGATCAAACGAAGGCTGATCGGGATCAGGAAGTGTTGTGCCATATAAAAAACTCCAACTTTTTCACTCTGCAGTTCCCTGCCACCCCTGGGTTAGCTGCTGTTCATGTTGATCCAGGCTCTGAGACTAGGATCAGCCTGGAGCCTTGGCAGATGGACGAGAGAGGCTGCTTCTAAGGAACCAGACCCTCCTGCTGCACAGGTGCCCAGGGCCAGAAGGCAAAGGACAGGCTCATGCCAGCTAAAACAGCTACTGTGTAATTGCTGGGCTGCAATGGTAAGTGGGAAAGACCTTGGAAGATGGGATGAAGAGATGCTGCCTAAGGAATGGATAGATAAGAAACAGCGTATTCCCTGGCTTTATAATAGTTCACAGTAACAGAGTTGGAAGGTACCTTGGGGGTCATCTAGTCCCACCCCCAGTCACATAGGGGACCTTTGTTTTTCCTTGAAGACATTTCACATCTCATCCGAGAAGCATCTTCAGTTCGGAGAAATTAAACATCTTCAAGGCTTTTGAAAAAGCACCTTTGGGACTGCTATAACCTAGGTCAGGGGTTTCAAAATCCATTTCATTGAGGAGTTGTGTTTCACTTCAGGGGGTCAGGGTGGAGGGGCCAGGATAGGCGTGGCCAGCTCAACATCACTCCTGTCGGTGCCTGTGGTGGCCTGAGCGCACTGCCCGTGAAAACAGGCTCTCAAACTCCATTTTCGGCTGCCACAGCCTCCTGCAATTCCATTTTCACTGGCAGAGGGTTGCAGGAGGCCGTGACAGCCAAAAACAGAGCTCGAGAGCCCGTTTTCGCTGGCAGAAGCACCACAGGCTAGTCCTTCACTGTTTCTAGGGCAGCCCCACAGGCCAGATTTAAGTACCCCATCGGCCAGATCTGGCCTCCAGGCCTTGAGTTTGACACCCCTGATCAGGGGTGGTATCGACTTACCTTTCCTACCGGTTCGCAAATGTGAGCACACATGCGCCAAGACTTTCGCCCCTGCGCTTTTCGCTTAAAAAGGGCCTAAATGGAATGCCATAGAGCCCAGGCGGGTGGAAATGAAAATCAATCCTACCCGTGTGCTGTGCGAAGGAATTCCTAATTTCCTACATTTTGGTTTCATAGCATGAACTCCGTTAGGCTGTTATTTCTCATTCCAGAAAGTTAAATATAAATTAATCCAAAGTTTACTGCCTGAAATGAAGCCATAGGGGGATAAATTTAGTATGCCATTCTGAATTGGAAGCCAATTAATAATTGATCAGCTGTTTTGAAGCCAACGACAAGCCATATATCTTATCAGTCAAAGCCTTTCAGATCTTGAACATAGCAGCATCGGAGAGTTGACTGTGTTTCCACCAGATAATAAACCAGTCTTCCGTAATTCATGTTTATTTAGACTAAGTGAATCCTAATGGTCATCCAGCTTATATATTCTGGTGTCAAGGGAATAGTAAATCTCACTAAGATCTGAAATAGGCCTATTGTTAAATGTCTTTTTTTTTTTTTTAAAGAGATGACTTCTCTGAAAGTTGCTGGACTATAGATTTCATCAGCCAAGACCACATACTGGGACAAAGCTGAGAAATGAAAATCCAGCCAGTTTTACAGAGTCCAAGAATTCCTCATTGCTGTGTGAGAACAACGGTTCTTAAACTGCTTGCCAGAAGCTCATTTGAGAGTCTTCCACAAGATGAAGAATAGAGGACAGCAATTCCCTCCACCCCCCTGGAATTCCATGGCCGTAAACATGGTAATAAAAGATAAAGGTTCCCATTGCACATACGTGCTAGTCATTCCCGACTCTAGGGGATGGTGCTCATCTCCATTTCAAAGCCGAAGAGCTAGCGCTATCCGAAGACGTCTCCGTGGTCATGTGGCCGGCATGACTAAACGCCAAAGGTGCACGGAACGCTGTTACCTTCCCACCGAAGGTGGTCCCTATTTTTCTACTTGTATTTTTTACATGCTTTCGAACTGCTAGGTTGTCAGAGGCTGGGAATATATATATATATATATATTCCTGGTATATTCCTGGTATATATATATACCTGGTATATATATATACCTGGTATATTCCTGGTATATATACCAGGAATACAACAAATTGTTTACCCAGGCTATAAGAGTCAGCAGATACTGTTATCTTTCACCATGGATCAGACAAAATGAAAGTATTCTTCAGAGATAAAAAGAAGTCCTTTAAGCACTTGGTAGAAGAGACATGAATACCTTGAAAAAGATGGTCAAGATTAAACCGCTTTGCTTCTTTCAAATCTTAGCGCTATTCAACTTGCCAATGAACTGGAGGGAGGGAAGGATGAAATAGAGTGCTGAGAACTTGTGCACCGAGCTTGAGAGCCTGGAAGCCATCAAGGTCACCACTGTAGGTGTTCGAGAAGGAGGTGGAGTGTTCCCATAACAAAAGGACATCGCATAATTGGACAATGTGATCACCCAGGGGTGAGGAGAAAGGAAAGCTATTGTTTAACTAGGCAAGTATTTGCATTGGAAAACCAGAGCTGGTTTTGATTCTCCAGTACCAAAATTGTGTAACCAATAAAGTTTTACTTTTGGGAATTCAAAGATCCAGAGAGTGTTTGCTTATTTTGCGTGCACTAGTCAGAAAGTTAACAAAGATATTCAAATGCCATAATATGTGTATACCTATAAAAATCAGAATCATGCAAGCCATAGTATTCACTGCAACACTCCAGGGAAATGAGAGTTGGACTCTTCAAGCTGGATAAGAAGAATATTCATGCTTTTGAATTTTGAAACAACATATAAAAACATATTGAAACCTATCAAATCAAACAAAATATTAAAACCTATCAAATCAAACAAAACATTAAAACAACAAAGGGCCAAGCCAACCTTCTAATGTGCAATTATCCAATCTTATTCCAGTGCTTAGAGGAACAGCTGGGTCTTCAAAGCTTCACAGAAGGCCATGAGGGTAGAGTCCTGCACCAACTTTCAAATGTTTCTAGTGACTCCTATTATTTCTGAGCACTTGATTATCCACTCATGGGCAGGAGGTCAAATGCTTCCTTGTAATTGATCCAAACAACATTCAGGTTGGCTTTCCCTCTCTTACAGTTTTCCAGAATTGACTTGTCAATTAAGAACTGATCTTTTGTCCCTCTGATGTTTGGGGGGGATTTCCTTTTTTGCTCAGATGGAAATAACTTGTTTTCAATCAAATGCTGCATCAGCTACCCTTACTAATTAGCAATTTAAAAAATTGTTGGTAAGCAGGTAATTGGTAATTGTAGTTGCCTGGCACTGCCCTTTTGTTGGCTCTCTCATTATCATGCAGGTTTTGCCAGATGTTAACCAATCTTCAATTTCACCTCCTTGTAAGTACATTGTTCAACTGCTTGGCAATGAGTAGACCAACCAAAAACCAGGCAGTTCATCCTCACCTGGTGTTGACTAACTCCTGATATTCCTTGCCCTTTTCCTGGAACTCTTCTTGCAGCTGAACATTTGCATCGTGCTACATGCTTTTTTCCTGGCACACTACTCCAAATACGCAACAAACAAATGTCCTAAATAAAAGATAAAGACTCAATCCCAATCAGCACGTCACGGATTCTGGAAATGTCAGGATCCTGGCTCCTGTGTGTTCTCCAAGAAGCAGACGGAGGGGTGTGGGATGTTGTATTTGATGATTGATCCACCAAGTTTATATGAGGGCTCTTAGGAGACTTTGATCTGACGGAAGATCTAAAAACGAAAAGTCGTCTCCTGCCTCTGCACTTCTCCTGAAAGATAAATTGATTAAAAGTGACAGGATCTTGTAAAAAAAACCTGCTTTCCTACTCACACAAGTTCTACTGCTCTGCAGCAGGGCTGTTTCTACCCTTTTATTTTCCATAGAAAAAATAAATATAACAAGCAAATCAAGTTCTTCCATCATTCCAATCATTCCTATTCCTACGGAACACCTTCCTTACCATCTGAGGCTGCAACAGCTGGGCCTCTTCACTCTAGAACGAAGGCGCCTGAGAGGTGACCTGATTGAAGTCTATAAAATCATGCACGGTGTGGACAAAGTAGAAAGGGAAAAACTGTTTTCCCTATCACACAAAACTAGAACTAGGGGGCACTCCATGAAACTTTTGGAAGCTAGACCTCAAACAAATAAGAGGAAGTCTATGGAACTCCCTGCCAGAAGAAGTGGTGACAGCTGTCAGCCTCGACACCTTTAAGAAAGGATTAGACGAGTTCATGGAGAACAAGGGTATCCATGGCTATCATTATGGATGCCTAAGGACACCCTCCGGGTTGGAGAGATAGGCAGGATATTTCTCAATGCCATTTGCAGGGAATCATAAGCAGGTGAAGACATCTGCTTGGGAAGACCCTGAAGCAAATGGGGAGCCACTGTGTGAGACAGAATGCTGGACCAGATGGGCTGTGGCCTGTTCCAGCAAGGCTATTCTTATGTTCTTATGTTCTTATTCCATTCCTTTCTGGAAGCAGCAATAGCCTAAGTCCAGACCTTCATCATCTCAGATGTTGATCAGGAATTATGGTTGAGTTGAGCATAGGAGAGTGGCTAAAGAAACCACAGTGAGACATCGGAAATGGGATATTATTCCAGGTATTAAGGAATGATTGTCAGAAGTGTGCAATTTATTTGTTTTTGAAACGGCAATATTTTCTACTGATCGAAAGACCCAGCTATATGGGTTACCATGGTGAAGATTTTGTGATATTTTACAACAATGGTACTGTATTTATTAGTAAACTAGTAGCACTTGAAGGGATGCGTTGGCTTAGTGGCTAAGATGCTGAGCTTGTCAATCAGAAAGGTCAGCAGTTCGAATTCCTAGCACCATGTAATGGAGTTCCCGTTACTTGTCCCAGCTTCTGCCAACCTAGCAGTTCGAAAGCATGTTAAAAATGCAAGTTGAAAAATAGGGGCCACTTTGGTGGGAAGGTAACAGCGTTCCGTGTGCCTTCGGTGTTTAGTCATGCCGGCCACATGGCCACGGAGATGTCTTCAGATAGCGCTGGCTCTTCGGCTTTGAAACGGAGATGAGCATTGCCCCCTAGAGTCAGGAACAACTAGCACATATGTATGAGGGGAACCTTTACGTTTAGCGATACTTGATTTAAAAAAATAGATTTTTGTTGTTTTTCCTTCTCTTAATTTATATTTTTAATTTGTTTGGGTTTGACTTTTCTATGGTTGTTGTTTTTTAATGTTAATTGTGTGTGTATAATTTTGTTCTAAAAATAAAAATGAGAAATTTCATTGATTCCCCCCCCCCCCCATTAAGTCCAAGCCATGGGTGCAAACTGATACACCCAGCATTTTAGCTTTCTTTGACGTTTTTTGGAAAGCAGCTCTTAAACACCAAAAGATTTTTCTCCCACTCCAATTATTTTAAGCGTAATTTGTTACTAAATTGACACAAACTCATTGGTGTGCCTAAACAAATATAAGAAGGACAGTTTGTACTATTAATGTGGAATTTGTAGCTTATATAACATGTTAACCTACTTTTTTATTTAAACAATGTGGAGACTATTTGACTCAAGGTATGACTTTGGGTGGCTGACATTAATTTAGGTAATAAAAATAAAAATAAATTGAAAGAGATCATAAACAGCCAACAGGCAAACTCTGTTCAGGTAATCCTCGGCTCACGACCACAATTGAGCCCAAACATTTCGGTGGTTGCTAAGTGCGAACCAGTTGCCAGGCATCTGAAGGCTGCAGAGAGGCGTACTAGGCCCAAAATGGAGTGCGTGGGGTGGGGGTGGGGGTCATGTGCACATGCACAAGGAGGGGGGAGTGCATGCATAGGGTGCCCAGGGGGAGTGTCGTGCACGTATTGCATTATAGGTGCGGGGGCGCATGTGCAACAGTGGGCGCATGTGCATGGGCTTTCGGAACGCGACGACAAAAAGATTAGCCACCACTGATCTAGGACAACTTGCCACAGCCAATTCACCTCAGGTAGCTCTCCACAGCCAACTCACCATGGCACAATTCGCCACAGCCAACTCGCCGTGGGGCAACTTGACAAGTTACATAATATCAAAGAAATGGTGAAATAGAGTCATTAAATAAAGGATGAAAAAGACGGGACAAAATGAAACAGGAATGACAAAAATTAAAATAGTTTTTAAATGATCTTAAACGAATGACATTGTTGAATAGTGCTACGCCGAATTATCCCGCAGTGAATTGATCATGGTGAGTTGGCTGTAGTGAGCTGGCCAAGATCAAGGGTATGTCTAGTTTGATGAAGAGAAGGACCAGGGGAGACATGATAGCAGTGTTCCAATATCTCAGGCGTTGCCACAAAGAAGAGGGAGTCAAACTATTCTCCAAAGCACATGAGGGCAGAACAAGAAGCAATGGGTGGAAACTAATCAAGGAGAGAAGCAACTTAGAACTGAGGAGAAATTTCCTCACAGCTATGACAATTAATCAGTGGAACATCTTGCATCCAGAAGCTGTGAATGCCCCAACACTGGAAGTCTTTAAGAAGATGTTGGACAGCCATTTGTCTGCAACAGTATAGGGCTTCCTGCCTAGGCAGGGGGTTGGACTAGATGACCTCCAAGATCCCTTCCAACTCTGCTATTGTATTGTATTGTATCAATTGCAGCAAGTTATCCCATCTCATCTTAAGAATGTAGCCATGGTTTATAGTCCTTCCCTTGATGGACAGAAAGAAGGCCTGGGCTGTGAAGGACAGGGTTGTGCAATATCACAATTC
Organism: Rhabdophis nuchalis; assembly: GCA_039707465.1. NCBI lineage: Eukaryota > Metazoa > Chordata > Lepidosauria > Squamata > Natricidae > Rhabdophis > Rhabdophis nuchalis. The sequence continues at coordinate 228,332,759 of CM077644.1, forward strand.
CCAACCTGGAAGCAAACAAAGTAAACTCAAGTTGAAGTTTTGCGTATCCAAAGAATCAAGTATTCCTTTGCCATTTTCTCCATGTTGCTGTCGAGAATGTAGACCAGAGGTTCCCAAACTTGGCAACTTTAAGACTTGTGGACTTCAACTCCCAGAATTCTCCAGCCAGCAGAGCTGGCTGGAGAATTCTAGGAATTTAAGTCCACAAATCTTAAAGTTGCCAAGTTTGGGAACCTCTGACGTAGACCTTTTCTAATCTTCTCCACCTTGCCTCCAGTGAAATGGTGTGCCAGGAAGAAAAAGCTGGCCCAACAGCTTTTTAGACATGCTGTTTTTTTAATGTGCAGGGAGTTTTTCTTTAAAAAAAAAAAAATGGAATACGTATAACACTTCCTGTCATTTGGAGGGGCCCAATCTAGGACAGGTTTTTCTACTTGATTTCTGCTGAGTATGTCAGGAAGACGTCCCTCAAAGCTTCTCACAGAAAGTGTCCTGAATGTGCCACGATGAGAGGACTTGCCTATCACATTCAGCCGTCATGTGCTTAACTACGGTCATCAAATAACTGCAAAACATTTTTAAGAGGTGACGCATCCATCTCGAGGTGGCCTGGAGCATCAAATCCTCCTTGTATGTTTCAAAACTTCATTGACTGAATGGCACTGATTTGACAATTTTGCAAATTGCATTTACAGGTAATCTTCAACTTACAACCACAATCGGGCCCAAAATTGAGCAAGACAGCTGCTAAGTGGCTTGGCCTCATTTTACGAACTTTATTGGCACAGTTGTTAAGTGAATCACTGCAGTTGTTAAGTTAGCAATGTGTTGTGGCCTGCCAGCAACCAGTGGAGCTGGCAGCAGATTCGGACAGTGAGGAGGTTGGGGAGGAACATGGGCCAGTCCTGGAGTCTGGGGAAGGCTCTGCTGAGGGCTCTGTGTCCGAGGCAGAGAGGGGGCCAGAGCCATATGCCAGTTGTCAGCTGCCTTCAGAGTCAGACATCAGTGAGGCAGATGAACAGCTGGAGCCTGTTCCCAGTGTGCGCATGCACAGAGTTGCCAGACGAAGGGAACAGCTAAAGAACAGTGGTCGACTTGGGAGTAAGGCCACATGTGGACGATGAATGGCCCCCTCCCAGAGAAAATAAAAGAGGAGCGAAAGGGGAGTGGAGTTTGCAGGAGGCAATTAGTTCACTTGGGTCATGACTCTCCGAGAACCCTTGCCAAGTTTTGCAGATATCGGCCTGTCAGCTTTCCAAGCCAGATAAGGTCTGTGACTGTAAATCCTCCCTTGAAAGACTTTGCTGGATGTGCATGAGCAGACTTCACAGTAAATTAATAAAAGGGGCTTTTGTTGGGACTAGGAGTTTGCTTCAGGCTCTTGGGAAGCTTCGGTCAGAACATAACATGAGTATTAAGTGAACCTGGCTTCCCCATTTGACATTGCTCATTAGAAGATCACCAAATGTGATCACACGACCCCGAGACACTGCAACTGTCACACATGTGAAAAACAGTCACAAGACACTATTTTCAGTTCTGTTGCAACTTTGAACAGTCACTAAATGAATGGTTATAAGTTGAAGACTTCCTGTAGTAACTGCTCATATCTGTCTTTAGTACTAGTTACACCCTCCATTTTTGTGCAAGTGGGTATTTTATCCATAAATACTCCAAATATTTGTGCTGGTGTTTGGAGGTAACTTTTCCATCCCAACTCCTTCAAAAAATTGGCTTAACATTTGGTCTTCTCCTTTGCAGTCACATTGCCACATCACCACCACTGCCATGCTCTTGTAGTACTATTACAACTACTATGACCATATTTTTCGGAGTATAAGACACACCTTTTCCCTCTAAAAAGAGGGTGAAAATCTGGGTGCGCCATACACTGGATACAGCATTTTTGGCCTCCCGAAACTCTGCCCCCTTTGCAAAAATGGACATACAGCGAGTTTGGGAGGCTTGCAAAGTGCTCCTGAGGGCTGGGGAGGGCAAAAACGAGCAAAAAAGGGGCAAAAACCAAGGTCTGTATGACCCCCTCCCCTTTTTTTGGAAAAATGGGCCGTTTTTTTCCTTTTTTGTCCTCCCCCCCTCCCCAGTCCCCAAGAGCACTCTACAAGCACTCTACAATCAAGAAAAGAAGCAACTTAGAATTGAGGAGAAATTTCCTGCCAGTTAGAACAATCAATCAATAAAACAACCTGCCTCCAGAAGTTGTGAATGCTCCAACACTGGAAGTTTTAAAGAAGATGTTGGATAACCATTTTGTCTTAAGTGGTGTAGGATTTCCTGTCCAAGCAGGTGCAGTTTGCTCCCTATAACATCCTTTATTTAGAATAGAATAGCAGAGTTGGAAGGGACCTTAAAGGTCTTCTAGTCCAAGACCTTTAAGGTCCCTTCCAACTCTGCTATTCTATTCTAAATAAAGGATGTTATAGGGAGCAAAATGCAAACCAGAATTTTCGGACTGCTCGCTTGGTGTACAACTGCCCTACAACTGCAGCGGCGAGTCTGATGGCTTGGCCGGGTGGTCTTGGGAAATGAGGAGAGGGGCTGCCCAGCATCTCTCTCGTCTGCTAAGCGACCGAAGGAAAGCCTTTGGCTCTTCGCTCCCACTGTGCACCCACTTGTCCCCATTCTACATCCCCCATGTTCTCATGTGCAACGATTACTTCCAGACCCCTAAAAGGAGGATTTGCTGGGGGGTGGGAGTGGAGCGAGAGGGAGGGGATATTCCCAGCTGGTTCCTCTTGCCATCTTTTAACATTTTCCCAGTCTAGATTTTCCTCCCTTGCCTTCAGATGTTGCAGGTGCCTCCCCTCACTGCAGGCTGATTTAGAATAGACTAGAGCTGGAAGGGACCTTGGAGGTCTTCTAGTCCAGCTCCCTGCTCGAGCAGGAGATCCTCCTACCATCTCAAGACAAGCTACTGCCCAGTCTCTTTTTTGAAACCTCCAGTGATGGAGCACCTTGTTGAGATCAAAGCACCTGAAGGCCAGACAAGGAATAATGGATGGAAACTGACCAAGGAGAGAGTCAACCTAGAAACAAGGAGAAATTTTCTGACGGTGAGAACAATCAACGGATGGAACAAAAGTTGCCTTCGAAGTAAGGTTCTACATTTAGGCAACAAAAATGAAATGCACAGGTACAGTATAGGTGGTACCTTGCTCAATAGCAGTAACTGTGAAAGGGATCTTGGAGTCCTAGTGGACAACCATTTAAATAGGAGCCAGCCGTGTGCAGCAGCTGCCAAAAAAGCCAACCCAGTTCTAGGCTGCATAAACAGAGGGATTGAATCAAGATCACATGAAGTGTTAATGCCACTTTATAATGCCTTGGTAAGGCCACACGTGGAATCCTGCATTCAGTTTTGGTCACCACGATGTAGAAAAGACGTGGAGACTCTGGAAAGAGTGCAGAGAAGAGCAACCAAGATGATTAGGGGACTGGAGACTAAAACATATGAAGAACGGTTGCAGGAACTGGGTATGTCTAGTTTAATGAAAAGAAGGACTAGGGGAGACATGATAGCAGTGTTCCAATATCTCAGGGGTTGCCACAAAGAAGAGGGAGTCAAACTATTCTCCAAAGCACCTGAGGGCAGAACAAGAAGCAATGGGTGGAAACAAATCAAGGAGAGAAGCAACTTAGAACTGAGGAGAAATTTCCTGACAGCTAGGACAATTAATCAGTGGAACAGCTTGCCTCCAGAAGTTGTGAATGCCCCAACACTGCAAGTCTTCAAGAAGATGCTGGATAGCCATTTGTCTGAAATGGTATAGGGTTTCCTGCCTAGGCAGGGAGTTGGACTAGATGACCTCCAAGGTCCCTTCCAACTCTGCTATTGTATTGTAAGTTGTGGGAACTTCATCACTGGAGGCTTTCAAGAAGAGACTGGACTGCCGTCGGTCAGAAAGGTGTAGGGCAGGGGTCCCCAAACTTGGCCACTTTAAGACTTGTGGACTTCCTGCAACCTTTGGATCTGTTAGGATTTGAAGCAATGAACTGGTGAGCTGTTTGGAGGTGCTTTGGATAGTGAAATTTTTGGCATGCAAATTTAACAAATAAATAAAAAATGATGCAAAAAAGCCTTTTCCATAGTGAATGGGAGTTGACTTGTGCTATTAGAGTGGCAACGTGCTATAAGATGCTTTGAGAAATTCTGCTTTGTTTTAGTCCACAGTGGGGGTGTCCAATCTTGGCAACTTTAGGACTTGTGGACTTCAACTCCCAGAATTTCCCAACCAAGGAATTTTGGGAGTTGAAGTCCACAAGTCTTAACGTTGCCAAGTTTGAAGACCTCTGGTGTAGGGTCCTCTGCTTGAGGGGTGGTGGTGGACTTGATGACCTCCAAGATCCTTCCAACTCGGTTAACCTGTTGAAATCTGTTAAAGATGAGACTGCACAGCCGCTCGTCCGCAATGGGAGAGTGTGGGGGGTCTCTTTGCTCGAGCAGGGGGTCGGACTAGATGACCTCCAAGGTCCCTTCCAAGTCTGTTAACCTGTTGAAATCTGTTAAAGATGAGACTGCACAGCCGCTCGTCCGCAGTGGGAGAGTGTGGGGGGTCTCTTTGCTTGAGCAGGGGGTCGGACTAGATGATCTCCAAGGTCCTTCCAACTCGGTTCACCTGTTGAAATCTGTTAAAGATGAGACTGCACAGCCGCTCGTCCGCAGTGGGAGAGTGTGGGGGGTCTCTTTGCTTGAGCAGGGGGTCGGACTAGATGATCTCCAAGGTCCTTCCAACTCGGTTCACCTGTTGAAATCTGTTAAAGATGAGACTGCACAGCCGCTCGTCCGCAATGGGAGAGGGGTGTGTGTGTCTTTTTGCTCTAGCAGGAGGTCGGTCTAGATGACCTCCAAGGTCCCTTCCAAGTCTGTTAACCTGTTGAAATCTGTTAAAGATGAGACTGCACAGCCGGTCGTCCGCAATGGGCGAGGGTGGGGGGTCTCTTTGCTCGAGCAGGGGGTCGGACTAGATGACCTCCAAGGTCCCTTCCGACTCGGTTAACCTGTTGAAATCTGTTAAAGATGAGACTGCACAGCCGGTCGTCCGCAATGGGCGAGGGTGGGGGGGTGTCTCTTTGCTCGAGCAGGGGGGCCGACTAGATGACCTCCAAGGTCCCTTCCGACTCCGATACTCAACGTTCCACGTTGCAAGCCCGGAACGAAGCCGCTCGTCCAGTTCTCCAAGACATCTAACCGCGCGGGTGTCCGGGCGGGGGGACGGGGGGGGGGGGAGAAGCCAGGCTCCGGCCTGTCACTCAAGGAGGGTTTCTCCGCCCCACCAATGAGAACTCTTCTCTTCTCTCCCCCCCCCACCGCCGCGTCCGCCTCCCGCCTCGGCAAGCGCCTGGCGAAGGCCCCGCCCCTCTTCGCTGGGGCAGGCGGGCCGCTCGCTCGCCTTGAATGAACGCCGAGGGGAAGGCGGGCGAGCGAGCGAGCGGGGCAGCGGCTGCCGAAGAAGCGAAGCGAAGTGCGAGGGGGCGTGGGGAGGGGAGGTCGCCGCCGCCGCCGCCGCCAGCGGGGCTGCCCTTTCACCTCGCCCACCTTTCGCCCGGGAGGAAGAGGAGGAAGAAAAGCTGGGCGGCCGTCACAAGAGCTGCCTTCCCGGGTGGGGAGACGAAACTGACGGGGGTCTCGCGGCTTATCCCGGCTCTGAAGGCGCGAATCTCCGGGTTCCCCCAAAGCCCCCCCCCCCCGCCGCCGCGGCACCCCGGCCGTGAGGAGCAGGTGAGAGGCCGCCGGGGCTCGGCGAAGGAGTCGGGGACGGGAGGCGAGGACGCCGGTAAGCGGAGGTCTTGGCGCGCCTTGGGACCTCTCTCGGGCTGGGAGAAGGGTCGCTGGGCTGGCTCGCCCCGAGGCGGTTGCCTCCCACCGCCCCGCTGGGACTGGGGGTGACTGGAGGGAGGGAGGGCGGGAGGGAAGGAAGGAGGTCCTGGCCAGGCGGGCCCCCTCCGCGCCCTCGCATGGAATCTGCCCCGGCTGCCCTTTGGGGTAGCGGGGGAAGGCCGGCGGAGGGCTGCCCAGGCTGAGACGGCGCGGTTGCCTTTTTATTGCTTGAAAACTACTTTTGAGTTGCGCGCCAAAGAGCCGGGCGGCGACGGGTCGGGGCCCAGGACGGCGGCCGCTTCTCGGGAGGAAGGAAGGAAAGAAGGAAGGAAGGAGAAGCCCCCCGTCCCGTCTTCGCAAAGGGATCCCCGGCTCAAGAAGATCGCGGCTCCCTTTCACCTTCTCTGGCCGAATTGGCGGTGGGGTGGGGGGGGGGAGGGATGGGCTGAAGTCTCCCGCCGTTCCCCCGACGACGCGTTCAGCTTTCGAGGTCGGCAACCCACGATGACCCGGGGCTGCCCGGGGAGGATGGGAAGCGAGGTCCGATCCAGCGGCGGGATTGGGGGAGAGGCAGCGCGGGGGGATGGACTAGATGACCTCCCAGGTCCCCTCTGTTCATCTGAAATCGGAAGGCTCGGGTCTCCGAAGCGACCGAAAGGCAGGTTTCTGCCGGCTGCGAGCGATGGGCGTTGCAGTCCAGCGTCTTGAAGGGGCACGCGGGATTGGGGGTGGGGGTGGGGGGAAAGGAGAGGCAGCCCGCTGCCCACCCCTTGCGGCGGCTCCCACTCAGGCTAAGGGGGTGCGCGTGGCCAGCGGCTGGCCGAGAGGAGAAGAGCAGCTGCTGCAACTTGTCAGGATCCGAGGCGAAGGCTTGGCTCCCTCCCTGCCTTCCCCTTCAGAAGGGCGGCAGCTGCCGGCGGCTCTTTGCCCTTCTTTGCCCACCCGGCTGCCAGCCAGCTGCCACGGAAAAACTGGGTTGCCTGCTGGTTGAGCGGGGAAGGGGCTCGCCTGCGCTTCGGCTGAGCGGCTCTGCCAGGGAGAAGGGTGGGCAGAGATTGAACCGGGTGTGTGTGTGTTTGCGGAACCTGCTCTCCTCTACGCAGGCTGTGGGCTTAGCTGCCCGTGGTGCTCACCCTCGCCGAGCTTGGTTGTTTTCTGGGAGACAGGCGTCTGTCGGGATTCCCAGTCATGCAGGTCGTGTTTGTCCCGAAGGTGCTTTTTTCAGGAGGCAACAGGACTTTCTTGCTGTTTTCTTTTTCCTTGAAGACGTCTCCCTTCTCATCCAAGAAGCTTCTTCAGCTCTGACAGGCCAGTGGGGAATGGAAGGATTGATATTCCTGGCAAGACAGCTGGTCCTTTGCATCCTTTTATTTAGAGCAGGGGTGCCCAAACGTGGACACTTTAAGGCTTGTGGACTTCAACTCCCAGAATTCCCCAGCCAGCCATGCTGGCTGGGGAATTCTGGGAGTTGAAGTCCACAAGCCTTAAAGTATCCACGTTTGGACACCCTTCATTTAGAGGGTCTTTGAAGCCCTTGGCGGTTAATCGGTGTCTTCAGGGTTACCTGAGTAGCGCTCCTGCTTCCTGTAGTCTGCAATTTTCTAGCGGATGCTTCATTGCCCATTTAGCACTGATGATGGTGCTTAGTTTGGGTAATAGTGAAATGTCTGCAAGACACGGCCAAGCTCGGAGGACAGGGGGGTTGGACTAGATGACCCAACTCTGTTATCCTATTCTCGTGATGGTGAACCTAGGGCAAGCGTGCCAGAGAGATCTCTGTGGCGTTCCTTTCGTGAACTTCTGTTTCCCTGCATACGATGAAGCAGAAGCTCACGAAAGAAAAAGATCTTACCTCTTGCCGCGCTGCCAGTTGTTGGGATGCCCGGCCTCCCGCCGGCCTGCTGGTCTTCGGGTCTCTGCTGCACATGTGTGCATGTCTGTGCATGTGCATGTTGACGCATGTCCACCCATGTCCACGCACATGACCTTTCAGTTTGGGCATGCAGTCTGCATGCGCAGTTTGGGCACTTGGTGTCTAAAAGGTTCACCATCACTGTTCTTCTATTCTATTATTTTGTCTAGTGCTTATTATGACAAGTAAGCCTTTAAAAACCCCTCATTTCAACCCGGAGTCCTACAAATATTCTCATTGATTGGAATTCACACTCCCTTTCTGGGACTTCTTTTAAGCTCCCTGGGATGTTCATTAAAAGCACGGAATAAATCTTTAGTCCAACTCGTGTAGAAATGCTCATTCTCCATGACCCAAAATGTGCCTTCTCTGAACCCAGGGGATTTACTTCTTTCCTTTCATAGCTGGGCGGGAGATGGGCTAGTTTTAGGACTTCACCAGATACACTTGGGCGGCCAAATGAGGAGAGACCCACCAGATATCATCCAACTACCTTTTTTTCCCTTCCTGGTGTTTCCTGCAAGCTCAGGCTCTGCTTTTTTCCAGGGGGAATCCAACCCAGGGCTGATCTATTGGTTGCCACAGGAATTGACTGACCAGCTTGTCATCTAGTTTAAGCTTCTGGGCTGAAAGAGCAGAACTGGCCCAAACAGCTTTCATGCCTAAGGCGGCACTAGAACTCACAGTCTCCTGGTTTTTAGCCTGATGGCTCAACCACTAGACCAGGGTTGTCAAACTCGATTTTATTGAGGGCCACATCAGTGTTGGGTTTGACCTCAGGGTGGCTGTGGCCAGCTCAATATCACTTGTGTCAGGAGGTGGCCCGAGCACTCTGCCAGTGGAAAAGGGCTCCCAAGCTCTGTTTCCGGCTGGGACGGCCTCCTGCAGCGCTCTGCCCGTGAAAACAGAGCTCCAGAGGGCCGCGCACAGCCCTCCCAGGCTCTGTTTTTGCTGGCAGAGGCACCATGGGCCGGTCCATTGTTGTTTCCAGGACAGCCCCGGGGCCGGTACCTTGAGTTTGACACCCCTGCACTAGCCCAAACTGGCTTTCTGCCTTTCTGGTACAATACAGATAGAAAGTTGCAGGGTGCGTGTTTAGCATATGGGGGAGGGGGGCAGAAACTACGGATTCCATTGTCTGTGAAACAGAGGTGCTCCCTTCCTGCTGGGCCTCCCAGGAAGTTGTGCAATGACGTTGAAACACCCCTCCACTCAAGATGGGGGGGGGGGCTTTGCATTTATGTGTTTATTTCTGTGCCGCAGATAAATCAGCCCAGATCACAGTATATGCAGCAAGCTGCCGATGAAGCAAGTTTGGCTTATTGAAACTGGCCCTGTTATTACTACCTACTTAATGCAATGGTATGTGAGAATGACCTTGGGAAACAGGGCAAGGAGACGCAACCAAGGAAATAGTCAGATAAAAGGCAGCTGCAGTAGGAATGTAGGTGGGACAAGAGGCTCAGAGGAGACCCTCCTAGTTTTGGGGCTATAAAGAAGGAGGAGAGAGGGAGGGAGGGAGGGAGGGAGGGAGGGAGGATGAAGGGAGGGAGAGAAGTGCTTCAGTCTTGCAAAATTATGTTAATGTAACCTTACAATCTAGGGATGCAGTGGCTCAGTGAGTAAGACGCTGAGCTTGTTGATCAGAAAGGTCGGCAGTTCGGCGGTTCGAATCCCTAGTGCTGCATAATGGAGTGAGCTCCCGTTACTTGTCCCAGCTTCTGCCAACCTATCAGTTCGAAAGCACGTAAAAATGCTAATAGAAAAATAGGAACCACCTTTGGTGGGAAGGTAACAGTGTTCTGTGCGCCTTCGGCGTTTAGTCATGCCGGCCACATGACCACAGAGACGTCTTCGGACAGCTCTTTGGTTTTGAAACGGAGATGAGCACCCCCCCCCCCCTAGAGTCAGGAACAATTAGCATATATGTGCAAGGGGAACCTTTATTTTTAACCTTACATTAAAGTAGAATTAGCTTATCCGCTCATGTTTCCTGTCTGGCCTACCTCCTAAGGTGGACCTTTAATGAGTACATAAGGTACGAGTGGTGGTATAGTAGATTGTGCAAACACTCTAAGCCAGGTAGCCAATCCTACAAATTATATATATTGTATTTTTCGGAGTATAAGATGCACCTTTTCCCCTCAAAAAAGAGGGTGAAAATCTGGGTGCATCTTACACACTGAATACAACATTTTTGGCCTCCTGAAACCCCGCCCCCTTTGCAAAAATGGCCATGGATAGCCTTTAGGAGGCTTATAGAGTGCTCCCGGTGGCTGGGAAGGGCAAAAATGAGCCATTTTTTGTTCGTTTTTGCCTCCCCAGTAGCTATGCATGCCCGTTTTTTTGGGGGGGACGAAAAACGGCCTGTTTTGGGGAGATCTGCAGAGTGCAAAACCTTTTTTTTTTTTTAATTGCCTCTTCAAAATCTTGGTGCATCTTATACTCTGAAAAATACGGTATTTATTTGTATCCGGCCTTTACAAATAACTCAAGATGGCAAATGTATTTAACACACCATCCTTCTCCTCCTGTTTTCCCTACAACAACAACCACCACCACCCTGGAAGATGAATTGGGTCTGAGAAAGAAAGGTCCCCCAACCGGCTTTCGTGGCTAAGAAGAAGGACGAAACTCAACAGTCTCCCACTTTCTAGCCGGGTATTTGAAGTACTAACTAGACCAGGGGTCTGCAAAGTCGGCTCTTTTAAGACTGGTGGACTTCAACTCCCAGAGTTCCCCAGCCAGCATAGCTGGCTGGGGAATTCTGGAAGTTGAAGTCCACCAGTCTTAAAAGAGCCGACTTTGCAGACCCCTGAACTAGACCAAACTGGCTCTGCTTAAAAATACAAACTGTAATTTCCCAGTGGTGATGATAATGATCCTGGTTGCTCCTCTATGGACTTTTGGTTTTATTTTTTAAATCTATTTATGAATCGGATTTGCATGCCATCCGACTTGCAACGATTTTGGTTGTGGCTGCCCTGGGGGAAAGAAGAGAGTTGCAGGGATTGAGAGGATTCTTCGCAGTGACTCTGGGCACTCGGAATATGGTTGCTTCAGCAATGATCGCTGAGTGCCTGCAGTTGTATCAGTGGGGATGGAAAGACTCATCTTGGTGCAATTGTGGTGCGGATATGCACATTATTAATCGCATTGTGCAAAATTTCCCACGAGGTGCAGTCTCTGGTTCCCTAAAACAGGGGTGTTAAACTCAAGGCCCACAAGCCGAATGGTGCTTAGATCTGGCCCTCGGGGCCTACCTGGAAACAGTGAAAGACTGGCCCGGGGTGCCTCTGCCAGCAAAACTGGAGCTCGCGAGGGCCACCTGCAGCCCTCCCAAGCTCCATTTTCTCTGGTAAAGGGTTGCAGGAGGCTGTCACAGCCTAAAACAGATCTCTGGAGCCCGTTTTCACTGGCAGAGAGCTCGGGCCACCATAGGCGCCCCCGATATGAGTGACGCCGAGCTGGCCATGCCCACCTTGGCTCCCCGAGGTCAAACACAACCCTGAATGAAATCAAGTTTGACAACTTGCCCCGCCCTAGAAGATGTGCACAAAGGAATGCCAAAGGCGATCACCTGGACATCCAGCTATGAAGCCCCATAGATGTTTTGCATATACCGTATTTTTCGGAGTATAAGATGCAACTTTTTCCCTCAAAAAAGAGGCTGAAAACCTGGGTGCGTCTTATACACTGAATACAGCATTTTTTTGCCTCCTGAAACCACGCTCCCTTCACCAAAATGGTCATGCAGAGCCTGTAAGAGGCTTTCAGAGAACTCCTGGGGTCTGGGAAGGGCAGAAATGAGCAAAAAACAGCCAGTTTTTGCTCAATTTGCCCCCCCCCAGCCCGCAAGAGCACTCTATAAGCTTCCTAATGCCCTTTTTTTTCCTCCAAAAAACAGGTCGTTTTTTTTTGCTCGGTTTTGCCTCCCTCCCATTCCCCTAGGAACACTCTATAAGCCTCCTAAGGGCTATTCATGCCCCCCTTTAAAAAAAAATCAGTCCATTTTTGCAAAAAATGGGCCGTTTTGGGAGGTTTGCGGAGTGCAAAAACTTTTTTTTTAATTTGCCTCTTCAAAACCTTGGTGCGTCTTATACTCTGAAAAAAACGGTAATTACGTGGATTGTTTGCTTCTATTTGTCATGTTCTCATCACGCGCTAATTAATATCTGCCGAACTTTAGAAACTTTTGAATGCATGTTTTCCTTTTCGATTCCCTGTAGACCTGTGTTCTTCGTATGGGGTTCTCACTACATGAATTTATGCTGCAGCCCCAAGTGGCCCATTTTGTACAGGTAGTCCTTAACGTACGACCACAACTGAGCCCCAAATTTCTGCTGTTAAGTCAAGACATGTGTTAAGAGAGTTTCGCCCCACTTTATGACATTTCTTGCCATAGGTGTTGAGTGAATCACTGCAATAAAGATAGTAACCTGGTTTTTAAGTGAATCGGGGTTTCCCCATGGACTTTGCTTGTCGGAAGGTCACAAAGGGGAATCACGTGACCCCAGGGCACAGCAAACCGTCGTAAATACGAAGTATCCAAATTCTGATCACATGACCATGGGCATGCTGCAAAGGTTGCAACTGTGAAAAATTGTCATAAGTAACTTTCTTCAGTGTTGTAACTTTTTTTTTTTGTAAAACAATTTTTATTGGTTTTTACAAATTATAAAAGGGAAAAGGGGTATATAGGGTATACAATATACATTTTAGAGCTTCCATGTCAGGGGTGGTGGTTGCATTCAGGTCCTTGCTCAGAATATTGTTAAGTAAAAAGTGGTGAGAGATACATATATATTACATTTTAAAATTCATACATTCAATCTTTGTTTTGTATTAACATCCGTTTCAGGAATTACAGTAATTGTTACAACAACAATACAACAACAACAGTGTTGTTGTAACTTTGAATGGTTGGTAAATGAATCGTTGTAAGTAGAGGACTACCTGTGTATATAATTGTTGGGATATGAGGTCTGCAAGTGCTATTTCAAGTAGCCTTTTGTAATATATTTGGGTTGGATTTAGTCAAAGGTCAAAGGTCTGTCAGTTTGGGTGTTATTATGCTGTGGCCAACCATATACATGATCTAAAAAAAAGGGATCATATGTCTCTCGGGACACAGGAAAGGTCAAAAATATGATCCAGTTGCCGAGCAACGGAATTTTGATCACATGATCAAGGTTGTAATTGTGAAAACCGGCCATAAGTCAGATTTTTCAGTGCCCTTGTAACTTTGAACGGTCACTAAACAAACTGTTGTAAGTTGAGGACTGCCTGTAGTTCCTGAAAAGATCAGAAATTGTTGTTAAAACCGCTGAGACTGGGTCATTCACAGAAGTTGGTAATTTTTTAAATCAGGTGTCCTAATAGAATAACAGAGTTGGAAGGGACCTTGTAAGTCTTCTAGTCCAACCCCCTGTTCAGGCAGAAAATCCTATACCACTTCAGACAAATTATTATCCAATATCTTCTTGAAGACTTCCAGTGTTGGAGCATTCACAACTTCTGGAGGGAAGTTGTTCCACTGATTAGTTGTCATAGCTGTGAGGAAATTTCTCCTCAGTTCTAAGTTGCTTCTTTCCTTGATTAGTTTCCACCCATTGCTTCTTGTCCTGCCCTCAGGTGCTTTGGAGAATAGTTTGACTCCCTCTTCTTTGTGGCAGCCCCTGAGATATTGGAACACTGCTATCATGTCTCTCCTAGTCCTTCTTTTCACTAAACTGGGCATACCCAGTTCCTGCAACCGTTCTTCATATGCTTCAGCCTCCAGTCCCCTAATCATCTAGTTCAACACCCTGCTCAGGCAGGAAACCCTACACCACCAGTTCAGCACCAGTGACATTTAAAATTCACCTTCCCAAACTATAACACTTCAGTTGTGACTTGAGGTCAGATTAGTGAAGCTTCCAGTCACAGAACAAGGTGAGTTACAACACTGTCCAGATGTGCTTCTCCCTTGAATGGAGAAGCACAAGAGAGAAAATTACAGCTCAAGACCTCATGCAAAATAATAATAATAGGGAAACATAAATCTGACATCAATCTATTGATGTGATGTCTGGAAAATACTTCAAAGGTCCAAACACTCAGTTGTGCCTGACCTGATTCTTTAACAAAGAGTCCCAGAGGGACAAACGGCAGCAAACTTGCTGAAACAATTTGTTATCAACCGGCTTGATTCTTTTATCAGAAAGGAACTGCGCTCCCATTAAAAGTGCCAGATTAGCATAGCAAAGTATTAAAGATTGTTATCACCAGTTACGGGGATGTTCTTATCTTGTCCATGATTTCGTTTTCCGGTCTCTGGATAACTTATATCTTTTATATTTGATGCACTTTTGACCTCGTGTTTATAGCATTGTCCCCAAGTCCATAGAAACAGTCATTAAGTTTGCCCCATTTTAAAGATTAACAAATAACAATCCACTTTTACCAGAAGGTCAAAACTTGGGCTGTGTTCTCCCCAAACACAGGAGAAGACAGAGAATAACAAGCTTAAGTTAGAACAGGGGTAGCCAACCTTTTTATACCTACCACCCACTTTTGTATCTCTGTTAGTAGTAAAATTTTCTAGCTGCCCACCGGTTTCACAGTAATGGGGATTTATAAAGTAGAGAAGTCAATTAAATTTAAAAAAGGAAAGTGCTTCAGTATCGGACAAAACCCCTACTGCCCACCATGAAAGCTGGAACGCCCACTAGTGGGCGGTAGGGACCAGGTTGATTACCACTGAGTTAGAGTCTGAATGAATGCTTAGAAAAACTTCATACGTAGTGTTGGAAGAAATGTCCATCTGGGTTCATTTCCAAGTGGGGAAAAACACACTGGATTCATGGAAGTTGCTTCCAAAAAAGGTTTTAATGGTGGACAGCATCCCATGGTTTGAAGTCCTGGGTGAAAAAGCACATGAGAGGGAGGGGGAGGGAGAGAAAGAGAGAGACCCTCTATTGGGCTTTGAATTTGAGCTTGCATTCTGATTGGTTATCAGACTCACATGAGGCCATGCGGGGGCAACGCTGTAGGCTGTCCTGAGTCCCAAGCTTGGTTGAGCCTTGCTGAGTGATGATGTAATGTAAGGGTTTCGGGATTCCTATTATAGCTCTGCCTGAAGGAGGTAGATCTTTGTTATGTAGCCCGGGCCTTAATGGCCCATTGACAGAGGGGTCGCTTCACTTGCACGCAACTCATTGGGGCTGAAGAGCAACTTCTAAAGCACAGCTGATCGTCGCAGGCAGATCCAGTTAGTAAGCAGGTGAAGCATGGAAGAAGAAAGACAAGGCAGCAACTGTTCCGGGTTGCCATTTGGGGCTCAACCCCTTGTGTTTTCAGCCTCCAAATGCTCCATCTGAGACCCATTCAAGCTGCGGTGATTGCCAAAGCATATAGCCGCAGATCTCCACCTGAAAATGCAACGCACAGAGTCCCAAAACTGGATGTGCCGAGGCCTAAACCGCAATGTGCAGAATCCAAAAACACGATGCACAGAGGCGACGATTGGTGGCAATGATTCTTTGGCGATGCCAGCAGCCTTGAATGTGCCTCATACGGAACGTTTGGAGGCTGAAAACGCAAGGTGCGGAGCCCCAAAATGCAAGCCATTGTTTGTGGCAATCTCTGCAGCCAGGAAGAGGATGCGCAGAGGCCGAAGGGTGGGGGCCAGCAGGTGGGTGGAGTTACACTCGGAGTCTAAGACGCACCCAAAATTTCAGCCTCTTTTAGGGGCGGGGGGAAGTGTGTCTTATACGCTGAAAAATACGGTAGCTTTCTTTGTGGGGGGGGGGGGAGGGTCTGCCATAACTTTGAATGGTTGCTTAGTAACCGGTCAAAAGTCAAGGACTGCCTAGTATGTCTCTGTGGTATATTCCGCAGAGGTAAGTGAACACAACCTGCTTCATGCTGTCTTCTAACCTCCCAGGGTTGCTTGTTTGTAGCTTAATCTCTTGTGCAAACCCTGCCAATTGTGATTTTTAAATAACCACAATAAAGTAAATCATAGCTTAACATGGAGCATGAACCTCCTCTGTCTGTCTGACCGAGTGAGTTCAGAAGAATAGGAAGGGCAGGGCGATTTTTCGATCTGACCTACTAAAAATGTTTGCATTGGGTACATTATGAATGAGCATCATGGATGAAGTCATTTTCCCTGTTTGTCTTTCTATATTTCATCTTCACAGCCATCTCTGAAGTGATACATATCCCCTCCCTGTATTTTGGTGTAAAAAGGGATGAAGTAGAAAAGGCTAGCAGAAGTTAATGGGGAAATGACACAAGGTTTCATGAATATGGAAAGCTTCCAAGCCTCTTTTGTAGTGTTTCTCAACCTTGGGAACTTTAAGGCATGTGGACTTCAGCTCCCAGAATACCCTGGACCAGAATGCTGATGGGGGAATTCTGGGAGCTGAAGTCCACACATCTTAAACCTTCCAGGACAGAGAAATATTGCTCTATTGCAAGGCAAGACACCCACTCATCCCTTTCAATTATCACTTCTTAGCAACCAGTATTTAAGGCTCGCTGCTTATGGTTCCAGCCATTCCTATTTGTATACATTAATTCTTCATGATCCAGCACAGTCCTTTTTAAAACCATCCATACTAGTTGCTGTCACTACAACTGCAAGAAGTGACTTTGAACAGTTTAACTATTTAATAAAATACAGACTGAATTCAGGACTAGCTTGTAGTTTTCCATAATTCGTATTCTGGTATAGTTTCTTCTGTTGTGTATATAAAAGCAAATGGATTCATTAAGCAACTCTTTATTCATTTAACCAGTGACTAACCCCATTGGCATGGACGTAACTAATGTGTTCAGCGGGGATTTACACTCAGGTAACGCCATCAAGGATTATGGTATTAGTGCCATCTTAAACCAGAGACATCTAATTTACAATTCATCTTTTTTAAACAACGTATATTATACTGCTGCGTGCTTCTTTAGAGTCAAGACAAATTAATTTGCATGTGGCCCAAGGGTGGGTTCTGGCAGTCACTACTGCCGGTTCACTTGTGGGCGTTTTGTGCGCACGCTAGATGTATGCTGCATGCGCATGTGCAGAGCAATAGAAATTGCTCTGCGCATGCTCAGAAGCAAAACCAAGATGGCGGCGTCTAAGGCACCACCGGGAGAACTGGTTCAGGGGCATGGCAGGCCTGGATCGCTGCCGGTTCCAGCAACTACACCGGTTTGGCCGAACTGATAGGAACCCACCACTGATGTGGTCATAGTTTGCTTTCCTTCCTCACAATTTCAATAGAAGTAGAGGAGTAGAGTAGAGTAGAGTAGAGTAGCATAGGAATAGGAATAGGAATAGGGTAGAGTAGAATAGAATAGCATAGGAATAGGAATAGGAATAGAAGTAGAGTAGAGTAGAGTAGAGTAGCATAGGAATAGAGTAGAGTAGAATAGCATAGGAATAGGAACAGAAGTAGAGTAGAGTAGAATAGCATAGGAATAGGAATAGAAGTAGAGGAGTAGAGTAGAGTAGAGTAGAGTAGCATAGGAATAGGAATAGGGTAGAGTAGAATAGCATAGGAATAGGAATAGAAGTAGAGTAGAGTAGAGTAGAGTAAGTAGCATAGGAATAGGAATAGGAATAGGGTGGAATAGAGTAGAATAGCATAGGAATAGGAATAAGAGTAGAGTAGAGTAGAGTAGAATAGCATAGGAATAGGAATAGGGTAGAGTAGAGTAGCATAGGAATAGAAGTAGAGTAGTAGAGTAGAGTAGAGTAGCATAGGAATAGGAATAGGGTAGAGTAGAGTAGAATAGCATAGGAATAGGAATAGGAGTAGAGTAGAGTAGAGTAGCATAGGAATAGGAATAGGGTAGAGTAGAGTAGAATAGCATAGGAATAGGAATAGAAGTAGAGTAGAGTAGAGTAGCATAGGAATAGGAATAGGGTAGAGTAGAGTAGAATAGCATAGGAATAGGAATAGCAATAGAAGTAGAGTAGAGTAGAGTAGCATAGGAATAGGAATAGGAATAGGGTAGAGTAGAGTAGCATAGGAATAGGAATGGAAGTAGAGTAGAGTAGAGTAGAGTAGAAGAGAAGAGAAGAGAATAGTGTGATGGGACATACAAGGAATTTGTTCCTAGTGCATAAACTCTCACATATATATGTACACACATATAACCATAAAGTGATTTGAAGATCCGAGACTTTAAGAACTAGGAAAGAATGAAGGAATGCAGCATTTTTCTATTTGATTTGAAATACCCAGTCGTTGCAAGGATGACATTTGTAGGCTATTCATTTGTGTGATCAGTTAAACTGGGGTTGTAATTATTGCTTGTTATATTGATGTTCTGAAATGTTGCTTTTATTCAGAGCAGGATTCCAAGTGCATTTGGAATTCTTTCTCTGTTTATAAATATTGAAGGAAATAAATACCTTTAAACTAGTTACCACTTATTCTAGGATAAGAGCTAGAAAAGTTAAAAGTGGGAGACTTTTCCCCCCCTCCTTTCTAATTGCGCATTTGACTTGACTCATTCCCCTGTGTTTAAGAGTGTGAGTGAGTGAGTGAGTGTGTGTTTGTGCGTGTTTCTTCCAAACAAGTGCAGCTTCACACAGGTTTATATTTGGAGTTATGCAGTTATTTATACCAGACATTTCTGTAACACAATGGCAAATACACGCCACGTGAAGAGATATCATAAATTCCGAAGTAGGGTTAAGAGGTCACGATTGGGAATTATGATAACAGCAACCAGACTGGATAACAGCAACTTTCATAACTCTCTGACCATTTTGGCTGTTACTTTTCCCGTCGTGACTGAACGTGGCTCAGAGGTCTTTGGCGTAAGCCAGAGTCCAACTGTGGTCCTGTGTTTTTGTCTGATTAATGAATGGCTAGTTTATGTGCAACAGTTATTAGTTTTTCAAGAACATGAGGTTGGCTACAGATTTAATTAGAGGGACACGGTGGCTCAGTGGCTAAGGTGCTGAGCTTGTCGATCAGAAAGGTCGGTAGTTTGGTGGTTCGAATCCCTAATGCTGCATAATGGAATGAGCTCCCGTTACTTGTCCAAGCTTCTGCCAATCTAGCAGTTCGAAAGCATGTAAAAATGCAAGTAGAAAAATATGAACCACTTTGGTGGTAAGGTAACAGCGTTCCGTGTGTCTTTGGCATTGAGTCATGCCGGCCACATGACTACGGAGACGTCTTCGGACAGCACTGGCTCTTCGGCTTTGAAACGGAGATGAGCACCGCCCCCTAGAGTTGGGAACGACGAGCACATATGTGCGAGGGGAACCATTACCTTTTACTTGGTGCTCTCTGAGCTTGGGGAAACCTTAGTGGTGGAAGCAACGTCCATCTGGGTTCAGTTCCAAGAGGGAAGAAAGACACTGGACATATGGAGACTGCTTGGAAAGATGGTTTAATGGTGGAGAGGGCCACAATGGTTTGAGGTCCTGGGCCAAAAAGAGCACATGGGTGAGAGAGGGAGAGAGATTTATACCCTCTGTTGGGCTTTGAACTTGCTTCCTGTTCCTGTTGCAAGAAATGTATTCCGATTGGTTGTCATGCTCCCATTGGGCCATGCAGGGGTAACTTTGTAGGTTGTCTTGAGTCCCAGGTTTGGTTGAATCTTGCTGGGTGATGGTAATGAAGGGTCTTTGGGCAATTCCTATTATGGCTTAATGGCTTTGTCCTGGTTTGGATCTTGAGTGAGGGCTGAAGGTCTTTTGTCTTGTAGATAAGGTGGCCCAGTCTTTCTGGGGCTATTAGCAAAGGCTGCTTTCCAAGAGCCTGTTTCTCCTTTTCTCATCCAGGGAGATATAAGATTCTGCCTTTTTAATATTTCCTAGAATATTTCATTCTTCTGGGAAAGGGGTGGGTGCTAACTTCCTGCAAAATTGCAAAATGTTTCTGATTTGAAGCATCTGAGCTGTTCTGTGCTGCCTTGATTGTAGGCTGGTGGGCCTGCAGAGGAGTTCTTTGAAAAACAAGGATGCTGGGAAAATCTTAGCTTCAGGCACAGAGACTGGAACTGAAATTGGTACCAGGGTTTTGCGTTTTAGTTTGGAAATCTACCTGATTGTGAGTGTAGTCTAACAGGTTGTGTGAACAGGCTCAGTTAGTGACGCCAATATTCAGAACTTACCTCATTTGGTCTACTGAAGCCAAAAGGTTTTCTATCTCGTTTTTAAAAAAAGTTTGGGATTTTTGTGAAGCTGTGTTACATTCCAAATACACAGTCTGCACAGGGAGTTGAATAGAATAGAGTAGAATAGAATTCTTTATTGGCCAAGTGCGATTGGACACACAAGGAATCTGTCTTTGGTGCATAAGCTCTCAGTGTACATAAAGAAAAATAAATTAGAATACATTCATCAAGAATCATAAGATAGGTTTCTAATAAGCAATCAAATTATACTAGGAAACAAATAAAACAATATAAAATTTAAACATGCAAGCAACATGGTTATAGTCATAAGTAAGAAGAAATAGATACTAGGAAGGATGAGAAAAATAATACATTCTTAATAGGTAATATGACAGTGTTGAAATACATTAATGGTCCTGAGCACCTGTATACTGCATGAGTCAAAAAGAGGGCTGTGAAAATATCTAGAGACCCCTCACATCTTGGACATAAATTGTTTCAACTTCTACCCTCAAAACGACGCTATAGGGCCATGATGCCGAACCTATGGCACTGCGCTTCTCCCTCTTTTGGCATGGGAGCCAAAAAAGGTTAGCCATCACTGCTATAGGGCACTGCACACCAGAACAACTAGACACAAGGACAGTCCGTCCGTTCCCCTCCCCCCCAAAATGTCATCACTCTGCTAAACAACTAATTCCCACAACAGTCAAACTATTTAGTAAGGCTGTATTAGTAATGCCCCTAGTGGGGGTATTATTAGTGATGCCTTTGAATGACCATTCTTAAAGTTACCATTTGAAAAAAGTGACTCACAACCAGTCCTTGCCCTTATGACTGTTCCAGCATTCCCTGCAGTTACATGATCAAAATATTGGGTGCTACCATGTCCTTAATGCAATACAATAGCAGAGTTGGAAGGGACCTTGTAGTCCAACCCCCTGCGTGGGCAGGAACCTTATACCATTTCAGACAAATGGCTATCTAACATCTTTTTAAAGACTCCCAGGGTTGGGGCATTCACAACTTCTGGAGGCAAGCTGTTCCAGAGGTTAATTGTTCTAACTGTCAGGAAATTTCTCCTTAGTTCTAAGTTGCTTCTCTCCTTGATTAGTTTCCACCCATTGCTTCTTGTCCTGCCCCCAGGTGCGTTGGAGAATAGTTTGGCTCCCTCTTCTTTGTGGCAACCCCTGAGATATTGGAACACTGCTATCATGTCTCCCCTAGTCCTTCTCTTCATCAAACTAGACATACCCAGCTCCTGCAACTGTTCTTCATATGTTTTAGTCTCCAGTCCCCTAATCATCTTGGTTGCTCTTCTCTGCACTCTTTCCAGAGTCTAGTAATACATTCTTAATAGGTAATATGACAGTGTTGAAATACATTAATGGTCCTGAGCACCTGTATACTGCATGAGTCAAAAAGAGGGCTGTGAAAATATCTAGAGACCCCTCACATCTTGGACATAAATTGTTTCAACTTCTACCCTCAAAACGACGCTATAGGGCCATGATGGCGAACCTATGGCACTGCGCTTCTCCCTCTTTTGGCATGGGAGCCAAAAAAGGTTAGCCATCACTGCTATAGGGCACTGCACACCAGAACAACTAGACACAAGGACAGTAACTAGACACAAGGACAGTCCGTCCGTTCCCCTCCCCCCCAAAATGTCATCACTCTGCTAAACAACTAATTCAGTCAAACTATTTAGTAAGGCTGTATTAGTAATGCCCCTAGTGGGGGTATTATTAGTGATGCCTTTGAATGACCATTCTTAAAGTTACCACTTGAAAAAAGTGACTCACAACCAGTCCTTGCCCTTATGACTGTTTCAGCATTCCCTGCAGTCACATGATCAAAATATTGGGTGCTACCATGTCCTTAATACAACACAATAGCAGAGTTGGAAGGGACCTTGTAGGTCTTCTAGTCCAACCCCCTACGTGGGCAGGAACCTTATACCATTTCAGACAAATGGCTAACATCTTCTTAAAGACTTCCAGGGTTGGGGCATTCACAACTTCTGGAGGCAAGCTGTTCCAGAGGTTAATTGTTCTAACTGTCAGGAAATTTCTCCTTAGTTCTAAGTTGTTTCTCTCCTTGATTAGTTTCCACCCATTGCTTCTTGTCCTGCCCCCAGGCGCCTTGGAGAATAGTTTGACTCCCTCTTCTTTGTGGCGCCCTCTGAGATATCGGAACACTGCTATCATGTCTCCTCTGGTCCTTCTCTTCATCAAACTAGACATACCCAGTTCCTGCAACTGTTCTTCATATGTTTTAGCCTCCAGTCCCCTAATCATCTTGGTTGCTCTTCTCTGCACTCTTTCCAGAGTCTCCACGTCTTTTCTACATCGTGGCGACCAAAACTGTATGCAGTATTCCAAGTGTGGCCTTACCAAGGCACTACAGTGGCATTAACACTTCACGTGATCTAGATTCTATCCCTCTGTTTATGCAGCGTAGAACTGTGTTGGCTTTTTTGGCAGCTGCTTCACACTGCTGGCTCATATCTAAATTATTGTCCACTAGGGCTCCAAGATCCCTCTCACAGTTGCTACTATTGAGCAAGGTACCACCTATACTGTTCCTGTGCATTTTGTTTTTCTTGCCTGAATGTAGAACCTTACTTTTTTCACCTTCTCTTTCTTAACTTCTCTTCAACAGACTGTATATACCTAGGTCTTTTAACCATTCCTTGTAGGACTTGGTTTCCACATCTTTCCCAAGTTCTTCATTCATATTCTGCTAATAGATCGCTAATGGATCTCTTGTTCCTGTTGATCATGCTGGTGACAATTTAAGTTTAAACCATGATAAAGTTAAACTTTCCAGGTCTGAAATTTCCTCTGGCTTTAAAGGTGGAGTTAATTTTAAAATTGCTACCAGGACTATCAACTCCACTTGGAGAAATGGAGGAGGCTGGTAAAATGTGATCAGACAGAATTTTTTAAAAAAAGGGATGATGTCTATACTTCTTTCTGTAGACGGCTAATAAAATCAGATAGCATGAAACATCTGGCAGCTTTTTCAAGGGAGAAATATAGTTCAATGTATTATTAAATACACCCACTTTTTCAAGGCTTGATATAAAAGGCCGTAAGCCTAAGAAGAATGGGAAAAGAATGAGTTGACAGCACACCACCAAAAACACCTTACTATCTAAAGCCAAAATAAGGACTCCTGAGCTTGAAATGCATTAATTTAAATCCATGGAAAGAAGAGGTTATATTAAGGCTCTGAAAGGCCATTATCTGGTTCGGAGCCTATTGTAAAGCACGGTTGGTAAATCTGGGTATGTCACATTTACTGAATTCACACATTTTATTACACCAGTGTTTTTCAAATTTGACAACTTTAAGATATGCAGCCTTCAATTGGCTGGGGAATTCTGGGTGTTGAAGTCCACATACCGTATTTATTCGACTATAACGCGCACCCGTGTATAACGCGCACCCCCTAATTTTCCATTAAAAATCGGTATAAAATTTTTATACCGATTTTTATAAAGCATGACGGCCGGGCTCCGCAGCTGAGGGGCGATGGAGCGATGCCGTTCCAACCTAACCGCGTCCCTTTCTGCCTCCGCTTCTCCCCCGCGTCCCTTTCTGCCTCCGCTTCTCCCCCGCGTCCCTTTCTGTCTCCGCTTCTCCCCAGCGTCCCTTTCTGCCTTCCGCTTCTCCCCCGCGTCCCTTTCTGTCTCCGCTTCTCCCCAGCGTCCCTTTCTGCCTTCCGCTTCTCCCCCGCGTCCCTTTCTGTCTCCGCTTCTCCCCCGCGTCCCTTTCTGCCTTCCGCTTCTCCCCAGCGTCCCTTTCTGTCTCCGCTTCTCCCCCGCGTCCCTTTCTGTCTCCGCTTCTCCCCCGCGTCCCTTTCTGTCTCCGCTTCTCCCCAGCGTCCCTTTCTGCCTCCGCTTCTCTCCCCCCCCGCCGCTGCCGCCGCCGCCCAGAAACCTCAACCCTTGTTTATAACGCGCACCCAAACTTTGAGTTCTTTTTTTGGGTACAAAATTTTGCGCGTTATACTCGAATAAATACGGTACCTTAAAGTTGTCAAGTTTTAAAAAGAGTGCTTTGAAAACCAGAGCACAATTCACAAACAGCAAAATCAAAGGTGATGAGATTGCAAAAAAAAATGGCAAATGTGTTTACAAAAATTCCCACATGCATCATTTTTGTATGGTTTGACCAATCAACTGAGTAAAACTGAATTAATTAGGCCTCCAGAGATTGAATGGCACAACTTGCCACAGCTAATCACTGTGGCCAACTTGCTATGGCCAACTCACCATGGCCATTTTGGTGCAGGACAACTGGTCACGACCAAGTCACCATGGGACAACTCATTGCAGAACAATTTAACAATTCTGTTTAAATATTTAAAATAAATTTAAACATCTTTTAATTTTTGCCATTCGCATTTCATTCTGTCCCTCCTTTTGCATCCTTTTTTAAAATTATTGTCATTTATTCCACTATTTCTTTAATATTAGGGTTACTAATACTACTTGAACCTTTGCCCTACAGCAAGTTGGCCATGGCGAATTGTCCCCTCAGAGATGTCTGTAATTTCTTGAATTTTAAGTTGCTCCTTAAAAATAAAATATTCCTGCCCATGTGAGAAGAATGCAAAGTTACGAGTTCATTTCTATCATGCATTATTCAGAGATATTTGTTTAGCGCAACTAAAGAAAAGTTTAGCTCTTAATATCTGCCTAAGACCCTTAGCTTTTATTTCATACTGAGACATAATCTATTTTTGTGGCTAGAAAAAGTAGCAACATTGAGGGGGGAGAAAGTTTGTCTTGTCCGATTGACTTTATTCTCTGAACCGATGACAACTCTTTGAGTCTGTGGATTCTGTAATTCAGAAAGTTGATTAGGCTACACCAGAGTGTACTTGAGGGCCTCTGAAGGCCGAAGTATGAGTATTTGTGTGGATGTCTCCTTGTTTAAAATGCTGACTTAGTTCAAGCTACCCTGCACTTGAAATGTTTTGTATGTATTTTATCATTCCTGTGCGCCGCCCTGGGTCCGTTTGGAGAAGGGCGGGATATAAATTTAATAAAATAAAAAATAAAATGAAATAATCTTTAATCTATTGCTTGCTTTGCTGAAATTATTTGCGTATATTAAAAATTAAAATAAATTCTGGAAAGTCTTTTTTTTTTAAAGATAGTAATCCTCACATCTGTATCTTGAAGCGGAAAAACATATTCATAAATTTATGCCTGGGTCTTAATATGCAAATACTAAGCAGACACACGCTTTGGAAACTGCTAACTTGAAAGTTTGGATATTTCTAGCCCAATTTATGGGATGATTTTTTCCCCCTAGGACTGTTGCTCTAGGAGATGATCTTCCTGGGATGGAATGTGGATGAATAAGACAAGCCGTCTTAGTCAGGATAAATAACTCTGAATTAAAGGTGAATTTTTCCAGCCCCCTTTTGGTTCCACAGTGAATCTGTTGCATCTCCCAGTAATCCAGCTATCTTCTCTGAAGGCTTTGTATCATGTCTTATTCTTTCTGGGAAACTTCACATAAAGGAGATAATGTCTGTTTTTTATTTGATCATGGTCAGAACCTCCATTGATTATTTTTTTTGTTATATTTGGCTTCTTCGTGGGTGGTTATAAATAATAATAATAAATAAAATTGAGATTTATTAACCGCACCCTCTCCCCACAGGGACCCGGGGCGGTGCACAGGCATAGTTAAAAACAGTATACAATAATACAAACATACTTAAAATAGAATTAAATAGAATTACCCGTGCTAAAAATATAAAATTAAGAACCCATTAAAATATTTGTAGTTAAAAGACAGAGAGAACTATTCAAGGCCGGCCAGTCGAAAGAGATAGGTCTTCAATTTTACACGGAAGGAGCGGAGGTCGGTGGTCGTTCTAATATCAGGGGGAAGGTCGTTCCAGAGGGCCGGGCCCGCCACAGAGAGCGCCCTTCCCCTGGGCGTCGCCCGCTGACAAAGTCTAGTGGACGGCACCCGGAGAAGCCCCTCTCTGTGGGAGCGAATCGGTCGTGAGGATGTGTGGGGCAGGATCCGATCTCGCAGATAGCTAGGTCCCCAGCCATGGAGCGCTTTGAAGATGATAACTAACACCTTGAAGCGCACCCGGAAGATGACAGGTAGCCAGTGCAGCTCGCGCAAGAGCGGTGTTACGTGGGCAAACCTAGAGGTGCCCATAATTACTCGCGCGGCTGCATTCTGAACTAACTGAAGCCTCCGGGTGCACCTCAAGGGGAGCCCCATGTAGAGAGAGTTACAATAGTCCAGTCGGGATGTCACGAGGGCATGAGTGACTGTGCGAAGGGCGTCCCGATCCAATAGGGGGCGCAATTGGCGAACCAGGCGAACCTGGTAAAACGCCCTCCTGGCCACGGCTGTCACTTGCTCTTCCATAGACAGCCGGGTATCCAGGAGGACACCCAAATTGCGCGCCCCATCCACAGGGGCAAGATGTTCGCCCCCTATGGCCAGCGTTGGAGAAAGCTGGTTGAATCGGGCAGCCGGAAACCACAGCCACTCGGTCTTGGTCGGGTTGAGCCTAAGTCCGTTACTTCCCATCCAGATCCGCACGGCTTCCAGGCACTGGCACATCACCGCTACGGCATCGTTGGGTTGAAACGTGCTTCCTCCTCCTCCTACCTTTTTGCCCTGTAACCTAACTTTATAACCTGACATTTATTTAAAATAAATAACATTATTTAAAATGTCCTCTTTAAATGTCCCATTTAAATGACCCATTTAAAGAGCCTCGGTGGCGCAGTGGTTAGAGTGCAGCACTGCAGGCTACGTCTGCTGCCTGCCGCCTGCCTGCAGTTTGGCAGTTCGAATCCCACCAGGCTCAAGGTTGACTCAGTCTTCCATCCTTCCAAGGTGGGTAAAATGAAGAACCAGATTGTTGGGGGCAATACAGAGGTGGGTTCCTACTGGTTCAGACCGGTTCAGCCGAGTAGGTAGTAACCGGTTCTATTGTTGGCAGCGCCATTGTTACTGTGCCCTTTGCACAGTCACTCAAGCACTCGTGACATCCCGATTGGACTACTGTAATGCTCTCTATATGGGACTCCCCTTGAGGTGCCCGAAGACTGCAGCTTGTCCAGAATGCAGCCGCGTGGGCAGTTATGGGAACCTCCAGGTTCTCCCATGTAACACCACTCCTGCGCGAGCTGCATTGGCTGCCTGTCGTCTTTCGGGTGCGCTTCAAGGTGTTGGTTATCATCTTCAAAGCGCTCCATGGCACGGGACCTAGCTATCTGCAGGATCGCATCCTGCCCCATACATCCCTGCGGCCGATTCGCTCCCACAGAGAGGGACTTCTCCGGGTGCCGTCCACTAGGCTATGCCAGCGGGTGACGCCCAGGGGAAGGGCCTTCTCTGTGGCGGGCCCGACCCTCTGGAACGACCTTTCCCCCGAAATCAGAACAACCACGGACCCCCGCTCCTTCCGTCAAAAACTAAAACCTCATTTCTTCTGCCTGGCCGGCTTGGGGTAATCGAACTGTTTTATTAGGGTTTTTTAGGGGTTTAGTTTTAGTTGGTTTGGGATTTTAGCGCAGGGTTTTAGTTTAATTCATTTTAAGATTGTATTATGGTTGTGGTTTTATACATGTATTTTTAATTTCCCTGTGTACCGCCTCGAGTCCCTTCGGGGAGAGAGAGCGGTTTATAAATTAAAATAATAATAATAATAATAATAATAATAATAATAATAATAATAATAATAATAATAATTAGTATTATTAGTATTATTATTATTATTTGCTTCTGCTCATGCGCAGAACAATCTCCATTGCAGAAATTCTTATGTTCTGCACATGTGCAAACCTTCTTAGGTGTAAATGTGCATGCTGAACTGGCAGTAATGCTGGTAGCCACCCACCCCTGGGGCAATAGGGTGACTCTGTAAACCACTTAGAGAGGGCTGTAAAGCTCTGTGAAGTGGTATATAAGTGCTACGGCTACTGCTAAAAGATTTCCTGCCTTTAAGTGGGCTAACCGTAGAAAGTCTAAATTCTTGTCGTTCTGATCCTATGAACGCAACAGGTAGTTCTTGACCTGCAACATAAATTTAGGTTGCTGAGAAATGGGTTAAGTGGGTTTCCCCCTCTTTTGTGGCTTTTCTTGCCACATTTGTTAAGTGAATCACAACAATTGTTAAATTAGTACAATTGTTGTTAAGTGAATCTGGCTTCCCTATTGATTTTGCTTGTCAGATGGTCACAAAAGGTAATCACATGACTCCCGGGACACTGCAACCGTCGTAAATATGAACCCATTGTCAAATGCCTCCAAATGTAAATCACATGCATGACCATGCAGAGGCTGCAGTGGTCGTAAGTGTGAAAAATGGTCCTAGGTCACTTTTTCAGTGCTGTTGTAACTTTGAACAGTCACTAAATGAACAGTTGTAGGCAGTGGTGGGTGTCAAATTTTTGTTTCTGTGGGTGTGGCTTTGTGGGTGTGGCATGGCTTAGTGGGAGTGGCTTGGTGGGCATGGCAGGGGAAGGATACTGTAAAATCTCCATTCCCTCCCCACTCCAGGAAGGTTACTGCAAAATCCTTCCCAATCAGCTGGGACTCGGTTGGCAGAGAATAAATGAGGGCGGGGCCAGTAAGAGGTGGTATTTATTGGTTCTCTGAACTACGCAAACTTTCTGCTACCGGTTCTCCAGAACTGATCAGAACCTGCTGATAACCACCTCTGGTTGTAAGTCATCTGTATTCATTTGAATGCAAATTCAAATAAAACTCCCTGGGATTTTGGGGGGAGGAAGTGAGGAAACTAGAGACTGTCAATTCAGACCTGCAAGGTTCACACGAATCCTCCAGATGTGTTGGATTTAATAAAGGTGTGGAGCTTCAATCCTGTGGATGTGGCAACTAGCCTGACTTTTTTGACCTACGGCCTCTCCAGTGGGCCTCCCGCGCTCTCCTTTGCATGGACATTTGGACCAACTTCAGAAGGATTGTTTTTACTGTCTACTTCAAAGGTGTAATATTACCCGTGAACAATTATTTTAAATGTTGGTAGGCTAACTTTTAGCTTCCTCAGCATGAAGGCTGGTGGGATGCTCAAGTCCACAGCAGGACAAAATAACCACTTCAGCACTTTAGGAACCTGTCCAAAATAATTAATAACTTCAAATTGGTGAATAAGTCATGTTGACATTATGCTGGAGAGAACGGTGTGGAGCTAGAATCTTGCTGACTAATCATGTCACATGGATTGTTAGGGCAGAAGTAGAGCGGCATTTTTGGAAAGTAATTTTGTTTGGAACCTGAGAGGATCCTTGAGGAATGGCCCACAGGCTACTTGGCTTCCTGGTTGAACCTGACAGTTTTTGTTTCACCTGCCTTCCGAAGGAAGGAAGGAAGTTCTAGAAGTTTCTTATTTCACTCCACGTTGTTTTAAAAGTAAAGATTCCCCTTGCACATATGTGCTAGTCCTTCTTGACTCTAGGGGGCAGTGCTCATCTCCGTTTCCAAGCCAAAGAGCCAGCGCTGTCTGAAGATGTCTGTGGTTATATGGCCAGAATGACTAAATGCCGAAGATGCACGGAATGCTGCCACTTTCCCACGAAAGTGGTTCCTATTTTTCTACTTGCATTTTGCATGTTTTCGAACGGCTAGGTTGGCAGAATCTGGGACAAGTAATGGGAGCTCATTCAGTTATGTGGCGCTAGGGATTCGAACCACCAAACTGCTGATCTTTCTGATCAACAAGCTCAGCGTCTTAGCTACTGAGCCACCATGTCCCTCCATATTATTTTAGGATTCTTTTAATTCAGGGTTGAGATGCTTTCGTTACTTACGCCTTGATGGATTCTTATTTTCCATCACCTGCCTGTTCCTCCCTTCCTATTTGTACAAGCAAAGGAAATGTGTAAGCTTGCCCTTAAAGTGTGAGATTTTGCATAAACACCATTGAAGGTACAGTATGACACATAGCATGCACTAGTCTTGCTGGGGTTTTTTTTATAAAGTTCTTAAAGATTTGGTTATTCTATAGCTGGGATCTGCCCAGGATAAAAAGTTCATGTATGAAGCTTTTCCACTATTACATATAAACAGGAGCTAAAGTTTAATTATTTTGATGTTTTATCTATTAACGTACTTATTAAAGTTGTATAAGCCGGTGAAGGTAAAAAAAGTGATTAATTAACCTTTTGACGCTTTAAGGTAACCATATAGTCCTCAAAGATATTCATTGAGCTACACCTTTTACTCTTAACAGAATAACAGAGATGGATGACACTTTGGAGGTCTTCTAGTTCAGGCAGGAAATCCTATACCATTTCAAACAAATGGTTGTCCAATCTCTCCTTAAAAACCTCCAATATTGGAGCAACTCCTGGAGGCAAGTCATTCCACAGATTAATTGTTCCAACTGTCAGAAAATTTCTCCTTAGTTTTAGGTTGCTTCTCCCGTTGATTAGTTTCCATCCATTGCTTCTTCTTCTGCCTTCTGATGCTTTGGAGAATAGGTTGATCCCCACCTTCCTTGTGGATATTTAAAATATCCAGCTATTTGAAATACTCCTATTAATGCTAGTATCCCTAGTCTTTTCCTTCTGTTTAATTCAGGCTCTTGAGGAGGCATCAACTACCTTGTGAGATCTGTAGAATTCTGAATGAATCTGGATTGAAAGGAAACTGACACCTTTACCAACTTAAAAATGTAGTATTTTGCCCAAAAAAAATGTTGATGGAGGTTGACATTGGACTAATGCAGTGATAGTCAACCTGGTCCCTACCGCCCACTAGTGGGCGTTCCAGCTTTCATGGTGGGTGGTAGGGGTTTTGTCTGATACTGAAGCACTTTTCTTTTTTAAATTTATTTGACTTCCCCACTTTATAAATCACTATTAATGTGGAACTGGTGGGCGGTTAGAAAATTTTACTACTAACAGAAATACAAAAGTGGGCAGTAGGTAGAAAAAGGTTGACTACCCCTGGACTAATGAGTTGACATACAGTAGTTCAGTTCAGATTCCATTTCAATGTGTCTTCCTGATGAAGGCTTTGTTTCCATTTATCTGCATGGTTGCAATTTCCATTTTGAATCTCCTTGCAAAAGTTGCTGCCCTGTGCTGTGTAGCCCGTGGTGCCTCTGCTCATGAAAACAGAGCTCGGGAGGGCCGTGTGCAGCCCTCCCAAGCTCTGTTTTCAGCCATGACAGCCTCCTGCCACCTTCTGCCAGCAAAAACAGAGCTGGGGGGGGGGAACGTACAACTCTCCCGAGTTGTTACTGGCAGAGAGCAGCAGGAGGCCGTCACAGCCGAAAACAGCTTGGGAACCCGTTTTCAGGTTTGGCAGAGTCACCACCGACACCCCTGACATGAGTGACATCAAGCTGGCCATGCCCACCCTGGACCCCGAGGTCAAACACAACCCTGATGCGGCCCTCAACGAAATCGAGTTTGGCACCCCTGCTATAGAGCACGGGTGTCAAACTCACTGTGGTCGCCCAGTTTGACACCCAACACGGGTGTCAAACTCGCGGCATCACGCTGCCTTCATGTGACGCATCTGGCCTGCGGGCCCCCAGTTTGACACCCCTTCTATAGAGCTTCCATCCACGAGAACAGAAATACATTTCATTGACTTGGGAGTGAGTTTACTTGAATTTAGTGGAACATCTGAGTAAATATACATAGCCCTGCACCACATATTTTCTACAGTCTGAACTTCTTGTGGTTTGATAATGGCAGCGATGACATCACGCTGAAATTAATTTTCTGAGGTGATTTTTTTTCTCCTCCTGGAAGCAATCCTTTTTTTTCCATTCTGTAAACTTCCTCTGCCTGTGTGTATTTGAATTATATACAAAGAAATCATTCTTATGTCATTTTTTAAAACACAAGTACTGTAGCTGTTCCCGGCCACGCGTTGCTGTTAAGTCTGGTTAAATGGCCAACCAATCTGTGTGTAGATCTACACCTGCACACACAAACACGTACACACAACCACCGTATAACCCCCAACCTACCTACCTACTGTATTTCTCCCTCTCCCTCTCTTTCCCTCTACCTACCTACCTACCTACCTACCTACCTACCTACCTACCTACCTACCTACCTTCTACCTACCTACCTACCTACCTACCTACCTACTGCATTACTCCCTCCCTCTCTCTATCCCTATAGCTGCCTACCTACCTACCTACTGTATTTCTCCTTGAATCTTATGGGCAGAATATTTTATGTCATAAAGGATGACATAATACCTGTGGCCCACTGCTCTCTCTATATCCATCTACCTACCTTTTTTTACAATTTTTCACATTTCCATTGCATGTACCTGGCACAGGTGTGACATCTACATAATCTATATATATCATTGGTGCCGTATTTGAAAGGAATGTTGTGTGAAAATTTGGAAGCGATTGGTGCAGTACTTTCGGAGATTAGCGGTTTTGAATAAACTCTTGTTACATTTTTATTTATATAGATAAAAATAAAAGCAAGCACATCCCTGTCCGGGGCTCCTTTTTGATCAACACTAAAACTCTGGCATAGATATCTCTGGAGTGGTTTTCATTTAAAATACGTTCATTTACCTCCCTCCTTCCATGCTTTGATTTCTGAAGGATCCTTATCCATCCAAAGTCTAAACGTTTTAATAATGAAAGAGTTTGCATGGGCTACTTGGCAGGCACTCCTGCTTTGCGAAGTAGATTCTTGATTTCTGGAGGAAGGGGAAAGACTTGGCACGGAGTGAAAGGCATGGATTTATATAAATTATTAAAATAAATATCAGGTGATGGAAGAAGAGGCAGGAGGGATAGGACCGGTGAGTCACATCTTCCTTTTCAACATTTTATTAATATTTAAGCTTCCCCTTTTTTGCCTTATGTCTTCTTCTGAAGTTTGTGACAGGCTTCTCAAAATGATCTGAGGAAATGTTATACAGGAAATTATGTTGATACATAATTTGTACTGGAAATAAAAAGGGGATCACTAAATTTTTAATAAGAATTTAAATGAATTTTATAAGACACTACTTATAGAAAGTACTACCCTTTAAGGAAAAATACAGATAAGAATACAGGTAGGTCTCAACTTCCGATCACAACTGAATCCAAAATTTCTGTTGCTAACAAAGCGGTTGTTAAATCAGTTTTGCCTCACTTTATCACTTTTTTTTGCCACAGTTGTTATGCGAATCACTGCAGTTGTTAAGTGAATCATGTAGTCATTTAGAAAATCTGTTTTTCCCATTGACTTTGCTTGACATGTTGCCAGCCACCTGCATTTTGATCACATAACCATGGGGATGCTACAACAGTTGTAAGTGTGAACAATAGTCGTAAGTCACGTTTTCAGTGCCATTGTAACTGTGAACGGTCACTAAACAAATGGTTGTAAATCAAGGACTAATTGAGGAAAGAGCAATAGCTCTATGGCAGAGCATTTGTGTTGCATGAAGAAAGCTGGGACTGTTATGTATCAGCTTCTTCTATCTATAAAGTATTCAAGTTATGGACAAGGAGTGTTTTTGGCATCATTCACTGGTCACTGTTCCCACAACCTCTTTGCACTTTATTGGAAAGGAGATACACCCACTTGCTAGGCAGGGCGATTTTGTTTTCCCTGAACTACTAATGAATAATTTGGCTGGGTTCACATAGTGCACTTCAGTCATGATTTATTTAATTGCAATGTATTGAACGAACTGTAATTGGTGGGATTTATGCAACATCGATCAGTTGAGTATGTGCCAAAAACTGACTTTCAGTAGATTTTTCTCCTTGGTCATCTGTCATCAACTCGATCCTTCAGGTCATCCAACACTGAACCCATTCCCACTTGCAATGGACTCTGTTCACCTTGCTGCTAGCTGTTGTCTTCTTACTTTTCACTCTCTCCAGTATTACAGTCTTCTCCAGAAAACTGAGTCTTCACATAATGTGTCTGAAGTAGGATAATTTGAGTCTGGTCATTTTTGTGCCTCTATTGAGAATAGAATAAAATAACAGAGTTGGAAGGGACCTTGGAGGTCTTCTAGTCCAACCCCCTGCTCAGGCAGGAAACCCTACACAACTTTTGTCAAATGGCTAACCAACATCTTATTAAAGACTTCCAGTGTTGGGGCATTCGCAACTTCTGGAGGCAAGCTTTTCCACTGGTTGATTGTTCTAACTGTCAGGAAATTTCTCCTTAGTTCTAAGTTGCTTCTCTCCTTGATTAGATTCCACCCATTGCTTCTTGTTCTGCCCTCAGGTGCTTTGGAGAATAGTTTGACTCCCTCTTCTTTGCCCCTGAGATATTGGAAATCTGCTACCGTGTCTCCCTTAGTCCTTCTTTTCATGAAACTAGTTCCTGTAACTCTACTTCATATGTTTTAGCCTCCAGTCCCCTAATCAACTTTGTTGCTCTTCTCTGCACTCTTTCTAAAGTCTCTAGAGAACATTGGGTTGATTTGTTCCACAATCTATTTGATTTATTTTCTTCATGGTCCATGGACCTCTCTGAAGTCTTCTCCAATATCAAGTTATATGGAACATGCTGAGCCATAAACAATGATTTGCACAGCCTGGAAGCTGAATTCACACAATCTGACCAAGCTTCATTAATACGATTTCAGGCAGTGGTGGGTTGCCACATTTTTTACTACTGGTTCTGCTAGCTCAGAAGTGTCTGGTTGGGTGGGTGGAGCCTCCTGCCGCCGCTACTACCGCTACTACCAGTTCGGCTGATCCAGGCCGATGCAGGCCAAACTGGAAGCAACCCATTTCTGATTTCAGGCCATACAGCTTGTCTAGTTTTGGACTGAATGGTGTCTAAATCCATGCTAAGTCATATTTAGTCAAGGTTCGAAAGTTTTATGAACCAAAGGTGTAGTTTAAATTCTGGTTAAAGTACTATTCCTTAACCCACATCAAACCGGACAGTGTGGGCGAACATTTTCGGCACTAAGTGCCAAAACCGGAGCGTACACGCAAGTGCTGGAAACTGGAAGAACAGCCGCCCAGGCTTAAACCAGCTTCCGTGTTTTTCAGGTATGTAGTAGATGCTTAAAAAAAAACAACCAGTCTGCTTTAGTGACTTGTGGGGGGGGGGGGGTTTCCTTGCATGAGGCCCAAAGTATTTCTTCCAAATTATTTTTGGACTAGGCACTGTCTCCTTTTGCAATCACCTTGGCATTTGGAGCTGGCAGACTGGGTAAAAAAAAAATGATGCCCAGCGATTGTGTGTGTAAAGAGCCTTTAGCGATCCATCAAATTAATGAGGCTTTTAAATTCACTCACCATTGTCTGTTTCTTAAATGTTCCTTTACTTCTCCATTGACATGCCTGCCTACCTCAAATAAATCTCCGTCTTATTGGAAGAGGTGGGTTTTCCTTTCCATGGAAGGCTCGATATTCATTTTCATTACCATCGAGGCCGCCTTGGTGATTATAATCATTAAATCATTTCTGCCTCCCAAGTCTTTCTGTGTTAAAGCCTAGTGTTTTATATCCAGAGGTCTTTTCTGTTATTTAGGAGATTAGGTATCTTGGAACTCTGTAAGTAAGAAAGGAAAAACAAAAGCTCTTTGCCTAAATAACCAAATGTAGAATTTGGATCATATCGCTTATTAAGCTATAATGAGATTTGTTTAGTTTTGTTTTAGCATTGTATGTGAATGCAGACATGTGGAAGTGGTTCATGGCTTGAAAAGTTGAATTAAGAAATAAGATATTTAAATGAGACTAAAAGTGAGACCATACCTTACCATAAAATAATTCTAAACAGATAGATACATTATTACTGTGACAATAAAACACCTAGGTACAGTAGTTTTTTTTGCACTTTGGAGCAAAGATATCCTGGCAGTCCCCGACCTACGACCGCAATTGCGATCACAATTTCCATTGCTAAGCAAGACAGTTGTTAAGTGAGTTGCACTTGATTTTATGATCTTTTTTTTTTTGGCCATGGTTGTTGAGTGACTCACTGCAGTTAAGTGAATTATGTGATTGTTAAGCAAATCCAATTTCCCCCCATCGATTTTGCTTTTATAAGGCTGGCTAGGAAGAGCAGCAATGGTGATCACACGACCCCGGGATGCTGCAGTATTGCACATGCATGCCGGTTATCAAGTAACTGGCATATATGTGCAATATTGCATATACAATACAATAGCAGAGTTGGAAGGGACCTTGGAGGTCATCTAGTCCAACTCCCTGCCTAGGCAGGAAGCCCTATACCATTTCAGACAAATGGCTATCCAACATCTTCTTGAAGACTTGCAGTGTTGTACTGGCATCCTGGGAGACGACACGAGGCTGGCTCCAGGGCATTGTCAACGCATCTTTGAGTGAGGGGTCCGTACCTGCCGTCTTGAAAGAGGCGGTAGTGAGGCCCCTCCTCAAGAAGCCGTCCCTGGACCCAGCTTTATTAGAGAACTATCGTCCGGTCTCCAACCTTCACTTTTTGGTGAAGGTTGTTGAGAGTGTGGTAGCCCAACAGTTTCCGCGACACCTGGAGGAACTTGATTATCTAGACCCGCGCCAGTCCGGCTTCCAACCCGGTCACAGTACCGAGACGGCATTGGTCGCGTTGGTTGATGATCTCTGGAGGGCGCGGGATAGAGGTTATTCCTCTATCCTAGTCCAGTTAGACCTCTCGGCGGCTTTTGATACCATCGACCATGGTATCCTATTGCACCGACTGGGGGGGTTGGGGCTGGGAGGCACCGTTCTGCAGTGGTTCTCG
The DNA here is from genome assembly GCA_039707465.1 of Rhabdophis nuchalis. Lineage (NCBI taxonomy): Eukaryota > Metazoa > Chordata > Lepidosauria > Squamata > Natricidae > Rhabdophis > Rhabdophis nuchalis. The sequence goes on from CM077644.1 coordinate 228,369,353, forward strand.
TCCTACCTCTCTGGTCGGTCGCAATATGTGTTGACGGGAGGGCAGAGGTCGACCTCGAGACCCCTCTTATGTGGGGTTCCTCAGGGGTCGGTCCTCTCGCCCCTCTTGTTTAACACATATATGAAGCCGCTGGGTGAGATCATCCGTGGTTTTGGGGTGGAGTACCATCTGTACGCTGACGACACCCAGCTGTACATATCCACCCCAGACCACCCCAACGATGCCGTCGAAGTGCTGTCCCGATGTTTGGAAGCCGTACGGATTTGGATGGGTGGTAACAAACTCAGGCTCAACCCTGCCAAGACTGAGTGGCTATGGTTTCCGGCACCCCGGTTCAGCCAGATTACTCCAACTCTGGCCATTGGGGGCGAAACACTGGCCCCCGTGGAGAGGGCGCGCAATTTGGATGTCCTCCTGGATTCCCGGCTGTCCTTGGAGGACCATGTGGCGGCCGTGGCCAGGGGGGCGTTTCATCAGGTACGCCTGATGCGCCAATTGCGCCCCTTACTGGACCGGGCTGCCCTTCGCACAGTCACTCAAGCTCTCGTGACGTCCCGTCTCGACTACTGTAATGCTCTCTACATGGGGCTTCCCTTGAGGTGCACTCGAAAGCTACAGCTAGTCCAAAACGCAGCCGCGCGGGTAATTACGGGAGCCACCAGAAGCTCCCATATAACACCAATCCTGCGCGAGCTGCATTGGCTTCCTGTGGTCTTTCGGGTGCGCTTCAAGGTTTTGACGACCATCTTTAAAGCGCTCCATGGCTCGGGGCCTAGTTATATGCGAGACCGTCTCCTGCCCCATACATCCCTTAGACCGATACGCTCCCACAGAGAGGGCCTTGTCAGGGTGCCGTCGGCCGGACAATGCCGACTGGCGACACCCAGGGGAAGAGCCTTCTCTGTGGCGGGCCCAGCCCTCTGGAATGACCTACCCCCTGATCTACGCACCATCACCGACCTCCGCCTCTTCCGCCAATGTCTAAAGACATATTTGTTCCAACAAGCCAGCCTAGCCTAACCTCCCATGGGGACTTTTAGGAAGTTTTTAAATTGGGTTTTAAATTTGGTTTTAGCACAGGTGGGAATGTTTAATATTTATTTTAAATTATATATTTACTTTTTGTACTTCATATGTTTTTTAAATTTCCTGTGCGCCGCCCTGGGTCCTCCATGGAGAAGGGCGGGATATAAATTCGAATAAAATAAAAAATAAATAAATAAAATAAAATTCACAACTTCTGGAGACAAGCTGTTCCACTGATTAATTGTTCTAACTGTCAGGAAATTTCTCCTCAGTTCTAAGTTGCTTCTCTCTTTGATTAGTTTCCACCCATTGCTTCCTGTTCTGCCCTCAGGTGCCTTGGAGAATAGCTTGACTCCCTCTTCTTTGTGGCAACCCCTGAGATATTGGAACACTGCTATCATGTCCCCCCTAGACCTTCTACTCATTAAACTAGACATACCCAGTTCCTACAACCGTTCCTCATATGTTTTAGTCTCCAGTCCCCTAATCCTCTTTGTTGCTCTTCTCTGCACTCTTTCTAAAGTCTCCACATCTTTTCTACATCGTAGTGACCAAAACTGAATGCAATATTCCAAATGTGGCCTTACCAAGGCATTATACAGTGGTATTAACACTGGTAACAGCACATGCTGGTTACCAAGCCGTTTACCGAGTATATGCCAGCACCCAAACTTGCATCGCATGACTGTGGGGATACTGCAGTGATCCTGAGTGTGAATACCAGTTTGTCCACGTTTTTTTGCAGTGCTGTTGTAACTCTGAATGGTCACCAAAGGAAAGGTTTTAAGGGGAGGACCACCTGCAAAACCTCAGCCTCTAAGGTTGTATATGGAAAATCAGAATCTTGGATACAAGTCTGAAAAGCCTTTCCAACATTGTTATCAAGTTGAGATTTTTAATGTGACAGAAGGGGAAGATAATTAAAATGATGGAGAATGATTTTATTAATTATGTGATGTTCCCTCAGTCCTGACATATGAGGTTCCTATAATCCATACAACTTCTCCCTGTTGTCAGCGGAGCTGGTGGCAGACTCAGACAGTGAGGAGGTTGGGGAGGAACGTGGGCCAGTCCTGGAGCCTGGGAAAGGTTCTGATGAGGGCTCTGCGTCAGACGCAGAGAGGGGGCCAGGGCCGTCTGACAGTCATCAGCTGCCTTCGGAGTCAGACATCAGTGGGGCAGAAGAACAGCAGGAGTTGCTCCCCATGTGTGCATGCGCAGAGCTGCCAGGAGAAGGGAACCGCTAAGGAGCAAGGGTCGACTGGGGAGTAAAGGCACAGGTGGATGGGGAATGGCCCCTCCCAGGAGAAATAAAAGAGGAGTAAAAGGGGAGTGGAGTTTGCAAGAGACAATTAGTTCGCTTAATTGGGAATACAGAGGACCGAAAGGGGAGGGGAGTATGCAGGAGACAATTAGTTCAATTCATTAGGGTGAAGATCTGTTTCTGACTTCTTGCCAAATAACTGCTGCTACAGCGTGGAAGATATCGGCCTGGCAACTCTGCAAGCTTGATAAAGGTCTGTCGTTGTGAAATCTCATGAAAGACTGTTTGCCAGGACTTTGCTGGAAAGGAATTCCCTTTAACCTAAATTCTGGGTCCTCAAACTACGGCCCGTGGGCCACATGCGGGTCGCTGAAGCCATTAATCCGGCCTGCACAGGACCACGAGGCTGCTCCGCCCACATTGCTCCCCCCATCCTTCGGCCAAGTGCTGGACTTATCTTAGCGAGGCCCACGAGCTGGAACTGAAAGGTAAGGCCAACAATTTTGGCCTGCAGAGACATTCTGGAGGTGGGGAGAGATGAAAAATGGGATGCACAGACGCCCCATGAGGCCAAAAATGGGTGGTTTTTGCCTGCAGAACACAACCCATTTTTGACCTGCATATATGTTCTGGAAAGAGAAGAAAGAGAGAGAGAGACAGAAAGAGAGAGGGAGAGACACAGAGAGAGAGACAGAGCGAGAGACTTGTTGATTGTAAGTTCCTTGGGGCTGAGAAGAATTGCTGCAGGTTCAGATTTATTGGATTTATATGCTGCCCTTCTCCCAAAGGACTCAGGGCAGCGTACAATGTAAAAGACATATAGTACAAAAGTTAGAAAAATATTAAATAAGAAATCCAATAAGCAATAAATTAATAGGACATGATACAATAAATTAAAATTGGAATTAAAAATAATACGTTATTTTGTTCAGGCCAGGCCGGCTTGTTGAAAAAGCCAACTTTTTAGGGCGCGCCGGAAGGACGGGAGGTCGGGAATTATGCGAAGCTCTGGGGGTAGCTCATTCCAGAGGGAAGGCGCTCCCACAGAGAAGGCGCTCCCCCTGGGGGTTGCCAGCCGACACTATCTGGCCGACGGCACCCTGAGGAGGCCAACTCTGTGGGATCGTACTGGAGAGTGGGAGGCTACCGGTGGCAGTAGGTGGTCTCGCAAGTACCCTGGGCCTAAGCCAGGGATGTCCAAACTTGGGAACTTTAAGACTTGTGGACTTCAACTCCCAGAATTCCCCAGCCAGCTATGCTGGCTGGGGAATTCTGGGAGTTGAAGTCCACAAGTCTTAAAGTTCCCAAGTTTGGACATCCCTGGCCTAAGGCATGGAGCGCTTTGAAATAATTGAGTTTCAAAATTGAGTTTCCTGAAGTGGACCACTAGACTGCTAAACAACTGAAAAAACAATCTAGAAAAAAGAAAAGACGACCAAAAGAGCAACATGCAAACAAAAGCAAAGAAAACACCCCCAGGAGTGAAACAAACCAATAGCCCATCGTTTAATGGACTATTAAATCGGCCACGGCCACCTAGTCACATGATCTAGCCATGCCCTCCCAGTCACCTGACCACCTAGCCACGCCCACCCAGCCAATCCGGGCCCCAACAGTCTGAGGGACCGTGAATTGGCCCTCTGTTTAAAAAGTTTGACGACCCCTAAATAAAAGAGGTCAGGAGTCTGCTTCATGATCTTGGGAGGCCTAGTTCCGAATACTCCCGGAGACGGAATTTACTTTTTTTACTTTGTATAAAAATGGTTGAAATGGATTTTTAAAAATGTTTTCGGTGGATTGCTATATTTTTCGGAGGATAAGACGCATCAAAGTATAAGATGCACCCAGGTTTTGAAGAGGCAATTTTTTTAAAAAAGTAGGTAGGTAGATAGAGGGAGAGAAAGGGAGAGAAAGAGAGAGAAATACAGTAGATAGGTAGGGAGAGAGAGAGAGAGTAGTTAGGTAGGTAGATAAAGGGATAGGGAGAAGTAAGGTAAGTAGGGAGAGAGTGTGTGTAAATAGATAAGTAGGTAGAGGGATAGAGAGAGAGAAATAGATAGAGAAATACAGTAGATAGGTAGGTAGAGAGAGAGAGGGTAGGTAGGTAGGTTCAGTTTTTCGCAAAAATGGGCCCTTTTTTTCAAATAAAAGGCATGAATAGCCTTGGGGGAGCTTGCAGAGTGCTCCTGGGGGGGTGGGGGGCCCCAAAACGAGGAAAAACAGCCCGTTCTTTTCATGAAAACGGGCCATTTTTTGGTCAAAAAATAGTATGCATAGCCTTATGGAGGCTTATAGAGGGCTGCTGGGGGCTGGGGGGGGGGTGCAAAAGCGCCCTGATTTTTCCCATAGCCTCCAGAAGCACTCTGTAGGCTTCAGCAGGGCTGGGGGAAGGGAAAAATGCCCCTATTTTTGTGAAAAACCGCATATGTTTCACAGAAACAGAGGCGTTTATAATAATAATAATAATAATAATTGCCTTCCCCCAGCCCCGCTGAAGCCTGCAGAGTGTTCCTGGGGGCTGGGGAGGACAAAATCTTTTTGTTTTCTTACTGGGTAGTTTGCAGGCTCTCCCTTAGCTGTGGCGAGGCTGGAGCCCCCACCCTCCAAAAAACATTTACCACCATTTTGGTGGGTATAGCTTGGTGAGGGGGGGTCATGTGACTGAGTGTGTGAGTGACATCAAGCTGGCCACGCTCACTCCGTCACATGCCCCCCCATCTAGCCACGCTCACCGAACCGGTAGTAAAAAATTTTGAAACCCACCCAGTGGTGGGTTTCAAATTTTTTAGAACCTACTCTGTAGGTGTGGCCTATTTTGTGGGCGTGGCTTGGCAGTCATGTGACAGGGTGGGAGTGGCCACCTTTTAAAATGTGGTGAAACTCATTTAACAACGCTCTTGCTTAGCAACCAAAATTTTGGACTCAATTGTGATGATAAATTCTTTCTTTCTTTCTTTCTTTCTTTCTTTCTTTCTTTCTTTCTTTCTTTCTTTCTTTCTTTCTTTCTTTCTTTCTTTCTTTCTTTTCTTCCTTCCTTCGTTTTCTTTCCTTTCCTTCCTGTTGGGTCACTGGCAGCGGCAGGCCAGATTTACTTGCAGGTACGCCGGTGGAACCCCCTCTCACCGGTTCTCTAAAGTTCACCAACCGGCTCTCGCGAGTAGGTGCGAACCTGTAGAAACCCACCACTGAACCCACCCCTGGGTGAAATGCTACTGGTTTGGACCAATTCCCCCGAACTAGTAGTAAAAAGGTTACAGGTTCACCTGAACCGGTAGTAAAACAATGCTACTGGTTCGGGGGAACTGGTATTTCCAACAATCAGCTATGGCATGCTTTCTACCTAATCTAAATTGCATGGCACAGGGGCTCCCCCATCCCGCTCTTTGCTTACCTTTGCAGGTATGCTCAGTAGCAAACTCCACCCACCTGCCCGGACATCATCACGTCTGTTTTTGATGCTCTGCGCATGTGTGGAGGTGGCGCGTGGTCACATTGCTACCGAACTGGTAGCAAAGGTAAATTGATTTCACCCAATTACAAAAGTGGGCTATTTCTAATATTTCAGATTTGTAATGTTTCTAGATTTGGCTGCTGTGATCTTGCTGATTACAGGCAATCCTTGACTTATGACCATTTGCTTAATGACAGTTCAAAGTTACAAAGGCCTCGGGAAGAAGTGATTTATGACCTGTCATTGCGCTTACAACTGTTGCACCATTGTCATTGTTATATGATGGCAGTTTGGGTGCTAGGCAACCAGGTTTGCATTTACAAGTGGTTGCAGTGCCCTGCAGTCATGATGGTGATTTGAGATCGTTTTTTTTATCAGTTTCTAGCAAAAAAAATGCCCACTAGGAAAGCTGGATTCGCTTAACGACTGCTGTAAAAATGGTTGTGAAATTGGGGTCTGCTGACTTATGACCGCAAGGACTTACCAGAGAAATTCCAGTCTCAATTATGGTTGTAAAAGGAAGATTACCTGTATGGTTACAGTCCTAAATAAAATAGCCCAAAGAACAAATTCCCCACTGACATTTTTGAGGCTTATTTTTGGATATAAAGCTTGTATTTCTGTATAAAAAGGCTACTGTATACATTATATTAAGAAGCTCAGTGGTTAAATCTTGGTCCTGCTTTCAGGACTATCAGGTGACCGGCAATTCTATCTTTAAAAGAATTAGAAATCCACGGGTACCCACAAAATTAATTTTCCCTGTCTTGCCCATCATTGTGATCATTAGTTTTAAGGCAGTGTTTGTGTGTGTGTGGCTCAATTGTGGGCTTTTGTGATGTGGATTAAAGGATTAAGCATGTTGATGTTTGCCTGCTGAACAGAACGGCTCTTTGTGTAGGTCAGCTGGTGTTTCTCGTGCCAAAGATATTCTTAAATTAATCTAACATCCTATTAAAAGTTCCTGCAAACAGGCTAACCTCGTTTTATGTAAAGTAGCTGTAAGGGAAGGCACGATGGAGCTAAATGCAAAAGTCTAAACTATTTGTTTTACAGATTTCTAGAAGGTTGGAAAGGATTTTGGAGGTCTTCTAATGCAGACTCCTGCCCTGGGGGGGAAATCCGCATAATATCCTAGACAAATGACTGTTCAATCTTTGCTTGAAACAGCTTCCATGATGGAGCAGATGGTGGGGGGCAGACAGTTAACAAGGCTTCGTAATCTCATGGTCAGGAAAATCCTCCTTATTTCCCATTTGAAGCCATTGATTCTTGCCTATCTATTCTCATATTACAACAGGTAGTCCTCTGTTTACAACCACAATTAGAGGTAACTGGACTTTCTGGTTTTTCTTTGAAGGCGTTTTGCTTCTTGTCCAAGAAGCTGCTTCAGCTCTGACTAGTCCAGGGGTGGGCAAACTTTGCAACTTTAAGTCTGAAGGACTTCAGTCTGGGAAGTCTGGGAGCTGAAGTCCTTCAGACTTAAAGTTGCAAAGTTTGCCCACCCCTGGACTAGACGGTGGGGAATGGAAAGCTGTATATCTGAGGACACAGATAAACCTCCAAGTGGCCTCAATGACTCTCTAAAAGGATGCAAATGACCAGTTCTCTGCAAGGAGTATAAATCCTTCCGTTCCCTACCATCCATTCAGAGCTGAAGAAGCTTCTTCCATGGGAAACAAAACATCTTCAAAGTAAAACAAGGTTGTCCAGTTGCCTCTTGAAAAAGCACCTTTGGGACCTTTGTTAAGTGGGTTTTGCCCCATTTTACGACCTTTCTTGCCACAGTTGTTAAGTGAATCGCTACAATTGTTAACTTAGTAACACGGCTCTTGAGTGAATCTGACTTTCCCCATTGACTTTGCTTGTCAGAAGGTCACCAAAGGTAGATTACGTCGTGACCCCAAGACACTGCAACCGTCATATATATGAGTCAATTGCCAAGCATCTGAATTTTGATCATATGACCATGGCGATGCTGTTACAGCCATAAGTCCCTGTTTTCGGGGCTGTTGTAACTTGGGCTACTAAACAAACTGTTGTAAGTCGAGGACTATATGTATGGAGATTCCAATACTTGAAAGGCTGCTATCACGTCTCCCCTAGCCTTCCCTTTTTTAGCCAAGACATAGTCTCTCCTTCATAAGCTTTAGTATCTTTGTTACTCTCCTCTGCAATCTTTTAATAACAGTGTCAGATGGCCCAATACAATTTACAGTATTACTATAACTTTTTGTGATAATGGATGCAGCGCAACATAGCATGAGCTATTTTTTGGCAGCTGCAACACACTGTTGCCCCATGTTTTATTTGTGGTCTACAAGGATGCCTTGAACGTCCTACCTGTCAATGGCTTCTTCAGCTTTAACTACAATAATACAGGGGCAAACAATCGATCCAGTGGTGGGTTTCAATTTTTTTTAGAACCTACTCTGTAGGTGTGGCCTATTTTGTGGGCGTGGCTTGGCAGTCATGTGACAGGGTGGGAGTGGCCACCTTTTAAAATGTGGTGAAACTCATTTAACAATGCTCTTGCTTAGCAACCAAAATTTTGAACTCAATTGTGATGATAAATTCTTTCTTTCTTTCTTTCTTTCTTTCTTTCTTTCTTTCTTTCTTTCTTTCTTTCTTTCTTTCTTTCTTTCTTTCTTTCTTTCTTTCTTTCTTTCTTTCTTTCTTTCTTTCTTTCTTTCCTTCCTTCCTTCCTTCCTTCCTTCCTTCCTTCCTTCCTTCCTTCTTCCTTTCCTTTCCTTTCCTTTCCTTCCCGTTGGGTCACTGGCAGCGGCGGGCCAGATTTACTTCCAGGTACGCCAGTGGAACCCCCTCTCACCGGATCTCTAAATTTCACCAACCGGCTCTCGTGAGTAGGTGCGAGCCTGCAGAAACCCACCACTGAATCGATCCAAACTCAAGGTAAACTGCTCCAAACTCGATTGCAGATAATATGACTTTAGCAACAGAGTGGTCAACGCCTGGAATGCTCTACCTGACTCCATTGTTACATCCTCAAACCCCTATAATTTTAACCTTAAACTGTCTACCGTGGACCTCAACCCATTCCTAAGAGGTCCGTAAAGGAGGCGTGCATAAGTATACTAGCATGCCTACCATCCCTGTCCTGCGGTCCCCATTTATTTGTATTCATTTCCTTTGTCCATGTTCATGCTTATACCTGCTATCTTGCACATGTTTGACAAACTAATAAATGAATGAATAAATAAATGGAATAAAGAAACCTTTTCACAAGTATTATTGCCAACTAAGTACAGGTAGTTCTTGACTTACAACTACAATTGAGCTCCAAATGCCTGTTGTTACATGAGGCATTTGTTAATAGCAATGCCAATAGCACTTAGATTTACATACTGCTTCATAGTGCTTTACATCCCTCTCTAAGTGGGTTTACAGAGTCAGCCTATTGCCCCCAGCAATCTGGGTCCTCATTTTACCCACCTCGGAAGGATGGAAAGCTGAGTCAACCATGAGCCTGGTGAGATTCGAACTATCAAATTGTAGTCAGCTGGTAGTCAGAAGAAGTAGCCTGCAGTACTGCATTCTAATCACTGTACCATCACAGCTTTTAAGTGAGTTTTGCCCCAATTTACGACGTTTTTGCCACAGTGAATCGCTGCAGTCGATAAGTTAGTAACACAGTTGTTAAGTGAATCTGGCTTCCCTATTGATTTTGCTCGTCAGAAGATTGCAAAAGGTGATCACATGACCTTGGGACACCTCCATGGTCATAAGTATGGACCCGTTGCCAAGCATCTGGATTTTGATCCCAATTAGGCAGATTTTGGTTTGCCTAATCTAGACCAGGGATACCCAATCCCTGGGCGGTGGACCAGGACCTCCGTGACCTGTTAGGAACTGGCCCTTGCAGTTGGAGGTGAGCAGCCGGTGAGTAAGCAAAAAGTTCATCTGCGCATGTGCGCGATCTGCGTTGCATGTGAAAGCATCCACTACCCGAAAATGTTTCCACCAAGACAATTTTGTGGAAGACAATGCAATGCAATGCAATGCAATGCAATGCAATGCAATGCAATGCAATGCAATGCAATGCAATGCAATGCAATGCAATGCAATGCAATGCAATGCAATGCAATGCAATGCAATGCAATGCAATGCAATGCAATGCAATACAATAGCAGAGTTGGAAGGGACCTTGGAGGTCTTCTAGTCCAGGGGTCCCCAACCTTTGCAACTTTAAGTCTGAAGGACTTCAGCTCCCAGAATTCTCCAGCCAGCTTTGCTGGCTGGAGAATTCTGGGAGCTGAAGGACTTCAGACTTAAAGTTGCAAAGGTTGGGGACCCCTGTTCTAGTCCAACCCCCTGCCTAGGCAGGAGGCCCTATACCATTTCAGACAAATGGCTATACAACATCTTCTTAAAGACTTGCAGTGTTGGAGCATTCACAACTTCTGGAGGCAAGCTGTTCCACTGATTAATTGTTCTAACTGTCAGAAAATTTCTCCTCAGTTCTAAGTTGCTTTTCTCCTTGATTAGTTTCCACCCACTGCTTCTTGTTCTGCCCTCAGGTGCTTTGGAGAATAGTTTGACTCCCTCTTCTTTGTGGCAACCCCTGAGATATTGGAAGACTGCTATCATGTCTCCCCTAGTCCTTCCTTTCATTAAACTAGACATACCCAGTTCCTGCAACCGTTCTACATAAGGTTTAGCCACCAGTCCCCTAATCATCTTTGTTGCTCTTCTCTGCACTCTTTCTAGAGTCTCAACATTGTTTCTACATCGTGGCAACGAAAACTGAATGCAGTATTCCAAGTGTGGCCTTACCAAGGGCTTATAAAGTGGTATTAACACTTCACGTGATCCTGATTCTATCCCTCTGTGTATGTAGCCTAGAACTGTGTTGGCTTCTTTGGCAGCTGCTGCACATTGCTGGCTCCTATTTAAATGGTTGTTGGGGACTGTTGGGGCCTGTCGGCCACCGGCTCCTTCAGCAGCCGAATCAGAGGAGAGGCGTTGGAGTCAGGGTCAGCATCAAGGCAAGAGCTCCGAGGGGGAGGAAGGAATGGAGTTGGCAGAGAGAGAGAGACAGAGGCAGAACTTGGGCCTGTTCGTCAGCCCTCAGACTCAGGTCTGGGGGTGGCTGATGAGAGAGTGGAAGAACAGCTGGGTCCAGTGCCTGATGCGTGGATGCGCAGAAGGCAGAGGAGAGGAGAGCAGTGGAAATCCGTGGGCTGATCCTTGGGAAGAAAGAGCCATCGCTGCTAGCGAAGCCCCACCCTAGCTCTGGGGATAGAAGGCAGGGGACGAAGATGATTGATGTGGCAGACAACTATTCATCTTCCGGCCTGACGGACTTGTTAGCCTGCATTAAGAGAGAAACTTTTTCCTGGGGCTGGTGGCGCTCCTAATAAAGAAATCTTTGCCTTAACTTCAGAGGGTTTGTCGTACTTGGGAAGCTGGGTCAGAAAAAAGGCAAACAGGTCCTTGGTTCCGAAAAGATTGGGGACGGCAGATCTAGATCAAAGGTTCCCAAACTTGGCAACTTTAAGACTTGTGGACTTCAACTCCCAGAACCTCTGATCTCTGTTAGAATACCAGGAATTCTCTGTTAACTTTCAACTGCATTTTATGCTTGGGGTGGGTTTTCCTAATTTTCTAGCGATTCTGACATTTTTCTCCATACAGGATTTTCTCTGGGAATCAAAACGATAAAAGTGGGAAAAATGGGAAGATTAGAAATAGAAAATGCCTGAACTTCTTAGACATTCATGAAAATGGTAACATTCATGGAATTGTGTAGTAGTGCCTATACTGTCACAATCCACAAATGGTTTGGTAAAAGCCTCAGCTTAAAAGGCTCCCTGATCTCTTTCAAAGTCTGTATTTTGAATAAGATTGAATTATTATTATTATTATTTTTCTCATCCTTCCTATTACCTATTTCAGGGGTGGGTTCCTGCTGGCATTGCTACAGGTTTGGCTGGCAAAAAATGGTCATGTGATTGGGGGGGACGGGGACGGCAGCCATTGGAATTAGGTTGTATTCTTTTAGGGGAGGTCCATTGTAATTTTAAATGGCCACTAGGCAACCAGGGAGGTGGCCAGGCAGAGATGAGTTCGGCCCGGTTCGGCCAAGTAGTAGTAGCTCGGTTGCCCAAGCCCATGAATTGGTTCTATTAGTGATGTCATAGGCGGCGCCATCTTGGTTTTTTTTGTTTCTGCGCATGCAATTTTTCACTCCTGCACATGCGCACAAAGCGCTTCCTTGAGCGAACCAGCAGTAAAAGAATCTGGAAAAAAAAACCTGGGCCAGGGCCATATGCCAGTTATCAGCTGCCTTCAGAGTCAGACATCAATGAGGCAGACAAACAGCTGGAGCCTGTTCCCAGTGTGTGCATGCACAGAGTTGTCGGACAAAGGTAACAGCTAAAGAACAGGAGTCGACTTGGGAGTAAGGCCACAGGTGGGCGGTGAATGGCCCCTCCCAGAGGAAATAAAAGAGGAGCGAAAGGGGAGTTGAGTTTGCAGGAGACAATTAGTTCTCTTAATTGGTTTGTGACTTTCCGAAACTCCTTGCCAAGTTTTGCTGATATTGGCCTGGCAGCTCTCCAAGCCCGATAAGGTCTGTGACTGTAAATCTTCTCTTGAAAGACTTTGCTGGATGTGAATGAGCAGAATTCAAAGTAAATTAATAAAAGGAGTTTTTGTCGGGACAAGAAGTTTGCTACATGCTCTTGTGAAACCTAGGTCAGAACAGAACTGTGGTCAATTTTACATCCTGGTTAGAGGAGTATCTGAAGGCATGAATGCGGATTTGGGGTCAAATCCGCATGGACCAAGTTTATGTATTTAGTTATTCATTCATTCAAATCTGTTTCAAACAGCATCTCTATTCCAATGGACTCTCTGTTACTTCTTTCTCTCTGTGTGTGTGTCCTTCTCTCTCCATTTTCACCCAGTAAACGTGAGTGCAGTCGAGCTGAACTTATTAATGAAGTTCAGGCGTTAGTTTGAAGAATTACATCTTGTGGTTTATTTCGCTGGAAAGGTGAACCTGGTAATTACAGGTGAACTTTGCTGTTTGTTTCATGTCGGTTTCTTTCTTCCTCCCCTGAAGTGTTGTGCTGTCAAGCTCAGCTATGACCATCTTAGCCAGACATTCTCTTTTGTCAACGTACATGATTAATGTCACATAAGAAGCTTAATAATTTCGTGTTTCAATTAAATAAGCTACCTCTGCTACAGATATAGCTGCCTTTCTCCATTGCTCATCATCAGCCTATCCAGGAGGTATATTGAAATTATGCCATGCCTGTTGCGATGTGTTTAATGTGTTTAGCAATGAGAGTTTGAAAGTCACACTGACTTTCCGCACAACTTTTGGTTGTTGCTGCTTTAGTAACGTGGCGGCCATTACAGGTAGTCCTCAACCTACGACCCCAAGTGAGCCGAACATTTCTGCTTCTAAGTGAAACCTTTGTTTTTTGCCCCATTTTAGGACTTTTCTTGCCACAGTTGTTAAAGTGAATCACTGCAGTTGTTAAGTTAGTAACATGGCTGTTAAGTGAATCAGGCTTCCCCACTGACTCTGCTTGTCAGAAGGTGTTCTGACCTAGGCTTCCGGATAAGGCATAAATCACAATCCTAGTCCCAAAAACCTTCTTTTATTTAAACGGCTGTAAATTATGGTCATTAACAGTCCACAAGGCTTCACAAACAGTCTGTGAAAGTTCCGACAGAGGTCTGCTTGAGTTGCCACAGTCTTTCAGGGGAATGTTGATAAACACCCACCTTATCTTCCTGGGAATGCTGCCAGAGACCTAATTGCCAAGTGCAGAGCAAGGCCAAACCTAGCACAGAGTCAAACAGAACTTTTCAAAGCTTAAACTGACCACATGAACTAAATGATTCCTGCAAAAGCTCATGTCCCATCTGCTCCTCTTTTATGCCTTGTGGGAGGGGCCAATCATCTCCAAGCCTCACTCCCAAGTTGACCCTGTTTTCTGAATTGTTCTTACCTTCTGGCAGCTCTGCGCATGTGCATAGCCGCCCTGGGTCCTAACAAGGAGAAGGGCGGGGTATAAATTCGAATAAATAAATAAATAAAATAGAACAGGATCCTGTTTTCTTCTGCCTCGCTGATATCAGACTCCGGAGGCAGCAAATAACTACCAGATGGCTTGGTCCCCTCCCTACCTCTGAGGCAGAGCCCTCATCAGAGCCTTCCCCAGACTCCAGGACTGGGCCATGTTCCTCCCCAACCTTCTCACTGTCTGAATCTGCTGCTAGCTCTGCTGGCTGCTGGTGGGCCACAGCAGAAGGTCGCAAAAAAGGATCACATGTGAAACTGCAACCGTTATAATGTGAGCCAGTTGTCAAGCATCTGAAATTTTGATCACACAATCATGGGGATGCTGCAATGGTTGCAGCAGTGTGAAAAACGGTCATAAGTCACTTTTTTTATTGCCATTGTAACTTTGAACAGTCGCTAAATGAACTGTTGTAAATCGAGGACTACCTATGAGCCTGTTTCCAACTTGCAATGGTGGAGAATTCTTGAGTTGTGGCCCCAAGAGAACCGAAGGTCTCCAAGTAACGAAAGCGTGACTTGGTTGCGTTTCTTGAATTTTCCTTTTTCCCTTTTGTTTTTCATAGTCGGTTTCTTCCTGCTTCGGCAATGACACTCATGTGTCAATCAAGTCGATGAGCCTTCCACGCTGTTTTGCATATCTGCTGGAATGTATAGCCATTCATCTGTACATTGCAGAATAAAACGGCATCAAAGTGACACACGGTGGAAACATCTTCATGCTTTGCTGACAGCCAAACCCAGATGGGAAAAGCTCATTGTTGCTTTCAGGAGACATTCTGGCTCATTCCTGGATTCCATATGTAACGACCTCCCTGTGTTTGTGAAAGAACAAGGTATTCTATGAAGTGCTGTGATCTTTTTCCCAATTTCTCTTTTTTATTTGCGGGACCGTCTCCTGCCGCATACCTCCCTCCGTCCGATCCGCTCCCATAGGGAGGGCCTCCTCAGGGTACCATCCGCCGGCCAATGCCGTCTAGCGGTGCCCAGGGGGAGGGCCTTCTCAGTGGCTGGGCCATCCCTCTGGAACGACCTACCCCCCGAACTTCGGACCATCACAGACCTTCCCCTCTTTCGCCGCTCACTTAAGACTTATCTGCGGGATCGGATCCTGCCTCACACATCCTCACGGCCGATTCGCTCCCACAGAGAGGGACTTCTCCGGGTGCCGTCCACTAGACTTTGTCAGCGGGCGACGCCCAGGGGAAGGGCTCTCTCTGTGGCGGGCCCGGCCCTCTGGAACGACCTTCCCCCCGATATTAGAACGACCACGGACCTCCGCTCCTTCCGCCTGAAATTGAAGACTCATCTTTTCCGCCTGGCCGGCCTAGGGTAGTCTCTCTCTCTATGGGTTTTTTAATGTTTATTTATATTTAGTGGGGATTTTTAGTTAAGGGATTTTAGCACAGGAATTAGTTTAATTTGTTTTAAATTTGTATGTATTTTGTATATTTATTGCTTTTATTTTCCCTGTGCACCGCCCCGAGTCCCTGTGGGGAGAGGGAGCGGTCAATAAATTCAACATTATTATTATTATTATTATTATTATTATTATTATTATTATTATTATTATTATTATTATTATTATTATTATTATTATTATTATTATTATTATTATTATTATCTGTTCCATCAAGCCGGCCTAGCTTAACCAATGAGTAAATGTATTTTAGAATTTTAATTGGGATTTTTAGCACAGGCTTTTAGTTTAATTTATTCTTAATTCTTCTGTATTTATTGTTATTTATCGATTTTAATTTCCTGTGCACCGCCCTGAGTCCATTTCGATGGAGAAGGGCGGTTCTATAAATCTAAATAAATTAAATTAAATTAAATTTAATAGTAATTTCACATTACTATTGAAACATTACAATTAAAAAGGTAAGAACTAATGCAAAATAAAGTAATAAAACACTGAGGTTTTAAAGATTTGTTGATAGATAAGAGATGGGATATGGGACATTCTCTCTGTTTAAACGATTATAAGCTACTAGGTTTAGGTTTAGGTTTATTCGGTTTTTTATACCACCCTACTCCCGAAGGACTCAGGGTGGTGTACAGCCAAAGTAAAACAGATATATAAAAGTTAAAAAAACAGTTTTAAAAGCATATTAAACAATTTGGCCTCTCTTAAAATTAAAAAAAACCAAACAAACCCCAATTAAAATGAATAAAAATTCATATTTAAAGTATAAAATTGTTTATACTTGTTCTAATGAAGGGAAAAGTCATTTTATATGTGTATTTTCTTTTTCTTCACTACATTCTTTTTTCTCTTCTCTTCATTTTTTTTGAACTTTCTATTATTTCAATCAGCAAAAATCCAGTAAGGACTGTTAGAGATAACAACATATCTATTTTAACTTTGATCAAATAAACCAACTTTATATTCCTTTTATTTTTAACCATTTTAATCTGTAATCTTTTCAAATAATGTCCTAGAACTTGATATCTTCTCATCTTTTTCTTCTTTGAGAGACTTTGTCTCTTTTGTTAATCCAATATAAAAAAAACCTATCTAGGTCATTTTTCTGGTTTGTTATCTGTAAATTCCATTTAATTATTAAGGCATCAGCTGGTTTCATTGGCATATCCAGAGTAGCATCTTTTTCCATATCATTCCCGGAACCTGTCATTTAAAAATCCATTTTAATATCTATGCCAGTCTTGACTGGTAAAAATGGTTTCTTTTACATAGCATATTTTAAACACAGTCTATTTATAATGGCAGACATTCTTAGAATTAAGTCTTTTGCGTTCATTGTTCACAGATATCCTTCAATATGTTTGATATTAAAGTATTTTGCTCCGTTCTGTATTACTAAATGAAACTTAAGTCTTCTCATCCTTTAATTTTAATCTTACTTCCTTCTGATTCCCTCTGGGGTCCAACCTTCAAACTCCCATCCATGCCTTTTTTTAAAAAAGAATTCAAAATAATAGCACTTCCCCACAGGAATTTCAAAATCTTATTTCAAATCCATCTGGATCCTGTAATATAGGGGTGTCAAACTCGATTTCATTGAGGGCCGCATCAGGGTTGTGTTTGTCCTTGGGGTCCCTAAGTGGCCGTCGCTGGGGTAGGTGTAGCCAGCTTGACATCCTGTAGCCCTCTGCCAGTGAAAACAGAATGAGGGTCCATTTTCGATTGCAATGGCCTTCTGCAGCTCTCTACCACTGAAAATGGAGCCCGTGCATGGCCCTCCATTTCTGCAGGAGGCCATTGCAGCCGAAAATGAAGCCCAGGAGGGCCAGCAGAGGTACCGTGGACCGGACCTTCACTATTTCCAGGGCGGCTGCACAGGCCAGATCTAAGCACCCCGTGGGCCTTGAATTTGACACCCTTGCTATAATGGAATGGGTGGATGAACCTGGGGAACAAAGGGAAGAGATGCTGCCTAGGCATTCATCAGACAAGAGAGGCAGGAACCCTCAGTGGCTTAACAGTCAGAGAAAGAATATTAGGAAGGACACGACCTAATCAATCAGATGATTAAAAATGGTGGCAGGTAAATTTGTCCTATGACAGTCTTCACTTAATTGTTCTTGGCTAGTTGTAATGGATTTCAACTCACATTGGCTGTAGTAGATAAGGGTTATGGGCAGCGGTGGGATTCACTTCCCTTCCCTACTAGTTCGCAAATGTGAACACGCACTTGCTGCATCTGCTCACGTGCACTGCCTTCTGTGAATGCGCAGTGCTTGTGCATTACTTTGGGGCGGGGGGTGGGGGTGGAGCCTCCCGCAGCTGCTGCTACCAGTTCGCCCAAACCGGAGAGTACCGGCTGAATATCACCTTTGGTTATGGGAGCTGAAGTCCAACTCTTCTAAAAAAACCATAAGATTGGAAAAGACTAATCAACACAGGTAGTCCTTGACCTACAACCATTTGTTTAGTGACTATGATGGCACCCGTGGTGGGTTTCAAATTTTTTTAGAACCTACTCTGTAGGTGTGGCCTATTTTGTGGGCGTGGCTTGACAGTCATGTGACAGAGTGGGAGTGGCCACCCTTTAAAATGTGGTGAAACTCATTTAACAACGCTCTTGCTTAGCAACCAAAATTTTAAACTCAATTGTGATGATAAATTCTTTCTTTCTTTCTTTCTTTCTTTCTTTCTTTCTTTCTTTCTTTCTTTCTTTCTTTCTTTCTTTCTTTCTTTCTTTCTTTCTTTCTTTCTTTCTTTCTTTCTTTCTTCCTTCCTTCCTTCCTTCCTTCCTTCCTTTCCTTTCCTTTCCTTTCCTTTCCTTTCCTTTCCTTCCCATTGGGTCACGCCGGTGGAACCCCCTCTCAAAGGTTCTCTAAATTTCACCAACCGACTCTCGCGAGTAGGTGCGAACCTGCAGAAACCCACCACTGGATGGCACTGAAAAGAGTGATTTACGACCGTCCTCACGCTTAAGATCATTGCAGCATCTCTACAGCCAAGTGATCAGTATTTGGGTACTGGGAAAACAGCATGTAGTTATGATGGTTACAGCATCCAGGCATCATGCGACTGTGACCAGCAAAGTCATTGAGGGGGGACACTGGATTCGCTTAACGACTGTGTGAGTCACGTAACAACTGTGGTGATTTGCATAACAACAATGGCAAAAAAATCAGGTGTCATCATTTAACAACCACTTTGCTTAGCAATGGAAATTCTGGTCCAAATTGTGGTCAGAAATTGAGGACTATTTTTTAATCTTTTCAAACGGACTCCCATTGGTGCTGATACTGGATATTCCTGCATTGGCTACAAAATTGGTTTCCCTAGAACCGTGATGGCGAACCTATGGCTTGGGTGCCACAGGTGGCACGCGGAACCATTTCTGAGGGCATGCGAGGCTTTGCCCTGTCAGCTCCAGCGCTCGTGTGTGCACTGGCCAGCTGATTTAGGCCTTCTTTTGAGGCCGTTTTTCGCCCTCTGGAGGCTTCAGGGAAGCTCCTGAAGCCTCTGGAGGTGGGAAGGAGGCTGTTGTCACCCTCCCCAGGCTCCTAGAAAGCCTCTGGAGCCTGGGGAAGGTGAAAAAAGCACGCCAAAAGCAGGGGGTCGCACACATAGCATTATGGGTGTGGCACGCCCATGCACGACCCCCCTGCGCTCCCCCCCGCTTTTGGCACACGAGCCAAAAAAGGTTAGCCATCACTGCCCTAGAATGTGAGTTCTTTCATTTTGTGTCGATCCTATTGGCTTTGGTGGGACAACATCCAAATGGATTGCAACTTGCAGCTGTAGACTACGAACTGTTGACAAACTCTTTCTTTGGGGAAATTCAGAAATTCTCAGCAGTCCCCTTACCAATTCCTCCTAATTCCAGTGAAGCTGTGACTTGTCAGCCAAGGTTTACGTTTCTCCTCATAGCGCTTTAACTGGAATCAATGTTTTTCAAGAGCATTTCCTTCTCTCAGGAAACCTGCCTACAAATAAGTAGAAGCTGGGTTTGAAGTTATGGCCTTCTGCAAGGTTTCCCACCCCGTCTATTTTTGACTTTGCTTTTAAGTTGAATGGGATTGTTAATTGGGGGTAATGCTGTGCCAGAATGCTTTGTGGTTGGCTTTGTGTGTATATGTGCAGGAAATTCAGAAGACCACTAGATTGAATTCCCCCCCCCCCCTTGGGAACCTTCCAGCGTGTTTTAAGTTGAATGACGAAAGCAAATCTAGAAAGCCCTCTGGACACACATATGGTATCCATTCCCTAAATGTATTTATAGAAGGAAGGGATGTTTCCAATCACACCAACTCCCTCATTCTCTATAATATTACACCAAGGTGTAAATAAAGAGACAAAGTGAACGCAACTTTAGATGGCAAATGTATTAAACTGAATTCAGATGCCACTGGTGTTAGAGATTCACATTTTGTACAGTGTTTTCTTGATTCCAACTCCCAAAATGCAATGCCTAGGTTTGTTTTTTTTTTAAAGAAAGAGAACAGACAGGAAGTAATCCCGAAGGCCTTTCAAAAGGGTTTGTTTTTATTTGGCCTAATACATTTTAGAAAATGTATTCTTTTTTCGCAAGCATTTCTGGAGTGTCCATGGACTGATTGGTGTGTTTTGCAAAAGTAAAGATAGTATGTGTCAATCTGCAGAATAACTAAAAAGTAGATTCATGTAGGATTCATTTCTAATTAAAAGGCAGTCCTTAAATGAATCTGAATAGGTGGACTTGTACTGTATCATAAAATTTGAGTTTTCTATGTATAGAGTCTATATTTCAGTTTTATTGGAAATTAGATTTCTAGCATTTATCTAATTTGTTATAGCATATAATGCTTGTTAGTAAATTATACTGTGTTAAGCAATATATCACAGCGGATTACAACACCCACTACAGAATCACTAATTGGGGAAGGCTAAAATAGGCAATATTGTCAATTTCCCCCCAATGCCATCACTCTGCTTAATAACTAATTTCCACAACACTGTCAAATAATTTACAAAGACTGTATTACTATTATTCTTTTCTTTCTTACTAGTATTTATCTCTTCCAACTTATTACTATAACCATGTTGCTTATATCTTTCAATTTATATTGTTCTTATTTGTGTCCTAATATGATTTGATACCTTATTAGTAACCTTGACTATCACTGCGTTATATCTTTTTATTCTTGATGAATGTATTTCATTCTCCTTATACACTCTGAGACCATATGCACCAAAGACAAATTCCTTGCGTGTCCAATCACACTTGGCCAATCAAGAATTCAATTCAATTCAATTCAATTCAATTCTACTCTACTCTACTCTACTCTACTCTACTCTACTCTACTCTACTCTACTCTACTCTACTCTACTCTACTCTACTCTACTCGGAAGTAGATTATCTGACACCATAGACATGGCTCTCCAAAATAAAAAATGATTTACTATGCAATTGAAAGTTTAAATTACATCACATTTAGATTTTATCCCGAGTTTACCCACTTTTTTATTTTATAGATATATGTTTGTGTAGAAGTATAAAATCTATAACTGCTTTTTCAAGCTATTCATAGTTGCGATCTAGCATTTTGGCTATTTATTCATATATTGAACAGTGTGCTGCATTGAAAACTTGCCTTCTCTAGCAGATTGATTCAAAGTTCAGTTCAAACTGTTCTAGGGATAATTTTGCAGAGCACTTTTACATTTGAAGCCAATTCGGGCAATGTTTTACGATTTGAATATACATAAGAAATGTTACTTTTTTCATAATGTCAAAGAACAGGACATTCGATGCTAAGAGGAAGGCAAATGCTAATTCTTAAAATCCGTTCCGCCATAATGGAATTTTGTTGCCTCCTTTAATATCTCTGTAGAAATCTGGATTCTTGGAAATAAGACTTTTAACTGCATTTTCAAGGAGGCAAAATGATTATCTCTTTGCTTTCGTCCTCACACATCCTGCAGATAGCACTCGCCGCAAACAGCACAAAGTGTAAATGAATTTAAATGAAGTACAAGCAAAAAAGATAAGTTTGTTGGGGAAACAAACTGTAGACTCAAAATGTTAATAGAACTGCAGGAAGTTAGCCCCTGCCCCTCTCTTAGAAATATGATTTTTTTTAAATTAAATATTTTATTAAAGTTTATACAGATATTAAAAGAGAAAGAAACCCCCCCTCTTTATACATTCATACCAACCCTTCCCTCAGACATCCCCTACAGACATACTCACATTCGCAGAACTAACGTCTGCCCCGATTTAATGCAAGTAATTATAGCACAGAATGGAAAAATGAAATATTTTAGGAAATATTAAAAAGGCCGAATATTATATTTCTCTGGATTAGAAAATGAGAAACATGTTTTAAAGACAAAGCAGCTCCCTGCAGCTTCCTGTCCCACCCCATCTGTGTCAATGGGCCTGAGCCAGTCTATTCTACGTAACAAAGATCTACCTCCTTCAGGCAGAGCCATAATAGGAATCCCGAAGCTCTAACAGCTCAACTAAGCTTGGGACTCAAGACAGCCTACAAAGTTAGCTAAGACCCCCACCCCCTGGGAGTTTGACCACCAATCAGAATGCACTTCTTGCACAGCAACGGGAAGCTCTGAGGTGGGGCCCAGAGAGGACATAAAACCAGGGCACTCTCAGCATCTCTGCCCTTTTTTTTCTTCAAGCTCTTCAAGGCATGTGATCCTCTTTTTCCCAGGATCTCAAGCCATGTAGTCCTGTCCACTATTGAAACCATCTTCCCAAACAGTCTTCATATTTCCAGTGTCTTTTTCCCCACTTGGAACTGAACCCAGATGGACATTTCTTCCAACGGAATTATTTTTCTTTTGAAAAGTCTATTTTATTTATTTATTTATTTTGCTTATCATCCTTTGGGTCCCAAAACAGAATTCATACCTACCAGTTAACGAAGAAAACTAAAAACTCCTTTGTTGCTTCAAGAATTAATTTACCTCATAGACAAGGAATTTGTTGTTAAACTACAAATTCCAATAGCCCCAGCCAATAGTTAGGTTGGAAACAGTAGTTTGAAGAGAGAGCCAGGAGAGTCTCAATTTTGCAGCCCTAGAGAGCTGTAATCAAAGTTATTGAGTGACTTTACAACACACTAAACTAGGCCACCTGGGGAGAATCTTTTGAAGGGATTAAGGATTGGTTTGGGGGATTTGGGGGGGGAGAGGGTGGAGGGGATCAAAGATCACAGTGGGCAAATTGGCCAGGACTGAATCACAAAAAGTGGAGGGAATTGGAATTTCTTTCATGGGGGTTCAGATTTTTGGGGGGATGTTTTAGTCGCCACAGTGTAGAAAAGATGTGGAGACTCTAGAAAGAATGCAGAGAAGAGCAACAAAGATGATTAGGGGACTGGAGACTAAAACATATGAGGAACAGTTGTAGGAATTGGGCATGTCTAGTTTAATGAAAAGAAGGACTAGGGGAGACATGATAGCAGTGTTCCAGTATCCCATGGGTTGCCACAAAGAAGAGGGAGTCAAGCTATTCTCTAAAGCACCTGAGGGTAGAACAAGAAGCAATGGGTGGAAACTAATCAAGGAGAAAGAACTTAGAATTGATGAGAAATTTCCTGTCTCAATTATCTGGATATGTGAACATATATTGGAGGTCGTTTTTGTCTCCCAGGGTCAAGCAATTTTCCGAAACATGTAGGATTGTGCCATCTATCTCATATCTTTCTCCTTCTTTTCATGAATGGCCAAGTAGATAGTAACATCCACTTGGTCATGGCAGATTCTAAATAATGGCAAAGAAAGACTTGGTTAAATATTTGGATGGGAAACTACCAAGAAATTCCCAGGTTGTTGGTGAGAGGGATATTGGGAAAACATTCTGGAAGAAGGAACCATCTTCTGTAGCAAGGGTCTCAAACTCAAGGCTCGCTGGCTGGATCTGGTCCACGGGGTGCTTAGATCTGGCCCATGGGGTTGGCCTGCAAATAACAAAGGATTGGCCCGCAGTGCCCCCTGTAGACTGTTTTTGGCCTGGATGGCCTCTTGTGGCACTCTAGTAGGCAAAATGGGCTGTTTGCGGCCCGTTTTGGGTGCCAGGGTGCTGCAGGAGACCTTCTAGACCAGAGGGCTATCAAAACTAAAAACAAAACAAAACAAAAGGAGAAATGATTTCCCTTTTGCATTTGAGCATGCAAGAAGGGACAGGAAAGGAGAAAGGGCAAGAGGGAAGACAAAGGAAAAGATGGGAAGAGAGCAAGGAAGGAAAAAGAAGGAAAGAGGGGAAGGAAGAAGAAAGGAGAATGAAGAGGGAAGCAAAAAGAAGAAAAGGAAGGAAGGAAGGAAGGAAGGAAGGAAGGAAGGAAGAAAGAAGGAAGGAAGGAGGGAGGTTATAATGAGAGTGCGGGAGAGTCTTAGGGAACTCCTGCCTTAGCACTTGGCCACTAAAGGTACCCATCCAACACAAGTCCCATGTGACGCCTACCACGGCCATACCCATCCAAATCATGCCCACCATGACCACACCCACCCCAGGCCACGCCCCAGACCCACCCCAAGCCCTACAAGGTCAAACACAACCCTGATGCGGCCCTCAATGAAATCACATTTGACACCCCTGTTCTGCAGTGTCGACTAGACGTCTTAACGGAAGCGTCCATGAAGTTACTAGAAATCGTTAAACTATTTTTTAAATCTCATTTTTATGTGCCACCCAGAGTTGCTTTTGATGATATGAGCGGCTATAAAAATTTGATACATATAACCTGAGCTGGACTGAAAGGAGATTCTGCTTTTCTTATCCTGCAAAACAGGATTTGGCAGTAAGCTAGGGCACCAGATTTGCTGATTTGGGAAATGTGTGAACAAAGTCATCCTGATAAGCTTACTTTTCAGTTGAGAAAACGGGAATCGCTGCCTTCCTCCCCCACCCCTTTTTTTTGGGGGCATATAAGCATAGGTGGCATGTTAGCCATTGAGCTATTATTTCCTGGATGAACATTAATTAAGCTTCTAGCAAACATTCAGGTTTCAAGGTTCCCCGTGTGCTTGCTGACAGATTAATTAAATTTTCTGCAGAGAAAGTCACTTTAGTGCCTTGTGGCTTCCAGCTAGGTTAGAAGATTAGAGTTTTTAGTCTGCCTGTCACCTAGTTAGACTATCTGTGATCTTTATATTCGGTTGTTATGAAGAAAGAAGTGATTTTTCCAATCATATTTTGGGGGAGTGTTATCTCTCTCAGTGGGAACCGACTGGAGGGGATCAGGATATGTTAAAAGGGGTAATCTATTTTGTTCCAGATTTTTTCACATTGATAAGGAATAATTATGCATTTCTGTACATGGATAAACACATGTAAACGAAACACCGTGTCTTAAAGCTTGTGATTTGGAGTGAGAAACTAGGCTTTTAGTATTGCGATATTTTCTTTTTTTAAAAATTTGCATTGTAAAAAGCATTTGCCACATTAAGCATAATAAACTGCTAGTTTTACATAGGGGCTTGTATCACATTTAAATGTTGCATTTCACTCGCCATCAATTCTCGGTTTTCTGGTGCTGAAGGATCTGTTAAATCGGGATAGAGTTTATTGTAACGTTTAATCTTATTTTATGGTGTGTTGATATTCATATATTCTTTAGATTTTAACAATTTCTCTAAACACCATAGTATATTAAGAGCAGTGAATAAGTTGAAAATTTTAAATTAAATTTTATATTAAATAATACACGATGAATATTGAATGGCCCAGGAATTAGCCAGATCTGGTTTTGCTTTCATTCTGTGCCAAAATGATTTGCTCACTAAACCTGTGCATTGAACAGTGTTGCTTGCTTGGGTTCGTCAGTCGGAACCTTGACATTATGTATATTTCCTGTTTATTGATTACATTTTATCTTTTTTCTATATTTTCCTAAATACTATACTGGTAATCAGTCCTCAGTTAACAAAAGCAATTGGAACTAGATTTCTGTGGCTAAGCAATAAAATGGAACATCTTGTGTCCATATCATTTAGCAATGGTAATCTTGGCAGTCCTTATTGCCATCATTAAGCGAGAACCATGGGTCATTAAGTGAGGACCTCACAACTTCCTGCTGGCTTCAAGTAATTGAACTCAATAGGGATGTTGGCAGAAAGTTACAAGAAGATCCTGGGGTGGGGTGGCAGCTGCCAGGGGCAGGAGAGCATGTAATCGACTGCTACAGCCTGGAAAACAAATCTGATGACCTGCAAGGTCCCTTCCAACTCTGTTAATGAGCTGTTTGAAGTTAGTACTAGACTTGGGCTAAGTCCAGTAGTAACTTCAAACAGCTCATTAACAGAGTTGGAAGGGACCTTACAGGTCATCTAGTCCAATCTCCTGCCCAAGCAGAAGACCCTACATCTGCCTCTACTTAGGATCAAACTCACAACCTCCTCCTTGTGAGGCAAGAGCTCCACCTTTAGGCTGCTGAAAAAAGGATCATTAAACAAGGACTATCTATGATGTATGTATACTATATAGTAAGTTAAGACTAATTCAGTGTCAGGCACAAAAGATCAGGTCCACACCAGAAGTGGGGGTTCCTACCGGTTCGGCCCAGTTCAAACAAGTAGGTAGTAACTCAGCCGGCCAAGCCCCGTACCGGTTCATCTTGTTTTTTGCTTCTGTGCATATAGCGCGCATCAAGCGCATCCCTGTGCAAACTGGGAGTAGCAGAAGCTGGAACCCACCCCTGGTCCTCACATAGAAATCAAATTAGATTGATTTATTGCTCCTCACACCTATGCACAAGAATATTCTCAGCTAATGGTTAGCACTTGTTAGGAGGTAGAGATGGGTCAATGAATTCCAAATGGGTTGGACTTAGCTTGCTTGTGGCTACGTAGAGATTCCAGGATGAACCTTTTTTAAACTCCGCCCCCAGTCTCTGCCACACTTTCCTCTATATCCATGAATTATTGAAAATTTTAACCTAATTCTATGCTGCTTATAAATTCCTTGTTAATTTATTCCGCTTATTTTTATCTTTTTTTCCTGTGGTATTCTAAATGCTATAATATATTCAGTTAGTTAAAACTAATTAATGAAGCATTGAATTTTTTTAACCTAATTTATGAGATCTGTAAAATTCCCTGTTGATTTGCTTCATCTTATTTTTATCATTTTTTTCTTTTTTTCTCTCTCCCCCCCTCCCTGAAATATTTAATTATTAATGTATTGGTACACCATGATTACAACCAGAATAATCAACTGGTGTTGTTTGGAATTGACTGTGACATCTGGGATGCTAAAACGTTATGCTGCTGCTTGCATCAATCATTTTGAAGCATCTAAGGCTGTTCTTCTCTACGTGCTCTTTCCTGACACCAAGGCCCACGAATCCCTTGACTCTTGTTAGTGAGCAAACACACCAATGGCTCTTATGGGCTAAGAGCTGATGAAATGATGTGTAATGTTTGACTTTCTTTGAATTTTATTGATTGGACAAATGGTGAAGAATTTTATTGGGAATTTATTTCAAGCAGGCAATGATTTCCCCTCCCCCCAAATTTTATTAAAATTTTTGAATGGCAGAATAATAAATAAAAGATAATAACAACAATAACAACAACAATAATAACACCAACACCAACACCCCCAAAGGCTGTGAATCTCACCAAAGATTAACCACATAATAATAATTTATACTCTCAATGCTACCACTGACAATCATTTTGAAGAAGATGAACTGTGGATACGAACTTGCAAAAAAAGGACTGAAAATTTCGCACTTGGTGTACATGGATGATTTGAAGCTGTTTGGTAAAACAAAAGCTGAACTGAATTTATTAATTGAAAGCAAAAAATAATTTAGCCAAGACATTGGTATGCAGTTTGGAATTGACAAATGTGCAACAATGGCAACCAAAGCAGGCAAGTTCATAAAAGATGATGGAATAGAACTTGAGAATGAAGAAATGATAAAGGCAATAAAACCAGAAGAAGGCTATAAGTACTTGGGGATTTTAAAGGCCTCTGACTTAATGCATAATAAAGTCAAGAAATTAACTTCAGCCAAGTACATTCGACGAATTCACAAGATAGTAGTCCAAATTGAGTGGAGGAAACATCATAAAAGCCATAAATACCTGGGCTATACCTGTGATTTGATACTCTGCAGGAATAATTGACTGGACCCAGATGGAGTTGGACAATTTGGACAGAAAAACAAGGAAGCTTATGATAATGAATCATGCTTTGCACCCTAAAAGTGAAAGAAGAAAGAAGTAATTGAGAAGCAAGCTGAAAATTGGAAAAGCAAAGCTATGCATAGCCAATACTTGAAAAGTATTGAAGGCAAAGGTGACCAAAAGCTAACTTGGAACTGGTTAAGATCAGGAGTACTGAAAAAAGAAACAAAAGGCTTTATTTTGGCAGCTCAAGAACAAACTGCATGAAGGCAAAAATTCAACATGTTGCCACCAACAGCAAATGTTGCCTCTGTAATGAGAAAGATTAGATTAGATTAGATTTATTTAATTTATATACAGCTCCCTTTCCCAAAAAGGGACTCGGGGCGGTGCACAGGAAATTAAAAAAGCATATAAAAACATGACAATATACAAAATTTAAAATCAAATTAAATTATTAACCCTGTGCTAAAATTTGCAATAAATTAAGCTATTACCCTTAAAAAACCAATTAAAACAATTTGATGTCAGGCTAAAGGCTAGGTAGAGTTGAGACAGTCGACCACTTGATCAGTGGGTGCACCAAAATTTCAGAAACTGACCACCTACAATGCCATGACTACATTGCTAAGATCATTCACTGAAAATTGTGCCAAATGTTTGGATTTGAGTACAGCAAAAACCACTGAGAACATCAGGTTAGAGAATTAGAAAGTCAAGATCTTGTGGGACTTCAGAATTCAGACTGACAGGCACTTTGGCTACAACACACCTGACATAACAATAGTTGGAAGGAAAAAGGTATGGTTCGTTGACATTGCATTACCTGGTGATGCACGAATTGAAAATAAACAGCAAGAAAAAATCACCAAGTACCAGGATTTGCAAATTGAAGTCGAGCGACTGTGGAAAAAGAAATTGTGTGTTGTCCCGATTGTAATTGGAGCCCTTGGACCAATACCTAAAGGGCTACCTCGCTATTTGGGAATTCTAAATTTACCGGACTTGAACATTCTGATTCTATAAAAAAACACCCTACTTGGAACAGCTTATATCCTCCGATGTTACCTTAACAGTTCCTAGGTCCTTAGTTAGGACTCGAGCTGTTGAGCTACCAACTAGCCCCAAAGGCTGTGAATCTGACCAAAGATTAACCACAGAATAATAATAATAATAGATAATTCAGACTAGAAGAAAAAGAAGAAGAAAAGGAATACCAAAAAAGATAAATGTTTTAATGGATCTCCTCCCAGAATAGTTCCCTACTCATTGTGACAAGTATAAACAATCCTCCAATCTCGACACTTAGATTAAAAAACATAAAACTCTAAATCCCATAACTCATTCACTGACAATAGACAAATCAAATAAGTAACATTTTCAATCTATTTATCAACTACAAGTCAAACAAAGGCCTAAACATTTTAAATTAATTACCGTGAATAAAACTCAACATTCTACATCTCCCTCTTAACTTAAAGTTAAAGTTTAATAAAAATAAACTTTAACAAAAGTCCATTTAAAAGTTTTCGAATGGCCTCATATTCCATTTCCCCCCCACTCTAAACCAGGTTGGATTTGATTTAAATCATTGATTTAAATCATGATGAGTTAAAAATTATGATTTAAGTCAAGTTGATTTAAACCAAGCCTTTTTACTCGTGATTTAAATCAAGATTTAAACCACTAGCAAAAGGCTTGATTTAAATCAACTTGACTTAAATCATAATTTTTAAAGAGCAACTGCCATCTCTGTCCTGCAGCGGCTCCTCCTCTGACCCACTGTTGACTCACCAACCGTCCCAATATTACAGAATATACAGCCTCATGCTACATAAATAAGCTCCATTTCATGCTGAATAAACTGAATTATGAATGTATCTTAAATAGAAAACTATCTTTGGATAGATTTATTTTACTCCAAAAGCATTTTATTAAAATCAGTTTGATAATAATAATAATAATAAAAAAATCCAATTTAAATAAAAAAATGGATTTAAATTTTAAAAATCTGATTTTTTTAATTTCTTTTTTTAAAGCATCAATTTTTATCCACCCTGCTCTAAACTATAGAAACATCCAGAAGTATCAAGCAATTCCAGTATCCTAATACAGGCAGAAAAAACTTAAATTTAACATAAAGAAACAGTTTCTCCTTTACAAAAAGCAAATTCTTAAACTTTGGTTACTTTTAATAAAGAGAAACAGTTAAATGTAAAGCCAATTTAAGTTCTATAAAATTAGGATGGCATAAAATAATTATAGAGGGAAAATGTTTTCATCATATTCGATGTAATCCAATACACTTTTCTAATTAAGATATCAATAAATCCAGAGAGAACTACTCAGAATAGCAACATATCTGTCAGGCCCAAGGAATCAAGAATGACAGGAGGAATTACTGCAGAGGAATTTCTTTAATGTTGCTTACCTATAGACAGATTTTTCCCCAAACTAAAGCATACATATTTATCTGCATAAATACTAAATATATTCTGCAAACTGCTAGGGGGAATCTCACTTTGCTCTTTCTTAAGGTGCAGCAACAATAAAAAACTACTCTGCAATAACTGTCATTTTTGGTTCCATCGGTCTGGCAGAGAAGTTATAATTCTGGGTGATTCTTTCTGGATTTCTTTTTTGCACCTGGAGCAAAATGCCAGATTTCCCCATGTCCCAATCCCTTCTTCCATTTCCCCCAGCTTGTGTCAGATTGCAGGAAAGGGAACCACTGTAAGGAGAAACAGCTTGGGCAGTCTCATGTCACTCTATTTATCCAGGGAGGATCAAAGGAACTTGGTCTCCTTCAGTTCCCTTGTCAAAAGTCGCAGTTGATGGCTCTCTGAGGTGGTATTCAGCCGGTTCTCTCTGGTTTGGGCGAACCGGTAGCAGCAGCTGCGGGAGGCTCCGCCCACCTGTCCCAACGTAATGTGTGAGCACTGTACATGCGCGTGCACTCACATTTGCAAACCAGTAGGGAAGGTAAGTGAATCCCACCTCTGGTGACTGCTTGTCAGAGGATCTGTCTTCAGACCACTATCTTCCCTTGGAAGCCCCTCCATGGCAATAGTTTAACACAGTGGTTCCCAAACTTTTTCAGTCCACCGCCCCCTTGGTGCTACAAACTGATCCTCAATGCCCCCCACCAGTGTGGGTTTCAAATTTTTTTAGAACCTATTCTGTAGGTGTGGCCTATTTTGTGGGCGTGGCTTGGCAGTCATGTGACCGTGTGGGAGTGACCACCTTGTAAAATGTAGTGAAACTCATTTAACAACACTCTTGCTTAGCAACTAAAATTTTGGACTCAATTGTGATAAATTCTTTCTTTTTCGTTCTTTCTTTCCTTCCTTCCTTCCTTTCTTCCTTCTTTCTTTCTTGTTTCACTCTGCCCCTCTTTCTTTCTTTCTTTCCTTCCCTGTGTCACTCTCCCCGACTTTCTTTTTTTCTTTCTTCCTTTCTCTTCTCCTTCCTTCCTCCCTTTCTTGTGTCATTCTCCCCCTTCCTTCCTCCCTTCCTTCCTTGTGTCACTCTCCCCCCTTCCTTCCTTCCTTCCTTCCTTCCTTCCTTCCTTCCTTCCTTCCTTCCTTCCTTTCTTCTTGTGTCACTCTCCCCCTCTTTCTTTCTTTCCTTCCTTCCTTGTGTCACTCTCCCCCTCTTCCTTCCTTCTTTTTTTTCTTCCTTTCTCTTCCTCTTCCTTCCCTTTTCTTCCTTCCTTCCTTTCTTGTGTCATTTTCCTTCCCTCCCTCCCTCC
This sequence comes from Rhabdophis nuchalis, assembly GCA_039707465.1. Lineage (NCBI taxonomy): Eukaryota > Metazoa > Chordata > Lepidosauria > Squamata > Natricidae > Rhabdophis > Rhabdophis nuchalis. The sequence goes on from CM077644.1 coordinate 228,400,456, forward strand.
CTCCCTCCCTCCCTCCCTCCATTCCTTCCTTCCTTCCTCTTCCTCTCTCCCCCCCCCTCTCTCACACATACTTTCCAGTTGGTAAAATTTTCTGTTTTGCCAGCTGGGAGGCTAGCAAAGAAGACTCATTTTCCCTGCTGCTCGCAGCTCTCGGAGGAAGGAGGCAGGGAAGTGAGCCCCAGGCCTCATCTCTGCCTCCTTCTTCGAGAGCTGGCTTCAGGGATGGCCAGCCTCTCCCACCACTGCACCCTTCATTCACCTTCCACCCGGAGGCTCTGCCGGTGGTCACCTCCCGAGACGGCTGCGAGCCTTCTGAGGAGGATGCTGGACATTGGGGGTGGGGGTGGGGTCTGCTGTTTCTGCTGCTGCTGTGGCTGGTAATGCAGGCTTCTCGCGTTAAGTTGCAGGCACACCGATTCCAGCAGCTGCGTTTTGCTTTGAAACTTGCTGCCCCAGCAACCCGAAGGGGACATTCTCCCAGCGGCAACTCTCCCAGGCAACTTTCTCTCTTGCAGGGAAGGGAGCACCCCCCGCATGTCTTCTTCAAACAGCAGAAGGAGGAACAGGAGGGGAGTTTGGCTGTTTGAAAAGCCCCGCATGGAACTCCCCTCCTATTCCTCCTCTGGCTGTTTGAAGAAGACATGCGGGGGGCGCTCCCTTCCTTTCACAGCCACCTCTTTCCAATTGGGGGAGATCCATGGTGATGGAGGAAAAAGATGGATTTCTCCCCCCCCCACCTCATTGGAAACGAGGCGGCTGTCAAAGACAAGGGAGCGCGGCCAGCATGGTTTGTTCAAACAGCCGGAGGAGGAACAGGAGGGGAGATCCACGTGGGGCTTTTTTTTCACCAGCAGCAGTATGCAAGTGGGGGGGAGGGGCGGAGTGGGGGAGAGAGAAATCTTTTGCATGGAGCTCCCCTGGCGGTAGCCTGGCACCCAACCAACCCAACTACTGCTTGGCGGGCGGGCAGAGGGCTGGCGCTAACTCCCCTTCTGTTTCTTCTGCGGGGGGGGGGTGCTGCCTTGCTTTGACAGCCACCTCGTTTCCAATTGAGGGGTGGGGGAGAAATCCACTGCATGGATCTCCCCAATTGGAAGGAGGACCGCGGGCTCTGTGGTGATGGCGAGGCCATTCGCGGGGGTGTGTGTGTCCCCTTCACGTTCCTCGTTTCCCCGGATGCCGTCCGGAACCTTCAGCAGCTGTGCAGACACTTGCTGCTTTTCCACGCCGTGGAAAATATAGGTGCACGCATGTCCCACCCAATTACAGTCTTGGAGACTTCGTAACGGTGGGAACTTGGGCTGTAATTCCACGGAATGTGCACGTGCCTATCTTTTCCATGGCATGGGAAAGCGGCAAGTCTCTGCGTGGCTGCTGATGGTTCCGGACAGCATCCGGGGAGACAAGGAACGTGAATGGCCTCGCTGTCATCATAGAGCCTGCCACTCCTCCACGCAGTATTTTATGGACAGAGACAGTGACAGACAGACAGAGAGAGGCACAGAGCGAGAGAGAGACGGAGGGAGGGAGGGAGGGAATCAGAGTCTGAAGAAACAGAGAGAGAGACAGAGGGGAAGAAGGGACCATCAGCAGCTGAGACTTGCCGCTTTTCCACGCTGTGGAAAAGATAAGCGCACACATGCTCCACCCAATTACAGTCTCGGAGACTTCGTAATGGTGGGAACTTGGGCTGTAATTCCGTGGGACATGCACGTACCTATCTTTTCCACGGTGTGGAAAAGCGGCGAGTTTCTGCACAGCCGCTGATCACTCCGGACGCCATCCAGGAAGATGAGGAGCGTGAGGGGGATCTTTCCCCCTGTGGATGGGCTTCCAATTGGGGAGATCCATGCAGGGGATTTCTCCCCCACCCCTCAATTGGAAACGAGGTGGCTATCAAAGCAAGGCAGCACTCTCCCCCGCAGAAGAAGAAACAGAAGGGGAGTTAGCACCAGCCCTTTGCCCGCCCGCCAAGCGGTAGTTGGGTTGGGTGGGCGCCAGGCTACCACCGGGGGAGCTCCATGCAGAAGATTTCTCTCTCCCCCACTTCCCCCCCCCACTTGCATACTGCTGCTGGCAAAATATTTGTATTTTAGCCTTCTTTCTCTGGACTTAATCTCTTCGACTCCGGCTTCGCTTCCCTCCGCCGCGATCTTTTTTTCCTCGCCCTCAGCGTCCCCCCCGTTGCCTGCTAGTGCCCCCTGCAGCCGCTTTGCCTCCTAGCACCCCCTAAGTTGTGCCAGGGCCCCCTGGGGCGGTACCGCCCACTTTGGGAACCACTGGTTTAACAGCTGAAGCAAGATCTTGGACCTTTTCCCTCGCTTGTACTCTTTAGTTGACTCTTCCTCAACCTTGGGAGTTTGAAGACTTGAGGACCTCAGCTCCGAGAATTCCCCAGCCAGCATGAATTTGGGGAGTTGTGATCTACACATCTTCAAGCCTCCAAGGTTGTGAACCACTGCTTTAGTTCTTTACAGTATTCAGAATTCCCAGCCATTGTGGTCAAGCATATCTGGAAGGCACCAGCTTCAGAGAAACTATATTTAAACTAGTTCATTTGCAGAACAATTGTAGCCTAATCCAGATGTGTTGGGACTGTAACTCTCAGAATTTCATGTCACGATTAATGGGTTTGCCCAAACTCAGCCACTGTGACTTTATTATTTAAAAAAAAAACCCACAGTGGTTAAACCAAACCACTTCTTAATGCAATATGTTTATCCAGTCACACATTGTGTCCAATTAGTTGCACATTGGGGACTAATTTCCTAGCAGTTTCAATAGGAGATCCAATTAGTGTGCGAGTTGTTTATTTCTGCTTCTCTAGATATGTTCAAGGAAAGAGTAGAAATCTAGCTTGTCAGGATAGATTTAATTCAGGTTGATCCTATACTCAGTGGCCAGTGCTACAACTCTACGATGCACAAGCTAAATATGAGGGTGATCAGTTTTTCTTGCCTGTGACCCTTAATATTTGAAGTCTGTTGCTGGCGTTGATTCTGGAGATAAGACCAAGGGTAGAAGCCAGACTGCTCAACAACAGCTAGTCCTCACTTAATGACCAGTTGCTTAGTGATCTTTCTAAGTTACAACAACCCCCCCAAAAAAGATACTTATGACTGTGTTCCAGAGTTCTGCCTGTGGCACTTTTCCACACATCACATGACTGCATTTTGCTGCAACCAGCTCATCTTTATGTCCTGTTGCAGCATTCCACAGATAAGATTTATGACTATTTTTTGACCCCCAAATGTCCATGACTTGTTTAATAATCACGGTGTTTGCTTTACGACAACCATGTCCACTTTACAACAATCACATAAAACTCGTAAAATCGAGGTGGCCATGTGGGCACCTCAATTTAAAACCATCATGGCTTTCTGGGCTCCATTATGGTCATAGATCAAGGACTACCTGTATCAAAATTGGGAGCGTTGAACCCTTTTGATGGCAGAAAACCCCTCGGTTTAACCACGACTGGGTAATCTCCTTTTACTTTACTTTGAGTCTTCCTCCTTTTGTTTTGATGAATGTCATTCAACTGTGTGAGAGAAGGAGAAAGACTTTGTTGTATTTGTGCGGATCTGGATGGGAAGTAACGGACTCAGGCTCAACCCGACCAAGACCGAGTGGCTGTGGTTTCCGGCTGCCCGATTCAACCAGCTTACTCCATCGCTGGCCATAGGGGGCGAACATCTTGCCCCTGTGGATGGGGCGCGCAATTTGGGTGTCCTCCTGGATGCCCGGCTGTCCATGGAAGATCAAGTGACAGCCGTGGCCAGGAGGGCGTTTTACCAGGTTCGCCTGGTTTGCCAATTGCGCCCCCTATTGTATCGGGACGCCCTTCGCACAGTCACTCATGGGCTCGTGACATCCCGACTGGACTATTGTAACTCTCTCTACATGGGGCTTCCCTTGAGGTGCACCCGGAGACTTCAGCTAGTCCAGAATGCAGCCGCGCGAGCAATTATGGGGACCGCAAGGTCTACCCACGTAACACCGCTCTTGCGCGAGCTGCACTGGCTACCTGTCGTCTTCCGGGTGCGCTTCAAGGTGTTAATTATCATCTTTAAAGCGCTCCATGGCTCGGGACCTAGCTATCTGCGGGATCGGATCCTGCCTCATACATCCTCACGGCCGATTCGCTCCCACAGAGAGGGACTTCTCCGGGTGCGGTCCACTAGACTTTGTCAGCGGGCGATGCCCAGGGGAAGGGCTCTCTCTGTGGCAGGCCCGGCCCTCTGGAACGACCTTCCCGCCGATATTAGAACGACCATGGACCTCCGCTCCTTCCGTCTTAAATTAAAAACTTACTTTTTCTGTCTGGCCGGCCTGGGATAGTCTCCCTGTCTTGGGGGTTTTATTGGGTAGTTTTAATATAGTTAGTTTTATGGGAATTTTAGCACAGGTTTAGTTTAATTTGGTTTTAGAATTGTTTGCATATTTGTTATTGTTTTTATTCTGCCTGTGCACCGCCCCGAGTCCCCATGGGGAGAGGGAGCGGTTTATAAGTATTAAAATTATTATTATTATTATTATTATCTATCCCCCCCCCCCCCCGAGGTGGTATTCAGCCAGTTTGGACTGGTTCAGGTGAACCAGTAGCAGAAATTTCGTGTAGTTCGGAGAACCGCCATATACCACCTCTGGTTGGCCCTACCCTCCCACTCCTGTCATTTCCTATCCTATATTTCCTTGGTTTTTTTAGCTTAGCTGATTTGCGCAGCAGAGTGAATTGCTGCGCCTCCGCAAAACAGCTCAGCTCACTAGCGCTGACAACGAGGGTGGTCTTTAAGTGCTGCGTGCGCAAAGCACTCTCTCATCTCATAGAACCGGTAGGAAAAGTTTGGAATCCCAACACTTCCCCCACCCCCACCAAGAGGAATTTTACATATTCTCATTACCCACTTTATTTTTTAACAAAGAAGGCTCCCAAGCTGTACTCCTTCCTTGCGGAGGGCTATTGTAGCTCTCTATCCATTTTAGCTGGCCTTTTCTTCATGGGCTCAAACTCTGGAAATAAATTAAAACAGCCACCTGCATTGGTGCTTTGCTTGATTTCCCCCCCCCCCACTGTTCCCTCCACCCCCCCTACCAAAGGAAGGCCAGATCTTCTAGGAGAGGGGTTTGCAAAGTTGACTCTTTTAAGACTGGTGAACTTCAACTCCCAGAATTCCCCAGCCAGCCATGTCAGCTCCAGCACACATGCACACACTGGACAGCTGATTGTCGGCCTTGATTTTCAGCAGTTTTTTGTCCTCTGGAGGCTTCAGGAAAGCCTCCTGAAGCCTCCTGAGAGTGCAAAATGGAGTTACTGGGCTCACTGGAAGTTGAAAAATGAGCTGTTTCCAGCCTCCGGAGGAGTGCAAAATGGAGTTACTCTGGAGTGCAAAATGGAGTTACTGGGCTCACTGGAAGTTGAAAAATGAGCTGTTTCCAGCCTCCGGAGGGCCTCTCGGAAGGGGGTGTTTTCGCCCTTCCCAGGCTCCAAGAAAGTTGGGCAGCAGGGTGGGGTGTCATGCACGCATGCACAGGGGGCATGGCATGGGGGGGATTAAATTATGGGGGTGGGCACCTGAGTGCGTGCAGTGCAGTGGTGGGTTTCTGCAGGCTCGCACCTACTCGCGAGAGCCGGTTGGTGAAATTTAGAGAATCGGTGAGAGGGGGTTCCTCCGGTGTACATGGAAGTAAATCTGGCCCACCGCTGCCAGTGACCCAACAGGAAGGAAAGGAAAGGAAGGAAGGAAGGAAGGAAGGAAGGAAGGAAGGAAAGAAAGAAAGAAAGAAAGAAAGAAAGAAAGAAAGAAAGAAAGAAAGAAAGAAAGAAAGAAAGAAAGAATTTATCATCACAATTGTGTCCAAAATTTTGGTTGTTAAACAAGAGCATTGTTAAATGAGTTTCACCACATTTTAAAAGGTGGCCACTCCCACCCTGTCACATGACTGCCAAGCCACGCCCACAAAATAGGCCACACCTACAGAGTAGGTTCTAAAAAATTTGAAACCCACCACTGGTGCAGTGGTGCACAAGCACGTGCTTTCGGCACCTGAGGCAAAAAAGGTTCGCCATCACTGGTATATAACCTGTTCTTTTTCTGTGTATGTGAAGACCATGTTTATTAGCTGGCTTAATCTGCTAGCTTTTTAACTTCTGGCATTCACCTCCTCACCTGTCATTTGCAGAGATGAGGGAAGGCAAGGAGGAAGTTTTATTTTTCCACATCACTGGGCAAAATGTGCTTCTTTTAATCAGAAGGTGCACGACATTTTACTGTTTACTGCCTCTGTTAGATTTGTATTTATGGTGGAGGGACTTTTTAAATCTCTCGTGGCAAAGGAGTAGAAAAACATCACACTGTACTGCTTGCATTCTTTTTTTTTTTTTTTAAGAAATGATGACTGTTGAGAAAATCAGTTGCATAGCGTTCACCAAGCACGGGACTTTTCTGATATAGGCCCTCTTAAACAAAGTATCGGCCCTGCAGAATTCTGGGAATTGAAGTTGGTACATGTAGAAGAGGCGTGTCAAACTGGATTTCTTTGAGGGGAGGACCCGATCAGCATTGTGGTTCTCCTCCACGGGCTGGGATATGGGGAGACAGGACAGACACCTTCTGCAGCACCCTGCTGGCCAAAACGAGGCACAGGGGGGGGGCATGCGCCCCCGGGCCTCATTTTTGCCTCCATGGCCTCCAACAGCACGCTGCCAGCCAAAAATGGGCCGCGCGGAGGCCTTAAGGCAGGGGTCTCCAACCTTGGCAACTTTAAGCCTGGTGGACTTCAACTCCCAGAATTCCCCAGCCAACAAAGCTCTCAGAATTCCCCAGCCAGCAAAGCAAACCTGGCTGGGGTATTCTGGGAGTTGAAGTCGCCAGGCTTAAAGTTGCCAAGGTTGGAGACCCCTGCCTTAAGAGGCCTCCGGGAAGCCTGTTTTAAGCATCCCGGGCCTCCAGCAACACTCTGCTGGCCAGAAATGGCCCGTGGGGTGCTTAAATCTGGCCCATGGGGCTGGCCTGAAAATATCAAAGGACCGGCTCATGTGCCTCTCCTGGCCAAAATGGGCTGTGTGCAGCCCCCTGCAGCCCGTTTTCAGGGCCATGAGGCCTCCGCATGGCCCATTTCTGGTCAGCAGATTGCTGCTGGAGGCTGAAAATGGGACTGCAGGGGGGGCTACACACAGCCCATTTTGACTGGCAGAGGCACCGCAGGCCGGTCCTTTGATATTTTCAGGTCAGTCCCATGGGGTGGATTTAAGCACTCCATGGGCCGGATACGGTCTTGGGTTTGACATCCCTGATGGAGAACGATGCTTTTGATAACATTTAAGATGTGTTAAGATAAGTTCAAAGTTACGATGGCACAAAAAAAGTGACTTGACCCACTCTTGAAATTATGACCCATTACATTCCTCCCCCGCCAATGATCACATGAATGCCATTTGGCTGCTTGGCAGTGGGGTCTCTTTTATGATGGGTGCAGTTTCTTGCAGTGATGTGATCATGATTTGCAACCTGGGTTGGCTTCTGACATGCCAAGTCAGTTGGGAAAGCCAGATTTGTTTAACAACTGCATGCTTCACTTAATGACTCCGGTAACAATGGTTATAAAGTCAGAAACTGTCATGTGATGACTCACCAAACAGCAGCATTGCTTAGCAGTCAAAATTCCACTCCCAATTGTGGTCACAAATCAAGGACTACCTGTGAGTGAGGAAGTAAGGCAGCTGCCCTTCAGTATTAAAAATTTGGGTTCAAGTCCCACCTCACGGCATCTGTCGCTGCTCCCAGGAACCTACATCACCACCAAATTGGTTTGTTGTAAAGGCAGGATTGTAAACTTTGTGCAAATGAAAAAAAAATTAAACTGATAACCTAGCTCTGTGGTGGCGAACCTATGGCACACGTGCCAAGGGTGGCACGTGGAGCCATTTGTTACGGCATGCGAGGTGTTGCCCTGTCACCTCCAGCATGCATGCATGCGCTGGCCAGCTGACTTCAACCTTCTTTTAAGGCCGTTTTTTCCCTGAAGCCTGCAGAGGGCAAAAAACAACCCAACATGCAAACAGGAAGTTTGGGAATGGACTTCCGGTTTGCGTGTTGGGCCGTTTTTCATGCTCAGGAGCAATGGTGGGTTTCAAATCCTACTCTGTAGGTGTGGCCTATTTTGTGAGCATGGCTTGGCAGTCATGTGACAGGGTGGGAGTGGCCACCTTTTAAAATGTGGTGAAACTCATTTAACAACGCTCTTGCTTAGCAACCAAAATTTTGGACTCAATTGTGATGATAAATTCTTTCTTTCTTTCTTTCTTTCTTTCTTTCTTTCTTTCTTTCTTTCTTTCTTTCTTTCTTTCTTTCTTTCTTTCTTTCTTTCTTTCTTTCCTTCCTTCCTTCCTTCCTTCCTTCCTTCCTTCCTTCCTTTCCTTTCCTTTCCTTTCCTTCCCGTTGGGTCACTGGCAGCGGCGGCCCAGATTTACTTCCAGGTACGCCGGTGGAACCCCCTCTCACTGGTTCTCTAAATTTCACCAACCAGCTCTTGCTAGTAGATGCGAGCCTGCAGAAACCCACCACTGCTTCGGAGGCTTCAGGGGAGACCCCTGAAGGCTCCAGCGGGCGAAAAACGCCTCTACTGGAAGTCCGTTCCCGAGCTTTCAGTTTGCCCATAGGGTTGTTTGGGGCCTCTGGGATGGTGTGGGAGACTGTGTTCCCCCTGCCCAGGCTCTTAGAAAGCCTCTGGAACCTGGGAAAGGTGAAAAACGGGTCCATCATGCGCCAAAAGCAGGGAAGAGGGCAGGGGTCATGCACGCATACAGGTGTGGGGGGGTCACACGCATAGCATTATGTGTGTGGGCAGGCCTGCGTACGATCCCCCTGCGCTCCTCCCGCTTTGGCACGCGATGGGAAAAAGATTAGCCATCATTGACCTAGCTGTAGGTAGAATAGGGTATGTATAGAGAAAATAAATTACTTTCCAAGATGTTCTATTTGTCCAAAGTCATTTCTCCTGGCATGCTGTTGGAATAGAACCATACAAACGCAAACCATTTGCTGCTGTGTTGCGGTTTGGTGTGCCTTCTTTTCAAAATTACAGCTTGTAAGGGCTAATTACAAGCTTACGGTAAGGTTGGAGTTAAACTGATTACTGCTTTGCAATTTGGCGTTTTCCATTTCCCAGACTACTCCCTGTGAAGTGGGCACTGTTTTTTCCTGACTTGCACTAAAAGCTTACAGGAGGCCTTCACCTACCGAAACATACTCTTTGATGGCTTGATCCTTCTGCTCAAAGGAGGAACAGCTACTATGAGTAGGTAGCCTAGAGATTCGATGGGAAGATAAATTCACGAAAAGAGCTATCCCGTCTGGAGTTGTGTTGTCTTCCCATCTCGTGACTGTCCTGTTGCCATTTTAGGGAATTTTTTTTGAAAAAGCATTAAATACAGTGATTGTGCTATATCATATATAGCCTTGATGGCGAACCTATGGCACGGGTGCCACAGGTGGCACACGGAATCATTCCTTAGGGCGCGCAAGGTGTTGCCCTGTCAGCTCCAGCGCACATGTGTGCTCTGGCCAGCTGATTTAGGCCTTCTTTTGAGGCCGTTTTTCACCCTTTGGAGGCTTCAAGGAAGCTCCTGAAGCCTCTGGAGGTGGGGGAGAGGCTGTTTTCACCCTCCCCAGGCTCCTAGAAAGCCTCTGGAGCCTGGGGAGGGTGAAAAAAGCACGCCAAAAGCAGGGGGTCACACACATAGCATTATGGGTGTGGCACGCCCATGCACGACCCCCCTGCGCTCCCCCCGCTTTTGGCACGGGAGCCAAAAAAGGCTAGCCATCACTGATATATAGGAACTAGAGAAGTGGCCATGCTCTTTGTAGCAGTTATAGGTTTCCCAACCCTGCATTATAGAATCACCCAATTTTACTCTTCTGTGGGATGTGAGAAGATTTACGAGACAACCATCCGCCCTGTTGCACTTTTACTTTAGCCCAAGCTAAAGTAAAAGCTCACAATCTAGATTCTAGCTCGGGGGTGTCAAACTCATGTAGTCACGGCGCAATCACATGATGTATTTGAAACTCCCCCCCCCACGTTTGCTAGAGTGGGTGTGGCCAGTGCGTGATACATCTGGCCTGCGGGCCAGGAGTTTGACAGTCCTCTCCTAGCTCATTGTGAGCTTTTACTTTAGCTCAGATGGAACAGGTTTGCAAACTGAGAGTCGTTTTGATGTCACAGCTCCTGCAGGGGTGTTAAACTGGTGGTCCCCAGGCTGAATTTGTCACACGCAGGCGACACCCGTTGTAGCTCCATGAAGGGGAAAAACACCACGAAGCATCACAAGACAGCAGGGGTGGGTTCCTGCCAGTTCCACAAATCTACAGTGCCGTTTAGAACCGGTTCCAGCTCCCTCCCCCCGCCCATTCGCACATCATCCAGATGAAGAGAGAGAAGAGGAATTTGGGGAGTTGAAGTCCACAAGTCTTAAAGCTGTCAGGTTTGAACAACCCTGGGTTATTTTCTAAAGGGTTAGGGGTGTAAGGGTCTTGTAACTTGACAGCTTTAAGACTTGTGTGGTTCAATGTCAGAATTTCTGAGCCAACATTTTGGTTGCTAAGCAAGAGTGTTGTTAAGTGAGTTTCACCACATTTTACATATTGGCCACGCCCACCCAGTTACATGACTGCCAAGCCATTCCCACCCAGTCACATGCCTGGCAAGTCACTCCCACCCGGTCACATGGCCGGCAAGCCATTCCCATAAAGCAGGCCGCACCTACAGAAGAGGTTCTAAAAAAATGTGAAACCCACCATTGCATGTGACTCTGCAAGTTTGACACCTGTATGCTAGATCATCAAGTAGAGACAAAGGCCAGTCAAACATTAATCTATAATTTTAGCATTTATTCTTGCTACATTTCACTTGGTTTAGGGAAACTTCCAATCAGCAATATCTATAAAGACCTCACATACATGCAACTTCCACACCCACTTTAGAAGGAATCCACACCCCTATAGTAAAGATGGCAGAGGCAAAAGATGTTAAAGTCACATTGTCATAAATTCTGGGGGTGGAATTAACAGTTGGCAAGGAACACCTCATTCAGGAAGAATCACCCCAAGAGAATGCATGTGAAAATAACGTTGATTAATCAGTGCAGATGTGAGAAACGAGTACATGTTAACAAAGATAGCTAGTCAAGAAGGCCAGTGGCCCCAAGGGTGAAAACACATTCTGGATAAAATTGAGCTGGGATGCTGTGTAAATACTTATATGAGATACCATGAACTTCTGAGAAATGAGAATGAAATGAGAAAATTGCAATGATAGATGTGAGAACTATTGAGCTTAATAAAATCAGAGATTGTAATGGTTTATAAAATTTTGAAATGGGGTAAAGGCTTCATATTGACCTAATAGAATCTGTTGAAAATTACCCAAGTGGATTAAAGGAGAAAGTGGACATTTCCAGAAGAAAAGCACAAATTCCTACAGTTAGAAGAGCCCACTAAAATTATCAAGTGCATCCAACTCACTGCAAGAAGTATAAAATGTTTAATACTCTTTTAGTGATTGTTATTGTCAGGCCTGCAGCCATGTTCCTTTTGGATCTTTGGCCTGCTGTTAGCAACTCTGGGTTCAGAACCAATGTTACAACTCTGGTCCCGTAACCAGTGTTAGGGGTAACAAACACCCCCGTTTGAAAGTAAATGCGGAATAGTGTAATGCACCAGACAGTAAAGAGATACGTTGCTTTAACCACACACAAACTCTAAAACAGTGATAGTAAGAAAATAAATAGTCTTTACTTTGTAGCAACTAAAATACTTCTTTCGACCAGAGATTCTAACTTCTCAAACAATAACTGTAATGCTACTCTACATGGGGCTTCCCTTGAGGTGCACTCGAAAGCTACAGTTAGTCCAGAATGCAGCCGCGCGGGTGATTACGGGAGCTACTAGATGCTCCCACATAACACCGATCCTGCGCGAGCTGCACTGGCTTCCTGTGGCCTTTCGGGTGCGCTTCAAGGTCTTCAACGACCATCTTCAAAGCGCTCCATGGCTCGGGGCCTAGTTATATGCGAGACCGCCTTCTGCCCCATACATCCTTTCGGCCGATCCGCTCCCACAGAGAGGGCCTTCTCAGGGTGCCGTCGGCCGGGCAATGCCGTCTGGCGACACACAGGGGAAGAGCCTTCTCTGTGGCGGGCCCAGCCCTTTGGAACAACTTACCCCCTGAACTGCGCACCATCACCGACCTCCGCCTCTTCCGCCAGTGTCTAAAGACACATCTTTTCCAACAAGCCGGCCTAGCCTAACCTCCCATGGGGACTTTTTTAGTGAGTTTTAAATTGGGATTTTTAGAATTGGTTTTAGCAATAATATATTTAATATATTTTTAAATTTATGTATTTATTGTTTATATGTTTTTTAAATTCCTGTGCGCCGCCCTGGGTCCTCTGTGGAGAAGGGCGGGATATAAATATAAGTAAATTAAAAAAAACAGTCCTTCACCAAACACAGAGTTATCTTACAGTGATGCAAAAACAAATACTTCTTCTCTCTTCAGCTTCAACTCCTCCAGCGGCAATCAGTAAACATAGGACTCAGTGGTCGAACAAGGGAATGGACTATGTTCCTGAGCTTCCTTTATGATAGAGCTGAGAAGCACAGCCAATTAGAATTCAACACAGTTCTTAAAGCTACATATACTCTTTAAGAACATAGGCTATTCATATTGTCAACCCAATATAAGGCTGAATATCCTAACACCTGCTACACTTTCTATTATTCTATTATGCTGTTTCTATGGTGGGGAATTGGGAGGGGGGATAGTACGAATTAAAATGCTATGTAGCCAAAATAAAATTCCTTTCTAGAATGCCAAGGTTATCCTTTGTCTTGGCACCTCTGCACCTGACCGGAACTGGATGGGTGGAACTGCTAGCATGGCAGTGGAAGATTGGACCATGTGACGGACTTGTGGGTGTGGGGGCAAGATCTTGAATTTTCAACTGGGTGGGGAAAGCCGGGAAGCTTTCAGATTCGGGTTTTCCCAGATGTGCCAACATGGCTCTTAATGAATTGGAACTTGAGCAATACCTTGGACTCTGATTTAATGTTGGATGCTATTTGGAATGCTGACAATTATATAATGATTTCGAGTAATACTTTGTTTTATTGGTTTGTTGAACATCATCCAGAGTCATTTTCTATCAGATGGGCACATATAAATTTGAAAAACAAACAAGCAAACACACAAACAAAGAAACAAACCCAGACAGATGGCTCTCCCCATTTTTGATAAAAAAAAGAAAAGAAAAAGAAAACGACCATTTTTTTTCATGTAAACGTCTTTTCTTCCTCATCAAGTTCTCCTATTGTGAAACCACTAAACTGAGTTTTAAAATACTGAAAATTGCTAAACGTTCAAGAAGTTGCTGGGGGCTACAGCTACGCATAGAGCTTGGTAAGATATAATTTACATAACTCTGCTGTACTTAGATGTTATATGAGCATGCCAGTATGGATCTGAGGTTCCCTCTAAGGAGAAGGAATGTAGGGTGTAAAGTTTGAGTCACTTTGATTTATTCTTATTCCAAGACCTCTGTTAAGAGCAACTTTACATTGTATGGGATATTTTCAGTTGGCAGAGGACTGGCTGAACTTGGCAAACCTTGGAAGCAGAGTAAGCATTTAGTACTTGGGCGAGAGACCATGAATGCATCCAGAGCTATAGGGCAGACGGGAAGTCAATTAAATATATATATATACTGTATATATAATTTGTATTATGTGATCGTGGGGTTTCTCCAATGGTTGTAATTGCAAGGACTGGTGTATATCACTGTTTTCAGTGCCTTTGTAATGTCAAAACAGTCACTAAATGAATGGTTATAAAACAGCTTCAAGGTTCTGACAACTATCTTTAAAGCGCTCCATGGCTCGGGGCCTAGTTATATGCGAGACCGACTCCTGCCCCATACATCCCTTAGACCGATACGCTCCCACAGAGAGGGCCTTCTCAGGGTGCCGTCGGCCGGACAATGCCGACTGGCGACACCCAGGGGAAGAGCCTTCTCTATGGCGGGCCCAGCCCTTTGGAATGACCTACCCCCTGAATTACGTACCATCACCGACCTCCGCCTCTTCCGCCAATGTCTTAAGACATATTTGTTTCAACAAGCCGGCCTAGCCTAACCTCCCATGGGGACTTTTAGGTAGTTTTAAATTGGGTTTTTAAAATTTGGTTTTAGCGCAGGATAGGTTATTTAATAGTTTTTTAAATTATATTTATTGTATTTTGTATGTTTTTAAATTTTCCTGTGCGCCGCCCTGGGTCCTTCGGGAGAAGGGCGGGATATAAATTTAAATAAATAAATAAATAAATAAATAAAGGGGTGTCAAACTCAAGGCCTGTTGTGGAGCTTAGATCTGGAGCATGGAGCCACCCTACAAACAGCAAAGGACCGTCCCACGATGCCTCTGCCAGCGAAAATGCAGCTTGGGAGAGCCATGAGCTCCGTTTTCACAGGCAGAGAGTTGCAGGAAGCCATCGCAGCTGAAAACGGAACTCAGGAGCCTGTTTTCATTGGCGGACTGTTCGGGTCACAACAAGCGCCCCCAATACAGGCGATGTCAATCTGGCCACCCCCACCATGCCCCTCACCCACCCCTGAGGTCAAACACAACCCTGAGGTGGCCCTTGATGAAATCGAGTGTGGCACCCCTATTGTAAATGGAGGATTATCTACAAGTCCTCAGAACTGAAGCACAACTTGCAGTAAATCATGAGCTTTAAACAAGGGCTACAGACTCATGTTGATTATTTGTTCTTGACAAGGCTAATTTGTGATTCTCCCACCCACCTACCCACATGTGCATGCTGGACATCACTTTGTCCACATCTTTTATATCAGCAGCCACAGTACACCAATATCTACCAATATCTACCAATGTTCAAATACAGAAAGGTTATACAATACAATACAATAGCAGAGTTGGAAGGGACCTTGGAGGTCATCTAGTCCAACTCCCTGCCTAGGCAGGAAGCCCTATGCCGTTTCAGACAAACGGTAGACCAGGTCTTTAAACACTCACCATTGTTCAAAGTTAATGCTGCAGTAAACAGGGAAGGACTTAATGGGCCCGGTTCCAGGTCAGTGTATGTAGGATTACAATATTACAATACAATACAATAGCAGAGTTGGAAGGGACCTTGTAGGTCTTCTAGTCCAACCCCCTGCGTGGGCAGGAACTTTATACCATTTCAGACAAATGGCTATTATTATATATTAATGGGTAACATTTGAGCAATCCTTCCTCACCTTTTTCTTATTTACAAAACTTTGCTAACAAGATTTTCAAACATTATTCAAACAGAGACCATTTAGGAAGAAGTGGGTAGTATGGCCCATTCCGGTTTTCAGACCACATGAGATTATTTCTCAGAAGCATTTCTATCTCTGGTTTTTGCAATATAGATGGCAAGGATTTTAAATTACTGCTGTTTGCAATTAAATCTTGCATATACAACAGCGAGGCTTTCATCTTTGCTGGCAGTCCCTCTTCTGAATTCTCCTAAGTTTTTGTTTTCTTCCAGCTTCTTTTGTTCTCTTTTGTTCGGTGTTGTGAGTCTGAAATGCAAACATGCCCAAGGAATTGGCAAGTGTCATTTGAAATTACAATAGCTTGGTGAGCAGCAAAATAAGCATTTGTAAAGAAACATCAGTTGGTGGTTATTTTTCCTCTTCATTCTCTGTTTCCCCCCCCACACCGTGGATGGATCACAAATGATTTCCAGAGGAATTTATATTGTAAAAAAGGGCTGTCCAACCTTGGCAACTTTAAAACTTGTGAACTTCAACTCCCCAAATTCCTTGGTTGGGAAATTCTGGGAGTTGAAGTCCACAAGTCTTAAAGTTGTCAAGGTTGGACACCCCCACTGTAGACTAAAACAAAGCAGCATTTCTCAAAGCATCTTAAAGCATGTTGCCACTCTAATACTATGGAAAAGGCTTTTTTGCATCATTTATTTATTTATTTATGAATGCCACAAATTTCACTATCCAAAGCACTTCCGGTTTACAGTACAATACAAAGTTCATTGCTTCGAATCCTAACTGATCCGAAGATTGCAGGAATTGGGTGTGCCTAGTTTATTGAAAAGAAGGACTGTGTGTGTGTGTGTGTGTGTGTGTGTGTGTGTGTGATGATAGCAGTGTTCCAGTACTTAAGGGGCTGCCACAAAGAAGAGGGGGTCAACCTATTCTCCAAAGCGCCTGAGGGTAGAACAAGAAGCAATAGATGAAAACTAATCAAGGAGAGAAGCGACCTAGAACTAAGGTGAATTTTCTTAACAGTTAGAACAATTAATCAGTGGAACAACTTGCCTCCAGAAATTGTGAATGCTCTAACACTGGAAGTTTTTAAGAAGAGATTGGACAACCATTTGTCTGAAATGGTATAAGCTTTCGTGCTTGAACAGGAAAGAGTTAGACTAGAAGACCTCCAAGGTCCCTTCCAACTCTGTTACTCTGTTAATCAACTTGTTGAAACAGGGTTTCCAACAGCAATGACATGCAAAAGTTATAGGTGAGCTAAGCCATGGATCCATCCACAGCAGCTGTAATTGCCACACTGATTTATTTATTTAAGAAATGTATATGGCCACCTGAATTTTGATTATGCGACTGTAGGAATACTGTGATGGTCGGAGGACCAGTCATAAGTCACCTTTCTCTGCTCTTATAATGGTTCAGTTGCTAAATAAGAGATTGTAAGTCAGAGATGGTATTCTATTTTCTTCACTACTGGTTCGGTAGCGGGAGCGAGTGCTCCTGCGTGCTCACTTCACTCGCACATGGCACATCTGGGCATATGCAGAACCTTATGCACATGTGCAAAAGGTCCTTTATGATGTCAGGGTGGGTGGGCGGACCCTCGTGCTACTACCGGTTCGATTGAACCGGTGCGAACCGGTAGCATGCCACCTCTGTTGTAACTCTAGGATTACCTGTACTATCTCATTCATAGAGTGACTGCAGACAGGATTGTTGTGGCTAATTTATTAACATCATTCTACAATAGACTCCCTTATTTTCTTGAACTCTACAGGGTAGAGTATCTATAGAGATTCTCAGTCATCCAGGTCATGGTTGTCCCAAAGGTGCTTTTTTCAAAAGGCAGCTGGACTTAGTTTTTCTTTGAAGACATTTCACTTTTCATCCAAGAAGCTTCTTCAGTTATTCAATTCTACAGTTTCTCAGAACTGAAGAAGCTTCTTGTTTGAGAAGGGAAATGACTTCAAGGAAAAACAAAGTCCAGCTGCCTTTTGAAAAAAAAAAGCACCTTTGGTACAGGGTAGAGATTTGCCCCGTTTCCATTTTTTTTCATTCAATTTACACTTTTCACTCAGTAATTTCACATTGCAGCTTTCCTTTGGAATTCATGTGCAAAATTGCAACTGACATGTATGGGCAGGTACTTAACCAAGCTAACAAAATTATGGTTATGTTCCTTTTCCTCAAAACTGAAAGAAATCTGCCTCGGGCATTGGCTGTTCATGGCTTTCCTCTCCCTGTGTGTGTTGTTTCTCTGTTGCCCTCTCAGCAGTGTTAACAGCTGTTTCTTCAGATATGTGAAGTAGCTGAGCAAATTATGTCATTCCAGTATTACGGCTTCCTGTTTCCTATTTGGTTGCTGGCGGGACTTACACATTTCCTACCTTGTTCCCTGGTGAACGAGGGTTTCCTGTTTTCTCACCCAAACACAAGGGCCCTGTCTGTAGATATTTTCTCCCACTCATATCAAGGGTACGTTAGAAATATCCTTTTGAGTTACTAACCAGGTAATGCATAGATCAGGGATGTCCAAACTTGGGAACTTTAAGACTTGTGGACTTCAACTCCCAGAATTCCCCAGCCAGCTATGCTGGCTGGGTAATTCTGGGAGTTGAAGTCCACAAGTCTTAAAGTTCCCAAGTTTGGACATCCCTGGCATAGATAATGCATTTATCACCTGCATTTTGTCTCCTTTCAGTGCAGTTATTTTTTGTCAATGTCTACAGGGTGTTTGTTAAAGTATATTTAATTGCCTTTAGAATATTTTTCTTCACATGTTTTGAAGTGTGAGAGGGTGCTATCTCACACTTGGGAAGAATGTGGTAGCTCTTTTATTTATTTATCTGCCACATTTAAATAGGTGCTCATCTCACAAAAAGCAACTTTAGATAGTGTACCAAGCAAAGCTTATCTGGAATGGGTTATTAGTTAACTATCAGCCGATGTTGTTAATGGGTTAAAAAATGCTGTAGAGGGGTACCTTGGTACTCAGTTGCTTTGAAACTCATCAAATTTGGTCTTCAATGCATTTTGGCGTGGAAATTTGGTCCCAGTACTCATTGTTTGTTTGGTACTCAACGCACTAGCTAGATAGAACTTGTCAATGTTGGCTGCCTTGTGATTCACTACATTATTCCATAGGGAAAAAATGTATTTGGTATTCATTGTTTTTGGTACATCACACCTCCTGGAACCAATTAATGATGAATACCAGGGTACCAGTTCTTCTTGTGGCATATCCATCTTCGGACACTGGCGAACAAGTTGGTGATCCTGTTTTTATCAACAGTGGTTGAGGAGTACCAATGTATAAGAAAATGGTGGGTGAATAATAGGTTCATATTGGTAAGAAAAATATTTTTATCTTTACAGTATACATCTGAGCCTTTTTAACTGATATGATTTCTCATGTTCTGAATAGATTCTCATTGTAGACTTGCCATATATACAGTACAATACAATAGCAGAGTTGGAAGGGACCTTGGAGGTCATCTAGTCCAACTCCCTGCCTAGGCAGGAAGCCCTATACCATTTCAGACAAATGGCTATCCAACATCTTCTTGAAGACTTCCAGTGTTGGGGCATTCACAACTTCTGGAGGCAAGCTGTTCCACTGATTAATTGTTCTAACTGTCAGGAAATTTCTCCTCAGTTCTAAGTTGCTTCTCTCCTTGATTAGTTTCCACCCATTGCTTCTTGTTCTGCCCTCAGGTGCTTTGGAGAATAGTTTGACTCCCTCTTCTTTGTGGCAATCCCTGAGATATTGGAACACTGCTATCATGTCTCCCCTAGTCCTTCTTTTCATCAAACTAGACATACCCAGTTCCTGCAACCGTTCCTCATATGTTTTAGTCTCCAGTCCCCTAATCATCTTTGTTGCTCTTCTCTGCACTCTTTCTAGAGTCTCCATATCTTTTCTACATCGTGGTGACCAAAACTAAATGCAGTATATAAAATTAGCATTTTTTGCATCTGTAATTCCGTTTTCTCTTCACGTCTTTCCGGGAGACTACTGGACAAGTGAACTAAGTACAATATTAATAGACGAGTAAAAATCCATGATTAATATGTTTTTAAAAAAATCCTAACTACTGAATTAGTAGTAAATAATTGCAGTTGAAAATCTGCTGCTTTCAGCATTCCTTTAGATAAGAAATTATTCCATGATGAACAACTCCTGTTCCTTCTACTTTCTTCAAATTGCCCATATTCTGAAGAGAAATCTCATTCTCATGGAATGTTGATCTCACATGTCTATGCTGAAATCTTATATATAGTAGATTTTTGTCTTTCATTATTTTAATTTTGATCATCTGCAGATGCAGACATGTTGATGCAACATCAAGGCTGCTTCAATAACATTGCCCTTGCTTTTGGGCCACCATTGACCAGATTTTGTGGGAATACCCCACATATCAGGCATTTCCTAAGTCATGTGAGATCCCTTTATGTGACGATGGTCTGCGTACTACTTCTGATGCAGGTAGTTCAGAGTTAGGACCAGAGTTGGGATCAGAATTTCCATGGCTAAGCAACTGTGACAACACTCAAAGTGTGAGTTTTGTCACAGTTGTCACTGCAGTTGTTTAAGTAGATCACACAGTTGTTAAGCAAATTATGTCATTCCAGTATTGGAGTTCAGCTTAACCTGTTGATTTGTTTGTCAGAAGTCTGTTGAGAAGGTTGCAAATGGTGATAATGAGCAACCTTATTTATTTATTTGTTTGTTTGTTTGTTTGTTTGTTTGTTCAAATTTATATACCGCCCTATCTCCTCGAGGGGACTCAGGGCGGTGCACAGAAATATAAAAACAAATACAATACAAAACAATTTAAAATGAATTAAATTAGGATCTGTGCTAAAAATTTGGATTAGAAAAGATTAAAATCAATTAAAACTTTACCCATTAAAACTATGCCAGACCTTGAGCCATGGTGGCGCCGTGATTAGAGTGCAGTAGTGCAGGCTACTTTTGCTGCCTGCCGGCTGCCTGCAATTTGTCAGTTCAAATCTAACCAGGCTCAAGGTTGGCTTACCATTCCATCCTTCTGAGGTGGGTAAAATGAGGGCCCAGATTGTAAGCAATAGGCTTACTTTGTAAACTAAAGCATTGTAAAGCGATATATAAGTGTAAGTGCTATTGCTATCACCTGACCCTAGAACGTTGCAACTATCATAAATACATGTTGGTTGCCAAGCACAAATTTTGATCACATGACACGTGAAGATGCTGAGACAGTCATACTTTGGAAGACTGGTCATAAGTCACTTTTTTCCAGTGCCATTGTAACTTGGAATGGTCACTAAATGAATGGTTGTAAAACAAGGACAGCCTGTGAATATGTCCCAGTCTGAATTTCCCTTATTAGACAATGAGATTTATACAGGCCCAGTTAGTAGAAAATGGTTTCCTGGATCAATTGAATGTTAGCGTGTTGTTCAAATAACTTAGTAGTGGAGTTGGAAGGGATTAATTTTAATTTTTTATATATATAAAAATGGCTGCCTCTGTGTGTGTGTATGTTCCAGCATAACTCTGGAACACCTTGAGCAATTTCAACCAAACTTGGTACATAGATAACTTACTTTCTGGAAAAACAAATACTGTGGGGGTAAGACACTCCTAACCTCCCCTCGGGTGTGTGTTCTGTTACGATACAGCCTGTTGTACCTTAAAATGTCTTCTACTGTACTGCTGTACAACGGCTTCTACTGTATAGCCCAGTGGAATTTCCATGGTAACGGCTTCACAGTACTCCACAAGGGGGATCCCTCTGGTAAGGGGGAAAATCCAACATTAGAAATTACGTTTGGTCCAGATATTTTCCTCCTGTAAATAAATACCCCAGCAACGCCAGGTTATCAGCTAGTAATGAATAAAGTTGGGCTTGATTGGGTCTACGATTGGCTGATCCCCATTAAAAAAATAGGGCTTCTCTAGATTTTAGGCTTTCCTCATTTTTTTTATTTTTGAACAGGGGAAATAGCAATAGGCAAGATTCCCTCAGCACATCTGCTATTAGTTATTTTTGTTGTGGTGCAGAATACAAGAAGCGATAGCTTTTTCACCTGATTTTCAGAGGTTCCGACAAGTTTGAAAATAGCCATTCTCTGGTTGAATGGATTACTGACATTTTGTTACTACCAAGGTAGGGGAGTGAGGAAATTAAATCAGTGAAGTCACTCAAGTCATGTTTGCAAATGGAATATCCTATATGAAACAACGAATTGGACCTGTTTTTCTCTCGTCTCTGTCTTGTTTTTCAAAATGTGCAGAAAATAGGGTAGATTTTTTCCTCCCCTCTGGAGATGAATAAACAGCAAACCACAAAAGCCATCCATCTAGAGATGAACTGTTTCTGATGGTAGCTAACTTCTTTTTTTAGCATTTCTTTCACAGCAGGCTGTTCTACAAGTCTTATAGCCTCTGAGTAGAATTAAGCTGCCAAGATGATTTTTTGAGGAGCCTAAAAGCAAATGTTTCATTTTCCTTGTTCTCTAGCACAGGGGTCTCCAACCTTTGCAACTTTAAGTCTGAAGGACTTTAGCTCCCAGACTTCTCCAGCCAGCAAAGCTGGCTGGAGAACTCTGGGAGCTGAAGTCCTTCAAAGTTGCAAAGGTTGGAGACCCCTGCTCTAGCAGGAGCAAATCCGCACATCTGCCAGCATTGTCATTGGGCAGATCGTTGGAAGCCCCAAAGTTGGTTCTTCTGTGTGCTAAGCAGGCAGAAATATCACTGATCCCTGGAATGATCTTTTTGTCGACCAACTTTCATTCATGGAATGAATTAAAATGTGCTTTTGTGTTGGAAGTCAAAGTTGACATTTTCCCGATGGCTTCTCGTGGATTTTGTACGTCAACACTTCAAGGCACGGCTTTTCTAGCGTAAAAGTAAAAATGGCTGTACTTGCTTTGCGTTGGAGTGTAAGGATCAAACAAGCCCAGTTGGTTATAAGGTTCTTTTTGCTTCCAAATTGAGAACAAGCAAAAATTCATCCCCTACTAGGCAAAAAATCAGTTGCATGCACCTGGTATTCTTAACCTCTTTACTGAATTAACTCTCTTCTTCCCCAGAAGTAGCCATCTGCTTAGAATTAGTTAAAATAGAATAACATAGAATAATAGGGTTGGAAAGGACCTTGGAGCAATGGTGAAATTCAATTTTTTTTACTACTATTTCTGTGGGCGTGGCTTGGTGGGCATGATGTGACTTGGTGGGCATGGCTTGGTGGGCATGGCAAAGGAAGGATACTGCAAAATCACCATTCCCACCCTACTCTGAGACCAGCTAAAGGTGGTATTTGCTGGTTCTCCGAACTACTCAAAATTTATGCTACTTTCTAGAACCTGTCAGAATCTGCTGAATTTCATCCCTGCCTTGGAGGTCTTCTAGTCCAACTCCTTGCTCTAGCAGGAGGCCTTACACCATTCCAGACTAATGGTTGTCCAGTGTCTTCTTGAAAACCTCCAGGGATGGAGCATCCACTGAAGGCAAAGTGGATGATTCATTGTTCTCACTGTTAGGAAATTTCTCCTTAGTTCTAGGTTGGATTTCTCTTTACAGAGCTTCTACCTTTTCCTCTCATCAAGTGTTTTGGATAATAGGTTGACCCCCTCTTCTCTGTGATAGCCCCTCAAGTACTGGAAGACTGCTAACTATGTCACCCCTAGTTATTTTCTCAGTTAGACCAGGGATGGCTAATCTTTTCGTCATTGTGTGCCAAAAGCATTAATATTTGTGCGTGTACCCATAATGTAATGTGCACCTGTGCCCCCCGCACGTGTCCCTCTGTCCCTCCCCCTGCATGCGTGTGCATGTCTCCTGCATGCGCCCTGCCCCTTGCGCAGTCAGAGACCCAAAAACTAGTTGGCCGCCGGGAGGCACGCAAACATGTGCTTTGGAGCTGAACTGGGGCGATGGCTCGCGTGCCCACAGAGAGGCTTCTGGCACACATGCCATAGGTTCGCCATCACAGGACTACACATACCAAGTTTCCTCAACTGTTCATCATATGGTTTAGCATCCAGACCCCTCTTTTTTGTACTCTTTCTAGAGTTTTGGCATCTATTTTGTATTGTGGTGACCAAAACTGGACACAGTATTCTAAATGTGGTCTTACCAAGACAGTGGTAAGGCCACACTTTGAATACTGCATTCAGTTTTGGTCACCACGATGTAGAAAAGACGTGGAGACTCTGGAAAGAGTGCAGAGAAGAGCAACAAAGATGATTAGGGGACTGGAGGCTAAAACATATGAGGAATGGTCGCAGGAACTGGGTATGTCTAGTTTAATGAAAAGAAGGACTAGGGGAGACATGATAGCAGTGTTCCGATATCTCAGGGGCTGCCTCAAAGAAGAGGGAATCAAACTATTCTCCAGAGCACCTGAGTGCAGAACAAGAAGCAGTGGGTGGAAACTAATTAAGGAGAGAAGCAACTTAGAACTGAGGAGAAATTTCCTGACAGTTAGAACAATTACCAGTGGAACAGCTTGCCTCCAGAAGTTGTTAATGCCCCAACACTGCAGGTCTTCAAGAAGATGTTGGATAGCCATTTGTCTGAAATGGTATAGGGCTTCCTTCCTAGGCAGGGGGTTGGACTAGAAGACCTCCAAGGTCCCTTCTAATTCTGCTATTGTATTGTAGTATAGACCTGTAGTGTCACTTCACATGATCTCATAGAATCCCTCTGTTGGTGCAGCCTAGAACTGCATTTAATTCCAAAAATAGTAATTAAAATGATGTTAATTATTAATATTAATTGATATTATGGAATTCTGAATTTGTAAGGCCTAGTAATTCAAACTTTAAAAAAGAAACTTTAAACAATGTGGGCAGAATATATTTTTTTAGAGTAAGAAAATTTAGTATTCTGTTATGATTTGCCAAGGTTTCATGAAGGATGTAAAATTCTTGGTTGGGGTTGAGTGACTGGGAGACCCAAATAGTGTTCTCAATTTTTTTAAAAACGGCTGCCTGTTTTGTCATTTCCTGGGAAATCCACCATCACCGTGAGACCAAAATAACCACAGAGGAAACACTATATTCTTTGTTTTTTGAATCTTGCCTTGAAATGACAGTAAACGGTGATTTAAGTAACCACATATTTATGTTTGCAACATGTTTCGTCTGCTGGCAGTCTAAAAGAGGACATTCAGGCAGGTATATAAGAATTGCTGATAAGGAATTTTTATTGTAGAAAAACTAAAAAGTCCTTATGAAAGAAATCTAGCGACTGAAGTAGGTGTAGAGTGGGACTTAGATGTAGTCAACTCTACTTCAATTTTTATGTCTCTTTCTCCCTACAGCCGACCCCCACTTCATGTTGGGCACAAAGCCCTGTTTCTCTTTTGCCTTTTTTTTGGATCATGGGTATATTTTATATCAAGTTGGTGCCCTTTGAGCCGCTGAGAACTTTGAAGAGTTTCAGGAAATTTTCCATATCACCCCACCCCCTTTTTTTAGCTTCCAGATTTTCTAAGTCATTTTCATGGGACTAAATCTCTTTTTACTCAATAGAGATGAACGTGTTGTAATCAGGGCTGGGAAGTCTTGAATCACTAAAGCTGCAGGTGGTATCCAGAATCTTTGTGTGGGCTGTTTTTGTTTTGGCAACCAACAGATCCTTCCACTGAAAATAAGCAACATGTAAAATGTGTTTCTTCCTTTTCTCTCTCTTCTGTTTTCCCATCTGACTGTGTATTCTGACTGTCAAGGCTGGCTTGGTTTACAGATTATGATTGTTTCTGCATTGATGTTTATGTGCCCTAGGCCACAGTACCTTATTACATGAACCCAAGTTAAGTCCTGGCTTAATGTCAAGTCTGAATTCAGCCTTATGTATGAAGACCCATTAACAACTCCAGTGGTAACACAGTCACTGATAACTATCATTAGAAATAACGTAACCATAATTTAACCACTTTGATACTAATGGTGAATCAAGTACAGAGCAGAGAGATCAAAAAGAAGGAGGTCCGTATTTATGTCTTTCGGCTTTGAGCACTCTTCAACTTTGATGATTGTAAGCCGCCCAAAATTACACTGAGGTAAGATGGGTGACCTATAAATTTTACAAACAAATACCCTGTTTCCCTGAAAATCAGACCTCCCCGGATAATGAGGCCAATTGGGCTTTTGAGCGCATGCGCCAAAATAAGCCCTCCCCTGAAAATAAGCCCTCCTTGAAAATATTGCAACAAAGCAGCAGCCATGAGGTGACCTCGCTTGTCTCCTCCTGCACCTCAAAAATAATAAGACCTCCCTGAAAATAATGCCAAGCGCTTATTTTGGGGGGGGGGTGTCAAAAGAAAATAAGGCCTTGTCTTATTTTCGGGGAAGCATGGTAAACAAATAACTAAAATATGTAAGAGAGTGAGAGAAGGGATTTCAGACATATTTTAATTGCCATCTAGTCACTATATAAAGAATTAACACAT
Organism: Rhabdophis nuchalis; assembly: GCA_039707465.1. Lineage (NCBI taxonomy): Eukaryota > Metazoa > Chordata > Lepidosauria > Squamata > Natricidae > Rhabdophis > Rhabdophis nuchalis. Next base: position 228,426,229 of record CM077644.1, read on the forward strand.
ATTTACACACATTCATTCAGCTACACGCAAGGATGTCAAACTCGATTTCATTGAGGGCTGCATCAAGGTTGTGTTTGACCTCGGGGAGCCAGGATGGGTGTGGCCAGGGTGGGCGTGGCCAGCTCAATGTCACGTGTGCTGGGGGCGGCTGTGATGGCCCAGGCACTCTGCCAGTGAAAGCGAGCGCCCGAACTCTGTTTTTGTGTGCGATGGCCTCTTGCAACCCTCTGCCAGCGAAAAGAGAGCTCGGAGTGGCCACCCACGATCCTCTCAAGTTCTGTTTTCAGTGGCAGAGGCACCGCGGTTCGGTCCTTTGCTGTTTCCAGGGCGGCTCCGCAGGCCAGATCTAAGCACCCCCTGGGCTGGGGGTTTGGATTCAGCCCCTGGGCCTTGAGTTTGGCACCCTTAAGCTACAAGCATTTGTAATAGCGCTATACATAACTTCTGAATAGCAATATCTAGGAACATGTCAGTCTTCGTACATAAAATCAAAAGGAGTGTGTGACAAATGCCAAAGTGGCATAAAGTGCAATCTTGATTTTTAAAAAAACCATCTATTTATTTATTTAAAACAAAGATAGAGAAGGCCCTCTCTGTGGGAGCGTATCGGTCTAAGGCAGGGGTCTGCAAAGTCGGCTCTTTTAAGACTGGTGGACTTCAACTCCCAGAATTCCCCAGCCAGCTATGCTGGCTGGGGAACTCTGGGAGTTGAAGTCCACCAGTCTTAAAAGAGCCGACTTTGCAGACCCCTGGTCTAAGGGATGTATGGGGCAGGAGACGGTCTCGCATGTAACTAGGTCCCGAGCCATGGAGCGCTTTGAAGATGGTCGTCAAAACCTTGAAGCGCACCCGAAAGATCACAGGAAGCCAGTGCAGCTCGCGCAGGAGAGGTGTTATGTGGGAATGCCTAGAGGCTCCCGTAATCACCCGCGCGGCTGCATTCTGCACTAACTGTAGCTTTCGAGTGCACCTCAAGGGAAGCCCCATGTAGAGAGCATTGCAGTAGTTGAGTCGGGATGTCATGAGGGCCTGAGTGACTGTGCGAAGGGCAGCCCAGTCCAGTAAGGGGCGCAATTGGCGCATCAGGCATACCTGATGAAACGCCCCCCTGGCCACGGCCGCCACATGGTCTTCCATGGACAGCCGGGAATCCAGGAGGACACCCAAATTGCGCGCCCTCTCCATGGGGGCCGGTGTTTCGCCCCCAATGGCCAGAGTTGGAGTAATCTGGCTGAACCGGGGTGCCGGAAACCACAGCCACTCAGTCTTGGACGGGTTGAGCTTGAGTTTGTTACTACCCATCCAGATCCGTACGGCTTCCAAACACAAGAAAATCACTGGTTATACAATTAATGTTCCATATAGCATAAATAAAAGATAAAAAGATACGGTGAATAGAAATACATTTAAGTAGTTTTTGTCCTATGAAAAAAGTATAACTTTCTGAACTTAGTGCCAAAATCTGTGTTATATGTTACCACTCCCTGTGGATATCCTTGCGTGGGAAAGTGGATGTTGTTCTACACATCTGTTAGGACTACAACTCCCAAAATTCCCAAACAGGAACTGACCTCTGGTCATAACCATTTCAGAGAAAATCAAACCGTTTTTCAGTGTTTATTCTTTCTGGGTGAAGTGGAATCTATACAAAATAAGGTCTAGTTTGAAATGATAACATTTATGATGATAATGATTACGGTTATACTGCCAAAAACTTCTTTAAAAAGAGCACCCTCTTCAAAACTGGGATGGAAGAATGTCATCTGCAACATCTGGTTGTTTTTCTGGTCCTCATTTTGGAAGATTTCTGGCAGATGTTTGCAAGAATAACTTAACACCAGCGCACAGAAGTTATGTCCCTGAAGGCTAGCCCAGAGTGAGCCATGCTTAATTTGACTTGAAGGTTAGGTGCAGTTTAGCAAAGCAGGAAATCAGAAATACTATTTTTAAATTTTGAAGAACTCAGAACACTCTTTTTTCGTTCAGAGGATGAAAAACGTTCTGCATGGTTGCAGTCACTTTCTCTCTTTTTTGCACCGTGAAAATCAGCTCAGGGTTCCCAGGATGATTCTGGTCATTTCACAGCTATTTTAAAATATTTTTATTTTATTGTTTAGTAAGGGAGGGTGAGAGGGAGGGAGAGAGGGGAGAGAGAGAGAGAGAGAGAGAGAATGAGAATGAATAAAAAATCATGTGATTCTTAGTGGAAATCAATTAACTGTAATCACACAGAATAGTATCGATCAGTCTTTCTATCGCAGTAGAAAGCCAGTTCAAAAGCAGATGCATTTGCGATCTAATGTTAGAGACGAAACTATTTTTTGTCCTTATAGTGCTCCATAAATCCCTATTTTTTCATATGGTCATTAGTTTCCAGTGTTTGTGATGTAAACTCACCAGGGCCCAGTGTGCAAAATGGCGTCAGTTGTAGGTATTTGACATGGAAATCCTGCACCCTACTGAGATGTCATCCCCATTGCATAAGTGAGCAATGTTGGGATGCCCATAGAAATCATGCCCTTTGGAACATCCTGTCTCAGGCTGGCTAGGAATTCTGGGAGTTGAAGTCCACAAGTCATAAAAGGGTTCATAGCTCTCCATTCCTGCTCTAAGGTGACATCTGTCCCCTCCCTCCTATCCTTCCTATCCTTTAGGCAAGAACCTAAATTTCATTTCATTTATTTATTTGAATTTATACACCGCCCTTCTCCTTGTTAGGAACCAGGGCGGCTGAGGTCCAAATGGGGAAGTTCCATACCAGAGGTGGATACTGGATGAATAACTGATTTTACTCCTCCCTCCCCCCAATCACCACTCTCTACCTATCCTTCTTTAAAAAAAACACAGTTTATACATTTTCACATTATATCCAGCTCCTGAGATATGGGAAAACTGCTCTCATGTCCTTCTTTTCATTAAACTTCACATACTCAGTTCCTGAAACCATTTGTGTTTTCAGTTCCTTAATCATCTTTGTTGTTTTTCTCTGTATTCTTTCTAGAAGCAGAGTTTGTGGCATGAGACACATTTTGTCACATACCCTTTGTGGCTCTTGCATACCTGTGACAGAGGAGATTTTTCTAACACACACACACAGAAACACACACACACACACACACATCCTAACTCTTTCCCCCCCTCTTTCTCCCAACAGGGGATCCTGGGTTAGACTTAACATTTTCAAAATCTCATTTGTATCTTATTTGTTCTAAGTCCAACTTAAACATTCAAGCTAAATGAACATATTTTTATTGGGTGGAGAGAAGTTTAAACATGTGTTAGAGTTTTGTAGCCTTTCTGTGGTAGGTTAAGGGAATGAAGCTCCCAGCAGAAGAGATACTCCACAAGTGTGGGTGACATTAAGAATTTTCATCTGGAATTTTAAGACGTCCCGAGGGAAATTAAATGCAAAGGTAATTAAGTGATTCTGATTTTTTTTATTAATTCTGGAGCTAAACCTTTTATAGTAAAGAACTGTTTCAAAGCTCTTTTTTAAAAATTTTACTGTAGTACATGACTACTTCATATAATCCATGAAGTCTGCCTCCTTATCGAGGAATTGCAGCTGGCAATCCGTGATTGGCCTTCGGCTTTTAGGGCTTAATTTGAATTGGGGCTTACCAGATGCCAATTTCAAAGCTATCTGTAATGGCAGAAGCAAGAGCAAAAAAAGCACGTTCTCTGAGTATGTGCAGACTGCTTTTATCCTTACCATGAGCGGTTTCTGCGCCAAAGAAATTTTATAGACATACGTAGTCATCTTTCAAGGTAAGCACCATGCAGCGTGAAGAAATGGAGGAAACCCTAGTAAGCCAACAAAATTAAGAAAGAGATAAGAAAAGGAAACAGAGCTGCTCCCCCGTTTCCCTGAAAATAAGACCTCCCCGGAAAACAAACCCTCCTTGAAATTATTGCGACACAGCAGCAGGCAGGAGGTGACCATGCTGGTTGCCTCCTGCAACTCAAAAATAGTAAGACCTCCCCGAAAATAAGGCCAAGTGCTTATTTCAGGGGTCAAAAGAAAATAAGACCCCATCTATGTTCGGGGAAACACGGTACTACTAGTTTACACCAACACATTTGCTCTGTGTTTATGTATCTTGCTGTTTGTGCTTCCACCATATTCCATATACTGCTTCACATACAGGTAGTTCTTAACTCAGGGATGTCCAAACTTGGGAACTTTAAGACTTGTGGACTTCAACTCCCAGAATTCCCCAGCCAGCATAGCTGGCTGGGGAATTCTGGGAGTTGAAGTCCACCAGTCTTAAAGTTCCCAAGTTTGGACATCCCTGCCTTAACTTATGATCACAATTGAACCCAACATTTCTGTTGCTGGCCAACGCACTTGTTAAGTGAGATACGCCCCGTTTCTTGAATCCCTTCAGTTGTTAAATCAGTAACATGACTGTTAATCTGGTTTCCCCATTGATTTTACTTGTCACAGGGTGGTCACATGACCCTGGAGCATTGCAGCCATGATAAATACATGGCAGCTGCCAAGCACCTGAAGTTTAATTACCGTATTTTTCGGAGTATAAGACGTATCTTTTTTCCTCAAAAAAGAGGCTGAAAATCTGAGTGGATCTTATATACTGATTATAGCATTTTTTGCCTCCTGAAACCCCCCTCCCTTCACCAAAATGGCCGTGCATAGCCTTTAGGAGGCTTTCAGAGTGCTCCTGGGTGCTGGGGAGGGCAGAAATGAGCAAAAAATGGGCCATTTTTGCTCAATTTTGCCCCCCTCCCAGCCCCCAGGAACACCGTACAAAGGGTATGCATGCCCTTTTTTAAAAAACAAAAAACGGTCCTATTTTCATGAAAAGCAGGGCGTTTTTTGTTCATTTTTGCCCCCCCCCCCCCCGGAACACTCTACAAACCTCCTAAAGGCTATTCAAGTCCTTTTTTTGAAAGAAAAAAAAACGGGCCCGTTTTGGGAGGTTTGCAGAGTGCAAAAAAATTTTTTTTTAAAATTTGCCTCTTCAAAATCTTGGTGTGTCTTATACTCCGATGCGTCTTAATCTCAGAAAAATACGGTTGTGACCATGGGAATGCTGCAACAGTCATAAGTATGAGAAATGGTGATAAGTCACTTTTTTCGGTTGTAACTTCGAACAGTTACTAAACAAATGGTTGTAAGTCAAGGACTACAGCTTGTCAAATTCATTCTCGGGTAAACTTAGCTATCTTTTATTTTAATTGCATTTTTAAATTTTAAGATCTTTATTGTTTTAATGTTTTATATTGCATTTTATCCAATGTTTCCAAACTGCCCAGGGTTGCCTTTGGCGAGATGAATAGCATACAACTTTGATAAATGAATAAACAAACTAATCTCCGGTAGCTTTTGCATTTATTCTTGCTAACTTCCTTTTGTATAGAACAGTAACAACATTCTTCCAATTGGCCGGAACAACTACAGGCATCATGGACAAGTCACATCTCCTAGTCTGTGGAGATTCTCAATCATCCAGGTTATGGTTGTCCCAAAAGTACTTTTCCAAAAGGCAACTGGACTTCCTTGGGTTTTTTCTTTGAAAAAGTTTTATTTCTCCTCCAAGAATCTACTTCAGTTGTAAATGACTCCCCACAAATTCTTGGATGAGAAGCAAAATGTTTTCAAGGAGAAAAACCCAAGAAAAGCATATTTGGAACAAACTGCATCCCTAGTTCACTGTTTCTCAATTTAATGTGGTGGCTCAGTGGCTAAGACGATGAGCTTGTCCATCAGAAAGTTTGGCAGTTCGGTGGTTCGAATCCCTATCGCCACATAACAGAGTGAGCTCCCGTTACTTGTCCCAGCTTCTGCTAACCTAGCAGTTCAAAAGCACGTAAAAAATGCAAGTAGAAAAATAGGGGCCACCTTTGGTGGGAAGGTAACAGTGTTCCGTGTGCCTTTGGCACTAAGACATGCCGGCCACATGGCCACGGAGAACGTCTTAAGACAGTGCTAGCTCTTTGGCTTTGAAATGGAGATCAGCATTGCCCCCTAGAGTCGGGAACGACTAGCACATATGTACAAGAGGAACCTTTACCTCAGTGGTAGTCAACCTGCCCACTAGTTCCAGCTTTCATGGTGGGCGGTAGGGGTTTTGTCCAATACTGAAGCACTTTCCTTTTTTAAATTTATTTGACTTCCCTACTTTATAAATCACCATCACTGTGGAACCGGTGGGCGGTTAGAAATGTTTACTACTAACAGAGATACAAAAGTGGGTGGTAGGTATAAAAAGGTTGACTACCCCTGCTTTACCTTTACATTTCCATTTTCATAGTTTTTATGACTGACTTTTCATCTTATTTTTCCTTCAGTAACTAACATAAATAGCATTTTTTTCCCATTTCTATTCCCCATTGATTACTGTTATTCCTACACAAATATTTTCCTAATCTATTTGCAGGAAATAAAAAAGGGTAACATTGGCCAAACTTGACTGATTTTGACAGAAAGCCAACAACGACCATCCCTCATTAATATTTGATTTATAAATGACCGGAATTTCCAAGCTTGTAGGCTAAGATTATTAAAATACCATTTTCATATCATTCGCTAAGAAAGTTGCCTGAACATGGCCATGTGGGAGGTTTGCTGATCTGTTTCTTAAACAAAAGTACATGAATGTATACCACTATCAAGTCAAGATTTCACTTTCTTTGCTTATACAGGCAGTTCTCGACTTACGACCACAACAGAGCCCAATTTTTCTGTTGTTAAGCAAGACATTTGTTAAGTGAGTGTTGCTCCATTTTACTCCTTTCTTGCCACAGCTGTTAAGTGAATTGCTGCAGTTAATAAGTTAGTAACCCAATTGTTAAGCGAATCTGGCTTCGCCATTGACTTCGCTCGTCAAAAAGTCACAAATGGTGATCATATGACTTTAGGATACCCATAAGTATGAACCAGTTGCAAAATATATGAATTTTGATCACGTGATTATGGGGATGCTGCAAAGTTCGTAACTGTGAGAAATGCTCATACTGCTCATTTTTTTGGAGTAACTTTGAAACGGTCATTAAATGAACTGTTATAAGACTAGGACTACCTGTATGCTTATGAAAGAATTCTTTAATGTGATAAGATAAAAGTTGGTGACCTATCTGTATGTTTTAAACGCAGCACACAGGTAGTCCTCAAGTTACCACAGCAATTGGAACAGGATTGTTGTCACTAAGGGATGCCGTTCCTAAAAGTATCATGTCAGGACCACATGGGTCATTAAGTGGGAGGGGGCAGGAATTCCAGGAGGAGCATAGAGGAGCATAAAAAGGTGCCACCAGTAGGTGCTACTGACTGCAGGAGGATGGGAGGGCACTTGTGCGAAGCAAATTGTGACGGTGGGGATTCTGCAGTGGCTGCAGTTTTGATTGTAAGTTCACTTTTTGAGAATAACTTGAAGGGTTACAGAACAAACAATCATAAGCCAAGGACTACCCAGATGTCCTTTTTTTCCCTGCTCACACGCAAAATGCTTCACAAAAACAGACCTCTGCAGCTACCCTTGCCTGCAAAGGTTTAGATGCCCCTAGTCAAATTCCATGTTTCAATGAATCCATAAGGGAACAGAAGCTGCTACGGAGTTAAGCACAATCTCTTTCTGCAAATTTGGACACATGTTTAATATTTATGTGCTGTTGTTTACCAACTCAAAATATGAAACAAATGAATGTGGCAGGTATAGAAGTTTGGATACTTTTCCAGTTGATTCAATGCTTTTCTTGCTTTAAAAACAATAAAATAAAGTTGATAAGACTCCAAAAGGTAATTGAATTGTTGGGCTTCCAAGAGAACACAGATACACCAATTCTTCTAACCTCTCAGTTGTGATTGCTGTTTTGTCTACTTTCAATAACCATGGGATCCTATATGCAGCTGTCCCAGCAATGGAAAATAAAGATAACAAACTTTTTACAAAGCAAGGGAATACTTTGCAGATATCTAAATGCTTCAAGCTTGCAAGTTCAACTGGGAGAGATGTTCAATAGAAGAGAATATTTGCAGCCCAGGATTGGATTATGGGGTTCTTGGTACTCCCTGAACATGGGGAGACATTGTTAGGAAATGTAAGCTATGTGGAACTGCTGAAGTCAAGGAAAAATCTGGAAAACGAGGAGAGAGAAAAAAAACTCTAGTAAAACTGCCTGAAAAACTGATTATATTTGTAAAGTAGGAGCCCCATGTGACTGCAAACTATCTGCTGAAAAGTTTAAACTGCCAGTGGTTTGCCTACAGTAAACTTTGCTTACACAACAGCAATCTACCCCAAAGGTGTTTTTTCAGGAGGCAACTGGACTTCCCTGTTTTTTCTTTTGAAAACATTTTGCTTCTCATCCAAGAAGCTTCTTCAGCTCTGACAGGATGGTGGGGAATGGAAGGATTTATATTCCTTGCAGACAGCTGGTCGTTTGCATCCTTTTAGAGCAGGGGTCTCCAACCTTTGCAACTTTAAGTCTGAAGGACTTCAGCTCCCAGCTTTGCTGGCTGGAGAATTCTGGGAGCTGAAGTCCTTCAGACTTAAAGTTGCAAAGGTTGGAGACCCCTGTTTTAGAGGGTCGTTGAAGCGCTTGGAGGTCTATTTGTGTCCTCAGGGTCTTCAATTTTTCCTCTGGAAATCCATTCCTACCCTCACGCCATTCAAAGAACGTTCATCCCAAATTGTATAGCTAAAAGTCTGTAGAGATTCTCAATCATCCAGGAGGAGCGAAACGTCTTCAAAGAAAAAAACAAGAAAGTCCAGTTGCTTCCTGAAAAGGCACTTTTGGGGCAGCCATGACCTGGATGACTGAGAATCGCCACAGACTAATAGCAATCTACATGCAGGGAGTCCTCGACTTACAACCAGTTACTTAGCAACCATTTGAAATAATCATGAACCCCTCAAAAGGTACTTACAACCCGTTTCCGAAGTTCCGATGGCTACCCTTGCCAGAAGTCACATGATCTCATTTTGATTGCTCATCATCAGGATGGGGTTTGCAGCATCCCATGGTCACGTGACTGAAATTTACAACTTTTTTTTTGCTCAAAACTTCTGATTTTCAGCAAAAATGCCCAATAGTGGATGGTGATGATGATGATGATGATGATGATGATGATGATGATGATGATGATGATGATGATGATGATGATGATATAATCCATTCAGTCATGTCTGACTCTTGGCGATTCTATGGGCAAGGTCTCTCTACATCAGGGGTGTCAAGCACAATTTCACTGAGCGCCGCATCAGGGCTGTGGTTGACCTTGGGAGGCTGGGCGGGCATGGCCGACTGGGTGGGCATGGCCAGCTTGACGCCACTCCCCAAACTGCTGGCATGTTTCCTCTTTGCATTGGGTCTACCAGACCATGGGTAGACCAGCCAAAATGGTGTAGGCCAGCTCCTTACATTTTCCAGGATGGACCCATGGGCCGGATCCAACCACATTGTGGCCTTGAGTTTGACACCCCTGCTCTACATCTTCCTATCTTGCACTGCTTCTTTGAGTTGTTCTATGCTCAGGCTGGTGTCAGCATTGATGGTGTCTGGCCACTGTGTTCTTTGACAGCCTGGTTTCCTTTTACCGCTAACCTTTCCTAATATAATTGCTTTCTCCAGTGAATTTCCCCACATGACATGGTGAAAATAAGTGAGGCGCAATTTAGTGATTTTTGCCTTCCTGGTGAACAATGATCACAACGGTTGCTTAACAACCACAATGAAAAAGGTTGTAAAATTGGACCAGTCACATGACGATCTGCTTTATGACTTGTGACCATGATGGTCGCAAATTGAGGACTACTGGTATTGCATTTGTCAAAAGGAAAATTCAGCACAAAGATCACTTTCTAAAAGGTGGCTCATTGGCTAAGACGCTGAGCTTGTCGATCCAAAGATTGGCACTTCGGCGTTTTGAATCCCTAGCACCGCGTGACGGAGCGAGCTCCCATTATTTGTCCCAGCTTCTGCCTACCTAGCAGTTTGAAAGCATGTAAAAATGCAAGTAGAAAAATAGGGACCACCTTTGGTGGGAAGGTAACAGCATTCCGTGTCCCTTTGGCGTTTAATCATGCCGGCCACATACACGTATTCAGAAAGCATTGGCTCCTCGGCTTTGAAACATAGATGAGCACCGCCCCCTAGAGCCTGGAACAACTAGCACATATATGCAAGGGAAACTTTAGCGTTACTTTAAAAGTGTGCAAAAGAAAACACCGAAAAGGCAGAGACAGGTTGGAACAAAATGCTTTGGACTGACAAAACAACATTTGAACTCCAAATGACACAAGATCCATTTGGAGGAGAGAGAAAAAAGGGCATTTGAAGTGTGTGTGTGTGTGTGTGCGTGTGTGAATACATTTGTCAACCATTAAGCACAGGGGTGGCTCTATTATGCTTTGGGGTTTTGCGGTAGCCAAAAGCATTAAAGAAAAGACTGTGTGGGTGGAATCAAGACTGGATTCAGCTAAATACAGATATATCTAGAGGCTAATTTCTTGCAGTCAGTGGAGAAAAAAGAAGCTGACAAAAAAAGTTGGATATTTCAGCAGGATAGCCAAGCAGAAAGTATCTCCAGATCAACCAGGAAGCATTTGGGGTGGTGGGGGGGGGAATCTTAAACACCCTCTCCCTGCAAGAGAAGTGACAATATTTCTGGTTTAGAAGATTCTGCAGAAACACAGGTGGGGTGGGGGCGTGGGGGTAGATCCAAAAATGAGAACCAAAATGCTCTTCGCTGATTACAGGGAAGCTGTCATTTCTGCAGAAATAGGTTGTTCAAAGTATTGATTGAAAGAACGTCCAATTTCCTGCACTTGTCATGCTGTACTCGTAATTTTGTTTGAAAGCCCATTCTGGGGCTTTGACTTGCAATGACTCATTGACTTGCAATGAAACGGAAGCAGAAGGCTAAAATTAGAACCAACAAGTTAGAAGGACAATCATTCTAGGGATGCGCTCCATTGTTTCTTGATATTGTCAGGCTTACTTGTAGGCATTTCCATTAGAATTGATCATAGACGTCAACAAACATAACAATCTCAATAAAAAAGAGATGACAGACTCATCTGAAGAATCTGTTTGTTCAAATAAGTCCTTTCTAATGCACTTTCTCAAGCTATCCACTGTGATGGGACGCAGGTGTATTTTTTAATGTATGAAAATGACATCATATTCAAATGCAATTTTATCTTTAAACATTTGAGCGATAGAAAAATATCTTACCTTACAAAAAATACTGGATTCCAAATAGAAATGATATCTTCTCTTGCAGGGATCTGTTCTTTATATGGGGAGGAAGTTCAGTTTAAAGACCAAGAGCCAACTTGCTGTGGCCAACTCGCTGCGGGACAAAAGTTACACTAATATTGAAGAAATGGTGGGATAGAATAATTAAAGAGAAGATGCCAAAGAAGGAACAAAATAAATTTTATATTATTTTAAATAATTAAGTTGACTTGTTGAATTGTCCCATAGTGAATTGTCACACAATGAGTTGGCCATGGTTAGTTATCCTGCAACAAGTTGGCCACAGAAGTTGGCCATGTCAAGTTGGCCATTGTGAATTGGCTGTGGTGAGTTGACCACGGAGAGTTATTCTGCAGTATGTTGGCCACAGAAGTTGGCCATTTCAAGTTGGCCATTGTGAATTGGCTGTGTTGTCAGGCGTTGGCCTGAGTTGAACATGGAGAGTTATCCTGCAGCAAGTTGGCTGCAGCGGTTGGCCATGTCAAGCTGGCCATGGTGAATTGGCTGTGGTGAGTTAGCCATGGCAAGTTGTCCGATTCTGTCAGAAGAAAGAGCAGGGCTTGAAATGGCCTACCACAGGGATGTCAAACTCACAGTGTCATGGTGGTGTCATGTGATGTATTGGAACTTTTTTTCTCCTTTGCTAAACTGGATGTGGGCATGGCCGAGTCCCTTTGGGGAGAGGGGGCAGTTAATAAGTCGAAATAATAATAATAATAATAATAATAATAATAATAATAATAACAACAACAACAACAACAACAACAACAATAATGATAATAATAATAATAATAATAATAATAATAATAGCCAGCATGTGACGCATCTGGCTCATGGGCCAGGAGTTTGACAGGCCTGGCCTACAATAATACTTAACATCTGGGCAATAAATAAATGAGCAATTAGCACACTGCTTATCAGTCTTATAGAGTGATGGTTTGAATTTCTGTTTAAATTGTTGGTTATTTCACCTCTACCTGTGTGTAGGGGAGCACTGTGGTGACCTTGGAGACAATATACAGTGATCAGTAAGGAAACATGAGCTTAGCCCAGGAAAACAAGAAAATGTGAGAAAGAAACTAAAGATTGTCCTGCCTTGATTCTCTTTGCTCTAAGATAGTGTTTTTCAATCTTTTTTGTGCAAAGGCACACTTTTTTCATGAAAAAAATCACGAGGCACACCACCACCATTAGAAAATGTTAAAAAAATTTAACTCTGTGCCTATATTGACTATATATAAAGTAATTCTCTTGAATAGGAATCAAATAAACACAAAGAAATTATTTTATAATTACTTTATTATGAAATAATAAAGTATTTTATAATTGTTCATATTTCTGTTTACTTACTCAGTGCGAAACCTGGGCCTGTTTTGCTGAACACAAAGCTGATATTCTGGCAGGAATTTTTCCCACGGCACACCAGACAATATCTCACGGCACACTAGTGTGCCACGGCACAGTGGTTGAAAAACGCTGCTCTAAGAGGCCAGGTTGTCAGGCTTTCAAATTTCTCTTAATACAGGTAGTCCTCAATTTACAATAGGTCACTTAGCAACCTCTTGAAGTCATAGGAGAACCCCCCCCCCCAAAAAAAGGTACTGATGACCCCAGTCCTGTGGCCACATTTTGGGCGCTCAGCAACTACCCTGCATTTACAACTGCTTGCAACGTCCCATGGTCACAGAGCCCATATTTATGATGTTTTTGCAAAAAAAGCTGGTTTTACTTCTAGTTGTCAGCAAAAGTGCCCCATAATGAACTTAATTTTGCTTAATGACCAGCACACAAAAAATCAAGTCAGTCACCCGATGATCTGCTTTACGACTATAATGACTTAATGAGCAAAATGGGCAGGTTTCATTATGGTCGTAAATTGAGGACTATCTATGTAGCCTATGTCAACAAAGTAGAATTCTAGTAATTTTTTTTCCTTGCATTTCTTTTTCCTGACCTAGTCTACCTGAAGGGGTTAGAAGTTGCTAGCATATGTAAATTTAATACAAATTTGTATGTTCCTTAAGTCAGCAAGTGTCATTTTGCCTCTTTATAAATCTATGGTGAGGCCCCATCTGGAGTATTGTGTATAGTTCTGGTCACCATACCTTCAGAAGGATATTATGGAAATGGAAAAGGTGCAGAGGAGGGCAACCAGAATGATTAGGGGGCTGGAACATCTTCCTTACCATCTGAGGCTGCAACGGCTGGGCCTCTTCACTCTAGAATGAGGCGCCTGAGAGGTGACCTGATTGAAGTCTATAAAATCATGCACGATGTGGACAAAGTAGAAAAGGAAAAACTGTTTTCCCTATCGCACAACACTAGAACTAGGGGGCACTCCATGAAACTTGATAACTAGACCTCAAACAAATAAGAGGAAGTACTTTTTCACCCAGAGGATCACTGGTCTATGGAACTCCCTGCCAGAAGAAGTGGTGACAGCTGTCAGCCTCGACACCTTTAAGAAAGGATTAGACGAGTTCATGGAGAACAAGGGTATCAGTGCTACTTACACTCATAATTATCTTCAGTACTATCTCTATTCCATTTCTGATACTACTAAGGTACCGAATATCATTATGGATGCCTAAGGACAACCCTCTGGGTTGGAGAGATAGGCAGGATATTTCTCAATGCCATTTGCAGGGAATCATAAGCAGGTGAAGACATCTGCTTGGGAAGACCCTGAAGCAAATGGTGAGCCACTGTGTGAGACAGAATGCTGGACTGGATGGGCTGTGGCTCGTTCCAGCAAGGCTAGTCTTATATTCTTATGTTCTTATGTTCCTTGTTTGGGGAGTACATTTCTTACTTCGAGAAACAACCTTATAATAATTGGGATATTCGGTACCTTAGTAGTATCAGAAATGGAATAGAGATAGTACTGAAGATAATTATGACTGTAAGTAGCACATTTGTGTTTTGTTATTAGTTACTAATGTCGACTGATAATTAGGAATCGGTGAGAAGCAGTGAGAAGCAGGGTCTGCCTATATGTAATTAATTTAAACTGCATGTGAATAATTAATCTGTTATACAATTTACAGGCTGCAAAATGCAGAACAAGCTTAAATTCCACCTTACTGCTGTGTAGAATCAAAAATGAGACATGCAACATGAGGACAAAAGAAAAGACACAAGAAAGGGCTAATGGGGGCAGATATTCCTGCTTCTTTTCCTAAGATTACCCCACAATATTTGGGAGTTCCCATTTCACTAGTACAATAACTGTGAAAGATGACAACAATCTTCTATGACCAGTACCAATAGGCCTATAAGTCAAGGTGAATAAAAATCGATGATTTTTTAAAAATTAAAACAAGTTGGATTTTTAAAATCCTTCACTTTTTTCATTAAAGTCAGATTTTTTAAATCAAATTTATTTTAATAAAATGCTTTTGAAGTAAAAATCTATCCAAAGATAGTCTTCTATTTAAGATATATTCATAATTTAGTTTATTCAGCATGAAATGGAACTATGTGGCATGAAACTATATATCAGTGATGGTTAACCTTTTTTGGCTCCCGTGCCAAAAGCAGGGGGAGCGCAGGGGGGTCGTGCATGGGCGCGCCACACCCATAATGCTATGTGCGTGGCCCCCTGCTTTTGGCGAGTTTTTTTCGCCCTCTCCAGACTCCAGAGGCTTTCTAGGAGCCTGGGGAGGGTGAAAACAGCCTCCCCCCCACCTCCAGAGGTTTCAGGAGCTTCCCTGAAGCCTCCAGAGGGCGAAAAACGGCATCAAAAGAAGGCCTAAATCAGCTGGCCAGCACACACATGCGCGCTGGAGCTGTCAGGGTAATGCCTCGCATGCCCTAAGAAATGCTTCCGCGTGTCACCTGTGGCACCCATGCCATAGGTTTGCCATCACTGCTATATATTCTGCAATATTGGGACTGTTGGGGAGTCAACAGTGGGTCAGAGGATTATGATTTAAATTATGATTAAAATTGAGTTGATTTAAATCAAGCCCTTTTACTAGCAAACGAGATGTTACAACAAGAACTGCAGTTCCCAGTATCCTTCACTGTAGATCTTTGTCAACAACTGGAGGGTCACAATTTCCCCACCATTAGCTTACGGACTTCCTAAGACCATTTGGCCCATCATTGTTAACTAAACTTTTGGATCGCATTAAGCGATTATTGTCAGGCATAAGGAACAAAGAACTACACAAGTTATATAGAGTGGTTTTTTAAATTGATTGTGCCTGTAGGTAGGAATTCTGCCAGGCTGAAGCACAAACCTGCCTAACTCCTATATATACCCTGTGAAGGGTTAGGGAAGGTCCAATCTGATTCTCTTCCTGCCTACCAAGAAATCCAGGCTGATTTGCCTCTTGGTTCCTCGGGATTTCCTTCCTCCTGTGACTCTGTACCATATTCCATCCATCACGATGGTTTTGCCAACTTCCCCCCCCCCCCAAATAAATCACGATGGGATGAAATCAGGGGTGGGCTGCTACAGGTTTGCCCGGCTTTGGGAGAGCCTATAGCTAACATTATGACTGGTTCGGAGAACCTCCAAATCCCACCCCGGCTGGCCCTTCCACCTCCCAACCCTGCCCCCTTCCCAGGAGTCTTCACGCATCGCATTTTGGATGTGAGGTAAGTGCAAGGTCCACATGGAGACTCAGGGAGGGGGAAAATGGGCCTCCAAGACGTTTCTGGCCTCCGGAGCCCGGGGAAGGCAGTTTTCGCCCTCCCAGAAGCTTGAGGAAAGCCTTCGGAGTCTGGGGAAAGTGAAAATGCTCCCCCTCCCCGCCATGGTGCAGGAGGCCAACAAGGCAGGGGTGGGTTCAGCTTCTGTTACTGCTGGTTCACTCAGGGATGTGCTTCGCATGCGCTTGATGTGTGCTTTGTGTCCATGCGCAGTACTAAAAAAACAAAGTAGAACCAGTTCGGTGGCATGTTGGTCGCCACCAGTTTGTCGCCACGATGTAGAAAAGACGTGGAGACTCTGGAAAGAGTGCAGAAAGAGCAACCAAGATGATTAGGGGACTGGAGGCTAAAACATATGAAGAACGGTTGCAGGAACTTGGTATGTCTAGTTTAATGAAAAGAAGGACCAGGGGATACATGATAGCAGTGTTCCAATATCTCAGAGGCTGCCACAAAGAAGAGGGAGTCAAGCTATTCTCCAAAGCACCTGAAGGTAGAACAAGAAGCAATGGGTGGAAACTAATCAAGGAGAGAAGCAACTTAGAACTGAGGAGAAATTTCCTGACAGTTAGAACAATTAACCAGTGGAACAGCTTGCCTCCAGAAGTTGTGAATGCCCTAACCCTGGAAGTCTTTAAGAAGATGTTGGACAGCCATTTGTCTGAAATGGTATAGGGCTTCCTGCCTGGGCCTCCAAGGTCCCTTCCAACTCTGCTATTGTATTGTATTGTATTGTATTGCATGGCCAGCTGATTTACTACTTACTTGGCTGAACTGGTCTGAACCAGTAGGAAACCACCTGTGCAACTAGGCCATGCCCACGCTCATCCAGCAACCGGGCAGAGAACCTGTTGCAGAAATTTTTGAAGCCCACCCCTACATGAACTAGCAAATATATATTAAAATAAATGTCAAGCATGCTGCATTATGACTTTGTGTGAGACTCCTGGCTTGTCTAGAGATCTCTTACATTGACGCCGTGCCATAAAACGTGGATGTAACAATTTGACAATTGAATCCTAGGAGGAAGAGTTAACGACAACAAAGAGGAGCCAGATAAAGTATCACCACTTTTCCTAGTTTTCTGCTGCCTTGCAGTCAGGTGCTTTGGAGAATAAGTTGAGCATCTCCTCTCTCTGAAAGCTCCTCAAATATGGGATGAATACCAACCGAGACAGAGTAGGCCTATCATTCTAGGAATAATTGGCTGAAATTATTGTTATATTTATTTATTTATTTATTAAATTTATACCCCGCCCTTCTCCAAACGAACTCAGGGCGGCCCAGTTCAAGCCCAGTTGTTACTGCTACTTGTTCTCAATAAAAGTGTCACCTTAATGAGGTGTGTCTTGGTTGGAGAAACGGCAGACTCACTGATTTTTCTTGGAAGCCTTCAGAACCATTCTTAGACTGAACTAAAATTCTCCCAGGAGTACCGTATTTTTAGGAGTATATGATGCACCTTCCCCCCCCCCCCCCAAAGAGGGTGAAAATCTGGATGCATTGTATACACTGAATACAGCATTTTTGGCCTCCCAAAACCCTGCCCCCTTTGCAAAAATGAACCTACAGAGAGTTTGGGAGGCTTGCAAAGTGCTCCTGGGTGCTGGGGAGGGCACGAAAGAGCAAAAAACGGGCCATTTTTGTCCCCCCAGACCCCAGGAGCACTCTACAAGCCTCGTAAAGCTCTGCATGCCCCCCCCCTTTTTTTTTGCAAAAAACAAGGCACGCAGAGGGATTTGGGAGGCCTGCAGAGGGCAAAAACGTTTTTTTTTTTTAAATTAACCTCTTCAAAATCATGGTGCACCTTATACTCCAGTGTGTCTTATAGTCCGAAAAATACGGTAGATTTCTGTCAATTGGTTTAATAGATGGATTAAACCAAAGAAAACCTACTGATGACTCAGCAAGGACCAAAATGCCAAAGATTGGAGGGATGGGAGCAAGCTTTTCAGGCAATTTGGCTCCTTTGCAGATGGGTCAATCTATTCGGAGTAGATGCGTCTCCGAAGAGAACTCAGCAGTTTCCTGGCAGCTTAATATACAAGGGCATGAGCTCAAGCTAGTGGAACCTACATCAGCGGGAATGTTGGCTGGAGATCTGAGTTGCTTTCATGGGAATGTGGAGGATAGTATCCTAGTTTTGTACACATTTAAATCTCCTATTTGGACTTAATTGCTGCATTTTCTTGAAAATACTTTACAGCAGCTGCCATGCCTCAACAAAATATGTTAAATAATGAGGAATTTAAAAACACGGGCACAAATAGTTAAGCTGATTTATTTAAACACAATTGAATCTGAATATAATTAAAATGTAAACCCTATTGTGACAGTAGAAAGAGAATCTGCGGTTTAAAATACTAGGAACTTTTTCACTTTTTCTTTTCATTTTATTATAGCATGCTTGATGCATCAGAAAGCCAAATCTCCTGAAAAGCTTGCTCCTTTCCCTCCAATCGTTGGCATTTAAAACTGGTCTTTGCTGTTTCATCATAGGTTTTCTTTGGTTTAATCCATTTATTAAATCAATTGGTAGAAATCTACTCCTGAGAGAATTTTAGTCGAGTCTAACGATGGGTTTGAAGGCTTCCAAGAGAATCAGTGAGTCTACAAGTTTCTCCAACCAAGACATACCTCATTAAGGTGACACTTATATTGGGAACAAGTATCAGTAAAAACTGGGCTGAATATATGACAATAATTTCAGCCAATTATTCCTAGAATGATAGGCCTATTCTGTCTCGGTTGATCTTCATCAAATATCTGAGGAGGTTTCACAGAGAGGAGACGATCAACCTATTCACCAAAGCACCTGAGGGCAAGACAAGAAGTACAATACAATAGCAGAGTTGGAAGGGACCTTGGAGGTCTTCTAGTCCAGGGGTCCCCAACCCCCGGGCCGCGGACCGGTGCCGGTCCGTGGCTGGATGGGAGCCGGGCCGCAAGGCTAGAGAGGAGGAGGGAGGGAGGAGGGGGCTGCCCCCTGAGCAGAGCGCGCAGGAGAACGCAGGCACGGCTGTTCGCACCGTTGGAGTGTGACTCTTCCTCCACCCTCGTCGACGGAGGGACTCCTGGACGCCGCCGGACCGGCCACCGATTCCCTCCCCTGCTGGCATGCCGGCCACTCATTTTCTTCCAGGGACTGCGGAGGCTCTGCGGGCTGGGGTGGGAACTGGCGGGTTGCTCCGGCGGCGCAAGGAGTCCCTCCGTCGACGAGGGTGGAGGAAGAGCCCCCACCATCCTCCTGCATTCTCCCGCGCGCTCTTCCCAATGGGCTGCCCCCCCTCCCTCCTCCTCCTCTCCAGCCCGGCTCCTATCCAGCCACGGAGCCTGACCGAGCGAACGAGCGACCAAGCCTGGCAGGCGGGATGAGGAGGCTGGGGGCGGGGGGGCGGGACGACGATGACGACGACAGACACACATAGAGAGACAGAGGGAGGGAGGGAGAGAAAGATAGACAGAGACACAGAAGGAGTGATTGAATGAATGAATGCAAGACAGACAGACAGACACACACACACACACACACACACACACACACACAGAGTGACAGAAATGGGCGGATGAAGGAGAGACACAGAGAAAGAGAGAAAGAAAGAAAAAAGTGGGAGAGAGAAAGACAGAGAGAAAGAGACAGAAAGGAAAGAAAGAGACAGGAAAAGATACAGAAAGAGGGAAAGAGAAAAAGAAAGAAAGAAATAGAGAGAAAGGGAAAGAGAGAAAGAAAGAAATAGCGAGAGAGAGAAAGAGAGACAGAGACAAAGAAAGAGAAAGAAAGAGAGAGAGAGAAAGAAAGAAAGAACTTATGACCACAGTTGAGGCCAAAAGTTTGGTTGCTAACCAAGATCATTGTTAAGTGAGTTTCACATTTTCAAAGTTGGCCACGCCCATCCAGTCACATGACTGCTGAGCCCCTCAGCCGGTCCGCAGAATTTTCTTTAAAATGAAACCGGTCCCTGGTGAAAAAAAGGTTGGGGACCCCTGTTCTAGTCCAACCCCCTGCCTAGGCAGGAAACCCTATACCAGCAATGGCGAACCTTTTAAGGCTTGCATGCCATAAGGAGGGGGAGCGCAGGGGGGGCGTGCGCCAGCGTGCCGCAACCATAATGCAATGCGCATGCCCCCATTTTTACATGCTTTTTTCACCCTTCCCAGGCTCCAGAGGCTTTCTAGGAGCTGGGGGAGGGCAAATACATCCCTCCTACCCCTCCCTGGAGGCCTTCCGGAGGCTTCAGGAGCTTCCCTCCCTTCCGGAGGCTTCAGGACCTTTCCTTCAAGTCTCCGGAGGACTAAAAACAGCCCTAAGAGCAAACCGTAAGTCACTTCTGGTTTGCCCGTAGAGTCGTTTTTCATCCTCTGGAGACTTCAGGGAAGCTCCTGAAGCCTCTGGAAAGCCTCCAGGGGGCGGGGGGGCTGTTTTTGCCCTCCCCAGGCTCCTATAAAGCCCAGGGAGGGTGAAAAATGGCTTTAAAAATGGCTGAATCAGCTGGCTTCGCATGCACTGCCAAATGACTCCATGTGCCACCTGTGGCACGCATGCCATAGGTTCGCCATCACTGCCCTATACTGTTTAGACAAATGGCTATCCAATGTTTTCTTAAAGACTTCCAGTGTTGGAGCAACTCACAACTTCTGGAGGCAAGCTGTTCCACTGATTAATTGTTCTAACTGTCAGGAAATTTCTCCTCAGTTCTGAGTTGCTTCTCTCCTTGATTAGTTTCCACCCATTGCTTCTTGTTCTACCCTCAGGTGCTTTGGAGAATAGTTTGACTCCCTCTTCTTTGTGGCAACCCCTGAGATATTGGAAGACTGCTATCATGTTTCCCCTAGTCCTTCTTTTCATTAACCTAGACATACCCAGTTCCTGCAACCGTTCCTCATATGTTTTAGCCTCCAGTCCCCTAATCTTCTTTGTTGCTCTTCTCTGCACTCTTTCTAGAGTCTCCACATCTTTTTTTACATCGTGGTGACCAAAACTGAATTCAGTACTTCAAGTGTAGCCTTAATAAGGCAAGTAATGAATGGAAACTCAATAAGGCGAGTTTCAACCTACAATTAAGGACAAATTTTCTATCTGTGAAATTATCATCAGTGGGCTGTCTTGCCTCCTTGTGAGTGCTCCATCGCTGGATTTTTTTAAAGAAAAGACTGGACAGCCATTTGTTTGGAATGGTATAAGGTTTCCTGCTCGAGCAGGGGGTTGGACCTCCAAAGTCCCTTCCAACTCTGTTATTCAGTATTGTGTTAATTTTTGAGAAGCACAAATCATCAGAAATGAAGAAATTGTTTTGCTTCCAGGAAAATATCATGAAAATAGGTTTGTCTGAGCGTCCAACTTCAATGAAGAGGGAGTCAAACTATTCTCCAAAGTGCCTGGAGGTAGAACAAGAAGCAATGGGTGGAAAATAATGAAGGAGAGAAGCAACTTAGAACTGAGGAGAAATTTTCTGACAGAATAATTAATCAGTGGAACAAGTTGCCTCCAGAAGTTGTGAAGTCTCCAACACTGGAAGTTTTTAAGAAGAGATTGGATAACCATTTGTCTGAAGTGGTGTAGGGTTTCATGTCTAGGCAGGGCGTTGGACTAGAAGACCTGCAAGGTCCCCTCCAACTCTGTTATTCTATTCCAGTGATGGCTAACCTTTTTTGACTCGTGCGCCAAAAGCGGGGGAAGCGCAGGGGGGTCATGGGTGGGCGTGCCACATCCATAATGCTATGTGTGTGACCACCTGGTTTTGGTGCATTTTTTCACCCTCCCCAGGCTCCAGAGGCTTTCTAGGAGCCTGGGGAGGGTGAAAACAGCCTCCCACCACCACCTCCAGAGGTTTCAGGAGCTTCCCTAAAGCCTCCAGAGGGCGAAAAACGCCCTCAAAAGAAGGCCTAAATCAACTGGTCAGCACACACATGCGCGCTGGAGCTGACAGGGCAACGCCTTGCGTGCCCTCAGAAATGGCTTTGTGTGCCACCAGTGCCATAGGTTCGCCATCATGGTTCTATTCTATTCTATTCTATTCTATTCTATTCTATTCTATTCTATTCTATTCTATTCTATTCTATTCTATTCTATCGACATGTGCATCAGAGGGTAGAGCCAGCTCTGTGACCTTGATCCAAGAAAATGCATAAAAACGTTTTATACATTTAACTCTTTATATCAGGGGTGTCAAACTCAAAGCCCGCAGGCCGGATTCGCCCTGTGGGGTGCTTAGATCTGTCCCACGGTGCCTCTGCCAGTGAAAACAGAGCTCGCAAGTGGTACACATGGCCCTCCTGAGCTCCGTTATTATTGGCAGAGCACTCGGGCCACCACAGGCGCCCCTGACATGAATGACATCAAGCTGGCCACACCGACCCTGGGCACGTCTCCCTCTCCCTGAGGTCAGTTACAACCCTGATGCAGCTCTCAATGAAATTGAGTTTGATACCCCTGCTTTATATGGTTTAACAGTGGTCTACAATTTTGCCTCCCAGCGATGTATCTGGGTAACTGTTTAAATAATTATTTGACATGAAGCTCCATGGGCATGATTTAGTGCAAACATTAGTTTTGGCTAAATTTGGATTTGAAGATGAGGCAGGAGGTCGAACTCCTCATTGTGCAAAGCATACATTGGGCCATTAGTGCAAGAACGCTGAGCTAATAGATAGATGTATCTCTTGGAGTCTTTAACACGGATTTCTTGTTTAATAAGCAGTAAAGAGGGTTATGTTCCCATCAGAGGGGGGAAGAACCCACTGGAGATTGTATATTAAGATTGCATCTTTTCAGTCCAGCTATTCCTTTGAAAAATCTAGTTTGGCATAGTTGCAGAGGGATACTTAGCAGCGCATTGCTTGCAATCTGTTTCTGGCTCTGTGATGATTGGATCAAATTGAGAGTAATTGCCTCAATAGATTTGGGAAGTATTTATGTTGGAAGCCCCGTCTGGTAATAACTTCTGCTAGTCTTTGCAATCACAGGATTAAGGTATTGATTTAATTCAAGAGCCAGAGGGTCAGCCCTACAAGTGTGCCCTACTCTGCCCTACCTTACCCTGCCCTGCCTTTGGGAAGATTGGGACTCCAAGGATTAGTTCAGCCCTGCTCTTACAGCAACTGGCCTGAAAAAGTGGGGAAGAGAGAGGAGGGGTGGGCGAAAGCCACTTTAAAGCCACTTCTGAAATGTCAGGAGAATTTAAGGATCAGAGCGAGAAAGACACACATAAAACCTGCCCAAATGTTTGGGTGCATCTACTGAAATGGCCTGTTTGGATGGCATCTTTTCAGCATGAGCTCTGCTGAACATTGCTAGATTGTGTTATTTTAAAGAGCAGTTCTATAAAACAAAAAGCAAAAATAGAAATGGTGCAATGCTTTACAGATACTTTAGATAGGGGCAGGGCAGTGGTGGGTTCCGGAGTCCGTTCCAACGGGCCCAGCGTCGTCCATGTGAACGCGTGCAATGCACGCATATGTCTTGGCACCTCTGCAAGCCTCCGCGACGCTCCAGTTGCTCAGTAGAGTGTTGCACAGGCACTGTATGCGCTGTGTGCATATGCGGAAGCGCTGAAGACGTAAAAGCACGGTAAGAAGCTCGGGCAGGCAGGTGGGGCCTCCGGAGCACTGTATCAGAACGGTATCTGGTGCTCCAGGCAGGCTCCAGTACACCCGTACTGGGGTGTACCGCCTGCAACCTACCACTAGGGCAGGGAAGGGGGGAAATCAGTCCCTGGGTTTGTGATTTTTTTAAAACAGGCACTGCTTATGAAAAGACCTTAAGAACAATCAAATATATTGAACACACGTGAAACTCTAATACAAAACCAATAAAGATTTCACATCCTAAGTAATCCTCGACAACCACAACTGAGCCCAAAGTTTCTGTTGCTAAGAAAGAACGTTGATAAGTGAATGGCTTCAGTTGTTAAGTGAATGACACCGTTATTAAGTGAATTTGGCTTCCCCATTGACTTTGCTTGTCAGAGGGTCGCAAAGACACTGCAACCTTCATAAATATATGCCAGTTGCCAACGTCTAAATTTTGATTACGTGATTACGGGGATGCTGCAAGAATTGTAAGTGTGAAAAAGGGTCATAAGCCATTTTTCTCAGTGCTGTTGTAACTTTAAATCATCATTAAATGAAAGGCTGTGCTGTACATCAATGACTACTTGTAAATCAGCTGTAGTGGGAATTTCTTTTATACTGTAAAGTATAGGCCAGTGATAGCTAACCTTTTTGTAAAGGTGTGCCAAAATTGTGTGCACACGTGCTATTGCCTGTGCGTGTGTGCCCAGACCCACAATGGAATGCATCCCACCCACCTGCGCATGATAGAGGCTTTTGGGAACAAACTTCCAGTTGGCTCATTGGGCCTATTTTTCACCCTCTCCAGGCTCCAGAGGCTTTCTTAAAGCTTGGGAGGGTGAAAACAGCCTCACCCGGCCCTCCGGAAGGCCAAATAATCAGCTGGCTGGTGTTTATGCATGCTGGAACAGAGGGCTGGTGTGCTGGCAAATATGGTTCCGTGTGCCACCTGTGCCATAGGTTCACCATCACGGGTATAGGCTGTAATGGAATCATTTTAGTTATGGCTTAAAGCAGGGGTCCCCAACCTTTTTTGCACCAAGGACCGGTTTCATTTTAAAGAAAATTCTGCGGACCGGCCGGCATAGAGGAGGAGTGGGGGGGGGGGGCTCACTCGGCCCGCTAGGGTCTTCAATGGCGCGAGCGGCCGCGCATGCGCTCTCCCGCACCTGGTGCGCGCTCTGCCCAGGGGGCTGCCCCCCCCTCCTCCTCTCCAGCCCTGCGGCCCGGTTCCTATCAAGCCACGGACCGGCACCGGTCCGCGGCCCGGGGGTTGGGGACCCCTGGCTTAAAGCATTGTAAACCATGGTCCATGGACTAATATTTTTGCAGTTTAGGGCAATTGTAATTTATCCAATTAAATATGGTTAAGGAAATCAGAAGTTACTACAATGTGTGAAGCAGACTGTCGTTTGAAAATTATGCAGCAGGGAGAGGTATGGAAGGCATATAAAACATCAGTAAAATAGCTGAGCTGTATTATATCTTTAAAAGACAACAACAACCAAGTACAATAACAAAGGATACCTGAGTGCTAGAAACAACTAATTCCACTTTTCACTGGTGGGTAAGTTATTGGCCACACTGTGTTTGCAATGATCTTGTTTAATATATTGATTTTTCTGGCTGAAAATATGATTTAGCTGCTCCATCATGCCATGCTAAGACACCCATTTCTGCTATACCATTTTATTCTTCAGCCCTATACTTAAGCAAGGATAGACAGAAGGAAGGAAGAGCTGCCATTTGGAGAACACAATCGCTGCAGCAATTGCATTAAGTGAACTTTTATTGATTAGGCTTGCAATGGGGCTGCCGTGTCAATTGCAGGATAAACTAGGAGGGTCATCAGATCTTAAGGAGACTTAAAACCCCAGGAGGGTGTTCTGAAATGCCCCAAAGAATAATGCAGAGGGTCGCAAGTGATTTCTAGGAGATTTTGGATGAGATCTTTGTTTGGGGAGAGTTTTGGGTCCATCCTGTTCTGCAGATCAAGGTTGAGAACTCGGGTCCTTCACTGCTTCTAAGAAATAGAGTAGACACTGGCTACTGTCCACCAAAACAGTAGTTTGCAGTCCCTATTTTGTCTGTCTTCTTTTTTCCCCTGTTGTTTGGGTATGCCATAAACAATATTCAAAACAAAAGTGTTGCATAGATAGATAGATAGATAGATATTTATTTATTTTTATTTATTTCGGATTTATACCCCGCCCTTCTCCTTGTTAGGACCCAGGGCGGCACACAGGCATTTTAAAAACCATAACAAAAACAATATATATCATTAAAAACATATTAAATTATTAAACCCGTGCTAAAAACCCATTTAAAACCCTGCTAATTACAATTTATGTATAAAAAGTCAGAAACGGGGGGCTATGCCAGGCCGGCTTGTTGGAATAGATATGTCTTAAGACGTTGGCAGAAGAGGCGGAGGTCTGAGATAGTGCGTAGGTCGGGGGGTAGGTAGATAGATATAGAGTATGTGTGTGTGTGTTTGTGTTTTATGTTTGTGGTGATAAATAAATAAAGGGAGACTAGTATAGATCTATACCAAGCTATTTAGCTCTCATCAGATAGCCATACCTTTACTGGGATTTGAACCAGGGCAGTATTATATATGAGGCAGTTGTATTAGCCACTGAGACACAGGTTCTCCTCCTCCTCTCTCTCTCTCTCTCTCTCTCTCTCTCTCTCTCTCTCTCTCTCTCTCTCTCTCTCTCTCTCTCTCTCTCACACACACACACACACACACACATGTGTTAGTTTTATGAGCTAATCAATAAGTAAATCAGAGAGACTAGGCTAGATCTATTTCGAGCTTTTTAGCTCTCATCACCTAGTCATACTCTTACTGGGATTCGAACCGGGTATGTATATATATATATAGATGGTCTCTAGATCAGGGGTCCCCAACCCCCGGGCCGCGGACCGGTGCCGGTCCGTGGCTGGATGGGAGCCGGGCCGCAGGGCTAGAGAGGAGGAGGGAGGAGGAGGCAGCCCCCTGAGCACAGCGCGTGGGAGAACGCAGGCGCGGCTGTTCGCGCCGTTGGAGTGTGCCTCTTCCTCCACCCTCGTCGACGGAAGGATTCCTGGACGCCGCCGGACCGGCCACCGATTCCCTCCCCTGCTGGCATGCCGGCCATTCATTTTCTTCCAGGGACTGCGGAGGCTCTGCGGGCTGGGGAGGGAACTGGCGGGTTGCTCCGGCGGCGCACAGGAGTCCCTCCGTCGACGAGGGTGGAGGAAGAGCCCCCACCATTCCTCCTGCGTTCTCCCGTGCGCTCTGCCCAATGGGGCCCTGCCCTCCCTCCCTCCTCCTCTCCAGTCCGGCACCTATCCAGCCACGGAGCCTGAACGAGCGAACGAGCGACCAAGCGTGGCAGGCGGGATGAGGAGGCTGGGGGCGGGGGGACGATGACGACGACAGACACACATAGAGAGACAGAGGGAGGGAGGGAGAGAAAGATAGACAGAGACACAGAAGGAGTGATTGAATGAATGCAAGACAGACACGCACACACACACACACACACACACAGAGTGACAGAAATGGGCGGATGAAGGAGAGACAAAGAGAGAAAGAAAGAAAAAAGTGGGAGAGAGAAAGACAGACAGAGAGAAAGAGACAGAAAGGAAAGAAAGAGACAGGAAAAGATACAGAAAGAGGGAAAGAGAAAGAAATAGAGAGAAAGGGAAAGAGAGAAAGAAAGAAATAGCGAGAGAGAGAAAGAGAGACAGAGACAAAGTAAGAGAAAGAAAGAGAGAGAGAGAAAGAAAGAAAGAACTTATGACCACAGTTGAGGCCAAAAGTTTGGTTGCTAACCAAGATCATTGTTAAGTGAGTTTCACATTTTCAAAGATGGCCACGCCCACCCAGTCACATGACTGCTGAGCCCCTCAGCCGGTCCGCAGAATTTTCTTTAAAATGAAACCGGTCCCTGGTGAAAAAAAGGTTGGGGATCCCTGCTCTAGATGGTCTCTGGTGATGAGCCGAAAGGCAGAAAAGGAAACAGTGTCTCCTCCCTTAATTGGAGCCCTAACAGGGTGTTGTGGAACACACACACACACACACACAATTGTTTCCACAACACCCTGTTAAGGCCCCAATTAAGGGAGGAAGCACACTGCTTTTCCTTTATTTATTGATCAGCTCAAAAACGTCACACACACACACACACACACACACACACATAAATAACACACACACACATATGTGTGTGCGTGCGTGTGTGTGTGTTATTTATCAGCTCAAAAAATCTAACACACACACACATATATAGAGAT
Organism: Rhabdophis nuchalis; assembly: GCA_039707465.1. Taxonomy (NCBI): domain Eukaryota; kingdom Metazoa; phylum Chordata; class Lepidosauria; order Squamata; family Natricidae; genus Rhabdophis; species Rhabdophis nuchalis. Next base: position 228,453,964 of record CM077644.1, read on the forward strand.
GATGGATAAACTATAGATGGATGGATGGATGGATAGACAGACAGACAGACAGACAGACAGACGTAGATAGACAGATATGTGCATGAGCGCGCGCGTGCGCACACACGCACACCCCCCCCCCACATACAAGATGTGTTTTGTGTTTGGAATTCCTGGCCCTGGAAGAGATTTGTCAGGCCACGATGAAATTCTTGTTGCTCTCTGACCAGCTCTCTTATCAAAGAAATTTCCCATAGGAGGAACTAGGGAAGCAAATTAATCACATTTTCAGATGGGCCAGCATCTTGCTGAATGTCTTCAATTTCCTGATTTCTCATGAGGAGCTGGGAATAGTCAGATGTAAATGCTCTACTTCAATGGACAAAGGAACCTATATCTGAAAAGCTGCAATACATGTAAACATGTTGTTGGGATTACAAATAAGTCTTCAGATATTCTGTGTTTTAAAAATGCACATATGGCATCAGACCTTTTAGCCTGGCTTATATACATTGGGTATGTCATAATATTTGTTCCATTTTGGCTTAGGAATTACATGAGCACAGTTGTTTTCGTTTTGCCTTTTCCTTCTGTCTTCAGATTTCAGTAATACATTGACCTTATTTAGAAAACAGCTTGATCCTGATCAGAAAACTTTCTTATTGGTCAGGTGTCCAAAGTAGGGGATTAATTATTTATTTATTTATTTGTTTATTTATTTATTTATTTATTTATTTATTTATTTATTTATTTATTTATTTATTCAATTTATACCCCGCCCTTCTCCAAACGGACTCAGGGCGGCGCACAGGAATATTAAAAATACATACAAAACCATATAAAATTTTAAAAAACGTATTCAATGAGATCCTGCGCTAAAACCAAATTAAAAATCCCCAAATTTAAAACTATCTAAAAGTCAGTTATGGAGGTTACGCTAGGCTGGCTAGATGGAACAAATGTGTCTTTAGACACTTGCGGAAGAGGCGGAGGTCGGAGATGGTGCGAAGTTCAGGGGGTAAGTCGTTCCAAAGAGCTGGGCCTGCCACAGAGAAGGCTCTTCCCCTGGGTGTCGCCAGTCGGCATTGTCCGGCCGACGGCACCCTGAGGAGGCCCTCTCTGTGGGAGCGTATCGGTCTAAGGGATGTATAGGGCAGGAGGCGGTCTCGCATATAACTAGGCCCCGAGCCATGGAGCGCTTTAAAGATGGTCGTCAGAGCCTTGAAGCGCACCCGAAAGACCACAGGAAGCCAGTGCAGCTTGCGCAGGATTGGTGTTATGTGGGAGTGTCTAGGCGCTCCCATAATCACCCGTTAGTGTGATTGCATGCGGTTGCATTCGGCTGCATTCTTGACTAACTGCAGCTTTCGAGTGCACCTCAAGGGAAGCCCCATGTAGAGAGCATTACAGTAGTCGAGTCGACTACTTACTTACTTACTTACTTACTTACTTACTTACTTACTTACTTACTTACTTACTTACTTTCCTTGCTTACTTATTTATGCATGCTGTTACACAGAGTGCTGTTACTTTCTCACCGAAGTGGTACCTATTTGTCTACTCACATCTGCATGCTTTCCAACTGCTAGTTTGGCCAGAGGAATTAATGGTAATGTTAGAAGAAATCCTAGTTTGTGTGTCTGGGCCAGGTTAAAGAGCACAAGGCAATTGTTTAAAATATAAATATAATTTAATTGAAAGCAAAACTAAGCATTCAAAGTTGGTCACAGATTGAAGGGCAGGCTAGAAATATTTATAAGAAAGTCTAGTCTTGTTTTGCCATGTGTGTGTGTGTGTGTGTGCGTAGGTTTGTGAGTGTGTGTGTGTAACTGAGTCCAATAGGAAGAAAATGAAGTTTTCTCACCCTGAAGGGTGAATAAATCTTTACCTCTGTTTGCCGAGATGTTGACCCCGAGTGATAGCTCCAGGTTTGGGGAATCTTATTGTGTACATAAAGGGTTTTCATATCTTGAAGAGATTTTTTAATGGTTTTGATTCAGTTGCTAATATTTGCCAATTTCCTAGAGCTGTGATGGCGAAATTATGGCACCCGTGCCTGAAGTGGCATGCAGAGCCATGTAAGCTGGCACGCACAGCATCACCTGTTCCTCGTCTGGATTTCTGGTGTGCATGCGCACCCAATGATCAGCTGCCCTTTGCACATGTGGTGGCAGTGCTGAAAACCAGAAGAGCTGGTCTTCTGGTTTCCGCTGTGCCCAAGTGCGCCAGCCAACTGATCATTACCCATGTATGCGCACCAGTAACCGAAAGATCAGCTGGCCGTGCACACACTCCCTTTTTGGCACGAGGTCCCCCAAAAGGTCCCCCATCACTGTCTTAGAGAGAGACTAAATACTCATTTTTAGTCCAAATGTCAATGTAGGCCAGGGGTGTCAAACTGGATTTTGCCGAGGGCTGGATCAGCATTGTAGCTCTCCTGTGTGGGCCAGCCGGTTGGTGGGAGGGAGATAGGACGAACACCCCCTGCAGCACATGCCGGACAAAATAGAGCACGGAGGGAGGGGCTGCGCAAGGCCTCCTCATGACCTGTTTTTGACCTGGATTGCCTACAGTACTTTGCTGGCCAAAATGGGCATGTTTTGGCCAGCAGAGTGCCGCAGGAGGCCGTCCAGGCTGAAACTGGGGCACAGGGGAGCTGCACGCAGTTCCTACGTGGCCCGTTTTGGCTGCCAGAGGTATCGGGGTCGGTCCTTTGCTATTTCCAGGCTGGCCCCACAGGCTAGATTTAAGCCTTGAATTTGACACCCCTCATATAGGCTGAAGAGCTTAAGCAGTCTGGTTTTACAGCTTCGGGTTCACTCATTCAACTTCAGATCTTTGTTCCTTGTGGGCCATCTACGAATCTGATGTTGAGATGGACCAGCTGTTATCCAGTTCAATTTGTTCAACTTTTTAAGGCTATGAAATGCCAAAATCTTGTCTCATTTTAATGAGGATTTAAAAAAACCCCACTTATTAAAATAAACTAGATAAAAATGTTTTGATAAGGTTCTATTTCCACTCACATTGAATACAAATAAAAATATGATAGTGTGCTTTTTTGAGGAAATGGAAAGTCATAAAACACTGTTTGGATGGGACTGGAGAATGTCTAGCGTGAGGCCTTTAAAAACAGCGTCTAAAGAAGATAATGGAAAACCACATCTGAAAGTTTCAAATGGAGTTATTTTAATTACCCCTTTTATTACTTTTTGTAGAAGTCAGGAAATGGGTCTTGAGGGCTTTTTAGGAATTCCATTGGGAAGGACATATAAGGAAGGAAAAGCACAATTTGTTAGGGAATGAAACAAAAGTTTGCATGTAATCAGGATATCCCAAAATGTTGTAGGACAGGTCTGATAAATGAATCCGGAAAAATATTTATATAATATTGTTGTTTGAGTATTTCACTCCACCCTTCTTAAGAAACCACTTTAAGATAGATTTGATGACAATTCTGACTTCTTAAAATAACTATATAGAAGATCATTTTTCAGACTTAAAATCAACTGGGTAGATTTTTTTTTAGGCCATTCATTAATTTTACAGACATTGGATTAGAAATCCAGCCACAGAATAGAACATTTCGAGACTTGAAAGAAAATCATATAGGTTTATGAAACTATTCAGTCATTAACAATAATTAAAAATTTCTGAGAGTGGAATGGCATGTAAATTAATACTAATGAAAAGGGAAGAGAGAACAAGTATGACTTGAAAACTGTCATTATTAAATAACTGAGTTTGTACAGTGAACCAAGCCAACCTGTAATGTAGCATTTTTGCATTCTGGCTTAATATATTATACAAATCTAAGCAATACAGTTTGTCTGTCATGACATATGACCTAGGGCCGTGATGGTGAACTATGGCCTGCATGCCTGAAGTGCCACACAGAGCCATATCGCCTGGCACGTATGGCGGTGTCCGTTTCTCTTCCGGGTTTCTGGTGCGCATGCGCTGATCAGCTGGCGTGAGGCACTGCCGGAAACTGGAAGAGCTGTAAGCATGTGCGCCGGCCAGCTGATTGGTGCATGCGCATGTGCGGCGGTAACTGGAAGACTTGCTGGGTGGTGCACATGTGCGTACCAGAAACTGAAAGTTCATTTTCCGGCATGCACATGCCCCTTGGCATTCACACACAGCTCCTCTTCCTGATTGTGGCCCAGACGAGCGTGCATGCGTATGCAAAGCATGTGTGCAAGTGAGAAGTGCTCCCTTTTTGGCACTTGGTGCCGAAAATGTTCACCAGCACTGATTTAAGGTATTGTATGTTCAAATCCAACTGTAGCTTAATCAATAAAATCAATCAATAAATTTAATAAATCCAATTGTAGCTTAATCAATAAACCATGATTGCTCATTCAATCATAGGGTTGGAAAAGACCATAGAGGTCTTCTTGTTCAACCTCTTATCCAGGGCAGAACCTCTCAAATCCTGGCATAGTGAAATGTGAGAATGGCTTGGTTTGCACGCCACACTAATCCATAATCAATTGCCTGAAAATCAGAATGTCTGGGTTCAACCACACATTGAATCAAAGTGAAACAAAGGTTTTTTTTTTATGATTCAGTACAATGGATGAACCTGGCAAAAGGCAGCATTTTCTTGAGAGGCTATGGTATCTCTTTTAAAAACTTAAAAACTTTGAATCTTGGACAAAACATTAACATTTGTTGGTATCTAAACTTAGTTTTGTATTTTTAAAGAATATTTTTACTTACTAGTTTTTATCTCACCTTTATTACATTATATGCTACTCAAAGCAGCAAACATAGATAATGCTCTTTCCTTCTCCTAGTCCTTATAGCAACTATCCCGTGAGGTGGGTAGGGCTAAGAGAGAAGGACTGACCCAAAGTCACCCAGTTGGCATTCATGTCGAAGGCAAGACTAGAACTCACAGACACCTGGTTTCTAGGTCAGCACCTAGCTATACCAATTGAAAAACAAGGGGAATTTGAGCTTCTCACCAGCATAAATATTCAAGATTAAAAGACCTTCCTTCCTCCCTCCCTCCCTCCCTCCTTCCTTCCTTCCTTCCTTTTCAAGATTTAAAGATATAAAAGAAATTCCTTCCTTCCTTCTTTCTTTCTTTCCTTCTTTATTTTCTATGAAGAGGTTAACTGTAAAATACGCCTCTGTCTGTGAAACTATCTGCATAATTAGAAATTTGTCTTTGATGCCTCCTCTTCTTCCTGCCCGCAGTCCTTGTAGTAAATAATGAATAACCCACATAAGTTAACCGAAAGCAAAATGAACAGATTATAGAATTAACCAATAAACAAAATAATCTTAGGCAAAAATCTTCTCATTATTAAGCATTGCGGATAAGCTTCTAATCCTGCATCTGAAACAGATTTATGGTTTTAATTGGGCCGTTTCCCTTTTTTTCTAGGTCAAGCAGGTGTTGGTGAGTGTGGAGGAGAAATTCCAGGCTGGTGATCGTACATTTCCGTGTGGACAGCTGTGAGAGGAGGCAAGCATGAAATCCTGGTCTCTTCCTTTCTTCTCTTGCTGTGGATTCCAGAGCAACAGTCTTCGTTCTTTGTCATAAAGGCCCTTTGTTGTCCTAGCCAAATTGGGAGTGGAAGAACAAGCCATTATTATTATTATTATTATTTAGTTTTGGCTGTCCTTGTGTGTTCTTTTCACTGCATTTTCTTGGTCCTGTCAAGATGGCTGCAAATGAACCACACAACAACCTTGGCTTGGCCAGGAACGTTGATCTGACTCAGTTGAGGAAGAACCATTTCTTGACATAATGGAATCCTGGCATGACCACGATGCCCATCACTCCAGAAAACGCGATGCTGTTTCTTCCCATCCTTTATCGGTGGTTGCAGGGCCATCTGAAACAGGAAGCCGAGGAACCTGAGCACGGCCTCTGCCATTCAGCCATTAAGAAGCTGAGAGAGTACATCCAGTTGAACTTCCCAGTGGAAGAAGGCAAGCTGCACTACAGCCCCAGTCCGGTGGATATGGAAATCTGCACGGTTTACTTAACCAAGGATCCAGAAGCGGCAGAGCCTCTCGGCCTAAGTTTCGGCAATATCCCTGCTTTTGGGGATTATGGTGAAAAACGGAGAATGGGGAGAAGAAAGAGAGGACATAAAGGCCCAGTGCTTGATGTTGGAAGCATTTGGGTCACTGATTTGAAGAAAAACAGCCCGGCAGGGAAATGTGGAAAAGTTCGCTTGCGAGACGAGATCCTTTCGCTGAACGGCCAGCTAATGGTTGGAGTGGACATCGATGGTGCAAGGTAAGATGTGATGAAGAATACTTCAGGATTGATGTGGGTGATGTGGATGCTCATGGTGAAACCTTCCAGAGGTTGGTAAATTACAGCCCTCCGCAGTTTTACCGTGCTTTGTTCTCTTTTGTCTTGAAACTGTTCTAGTCATTTGATTGACAACGCAGCTTCTAATGCTTGGAAACAGATTGATTTGATTCCCTGTATTCTTTCATAAGGGACGTGGTGGCTCAGTGGCTAAGACGCTGAGTTTGTCAATCAGAAAGGTCGGCAGTTTGGCGGTTCGAATCCCTAGCGCCATGTAACCAGAGGTGGGTTGCTGCTGGTTCGGCCCGGTTCGGCAGAACTGGTACTGGCCTGGAGCAGTTGAGAGTGAACCGGTACAGTGGCTCTTTTGGCACCGCCTGCCTGCCCGCACTCTATATCTGTTTTTGTGGCAAAAGGCAAATTGCACATGTGTGCACAGCGTGCAGCCCCTTCGCAAGCCCTGTCAATCAACTGGTTGTTGCAGGGGTGGTGGATTGCGCACGTGCAAATGGAACGTGCATGCGTGATCACCAAGCTGGTAGTGGCGGTAAGTGCAACCTACCACTGTGCATAACGGAGAGAGCTCCCATTACTTATCCCAGCTTCTGCCAACCCAGCAATTCGAAAGCATGTAAAAATGCAAGTAGAAAAATAGGGACCACCTTTGATGGGAAGGTAACAGCGTTCAGTGTGCCTTCGGCATTTAGTCATGCCAGCCACATGACCACAGCGCTGGCTCTTCAGCTTTGAAATGGAGATGAGCACCACCCCCTAGAGTCGGGTACGACTAGCACATATGTGCGAGGGGGTACCTTTACCTTTTATTCTTTCATGGTGAGCAAAATTCATCTAATTTTCTAATCCAAAGTTTAATTGCACTAACGGTTGTAAAGAAACTTGAGTTCATGCATACGATCTGTACTTTGTCTTCTGTAAGACATCTAATGTAAATAAGAGCAAATAAAATTGCATAATTGGAAACACAACTGATTCAGAAACAGTCCAACACTTGACAATCAAACTGTTCTGTGTTTACAGCAAGATATAAGACAAAATCTTTCCCCCTTTTGATTTTAGTTTAATGGGATCTCAATGGGATTCTTTAGATTAGGGCTGTCAAACTCCTGGCCCGTGAGCCAAATGTGTCACGTGCTGGCCATGTCCATGCCCAGTTTAGCGATACGTCACGTGATGACGACATGAGTTTGACACCCTTGCTTTAGATCATATTTTTTGGTGCTGGGATGATGGCAAATGTAGTCCAGCAATTTGGAAGATAGAGGTACTCTTCGACTTACAGCCATTCATTTAGTGACTGTTCAAAGTTACAACGGCACTGGAAAAAATGACTTAAGACCATTTTTCATACTTACGACCATTGCAGCATCCCCATGGTCATGTGACCAAAATTTGGATGCTCGGCAACTGGTTGATATTTATGACAGTCGTAGTTTTCTGGGATCATGTGATCCCCTTTTGCAATCTTCTGACAAGCAAAATCAATAGGGAAGCCAGATTCACTGAATTACCATATTACTAACTTAGCAACTGCAGCGAGTCACCTAACAACTGTGTCAAGAAACGTTGCAAAACGGGGCAAAATTCACTTAACAAACGTCTTGCTCAGAAATGGAAATTTTGGTCTCAGTTGTGGTTGCAACTTGAGGACTGCCTGTATAAGAATAAATCATTGGGATTTTGGGGATTTCACGTTAATGGGCTCTCTCGGGAATTCTTTAGAACATGTTACTCTGTGGGGAGATGATGGGAAGTGCAATCCAGCAATATGGAAGATACCAGTTAAGGCAAATTACCTGAATCACCCGCCTAATGGTCAGACTACTGGAACCCTGGATGGATTTTTAGATACAGGGACAATCCAATGTCCCTTTTCCTTCTTTAAAACCACACTGTAACCTCTAAGACAGGGGTGTCCAAACTTGGGAACTTTAAGAGTTGTGGACTTCAACTCCCAGAATTCCCCAGCCAGCATGGCTGGCTGGGGAATTCTGGGAGTTGAAGTCCACAAGTCTTAAAGTTCCCAAGTTTGGACATCCCTGCTCTAAGAATACTGAAGCAGTAGTGCCTCTGCACAGAGCTAGTGGTTTTTTGGGGGGTGATAGGTGGCAGGTGTGGGCATCAAAAATTGCAGCAAGGAGTTCGCTGCCCTGTTGCTATGGTGGGCGTGGCCTAGTTGGCCTCCTGCACCACAGCAGCGGGGGCAGTGTTTTTCGCCCTCCCCGGGAGAGGCTTTCCTCGAGCCTCCAGGAGGGCGAAAACTGCTTTCCCCAAGCTTCAGAAGCCCCCCAGAGGCCGAAAACAGACCCATTTCCAGACTTCCGGAACTTCTGGCAGACCTGTTTTTCACCCTCCTCAGGCACAGGAAGCTTTCCTCGAACCGCTGGGAGAGAGAAAACTGCTTCCCCTGGGCTTCCGAGGCTGTCCAGAGCAGTGGTGGGTTTCTGCAGGCTCGCACCTACTCGCGAGAGCCGGTTGGTGAAATTTAGAAAACCGGTGAGAGGGGGTTCCATTGGCGTACCTGGAAGTAAATCTGGCCCGCCGCTGCCAGTGACCCAACGGGAAGGAAAGGAAAGGAAAGAAAGAAAGAAAGAAAGAAAGAAAGAAAGAAAGAAAGAAAGAAAGAAAGAAAGAAAGAAAGAAAGAAAGAAAGAAAGAAAGAATTTATCATCACAATTGAGTCCAAAATTTTGGTTGCTAAGCAAGAGCGTTGTTAAATGAGTTTCACCACATTTTAAAAGGTGGCCACTCCCACCCTGTCACATGACTGCCAAGCCACGCCCACAAAATAGGCCACACCTACAGAGTAGGTTCTAAAAAATTTGAAACCCACCACTGGTCCAGAGGCTAGAAACGTCTGGAACCTCCGGTAGGCCTGAGTGGTAGTTCCTGAGTGTGCAGGCCCTGCACTTACTTGCATGATGAACGTGTTGCATGGAGACTCCTGGGAGGGGTACGGTGGGCGTGGCCAGCCAGGGATTGCATTTGGGGTTTTGCGAACTGGGCAGAATCCTAGCTAGAGGATTGCCCGAACCCGTGCGAACTCCCAGCAGCACTCCCACCCGTGGTGGGTGGGAATTTTTTATCATCTTTTATGGTAGCTGTGGCCTGACGAAAATAGATGTATAAAACTTACAAGGGACTTATTGCACTGATTTTGTATCTTCTTTGGTCAGAAAAGGTTGCCTGTTTGTTCTGCCAACATTTGAAGTGAGCCTTAAGAGCTTTTCTGGCCCACTGTCACATACCTCTAGTCAAGCCTTATGTACTTATTGGCTAATGAGTAGAAGCTGGAGTAAATTGCGCAGAGTGATACAAATCACCGTGTTGTTTTAAGAAAAAGGAAAGGAGCAGTGCAAATATGTAATATGTGGAGCCAGGGGATTTGTCTTTCTTTGGAGCAGATTTTAAAAGAAGAGATAAGCAGCGGATACGTCTTTTTACTGTAGTGCTGAGTTGATTGGGCTAACCCGCTTTGCAGAGGCTGTTGGCAGATACATTCACGAAAAGTCACCTTTCAGCTTCTCTTGATTCACTCCACTTCCATAAGATTGCCTTTAGTGTTGAGCTATTATATTGGGATAAACAGTTGGTGCAGGTGTTTGATGAAAACTAAAGTCTCCTACAGGAACTTAACAGGAGTTTGAACTTGCCAAATACCAGAAATGGGGAGTGTGCAGTCAATTTGGCTTCCAAGAATCTCTGTCCTGGCTGGTATTAAGCCCACTAAGAATCAGGGAAGGATTAACACACGTTTGCTGGTGAGACTTTAAGCGTTGGCTGCCAAGCCAAATGTTGTCGAGAGAGAAATTGCTTGGGAAAATGGAAACAAGGATTCCCTACAGCTGCCCAGTCTGTCCTGCTGGTTTGCAAAAAGAAAAGAAGCACAGCGAAGGGTATCAAATCCCCCTCAAAACAATAGAATAATTCCCTTCTTTGCTTGCTTGCTTGCTTATTTTGGACTCCTGCGTCTGTTTCCGTTAACGATGGAGTCAATGGCTGTTTGCCTCTCCCAAAATTGGAATGGTTGGAAATTTATCTGGATTTTTTTCCAGCAATTTTTGATTGCTTTGAAGGATCCAAATTTATTTGGATATTTTTCAGCAATGTTTTGATTGCTTGAAGAATTAGTCAGACAACGATGAATTTTCTTTGAGATTAGAAGAGGTGAAGAGGACGTGTATGCGGAATGAAGTTTACACCTCACCTCAAACCGAAGTGTGTTTTGATGGATTTTGGCTAGTTGGTTGTATGTACCCAATCAATTATTAGTCACATAATAAACCAAACATAAACCAAGCTTAAAGTAATCTTTCCCAGTCTGACATAGCAATGGATTGGAGTCATGGTATCCAGAATTCTTAGCCAGCATGGAATAATAACAAACAAATTTTGAGAATCCAACCCATTTGGGGATTATCCAACTTTGAAAAGTGTAACTTAACCCAGTAGGAACACTGCATATAACCATCTTGTTACAGAAGGAGGAATGGAAGGGACAGATAGCCAAGTATCGGTTCACAGGATAAAGCCCATCAAATTTCATGAATTCATGGTGTCTCTGTATAGCTTGAATCAAGGCATATTTCATTTTCAATAAAAAGATACCTCCCTCCCCATCTCCATGAAGTGTTAGCAAAGAAGGTGCTTCAAACAGTACATCACAATAAACATACTAATTTAATTTGTGATTCTAACCACTTTACAGTCTGTAAATTGTGATTTATGGATTAGCATTATGTATGAATTGGGTCATTATGGTTGGTTGAATAAATCATAATTAATGCAATACATTCTTTAATGTGATATATTCACCCAATCATATCTTTCTTTGATGTGTCTAATGTTTGGAGTTATACTTTGTACCATGGCTCACGAAATGCAATAGCTATGTTGACAGTAAACCCTAACTAAACTGATCGCACATTATAATTTATCACAATAAATGTGTGCTTGCTGTCTTGGGGATAACTAATTGAAGGTGGAGTGTATCCACAGGCTCTCATGTGACAAACTCAGGTTTCAGAAAGGTTACTCAAATAGCTAACAGTGAGACATCTACCATATTTTTCAGAGTATAAGACGCACCTGAGTATAAGACGCACCAAGATTTTGAAGAGGCAAATGAAAAAGAAAAGTTTTTGCACTCTGCAGACCTCCCAAAAACGGCCCGCTTTTCTTCAAAAAAAAAGGGCATGTATAGCCTTTAGGAGGCTTATAGAGTGCTCCTGGGTGCTGGGGGGGGGAGGGGGGGGGGCAAAAACAAGCAAAAAACGATTCACTCATTTTTTCACTCATTTTTGCCCTCCCCAGCCCCCAGGAGCACTCTGGAAACCTCCTAAAGGCTATGCACGGCCATTTTTACAAAGGGGGTGAGGTTTCAGGAGGCTAAAAATGCTCTATTCAGTGTATAAGACGCACCCAGATTTTCACCCTCTTTTTTGAGGGAAAAAGGTGCGTTTTATACTCTGAAAAATATGTGTATATGAAGAAAACCTGTATTCAATTCTTAGCTTAATCAGAAACTGGCATGATTTCTTTGAAAACAAAGTTTTCATATTCATTTCTTGAAGAAGAAGAATGTTCAAGAGAACTTGGAACACCTGTGGAAAGTGAGCAAGTGATCTACTTCTGAATCCAAGTAGGATCTTCCTTTTGGATTGGTTCTCAGATTTATATAGTAACAATAATGTCTTAGAAGCATTACTGCTTGAATTGAGAACTTGTGCAGCTCTGGTGAGTTATTGCCAAAGAAACTCTCACAACTGAAGGGCTGGATGGAGAAGACTGTTATTCTAATGGGCGTCTCTTGATGGCACACATTAACTCCACTGAAGAATATAAGTATGGGAATACTATATTTAAGAAAGAATCATGATTTTTCTGTCAATAATTGCCAGCATGTGGGAGAATGGAGAAGATTGCCTTACATTTGCTGAGGAAGATGCTGCTGAAAGATATCCTCAGCGGGCAAGAGGTCCAAATAATAACAAGTCATAGATGAAATGCAGGCCGACATCAGGGAGGCTCCATTCATGTGAGCCCTAACAGAACAACAGAGTTGGAAGGAATCTTGGAGGTCTTCTAGTTCAACCTCCTGCTCAATCAGGAAACCCTACACCAGTGATGGCGAACGTTTTTCTGCTCGGGTGCCAAAAGGGCGTGGGTGCGCTCATGATAGCACGTGTGTGCGGCCCAGTGGTGGGTTTCAAATTTTTTTAGACCCTCTTCTGTAGGTGTGGCCTGCTTTGTGGGAGTGGCTTGCCGGCCATGTGACTGGGTGGGAGTGACTTGCTGGCCATGTGACTGGGTGGGAGCGGCTTGCCAGCCATGTGACCGAGTAGGAGTGGCTTGTCAGTCATGTGACTGGGTGGGCGTGGCCAACTTGTAAAATATGGTGAAACTCACTTAACAACGCTCTTGCTTAGCAACCGAAATGTTGGCTCAGGAACTTTGGCATTTGAAGCATGCAAGTCTTAAAGCTATCAAGTTACCCCTAACCCTTTAGAAAGAAATCCCCAGGGGTGTTTTAAGACTTGTGGACTTCAATTCCCAGAATTCCTCCACTCGCTCTTCATCTGGATGATGTGTGGACGGGTGGGGGGAGGGAGCTGGAACCGGTTCTAAACGACACTGGATTTGTGGAACCTCTTCTATAGAAGAACTTAGAACTGGCAGGAACCCACCCTTGGTGTGGCCACACTCATAATGCAATGACCTCCCCTTCCACGCATGCGTGCACAACCCTCTCCCTGGTATTCTTCCCTGTTGGGCTGTTTTTCATCCTTCCCAGGTGTTTCTGAACTTCCAGTAGGCCTGTTGGGCCCGTTTTCCCCCATCCACAGGCTCCAGAGGCTTTCCAGAAGCCTAGGGAGGGTAAAAACGGCCTTTCTTGCCCTCTGGAAGGCTGAAAATCAGCTGGCCAGCACGTGCATGCACGCTGGAGCTGACATAGGGCAATGCTTCATGTGCCCTCAGATATGGCTCTGCATGCCACCTGTGGCACGCGTGCCATAGGTTCGCCATCATGGCCCTACACCATTTCAGACAAAGCTCTTCTTAAAAGCTTTCAGTGTTGGGGCACCCACAACTTCTGGAGGCAAGTTGTTCCACTGATTAATTGTTCTCTCTGTCAGGAAATTTCTCCTTAGTTCTAGGTTGCTTCTCTCTCTCTCTGATTAGTTTCCACCCATTGGTTCGTTTCCTGCCTCCAGGTGCTTTGGAGAATAGTTTGACTCTCTCTTCTTTGTGGCAGCTCCTTAGATATTGGAGCATTGCTAACATGTCACTCTTATTCCTTCTTTTCACTAGACTAGACATACCCAATTCCTGCAACCGTTCTTCATACGTTTCAGCCTCCAGTCCCCTATGTTTTAGCTTTCCGTCCTGTACCAGGTATGAAGGGATGAGTAATTGGAGTGGAATTAATCCATATTCATGAAAATTCTTTTGCATGAACTCAAAATCTTCAACTGTAGGGAATCTTTGTAGACATGAAGGCTTTCTTTTCTAAGCAGACCATCTCTGCCTGTGGGGGTAAGGAGCACAAGGAGACGTTCTGAATGAACAGGGCTACAAATCCCAAATAGATGGAGATGTTTCATTTTCTGGATTTCAGCTTAACTTGAAAAATCTCTATTAGCAAGAGAGAGAAAAAAAACCACTGTAGTTTTTGGAGTATAAGATGCACCAAGGTTTTGAAGAGGCAAATTTAAAAAAGGTTTTTACACTCTGCAAACTTCCCTAAAACAACCCATTTTTCACAAAAATGGGCTTGTTTCCCCCCCCCAAAGGGCACGGTAGCCTTTAGGAAGCTTGTAGAGTGCTCCTGGGGGATGGGGGGGGCCAAAATTGAACAAAAAACGGTCTGTTTTTTGCTCATTTCTGCCCCCCCCCCCCCAGCCCTCAGGAGCTCTCTGAAAGCTTCCATAAGGCTATACAGCCATTTTGGTGAAGGGTGGGGTTTCGGGAGACAAAAAATGCTGTATTCAGTGTATATCTGCGGGGTCGCATCCTGCCCCATACATCCCTGCGGCCGATTCGCTCCCTCAGAGAGCGAGTTCTCCGGGTGCTGTCCACTAGGCTATGCCAGTGGGCGACGCCCAGGGGAAGGGCCTTCTCTGTGGCGGGCCCGACCCTCTGGAACGACCTTCCCCCCGAAATTAGAACAACCACGGACCTCCGCTCCTTCCGTCAAAAACTAAAAACACACTTCTTCTGCTTGGCTGCCCTGGGGTAATTTAACTCTTTTTAGGGTTTTTAGGGGTTTAGTTTAGTTTTAATATGGGATTTTAGCGCAGGGTTTTAGTTTAATTCATTTTAATATTGTATTATGTTTGTGGTTTTATATATGTATTTTTAAATTCCCTGTGCACCGCCTCGAGTCCCTTCGGGGAGAGAGAGCGGTTTATAAATTAAATTATTATTATTATTATTATTATTATTATTATTATTATTATTATTATTATTATTATTATTATTATTATTATTATTAAGATGCACCCAGATTTTCGGCCTCTTTTTTGAGGGAAGAAAGTGCGTCTTACAGTCCGAAAAATGCGGTACTCAACATCTCAAGGAACTTTCTTCCCCCAAGCTTCATTCCAACTCAAATGGATTAAACCATTGGTAGTCAACCTGGTCCCTATCGCCCACTAGTGAGCATTCCAGCTTTCATAGTGGGTGGTAGGGGTTTTGTCCGATACTGAAGCACTTTCCTTTTTTTAAATTTAATTGACTTCCCTACTTTATAATTCACCATTACTGTGGAACTGGGAGAAAATCTTTACTACTAACAGAGATACATAAGTGGGTGTAGGTATAAAAAGGTTGACTACCCCTGGATTAAACCAAGGGAAAATATCCATTTTCAGCTTAACAGCTCCCTATTCATTTAGTATACGTTTAGTGTTTTTCAGAGTTTAAAACATTTTATTAGATTATAGCATAACGTACAAAAATACAAAAACAAATAGTAGGACAAAGTGGGGCGGAGAAGGGGAAAGAAAAGAAAGTCTTGGCTTCAAACTGTTGCAGTAGAATAAGGCATTAAACATTGAATCTCATCTTTTTATTTCCCATAATATTATAAACTATCCATTTCTAGGCAGGGACACGGTGGCTCAGTGGTTAAGATACTGAGCTTGTTGATCAGAAAGGTCAGCAGTTCCAATGGTTTGAATCCCCAGCGCCACATAATGTCCCAGCTTCTGCCAACCTAGCAGTTGGAAAGCAGCTTTGATTTTTGATTTTTGATTTTATTAGATTTATATCCCGCACCTATCTCCAATAGGACCCAGGGCGGCGCACAGGCATTTAAAAACACAATATACAGTACAAAATAAACAAACATCCTTAAACCCTATTAAACTAAATACTCCTGCGCTAAAAATATAGTTTAAAAACCCTCTAATTAAAAATTTGTATAACTAACCCTCAGTCGTTTATCGGGTAGATTTACCCTAAGCCAGCTTGCTGAAACAGGTGCATTTTTAAACGCTGGCGGAATAGGCGGAGGTCCAAGGTGGTATGGAGATCGGAGGGCAGGTCGTTCCAGAGGGTAGGGCCTGCCACAGAGAAGGCCCTTCCCCTGGGTGTCGCCAACCGGCATTGCCCGGCCGACGGCACCCGGAGAAGACCCTCTCTGTGGGAGCGGATCGGACAAAGGGATGTATGGGGCAGGAGACGGTCTCGCATATAACTAGGCCCCGAGCCATGGAGCGCTTTAAAGATGGAAGTTAACACCTTGAAGCGCACCCGGAAGGCCACAGGCAGCCAGTGCAGCTCGCGCAGGGCAGGTGTTATATGGGAACACCGTGAGGTTCCCATAATCACCCGCGCGGCCGTGTTCTGAACTAGCTGTAACCTTCGGGTGCACCTCAAGGGGAGCCCCATGTAGAGAGCATTACAGTAGTCCAGACGGGATGTGACCAGTGCTTGAGTGACTGTGCGAAGGGCTTCCATGTTTCCAGTGTCTTTCTTCCCACTTGGAACTGAACCCAGATGGGCATTTCTTCCAACGGTACCAAGTGGGTCCGATACATGCACCCATTAAAAAAAAAGGGGGAGGTGGGAATCTCCAGGATTCATTTCAATGGGAGAGCCGCTGTGGCTGTTTATCATCTTCTTTCTGTCTCATTTTTTGTTTTTTTGTCCTTTCTCTGGCTTGCTTTAGGTGCAGGAAATGGGGGGAAAACAGTGTTAGCGGTTTGAAAGAAGGGATTGCTTGTGTGCTTATGGGATAAAGTCCTTCCTGTTTGAACAGCTTTGCTTTCTAATTATTTGATTTGGCGCTTTCTGCTAGGCTTAGAGCACTGCTGTGGGTGTCTTATGTCCCCCCCCCCTTTCTGATCCTCCCCCTTTTAAAAATGAGTGTTGCAAGGGAATGAAGGAAGAGATTCAGTATATTTGCTATCCTGTGGCATCTCATTACTGTTGCCTTCTATGGCTCGGGTCTCCAACCTTTGCAACTTTAAGTCTGAAGGACTTCAGCTCCCAGACTTCTCCAGCCAGCAAAGCTGGCTGGAGAACTCTGGGAGCTGAAGTCCTTCAGACTTAAAGTTGCAAAGGTTGGAGACCCCTGTTCTATGGGACTGTTTATTTTTATTGTAAACTTCTCTGAGACTGCAGTGTATTTGGGCTGTCTTTCATAGGTGTATTTACACTTCTTGGCCTTAGGAGGGTGCTGTCTTAACACACTTTAATTTTTTGGTTAAATGGGACAGCAGCAATTTAGGATTTGCCTTGAAGTTTTTAAAGAATTCCTGTCATTATTAAAATTACTTTCAGTTTCGTGGCTCAAGTTGTAATAAAAGTCTATCTAGAGAAAGGTGTGTATTTCTCCAATAGAGAGAGGAAAGTGAGTGATTTCCCCCCCACCCAAATCTTCAACAGTAACCCAAATCTTCAAACTAGAACTTATTGCATTGTTTAAATTAGTGTTAATTAAAAGAACAGGTGAGTCTTATTTAATTTAATGTCGATCTCCATCCTGGATGTCTGCCTTCTTAACCTTGATGCCCTTAGGTTTTGGCTGGGAATTCCGGGAGTTATAATCCCAAACAGTGGTGGGATTCAAATATTTTTACTACCTGTACTGTGGGTGTGGCTTGGTGGGCGTGGCATGGCTTGGTGGGCGTGGCATGGCTTGGTGGGCGTGGCTTGGTGGGCATGGCAGCAGAAGGATACTGCAAAATCCCCATGTCCTCCTGATCAGCTAGGACTCGGGAGGCAGAGAATATATGGGGGCGGGGCAGTGGTGGGTTTCAAATTTGGGAGTGGCTTGCCAGTCATGTGACCAAGTGGGAGTGGCTTGGTGGTCATGTGAGTGGGTGGTCATGCCCAACTTGTAAAATGTGGTGAAACTCTCTTAATAACGCTCTTGCTTAGCAACCAAAATGATGGCTCAGAAACTCTGACATTTGAAGCACGCAAGTCTTAAATCTGTCAAATTGCAAGACCCTTGAACCCCTAACCCTTTAGAAATAAAACCCCCAGGGGTGTTCAAACTTGACAGCTTTAAGACTTGGGGACCACAACTCCCAGAATTCCTCCTCTCACCCTTCATCTTGATGATAGGCGGATGGACGGGGAGAGGGAGTTGGAACCGTTCTAAATGGCACTGTAGATTTGTGGAACCTCTTCTATAGAAGAGGTTAGGACTGGCAGGAACCCACCCCTGGGCCCTTGGGGCCGTTTTTCACCCTCTCCAGGCTCCGGAGCCTTTCCTAAAGCCTGGGGAGGGTGAAAATGGCCTCCCAAGGAAGCTGAAAACAGATCATTTCTGAACTTCTAGTTGGCCCATTGGGCCTGTTTTTCTCCCTCCCCAGGCTCTGGAGGCAAAACCATCCTCTCCAAGCCACCCCCCCCCCCCCACTGCCCTGGAGGAAATAACATGCTCAGTTTGGAGGCAAGCAGTACACCGCACATGGGGGTGTTGTATGTGCATGTGGGGGCGCGGTTTGCATTATGGGTGCTGGCACATGCATGTGCTATTGCACCTACGGCCTCACATTTTTGGCACCGAACCACAAAAAGGTTCGCCATGACTGGCATAGCCCATAACTTCACAATGAGTGGAGAAGAAGAGGCTCAGAGGGGCATCTTCCTGGTTTCTCAGGCTATCAGTGATGGTGGGAGACTTGCAAGATTCCGTTAATGTGGTTTGGAAATGAAGTAGAATGACCTCGTCTGGTTGTGTTTCCTGTCTTGGTCTACCTGGGAAGGCCAGACAGCAATAAAGGACGGCAGCAGAACTCTCAGGTATGGTTTACCTATTGTATTAATATATGGCCGTCGTATAGTCATCATTGATTAAATAAATTACAGTTGATCGCACAGCATATTAACTCAAACTATGGTTTACAAATCATAGTAGCTGGGATCACACAATATGCTAAGCCAAAAGCAAACCACTAACATTAAGGAAGTGCATTGTATGAACCAAGTCTCAGGCTGACTTCATTACTCGTGCTATTTGGAAACTTTCCTAAAGAAGCTACTATCTCTCCCCCCACCTCTCTCTACCTCCCCTCCTGTTGTGGCCCGCCAGCAGACCTGGCAACAGATTTGGACAGTGAGGCGATTGGGGAGGAACATGGTCCAGTCCTGGAGTCTGGGGAAGGCTCTGATGAGGGCTCTGTGTCGGAGGCAGAGAGGGGGCTAGGGCCGTATGCCAGTTATCAGCTGTCTTCAGAGTCAGACAGCAGTGAGGCAGATGAACAGCTGGAGCCTGTTCCCAATGTGCGCATGCGCAGAGTTGCCAGACGAAGGGAGCAGCTAAAGAACAGGGGTTGACTTGGGAGTAAGGTCACAGGTGGACGATGAATGGCCCCTCCCAGAGGAAATAAAAGAGGAGCAAAAGGGGAGTGGAGTTTGCAGGAGACAATTAGTTCGCTTAATTGGGTTGTGACTCTCTGAGACTCTGTGCCAAGTTTTGCAGATATTGTCCTGTTTTTATTTATTTTATCAAATTTATACCCCGCCCTTCTCCTTGTTAGGACCCAGGGCGGCGCACAGGCATTATTTAAAACCAGCTCTCCAAGCCAGATAAAGTCTGTGACTGTAAATCCTCCCTTGAAAGACTTCAACAGGGCAGAATTCACAGTAAATTAATAAAGGGTTTTTGTTGGGACAAGGAGTTTGCTTCATGCTCTCGGGAAGCCTGGGTCAGACACCTCCCTCCCTCTTTCTAGTATGAGCATCCATCTCTCAAAAAAGTGACTCGTGGTTAGCCCTAGCTAACATGTCATTACTCTAATATAAGGATGCTTTGATGACCCCCCTAGAAAGTGCACATCTCATTCATGAATTGCTTCTTGAATTTTTTGAAACTTTACTGAAAGAATCTTACGCATAGGGGAATTCTTAAATTGGAATGTCACACATGCTGGTTTCAAATTAACTTTTACTGAACTCAAAAAATACTGACTACTGTGTAGATTAGCATCTTCTAAGGCTCTTCGTTGAATAGCCTTTTATTATCTCTCTTGCTATATAAAATTGGATCTTATTTATAGACCAGAAATTCAGTTTATAAAGTCAGAGACATACTTTTATAAAGAACAGAGCAACTTTGACATATACCAACCACATACTGTACTTTGTAAAATGCACACAAATGTGCATTTTTTTTTCAAATTTAGATGCCAAGGTTTCTAACTGAAAACTATTCTGTTCAGAAACAGGAAAAAGGAGTTAATTCAATTTTGGACATTTCTGTTCCCAGAAATGTCATATTTTGAAAGTATGAGGTTATGAGTTGGGCAATCAATGTTCCTTCTGAGGTTTTGTGGGATAACTCACATAGTACTCCAGTTAGTTTTCAATAAACAGAAGATCTGGGAGTTTTTGCGAATGCATTCAGGTGCAAAATAAACTTTTGTATATCATAATAGACAGTGATATGCATCAGAGCCAGATCTTACTGTTTTAACCCATATTGCAAAGAATTGTACGGCATTGAAAAACTAATGGCTCATCTGCAGTGATGTAAAGTAATTAAGCCACTTTAAAAATTGATTGTCATGTCATATGACAAGTGCTATTCTGAAAAAAAAACATTGCAAAGAAATACCTATGCTAATTGAACGCAATCAGAGGACGTGTCACATTATGACCTTATTCATACAAGGTTTCCTTTAAAAAAAATTAACCCAAAACTAACTAATTAATATAGTAAATTAATGTGACCTAGGAGCAAGTTTTAAGGCTCAGCAATAGTGTAACTGCATAGTGTAACTGTATGTCTAGTTTGATGAAGAGAAGGACCAGGGGAGACATGATAGCAGTGTTCCGATATCTCAGAGGGTGCCACAAAGAAGAGGGAGTCAAACTATTCTCCAAGGCACCTGGGGGCAGGACAAGAGGCAATGGGTGGAAACTAATCAAGGAGAGAAGCAACTTAGAACTAAGGAAAAATTTCCTGACAGAACAATTAACCTCTGGAACAGCTTGCCTCCAGAAGTTGTGAATGCCCCAACCCTGGAAGTCTTTAAAAAGATGTTAGATAGACATTTGTCTGAAATGGTATAAGGTTCCTGCCCACGCAGGGGGTTGGACTAGAAGACCTACAAGGTCCCTTCCAACTCTGCTATTGTATTGTATTATTGCATTCAGCAGGGGTTAAATCAGTTCATCGTTATAAAAATGTTCATGTCATATCCAAGAGCAGTTCATGTCATATCTGCAGCTTTGGCTAAACATTCTTCAGAAATGTCGAGGGAAAAGTCTACTCAGAGGCTTCCAAGTTTTAATGCCTGAGGATGATAAGATACTCAAATAGTTCAGCTGATCACCTGTTTGCTTGACACTTGGTCTTATTGCTTCTATTAGGAAGAATTGTTCAACTAAGGCTAGGACAGGGAGGGCTAACCTTTTCTGGACTGAGTGCCCAAAGCGCCTGCGCATATATGCATTAATGTGTGCATGCACCTGAACCCCCCAAATGCAATGCGTGTGTGGCCCCCCACATGCATGTGTTCCCCACATGCGCCCCAATCCATGTGCATGCGCACATGGGCCTCGGATGCTCCCTGCCCCCACATATCTGTGCGTCCCTCCGTACATGAGTCCCAAAGACTAGCTGGTTGGTGGGAGGCGCATGCGCATGCGCGTTGGAACTGAACTGGGGTGACGACTCGTGTGACCACAGAGAGGGCGTTGCATGCCACCTCTGGCACACATCCCATGGTTTTGCCATCACAGGGCTAGGAGGTTATTTGAAAGAATTTTCCAATCTCAACAACCCAAATTTTGCTTAAGTACAATATAGATGTTCAGGGTATTCAAGAGAGTCCATACTTGTCAGATCCAGACATTGTTGACTGACATGATATTCTAGAAGAGGTGTGTCCAACACCATGGCCCATTGACTACATGCAGCCCTGGACAGCTAGTAACATGTCCCCCACAAGATCATAAACTTTTAAAGTTGTTATGTGATTTTTGCAGACATTTATATACATTGACTCTATTATATACTTTATATACAGCCCAGGCAAGCCAATTGGTTGGATACCCATGTTCTAGAATATTTCAGTCAGGTTTCGATCTGCTTTTGGCACTGACTTGATTGCACTATGGATAATCTTTGCTGGGAGAGTGAGATTGTGACATTCTCCTGAGCCTTTTTGTGGCTTAGTAATACTGTTAACTCTGATTCTTTATCTATTGGTATTCAACCTTTATTATTTTTGCAAATAACCTTCTTCTTCCTATTTTCCCCACAAGAGCAACAGGTAGATTGGGCTGAGAGAGAATAACTGGATCGAAGTCACCCAGGTGGCTTTCATGGCTAATGCGGGACTTGGATTCATAGTCTCCCCTTTTCTAGGCTTGGTGTCTTAACCACTTGGCCAAACTAGCTCTCTGTGATATATTCCTGGACAGCTTATTGGATATGAGAGGTTCTGAGTATATCTACATAGCCATCTCCAGTGCTGCTTCTGGATGTCTTCATTGTGAGTTCTTACGAGGTTCTATTTTCTTCCTAGATTGCTCAGTGATTTTATGGTACCATTATGTCAAACCATCCACTGATTTCAAGTGAAAGGTTATCAATATGATATGCTGATGATATACAACTTTATAGGTCCTTTTATCAAATCAGGATGACGCACCGAGTCTAAATCAGTGCTTGGCTGTATTAATGAACTAGATCGGGGGTGTCAAATTCAAGGCCAGCGGGCTGGATCTGACCCACAATGTGATTGGATCTGGCCCATGGGGCTGTCCTAGAAAATGTAAGGGGCTGGCCCCGTCACTTCTGCCCAATCTACCCGCATCGCTTCGGCCCCGTCTACCCAATGCAAAGAGGAAGCATGCCAGATGTTTGGAAAGTGGCACCAACCCAGTTGGCCACACCCAGTGTGACATCAAGCTGGCCATGCCCACCCAGTCGGCCATGCTCACCCGGCCCCTTGAAGTCAACCACATCCAGTGGTGGGTTCCGACTGGTTTGGACCAGTTTGGCCGAATAGGTTGTAACTTGGCCTGCCACACCCCTGAACTGGTTCCCTCGGTGGCGCTGTAGGAGTCACCATCTTGTTTTTGGCTTCTGCGCATGCGCAGAATCATTTTTTAAGTACCGCATGCACGTGGGACGTGTCTCTGAGCAAATCGGCAGTAGCAGCAGCCAGAACCCACCCCTGATCACAGCCCTGATGTGGCTCTCAATGAAATTGAGTTTGACACCCCTGAACTAGATGAAGCCAAAACACTGGCACTTCAGTGAAGAGAGCCTTTGACTCATAAATGTT
Organism: Rhabdophis nuchalis; assembly: GCA_039707465.1. NCBI lineage: Eukaryota > Metazoa > Chordata > Lepidosauria > Squamata > Natricidae > Rhabdophis > Rhabdophis nuchalis. The sequence continues at coordinate 228,476,998 of CM077644.1, forward strand.
GACTTCTGGTGACTTCTTGGACTAGTCCATGCAATTTTCTTGCTAACAATTTAGGAAGTGGTTTGCCACTGTCTCCGTCCTAAGGCTGAGAAAGAGGGACTTTTGCCCAATCATCCAATTGCTTTTGTGCCTCAGGTGGAAATAGCGATAGCAATATGCACTTAGACTTATATACCGCTTCATAGTGCTTTTTACAGGCCTCTCTAAGTGGTTTACAACAGTGGTGGGCTACGGCCGGTATGCCCCGGTACGAGCGTATCGGTAACTGCTGGGAGCACCAGGTACCGTTCCGGTACGTTGCTCCGGAGGGCCCACTCACCCTCCCTCCCTCCTTACCTGTATTTGACCCAACCTGGCCCTTTGCGCATGCGCACGGAGTGTACAGCACCTGTGTGACGCTCCGCTGAGCAGCTGGAGCGTTGCAGGCAGTGGGTGCGCATGCACACCCCCTGCGCATGCATGTTGTGGACACCTGGCCCTGTTGCAGCATATCGGTTGCAATGGGATCCAGAACCTACCACTGGTTTACAGAGTCAGCCTATTGCCCCCCAACAATCTGGGTCCTCATTTTACCCACCTCGGAAGGATGGAAGGCTAGTCAACCTTGAGCCTGGTGAGATTCGAACTGCCAAATTGCAGCTAGCAGTCAGCAGAAGTAGCCTGCAGTTCTGCTCTCTAACTGCTGCACCACCTCAGCTCCTAATAGAACTAATAATCTCCTGATTTCTAACCTGGTGCCTTAACCACTACACCAAACTGTCTCTTAGATGTTGTTAGTGGATGGTTTATCTGTCTGTAGCATTCAGCCTGTTCAAAAGGAGATGTCCTCTCCCTAAATGATCAAGGTCATAGCTTCTGGTGTGTGTATGTGTGTGTGTGTTGTGTGTAGGGTGTCTGAATAATATTTGCCATTAGAGGCAGAGGTGTTATCTGCATCAAACAGAACCTTTTCCACTTTAGACTATGTGCCCGCTGTGCCCTCACTTCAGTAAGAAATAGCCTCTTTATCCATCCCATGGCAACATTTTCTGTTATGCTGTTGGAATGCAGGAATGCATTATGCATGAGGAGGCATTGATGTGAGTCCAGACATTCCAGGTAGTACGGGAAAAAAAATTGCAACAAGAACCACTGACCATAACTGGGGTTTACTCCGATCTTATATGATAGTCACAGACTTCCAGTTTGTTCATTTCAAAATGGTGCTAACTTACACGATTCTGACAGTTTGGGATCCCAATAATTAAAGGAATGTTGCTTCTAGTATGTGCCAGTTGCGGAGCCTGAAGGAGTGCAGGAAAGAGCAATGAAAATGGCTAAATCTTATGAAGAATGTTTAAAACAGGGGTGTCAAATCTGATTTCATTGAGGGCCTCATCAGGGTTGTGTTTGACCTTGGCCGCCTGAGTGGGTGTGGCCTGGTGGGCATGACTGGAGTGGGCATGGCCAGCTCAACGTTTCTGGAGTCGGGGGTGCCCTCCCTTGAGCTTCATTTTTGGCTGCAACGCCCTGCTCCAGCACTCTTCCAGTGAAAATGGAGCTCGCGTGCGCCCCCCTGAGCTCTGTTTTTGCTGGCAGCGGCACCGCAGGCCGGTCCTTCACTGTTTCCAGGGTGGCCCTGTGGGCCAGATTTAAGCGCCCCTGGGCCAGATGTGGCCCCCGGGCCTTGAGTTGAACGCTCCCGGTTTAAAAGAAGTGGATATATTTAGCCTAAAGAAGGGAAGGCGAAGTTTTCGCAGTTTTCAAAAGCTTGAAGAGGTCATAGATTTACTTTCCATAGGTGATGAAGGCAGGCTAAGAACCAGGGGATTGGTTTACAAAAGATCTAAATTTAAAATAAAGACTTTCCTGGCCATAAAAATTCTTAAGCAGTGGAATAAATGCACTACTGTATAGTGCAATAGTAATGCAATATCAGAGGTTTTCAAAACAATTGTCTAGAACCGGGATGGTGAACCTATGTCACGCGTGCCACAGGTGGCACATGGAGCCATTTTTGCAGGTACAACAAGCCGTTGCCCTGTGTCAGCTCCAGTGCCGGCCAGCTGATTTTTGGCCTCTCCAGAGACCCGGAAGTTTTGTTTTTCAACCTTCCCAGGCTCCAGAGGCTTTCCTGAAGCTCTCCCTAAAGCCCCCTAATGCCAAAAACGGAGCATATTTCCAGCCTCCGGAGGACCTCCTGAATCTGGGGCAAAAACTCTCCCCCAGTGCAGGGTGGGGGGGACAGTTGCGTGTGCATGAGTAGGTGGGCAGGGCACCTTGCATTGTGTTATCGGTTATCGGTTGCTGTTGTTTATGTTTATTTCAACTTTTTAACTGTTGTCCTTGACTGTTTTGTGTAAACCAGCGTGAGTCCACGTCGATTCACAGTATACGAGTTAGTTGAATGAATGAATGAATGAATGAATGAATGAGATAATAGCAATTGAGCTACGTAGGGAATGCTAAAGATGACTGTCTCAGTTGGAGCAATGGAATAACTTGGTGTCTCTGATTGTTTAGCTATTATTAAACGGCTTGGTTGGGCACTTTTCTGTAAAAAAAATGGACATGAAGGCAGTCTTTATGACTAGGCTGACACATCTGCATGTATTAGACTCTTGCAATGTGATGACTTAAGCTATGTGCAACAACAATCTCTAATTGTTTCCAGCTGGATGGCAATTGATTGCTATTTGGAGAGTGTTCTTTGGCAATAACTTTCAGATGGGAACTCTCTTGCTGGGGTGTTTTCTAAAGCACCTGGTCCCTTACCGTTGCCAGGTATGAATATTAAACAACTGGAAATAGCATATATTTCAAAAGAGATTTATGCCTGTGGCAATACAAAAGTTTGATGGATGGGTTGCCAGAATGGCAGGAATACGCTTCAACTCACATTGAATTGTTAAGATGGCATTATCACTGATAATGAACAGGTTTGCAAAAAGTTGTCCCTAAGTTGATACAGGTAGTATCATCGGCTTTTCATTCTAGTGACTGTTCAACGTTACAACGGCACTGAAAAAAGTGACTTAGGACCATTTTTCACGCTTATGACTGTTGTGCATCCTTATGGTCGCATGATCAAAATTCAGATGCCTGCAACCGACTCATGTTTATGACGGTTGCAGTACCCTGGGGTCATGTGATCACGGTTTGCGCCCTTCTGACCAGCAAAATCAATGGGGAACCCAAATTTGCTTTACAACTGTGTTACTAACTTAAGAACTGCAGCAATTCATTTAGCAACTGTGGCAAGAACGGTCATAAGATTGGGCAAAATTCACTTAACAAACGTCTCACTTAGCAGCAGAAATGTTGTTGGGCTCAGTTGTGGTCGTGGGTCGAGGACTAACTGTTCTTTGTTCAGGATGTAGACTTAAAAACATCACCTTGCCAGCAAAAGCGTGTCTAGTCAAGGCTGTGGTTTTCCCAGTTGCAATGGATGGCTGTGAAAGTTGGACTATAAGAAAAGCTGAGCGCCAAAGAATTGAGGCCTTTGGTGCTGGAGAAGACCCCTTGGACTGCAAGGCGATCCAACCAGTCAGTCCTGGAGAGATCAACCCTGACTGCTCTTTAGAAGGCCAGATCCTGAAGAGGAAACTCAAAGACTTTGGCCACCTAATGAGAAGGAAAAACTCACTGGAGAAGAGCCTCATGCTGGGAAAGATGGAGGGCAAAAAAAGGAGGGGACAACAGAGAATGAGGTGGCCGGATAGAGTCACCAAAGCAGTTGGCATGAACTTAAATGGACTCCAGAGGAGGGTAGAGGACAGGAAGGCCTGGAGGAATATTGTCCATGGGGTCGCAATGGGTCGGACACAACTTTGCAACTAACTTAAGAAGTAACTAAGAAATAACTGCAACTAAGAAGGAGGAGCTTACTTTTTTGGAAATCTCCATGCAGAATTGAGTTGAGGTTCTACCTACCCTTATTCTCCCTCCCTCCCTCCCTCCCCCCTCTCTATCACACACACACACAATTTAAATCATTCAGCCTTATGCAGGAATAAGCAGGATCTAATTTAAGAACCTGGTAGTCTGTGGCTACATCTCCCTCTAGTGGCTTCAGAGGACTTTCTGAGATCTTTCAGAGTAGAAATTTGATCTTGTGTAGAATAATCTCCTGTCCCCTTTCCAATGCCTCTTTGAAAAAATACAGCAGAGGTAGTAGAAAGCTTTGTTATGCATTTCCTCTCAATATTTTTTTTTAAAGTCCAGCAGGATGGAGATGGTCAGAACTGGAGAGGAATCAAAGAATACAGAAGAATGCCAGAACGTGGGATTATTAATTGCTTGGTTAAATGCTTGATTGAAATAGGAAACTTTCATTTTCATAACAGTTTAGTGACCACTTTGAGTGAGAAGGTTTGTGTGGGGACTTCAACACATTAAGATCAAGTAAGGCCACCCTTGGAATGCTGCATCCAGGTCTGGTTCACCATAATATCAAAAAGATCTTGAGACTCTAAAAAGAGTGCAGGGAAGAACAAGAAGAACGATTATTAGAAACTAAAACTTACAAAGAATGGTTGCAGGAATTGAGTATGCCTAGCCCAGAGGTGTCAAACTCGATTTCATTGAGGGCCACATCAGGATTGTGTTGGACCTTGAGGGGGCGGAGTTGGGGTGGGTGTGGCCGGGGTGGGCGTGGCTAGTTCAATGTTACTTGTGTTGGGGGCACCAGTGGTGACCCGAGCGCTCTGCCAGTGAAAACAGGTTCCCGAACTCTGTTTTTGGATGGGACAGCCTCCTGCAACCCTCTGCCAGTGAAAATGGGTTGCCCCTACCGAGCTCTGTTTTCACTGGCAGAAGCACTGCGGACCAGTCCTTTGCTGTTTCCAGGTTGGCCCTGCGGGCCAGATCTAACCATCCCGTGGGCCGGAACCAACTCCCAAGCCCTTGAGTTTGACACTGTTGGAAGAAATGTCCTTCTGGGTTCAGTTCCAAGTGGGGAAAAAGACACTGGAAGCATGGAGGCTGCTTGGAGAGATGGCTTTAAGGACCACATGGCTTGAGTTCTTGAACAGAAAAAGGAAGATCACATGCTTCCAGATGTTGGGTGAAGAAGAAAAGAGAGCAAGATGCTGAAAGTTCCTGGCTTTTTACCCTCTCTTAGGCCTTTGATCTTGATCTTGTATTCTGATTGGTTATCAGACTCCCATGGGGCCATGCAGGGGCAACTCTTTAGGTTGTGCTTAGAGTCCAAGTTTGGTTGAGCATTGCTTCTTCCCAGGTGCCCTGTGGTGAATTTCTGTAGAGTTTAGTTTAGTTTAGTTTAGTTTAGTTTAGTTTAGTTTAGTTTAGTTTAGTTTAGTTTAGTTTATTGTTTTTTTATACCGCCCTACTCCCGAAGGACTCAGGGTGGTGTACAGCCAAAATAAAAACAAATATATAAAAGTTAAAAGAAAGCTTTTAAAAGACATAAGGCTAATTCCTATCTCTGTTATGTAGAATAGACTAGCTCAGGGCCCCTAATGGCACATTAACAAAGGGGGGGGGGTATTAAGAGTGAGTCTGCTTCCTGCCTAAAAACACATTTCTCCATTTCTGATTCAGGGAAATATAATATTCTCCCTTTTCAATATTTCCTAGGATATTTCATTCTTCTAGGAGAGGGCTGGGTGCTAACTTCCTACAACATCCCTGGTCTAGCTTAATGAAAAGAAGGACTGGAGGAGACATGATAGCAGTGTTTCAATATTTGAGAGACTCCTACCAAGGCAAGGGGATCAATCTATTCTCCAAAGCAACGGAAGGCAAGACAAGAAGCAATGGAGGGAAACTAACCAAGAAGAGAAGCAACCTAGAACTAAGGAGAAAATTCCTAACAGAGAGAGCGATCAATCAATGGAATAGCTTGCCTTCAGAAGTTGTAGGTGCTCCATCACTAGAGGCTTTCAATAAGAGACTGGACAACCATTTGTCTGCAATTATATACGGTCTCCTGCCAAAGCAGGGGCTTGGACTAGAAGACTTTCAAGGTCCCTTCCAACTCTAAAATAAAAAAAAAGTTGTGTAAGAGACATCTCATGCAGAGAACAACTGTACACGAGACCACATGGAACACACAAATGCTGATTTCAAATCCTGATTTGAAGCCTTCTTGTTTTTGAAAATGTTCCGTCAGGGTGACCCAAAACCACTTAACAGTGGTAAGTGCTTTGAAGTTTCTTAGAGCTCCTTCTATTCAGAAGTATTTCCTTCCACTTCAGTGGAGAGGGGTATTTCCACGCGTAATTTCCTTAGATTTTAGGGTCGGTTGTAACCCTGAAATTAATGGGGTATGGTGCTTGGGGCCGAAGGGGTGTGTGCGTTGTCGTTTCTGTCTTTGATGAGCCAAAAAACCTCCATGGGTTTCAGAAGAATGACTCATGGATTCATTTATACTCTAAACTTTCCAGTAATGCCAATCACATTTGCAGCTCCATCTATCTAAAGACCACACTATTTATTTAAAAAAAAACCAGAATAATGCAAACTAAGAATTGGATGGGATGCATGCAATGCTCTCACTTACTGGATTAAAATGTCAAGAGAGCGCCAGGCTTGGCCAGTTTCTCTGATTCACAACTAGGCCAACAAACTGTTTTAATCTTTCTGTTTTAATCCTTCTATTGTAAACATTTGTGTGAGTCACATTAACACAAGCAAGAGGAAAAGGCAGATTTCCATCAAATGAGATAGAAAGGTAGAATTTACCTGATTATCCTAGAAGGTGGGATTATCCGATTATCATAATGTAGAACAATGTTGGTTGTTTTTTTTAAAACTGAAAAGCCTGACTTAAGGAATGCTTCATTTTGCAGGTAGTCCTCGACTTACAACCATTCATTTTAGTGACAATCATTCATTTAGTTCGAAGTTACAACACACTGGAAAAAGTGACATGACAGGTTTTTTCACACTTACGATAGTTGTAGTATCCGCTCAGTCACATAATCAAAATTTGGATGCTTGGCATGCATGAATAGAATAGAATAGAAATATGGAATGAAATAGGGTAGGGTAGAATAGAATAGAATATGGTAGGGTAGAATAGAATAGAATATGGTAGAATAGAATAGAATAGAATATGGTAGAATAGAATAGAATAGAATAGAATAGAATAGAATAGAATCTATTCTATAGAATTCCAGCCTGGGCACAGCACAGAGACGGCATTGGTCACTTTGGTGGATGATCTCTGGAGGGCTCGGGATAGGGGTTGTTCCTCTATCCTGGTCCTGTTAGATCTCTCAGCGGCTTTCGATACCATCGACCATGGTATCATGTTGCGCCGGCTAGAGGGGCTGGGGGTGGGGGGCACCGTTTTACGGTGGTTCTCCTCCTACCTCTCCGACCGGTCGCAATTTGTGTTGGCAGGAAGGCAGAGGTCGACGTCGAGGTGCCTCACTTGTGGGGTACCACAGGGGTCGGTCCTCTCGCCTCTCCTGTTCAACATTTATATGAAGCCATTGGGTGAGATCCTCCGTGATTTCGGGGTAGAATTCCACCAGTACGCTGACGATACTCAGCTGTACATCTCTACCCCAAACCACCCCAACGATGCCGTGGAAGTGATGTCCCAGTGTCTGGAGGCTGTGCGAGTCTGGATGGGGAGAAACAGGCTCCGACTCAACCCATCCAAGACCGAGTGGCTGTGGCTTCCGGCGTCACAATATAGCCAGTTGGTGCCAGCTCTGGCTATTGGGAGTGAGTCATTGGCCCCCACAGAGAGGGATCGCAACTTGGGCATCCTCCTGGACTCTCGGCTGTCTCTAGAAGACCTATGACAGCCGTGGCCAGGGGGGCTTTTTATCAGGTCCGCCTGATACGCCAGTTGTGCCCCTTTCTGGATCGTGACGCTTTACGCACAGTCACTCAAGCCCTCGTCATCTCCCGCCTGGACTACTGCAATGCTCTCTACATGGGGCTTCCCTTGAAGTGTGCCCGGAGGCTCCAGTTAGTTCAGAATGCGGCCCCGTGGGGGATTCTGGGAGCCTCCAGATGCTCCCACGTGACACCTCTCCTGCGCGAGCTGCACTGGCTGCCTGTGGCTTTCCGGGTGCGCTTCAAGGTTCTAGTAACCACCTTTAAAGCTCTCCATGGCAAGGGACCTGGTTATCTTCAAGATCGCCTCCTGCTACCAAATACCTCCCACCGACCAGTTCGCTCCCACAGAGGGCCTCCTCAGGGTGACGTCGGCTAAACAATGTCGGCTGGCGACCCCCAGGGGGAGAGCCTTCTCTGTGGCAGCCCCTGCCCTCTGGAATGACCTACCCCCTGACCTACGGATGATCACCGACCTACGCCTTTTCCGTCGGGGCCCTGAAGACCCATTTATTTCGTGCTGCCGGCCTGTCGTAGTTTTTAAATTGATTTTAGTAGGGGTTTTTAATTTGGCAGGCCAATTTATTTAATTATATCTTAACATTTGATCTTAACTTTTATATTACTCATTTTTACTGTTGGCTGTACACCGCCCTGAGTCCCGAAAGGGAGATAGGGCGGTATATAAATGCAATAAATCTTAATCTTAATCGGGTAGGGTAGGGTAGGGTAAAATAGGATAGGATAGGATAGAAATATGGAACAGGATAGGATAGAATGGGAATGGAATGGGGTAGAATAGAAATATGGAATAGGATAGGAAGGGATAGTATAGGATAGGATAGAATAGAATTCTTTATTGGCCAAATGTGATTGGACACACAAGGAGTTTGTCTTCGGTGCATAAACTCTCGGTGTTCATAAAGACATTAAAAGACACATTTATCAAGAACCATAAGGTACAACACTTAATGATAGTCATAGGGTACAAATAAGCAATCAGGAAACAATATCAATATAAATCATAAGGATACAAGCAACAAAGTTACAGTCCTGCAGTCATAAGTGGAAAGAGATGGGCGGTAGGAATGATGAGAAGACTACTAGTGATTCAGTTGTATAACGATTGCCGTTGTCCTGGGATCATGTGATCAACGTTGTCAAACTTCAGACAGGCAGGGTCAATGGGGAAGCCAGATTCAATTAATTAAGAACCAATGTTGCTAATTTAACAATTGCAGTGATTCGCTTAACCTCTGTGGCAAGAAAGGTCATAAATGAAGCAAAACTCACTTAACAACCGTTTTGCGTAGCAAGGGACATTTTGGGCCCAGTTGTGATCGTAAGTCGAGGCTACCCGTACCCTCTATTTTTATCACTCGACTCATATCTTGCCTTTTCTTGTACCTTGAGACAGAATGGCTGGTGGAATGTCATACAATTGAATTTCATCCCAGCAGTTGGACTTTACAGCTTGAGGCGGGAGGGAGGAAGCAAATGTGCTTGGCACATGTTTCCTTTTGATAGAGTGGAATTGAAGGTTTAGGAAAGAAGCACAAGAGCTCAGGGAAAGCAGGAAACTCTGAATCATAAATTCATCATACAAATAAAACTGGATAATGTGGTTAGAGGGCCGTGGAATTAAATCACTCATTACTTACGTTGCAGTGAAAGTGATAGCTAAAAAAAAAAATTAGAATGGCTGCCAAAGAATTATGATATTCAGATGTCAAGACCTTCAGAATCAGGCAGAGGGTTTTAATACATCATACACTCAAAGTCTTCCAAAAAGAAAACTTGAAAACTAACTTCTGTCCCTGCTTTAAATTAGCATGGTTTGCTGTATGTTTGCAGATGTTAATTTTACCACTCTAGCTCTCACCGATCAGGATGTACATTGTACATGGCAAGTATTGAGGGTCAGGTGAGTAGAAGTACTAAATCCAGTGGCCCTTTCAGGTTCTGTACTATTCACTAAGCCTGAGAGTTGGCTGAAGAAGGACCATGGGTGCTAGGAAACTTAGGACTTGTAGTCCTAGCAGCAGTGGTGGGTTTCAAATTTTTTAGAACCTACTCTGTAGGTGTGGCCTATTTTGTGGGCGTGGCTTGGCAGTCATGTGACAGGGTGGGAGTGACCACCTTTTAAAATGTGGTGAAACTCATTTAACAACGCTCTTGCTTAGCAACCAAAATTTTGGACTCAATTGTGATAATAAATTCTTTCTTTCTTTCTTTCTTTCTTTCTTTCTTTCTTTCTTTCTTTCTTTCTTTCTTTCTTTCTTTCTTTCTTTCTTTCTTTCTTTCTTTCTTTCTTTCTTTCTTTCTTTCTTTCTTTCTTTCTTCCTTCCTTCCTTCCTTCCTTCCTTCCTTCCTTCCTTCCTTCCTTCCTTCCCTTTCCTTTCCTTTCCTTTCCGTTGGGCCACTGGCAGCGGCGGGCCAGATTTACTTCCAGGTACGCCGGTGGAACCCCCTCTCACCGGTTCTCTAAATTTCACCAACCGGCTCTCGCGAGTAGGTGCGAGCCTGCAGAAACCCACCACTGCCTAGCAGATAAGTAAGGCATCAGGATGAGAATGGTTGCTGTAACATAAGAACTTTTGAACTTACCATCATTTCAGAGGTGGCATTCAATCAGTTCTGACAGGTTCTGGAGAACCAGTAGTGGAAATTTTGAGTAGTTTGGAGAACCGGCAAATACCATATTTTTCAGAGTATAAGACGCACCAAGATTTTGAAGAGGCAAATTAAAAAACAAGTTCTTGCACACTGCAGACCTCCCAAAAATGGCCCATTGTCAAAAAGGGGCATGCATAGCCTTTAGGAGGCTTATAGAGTGTTCCTGGGGGCTGGGCGGAGGCAAAACCAAGTGAAAAATGGCTCATTTTTTGCTCACTTCTGCCTTCCCCAGCCCCCAGGAGTACTCTATAAGCCTCCTAAAGGCTATGCATGGCCAGTTCTGCAAAGGGAGAGGGGTTTTGGGAGGCCAAAAATGCTGTATTCAGTGTATAAGACACACCCAGATGTGTCTTTTTTTTGAGGGAAAAAGGTGCATCTTATACTCTGAAAAATATGGTAGGCTGGACCCTCCCCTGCTGCCTCCCAGCTGATCTTCTTTTGTTGCCCTAAACAGAAGAACGGAGTTGGAAAGCAGGTCAGTGAGGTGGGGAGGGAATGGGGATTTTGCAGTATCCTTCCCCTACAATGCCCACAAAGCCACACCCACAGAACCGATATTATATTGTCCCGTCTCCAACCTTCACTTTTTAGTGAAGGTTGTTGAGAGTGTGGTGGCTCAACAGTTTCCCCGACATCTGGAGGAAGTTGATTATCTAGACCCGCGCCAGTCCGGCTTCCGACCCGGTCACAGCACTGAGACGGCATTGGTCGCGTTGGTGGATGATCTCTGGAGGGCACGGGATAGAGGTTGTTCCTCCATCCTTGTCCTATTAGATCTCTCAGCGGCTTTTGATACCATCGACCATGGTATCTTATTGCACCGATTGGGGGGGTTGGGGCTGAGGGGCACCGTTTTACGGTGGTTCTCGTCCTACCTCTCCGACCGGTCGCAATTTGTGTTGGCAGGAGGGCAGAGGTCGACGTCGAGGTGCCTCACTTGTGTGGTACCACAGGGGTCGGTCCTCTCGCCTCTCCTGTTCAACATTTATATGAAGCCATTGGGTGAGATCCTCCGTGATTTCGGGGTAGAATTCCACCAGTACGCTGACGATACTCAGCTGTACATCTCTACCCCAAACCACCCCAACGATGCCGTGGAAGTGATGTCCCAGTGTCTGGAGGCTGTGCGAGTCTGGATGGGGAGAAACAGGGTCCGACTCAACCCATCCAAGACCGAGTGGCTGTGGCTTCCGGCGTCACAATATAGCCAGTTGGTGCCAGCTCTGGCTATTGGGAGCGAGTCATTGGCCCCCACAGAGAGGGCTCGCAACTTGGGTGTCCTCCTGGACTCTCGGCTGTCTCTAGAAGACCTATGACAGCCGTGGCCAGGGGGGCTTTTTATCAGGTCCGCCTGATACGCCAGTTGCGCCCCTTTCTGGATCATGACGCTTTACGCACAGTCACTCAAGCCCTCGTCATCTCCCGCCTGGACTACTGCAATGCTCTCTACATGGGGCTTCCCTTGAAGTGCGCCCGGAGGCTCCAGTTAGTTCAGAATGCGGCCCCGTGGGGGATTCTGGGAGCCTCCAGATGCTCCCACATGACACCTCTCCTGCGCGAGCTGCACTGGCTGCCTGTGGCTTTCCGGGTGCGCTTCAAGGTTCTAGTAACCACCTTTAAAGCTCTCCATGGCAAGGGACCTGGTTATCTTCAAGATCGCCTCCTGCTACCAAATACCTCCCACCGACCAGTTCGCTCCCACAGAGAGGGCCTCCTCAGGGTGCCGTCAGCTAAACAATGTCGGCTGGTGACCTCCAGGGGGAGAGCCTTCTCTGTGGCAGCCCCTGCCCTCTGGAATGACCTACCCCCTGACCTACAGACGATCACCGACCTATGACTTTTCCATCGGGCCCTGAAGACCCATTTATTTCGTGCTGCCGGCCTGTCGTAGTTTTTAAATTGATTTTAGTAGGGGTTTTTAATTTGGCAGGCCAATTTATTTAATTATATCTTAACATTTGATCTTAACTTTTATATTACTCATTTTTACTGTTGGCTGTACACCGCCCTGAGTCCCGAAAGGGAGATAGGGCGGTATATAAATGCAATAAATCTTAATCTTAATCTTAATCTAATAGGGGCAGAGGTCGTCCCCGAGGCCCCTCACATGTGGGGTTCCTCAGGGGTTGGTCCTCTCGCCACACCTACATGAAGCCGCTGGGTGAGATCATCCATGGTTTTGGGGTGGAATACCATCTGTACGCTGATGACACTCAGTTGTACATATCCACCCCAAACCACCCCAACGATGCCGTCGAGGTGCTGTCCCGGTGTCTGGAGGCCGTACGGATCTGGATGGGTAGTAACAAACTCAAGCTCAACCCATCCAAGACTGAGTGGCTGTGGTTTCCGGCACCCCGGTTCAGCCAGATAAGTCCAACACTGGCCATTGGGGGCGAACAACTGGCCCCCGTGGAGAGGGCGTGCAACTTGGGCGTCCTCCTGGATTCCCGGCTGTCCATGGAGGACCATGTGGCGGCCGTGGCCAGGGGGGCGTTCTATCAGGTACGTCTGATACGCCAGTTGCGCCCCTTACTGGACCGGGGAGCCCTTCGCACAGTCACTCAAGCACTTGTGACATCCCGGCTGGACTACTGTAACACTCTCTACATGGGGCTCCCCTTGAGATGCACTCGAAAGCTACAGTTAGTACAGAATGCGGCCGCGCGGGTGATTATGGGTGCCACAAGGCAAACCCACGTAACACCTCTCCTGCGCGAGCTGCACTGGCTGCCTGTGGCCTTTCGAGTGCGCTTCAAGGTGCTGACGACCATCTTCAAATCGCTCCATGGCTCGGCGCCTCCTGCCCCATACATCCCTTTGTCCGATCCGCTCCCACAGAGAGGGTCTTCTTCGGGTGCCGTCGGCGGGGCAATGCCGGTTGGCGACACCCAGGGGAAGAGCCTTCTCTGTGGCGGGCCCGGCCCTCTGGAACGACCTACCCCCCGACCTCCGCACTATCTCGGACCTCCGCCTCTTCCGCCAACGTCTTAAGATGTATTTATTCCAACAAGCCGGCCTAGGATAGCCCCCCGTTTCTGACTTTTTAAGAAAATTTATAATTTGGTAAGGGTTTTAACATTGGTTTTAGCACGGGTTTACTAATTTAATACATTTAAATTGATATTTATTGTATTTTGTGTTTTTAAATGATGCCTGTGCGCCGCCCTGGGTCCTACCAAGGAGAAGGGCGGGGTATAAATTTAGTAAAAAAATATTTTTTTAACAAGTTTGACTCCCACCACTGCATCACTTCTATGTGAAAGCTTTGGGGAGGGGGGGTCTCTTAGTGAAGGGATGGGGGAAATTCATAGCAGACCAATGAGGATCAGATTGGGATAAAGACAAGCATCTTGGTACCCAAATAATGCCTAGGAAGAGGTGAAAAGGCATCTGGAGATGCCCTGCCATGCAATGGGGCACTTGGCCAACAGTGGATGTTGATGTCCTCATGACCAAGGCTCGTCCCATGAATCCTAGGACGTTGGCAGTCTTCAAGTTAAAATATTCCTTGGGAATGTTTCTAAGGCAGAAATTTAAGAGCCGACCATGTGTGTGGTCTGAAGACATTTTCTTGGAAAACATAAATTACAATTACTATTTTCTATAATGGAAAAGGAGAAACGCAAATAACCTTTCGATAGCTGTGATGCCTTTGGTTATATGCGCTCTGTAGGCGACTTCTAACATGAAACAGAACCTGAGTTAAAAATAGTGTATTTGTGTGTGTTGAAATTACTCTTTGGAGAATAAATGTCTGTGGGTTATTTTTTTGCAATCCTGACCTTTGCATGAGACGAACAAAGAATGTGATGTGCATGTTTTTTACGGAATAAAAGACATCCTCTCAGGGATACAAATATTAGGAAGAAATTAAAGAAATGATGGAACAAAGTGTGTGTGTGTTTTTAAGTAGCAAAACAGAAGCGAACACAAATAGGTTATTGGCTGTGTTTGCATGGTATGCTGTGCCAGTAATTAGCCAATCACATATTTGTCTGGTGTCTTGTGTAAACTCGGTTGGTAGGTTTAGTTTATGGTTTAGTATAGAAGCGGGCAACCTCTGGCCCAAAATCTTCAAGGCCTCCAAGTCCTATCTATCATTTCAGCACAAGATGATTGATAGGTACAGTATCTAAATCAGGGGTAGTCAACCTTTTTATACCTACCACCCACTTTTGTATCTCTGTTAATAGTAAAATTTTCTAACCGCCCACCGGTTCCACAGTAATGGTGATTTATAAAGTAGGGAAGTCAATTAAATTAAAAAAAAGGAAAGTGCTTCAGTATCGGACAAAACCCCTACCGCCCACCATGAAAGCTGGAACACCCACTAGTGGGCGGTAGGGACCAGGTTGACTACCACTGATCTAAAACAACAGAAAGAACATCTTGCATTGGAAGAAACACTCATCAAACCATCAAATACATCAAGCGAGCATATTGCTGATGTATTCCAGAGCTTGGGGTAAAAGCTGAATTGTTAGAGCAGTGGTCCCCAACATTTCCAGCTCCATGGACCAGTGGTGGTAGTGGGGAGAGAGGATGGTTTCATGCATGAGCCTGTCACATGCACGGCCCCGTTCCCAATGTGCCACTCATCGGATCTGGGCTGTGGACCATTGGTTGGGAATGTCCGAAGGCTTGCACCTTTCACCAAAACTATTTCAGAAGGGGGGAAATGATAAAAAATTTTTTTTTATAAGTCCTAAAATAGGCGTAACACAATGAAAATGAAACTCTTCCCCGGGCCTCAGTCCTGTTTATACAATGTGGATGGGGTGGCATATTGTGTGGCTGGGTACTACATGCGAGCCCATGCGTTGTGATCTCCTGCTTTAATGTGTGATGAGTCTATTTCAGACACAGGTCTGATTCTCACTCCCCACCACCCATTTTTTTTCTAGTAGATCTTCATGAATGTTAACATATCTGTAGATGGGTTAGAACGGAAGCAAGCTGAATCATGGCAACTAGGACTTTCTCCTTCATTTCCTATGTATTCCAAGCAGAGGTGGTATTCAGCCAGTTCTGACAGGTTCTGGAGAAACGGTAGCAGAAATTTTGGGTAGTTCGGAGAACCAGCAAATAGGCTGGCCCCGCCCCTGCTGCCTCCTAGCTGATCTTCTTTTGTTGCCTTGAACAGGAGAATGGAGCTGGAAAGCAGGTTCATGGGGTGGGGAGGGAATGGGGATTTTTCAGTGTCCTTCCCCTGCCCCATCTACAAAGCCACACCCACAAAGCCACACCACACCCACAAAGCCACGCCCGCAGAACAGATAGTAAAAAATTAGAATCCCACCACTGATTCCAAGGAATAGAAATAAACTTATTGGAATATGCATTACATGTTCAAATCTGTGGAACATTACATTAGTAAAAATGATGTTTGAGTACACCATAACTCTCCAAACCCAGAAGAGACCCTCCTCCACTGTATCCATCCTTTGCTTGTCATAATGTAGAAGCAAACTTTGTATGGCCCAACCTTATATGAGTCTAATGATTAATTGACTCTTTCCACTACCTTTCAAGATACTAGTTGAGGATAATAGAAGCCCAATGCATCTGAAGGGCACCAGCTAGGAGAAGACACTTCAAGGGTTAAAGCAAGGAGGTTGTTCACAACTATAGGAGTAGGAAAATGTGTTGAATGTGTTCGCCACCTTGAGTTACTTATAAAAAATAATAAAAGTGGGATACAAATGAATAAATAAATAAATACAGAGACTAGGTTTTATTTTGGAGATGTCCAGCATTTGCACATATGATCTTTGGCTCTTTCTCACAGGACACATGAATCATGGACTCTTAAGTAGTGAATTCCAGATGCAGGAGGTCCAGATAAGAGGAAGTTTCTGCATGTCTGTTTCTTGTCAGCCTTCGTTGGCAATAGATCTTTCAAAGAATTCACGTACAATAATGCATTATTTATGTTGCGCCATGGGAATGTTCTCTACGTCTCTTTCTTTCTTCTCTCCCATTATGCATTCCAGTTTTGAAGCTGGTTTCATGTTTTTCTCTTTTAGGTCTAATGCAAGCAAACAGGCTTCCACCATGTTTAAATAACAATGGAGTAAGAATGCAGTATAGTTTCATGGGCTGTGAGAATCGTCCGATAAACTTTTAGGCTAAAAAAAAAAAATGCTTACCCTCGCTTGAGGCATTATCTTAAAAATTATTCTGTATAAATATGACTGATGTTTGAAAATGTATATCGTTCAGTACAAGTAGTCCTCAAATTACAACCATTTGCTTAGCGACCCAAGTTACAATAACACTGAACAAAGTGACAGACCAATCCTCAAAGTTATGACTTTCATAACATCCCCACTGTCACTTGATTAAAATTTGGGTGCTTGGCAACCATTGTGTATATTTACAATGGTTGCAATGTCCTGGGGTCACATGAGGGCTTCCAGTTTAAAATAATTAGGTAGTGACATCACCATGTTAGGGTCCAAGTAATAGACCGGGTCAGGTTAGCTTCAGGGTTGACACACCATTGACTGGCAGAAGCCCGATTGAGGGCTCCTTTCATGTCCCCATTAATGTACCTGCCGAAGTGGTACCTATCTTATCTACTTGCGATCACACACTTTCAAACTGCAAGGTTGGGGGACCTCGCCCCATCACATAATAGCACTTGGGTCTCCGACGTGACTTATGTAACAATAAGGGTGGGATTCAGCCGCTTAAACTGGTTCAGGTGAACTGGATGCTAATTTTACATCTGGTTCGCTGAACCAGTAGTTGCAAGGACTGGCTGGCCCCGCCCACCTTTTCAATCTAGGAGTCTCTGCATGGCCCGTTTTGGATGGCAGGTAAGTGCATCCTGCGTAGAGGCTCTGGGAGGTTGATAAATGGGTCTCCTAGAAGTTCCAGAAGTCCAGAAATGGGCCTGTTTTCAGCCTCCGGAGGGCCTCTGGAGCCCAGGGGAGGCCATGTTTGCCCTCCTGGAGGCTCAAGGAACGTCTCTGGAGCCTGGTGGTGGTGGTGGTAAAAAGCCCCTCCCTGCCCTGAAGCAGGAGGTCGAGTAGGCCATGTTCACCATGGCCACACCCACCCACCCAGAAACCAGGCAGAGAACCAGTTGCTAAAATTTTTGAAGCCCACCCTTAGTAACAACTACCTTGCTTGCTTCCCAATAGTAGTCATAAGTAAGTAAGTCATAAGTTACTGTACTCATGTTTGAAATTCTATGGCATTTATAGTTAATGTTTAATAACTAAGAATCTTTAATTGGTGATACTTAAGGGAATTGCCTAGACAACAATAGTATTTCATACCTCAGTCTCCCCACTACTAAAGATTTTGCAGCTGTTTTTGGACTGCTGCAAATATTTATTAGTTTTTCTTAATGCCAGCCTTTCGAAATCCTGAAGGTGAACTGGATGATAAATCTCATCATCTCTAGAAAGCCTCGTGGTTGGAGATTGTAAGATTTTCAGTCCAGCATTTCCCAGAAATAACAAATCGGAGAATGCTAATCTAAGCCATTAAATCTCAACCAGGGTGGGGCTAAAATATGTCAAGGTGGCCACAGGTGAAAATCATGTTACAACACAAAAAAGCAAAAGAAACCCAAATAAGCCACACCACTCCAAGAAATGGCTTGTAAAACTTCAGTTTATTATCATTTTGTTTTTCTTTTGAGACATATGGACACAACATTTCCAAGAAGTTTTTATTTTATTTTTAAGAATGCCCTACACAGGACCCAGTTGTATTCTTATAGATAATGATATGAAATAATGATATCAAACCTAGCAGTTTGCTTTGCAGGGCACTGACTTCTTCTTTCAAATAAAAAAATAAATAAAAAATCTATAATAAAACGAAGTAAAGTAAGGAATGGAGCCCAGTAGATGTCAGAGGATGTATCAACGGGGTACTGATGTTAATGGTGCCATGTTACTCACTGTTGACCTAAAGATTTATAATAAGTAGTTAGAAAGTACAGATAGTCCTCAACTTATGACTTTTGGTTCAGTGCCTGAAATTATGTTGGTGCTAAAAAAAAATGGACTTATGAACTGTGCCCCAAAATGGGTAGAAGGCCCATCAAGCTGTTGATGACCCAACTCTGCTCCTAAATCCTGCAGATTAAAGTCAATTGTGGATCTAGCTAGTGCACAGTGCATGCCACAGTTGAATATCTATACCCATGATGGCAAATCTATGGCATGCATGCCAGAGGTGGCACAAAGAGCCCTCTCTGCAGGCAGGCAAGCAAGCAGTTGCCCCACCTCAGCTCCACCACCCATGCGCGCCTCCCACCAGCCAGCTGGTTTTCAGGTCTCTGCCATGCATGCTCAGGGGACGAGATGCATGTGGCAGATGTGTGCGTATACGCGGAGGTGTGTGTGTGTGTGAGAAGTCGCACATGCATGTGTGGGGGGTCATGCACGCATATGTGTGGGGTGGGCCATGCAGGGGTGGGGCGTACATATATGCGGGGGTTGGGGGAGTGTCGCACGCACATTGCATTGTGGATTTCGGCATGTGACAACAAAAAGGTTTGCCATCACTGATCTATACCAAAGGTAGAAATCCTATACTATGAAAATTCAGCACCAGTTTTTACTCTAGCAGGTACAATAATTGAATTGAGGCACATTAAGTTCAGAAACCTGGTCTGAAGTGACCGCTGTGACATCTTGTTTGAGTTTGATTGGAGGTTCCCAGTAATGAAAGGCGATTAAGAGAGAGAAAAGTTAGACTTGGGTATTTTGGCACGCGATCCTCAGTTTTGGCTATGTATTATTGTGAGTCACTTGACTTCTAGCAAACTATATCTTTCTCAATAAATGGAGTTAAGGATCGTTCTTACTCAGAGGTTGAAGCTGAGGCAGGTCTGACAGCCTTGGACATCTTGGCCAAAAGGGAATGAACTCGGATGATGCTAATTCTTACCTTGGATATGATTTAGTTCAGTTGCAGGTAGTAGCCCCATACATCTAAAATTGGTTAGTCTTAAACAACCCTGCAATTTATCTTTCTTTTCACTAGAATCAGGGGTCTGCAAAGTCGGCTCTTTTAAGACTGGTGGACTTCAACTCCCAGAGTTCCCCAGCTGGGGAATTCTGGGAGTTGAAGTCCACCAGTCTTAAAAGAGCCGACTTTGCAGACCCCTGCACTAGATGATCAGTTTCTAGACTTGAAATCCTAATGTTGGAAAGTTCTTGGCCAGTGCCGATGCTGTGATATTTTTCTGGATGGCCTCAGAATAGTTTACAAAAGAACAACTAAAACAGTCTTAAAAGCTATTCCCTAAACCAGCTCTCCTAAAAGTCAGGAGGGATTTTTTTTTTTAAAGTCTCAGTTACATCAACCAATCTGAAAGCCAGATCGAACAGCAACTCACTCCTGCCACAGTTATCATTCAAATGTTTGGTAAATATGCATATTTAATGCATCTTCAATCATAGTTTAAAGAAGAAAGCTTCTGTATGACTTGTATTTTTCGGAGTATAAGATGCACCAGAATATAAGACGCAACAAAGTTTTGAAAAGGCAAATTAAAAAAAAAGTGTTTGCACTCTGCAGACCTCCCAAAAACGGCCTGGTTTTTTTGCGAAAACGGGCCCGTTTCCCCCCCCCCCCAAAAGAGCATGAATAGCTTTTAGGACACTTGTAGAAGGGTGTTGCTGGGGGCTGGGGGGGGGACAAAAACAAGTGAAAAACTGCCCGTTTTTCACAAGAACGGGCTCTTTTTGTCAAAAAAAGGGCATGAATAGCCTTTAGGAGACTTATAGAGTGCTCCTGGGGCCTGGGGGGGGGGATTTTTTTGCCCAATTTTGCCCACCCCCAGAAGCACTCTGCAAGGCTCCTAAAGGATATGCACGGCCATTTTGGTGAAGGGGGCGTGGTTTCAGGAGGCAACAAATGCTGTGTTCCGTGTATAAGACGCACCCAGATTTTTAGCCTCTTTTTTTGAGGAAAAAGGTGCGTCTTATACTCTGAAAAATATGGTACCAATAGGTGGCAGGAAACAGAAATCTCTAGGTGTTTGCCAGCACCTGTTGGTGGCCCAGTTTTTTGCATTTCAGAGTCTTAGATCAATTTTACTTGAGGGAAACACACACTGGGATATTCCCCTATCCCTGGTCTTCTTGAGACAAATATGTCTGTTTTTCTTCACCAATCTTGTTTTCGTAGCCTTGGCCATTTTTATCCTCCGCTGACTGACATCTTCCTTGAAGCGCAATGTCCAGAATTAAACGCACTGTGTAGTTTATGGATATGTTGAAGGCAGTGTTTGGTTTCTGGCTGCATTCTAATTTCACATAGGGATTTTGTGCTCTTGGCTATTTTCACAAGGTCATAAAATGGACTTGCGCAGTGCACAGTTAGTATCCCGAAAGCCCTCCCGTTGCTTTCCCATTAATTTTTAACAGAGTTTTAATCATCCTTGCCTTTTTAGATTAAACTTTTTTTTTACATATATATATATTTTAATATTGTGTTGACATCGCTCAAAGTCCCTCTGTGAGGGAGATGGGCAGTTCAAATATGTGATAAATAAGTAAACAGTATGATCTGTATCTGTTTGGTTTTAGTTGCTTTTAATACCCTGTGCCCCGCCTCGAGTCCCCTCGGGGAGAGAGAGCGGGATATAAAAATAAAATTATTATTATTATTATTATTATTATTATTATGTGCTTTGCGTATGTATGTACGTACATACCCTGTTTCCCTGAAAATAAGACCTCCCTGGATAATAATCCCAATCGGGCTTTTGAGCGCATGCGCTAAAATAATCCTTCCCCTGAAAATAAGCCCTTCCTGAAAATGTTGCATCACAGCAACAGCCATCTCCTGCACCTCAAAATTAATAAGACCTCCCTGAAAATAAGGCCAAGTGCTTATTTCAGGGTTCAAAAGAAAATAAGACCCTGTCGTATTTTTGGGAAAACCGTATGTATGTATGTATGTATGTATGTATGTATGTATGTATGTATGTATGTATGTATGCATGCATATTGCTTAGGGTGCTATAGGAATACAACAATTATAAATCATGCTTTCATCACCTGGCATTTTGCACAGATCCAAGCCGTTTGGACAGATTGAGTAAACCATGATTAAGCAAACCATAGATTAATCCCAAATGTGAATCCAGCCTATAGGCTCGCTTGTGTAGCTCAATCACAGGAAGTTTAAAACAGAGTAGTGCTTTAAAAAAAAACAAACAACGTGACTTTAAAATAATTTCAAGAGGCCCAAAACCAGGTTGGTCTAATGGTTAAGGCAGTGGCCCCCAATCTTTTGGGCACCAGGAACTGGTTCTGGGGAGAAAGATTTTTCCACAGACTTGTGGGGGCATGGTTTTGCATGCTGCCTGTATCCCACGGATGGGGCTTCACTTGTTTCTGTTGGCCCAGTTGCCAACATGCTGTGGACCACTTCTGGTCCCCCAATGGGGGTTTAGGGACCCCTGGGATAAAGGCATCAGCCTAGAAACGTGGAGACGGTGAATTATAGTTCCACCTTAGCAGTGGTGGGATTCAATTTTTTTTACTACTGGCTCTTTGTGCATGGCTTGATGGGCGTGGCTTGATGGGTGTGGCTTGGTGGGCGTGGCAGGAGAAGTTTACTGCAAAATCTCAATTTCCTTCCGATCAATTGGGACTCGGGAAGCAGAGAATAGATGGGGCTGGGGCCAGTCAGAGGTGGTATTTACCAGTTTTCCGAACTAGTCAAAATTTCCACTAGAACTGGTCAGAACCTGCTGAATACCACCTCTGCATCTTAAGCATGAAAGCTGCTTGGGTGACTTTGACCCAATCACCAGGAGATGGTGAGTTCTAATTCTCCCCTTAGGTTTGAAAGCCAGGTGGGTAACCTTGGGTCAATGACCCTCTCTCAGCTCCACCTATGTCGCAGGGTTGTTCTAAGGCAGGGATGTCCAAACTTGGGAACTTTAAGACTTGTGGACTTCAACTCCCAGAATTCCCCAGCCAGCTATGCTCGTTGGGGAATTCTGGGATTTGAAGTCCACAAGTCTTAAAGTTCCCAAGTTTGGACATCCCTGTTCTAAGGTAAAATACAAGGAGGAAATAACATTTTGTAATAGAACAATTAACCCATGGAATAGAAGTTGCCTTCGGAACTGCGGGTTGGACTGGATGACCTACAAGGTCCCTTCCAACCAGGGGTGAAATCCAGCAAGTACTAACAGGTTCTGGAGAACCAGTAGTAGAATTTTTGAGTAGTTTGGAGAACCAGCAAATGTCACCTCTGGCTGTGCCCAGAGTAGTGGTAGGAATGGAGATTTTGCAGTATTGGCATGCCCACCAGGCCACACCATGCCCACCAAGCCATGCCCACAGAACCGGTAGCAAAAAAAAATGAATTTCACCACTGCTTCCAAGACTGTTAATCTGTATATGTGTCTCTCTCTATCTAGAGTTATGTAAAAAGTAATAATAAAGGCAGTAGAAAAACAATTAAAACCAGAAGCTTCACCTTCTGCAAGTCCATCCGTTTGGGCAATTTGGTTCCCTCCAGATAAAAGTCCAGCAATTAGGAGTCTCAGGAATGTTAGGCCAGAGCTTAATACAATACAATAGCAGAGTTGGAAGGGACCTTGGAGGTCTTCTAGTCCAACCGCCTGCCTAGGCAGGAACCTTATACCATTTTAGACAAATGGCTACCCAACATCCTCTTAAAGACTTCCAGTGTTGGGGCATTCACAACTTCTGGAGGCAACTTCTGTTCCACTGATTAATTGTTCTAACTGTCAGGAAATTTCTCCTCAGTTCTAAGTTGCTTCTCTTTTTGATTAGTTTCCACCCATTGCTTCTTGTTCTGCCCTCAGGTGCTTTAGAGAATAGTTTGACTCCCTCTTCTTTGTGGCAACCCCCGACATATTGGAACACTGCTATTATGTCTCCCCTAGTCCTTCTTTTCATTAAACTAGACATACAAGTGGTACCTCGGTTCACGAACGCCTCTGTTCATGAACAACTCGGTTCACGAACAGAAAAGTTCATAAAAATATGCTCCGGTTCACAAACTCCGCTTCGGTTCACGAACAGAAAAGTTCATAAAAATATGGTCCGGTTCACGAACTCCGCTTCTGTTCACAAACTCCGCCTCGGTTCACGAACAGAAAAGTTCATAAAAATATGGTCTGGTTCACCACTCCGCTTCGGTTCACGAACTCCCCCTCGGTTCACAAACTCCGCCTCGGTTCACAACCAATTTGGTTCGCGACCAGAGTCAGTTCAAGAATTAAAACCAAAAGAAAGATCAGAACGGATTAATTGGATTTACATTAAACCCTATGGGAAACTGTGCCTCGGTTCACAACCAATTCGGTTCGCGACCAGAGTCAGTTCACGAATTAAGTTCGTGAACCAAGGTACCACTGTACTCAGTTCCTGCAACCGTTCTTCATATGTTTTAGCCTCCAGTCCCCTAATCATCTTTGTTGCTCTTCTCTGCACTCTTTCCAGAGTCTTTTTTACATTGTGGCAACCAAAACTGGATGCCGTATTCCAAGTGTGGCCTTACCAAGGCATTATAAAGTGGGATTAACTCTTCATGTGATCTTGAGATCTTGATTCTATCCCTCTGTTTATGTAGCCTAGAACTGGGTTGGCTTTTTTGGCAGCTGCTGCACACAGCTGGCTCATATTTAAATGGGACTCCAAGATCCCTTTCAGTTACTACTATTGAGCTTGTGGTGCTCAGGTTTCTTTGGCAAGGAGGACCTTCTCCCTGCCAATGGCTGATTAAGGCTCACTGGTGCCCTAAAGCAGGGATCCCCAACCTTTTTTGCACCAGGGACCGGTTTCATTTTAAAGAAAATTCCACGGACCGGCCGGCGTAGAGGGGGAGCGGGGGGGGGGGGCGGAACAGGTGGCGCATGCGCACACGGGGGGGGGGTCAGCTCACTCATCCCTCTAGGGCCCCCAATGGCGTGAGCGGCCGCACCTGCGCTCTCCCGCCCCCGGTGCACGCTCTGCCCAGGGGGCTGCCCTGTCCTTCCTCCTTCTCCTCTGCGGTCCTTCCTCCTCCTCCCTGCGGCCCGGTTCCTATCAAGCCATGGACCGGCACCGGTCCGCGAACCGGGAGTTGGGGACCCCTGCCCTAAAGCACTCCTTTCTACATATTATACAAATCTTCATTGGGGTTCCCCCCCCCCCTTCTCAACTTTGTGGTGCCCCCTTTGGGCCTGGTGTCTTAACCTTTGCTTAGTCTGCTTAATGCAGGGGGTATCCAAACTTGGGGCACTTTAAGACTTGTGGACTTCAACTCCCAGAGTTCCCCAGCCAGCTATGCTGGCTGGGGAACTCTGGGAGTTGAAGTCCACAAGTCTTAAAAGTTCCCAAGTTTGGATACCCGCTGGCTTAACGGCTAATACGCCACTAGTCCTGGCCTTTCGTGGCCCAGGTCGCGCAGCCCTGACAAAAGTCGCAAGGAGGGCCACCTTTTGCCAGCCCCCCCGTGTAGTAAAAATCTCCAAAGCAACAAAAGCGTCGCCGCTTCTTGAGTCGAGGCGGGAAGCCCTGCGGAGGAGCGCCATAAGCGGCTTAAAGCTGCCTCGGTCGCGCTTCTTAATCACTTTGCAAGTGGGGGGGGGGGGGGAGGGAAGAGAAGAGGAAAGCGGGTTAAAAAAAAAGTCTGTGCCCCTCCTGAGGGACACACACACACACACACACACGATGGACGGATCCTGCCGGCTAAAGTTAGCCGAAGCAGCGACAGGGGAGGCGGAGGGAACTGCGCGCAGGGAAGGTAGAAAGGAAATGCTTGAGCGGTGCAGTCAGATCAGGCCCCGTCACTCAGCCAGCTGGGGTGGAGGAGGTCCTCTGACCCTCGCATTCCAGGGTCGCCTCCAGCCCCCCCCCCCCTTTTTGCCTGCCCTAGCCTGGCCAGGGGGGCTTCTTGAGGTCAGGATCCAGCCGTGCCAGGAGATCGCCAGGGGCGCACCCGATCTTGGCACTTGGCATTTCCCCCCTCTTCTTCCTTCTCTCCCCCCCCCCCCCCCCCCAATGTTTCTCGGGTTGACAGCAAAAAAAAAGCAGCTGAGGATCTGCTTATTCCCTTCTCTGGCGGGGGGGGGGGGTTGTTTTGAAGGACCAGCTCTTCTCACTGCTGTTGCTGCTGCGGTTGCTGCTTCAACAACAGCCATCCAAGGAATAGGAGAGAGATTTCACCTGTCCGGTGGAAACCCTCTCGGGCTTGGGCCCGCTGAGGCTGCCAATCACTGCGTGGTGGCGATGGTGGAAGAGGAGGAGGAGGGGATGGTGTGTGTGTGTGTGTGTGTGCGTGCGCGCGCCCCGTTTTGACAGCTGAGCGCATTGCTACTGACAGAGCGGCGTCAGAAATGCCTCGCGATCTATTTGTTTTCCTTTTGCCAGAAGCCTCGAGGAGGAGGAGGAGGAGGAGGAGGAGGGGAAAACACGCCCTCCTCCGCCTTCTGGAAACTCAATGAAGCCGCTCCAGAAACCTTTACTTCGCCCCACTCCTCCCCATGGACAAACGAAGCCATTTGAGGGGGGAAAGAGCTTCCTCCCCCCCCACACCCTCCCACAGCAGAAGCCTAGCCAGCAGCAGCAACAGCAGCAACAACTGCTGAATTCTGCTCCTTGAGTATTTAAGTGCTCCCCCCTCCTTCTCTTTCTATCTCCCTCCCTCCCTCCCTCCCTCCCTCTCTCTCTCTCTCTTTCCTCCCTTCTCCCCCCTCTTTCCCCACTTCGTCTCCCGTGCCAGCCAGCGATTAAACTAATTAATAGACTTAACAGGATTCTAAGCCACCCGCTCACCGATTAACCCGGAGATGCCAGCTGCTCCTTAAAGAAATTCCACAGAAAGCAAAGCCAGGCTTTTAAAGAGGAGGAGGAGGAAGAAGAAGAAGAGAGAAGGAAAAACCTCCAGGGGGATCTAAAAAAAGGAGAAGAGGTAGGAGCAACGGACGGGGCTGTGTGAAAGTCTCTCAGGGAAGCTGAGGCAAGTATTTGGTCGCTTCTCCCTAAACGGAACTGAAAAAGCTAAAAAAGAAGAAGAAAAAAGTTATGTAACTATAAAAGGACAGCTCCCACGCCAGCGGTGCTTTCCTCGGAAAGGTGAACCCTGGTGAGAAAGGTAATATTCCATCTTTTCATGATGGCTAGGGATTGTTTGTGGCTGTGGGAAATGTCCGGCTTGCACACTCCTTTGAATAACATTGTTTAACATGACTTGCGTTTGTGAAATCGTGCCACGGCTGTAGCGTTTGAGCGACAGTGCCTACGGGGTCTTTTGCTTCCGTCGTGGCTTTGAAAGGAAGGTTTTCGATCAGATGGGGTTCTGTTTTGATTAAATTGAGAAGGTGCATCAGGACTCATGAAGGTCTGATGGTGCCAGGGCTGAGCGGGGACAGGGCAGAGCTGTGATAGTAGCCTCAAGGAAAATCAGGGATTTAGGAGAAATTGGATGTTGGCATCCTCAATAAATCAGAACAAATCCTTCCCTGTCCCTTACTGGTTTTAAAACTTCAAGAATGCAAATCTAGACAGATGGAGACTATTGGTCCAAAGAGGTGAACACTTCACTGAGAATATTTTACAATTGCAACCAGCAATTATTTTACCAAAAGTTGTATATGCTAATGCCCAAGGATGTACCAGATGGTTCTTATCCCACATGGACCTTCACAGTAATAGTGATAAAATCTAGTGCAGAAAGTGAGATGTTTGCTTTAGCAAAACTCATCTTGTTGTATGTGCTTGGGGGTTTATATGGGTGTATTCTACGGAATGAATGGGGATTGATCCTGTAGGAAGAGGAGATTTCTATTCAGTGCTTCAGTTAGTGTGAATTTTGCTACAAAATGTGAAGACGGTATTTTTATAGGTAACTTTGAGTTTGCAGGGGATGGGCTTGGTTAAAATAAACTTTATAAGCACGCTTGCTATTAGTGCTGTATTTTGGTATGGCTTTGGCTCACAGTGAGACCACAAGAGGGAGTGGGTGGGCAGAAGAATTGTGTATGAAACAAATACAAGATAGTTCTCACTTAACAAACATTTGCTTAGTGACTGTTCAAAATTGCAACAGTGCTGAAAAAGAGAGATTTATGACTAGTATTGCACTTAAACCCATTGTAGCATCTGTGGTCCCGTAATTGCAGTGTGACAACTGTCACACATTTATGACTGCCACAAATTGCAGCAGTCACATGACCGTCATTTGTGACCTTTCCACTGGCTTCCAAAATGCAAAGTCAATGCGGAAGTCAGCAGGAGGTCACAAATAACACTGGGATATTTTGCTTAATGACTGCAAGTGATTCACTTAATGTCCATAACTGCTGGAACTGCTCTGTCTAAAGAGGGCAGTTATGTGATGTTTTACTTAACAGAATTGCCAGCCCCAGTTAGGGCTATTAAGCAAGGACTCTCTGTAAGTAAAATATGGATTGGTAATAAAAAGTAGCAGGGATTTGTTCAATGTTCTGTTATTCAAAATTATTCTTAATGTTAAGAGCAGCATTTTGCCAAATCAAATTTGTAGTCTTGGAGTCCTATTTTCGGAATGATATTAGCAACTCTACAGTTCGAGTTATTAGTATGCATGTTGCTGCTTCAAATAAACAAATGCATAAATAAAGTATGACGGGATGAACTCAGGGCTGTTTAGCATCTATCACTGTGATGGACAGTAGCATCTCCTTAAATACATTTGTGTCAAGAATCCCCTTTATAAAAGATCATAAGCTGGGAAGCTGAGTGAAGCTTGTGCATTCTGCCTCCTTCCAAATTCATTGAATTCTGAAACTCAGAAATCCGGATACCATGCTGGATAGCTTAATGGGGAGTTCATATTTTTTCCTGTACAGACTCAGTCTCTGGTAGCAAAGATGGAAAGATCTTGACTGACATCAGTTGATTGGACAACGCAAGGAAATTTGATGAAAAAAAGTTACCTATGAATCCTGGATAAAGTTACGCAGTCAGAAAACCCTGTCCTATCTTGAAACGGGGACAGTCGTTCAGTCAAAAGCATCCTTCCAGATGTTACATTAATGGATTGTGTCCATTTCGATGGAGAAGGGCAGTTTTATAAATCTAAATAAATAAATAATAATAATAACAACAAGAAAAGAGACAGCTGGAAGGGACCTTGGAGGTCTTCTAATCCAATCCCCTGCAAAGCAGGAAAACTTATACCAGGACTGTCAAACTCGATTTCATTGAGGGCCGCGTCAGGGTTGTTTTTCACCTAGCGAGGTGGGCATGGCCAGGGTGGGTGTGACCAACTTGACATCACTCTTGTCAGGGATCCCTGTGGTGCCCTACGTGCTCTGCCAGCAAAAATGGGCTCTCGATCTCTGTTTTCGGCTAGGACAACCTCTTGTAACCCTCTGCCAGCGAAAATGGAGTTCAGGAGGGCCTCCGTTTTTGGCTGGCAGAGGCCCAGTGGCCCAGTCCTTTGCTGTTTCCAGGACGTCTTTGTGGGCCAGATCTAAGCACCTCAGATCTAAGCACCCACGGTCCTTGAGTTTGACACCCCTGCCCTATACCATTCTGGACAAATGGTTGTCCAATCTCTTCTTAAAAAGCTCCAATTTTTCTCTGACTTGAGCTTTGGTGCTAGTGGTTACTGTCATGACCCTTCTTTTCTATATTTGATCTGAGGACATTTGTATCTTTATAACGTGCACCTTTCCACCAATATGATAACAATCTAACTTTTCTTCATCCAAGCTTAGCCTGAGCCAAACTGTCACAATTAAAAAGGGTTAAACATAAGCACTTGGAACCCATAGCCACCATGGCACCAGTTTTGGGGAAGAACGGCTGCATTCAGTCAACCTCAAGAAGAACATTCTGTCCAAAAATGCTTGTAACCTAATTTTACCGTATCACTCCTACCAACAAAGCCTGCAGCAAGGAAAATGTATGAATAAACCATAGAACCGGTGTTCATTGGTTTGATGTTACCTTAGGCACTTGGCAGAGAATGTAAAACCTGGTTCAGCCAAAATCATCATAGTCCAAGTAATAAACAGAAACATAAGAAGTGGTTTGGATCACGCAACATTTGCTATGTTTGTGAATCCATCCAACCACTGAGGCTTGTAGGCCCACTGTTTACAGCTTTGTAATGTATTTATTCATTTATTCAAGCTGTTGTTAAACAGTAGCTTACTGGATCACTGAATTAGATCATTAAGCCATTTAATTTTGAAAAGAGAGACCACAGGTACAGTAGCATCCTGGAAAATAGCAACGACTCAATACTTTGGTTTTTTATCAAGATAGTGGCATATGTTAAGGGAGCCAAGCTCAAATCAAAATTGATGTTATTTACAGCTCCTTTCCCAACTTGGTACCCTCTTGATCTGTTTCTAAGACCATAATTCTCAGCTAAAACTTTGATCACGCAGGCTAGGGATTATGGAAGATGAAGCTCAGGACATCCAGGAGGTACCAAGTTGACAATAGTGATCTAACTGTAAATATGAGGACCTTAAAATGTTTTTTGTGATATTCTGTGTGCTCAGTCCATTCAGACTTGTGTTGCCGTATCAGACACAAGTTCATAAAGTGGATTGAATTGTCATAACAGATGTTTCATTTATTTGACCAACTTGGTCCCTGCATATGCCTGTATCTGTGTTGATGGCAGCTATAGCTTTCGATGATTCCAGAAAAGATCCTGTCCCACTCTTGCCCAGTGGATGGAAATTAATCAAGGAGAGAAGAAACCTAGAACTAAGGTGAAATTTCTTGTCAGTGACAACAATAAACCAGTGGAATGTTTGCCTCCAGATGTTATAGATGCACCAACACTGAAGGTTTTTAAGATGAGATTGGACAACGATTTGTCTGAAATGTTATAGGGTTTTCTGCCTGAGCAGACGGTTGGACCAGAAGACCTCCAAGGTTCCTTCCAACTCTGTTATTTTGTTATCTCTTCATCTCTAAGCTCCTTCCTCATTTAACCCCATTAAAACCCACCCCAAAGTTAGAGTGATTTTTAGTGCTACTGGATCTTGGTGGAATTCCTCGTCACAAAAATGAACACAGTTTCTTCTTGAGTTGATTTTAGCTGTGTCTTGCAGTCTGAGTCAATCAACAAAGATTTCTAGGAGGTTTTTAGTTATTTGAATTATCAATTACTTCAAGAGATGTTGCCCATGAAAAATGATAGACAAGTATACCATTAAATACATTTGTTGAGAATATAAAGATTGAACCTGATTTTGTTTCCCCAAGGAAAAAAATGTTTATCAGTTAATAAGCATTTACGCTGGTAGTGTAAATATTGTAGAAATGTCTGTACTGTTCTTTGCAACAATTAGAATTGAATTGAATTGAATTGAGCAGAATTCTTTATTGGCCAAGTGTGATTGGACACATAAGGAATTTGTCTTCAGTGCATAAGCTCTCAGTGTACATAAGAAAGTACATTGGAAATTGTTCACTGTCATCCTCTTTCAAGATGTTCTTTAACTTCTCAATCTTGTCTACAGCTTTGTTATTTTCTGGTAGTTCTTTGTTCAACTACTAACCAAGTGTGACCCTGTTTAGCTTTTTTGAGATAGGCCGAGATTGGCTAGTTGTGCTCCTTAAATGGACCAGAAAATTGAAAAGAAACATAAAAAGCAAGTGTTAGCATCTGCAAATTTTAATATTAATTCTTTCCATGCTCCAAATGGTTTAAAGGTGCAACAACTCCACATTTGTTCAGCAGCAATCTGATGTCAGATTGGGGGGTATCTTTTAAATCAGCCTTCCTGTGGTTGAAGGTGGGGTGAAACATGGACCATGGGAACCCTTTGCGACTCAGTTCAGTTCATCCAAGAATAGTGATGCTCTCCTTCCTGCCTCCCTTTCCATCTTTGAACCGTGTCGGGTTTAGCAGTAAATGGAGTGGAAGTGAAGCATTCATTGATCATCTTTAATTACAGGCAATTTGTGAGCACCGCAGTTTGTGCTGTGCTCAGATTTCAGCCCGACAGACAAGGGAACAGATTAAAGACTCTCATTCGTCTGGTGCCAAAGTGACAATTGTTGCACAGCAGCATGGAGAGCGTGTATCCTTCTCAGTGCATGAATGAAGGATGACTGAATTACTAGCATTAACAACATTCCATATTTCAGTCCTCGGGACAACTTCAGAACTGGTTCTAGGTACGGTTATTCTGGGATCCAAATCTTGGGCTGTTTCCCATTTTAATCTAGCATTCTGTGAAAGTATTTATTTAGACTATGACAGTTTCCTAATTTCGGTGCTGTTGACATCAGTGACCTCAAAATAAGTGTGATTAAAGTTCCTATTTAGGAATAGGCAAAACATCTTTGGAATCTTGCCTTAAAATATTGCTTCTTCCTCAGGATTTGCATAAAAGCTCTGTCAGGTAGAAGTTGTAGGTAGCCCTCAATTTATGACTGGTCTCTTAGCCACTGTGCAAAGTTGCAGAGGACCCTCCAAAAGCTATTTATGGTTCTGAAGTTGCAATGCCCTCTTTCCCCAGTTATGTTGAGTGTATTTTGGGTGCTCAGCAAACAGCCTGCGTTTATGGCCATTTACAATGTCTCAAGATGATGTAACAGGCATAAAAAAATTGGGTTGCTCGCATGATATCCTGCTTTACAACTGTCATGACTTATAACTGTAATTGCCTAGATAAATAATGGTTGTATGTCAAGGACTACCCTGTTTCCCTGAAAATAAGATCTCCCTGGATAATAAGCCCAATTGGGCTTTTGAGCACATGCACTAAAATAAGCCCTCCCTGAAAATATTGCAACATAGCAGCAGCCATGAGGTGGCCACGCTCGCCGCCTTCTGCACCTCATAAATAATAAGAATTCCCTGAAAATAAGGCCAATTATTTCAGGGTCAAAAGAAAATAAGAGGTTTTGAACTCCTGGCATTCTTCAGTTCAGTGGTGGGTTGCAAGTGGTATGCCCCTGTATGGGCATAACGGTGCCTGCCAGGAGCACCGGGTATCCTTCCGGTACGGTGCTCTGGAGGGCCCACCCACCCGTCTGCCCTCCTTACCTGTATTTGAGCTCTTCGCCGTTTACATGCATTGCGTGGGGCGTACGGCGCCTGCGCAATGCTCCACCGAGCAGCTGGAGCATTGCGGAGGCATCACAGAGGTGTCGCGGAGTGTCGCAGGAGGTAAGGACGCATGCGCAAACTGCAAGTGTGTGCGAACGCACTACACTCATTCATGTGGTGGACGCCGGGCCCCGTTGCACAGTACCAGTTGCAGTGGGACCCAGAACCCACCACTGCTTCAGATGCATTATGACTGTGTTCCTATTGATTTGGGATCTTAGGAGCTGAAATTTCTGATTTCACATCTGAAGAGTAATAATGGGTTAAAGGCTGGGTTAGATCATTTTGGTTAAATGAGAATCAC
Source organism: Rhabdophis nuchalis (assembly GCA_039707465.1). Classification (NCBI taxonomy): domain Eukaryota; kingdom Metazoa; phylum Chordata; class Lepidosauria; order Squamata; family Natricidae; genus Rhabdophis; species Rhabdophis nuchalis. The sequence goes on from CM077644.1 coordinate 228,509,843, forward strand.
TGCTAGATAATTAAATTACAGCGACAGACAGAAAAGGGTTCTTGGATTTCTAAGTTTGTTTGATATACAGTATTATCAGCCAGTTAGGTTTGCTTATCTAAGTGGGCATTAACTTAATAAAGGTGTGAAAGAAAATGAGAATATATAGATATTAAATAGATTTAGAATACGCCAGTAAAATACAATATCATAATTACACTTCAAACCTCTTGAGAGCCTCAAAGTTTTATTGCGGTAAAGATAGGTCAGTAAAAGAAAATATATATATAGCTCAGGGTGGAACTGTAGAGTCATTGGTGCTTTCTGAACTGCTGGCTTGCAGAGAGGTTTTATTACTCAACTATACATCACCACCACCACCGTCATCATTATCCAACATCATCATCAAGGTAGCCCAGGTTTGTTGTGCCTATTCAGATTCTCAGAGCTTGAGAGTTGATTGATAACCTTAAGATTCTACCAAATAATTAAAAGCAGTAAAATTCAAATGTGAATGTTACATTTGTCCAACTGCATCCCCAGGAAGATGAAGAGAACAAATTGAACTCAAACTCAACTGTATCGTTTTCTTGACAATAGTAATGAAGTGTTTTCCCACTGTTGTCCCCTTGGGATGTGTTTGGATTTATTGTTAGAACTTGAATGGAAAGGAACGTGAATGGAATCCCTCCTCTAAGGCAGGGGTCTCCAACCTTTGCAACTTTAAGTCTGAAGGACTTCAGCTCCCAGAATTCTCCAGCCAGCAAAGCTTCAGACAGCAAGTCCTTCAGACTTAAAGTTGCAAAGGTTGGAGACCCCTGCCTTAGAGGAGGGATTCCATTCACGTTCCTTTCCATTCAAGTTCTAACAATAAATCCAAAGGAATATACAGCTCTAGTATTGTCAGCAGGGGTGGCATTCACTTACCTTCCCTATCGGTTCACAAATGTGAGCGCATGTGCCAACTCCGTGCATGTGCTCAGCCGTCTGCGCATGCACTTTTGGTGAAAAAAAGGCCCTAAATGGGATGCCATAGAGCCAGGGCAGGTGGGCAGGGCCACCCGCTATTTCTGCTAACGGTTCAGGTGAACTGGTCCAAACCGGTAAAATACCACGTCTGATTGTCAACCTTCCCAGGTAGAACAGACAGGGAACACCACCAGATGAGCTAATTCTACATTAACAGAATCTTGCAAACCTGAAAGTGCACGTATCTTGCAGTCTCCTTTATAATCTGAGAAGCTAGGAATGGTCTCTTTTGAGTGTCTTGATCCACTCATTTTGCAGCTGTGGGCTATGCCTTCTCTTATCTGATGACTGTTCCCTAGGCAGCATTTCTTCGTCCATCTTTCAAGGTCTTTTCTCACATACTGTACAGGTGTTCCCTGGAGGGCTTCCATCTAGTTCTAACCAGATCCCTGCTTAGTTTCCAAGGCCAAACAAAGTCAGAGGACACAACTGTGTTAAGGAACATCTCTGTTGCACCAAGTGTTTTGTTTTAATAAAGGGTAAATTTAAGGTTTTTGGACCAGTAATTTTACAATATACAAACACTTAAACATTTCTCTACAGAATTATGCTTCCGAAAATGCACATTTAAGTTAGAAAACTTCCAATATTTTTGTTCACATAAGATTTAATGTATTTCCTGGTGGAATACTGTTTACAATTTTATAGGCAGAGTTAAAAATCTGAATTGCAGCTGAATGTATCCTTTTGAACCGAAACTTAGTAGAAAAGCATTATAATTATTTATGAAGATTTGTGTTCATTTTAATATAGTAAATTTGAGTCTGTATCTCAGTAAAAAAAATAATGACGACAGCAGTGGTAGGATTCAATTTTTTTACTACCAGTTCTGTGGATGTGGCTTGGTGGGGGTTGTGTGGCTTGGTGGGCGTGGCTTGGTGGGCATGGCAGGGGAAGGATACTGTAAAATCTCCATTCCCTCCCCGCTCCAGGGAAAGGATACTGTACAATTCTCATTTCCTCCAGATCAGCTGGGACTCAGGAGGCAGAGAATAGATGGGGCGGGGCCAGCCAGAGGTGGTATTTCCCAGTTCTTTGAACTACCCAAACTTTCCTCTACCGGTTCTCCAGAACTGGTCAGAACCTGCTGAATACCACCCCTAGACTAGAGGTAGCCCTCAACCTACGACCACAATTGAGCCCAAAATTTATGTTGTTAAATGAAAAATGTGTTAAGTGAGTTTTGTCCCATTTTACAGCCTTTTTTTGCTGCATTTGTTAAGTGAATCCCTGCAGAGGTTAAATTAGTAACATGGTTGTTAAGTGAACTTGACTTTGCTTGTCAGAAGGTTGCAAAAGGGGCTGACATGACTCTGGCACACTACAACCATCATAAATGTGAGTCGGTTGTCATACAACCAAATGTAAATCATGTGACCATGGGGATCATTAATGTGAAAAATGGTCATGTTACTTTTTTCAGTGTGGTTGTAACTTTGAATGGTCACTAAATGAACTGTTGTAAGTCAAGGGTTTACTGTCTTATCAGTTGATTGGATGGAATCATACAGATGAGCTGAAGAACCTGGTTAGTGAAATCTCCCCACTCAAAATACATTAAAGTAGAGTTGGAGAAAACTTCGTCCTCTATTTCTTGCTGATCTTTCATTCTCCTCCCCCATAGTTAAGGATGTTAGAATTTGGCATTCCTAGGTTCCTCTTCCTAAAACATTTCAGGAACTGGCATCATAAAAACAGTTTTGTGTAGGTGTGTGTTTTTCAGCTGCAAACCACAGTGTTGCATAAGTTTGATTGTGTCAGACTCTACCTAGGTGTGTTATGGAAAGATATTTAATTGGCAGGGTGATAAATGCTCCCAACCAAGTTGTAGCTTTACACCACACTAGTTCAAGCAGAGACATCCCAAGAAGTGCAGAGAGAAAAATAACATTAGTATTATTCTAATTTAGTATGTGCCTATATCTAAATGTGGTTCAAGATCTATTTTTCCCCTTGTAACAACAATCCTGGGATATAAGTTTACCTGTGAGATATTGTCTGGTCACCCAATGAGTCTCTGTGGTTGAGAGTTGAGAAGAATTTGGATCTCTTTGCTTGTAGTCCATCACCTTCATTGCTTACGTGACACATTTATTTGCTCTAAGTATATTCTGGAGAGCGAATATATAATGTGTCTGTCATAAGAAATCAGGATCCAGGGTGTTCTGACCTAGGCTTCTTGATACAGTAAAAAGCAGATGCTTAATCCCCAAAATCCTCTTTTTATTTCAAAGGCTGTGAATTATGTTCATTCACAGCCCGTAATGAGTCTCAAACAGTTTGTAAAGAGTCTGACAGTAGGCTGCCAAAGTCTTTTGGGATAAGGCTGATAAGCATCCACCTTTATCTTCCTTGAAACACTGCCTAAAACTTAATTGGCAATTAGCTTGGCAAGGCTACATGGAGCAAAGAGTCAAAACGGAACTTCAGAATGTAAACCGACCAGCATGAACAAAGTCGGTTCCTGCAAAGGCTCACATGCCTTGGCTCCTCCTTTATGTCCTACTAGCCATTCCAGGCCATGCGTTGCTGTGGCTCAGTCTGGTTAAATGGCCAACCAATCTGTGTGTAGATCTACACCTGCACACACAAACACGTACACACAACCACCGTATAACCCCCAACCTACCTACCTACTGTATTTCTCCCTCTCTCTCTCTATCCCTTTATCTACCTACCTACCATATTTCTCTCTATCCCTCTACCTACCTACCTACCTACTGTATTTCTCCCTCTCCCTCTCTATCCCTACATACCTACCTCCTTGAATCTGATGGACAGAGTATTTTATGTCATAAAGGATGACATAATACCTGTGGCCCACTGCTCTCTGTGTATCCATCTACCAACCTTTTTTACATTTTTTTACATTTCTGTTGCATGTACCTGGCACAGGTGTGACATCTACACAATCTATATATATATCATTGATGCCGTACTTGAAAGGAACCTTGTGTGAAAATTTGGAAGCGATTGGTGCAGTACTTTCGGATATTAGCAGTTTTGAACAAACTCTTGTTACATTTTTATTTATATAAGAAAGATGGGAGTGGCTAATAACCTCCAAGTTTTACTCCCCAGTCATCCTTTCTATCTTAACTGCTCTTGCCTTCTGGCAGCTCTGTGCATATGTGTACTGGGAACAGGCTCCCCCTGTTCTTCTACCTTGCTGATGTCCGACTCTGGAGGTTGTGGAGGCAGCACATAACTCCCAGATGGCCCTGACCCCCTCTCTGCCTCCGACGCAGAGCCTTTGTCTGAGCCTTCCCCAGAGTCCAGGACTGGCCCATGTTCCTCCCCAACCAGGGGTGAAATTCAGCAGGTTCTGACAGGTTCTAGAGAACCAGTAACGGAAATTTTGAGCAGTTCGGAGAACCGGCAAATACCGCCTCTGGCTGCTCCCAGAGTGAGGTGGGAAAGGAGATTTTGCAGTATCCTTCCCCTGCCACGCCCACCAAGCCAGGCCCACAGAATCGGTAGTAAATTTTTTTGAATTCCACCACCGTCCCCAACCTCCTTGCTGTCCGACTCTGCTGCCAGCTCCGCAGGCCACCGGCGGACCACAACACAGGATAGAGTTCGCAAGCACTACGAATTTATTCCATACTTTCTCTATACCAGAATCTGATCTATTAAATGTGAAGGCAAATTGGCGCCAGATAACAGTCAATGGACTTCAAGAGGCAGCTGGACATAGGTCCCTTCTGGGGGCGTAGCGACTCTAAACTGATGATATGTTTGACCCCGCCCTCAGCCTCAGCCTGGTCATCTCCTACAATATGCCTACTCTGATCCCCCTCCTGCTTCTATTCCTCCTCTTGGAGTATGCGTGTTTGTGTTGGATTTGCAGGATCCAGAACTTCAAAACAGGAAACCAAACCAAACAAAAACCACCATTCTCCTTTCAGCCATCAGAGCACCGATGGGAAGGGCAGGATAGGATAGTGAAGACTGTGAAGAGACATTTGTGTGTGTAGAGAGAAAAACAGGGAAATCCTTCCGCTCTTGAAATGACCTTTAAGTGACCAGTGGATTGTGCCAGCAATTCCTTATCAAATACCATTCACTCAAAGCGTTAATCTTGTGCCTAGTTGTTGCAACTTCCTTTAAAATTCAAGTGGGTTTTTCCCCCCCCCCCCTGTTTGGTAGTTTGTAGCGGGAAGACATTCCTGAGCTAACCCGCAGTGGTCTGTAACCCCTGCATTTTGGAGAAAGTCAAAAAGACAAAGGAAGTGTCAGAATGGGTTAAAAAAAAGTAATAAGAGCAACTTTCTTTCTTGCCCACTCACCCACTTTCTCAACTCACTCACAAAAAGACAGAAAGCCTCCACTTGCTAATTTTTCAATTGTTTTCGGATCCCCAAAAAGCTAATCAAAAATAAAATAAAATAAAATGAGGCGCCACGAAATTCTCTTTATCCAGATCTGAAGTCAAAAGTTTAGGACAACCAAGGGTTATCTGTAAGTATTCCCACTGGAGGACTTCAAAAGACATTCTTATTGCCTGTTCTGGTTTATTTTCCAGAAGCGGTTGTTAGAAGCTTCCAAATGCCATTCACAGCTGCAAATTCAATTTTCTCAACTAAGATCATGCAACGTTTAAGAGAACCCAGCTGCTTTTAAAGGAGAGCAGCAGCGGAATCCGGTTAAGCAAGATCTAATATGCATGGCAAAACAGTGGCTTCACCCTTCCCTCGCAGAATTTGTGTGAGAGCTAGTCTACAGAAATACTCGGACTATTTTAAATTTATAAGAAAGCACTGCATGCCTGAATGTGTCATCCCACACCCAATTCTTCATTAGGGAAAGGAGGATGTTAAGGAACGAGGCTGCGTTTTCCCCAAAGCTAATGAAAAGAGGGATGCTAGCGCTCCGTGCATTTCATCCTATGAATTCTGACCTCAGGTTTGACTTTATCCTTAGCAGAAAGGTTATGGTACGCTGCTGAGCAGGACACAATTGATCTGGTTGGCTCCTTTTGCAAAAAAATAAATAAATAAAAAGAATAGATTGTTTACTTGGATAAATTTGCTCCTAGGAAGAAGCAACCTTTTGATTCAAACACGGTCCTAAGCCATTTGTATTCAGCTGGCTTCAGTAGCATTGATTGTGCTATCCTTCTGGCCTTCTCCAGGGTTTGGGAGAAGGGTACTGTTCTGTAGAGAACTTGTTCTTTAACAGATTTAACAGATTAACAGAGTTGGAAGGGGCCTTGCAGGTCATCTAGTCCAGCCCCCTGCCCAAGCAAGAGACCCTACATCTGCCTCTACCTAGGATTGAACTCACAACCTCCTGATTGGGAGGCGAGAGCTCCACCTCTAGGCCACAGCAGCATGGTTTTGTTTAGTGGTGGTGGCAGAAGAGGGATAAAAAACCTACGGCTCTCTGTTGTGGGTGTTGTCCAGGTCAACTCTTTGGTCCTTCCTAATTCATGCCTATCTGAAGCCACTGAAAGAAGTATTTTAATGGCATGGGGTCAATCTAGAGCAGGGATGGCGAACCTTATTGGCATCGAGTGCCCAAATCGGAACACACATGCAGATGCATGCGTGTGCTGGAGCACCAGAAACCCAAAGACCAGCTGGCTGGTGTGCGTGTGTGCCGGCCAGCTGATCTTTGGGTTTCCAGCACGTACATGCACACTGCGCAGCTGGTTTTCGTCTGCGTTGGAAACCCAAAGACCAGCTGTCCAGCACGTGCATGTGCACCATCCAGCTGGTCTTTGGGTTTCTAGTGTTCTAGCACAGGCAAGGAGCAGCTGGCAACGGTGTGCATGCCCACAGAGAGGGCACTGCGTGCCACCTCTGGCCTAGAGAAGAGAAGGCTAAGGTGAGATATAATAGCAATCTCCCAATATTTGAAGGACTGTCAGAAAGGGGGGAGAAATAATGTGAATTTATTCTCTGTAATGGAAAGGACAGAAACCTGTGGATGGAAGCTTTCCACCTTCGAAATAAGGAGGAATTTCCTGCCTATCAGAACTATTAAGCAATGGAATAGCAGTAGAATGAATAAATAGCATTGTCAGTGTCCATCACTCACTGGAAGCTTCAAACAAAAGTTAGACAGCCATTTAGGATGGCCTGAGGATTCCTGTCCTGGCTAGGGGTCAGACTGCTAGAAGACTTCCAAGGTCCTTTCCAACCCCGTGTTTCTATGATTCATCATGTTTCCTTCAACTGTCTTTAAACACTCTCGTCTATTTTGAGCTCTGGATTATTGGTGTTAATTGGAGATAGAAATTAATTGGTAGATGTAATAATATGTGGAAATGACCTTGGTGGGATGGGGGTGGGGGTGGAGAGGAAGACATGTTGCCTAGGGAACGATCAGATAAAAGGGAGCATAGCCTACAGGCTCAGAAGGAACTCACCCCAGTTTCTCAGGCTGTAATGGGGGCTGCAGAAAAATTGTACATTCAAACAGGCAAGATTCTGTCAGTGTAGCTTTATAATAAAGTAGAATTAGCTTATCCGGCCATGTTTCCTGTCCGGTCTACTTGGCAAAGTTGACATCAATCTTGTAAGTCTGAAAGTATAATTGTTCCACTGTTTCCTTTTCATCCTCATAACTTAGGGAGGATTCCTCTTGATCTTATTCTCCACCCATTGTGTAGCTGTGGGGTATGTTCCCTCTTCTCTGACTGCTTCTATCTCTGGATAGAAGTAACAGACTCAGACTCAACCCGTCCAAGACCGAGTGGCTGTGGTTTCCGGCATCCCAGTACAACCAGTTGACTCCATCACTGGCCATAGTGGATGATCACCTTACCCCTGTGGATGGGGCACGCAACATGGGCGTCCTCCTCGATGCCCGGCTGTCCATGGAAGATCAAGTGACAGCCGTGGCCAGGAGGGCGTTTTACCAGGTTCGCCTTTGCACAGTCACTCATGCCCTCGTGACATCCCGACTGGACTACTGTAATGCTCTCTACATGGGCTCCCCTTGAGGTGCACCCGAAGGCTTCAGCTAGTCCAGAATGCAGCTGCGCGGGTAGTTATGGGAGCCTCTAGGTTCTCCCATGTAACACCGCTCCTGCGCGAGCTGCACTGGCTGCCTGTCGTCTTTCGGGTGCGCTTCAAGGTGTTAGTTACCATCTTTAAAGCGCTCCATGGCACGGGACCTAGCTATCTGCGGGATCGCATTCTGCCTCATACATTCCTGCGGCCGATTCGCTCCCACAGAGAGGGACTTCTCCGGGTGCCGTCCACTAGGCTGTGCCAGCGGGCGACGCCCAGGGGAAGGGCCTTCTCTGTGGCGGGCCCAACCCTCTGGAACGACCTTCCCCCCGAAATCAGAACAACCACGGACCTTCACTCCTTCCGACAGCTATTAAAAACTCACTTCTTCCATCTGGCTGGCCTAGGGTAATTTTAATTTTAATTTTAAATTATTAAGGTTTTTTTTAGGGATAGTTTTATTTTTTATAGAAGTTTTTAGCGCAGGGTAAGTTTAATTTGATTTTAACCTTGTACTTTGTTTGTTGTAATTTGTTTTTAATTTCCCTGTGCCCCGCCTCGAGTCCCTTCGGGGAGAGAGAGCGGGATATAAATAAAATTTATTATTATTATTATTATTTACCTGGTCTGCCAAGGTTATTCCCACCTACTATTACAGTAAATGGGTTGCAACAGATGCATGAATGGTAACAATGGTTTCCCTATAGACCAGGGGTGTCAGACTCAAGGCCCGGGGTCTGGAACCCCGGCCTGTGGCTGCTTAGATCTGGTCTGCGGGGCTGCCCTGGAAGCAGCAAGGCCTGGCCCACAGTGCCTCTGCAAGCAAAAATGGAGCTTGGTAGGGCTGTGTGTGGCCCTCCTGAGCTCCGTTTTCACTGGTGGAGGGTTACAGGAGGCCATTGCAGCTGAAAACAGCTTGGGAGGGCCATGGTTGGCCCTCCCAACTCCGTTTTCACTGGCAGAAGGTTGCAGGAGGTTGTTGCAGCTGAAAACGGAGCTCGGGAGCCCGTTTTCGCTGGCAGAGCACTCAGGCCACCGCAGGCGCCCTGGCATGAGTGACGTCAAACTGGCCACGCCCAAGCTCACCTCCACAACCCTGATGGAGCCCTCAATGAAGTCGAGTTTGACACCTCTGGTATAGACACTCGTTTCTTTTGACTCCGTTTTCCTGCTGGCGAAATGGGTTGTCCGGGCCCTCTCAATTGGGCTGTGGTTGTTGTGAGCACATGTCTTCTTTCATGGCTCCGTTCATTTGCTCCAAAAACAGCTTCCCTCTGTCTGTTTATGTCAAACTATCTATGATAAATGGCTGCCCTAGTGACAATATTTGTGAATGGATGAATCACAGGAGGGAAGAACACGTTTTGTTTGGCTTTGGGAGCGTCTGCCAAATTCCTTCTTCTCGGAGAGTTCAACCTCTAACGTGCAGAGAGTCTCTGTATTATGTATTATGTTTGGCTAAAGGAGGCTACACAGCTCTGCAATCGGATATTTATTCCTATATAAAAGCAATTGCTCCATAAGAGAAGCAAAAGGGGAGCCAAGTTACGTTCCATGGAGAGTTTTGGGTGGCCAGTAAGGAACTAAGTTCAAATGCAGGAAGCAAAAGAGATCAAGGGCAGGCTTCAAGGAAGGAAAAATGAAGTGGGGCCTTTGGTCTTCGCTGCTGAAGGCACCTTCTTTTGCTTTGCCTGTATCGCTAGATCTGTTCGGATAGATTACCGTATTTTTCAGAGTATAAGATGCCCCGAAGTATAAGACACACCTAGATTTTGGGAAGGAAAACAAGGGAAAATATCTGCCTCCCAGCAATTTGCCTTCTTGCAATAAATATTACAGACAATATGCACTGTTTGTAGTGTTACATTTCAGACTATACTTGTACAGATGCTGTTAACATTGTTGTGCTTTCTGGAAATATAGTTATTCTCTGCTATTTAAAAGAATAGCATTTTTAAAAACAATAGCACTGGGCCTCTTCAGATCAAGCATTTATTTTAAAATTCTTCTTTATTTTGTTAAGTTGTCTAGAATAATAATAAAGCAGTCTTTAAAAAATAAGTCTAATAATTTGAATGTTCTATAGGCATGTATAGTTGTTGACTTACCTCCTTGCAGCAAACAGCCTGATTAGCACAAGAAAAAAAAATCTGCCTCCCAGCAATTTGCCACAAGTTTCACTTTCAATTTCTCCCAATCATCAGCTGTTACTGGCTGCAGGGATTACTATAGCTTATTGAAGCCTCCGCCAGCCCCGTCTGCTGCAAAGAGGTAAATTGCTGGGAGGCAGAGGCCAAAGGGTTGGGGCCGGTGGGTGAGGCTATATTCAGTGTATAAGATGCACCCACATTTTCACCCTTTTTTAGGGGGGGAAAGGCACATCTTATACTTGTTTATGGTAGAGCTCCAAGGGGCACTTTGCAAAGCTTGTTGGCATGAGCAAGGATCCCTCTTTTTGCAGCCCCTAAAAGGCATCAGTGGCTACTTCAAGCACCTACTCAGATTGCAGATCCATGTGCAACCATAAACTCCCCTGCTCCCCAGCCAGTTCCTCTAGGACAGGGGTGCCAAACTCGATCTCATTGAGGGCCGCATCAGGGTAGTGTTTGATCTTAGAGGGCTGTCGGTGGGAGGGGTCATGGGTGTGGCCATGGTGGGTGTGTCCGTAGTAGGCATGACAAGGGACTCGTGGGGGGCATCTGTGGTAGCCAAGTGCTAAGGTAGGGCTTCCCTGAGACCCTCCCTCCCTCTCATTATAATCTCCTTCCTTCCTTCCTTCCTTCCTTCCTTCCTTCCTTCCTTCCTTCCTTCCTTCCTTCCTTCCTTCCCTCCTTCCTTCTTTTTCTTCTTTTTCTTTCCCTCTTCATTCTCCTTTCTTCTTCCTTCCCCTCTTTCCTCCTTCCTCCTTCTTTGCTCTCTTCCCATCTTTTCCTTTGTCTTTCCTCTTTCCCTTTTCGCTTTCCTGTCCCTTCTTGCATGCTCAAATGCAAAAGGGGAAACATTTCCCTTTTTGCTTTGTTTTTAGTTGGTTTGATAGCCGTCTGCCAGCAGAAACGGAGCCTGGGGGCCCCATGCGTCCCCCCTGCACCCCATTTTTGGCCTGAATACCCTTCTGCAGCTCTCTGCTAGGAAAAACAGAGCCTGGTTTTGCTGGCAGATACTTGCAGGAGGCTGTCATGGCTGAAAACGGGGCATGGGGGCTGCCCCCCCCCCGAGATCCATTTTTGCTAGCAGAGGCATTGTGGGCCCATGGGCCAGATCTAAGCACCTGTGATTTGGATGCGGCCCGTGGGCCTTGAATTTGACACCCCTGCTCTAGGATTAATGGTGAATGAAGCAGATATTAGTGCAAGCGAAGCAACTTACCTTCGCTACTGGTTTGCAAATGTGGGCGTGCGAAGAATCACCGAACAACTGTCTCATTTAACAACAGAAATTTTAGACTCAATTATGGTCGTAAATCAAGGACTACCTGGTAATAATGATGGGTTTTTAGCATCTTGGGGAGGGGGGAAGTGCTTATCTCAAATTACATCTCAAAAGATTTTGGGTCAGATGAATAATGTAAGTCCCCTCAGAATTTGCTGCACATCTTTGGTGATGAATGTTCTGTAAAAGCATGAAAATGTATGGGTACCTGGGGAATTCTGGGAGTTGAAAGCCACACTTCTTAAAGTTGGTAAGGTGGAGAAATATTGCCTTAATCAATCCACATGTCTGTAAAAGTAGTCCAGCAGATACCTAAGAGGTAGCAAATATCTAGAGTTGAAAAGGATTGGGACCCAAAGATGAGAGGACTGCTAGATTTGGAGCTTTACAGGTAGTCCTTGTTGTGGCCCTCCCAGCGGTCAGTGAATGTGACAGCAGATTCGGACAGTGAGGAGGTTGGGGAGGAACATGGACCAGTCCTGGAGTCTGGAGAAGGCTCTGATGAGGGCTCTGCATCGGAGGCAGAGAGGGGGCCAGAACCCTCTGACAATTATTAGCTGCCTTCGGAGTCGGACATCAGTGGGGCAGAAGAACAGTTGGAGCCTGTTCCCAGTGTGCACATGCGCAGAGTTGCCAGATGAAGGCAACAGCTAAGGAACAGGGGTCGACTTTGGAGTAAAGGCACAGGTGGGCAGTGAATTCCCTCCCATAGGGAATAAAGAAGAGCAAAAGGGGAGTGGAATTTGCAGGAGACAGTTAGTACAATCCATTAGAGTGAAGATCTGTTCCTGACTTCTTGCCAAGTAATTGCTGCTACAGAGTGGCATTTGGAAGATATCGGCTTGATAAAGGTCTGTAGTTGTGAAATCTCTTTATTTCCCAATATATATACTTTATACTCCGAGAAATGTAGTAATTTTGCCCGGTTTACAGACACTTGTAATACATGTTCATACGTTATTCTCATGCATAGATGTATCTTTCCCATTCATTTCGTATTAGTTCACAGCACTGTTTTCCCTTCATTTATCCATTTAGCCCAGGGGTCCCCAACCTTTGCAACTTTAAGTCTGAAGGACTTCAGCTTCCAGACTTAATTCTGGAAGCTGAAGTCCTTCAGACTTAAAGTTGCAAAGGTTGGGGACCCCTGATTTAGCCTTCAAGTTGGCTATAGAAGAAGCAAGTAAAATGCATGAATATGGAAATTCACTATGGTTACGTTGGAGATACTTCGTGGTAGCCAGAAGATGTTTTGTGACAATGGAATGGGGAAAAAGTACTGCATTTTTCAGAGGATAAGACACACCCTTTTCCTTCCAAAAAGAGGCTGAAAATCTGTGTGCGTCTTATAATAATAATCTTTATTGTCATTGTACTAAAATTACAATGAAATTGGTTATATACTGAATACAGCATTTTTTGCCTCCTGAAACCCCGCCCCCTTCACAAAATGGCTGTGCATAGCTTGTAGGAGGCTTCCAGAGAGCTCCTGGGGGCTGGGGAGGGCAGAAATGAGCAAAAAATGCCCCCATCTCCAGCGACAGGAGCACTCTATAAGCTTCCTAATGCCCTTTTTTGACGAAAAACAAGCCCATTTCCCCAAACAACGGATTGGTTTTTACTTGTTTTTGCCCCCCCCCCCATGTCTCCAGGAACACTCTACAAGCCCCCTAAGGGCTATTCGTGCCCCCTTTTTTGAAAAAAATGGGCCCATTTTCGCAAAAAACGGGCTGTTTTGGGGAGGTTTGAAAAGTGCAAAAACTTTTTTTTAAACTTGCCTCTTCAAAACCTTGATGCGTCTTATATCCAGAAAATATGGTAATTGGCAACGCTCTGCAGTTGTAGCTGCATCCATACTTATAATCTAAAAGTTTTGTCCTTAGTGCCATACAAATTGGCAGGTTAGTGATGGGTGTTGCTTGCAGTATGTGTCTCATAGACTTCATAGTAGTGGTAAGTAGAGTATTGGCCAACTCAGATTCAGCAGGAAAGCCTTGAAACTAGATAAAATAGAAATAGATTCCTTCTACTGTGTGCATGTTAGCAAGATACCAGTTTTTGGTTGATGGCTATAAACTGACATGAACTGGCAAGTCAATGGTTTTAATTAACCCCTGGTGTGTTAAAAGGAGGATTGGGGGGAAATCTCCCTTTTAATTTCCCCCTTCCACAATTTTTATGGGTTGAGATGGAAAGATTGCTCATTGTGGTACGAAAGACCCACTACTGAATTTGTGCAGGGTTCCAACAGCTGTGCATTTGGGATTCTCTAGGGACAGCCATTTAAAATATGCATTATCTTAATCCATTTGGGGGGGGGGGGAGTAATTCCTCACTCTAATAGGAATTCCAGTAACAGTTATAATCCAGTGAACAAAAGAGGTAAGCCTTTAGCTCTCTGCACTGAAGAGGTGTGAGAAATCGGAGCAAATTCTTTTTTACTGAGATTGCATGTGTATGTGTGTACACACACACACACACACACACACTAAGCAGAGGCAGGTTTCATATAATTTTACCACCGCTTTGCCGAGTAAATTTCCGAGGCTAAATAGGGCGGCATAGAGCCAGGGCAGGCGGGCAGGTGCCACCCGCACGTTGCCACTACCAGTTCGCCTGAACTGGCTGAATACCACCACTGAATCTAAGTAAAAAAGAACTTGCTCCGATTTCTCACACCTCTTTGGTGCAGAGGGGAAAAGACTTGCCTCTTTTGTGTACAAACCCACCCAACCACACACCCACAGAATATCTAAAATCACTCGCTTTATGGCTGTCATAAAAATGGTTGTAAAATTGAGTTTCATCATGTGATGACTCAATGTATGACTGCAATGACTTACAACTGAAATTCCGGGCTCCATTGTGATCCTGTGAGCCCCGAGTCCCCATGGGGAGCCCCGAGTCCCCATGGGGAGAGGGAGCGGTTTATAAGTATTAAATTCAAATTCATTCATTCATTCATTCATTCATTCATTCATTCATCCTAAATTAAGGGCTATCCATATTAATCAGATCCCTAAGAGGCACTTGTTGCTTGGGATTAACTATTTCCATTCCAGATTGGTAAGAAGGAAGCTTTCAGTACAGTTCTTATATTTGCTTCAGATGAAAAGCTTTCTGTTTGATCAGGAATTGAAAATAATGCAGATGATTCTTGTTTAGCAGCTGCCCCATTTAGCGACCATTCATAGTTATGCTCGCTATGAATAGTTATGAGCTTAGTGATTAATCCTCACATTGATGAGATCCGTAGATCTGTAAAGCAAAGACCACAAGCAGATAGAGGTAAAGATTCAAGAGAGGAATCTGGGAGGCAAGTTAAAAAAAAAGCATAGCAATTAAAGTATTGAAGCGGGCAAGAGACGATGGATAGATGATTTCTCTTTTTTTGTTGTTCTGATTTTCCTTTTCTCTCTCTTTTCTTTCTTTCTTTGTTAGGTAGGTGACATGATTAGAAGTTAAATAGGATAGAAATAAAATAAAAGGTGACATGATTAAAAGCTAGAGTAATTGATAGAAATAAGAGAAGGGGGGATATTAGTGTATACACCTTTATATAATAAAATAAAAGTAATAAGAGAAAACATGGAATAATTGAACAGTGACAGATTGCAACCTAATATAAATATGTATCATTATTAGAAATATATAAGTTGGTTGAATGTAATAATTATGATTCACTTTGTTAGTTTTATTTGCATTGGAATGTATGGCACCCAGGGGCCACGCTGTTCACATATTCATTTGATATATTTGCAAAAAAAAAAAAAAAAAAAGACCACAAGCATAGATGTGGTTCCACTTCCAGTAGCAGCTGTTTTGGTTAATGACTGAGTGGCTGGCGCTAATTGTGGTTGCTAAACAAGAACTACCTGTATTCCAGCCAAGGGTGTTTTTGCAGAACTAAAAAATAGCGTCTCCCCAACTAGGGGATGTTTCGTCAATTTTCAGAGGAGTGCTTGGGCTTTCTTGCGGCGACAAAAAAGAGACAACTTACAGAACATGAAGACATTTCTTCCAGCGCTTATCTATGCAGACTAAGCTTTATTTCACCACATTTGCAAAGTTTTTAGAGAAAAGGCAACCCCTGAAAATTGTGGCAGGTCAAGGACAGAGTAGTGTGAAGTGTAGGCAGTCGTCAACTCACAACGTTTGGTTTAGTGACTTTTTGAAATTACAACCGCACTGAAAAAAGTAGCTTCCAATCAAGAAACAACTTACGTCTAAATGCTAGCAAGACAAAGGAGATGGTGCTAGATTTCCGGAGGCACAGAGAGGAACCTGCCCCACTGTATATTGAGGGGGGCTGTGTGGAGAGGGTTTCCTCTTTTAAATTCTTAGGAGTGCTTATTAGCCAAGATCTCACCTGGAAAAACAACACGTCTCTGGTGATTGGAAAAGCCCAACAGAGACTTCATTTCCTTAGAGTTCTGTGGAAAAATCAGGTGGAACAACAGCTGATGACCTCTTTCTATGGTCCATCATAGAAAGTGTCCTCACATATTGTATCACAGTGTGGTATGCTGGTTTAACAATTGCAGAGAGGAAGGCACTACAGAGAGTGATCAATTCGGCACAAGAAACCATCGGTTGCCCTCTGACATCACTGGATAACATCGCCAGATCTCGCTGCTTTAGCAGAGTAAGGAAGATTCTCAAAGATGATTCACACCCTGGTTTGATTTTTGATTTTATTCCATTTGTATCCCGCCCTTCTCCAAAAGGACCCAGGGTTGGTATCTCTTTGCCCTTCTACCATCAGGCAGAAGATATCAAAGTATAGCCAGCCGAACGAACAGGTTTAAAGGTAGCTTCTATCCTTGGGCTGTGAGACTTTTAAATTCAACCACAATCACTCCATGCACATGCTAGTTTTTTCTTTTTTCTTTTCTCTCTTTTTTGTTTCTGTTATAATTTTGCACCAGTGAAGTTAAAACCAGTTTCATTGCAATTTTTACAATGACAATAAGGATGATGATGATGATGATGATGATGATTATTATTATTCACACTTAATGACCCCTGCGGCAAACCCGTGGTCACGTGATCCAAACTCAAACTCTTGGCAACTGACTCATATTTATGACCATTGTGGTGTCCCGGGATCGTGCGATCCCCTTTTGTGACCTTCTGGCAAGCAACGTCAATGGAGAAGCCAGATTCACTTAACAACCATGTTACTAATTTATCAACTTGCAGTGGCAAGAAAGGTTGTAAAATAGGGCAAAATTCATTGAACAGCTGTCTTGCTTAGCCATAGTAATTTGGGACACAATTGAGGTCGTAAGTGTTCTGACCTAGGCTTCCCAAAAGCACAAAGCTGATTTCTTGTCCCAATCAAACCCGTTTTATTTAGTTTAAAATGAATTCCTCTCCAGCAAAGTTCCGGCCAACAGTCTTTCAAGAGATTTCACAACTACAGACCTTTATCAGGCTTGAGGAGCTGCCAGGCCGATATCTTCCAAACGCCACTCTTTAGCACCAATTACTTGGCAAGAAGTCAGGAACAGATCTTCACCCTAATGAATTGAACTAATTGTCTCCTGCAAACTCTCCTCCCCTTTAGCGCCTCTTTATTCTCTATGGGCGGGGCCATTCACCATCCACCTGTGGCTTTACTCCCGAGTCAACCCTTGTTGCTTAATTGTTCCCTTCTCCTGGCAGCTCTGCACTGGGAACAGGCTCCAGCTGTTCTTTTGCCCCACTGATGTCCAACTCAGAAGGCAGCTGTCAGATGGCCCTGGCCCCTTCTCTGCCTCTGACACAGAGCCCTCATCAGAGCCTTCCCCAGACTCCAGGGCTGACCCATGTTCTTCCCCAACCTCCTCACTGATCCGCTGGCTGCTGGCGGGCCACAACAGTAAGTTGATGGCTACCTGTATATCAAGCTGTCTGTGGTGGACAGCCCATTTTATCTTCAGACCATTTAGAAGTAGAAATCCATGGAGAATTTCAACCCAACCTTCTATCAAGCATGAATACTGGCTCAATGGGAAAGCATTCTCTTGATGCCCATGCAGAGTTGGGTCTGCCAAGGCAGAGATTTGATTGGTGCCAGTTGGGTTGCAGACGTTCCTGAGGGGGTGAGGTGGTGGGAGACTTCCTTGTAGTCTTTAGGAGCCTTAGTGAGCCCTATGACCATGCGCTGAATTCCCTAGGTTTGACAGTTTGGGGTCCACAATTGCTCACTGTTTTCTTAAAAAATGAGCCAGAGATTTCTCTGTAGGAGTCTTGGCAGGATGTATGTGAGCTTCATTCTTCTTCTAGGTGGGTTGAAATTTTCATTCTAGTAGACGTCAATGGGGGTTTTGTTCTTAGCTTGAGAACCCAGAGAATAGTTTGGCAGGGAGCGTGAAATTTCTGAAAGAAGACTTAATCCAGAAACGTGCAAGCTTTGCTTCTGTCCTCAGAAGAGCTCCCAAGCTTATCCATTTCATGCTGCCGCTAAATGTTTTGCATTTGACACAGCCTTGGTCACTTGTAACTCTGGCCATCCTGGAAAATTGTTTATCCTTAATTGGTACTTTCTGAATTCGTACGTTTGAATCCTGGAAATGCTATAAGCTAAACATTTTCTCCAAAAAGAAGAAAAGGAGGAAAGGAAGAAAAACTTCAAAGGCTTTTCTTAAAAAAAAAAAAATCTATCGTATAAGCTGCAATTTCACAAGTAAGCACTACCTTTGAGGTTGAAAATCCTGATTGACAGGCTCATTGTCCTGGATATGAAATTGAAATCTCAATTGGATAAAAAAGATGTATTTGGTCCACTCTTGAGAGATGGATGGGGGAAATCCTGAGAATAGTATAAGCGCTTCAGTTCTTAGCAGAGTCGTATTCAATTTGGGGCTTTCTAGAACCATTGGGCTTCATCTCAATAATTGTTTATCAACCCACAGTCTGGTTTTGTGGGAGAAAGGGGAATAAGTGAGTGTGTCAGGCTTCCAGGTAATAGATCCACTGCAAGCAAAAACTCTGAGGCAGGTGAATTCCTCAAAGAATAGTTTTATTGGAAATATATTGGCACATATCTGGTGAAAACTAACTCTGAGAGGCCCCTTGGTTTCCACCTAATCAAAAGTAAAAATTTTCCCCTTAATCCCAAATAATCAGTCCCATGGCCCAATCAAAGCAGCATCCGCTGGTCAGGTGACATCACTCCTCCTTCCTCTAGCCAGGTGTGAGAATGTCCTTGGTTCCCAAGCGAAAGTATTTTATTTTGACTGCACAACCCCGACTATCTCTAATCCCCACTCCCTATCCCTCCCTCCAAGATGGCTTCCACCAGGTTGGGTTTAGTTTAGTTTAGTTTAGTTTAGTTTAGTTTAGTTTAGTTTAGTTTAGCTTAGCTTAGCTTAGCTTAGCTTAGCTTAGTTTAGTTTAGTTTAGTTTAGTTTAGTTTAGTTTAGTTTAGTTTAGTTTAGTTATATTTTTATACCGCCCTACCCCCGAAGGACTCAGGGCGGTGTACAGCCTAAATAAAGCACAGATATACAAAGGTTAAAACAATTTAAAAACATATTAAATAATGTGGCACATAAGAAAAGTTAAAAACCAACGAACCCAATTAAGATTAATAAAATTTGTATTTACGCCAGCCCGGCTTGTTGAAAAAGAAAAGTTTTAAGAGCACGGCGGAAGGTGTGTAGGTCACTGATAGTTCTTAACTCCGGGGGCAATTCGTTCCAGAGGACAGGTGCTCCCATGGAGACGGCTCTCCCCCTGGGTGTCGCCAATCGACATTGTTTGACCAACAGCACTTTGAGGAGACCCTCTCTATGGGAGCGTACTGGCCGGTGGGAGGCTCTCGGTGGCAGAAGGCGATCTAGTAGGTACCCAGGTCCTAAGGTTCAGGTTCAGGGTTGACAGAGTGATTCTTGAACATCATGTCCAGTGTTTGGAAGTTGTGGGGGCCCAGATGGGGTGCAACAGAATCCAGCTCAATACAAGCAAAGCTGAACCAGCTGTAGGTGTCTGGAACCTCTGATGGGAAGAACTTTTCATTGTTGGTCTTGGAAGAGTGGCCTGCCTCAGACAGGCTCAGTGTGTAATCCTTCTGGACTTCCAGCTCCTGTTGAAAGAGCAGGTGGCAGCCATGGCTAGGAGGATCTAGCCATACCCTCAGGTTGTGCACCGGTTGTGCCCTTAATGGACCAAGAGGCCCTGCTCATTGTCTCTCATGCCTTCATGATTGTTCTGACCTAGGCTTCACAAAATCACAAAGCAGAGTCCTTGTTCCAACAAAACCCCTTTTTATTAGGCTCATGTGAATTCGTCTCATTCACATCCAGCAAAGTCCCAGCAAACAGTCTTTCAAGGGTGAATTTTCAACCACAGAGCTGCCAGGCCGATATCTTCCAAATGCAACAAGAAAATACTTGGCATTGAGCGTCACAAACAAACTTTCACACTTATTAAATGAACTAATTGTCTCTTGCAAACTCCCCTCCCCCTTCGCTCTTCTTTATTCCCTATGGAAGGGCCATTCACCGTTCACCTGTGCCTTTACTTTTGAGTCGGCCTTTGTTCCTTACCTGTTCCCTTCTCCTGGCAGCTCTGTGCATGCTCACATCACGAACAGGCTCCAGCTGTTCTTCGGCCCCACTGATCTCCGACTCCGAAGGCAGCTGATAAATGTTGGATGGCCCTGGCCCCATCTCTGCCTCTGACGCAGAGCCCTCATCAGAGCCTTCCTCAGACTCCAGGACTGGCCCATATTCCTCCCCAACCTCCTCACTGTCTGAGTCTGCCCCCAGCTCTGCTGGCCGCTGGTGGGCCACAGCACTGATCCCCCTCCCCTCTAGGCTATTGAAAAGCACTCTCTGTGGGGCTTTTCCTTGAAGAACATTTGGAAGCTCCAACTGGGTGCAGAATGTGGGAGGCTGGGTGTAAATGGGGCTAATTATTTGGTGCAGGTAAAACCTCTATTCAGTACCATTAACCGTTGTATCCTTCTGGACTGAGGGTTGGTAGTTGGGAGGGCACCATCCGCAGAGGGTCTCCTTTCTTCTTTCTGTGGCTGGGTCTAGTTGGTGTTGATTGGAGGGGAGAAACTGAGCCCAAAGCCTATAATTTTGGGGTGCCCCAGTATTTGGCACTCTTACCCCTCCTGTTTAACGTTTACAGTCATGTGATCAAGATTTGGCCACTTGGCAACTGGTGTGGTTGCAGTGTCATGGGGGGGTCACATGATCACCATTTGTGATCTTCCCTTTTGGTGTACGACAAGCAGAGTCAGTGGGGGAAAGCCAGATTCCCTTAATAATTGTGTGATTCACTTAACTGCAGTCATTGGCTTAACAATTGTGACAAAAGGCATAAAATCAGCCCTGGCTCACTTATCGGCCTTGATCAGCAATGGAAATTCCCAACTGTGCTCATAAGTTAAAGCAGAGGTCTCCAACCTTTGCAACTTTAAGTCTGAAGGACTTCAGCTCCCAGACTTCTCCAGCCAGCTTTGCTGGCTGGAGAAATCTGGTAGCTGAAGTCCTTCAGACTTAAAGTTGCAAAGGTTGGAGACCCCTGAGTGAAGTAATACCTTCACTACTACTATCGCCTCTAAAGATGGTAGTAATAATAGCTACAGGTAGTCCTCAACTTACAACCACAATTGAGCCCAAAATTTATGTTGTTAAATGAGGAGTTTGTTAAGTGATAGGGAAAAGTCAACAGTTAAGTGAGTTTTGTCCCATTTTATGACTTTTCTTGCCAGTAAGAGGGTTGTTAAGTGAATCTGCTTTCCCCAATGGCTTTGCTTGTCGGAAGGTCGTAAAAGGGGATCACATGACTCTGGGACACTGCAACTGTCATAAATGTGAGTCAATTGTTAAGCATCCCAACGTAAACCGCAATGACCATGAGTCATAAGTGTGAAAAATGGTCATTTTTTTCCAGTGCCATTGTAACTTCAAACAGTCACTAAATGAACTGTTGTAAGTCAAGGACTACTTGTATAATAATACGTTTTTTTGCTTTTAAAACAGGAACAATTCACAGCTATCGTTTTGTAATGTCTGTGGTAATGAATGCTCCAGAAATCCTGACATTAAATCAAAACTTGGTTGCTGCTAGAGCTTTGCAGTCAGATATATTTATAACTCTGTTTTGTTTCATGCCTTTCTTTGGCAACTATAGTTAGGTTAACTTGAAGATAGAGCCAGGATACTTTGGGACAGATGAAAAACAGATTGCATAGGAGAAGGGAAAAAAATGGAGAATTAATTTGTTTCTCTATTTTAGGGATGCTTTTGGTGCTTGGCCTGAAAATTATAATTTTACTTCCCCCAGCCCCCAAAAAAGGTATTGGTGAAGTCATTGAAGTACACAGGGTACATTCCAGCCAAAATTAAATACAGAAAAATACCAAGTAGCTTTTGAGATCTGCTGAGATTCATAATGTGTCACTCTGTCTTCTTCCCAATAGCAGGGGCATCCTTATGAATCTCTAATATCTGGCATTCAAATATATTTGAATTATAATACCTAGAATTTCCAGCAAGCATGTTGGTGAATTTCCATAGAGGAAACGACTTGTATATATGTGCAAAGGGAACCGTTACCTTTACCTATAATTTGGTACTGGTGGGTGAGAGGTTGGTCTAAAAGGGTTACTGATTTCCAACCAGAACAGGGAGTGAATTTTTGCCTTTTCAAAAGAAATTAATTATGTCGACTTTGCAGATCTCACGCTTCACAGTTCTTTCTCCAAGCATGACACAATCCTTGATTGCCCTGTGATAATTTTCTTTTATCTGGGGTCACCTTGTCGAATGAAGGCAATGAAACTCCTTAGCAGGGTGTTCCTTGCCTGAGTTTATAGTTAGGAATTATTGCTTCTGGCTGCAGAATAACTCCCTGAATGTTGAGAAACTCCCAGTATTGTATCTAGCAATATTGTTATTTTGATTATGCAGATGACTTAGAATTGCTTTCTCTTTTCATGGCAAAAGATAGGCAATCTGGTGGCACCTTTAAGGCTAATACCCAGTGATGGGTTCTCTGCCCAATTGCTGTGTGTGCATGGCCATGATGGGCATGGCCTAGTCAACATTCTGTACCATGGGGGGGGGGGGCATTTTTGCCTTCCCCGGGCTGTGAAGGCTTTTCTTGAGTCTCCGGGAAGGTGAAAACTGCCTTCCCCCCCCCCCCGGGGTCTGGAGGCTCTCCGAGCCCTGCATCCCTCCCATCCAAAATGGTGGAGATTCCTAGGAGAGACGGGGAGGGGCGGGTGTGGCCAGCCAGGGGTGGGTTTTGGAGGTACTCCAAACCAGCCATAACATTAGCTACGGGTTCTCATGAACCTGGGCCAACCTGTAGCAGCCCACCCCTGTTAATGCCTGTATATTTATATAGGTGTACATTGGCTTATTTTCAAGAAGATGCCAAAAGGCGTTTGGGGGGTGGGTGGAGTTTTTTTCTGCTGCAGTAGTAAAACAGTCATCTAGATTTATTTGATTTAAACTTTAATCTGTTAGTGCTTTGATGATATTTGGGTCATGTAAATTCTTGCTTGTGTGAGTTTGTAGCTATTCTTATTTGGGAAGCTGGAAACCCAAAGAGACAGAAAAGGACAAGATACGGGGGGGGGGGGGGGCACAAGTGGTAAAGGCTCAGTATATTTAATTTTTTTAATTCCCTCCCTCCCTCCTACAATTTCACCTACCCAATGACAAAGTTGCAACCTACCCCAGTCAAATCAATACAGTGTTCTTGGGATCTAGTGATCTGTGAATATTGCTATGTCTGTATCTGCCCCCCCCCCCCCGCCGCCCCAGCTGATGCTCATGAGTTCTGATTCAGTCTCAGCTACGTGGACTATTATAATGAGCATTTGCACTATATAAGATATAAGCAACCTCCTTTCCTTCTTCAGAATTAGAATAGAGAGAGGAGCCCTGTTAACAGCCTTCATTAGATAAATACCATAAGGGCCATAAAAGAATTAGCAACCTTACAGGTCTAGTCATAGCCCCAGTCATTTCTTGGCTATTGACTGTAACTCTGCCATGTCTGGCCTAAAGTTATAAGCCCCATGGAATTCATTGGTTGGATTTCCACATGGTGTTAAAGTCTAATGTTTAGCTTTAGAATGGTATGGCATGGCATGGCATGAAATAGAATAGAAAACAGAGTTGGAAGGGACCTTGGAGATCTTCTAGTTAAACTCCCTGCTTAGGCAAGAAACCCTATAATATATAGGGCCTATATCATTTTAGACAAATGATTGTCCAGTCTCTTCTTAAAAACTTCCAGTGTTGGAGCATCCACAACTTTTGGAGGCAAGTTGTTCCACTGATTAATTGTTCTCACTGTCAGGAAATTCCTCCTTAGTTCTAAGTTGCCTCTCTCTTTGACTAGTTTCCACTAGTGGTGGGTTGTGGGTGGTACACCCTAGTATAAGTGTACTGGTGCCTGCCGGTATGATGCTTTGGAGGGCCCGCCTGCCCATGTTCCTGAGCTGTATTTGACCCAACTGGGCTATTTGCACATGCGCACGCAGCGTAGAGCAGATGTAGCATCGCGGGCGGTAGGTGTGCATGAGCACGCAGTGCGCGTGGTGCATGCCCGGCCCCGTCACAGCGTACTGGTTGCTATGGGATTCGGAACCCACCACTGATTTCCACCCATTGCATCTTGTCCTGCCTTCAGGTGCTTTGGAGAATAGTTTGACTCCCTCTTCTTTGTGGCAACCCTTAAAATATTGGAAGACTGCTAACACGTCTCCCCTAGTCCTTCTTTTCATCAAACTAGACATACCCAGTTCTTGAAACTGTTCTTCATATGTTTTAGCCTCCAGTCCCCTAATCATCTTCGTTGCTCTTCTCTGCATTTTGACTTAGCATATTGTGAGAACCCTATCGCTTCTTTTCTTTTATATGCGAGACCGTCTCCTGCCCCATACATCCCTTCGTCCAATCCGCTCCCACAGAGAGGGTCTTCTCCGGATGCTGTCGGCCGGGCAATGCCGGTTGGCGACGCCCAGGGAAAGGGCCTTCTCTGTGGCGGGCCCTATCCTCTGGAACGACCTACCTCCTGATCTCCGTACCACCTCAGACCTCCGCCTATTCCGCCAGCGTTTAAAAACGCACTTGTTTCAGCAAGCTGGCTTAGGGTAAATCCACCCGATAAACGACTGAGGGTTAGTTATACAAATTTTTAATTAGAGGGTTTTTAAACGATATTTTTAGCGCAGGAGTATTTAGTTTAATAGGGTTTTAGGATGTTTGTATATTTTGTACTGTATATTGTGTTTTTAAATGCCTGTGCGCCGCCCTGGATCCTATTGGAGATAGGTGCGGGATATAAATTTAATAAAATCTAAAATCTAAATCTTAAACCACCGTTGATGGCTTGATATCTTCATGAACCTTACCATTGCCGCTTCAATCAGCTGTAGTTCAAGTGAAGCAGATGGTATGTGTGTGAACAGAGAGTCCTTAAGAATCCTTACATGAATTTGATTCTTAGTAACCGGGCTTACAAATCAGGAGCTGCCCTCCTGTGTTAGATATAAGCCAAAGAGAGTAGACTCGGGGCAGGAAACTGGTAGAACTAAAAGAGATGTTCTGCTGTGTTCAAGCATATCCTGTTCACAGGTGGGATGCATGAATACATAATAAATGCCTTATCTGGGATACTTTGCAGTCAGGTCTCACCTTCCTTGAGAAATCAAACCTGTTCTGTTGCCTCCCCCTTTCTTTTAGCCCCCTCATTCCTCTGTGTTGTAAAGCTTTGGAAATGGATGTTCTTCAACTTTAATCAGAGCATCCTCAAATCCTGGCAAGAGAACTCTGACAGGCCACCTGCTTTTGATTTTAAGGCTTGAAAAAAAGGGCAGCTGGAAGAGCAGGAACCTCACCCACGGAACAAGAGGGGATGGAGGAGGCAGCCCATGAAACAGTCTGTTCAGGGCACTTCACAGGGTGTCTCAGGAGGTGATGGGCCACTAGCAACTGTCTTCTTGTCTGGCTTGTATTTGAAAGACAACGGCTGTGTTTCCCTCTCAGGATAAGCCAAACTAAAATTCCCTCTAGATTGGTGGTGAAATCTAATCCGCCCCCCACCGGTTCTGTGGGCTTGGCTTGGTGGTGGTGAGTCATGTGACTGGGTGGGTGTGGCCAACTTTTTAAGACCGAACTGGGAGGATTTCACCCCTGCTTTAGGTTCTTCTAATGCCTTGGTAAGGCCACACTTGGAATATTGCATCCAATTTTGGTCGCCACAATGTAAAAAAATATGTGGAGACTCTAGAAAGAGTGCAGAGAAGAGCAACAAAGAGGATTAGGGGACTGGAGGCTAAAACATATAAAGAATGGTTGCAGGAACTGGGTATGTCTAGTTTAATGAAAAGAAGGACTAGGGGAGAGGTGATAGTAGTGTTCCAATATCTCAGAGGCTGCCACAAAGAAGAGGGAGTCAAGCTATTCTCCAAGGCACCTGAGGGTAGAACAAGAAGCAATGGGTGGAAACAAATCAAGGAGAGAATCAACTTAGAACTGAGGAGAAATTTCCTGACAGTTAGAACAATTATTCAGAGGAACAACTTGCCTGCAGAAGTCGTGAATGCTCCAACACTGGAAGTCTTTAAGAAGATGTTGGATAACCATTTGTCTGAAGTGGTGTAGGGTTTCCTGCCTGAGCAAGGGGTTGGACTAGAAGACCTCCAAGGTCCCTTCCAACTCTGTTATTCTATTGCATTCTAGTCTTCTGTTGTGCTTCATAGAAGTCCATGAACCGCCACAGTGAAAACAGAGCTTTGTACCACAACCTTGGCTTTGAGACCAATCCAGCCAATATTGGGATTCTCAAGGCAGGAGTTCAAGCTTTTAGAGTCTAAAGGAGATGGTAAGACAAGGAATCCCAGGGCTACAGAGGGATTCCTGGCCTACCATGCTCTTGAAAGGATTATGCTCAAAGCCATTCAACTGTCACTGCTTTACCAGGAGAAGATAAGTTAATCAGGACCAGGAAAAAAAATAGTGCAAACCCATTGATGGCCCTTGCTACCCAATTCTGCCATATTCTAATCCCTGTCAGTTGCGAAAGGACTAAGTGAAAAGCAGAGTATGTCAGCTGGCACAGAATGATCACATCAACTTATAATTGCTTTATGGAAGGAAGAAGGCTTATTGATCATCTCCTCTGAGTTGGTACTCTTGTCCATCATCTTCCATCACTCTGATCCAGCCCAGACATTGTTTGAAACCCAACTTTTGGCTTCAGCCTAGGAATGAGAAAATTGGACTGTTACCCTTTTTGCTTAAGTTAGCTTTCTTTAGAAGGCTATCCGGCTCAGTGGTGCCTTTACCGAGCCAGCTTTTAGGTCACTGCAGAATTGATCTATTCTTAAAATCACATTTATCTCTATCTTGCTACGTGCCAGAGGCTGAAAGTACTCTTATGCAGCCTTCCCCTTCCAAAGAAAAAAAAGTTTGAAAGTGGCATTAAAGATTTAAAAGGTGCTGAGGTGGTGACAGTTACTTAAATGGTGCCCTCTGAAGCAGTTTCCACCACCCCTCCCGGGAGAGGTTTGCAAACTAGAAACTTGCAGTAATAGTTCATCCCAGGACATAAAGCGGGACTCTCATATGGGCTGTGATGAGACCAAATATGTACTTGAATAATTTTATTCGGAATTCTGTTAAGGCACCCCCTTTTTAAATGATAACAGGCAAGGGTGAAATCTACTTACCTTAACTACCAGTTTGCAAATGTGAGTACACCCATCACCTCTGCACATTCTCACTCCGCTCGCACGCACCACCTCCGTGCATGCACAGGACCTTCCGCGCATGCGCAGAGCATCAAAAACAGACATGAGGATGTCCGGGTGGGTGGAGCCTGCTACCAAGCATGCCTGAAAGGTAAATAGAACAGCCCGGGGGGTGGGGGTGGCAATCCGCTGTGCCACCTGATTTAGATTAGCTAGAAAGCAGAAAATCCTGCTTTCTAGCTAATATAAATGGTGCATCACAGCTGATCGTTGGTTCATCCCAACTGGTAGCATTTTTTAACTACAGGTTCTGGAGAACCGATCCGAAGCAGTAGCATTTCACCCCTGATAACAGGTATTTATTTATCTCTTTCCCCATCTCATAAAATGTATGTATCATCCTTTTATTGAGGAGAGACTACTATAATCAATGTTCTCCTCTTGGCAAGTTCTTTCCCTGAAGTTCCCTATTGAAAAGCGTTACGTGGGGAACAAACGAGGAGTCAGATTCCAGCAATGGTTTTTATTCAGGATAAGCGCTGACTATAAACCAGCATGCAGCTTCCGGCTGACAGCTCCTTTTAAGGGAAGCTGTCAGCCGTTAACTAATAACTTTAAAATACATCCAGCACTTGCACAGCAGTAGGAAAAGCCTCTCCTTGTGCCTGCGTGGACATAACATTTAGAGAGAGGCTTGTGCTAAACTCTGGGTTAGAGATTACTTCAGGAGTGTCCAACCTTGGCAACTTTTAAGGCTTGTGGACTTCAACTCCCAGAATTCTTCAGCCAACCATGGACACCTCTGGTCTACATTGCGATAAAAAAAACCTTGATATTGTACAAATACACAGCTTTTTGCCTGGGATTTTATTTTCCTAGTTTTGCCCTTTGATGGACTTGGCTAACCCGCATCTCTTTTTAGAAGTCTCCCCAAGGAGGAATGTAGGTTTGATCAGGTTAGGAAGTAAATTCACCTGACCTACTTTTCTTTGATTTTATAATACTCCTATCCCAGACTCAAAAAGCTGATAATATAAATCCTTAACATAAAAGCACACATTTTACTAAAAAGGAAAATGGCATTTAGTAGTTGGCCATTGTTATTATCAACAGTCTATTGCTAGACATCTGTCTTTGAATTGTTGGTTGCACATGAAAACGCAAAATATTGCACAAGTGGGATTTACGTTTTCCCCCCTTCAATGCTGGCTTCTTAGTCATTGACTTAATAACTTCTGGAGGTAAAAGGTTAGACAGTCCATGCACTAGCTTGATTTACTGTCCTACTGCTCACTGCACTGCCTCTAGTTACCAAAGTTTTAATTCAGGGGTTTTAATATGGGTTTTTAGCGCAGGGTGGGTTAATTTAATTGAGTTTTAATGAACGTTTTATTTTGTATATCTGTGTATTTATATTTTATATTCCCTGTGTGCCGCCCCGAGTCCCTATGTGGTGAGATGGGTGCGGCTTATAAATTCGAATAATAAATAAATAAATAAATAAAATTGTGCAGAATCCACTTCTCTAAGATTTTGCAGAATATTGTTAGCTTTATTAATTTATTGCCTCACTAAAGAACAGTGTGGGGATGCATTGGCTCGGTGGCTAAGACACTGAGCTTGCTGATCAGAAAGCTCGGCAGTTCGAATCCCTAGCGCTGTGTAACCAAGTGAGCTCCTGTTACTTGCCCCAGCTTCTGCCAACGTAGCAGTTCAAAAGCATATAAAAATGCAAGTAGAAAAATAGGAACCACCTTTGATGGGAAGGTAACAGCATTCCGTGCACTTTCGGTGTTTAGTCATGCCGGTCACATGACCATGGAGACATCTTTGGACAGTGCTGGCTCTTTGGCTTTGAAACGGTGATGAAAACCACTTCCCAGAGTCGGGAACAACTAGCACATATGTGCGAGGGGAACCTTTACCCTTACCTTTAAAGAACAGTGTACTAAATAAATATACAACTGCAAGAAATAATGGCATGGCTCTTCCTCTAGCTGCTTGAAGACCAAAGACCTTCTGGAAGAACTAGATGTTCACTATTATCTGGAAATTCATGACAATGAGGAGGTGTTGTTCTAGTGGTAAACTGTGCCTTTATGAGAAGGAGGGAAGCAGTCTCCAAGGATACTTATTTCCCATCTTTTTTATTTTTATAAATAACTTCATACAGCGAAGGTACATAATATTCCTTCCTCCTCCTATTTTCTTCACAGCAGGTTGGGCTGAGACAGAGTGACTGTAAGTTTATGCTAGCTTATAGTTTCTGCTCCTTATTTATAGGCATAAGTTTTATAACCTAGACGAGGGCTGTCAAACTCCTGGCCTGCGGGCCTGAAGTGTCATGCGCTGGCCACGCTCACGCCCGGTTTAGCGAAGGGGAAAAAAGTCGAGAAACATCACATGATGCCATTGTGACACCGTGAGTTTGACACTCCTGACCCAGACTGTGCCTTAATTAGATATCTACAGAAATATATCTCCTTCCTTCCTTCCACTCATACTTGTGTGTGTGTGTGTGCGCGCACACACACACACACACTTTTCTCATTGTCCTATATTTGTCAAAACTATTGCATTCTCCTCCCTGGCAATTAAGCAGACTTGCTTAATTAAGTGCAGACGTTGGGGTTTGTCTCATCCCTGGGAGGAAATCTTGGCTAACATTTTTAGAACTAGTATAAACAAACGAGAACCTTTTTGTTGGTTCTGATTTTTCATCTTTGCTTACTACATACTCCGGAATCACCAATCCTTTCTTGCTAACACAAGAACTGGCTAGGATCCTCCTCATAAATTAGAACTTGCAACATGAGTAATATGACTTTTCCCTAGCACAAGCTGGAACCTGTTGGCTAAAGTAAAGTATGTTGCAGGTTAGGTTTTCACTTTTGGGAGGTACGTGACTCAAATACATTATCTGGTAACTTGATGACTCACCTAGAAAAGTATATGTCATGTCTTCCACATCCAAGAACATCTTTGCACTGAAAATTAAAAGAGACAATATTCCCTGCCACAATCATCTATCTATCTATCTATCTATCTATCTATCTATCTATCTATCTATCTATCTATCTATCTATCTATCTATCTATCTATCTATCTATCTATCTATCGCTCTCTGTGTGTGTGTGCACGTGTGTGTGTGTGTGTGTTCCAGTGTAACTCAGGAACGCCTCAAGCGATTTCAACCAAACTTAGTACACAGATTACTTACTCTCTAGAGGAAAATGATGTGGTGGTAAGACACCCCTAAAACCCTTGGTGTGTGTGTTCTGTTAAGATACAGTCTGTTGTGCCATAAAATGGCTTCTACTGTACTGCCGTAAAATGGCTTCTACTGTGCAGTGCAGTGGAGTTGCCATGGTAACAGATTCACAGTGCTCCACAAGGAGGCTCCCTCTGGTAAGGGGGAAAATCCAACATTAGAAATTACGCTTGGTCTGGACATTTCCCCCCTATAAATAAATACCCGGGCAACGCCAGGCTATCAGCTAGTTGAAATATAAATACAGGTAGTCCTCGACTTAAAAACAGTTTGTTTAGTGACCATTGAAGTTACAATGCCACTGAAAAAAGTGACTTAGGATTGTTTTTCACACTTACAACTGTTGCAGCATTGCCATGGTCACATGATCAAAATTCAGACACTTGGCAATGTGTGTGTGTTTGTGTGAGAGAGAGAGAGAGAGAGAGAGACAGGCGAAATGTCTCCTAGGCTCCTTGCCAGAATCCATTTATCTTTTCTCTGTTTTAGTGAAACAAGATGAATATTACTTTCCCCGATAGGTACTAATTGCCTTTTTAATTTTCATGAATACGATGCTTCCCATGCTCAAAGTCAGCTAAGATTAGCCAGCTTTCCTGCCCCTATGCAGCCTCCAAGAGCTTAGCTAAATGAGAATTGGAATGGCTTGGCATCCCTATTACAGCTTTCAAGGCAACCACACACTATTCCCTTTTAGCCACTTATACTAGCCTAGGAAACCAGTCAGGCGTAGCATTTTATTAAGGCAGATGCATTCTTATTCTGTTTCTCTGAAATTCATATATATATGTATGTATAAAACTCACTGCTTGCAAATAAAAATATGGCCACGCTCATTACCTCTCCATCTGCAATATGTTTACAGATAGAGAAACACGGCAGAGTGTGAATGTTAATTACTTAATCCTCCAATCCCTCGTGAAAAGAGAAATTTATGGAGTCCTCCTAGATTTTACAAGACATTCAAAATTAAGATTGCCATACTAGAGTAGACAGCGTTTGAACATCAGCATTCTGAATAGATGCTAGAAACAAAGCCGCATACGCCAGCAGAGAAGACAAAACATTGGTCTTATGGGACCATGTAGTTCAGCCCTAGTTGTCTTGCTGCTCAGTTATGGATTGGTTGAAGTTTCTCAGATTCTTTTAAAAGGCAGGTCCTTATCAGTGGTGGGATCCTCCCGGTTTAACAACCGGTTTGGTGATTGCACATTTTGTTGCGCATGTGTGCGCAGTTTGAAGAAATCTTCACTTCTAGGTTTCTTCGGAGGAGTAACACAGCTGATTCGCGTGGCCATCTGTTCTGCTGCACGAATCAGCTGAGAAGATAAAGGTAGGAAAATAGTACGGGCGGGCGAGTCGGCCCATCTGATCGTTGGGGCGAACCGGTTTGCTCCCAGCTGATCATCGGAGCTACCGGTTCGCCCGAACCGGTAGAATCTCACCCCTCCTTATATATCTCTTTGCAGTCATCCAGTGTTTCTCAACCTTGGGATTTGTGACCAGAATTCCCAGAATTTCCCAGAATTCCCCAGCCTGCACGCTTGAAAAAAAGTTAAAAGGGACATCATACAAGGAGGAAGAATAAATTGTTTGAGAAGATAATTGAGCAGATAAATCCTCAAGATTTTATTTTCCTCTGATGGCCTAAAATACAATGTAGGTAATCTGCTACATTTGCACTCCCCTCCGTCTTTACTTCTTTTTATTCTTTTAATTCAATAAAATATTAAAGCTGGTATGTTGCAAAGCAAAGCGTTGGTAGGGCATTACATGGGCACAACTCTCTTTATTACATACAACCTATGTACAATTTTGTAATAGGATTGACAGAGTTCGGATGGAAATACATAAACATTTCTGACATTTATCATCTAATGAGCTGGTAAAGATTATGAAGCAGATTTTGGATATTTTTGGCTTAGTCATAGTACATGTCCAAGAATAGGACTTTACCATAAGTCAATATTTCTCAACCTTGGCCACTTGAAGAAGTCCGGACTTCAACTCCCAGAATTCCCCAGCCAGCTGGCTGGGGAATTCTGGGAGTTGAAGTCCGGACTTCTTCAAGTGGCCAAGGTTGAGAAACACTGCCATAGGTAGATAGCTCAAGCTCTGGTAGATAACTTGAAGGTCTGTTGAAATTTAGAAAGTCAGTCCAGCTCTTTGGTGGACGAAAAGGGACAGAAAGCAGAGTCCATGTGCCTCTGACTTTGCTAATATTGACTAAAAGTCCTGACTGAGTTAAGCTCAAGAATTTATGGTGAAAGAAGTTTCTTCTGCCAGTCACTATAAAAAGATCTACCTCCAGTTATGGTGCCACCACCAAATTTCTGGTTCATAAAATTATAGAGAAGGACTCATAGGTGGGCATTGAGATGGGTTCCTACTGGTTCGAACTGGTTCGGCTGAACAGATAGTAACTCGGCCAGACACGTGACCATACTGGTTCTATCCTGGGCGCCACCATCTTTATTTTCTGTTCTGCACATGCGCAGAACAATCTTTATTGAAAAAATGTAATCCCCCCCCTTTTTAATGGTGCATGCATGCCGGTCCCAGAGAGGTCCCAGAGATGAGCTGTTTTTCACAAAAACTGAGGCGTTTTTGCCTTCCCCCAGTCTCCAGAAGCACTCTGCAGGCTTCAGCAGGGCTGGGGGAAGGGGAAAATGCCCCCGATTTTGTGAAAAACAGGCCATTTCTACCCATTTTTCACAAAAATGGGGGTGTTTTTGCCTTCTCCCAGCCCCGCTGAAGCTTGCAGAGTATTCCTGGGGGCCATGAAGGACAAACCCCTTTTTTTCTTACTGGGTAGTTTGCAGGCACTCCCTTAGCTCTGGCGAGGCTGGAGACGCGCCCCCCCCTCAAAAATTTTCACCAAAGTTTCAGTGGCCATGACTTGGTGAGGGGGTCATGTGACTGAGTGGCCACTCCATCACATGCCACCTTCCATTTAGCCACACCCACCGAACCAGTAGTAAAAAAATTTGAAACCCACCGCGGGGGGGGGGGGGGGGGGATCACATAATTCAAATTCAATTCAAATTTAATTTGTAAACCGCACCCTCTCCCCAAAGGGACTCGGGGCGGTGCACAGGAGATTAAAAAACATACAAACATAGAAACATTTATAAATATCTAAAATCAAATTAAACCAACTATATCCCTGTGCTAAAAACCTAAGATCCTTAAAAAAAACCTTAAAACCCAGTTAAAACAAATTTACATATTCAGACTAAGGCTGGAACGGTAGATCAGGCCAGGCCGGCCTGTTGGAAGAAGTGGGTCTTAAGCTTTTGACGGAAGGAGCGGAGGTCCAAAGTTGTTCTTAATTCAGGGGGTAAGTCATTCCAGAGAGTTGGGCCCACCACAGAGAAGGCCCTTCCCCTGGGCATCACCCGCTGGCATTGCCTAGTGGACGGCACCCAGAGAAGTCCCTCTCTGTGGGAGCGAACCGGTGGAAGGGATGTGTGGGGCAGGATGCGATCTCGCAGATAACTAGTTACAACTGGTTCTCCTAGAGCACGAAAATGTGAGCGCACACGCACGCACTCTCGCTTCACTCACTTGTGTGCCTTCTGCGTATGTGTGCGGCAACCAAAACACGGCGGTTTTATAGGACGGGATAGCGCCGGGGCGGGTGGGTTTGCACACCCGAGCTACAGATATTCTCCACTATAGCAAAAGATTGCAAGTCGAGAACTACCTGTAATGTTAATTTCAGGAAGAGCAGTTTGAACAATGAGTCACCCTGCCTCTGCAAGGCCTTGTGTTTAGCAAGTTCCAGGCTCCAGTGTTAAAAAGCAACAACCACATTTTGCAGAAAATGGCATCCTGTAGAAACCACCTTTGTCTTCGCAGCATCCCAGCTGTACCGAATGCAACCTGCTCAGGGATACCTCGCTGCACTTTTCATGCTAGAATTCAGTTCACAGTTTTGCTTGTTTCAGCAGTTCCTCATTTGGCAAAGAGGCTGTTTGTTCCCAAGGTCACTGCCAGTTCACCAAGCTCACAAGCTGGTTGAGGCAAACGGAAATCACACACAATTCATTGTTGGAGAAGGCTATGGGAAAATAAAGCTAAATAAGACAACAAGGGACTGCAGCTGTCAAAATCCATAGATACTTGAAGGCTGGAGCTGGCTGAGAGACTGGTAGGAAAAGAAAGCAGAATCCTAATTGCTGTATTTTTCAGAGTATAAGACGCACCGGAGTATAAGACTCACCAAGATTTTGAAGAGGCAAATTAAAAAAAAAATGTTTTTGCACTCTGCAGACCTCCCAAAAACGGCCCGTTTTTTGCGACAATGGGCCCGGTTTTTTGGTCAAAAAAAGGGGCATGAATATCCTTTAGGAGGTTTGTAGAGTCCTCGGGAGGCGGGGCAAAAATGAGCAAAAATCAGCTCATTTCTGCCCTCCCCAGCCCCCAGGAGCACTCTGAAAGCCTCCTAAAGGCTCTGCATGTCCATTTTGGTGAAGGGGCTGAGGTTTTAGGAGGTAAAAAATGCTGTATTCAGTGTATAAGACGTACCCAGATTTTCAGCTTCTTTTTTGAGGGAAAAGGTGCGTCTTATACACCGAAAAATACGGTAGGTATCATGAACTTTTTGAACTCATTAATGTATTTCATAAAAGTTAGGTCTTACTAATACTGTTGTCACTTTGTTTCATTTCTGGGAAAGAAATAACCTCCTTTATAAAGACTTCAACTCTCTAGGCAAAGGACAATTGGCAAAATCATTTTATTTGACTCCTGGTGGCCTTTCTTGGTTTTAATCAAGGGGCGGTAAAAGAATTTTTCTTACAAGAGTAATTGAATCTCACAGGAATTCTATCAACATAATTTTCAAGCTATATTAAGCATGAAACTCTAAAGTTTGCATCAATTGAGAATCACTGCCATTCTCTTAGCAGAGAAAATGCTGGGCTTTTGGATCTACAGTTATTTGCATTTAGGGAGTTCCTCTTTCATTGAGAAGGAATCAGACAGGGTGAGTTATGAATGAAATAAAGTCGTGTCCTACACAAAAGATTTTAAAATTCAGCAAAAAAAATTTGAGTTAAGGTTGAGTTAAAATCCCCAGTGATGAAGCACCCACAATTTCTGAAGGCAAATTCATTGTTCTCACAGTTAGGAAGTTTCTCCTTAGTTCTTGGTTGCTTCTCTCTTTGATTAGTTTCCAAGAATGGATTGAAACCAATCAAGGAGAAAAGCAACCTAAAACTAAGGAGAAACTTCCTAACAGTGACAATAATTAACCAGTGGATCGGCTTACTGTCAGAAATTGTGGGTGCTTCATCACAGGAGACTTTTAAAAAGACACTGGATAGCCACTCATCTGGATTGGATTTTGTAGGGCAGTGGTGGTTAACCTTTTCGGCACTCAGTGCCCAAACTGGAACGCATGCTCGCTGGAGCGCTGGAACCAGGACGAGAGCAGTTGGCCGGTGCGAATGTATGCGGCTGCCAGCTGCTCTCCTGGTTTACCTGGACAGCTGGTCTGGTGTTCATGCGCACTGGCCAGCTCTCTTCTGGGTTCCAGTGCATGCATGCGTGCTGGCCAGCTGGTCATTGCGTGAAGACCAGCTGGCTGTCACGCATGTGCGTGACGGAACCCGGAAAGAGCACCTGGCGATGGAATGCTTGCCCACAGAGAGGGCTCTGTGCCACCTCTGTCACATGTGCCATAGGTTCACGGTCACAGGTATAGCGTCTTCTGCTTGAGCAGGGCTTGAACTAGAAGACCTCCAAGGTCCTTTCAAACTCTATTCTGTATTCATATATTTTAAATTGTCCAAGGTTAATATTATTTGAGTCACTTCAGTGGAAGCGATTGCCATACAAAGTCTGGGGCTCAAAATATTCAGAAGTGAACCTTCTCTGTTGCAACATGTACTTTCTGGAATGCGCTTCCCCTGAGATAGATTCCTACCGGTTTGGACTGATTCGGACAAGTAGGTAGTAACTCAGCCTGCCACGCCCCCGAACTGGTTCTATCATTGGGGCTGCCATCTTGATTTTCAGTGGCGAAGAGGTCGGGGCCCCCACAGCCGAGGAAATAGTCCAGTTTCCTCGCGGGGGACAGGGTGCCAAAATCATTCGCCATGAGGAAGCATTCGAACCTCGCCAAAAAGGAGGCCCAAGATTCGCGAGCCGCGTCAAAAGGCGCAAACGGCGGCACGGTAGCCATGGTGGTCGTACCGCTAAAGAAATCGAAAAAAAGAAGAAGGGAAGAAAAGACTAGGCCTGGTCCCCAGCCCTCGTCGCCAGTGTTAGATTCTGTGGTAGAGAGGGAGTCCAGACACAGGCTAGTCAAAAACCCAATGCGTTTATTCGCAAACACAAGAAACAGCGGAGAATATTTACAGGCGGACAAAATGCGGTAGACAAGGGCTCCCCCATTTGACAGCTATTTATACGCGAGCTGTCAAACGGGGAACCAATCAGGGATCACTCGGACCTAATTCCCGCCAGCCGCGTCTGAGCCAACCAGGCGCGGCTGGCAGTTAGAGATTAGTTACTTGCTGTTACCATGGCCCTAGGGGGAAGAGTGGAAGACCTGCGGCCGGTTGTAAGTCGGGACCGGTCGCAAGTCGAGGACTCAACAACCTTCATTGCAAAAATGTAATTTGTTTCCTTTTCTAACGTTGTGCGCATGCACAGACCTTATCAGGTGCAAATGCGCATGCACATTTTTGGACACCGAACTGGCAGTAATGCCGGCAGCAACCCACCCCTGCCCTGAGACCAGAATAGCTCCACCCTTCTGTTGTTAGATGAGCTGACTTTTGAGCCAGACCTTTGGTGCAAGCAACCAAGTCCCTTGCTTTTTCCTTGCTTGGTCTGCTGTTCTTGATTTTATTTTTTACTGCTTAGTGTTTTCCTTGTTTTAGTTGTTGTGAGTCATCCCAAGCTGTTGGGTGACATACATCAATTTGATAACATTATTTTAAAAACCCTGTACTGCCAATGGAGGGTAACAGCAGTGTTTTTCAACCTTGGCAACTTTAAGAGGTGTGGACTTCAACTCTCAGAATTCCCAAGCCTGTGTTGCCCACACAGTTCACACGTCTTAAAGTTGGCAAGCTTAAAAAATACTGGGTTACATCTGTCATCTCCTTGAGGTACAGTGAATGCTGTTATACCGTTGGTATTATAATAATAAAGATTATAATAACAGAATGTTGCAAGTCTGAAAGTCCTTCCCCTCTGCTTCTGTTTGTTTGTTTTATCCTACCTTTATTATTTGTATAAATAACTCAAGGCAGCAAACATATCCAGCACACCTTCCTCCCCCTATTTTCCCCAAAAGAGCAACCCTGTGAAGTAGGTTGAGCTGAGGGAGAGTGGTTGGCCCAAGGTCAACCAGTTGGCTTTCATAGATAAGCGGGGACTTGAAGTCGCAATTTCTTGGCTTTCTAGCCTGGTTGCCTTAACCACCAGACCAAACTGGTTCCCTCTTTATTTTCCAGAGAACTAGAAGGGTCCCTTCTGTGCAGGGGTAGGTTCCGGCTGCTGCTACTGCTGGTTTGCTCAGGGACGCCCCCCCCCCCCCGTGCGCTACACAGAAGCCTAAAAGCACACAGAAGCATGCGCAGAACCTAAATCCAAGATGGCGGCACCTAAAACACCCCTGAGAAAACCAGTTCAGGGGCGTGGCAGACCAAGTTACTACCTATTTGGCCGAACCGGCCCCAACTGGTAGGAACCCACCTCTGCTTCTGTGGTGTTTCCTCTTGTTCCAGTTTCTTCTGAAGGCTGAGATATCTGTTATCAAGCTGTTGTCTAGGTTGCAATTCTTCCTCCTGTCTCCCAAGATCATTCTCACAGCCTTTTACATATAGGATACAGCAGGAAGGTGAAATCACACTCAAACAAAAAATTCAGTGCTGTAGATAATCAGGGAAAGCCACACTTTATAATAATAATAATAATAATAATTTTTAATAATAATAATAATAATTTTTATTTATAGACCGCCTCCTCTCCCCAAAGGGACTCGGAGCGGTGCACAGGGAAATTAAAAATACTAATACAAAATACATAAATAGGTAAAATAAGAATTAAACAAGATTATCCCTGCGCTAAAAACCCCTATACTAAAATTACACTACAATCCCCTAAAACCCAATTAAAAGACGGAAGACTAACCTAGGCTGGCCAAGCAGAAGAAGTGTGTTTTCAATTTTTGACGGAAGGAGCGGAGGTCCGTAGTTGTTCTGATTTCGGGGGGAAGGTCGTTCCAGAGGTCTGGGCCCGCCACAGAGAAGGCCCTTCCCCTGGGTGTCGCCCGCTGGCATAGCCTAGTGGACAGCACCCGGAGAAGTCCCTCTCTGTGGGAGCGAATCGGCCGCAGGGATGTATGGGGCAGAATCCGATCCCGCAGATAACTAGGTCCCGTGCCATGGAGCGCTTTAAAGATGATAACTAACACCTTGAAGCGCACCCGAAAGACGACAGGCAGCCAATGCAGCTCGCGCAAGAGCGGTGTTACATGGGTAAACCTCGAGGTTCCCATTATCCAGCTTATCCAGAATGCAGCTCGCACGGCTGCATTCTGGATAAGCTGAAGTCTTCGGGTGCACCTCAAGGGGAGCCCCATGTAGAGAGAATTGCAGTAGTCCAGTCGGGATGTCACGAGGGCATGAGTGACTGTGCAAAGGGCATCCCGATCCAATAGGGGACGCAACTGGCGTACCAGGCGAACCTGGTAAAATGCCCTCCTGGCCACGGCTATCACTTGATCTTCCATAGACAGCCGGGTATCCAGGAGGACTCATTGCTTAGCAATTAGGATGCCAATTACGCTTGTTAACCGAGGATGATCTGTAGAATTTACATGTTTGTTGGTAGGTCCAAATAACGGAGTGGGGGGGGGGAATTGCCCCTTGCACCTCATTTAGAATTTCTGAGTCACTCACTGACTCAGTGTTGTGAATGAACCGAAAGGCGAAGCAATTGGGCTTCAGCTTTGAACACGCCAAATGAGAATTCGGGGAGAAAGGACCCAGGCTGGGGAAGATAAGAAAATCTGCACCGAGGAAGATATTTTTAAGTTTGTTTGACCTGATTGGGGTGTCTTGTTTATAGACAAAACTAGCCTGCTGTCAGGAACGATGTTTCCTTTTACGTCAAGGTAAGATTTGTCCTAGAAAAACATGGATTCGTAGGAAAGGAAGTCACGGGCAGCAGCAGGAGGGGAGGACGTGAGGGTTGGGTTAAAATAAATGAGAAGCCTGCACAATTCATGGTATTTTTATGCCATTCAAAATGATTGCTGTGTGTTGGTTTGGGTGCTATGTTAGGCTGATATATATTGAGAGAGGGATTAAGCGCTCACTGGCATCCATAAAGGACTAATAGACTGTGCATTCCAAGATATAGTGGGGAAAAGTGTTTTTTTAAACGAAACCCTCACAAAAACCCAGATCAATGTGCTGGAAATGCGGAGTAAAGGGATCTTAATTTACATTGCATCAAAGCACAAGAGTGGACTAAATTGTACTGCAAGGTGGTAATTACTTTTAGAAAGAGAGAAAATCAATGGGTACTTGATTCGATTTAACCTCTGTGGTAACAAAGGGAATAAACGTTCTCACACTCAAGGAGGAAGTAAGATACATACATGCTGGTGGCTGATGGTGGAAAAAAATCATGTTGCTCCTGAGTTGCTTTAGATCAGTGTTTCTCAACCTTGGCAACTTGAAGATGTCTGGACTTCAACTCCCAGAATTCCCCAGCCAGCAAATGGAAAAGGATGGAAGGAGATATGGGAACCATTCAAGCTATATATGGTTATGTTGTTGTTGTTAGTTGCGAAGTTATGTCCGATCCATCGCGACCCCATGGACAACGTTCCTCCAGACCTTCCTGTCCACTACCATCTTCTGGAGGCCATTTAAGCTCACATCAACTGCAGAAGGAGATGAAATTGTTGTTGCTAAAAATTCAACAGCGAGCTATTGAAATTAAGGCAAATGCCACAGATATCCCTAGAGCCATTACTGTCTTGTTGTTGTTAGTTGTGAAGTCGTGTCTGACCAATCACGACCCCATGACAATGTTCCTCCAGGCCTTCCTGTCCTCTACCATCCTCTGGAGCCCATTTAAGCTCATGCCGACTGCTTCGGTGACTCCATCCAGCCACCTCATTCTCTGTCGTCCCCTTCTTCCATTGCCCTCAATCTTTCCCAGCATTAAGTTCTTTTCCAGTGAGTCCTTCCTTCTCATTAGGTGGCTAAAGTACTTGAGTTTCATCTTCAGGATCTGGCCTTCTAAAGAGCAGTCAGGGTTGATCTCCTCTAGGACTGACCGGTTTGATGGCCTTGCAGTCCAAAGGACTCGCAGGAGTCTTCTCCAGCATCAGAGTTCAAAGGCCTCAGTTCTTTGGCGGTCAGCCTTTCTTATGGTCCAACTTTCACAGCCATACATTGCAACTGGGAAAGCCATAGTCTTAACTATACACAATTTTGTTGGTGGGGTGAATGGGTATAGGCATAACCATATATAGACATTTGATTTAGTCCCTATTAGGATAGATGATAAATATAGATAACAATAAATTCACTTCATTGATTAAGCTTTGATTACTTTTAATAAATGTTGATTACATTTAATGTATTAAGCATTATTTTCAGCTTCCTTGAAATTTTTCAGTGTTCTATATGCCATATCAGGAGAGCTAGTCCTGCCTTATGAATCAGACCAGCTGCATTGCACATCTACTTGTGCCTTTCCTACTGAAATTATTTATTCATTGCATTCAGATGTAAAACTAGGTCATTTTTTAAAAGCCAGACTGGCTGGTTTACTTATAATTCAGAGTCAAACTGGGTGGATTTGCTACGAATCACTTCGTAGCAAACAAACTACACTCTCACTCACTGTGATGTGGGAGCCTGCTCCCTGAGATACCTAGGTCTGACTCACCCACATACTGAAGTACAATCTAATCCCTTTCCACCTTTATTTATTTATTTAAAACATTTATATAGCTGCCCATCTTTCAGCCAATTCTGGATGGCTCTCCATCAAAGATTACAAATAGCAGTAGCACTTAGACCAGTGGTAGTCAACCTGGTCCCTCCCGCCCACTAGTGGGCGTTCCAGCTTTCATGGTGGGTGCTAGGGGTTTTGTCCGATACTGAAGCGCTTTCCTTTTTTTAAATTTGATTGACTTCCCTACTTTATAAATCCCCATTACTGTGGAACTGGTGGGCGGTTAGAAAATTTTACTACTAACAGAGATACAAAAGTGGGCGGTTGGTATAAAAAGGTTGACTACCCCTGACTTAGACGTTCATTCAGTGACTGTTCAAAGTTAAAACAGCATTGAAAAAAGTGACTTATGGCCATTGTTGCATCCTCATGGTTACATGATCAAAATTCAGATGCTTGGTAACAGACTCATATTTATGATGGTAGCAATGTCTTGGAGTCATGTGACCTTCTAACAAGCAAAGTCAATGGGGAAGCCAGATCCACTTAACAATCGTGATACTAATTTAACAGCTGCAGTGATTCCAGTGGTGTATTAACCATTAATCAGTCTAAGCACATGCTTAGGGCACCAGGCCCTAAACATGCGCCACAAAATTGAGAAATTAAAAAAAATCCAATGAAGATTTGAACAGTATGTACAAAGGAGGGGGCCACCAAAATTTGTCGGTGCTTAGGTGAGCCTTAATCCACCGCTGAGCAATTCACTTAACAGCTGTGACAAAGAACATCAGAGAATGGTGCAAAACTCGCTTAACAACTGTCTTGCTTAGCAACAGAAATGTTGGGCTCAATTGTGGTCATACATCGAGGACTACCCATGGAAGATATGGCACTCTTGTGCTTTTAAATACTGTACTTTGTGGTTTTATCATTCAGAGAAATCAGGAGGTTGGAAAGGAAGTTTAAAATAGAAATATTGTGTAGGAAGCTCTGGGGGTTTTCTGCCTTCTGTTTACATTCTTCCACATTATATAGAAAAGGGAGTAACTTCTATTTTTGTAGAAAAAGCTCCAGAGTATAAACATGCCTATAATGTAATTAAGGAGCAGTGATTAAGAAGGGGTTGTTAAGCATGTAATACCGCTGACCTTTCTGGTTGTACGTCCTTGTCATCATCTGCAAAAACGAGCCTTTGCAGCTTTATAAATTATGGAATCGAGGCCAAGAAGAAGGAAAAATATATACCTTGTATAAGGTATATAAGTCTAAGTGCTGTTGCTATTTTTGGAAAGGTGGGGGCAGGAAGAGCCTGATTGGCAAAATAGCAATAGCACTTAGACTTGTATACTGCTTCACAGTCCTTTTACAATCTGGGTCCTCGTTTTACTCACTTCGGAAGGATGGAAGGCTGAGTCAACCTTGAGCCTGGTGAGATTCGAACTGCCAAATTGCAGGCAGCCGGTAGGCAGCAGAAGTAGCCTGCAGTACTGCATTCTAACCACTGCACCACCACATCTCTTTAGTTGCTTTAGCCTGTGGTGCACACACAAAGGTGTAACAGGTGAGAGAAAGACCTACATACTTGCAACCATTTGTTTAAAGTTACAACCTCACTGAAAAAAGTGATTTACAACGGATCCTCACACTTATGATCCTATCGTCACATGATCAAAATTTGGGCACCTGGCAACCAGCATGCATTTACAACGGTTGCAGTGTTGCAGGGCCACGCGATCACCGTTTGCAACTTTCCCAGACAGCTTCGGAGAAGGAAAGTCAACGGGGAAGCTGGTTTTGCTTAACAACCACACTGATTCACTTAACAACTGCAGTGATTCACATAGCAGCCATGGAAAACAGGTCATAAAATTGAGCATGATTCACTTAACGATTTCCTTGCTTAGCCACAGAACTACTGGTCTCTATTGGAGTCATTAATCAAGGACTACCTGAATGCCCTTTGATAGGTAAAGGTAAAGATTTCCTTCGCACTTTTGTGCTAGTTGTTCCTGACTCTAGGGGGCAGTGCTCATCTCTGTTTCAAAGCCGAAGAGCCAGCGTTGTCCAAAGACATCTCCATGGTCATGTGCATGACTAAACGCCGGAGGTGAATAGAGTGCTGTTACCTTCCCACCAAAGATGGTCCCTATTTTTCTACTTGAATTTTTACATGCTTTCGAACTGCTAGGTTGGCAGAAGCTGGGACAAATAATGGGAGCTCACTCCGTTACGCAGTGCTAGGGATTCGAACTGCTGACCTTTCTAATCGATAAGCTCAGCATCTTAGCCACTGACCCATCACTGACACTCACTGATACTCACCATGTCCCTCACTACATCACTCACTGACTGACCACGTCCTTTGCATAGCTTAATGTTAACCTTGGATAGGTTTCCTGGCCTGGTATGCAATAGCTCTTTTGATTAGTTTAGACTTCAGTGTATTGTATAAACTCAGACAATTGTTAACATAGTAACTAAGTTAAGAATGTTATGCATGCACAGCTCCAAAATTATTAGCACTTCACCCTAATAATTAAGTGCATTTGATAAATAAGTATGTGAAGCTATAGTACTATAGCTAGTATAAACTTTGTTTCAGCCTTAATAAGCACATACCATTCCATAGAGGAATACATGACTAAAGCAAAATTTGAAGAAACTGGAGACAGTTGATTGCCAATGCGGATGCATATGTCCTTATGTGCATATGTGCTTTTGCTTATCTGAATATTCCTGTTGCTGTGGACTGTTGCATCCACTTAGTTTTTCACTGTCAGTCGTTGCTCTCTGTGCAATGTTCATGATCAAGACAAGCTTTGAACTTCTAAATTTCCATAAGGTGGAGCTCAAGATAGATGCAAACAGGGCAGAAATTTCACTCATTTGATTACAGGATTGCAAAGTGAGCATCTAAAAAATATTTCCTGTTTACATTCTGATGGGAGACAGGCTTTCTTATCTTGCTGAATATTCATTAACCAAGAATGTTCTGTGCAATGAAGAATGTCAGTGTAATGTTTTTCTGGCATCCCTGTCAATTTTTTTTAGGGTTATCAGTCTCTGTTGCTGAGCATTTCAGCTTGTTGCTAGATTTAAACATCTGAAAAATATCAACTGTTATAGGCTAGTTGATTTCTAGCCTACTGCTAGAAATGTTGGGTTTCTATTTGACCAGCTGTGGCTGGATATAACAGATTAACAGAGTTGGAAGGGACCTTGCAGGTTATTTAGTCGAACCCCCTGCCCAAGCAGGAGACCCTACATGTGCCTCTACCTAGGATCGAACTCACAACCTCCTGCTTGTGAGGCAAGAGCTCTACCTCTAGGCCACAGCAGCTTCCATAAATAAATAAAGGAGACTAGTATAGATCTATTTCAAGCTATTTAGCTCTCATCAGCTAGCCATACCCTTACTTGGATTTGAACCAGGGCTGTATTACATGTTAGGCAGTGTTTTACAATGGCAGTGGATAGATCCATCAATAAGGCATTGCTCTTTCCC
Organism: Rhabdophis nuchalis; assembly: GCA_039707465.1. Taxonomy (NCBI): domain Eukaryota; kingdom Metazoa; phylum Chordata; class Lepidosauria; order Squamata; family Natricidae; genus Rhabdophis; species Rhabdophis nuchalis. Next base: position 228,554,668 of record CM077644.1, read on the forward strand.
TTGGAAAGTTTGAAATTGATGTTTTGGGATACTATGTTAAGGGTATCAACCGGGCATGTGCAACCTGTGGCCCACATCATCAGATTAACAGAGTTGGAAGGGACCTTTTGGGCAGGGGTGTCAAACTTGCATTGTCATAGCGATGTCACGTGACTTTTTTTACCCTTCACTAAACCAGGTGTGGGCGTGGCCAGTGTGTGATGCATCTGGCCCGTGGACCATGAGTTTGACAGCCCTGTTGTAGGTCATCTAGTCCAATCCCCTGTCCAAGCAGGAGACCCTGCACCATTTCTGACAGATGGCAATCCAGTCTCTTCTTGAAAGCCTCCAGTGATGAATCTCCCACAACTTCCAAAGGCAACTTCTGTTCCCATTGGTTGATTGTCCTCAGTGTCCGAAAATTTCTCCTTATTTCTAAGTTGAATCTCTCGTTGATCAGTTTCCATCCATAATTCCTTGTCTGGCCTTCAGGTGCTGTGAAAATTGGATGACCCCTTCCTCTTTGTAACAGCCCCTCAAATATTGGAACACTGCTATCATGTCCCCCCTGGTCCTTCTCTTCACTAGACTAGCCATGCCCAGTTCCTGTAACTACTGTTCATATGTTTTAGTCTCCAGTCCCCTAATCATCCTGGTTGCTCTTCTCTGCATTTTTTCTAGAGTCTCAACATCTTTTTAAATAGCGTGGTGATTAAAACTGGATGCAGTACTCTAGGTGTGATCTTACTAAGACTTTAGACTCCAGTGGTGTCCAAACTTTTTTCAAAGAGGGCCAGATTGGATGAAGTGAACATGGTGGAGGGCCGAACATTTTTCCGAACATTCTTTGAACCATTACAATTAAATGCAAATAAATTATTTTATGCCAAGTTAATTGCAAATGACATACTTTTCATAACATTAAGATCAACTGACAGTTGAGTTTTCACAATGTATTGAAAATAAATTTAAAAAAAACTTACCTACCTCTTTCTCTCTTTCTCTCTTTCTTCCTCTCTCTCTCTCCATTTCTCTCGCTCTTTCTCTCTTTCTTTCTCTCTCTATCTTTTTCTCTTTCTTTCTTTCTGTCTCTCTTTCTGTCTCCCTTTCTCTCTCACTCTCTCTTTCTCTCTCTTTCCTCTCTCTCTCTCCATTTCTCTCTCTTTCTCTCTCTCTCTCTTTCTCTTTCTTTCTGTCTCTCTTTCTCTCTCTCTCTCTCTTTCGCTCTTTCGCTCTTTCCCTTTTTCTCTCTTTCTCTTCCTTTCTCTCTCTCTTTTTCTCTTTCTTTCTGTCTCTCTTTCTGTCTTTCTCTCTCTCTCTTTCTCTCTCTTTCTTTCTCTTTCTCTTTCTTTCTCTCTTTCTCTTTCTCTCTTTCTCTCTGTTATTCTGTGTGTGTGTCTGTCTGTCTGTCTCTCACTCACTTAATCAGTCTCTATCTATCTGTCTCTCCCTCCCTCTCTCTGTCTCTCCCTGTCTCTGTGTGTGTCACTCTCTCTGATTCTCTCCCTCCCTCCCTCTCTCTCTTTGTCTGTCTCTCCCTCTTTCCCCATCTGTCTCCGATTCAATCCCTCCCTGTGTCATTCTCTATCTGTGTCTCTCTCCGTCTCTCTCCCTCCCTCTCTTTCTCTCTGTCTGTCTCTCTGTCTTTCCCCCCCTCCCCTTCTGCCTCTCTCTGTGTCTGTCAGTCACTCCCTCTCTCCCCTCTCCTCCCCTCCCCCACCCCGGGAAGCAGCAGAAGGGCCGGTATGCCGGAGGTTACGGACGCCTCCTCCCGCAGTGGACGAGGGAGCAGGCAGGCTTACGTTCTGAGGCCGCGCGTCCGGCTTCCCTGCCTGACGCCCCTGCTGGGCGACCTTGTGCGGCGGGAGCTGCATGTTCTGGGGCTGCGTGGCTGGGAGGGAGGTGAACGCGCGGCCCCAGAACGTAAGCCGTGGTGCCCGCCGGAGGGAGCCGCAATGGAGACGCGACCGGCTTCCCTGCCTGACGCCCCTGCTGGGCGACCTGCCGCGAGCACCCAAAGCTACCGTCATCTTAAGCACCACCGAGGCTGTTGCCCGGCAGGTCGCCCGGCAGGGGCGTCAGGCAGGGAAGCCGGTCACGGCTCCATCGCGGCTCCCTCCGGCAGGCACCAAGCGCACGTTCTGGGGCCGCGCGTCCACCTCCCTCCCAGCCACACAGCCCCAGAGACAGAGGGAGGAAGGGAGGGCCACATTTACACAGAGCAGGGAGGGCTGTTGGAGGGCCGTATTAAACCGACCCCCGGGCCGCAAATGGCCCGCGGACCGGACTTTGGACATGCCTGCTTTAGAGAGTAATATTAGTACCTCACTTGATCTTGATTGTATCCCTTTGTTAATGCAATTTAGATTGCATTGGCTTTTTTTGGCTGCTGCCACACACTGCTAACACTCAAGATCAGTTTAGACTCCTTGCATTGCCATGTGACACTTATGCTAAATTGCCAATTTGGTCTCAGGAATAAATGTAACTGCTGGTTACATTTAATCCTTATTTAGTGATTTTCATTTCTAGACAGTTTGCAGCTACAATAACAGTGATGAAAAAGTAACCTTATAACCAATCCTTGCATGCTGTTTTGTCTATGCAGCTTCTGCAAATTCGTTGGTTTTAGACACAGCTTTTTGCCACAAATCTATGCATTTATCTGGGTCTCGGGAAGCTATGATCATCTATGTGATGATGGTGTCGATTGGAGGAATTACTAAAATAAACTTGTGATGAATTAATATTATACCCTAATACAAAATATTGCCTGGCTAGCAGCCCATAAAGGATCTTGGCCAATCTTGGAAACTGAGGAGGGTTGATCCTGATAAATATTTACCTAGGAGATCTCCAAGAAACACTGTGATTGTATTTGAGATACATGGCATAAAGAAAGCAATGATTAATCCCTTCCCACTGTTGCCAAGAAAATTTTATGAACCGCATGAAGTTACTGAGCTTGACTCAAAATAATATTCTTATACCACTAGCTGATAACCCGGCATTGCCTGGGCATTTATTTATCCTAATCCTGTATTAGACAAGAAAAGCCCTGATTTCAGCGACAATTAAATTAGTTACAAATGGTTTCCCTGTGCCCCCAGAAGCGTCAAGAAAAAGTGATACCACCTTTATTTCTAATGTTGGATTTTCGCCCTTACCAGAGGGAGCCCCCTTGTGTAGTACTGTGAAGCTGTTACCACGGCAACTCCACTGTGCTGTACAGTAAAAGCCATTTTACGGCAGTACGATAAAAGCCACTGTAAGGCACAACAGGCTGTATCTTCAGAACATCCCCCTGCCCGAGGGCTGTTAGTGGTGTCTTATCCTCACAGTATTTGTTTCCAGAGAGTAAGTCATCTGTGTCCCAAGTTTGGTTGAAATTGCTTGATGCGTTCCAGAGTTGTGCTAGAATACACACACAGCCATTTTTAAATATATATATAGAAGATTGGGAAAGAGCTCAAAAATCTCTTGGATTGGCTATCTGTAGTTTTGTGTTTCTCAACCTTGGCTAATTGAAGATATGTGGACTTGAACTCCAGAATTCCATAGCCAGCAGGCTGTGGAATTCTGGGAATGTAAGTCCACACAACTTCCAAGTAGCCAAGTTTGAGAAACAGTGCTGTGTTGAATGCATTTTCTTTTCACAGGCAGAATTTGTTTCCCACTTGAGTTACATGGTCATGGAGAATAGAGGTGAATATTACTTGTTCCTCTCAGCATGGTATCAATTCAGAGCGATTGTTTTCTCTCCTTGGGAAGTAGTTATGGGCAATGTCTGCTTTCAATGAGGCTATCAGCAAAAAGCATGGTTGGGGAATCAACATTGGAAGTTTTCAAGAAGAGATTGTACAACTATTTGTCTGAAATGGTATAGGGCTTCCTGCCTAGGCAGGGGGTTGGACTAGAACAGCGTTTTTCAACCACTGTGCCGTGGCACACTAGTGTGCCGTGAGATATTCTCTGGTGTGCCGTGGGAAAAATTCCTGCCAGAATATCAGCTTTGTGTTCAGCCAAACAGGCCCAGGTTTCGCACTGAGTAAGTAAACAGAAATATGAACAATTATAAAATACTTTATTATTTCATAATAAAGTAATTATAAAATAATTTCTTTGTGTTTATTTGATTCCTATTCAAGAGAATTACTTTATATATAGTCAATATAGGCACAGAGTTAATTTTTTTTAACATTTTCTAATGGTGGTGGTGTGCCTCGTGATTTTTTTCATGAAAAAAGTGTGCCTTTACACAAAAAAGGTTGAAAAACACTGGACTAGAAGACCTCCATGGTCTCTTCCAACTCTATTCTATTCTGTTCTATACTTCATTGCTTAACAACACACACAAACAACTTGCAAGTGAATCTATGAAGCTGTCTCAATGCTCCCATGATTTTCCCATGTGGCTCCTTATGGTCATTACTTTAACCATCCAGAGAGATGTGGCAATTTCAACTATTTCAAACACAAACCGTCTTAGTTTTTTATGAAGGGCAGTGATTGTTCCTGTGAGCTGCAGTTTCTGATAACCACTGTACTTCGAATGGAATACCTAAATCTACATAGAATTAGGATGGGTATTACCGAAGCAAAGTATTTTACTGCTACGTTGATTATTGCATTATTTTGATCTTATCTTGCTGATCTCATTCTTTAGATATTGTGATATTGTGAATTAGTGATATTACTGTCTGTGGAGATTCTCAGTCATCCAGGTCAAAGTTGTCCCAAAGATGCTGTTTCAAAGGGCAATTGTTTGGAATGTTTTTTCCTTGAGGAAGAAAAAGAAGGCATTTTGGTTTTCACCCAAGAAGAAACTATTTATTTATTTATTTATTTATTCATTTCTTCTTCTTCTTCTTCTTCTTCTTCTTCTTCTTCTTCTTCTTCTTCTTCTTCTTCTTCTTCTTCTTCTTCTTCTTCTTCTTCTTCTTCTTCTTCTTCTTCTTCTTCTTCTTCTTCTTCTTCTCCTCCTCCTCCTCCTCCTCCTCCTCCTCCTCCTCCTCCTCCTTCTACCTTATCTCCTTCCTCCTCTTCCTCCTCCTCCTCCTCTTCTTCTCCCCCTTCCCCTTATCCTTCCTCCTGGAAAAAACCAGTCCAGTTGCCTTGTGAAAAAGCACCTTTGAGACAGTAATTTATATTCTGATCCAGATAGTTCTTGTTTAACCTTCATTGGAACCAGTAACTCTGTCACTAAGCAAAGCAGTCAATTAGTGAAACACCACATAACCATGTCAATTTACAGTAGCAGTTCCAGCATCCCTAGTTGTAGTTCTTAAATGAATCACCTGCGACTGTTAATTGAGACATCACTTGGCTTTGACTTCCGACTTCCTGCTGGCTTCCCCATTGACCTTTGCTGGTTGGATTATGTTCCTGCAAATTGCTGTGACCTTCATCGAATCATGATCACCTCAGTATGACGATACTGCAATGATCATAAGTGACAGGACTAGTTGTTAATCACTTTTGTTCATGCCTGTAGTAACTTCAAATAGTCAGTACATGAATGGGCATGAAGGAAGGACTATCTGTATTTATTTTGGGCTTTCTGGTGATACCATCTATTTTAGTGATAGATTGGCTCAGCCAATGCTATTTTTTAAATTGATTATATGCTATCAAGTTGGTGTTGATAGTTAGCAGCCATTGATAGATTTTCTCTGGGAAGATCAGTCCCCCACCTGGTCCCTTAGGACTTCCAACAGTGCATCCATCACCACTGTAACTGAGCCCATACACCTTGTTGTAGCTTATCTTCTTCCTCGTTTTCCTTCCATTCTAGTGTAACAAAAATGGAAAACTCACTTAGCATTACAAAAACAATCCAAAGCCATTGTGGATCTCTCGTTTGGATTCTCATCGGTCTCCTCGTATAACGGCAAGCATTTACACAAGTGTTTGCTTCGATTTTAAGTCGGCCATATTTAGCAGGTTGTCTAAGCTTGGGTAAAGGTGTTTCATTTTAATTACAGTATATTAAAAGAAGCCAACACCAGCTGGATTGTTTCAACTAACTGTAGTTAAGATAAATCACAGTTTACAGATGGGAGATTGAACATGCTGAGGTAGGGCTGGTCCAAAAGTGAAATTAGTTTCAGGGCTGCCTCAGAAAGAGGAAAGCATTCGCTTCTAGCCTTGTCCTTATGATGTTACGAAGTGCCAGTAAAAGTGTGTCTAGTCAAGGCTATGGTTTTCCCTGTTGCAATGTATGACTGTGAAAGTTGGATCATAAGAACATAAGAATAGCCTTGCTGGAACAGGCCACAGCCCATCCAGTCCAGCATTCTGTCTCACACAGTGGCTCACCATTTGCTTCAGGGTCTTCCCAAGCAGATGTCTTCACCTGCTTATGATTCCCTGCAAATGGCATTGAGAAATATCCTGCCTATCTCTCCAACCCAGAGGGTGTCCTTAGGCATCCATCATGATAGCCATTGATACCCTTGTTCTCCATACCCTTGTTCTCCATGAACATAAGAAAAGGTGAGCACCAAAGAATTGAGGCCTTTCAACTCTGATGCTGGAGAAGACTCCTGCGAGTCCCTTGGACTGCAAGATGATCAAACCAGTCAGTCCTAGAGGAGATCAACCCTGACTGCTCTTTAGGAGGCCAGATCCTGAAGAGGAAACTCAAATACTTTGGCCACCTAATGAGAAGGAAGGACTCACCGGAGAAGAGCCTAATGCTGGGAACGATTGAGGGCAAAAGAAGAAGGGGACGGCAGAGAATGAGATGGCTGGATGGAGTCACCGAAGCAGTAGGCATGAGCTTAAATGGACTCCAGAGGATGGTAGAGGACAGGAAGGCCTGGAGGAACGTTGTCCACGGGGTTGTGATGGGTCAGACACGACTTCATAACTAACAACAACAAGACAGTAATGGCTCTAGGAATATCTGTGGCATTTGCCTTAATTTCAATAGCTCGCTGTTGAATTTTTAGCAAGAACAATTTCATCTCCTTCTGGTATAGGTAGTCCTCAACTAACTACAGTTCATTTAGTGACCATACAAAGTTACAATGGTACTGAAAAAAGTGACTAATGACCATTTTTCACACATGACCATTGCAGCATCTCCATAGTCATGTGATCAAAATTCCTACTCTTGACAACTGACTCATGTTTATGACAGTTGACGAATCCTGGGGTTTGGTGATTTCTATTTGTGACCTTCTGACAAGCAAAGTCAATGGGGAAGCCAGATTCACTGAACAACGGTGACATTAACTTAACAACTGCAGTGATTCACTTAACAACTGTGGCAAGGAAGGTCATAAAACGGGGCATAATTCATTCATTAACAAATGAACAACAATAATTTTGGGCTCAGTTGTGGTCATAAGTCAAGGACTATGTGTATTCTGAAGCCTGGGGAGAAGGAGGGAGAAATGAAAGGGTCCAACCCCTCCTTGAATTTGGTTTCATCTACAATTAATAATGGCCTCCCACAAATTCCTCCTAAGGCAGGGGTCTCCAACCTTTGCAACTTTAAGTCTGAAGGACTTCAGCTCCCAGACTTCTCCAGCCAGCTTTGCTGGCTGGAGAATTCTGGGAGCTGAAGTCCTTCAGACTTAAAGTTGCAAAGGTTGGAGACCCCTGTCCTAAGGGAATGAGTCTTTTCTATCCCTGTGTTAATGCTGATTATAATGCAGTTAGGAAAAAAAAATATGTAGAACATTTTTATCTGCCCAATTGCTGGGAGTGGATGGTATACGAATCTAAATATTAACATTATTATATCTCAGTAGTGTGAAATCACAACTGCCAGTACTTTAGTTGGTATTTGCCTTCATATACATTGAAGAACCTAGGACCGTGATGGCGAACCTATGCCACACATGCCAGAGGTATCACGCAGAGCCCTCTCTGCTAGCATGCACACTGTTGCCCCAGGCCAGATCTCCGTGGTGTTTCTTTCGCGAGCTCCTGTTTCCCTGCAAATGGTCACGAAACAGAAGATCACGAAATAAAAGATCTTACCTCTTGCTGTGCTGCCAGTGTTGGGATGCCCCACCTCCTGCCGGCCAGCTGGTCTTTGGGTCTCTTTAGGCATGTTTGCTCATGGATGTGCCCACCTTTAAGTTTGGACATCTGCACACACCAAGTTTGGGCATTCGGTGTCTAAAAGGTTCACCATTGTTGACCTAGGACAGGGGTCTGCAAAGTTGGCTCTTTTAAGACTGGTGGACTTCAACTCCCAGAATTGGTGGACTGCAACTCCCAGTGTGCAGCAGCTGCCAAAAAAGCCAACACAGTTCTAGGCTGCATAAACAGAGGGATAGAATCAAGATCACGTGAAGTGTCAATACCACTTTATAATGCCTTGGTTAAGGCCACACTTGGAATACTGCATTCAGTTTTGGTCGCCACGATGTAGAAAAGCCATGAAGACTCTAGAAAGAGTGCAGAGAAGAGCAACAAAGATGATGAGGGGACTGGAGGCTAAAACATATGAAGAACGGTTGCAGGAACTGGGTATGTTTAGTTTAATGAAAAGAAGTACTAGGAGAGACATGATAGTGTTCCAATATCTCAGGGGCTGCCACAAAGAAGAGGGAGTCAAGCTATCCTCCAAGGCACCTGAGGGTAGAACAAGAAGCAATGGGTGGAAACTAATCAAGAAGAGAAGCAACTTAGAACTGAGGAGAAATTTCCTGACTGTGAGAACAATTAATTTGCAGACCCCTGACCTAGGATGTTGCAATGTATCAACATACTATACGTGTGAATCCAAGCAGCATAGCCTTTTGTAATTGACTAATGAACTTTTTAGGGACGTGGTGGCTCAGTGGCTAAGACACTGACTTGTCAATCAGAAAGGTTGGCAGTTCAGCAGTTCGAATCCCTAGCGCCACATACCGGAGTGAGCTCCCGTTATTTGTCCCAGCTTCTGCCAACCTAGCAGTTCAAAAGCATGTAAAAAAAAATGCAAGTAGAAAAAGAGGGACCACTTTGGTGGGAAGGTAACAGCATTCTTCGTGCCTTTGGTGTGTTTAGCCATGCAGGAAACGTCTTCAGACAGAGCTGGCTCTTCAACTTTGAAACGGAGGTGAGCGCCGTCCCCTAGAGTCTAGCACAGGGGTCCCCAACCCCCGGTCCGTGGCCCGGTGGCGGTCCCCGGCCTGATAGTAACCGGGCCGCAGGGCTGGAGAGGAGGAGGAGAGAGCAGCCCCCTGGGCAGAGGATGGCCGAGCGTGCCTCCAGCAGCTCCTTCCGACGGCCACTGCCGCGCACTTTCCGGGGCTTCCCGGAGGGGCTGGCATGTCAGCTGAGGAGGTAACGTGCCTCATCCCACAGCGAGCGAACGAGCGAGCGGGCAGAGGACTCGAGCCTGCGGCTACCTTAAGCACCGCCAAGGCCATCTGGGCGCCACACACCCACCTCCCTTCCAGCCCCATGTGGTGCCCCGACGGTTTCGGCAGTGCTTAAGGTAGCCGCAGGCTCGAGTCCTCCGGCCGCTCGCTCGTTCGCTCGCTGTGGGATGAGGCACGTTACCTCCTCAGCTGACATGCCGGCCCCTCCAGGAAGCCCCGGAAAGTGTGTGGTGGTGGCTGTCAGAAGGAGCTGCTGGAGGCGCGCTCGGCCATCGTCTGCCCAGGGGCTGCTCCCTCCTCCTCCTCTCCAGCCGACATGCTGGCCCGTCTGCTGCTTCCGGGGGGGGGGGGGGGAGATAAAGACAGACACACACAGAGACAGACTTAGAGAGACAGAAATAGAGAGAGGGAGGGAGAGACAGAATCAGACACACACACACACACACACACACAAAGTGACAGAGATGGGTGGAGGGAGGAGAGAGAGACAGATACAGATACAGAGAGAGAGAGAGAGAAACAGAGAAAGAGAAAGAAAGAAAAATAGAAAAAGAAAGATGAATGGAGGGTGGGAGGGAGGGAGTGAAGGAAAGAAGAGGGAGGGAGGAGGAAGGGAGGGGTGAAAGAAGGAAGGAAGGAAAGAAAGAAAAAGAAAGAGATGGAGGGTAGGAGGGAGGGAAGGAAAGAAAGGAGGAAGGGGGAGGGAGGCAATGGAAGGAATGAAAGGAAAGGAAAGGAAGAAATCTATTTTCCTATTTCCTTCCACCTCAAGCTACCTGTTTGGTTAACCAGGTTAAAGATCTATTTTTCTCCCAGTGATCATTTCAAAGGAATCACATCCTCTGAGTCATTTCCTGGATTCAAACCAGCATCCCAAAGAGTCATAGGCTGCCTTTATATATAACGAGTGCCCATAAATCCATTTTTACCATCTTCAGAAGACCAAAGACCAGCCAGAAATGGAAGGAAGGAAGGAAGGAAGAAAGAAAGAAAGAAAGAAAGAAAGAAAGAAAGAAAGAAAGAAAGAAAGAAAGAAAGAAAGAAAGAACTTATGACCACTATTGAGCCCAAAATTTTGGTTGCTAAGCAAGACCATTAAGTGAGTTTCACCACATTTTCCAAGTTGGCCACGCCCATCCGGTCACATGACCGCCGAGCCACTCCCACAAAACAGGCCACACCTTTTGGCTCTCAAAAGAAATTTCAGTAGTGGTACTGTTGATATTTGGCTCTATTGACTAATAAGTTTGCCCACCACTGCCCTAGAGGGCCAAGTGAGCCGACTCCCCCCCCCCCCCGCATGCGCATGCGCTGCCTGTTCCCCCTCCCTCCCTCCTCCTCTAGGCCAGCCGGTCCACAGAATTTTCTTTAAAATGAAACCGGTCCCTGGTGCAAAAAAGGTTGGGGACCCCTGGTCTAGCACATATGTGCAGGGGAACCTTTACCTTTTGATGAACTTTTTATCAACGATTACATTTTCTATGTAGCATCCAAGCTTTTCTGCGTAGGGCATCCTATGTGCCAATAACCAGAGACCACCATAGCTGGCTTCTGCCATAACCTTTCAGTTTTTATTTTCAGCTCTTGATGTTTTGCGGCCTTTTTTCAACTCTAGAACTAAATTACAAGAACTTGAGACTGGAAATGTATTTTAATTTATTTGCTGCCAGACCATGCTAAGGAAGCTGCATACCGATCTTGCTGCAAGTGATTAGGAAGCCATGATTCATAAATTACATTGAGCTCTTAAAGTGTTTGCTGCTTTGCCAGAAGGTTGGAAAGTGGTTTTGGCTTCCCCTTTGACTTGGAATTCATCCCAAGAGTTCCTCCAGGACATCTGGAAACAGACCTGGGGAGTTTAGATCCTTGAATCTTTTGCGTCAGTTCCAAAACCAAGGACCTCAGTCTCTTGACTTTGGGATGAACGAGTCTTCTAGAACATTTATTCAGAAATAAATGTTTATTCTGGAGAAAACTTGTAAAATTTAGCCTGTTAACTTTTTATGTGGAGGTGTGGTTTGGTTTGCTTCCATGATATGGAACAGGACCTGACAATATGCAATCGGTCAAATAATTTCAGGTACTTCTCAACTTTCCCTACTTCATTGGGCATTAATATCTCCTTGCCTTGTGTCTAGACTAAATTGTCTACAGGTGTTTATTTTTCTGTTCCTTCCCCTGTACTTCTCAACTCTGTTTGCATTTCTGAAAAATGTCGGGCTGCGCTCCTGCCAAATAATAGTTGGAAACAAATGTCTTCTCTTGTAGCCCAGCCAAAGCAATAGATAATTCTCTTAAGGGCTCCATTTAGCTGGGAGCATTTTCAAATGAAAATACACGGAGTGGATTTGGGTGGGGCCCACTTGTGCCCAAGGAGGTGCAGCAAAAGGTGGAGAACAGAGAGGCGGAATCAAACGTGGGACACATTTGAAGCACGGTCCATCAGCAGGAAGACTAAGGCAGGGCTCTGAGCTATTTTGTGATCTCTACAGAGAAAGCCATCGTGGGAAACAGCAGGTGGAACAGTAAGAAAAAGGGAAGACGAATTCATTTCCTTCTGAACCAGTTGGATTTCACACTACAGAAATTGCCAGAATAGAGTTTTGCAGGTAAGGGGAGGCGGCTTTTAAGCTCACCGTGCTGAGGTTCAGGTGTGTTACAACTTGTAAAAGGGTTCCCGTGATTTTGTACGAAACATGTGCTCAGACAGTTCCTTCTTAGAGTTTAATTTATGGACAGCTTGAAAAACTGTGCATTAGGAAGAGATTTCGTTTCTACCAAAGTTAGATTGTAGTTGGCTTGTTTCTGCTGAAGCAGGAGAGACTGCGTATGGGGCAGAGACTGGGCAGGGTGGAATTCCCTCGGTATCTTGTGTCCGCTCCTTATTTTAAAAACGTTTTTCCATCGCCGTCATTGCATATGAAAAATGTAGTTTTTACTTTTGTAGTGCAAAACAAAAGGGCATGTAGTACACCAGGGGTGGGTTGCTCCTGGTTCTAACCAGTACAGTAGAAGAGGTTCCTCAAATTTACCATGCTTTTTAGAACCCGTTGCTCCGGTTGGACAGTACACTGGAAAACCTATAATTTTAGAGAGAGAAAATATATTTTTTTCCTTCCAACAAGTTGCTTTCCAGATATATTGCAATTCCAAAACACCTAGGGGGAGGCAGATAGAGAACACTTGAAATAATAGTTTTTATTTGTACTATGGACTGGATACGGAGGGAAATTGCAACCATCCTGTGCATGACAGTAATTCGGAGGACACTAGCCCATTATTTGGTGGGATAAAAATACTTTGGGGTGGCCTGGTTTATAAATCAGAGGATGTGTGATTCATCCACTCTTAAGAGCTTACTGTGGAAAATGGTGAGGCTGTGTAATTTAATTTGAAGTTGGGTAATGCGTGCATGATTGACTCACCTTCACTGCTCAACAAAACTGCCTGCTAATGCTGAACAGCAATCAAGTGATTGGGAAAATAAGATCTGCACAAAGATGGTTGGTTTCATGCATCAGGATCTTTGTAGGTTTGGTGGTTTTTTTTGGTGTTTAGCAGTACAGGTAGTCCTTAACTTACAACAGTTCATTTAGTGACTGTTCGAAGTTGCAAGGGCTTTGAAAAAAGCGACTTAGGACTGTTTTTCACACTTAACGACCATTGCAGCATCCCTGTGGTTGCGTGCTTAAAATTTGCATGTTCGGCAACTGACTCATATTTATGACAGTTGCAGTATCCTGTGATCCTCTTTTGTGACCTTCTGACAAGCAAAGTCAATGGGGAAGCCAGATTCACTTAACAGCCATGTCCCTAACTTAAGAATGGCAGTGATTCACTTAATAATTGCAGCAAGAAAGGTTGTAAAATGGGGCAAAATTCACTTAGCAACATACATTTTGGGCTGAATTTTAGTCGTAAGTGGAGGACTACCTGTACATTGTTGTGTTAATAAGAACATATTCAGTTAAAGCTGTTTAAAGCGTGTGCATATTCCTTGCAATGCTCTATTTCTCTGACATATATAATTATACAGGAAAAAAAACCCACTATATAGCAGTAGCACTTAGACTTATATACCACTTTACAGCTCTCTCTAAGTGGTTTACAGAGTTTACAGCCTAATGCCCCCAACAATCTGGGTCCTCATTTTACCCACCTCGGAAGGATGGAAGTCTGAGTCAACCTTGAGACTGGTGGGATTTGAACTGCCAAATTGCAGGCAGCCGGCACAAGTAGCCTGCAGTACTGCACTCTCTCCACTGCGCCACCGAGTATAATAAATCTACTGGTGTATGTGTTGGATTTTGCAAGGGTGTTTTCATTTTGTGAAGTTGCTGTCATGAGAATGTTGACAGGAATAATGTTGCATGCTGTGCTACTCGTGTAACCTTTTCTCCTTCCCACATTAAATTGTGGGCCGCACAGCAGGGTAACGCATAAGACACAGATATGGATTGTAGGCTTTGTTCAATGCAGTGGAAGGCAACGCACAGATGCGCACGTGCCCAAAGCCTTCTGTAGCTTGCAAAGAAGGAGCGGTTTTGGCAAAGCCATTCGGATTTTGGATATAGCTGTCATGAGTCTCCAAGATACGTCTCCAAGATTCTGTGGCATTGGATCCCAAACTGGGCAACTTTAAGACTTGGGGACTTCAACTCCCAGAATTCTCCTGCCAGCATAGCTGGCTGGAGAATTCTGGAAATTGAAGTCCACAAGTCTTAAAGTTGCCCAGTTTGGAGATCTCTGTTCCATGGCTTTCTTTTTCTTTTCTTTTTCTTTTTTGAGGTTGCAGAAAAGAAAGAAAGATGCACTTGGTGGAGGGATTTTTCTCTACAGAAGCAGGTTGGCTGTCCTTCAAGTATAAACAAAAAGCTGTGAAAATATTGACTTCACACTCAGGGAAAGCTGCAAACAACCGCTCTTGTCATTGTTTGGTTGAATTGTTTAATTAACCACTCTGAGTTCCCAAGAACTCCTGGGGATTTGGGGTTGTTATTCGACATACTTTTCAAGGTGGAGCCGGCTTTTTAAGAGGGCGGGAGGGCAGAAGCCCGTTTAAAGCAGAACTCAAGTCAGAAGAATAGGTGGAGACATGAAGGCTACCAGAATGCCAATGCCGTGAATGGCTTCTTGCAGGAAGGGAGATTCCAAAGGTTTTTTTCCCCACAAAAAAAAAAAAAGGGAGAATATTTGTAACTTGGGGTTGAAATGAAGGGTCCTTGATGCTCTCTGAGCTTAATTGTTTTCTTGCAGATACTCTATATTGCCAAAAGTATTTGCTCACCCATGCAAATAATCAATCGGGTGTTCCAATCACTTCCATGGCCACAGGTGTATAACCTAGGCATGCAGACTTTTGTTACAAACATTTGTGAAAGAATGGGTCGCTCTCAGGAGCTCAGTGTGGAACTGTGATAGGATGCCACCTGTGCAACAAATCCAGTGGTGAAATTTCCTCGCTCCTAAATATTCCACAGTCAACTGTCAGCTGTATTATAAGAACTGGCTGGACTACTGCAACGCTCTCTACATGGGGCTCCCCTTGAGGTGCACTCGAAGGTTGCAGTTAGTCCAGAATGCGGCTGCGCGGGTGATTATGGGAGCCTCAAGGCATTCCCACATAACACCTCTCCTGCGCGAGCTGCACTGGCTGCCTGTGGCCTTTCGAGTGTGCTTCAAGGTGTTGATGACCATCTTCAAAGCGCTCCATGGCTTGGTGCCTAGCTATATACGAGACCGCCTCCTGCCCCATACATCCCTTCGACCGATCCGCTCCCATAGAGAGGGTCTTCTACGGGTCGGCCGGGCAATGCCGGTTGGCGACACCCAGGGGAAGGGCCTTCTCTGTGGCGGGCCCCACCCTGTGGAACGACCTGCCCCCCGAACTACGCACCACCTCGGACCTCCGCCTTTTCCGCCAGCGTCTCAAAATGCTCCTATTTCAACAAGCCGGCCTAACATAACCTTCCGATCCTGACTTTATTGTTATAAATTTTAATTAGAGGGTTTTATAATTGTTTTAGCACAGGGTTATAGTTTAATAGTTTTTAAAAAAATTATTTTATATGTATTGTTTTAATATTGCCTGTGCGCCACCCTGGGTCCTTTTTTAGGAGAAGGTGCAGGGTATAAATTTGAAAATAAATAAATAAATAAACAAACAAACAAACAAACAAATAAATAAATAAATAAATAAAGAACGTGGAAGTGTTTGGCAACTCAGCCACAAAGTGGTAGGCCACACAAACTGACGGAGCGGGGTCAGCGGATGTTGAGGCGCATAGTGCGAAGAGGTTGCCAATGTTCTGCAGAGTCAATCACTACAGACCTCCAAACTTCATGTGGCCTTCAGATTAGCTCAAGAACAGTGCGCAGTGGACCGACGTCATATTGAACCCTATGGAGTAGGAATGGGATGTCACTTACTATAAGTTCATATGCGAGTAAAGGCAAGTGAGCAAATACTTTCGCCCTGGGTCCTAACAAGGAGAAGGGCAGGGTATAAATTCGATAAAATATAAAAATAAAAATAAAAAAAAAACTTTTGGCAATATAGTGTAACATCGGTAACATCATGAGTGCTAGTGAAGCAGTGGTGGGTTACGACTGGTACGCCCCGGTACGGGTATACCAGTGCCTGCTGGGAGTACCGGGTAGTGTTCTGGTACACGCAGAAGCGCCGCACGTGTGCAAGCGTGCCCGAACCAGTACTAAATAAATTGGCAACCCACCACTGCTATGAATGTACTTCTGCCCTTTGCTTGGTGGCTGGATGCAAATTAGATGTGACAAAACCAAACTTCCCATTATGAGTGGACTAAGCCCTTTCATTTGATTTTCATGCCTTCGACTTTAGTTCAAACCAGCCATTTTGCATTTTGCAGTCGTTCAAACTTTTCCCTTTGTTGAAGAAGGGGGAGTAGTCCAGCTGAATAAAGATCAATGCTTGGTTGTCAAGAACTATTAGGTATGTAATATGTGCCTTGGAGACTCCCCCCTCCCAATATATTTGGGTCTCTATAATCTTGTCATTTGTGAAATGGATTTTAGCATTCATATGTTCACAAGTACCAAAGGCATGGAGTCCTAGCTTCCATCTACAAGAATCTAGCTTCTAGAACAAGACTTACCTTTGAGAATAATCCTCTTAATAGATTGCATTCACTAGCAAAGCTCATAAAGAATATTTTTTTTCCAGACTTCATGCTCTCTATTCGTTTGCAATTGATAAGTGGACCTATTTTCATTTGGCATACGTTAGAGGCTGTCCATTAGCACATTAGGAGCTTGTGAAATTCCAGTCTCTTTAATGTTGCATGTTAGCATTTAGCCATATCTAAAGCAGCCAAGATGAATTTTTAGTCTTAGTGAGCTAATTGTTATGTCATAGTCCTGGCTAATTCAGCGATACAGATTTCTCTCCTCTCCTCCCTCTTACTCTTAAATTTTGGTATGCGTGCTTTCAACAACAATAAAAAAGGATGTTTTGTGCTGGAATGCCTTTGAATAAATTGTGTATATATTCCACCAGATCATCAGCTTAAGGGGGGGAAAAACATTTTAAATGAAAGATGTCCAAAGTCGTCGTTGAATTGGGCAGCTTCTACATCAAAACAAATCAACCAATCAATCAGATGCCCTTTTGGGGCCAATTTATCTATGAATAAAATGAAACATTTATCTATCTGGTTGTCCGTCTGTCCGTCAGTCAGTCAGTCAGTCTATCTATCTATCTATCTATCTATCTATCTATCTATCTATCTATCTATCTATCTATCTATCTATCTATCTATCTATCTATCTATCTATCTATCTATCTATCTATCTATCTATCTATCTATCTATCTATCTATCTATCTACCTACCTACCTACCTACCTACCTACCTACCTACCTACCTACCTACCTACCTACCTATCAGAGGTGGTATTCAGCAGCTTCTGATCAATTCTGGAGAACTGGCAGCGGAAATTTTGAGTAGTTTGGAGAACCGGTAAAAGCCACCTCTGGCTGGCCTTGCCCCTATCTATTATCTGACTCCTGAGTCCCAGTTGATCGGGAGGAAATGGGGATTTTGCAGTAACCTTCTCCTGGAGTGGGGAGGAAATGGAGACTTTACAGCATCCTTCCCCTGCCACATCTACCAAGCCACGTCCCAGGGGTGGGTTCCTGCCACCATTACTACCGTGCAAAAAAAGGTGCACGTTTGCACCTTAAAAGATCCGTATATGTGCACAACATTAGAAAAGGAAAAAATTACATTTTTCCAATGAAGATTGTTCTGCGCATGTACAGAACAGAAAATCAAGGTGGCGCCACTGAGTATAGAACTGGTTTGGTTCCGACGTGTGTCTGGCCGAGTTACTATCTACTCAGCTGAACCAGTCCGAACCGGTAGGAACCCACCTTTGTCACGCCCACAGAACCAGTAATAACAAATTGAATTCCAGAACTGCTATCTATCTATCTATCTATCTATCTATCTATCTATCTATCTATCTATCTATCTATCTATCTATCTATCTATCTATCTATCTATCTATCTATCTATCTATCTATCTATCTATCTATCGATAATTGTTTCCACAACATCCTGTTAAGAGGCCCCAATTAAGGGAGGAGACATACTGTTTCCTTTCCTGCCTTCGGCTCATCACCAGAGACCATCTAGACAGCAAGCCAAGAGTTCCGTTGTGTACTTTTTTTTTAAACTAACACACCTATCTCTCTCTCTCTCTCTCTCTCTCTCTCTCTCTCTCTCTCTCTCTCTCTCTCTCTCTCTCTCTCTCTCTATCTATCTATCTATCTATCTATCTATCTATCTATCATCTAATGTATCTATTTGTGTGTGTGTTTTACTGCCTGGGCTTTGCAGCGTTTAGTGCTTCAGTTTTTGGTTCACAACTTGTGCTTCTAAAGAAGGTGTGTAGGAGGAGGAGCAGAACTATTTCGCACAATGGAAAACCATCTGTTTTTGCTTGATCATTGATTCTTACTCCCAGAGCCGTTCATGGCAGTTGCGGGCCATGCTTTGTCTTTCTTTCCCCATTCAGGCTTCTTTCACCTGTCAATCGAGGATTGTTTAACAAATGTGATGACATCACTGAGGACAAATAGAGCCATTCAAGGCTGGATTTTCTCGCTATGCACTTTGATCCCTTTTGAGGCAGAAAAAAAATGGGGGTATTTATTCACCTTTTGAGGCTGGCAAATCACGGGTGAAAGTTCCTGCCCTACTTTTTAAGCTCTGTCAAAGCTCGCCTCCCGGCAAGAAAAATTAACACCGTTAACAACATAACGCAATCGCATTGTGTGCACTCCAGCATACTTTAACGTTCTCAAATCAATCCTAATTCATTTGAAACCCGATTTCACAAACTACTGTTTACTGGTGTGCCACAGTAAACCCACATGCGGACAACCAACCCCTTTATTATCAGTGAATCCAGAAACTGCTTAGTTCTACATTTACGTATATTCAGATTTTATCATTTTGATGACACCCCATTTATCTTCCTTCCGTAAGATCTGCTCAACCTATCATTTTCTGTAAGCAGATTTCTACTTTTGTGCTGGAATTTCCAGCCATGCCTCATGTCAG
Source organism: Rhabdophis nuchalis (assembly GCA_039707465.1). Lineage (NCBI taxonomy): Eukaryota > Metazoa > Chordata > Lepidosauria > Squamata > Natricidae > Rhabdophis > Rhabdophis nuchalis. The sequence continues at coordinate 228,573,576 of CM077644.1, forward strand.
ACGCATGCAGTTTTCGGGATTAGTACATTATGTGTTGCAGTATTTTTTTTCGTCCATGGCGCCCAGACACTCCTGTATGAATATTTTACCCGATTTCTCATCCTCTTGTGACTCAGATCATCCTGTCTTAAGCTTGAGATTTGGTTGCCTGCAGAGGCCTCTCCGAAGGTTTGTGCCTTCGAACAGGGGGGGAAATGCTGTGGTTAAGAAAGGTAGGAGGTGTCCCAGGGAGAACCTGCTACGTAAGCTTCATTGGATGAAAGCAGCTGGTTTCAGGGAATTCGGGATTTTATAGGACTTCCTTAAAAATGGCTCATCGGATGCTAATCATTGAGTTCCGTCTCCGTTCAAATTAGCCTTCTTTTGTTCTCTCTCATGGGTCATGCTGATGGTTGAAACCTCCTTCCTGGCATTCTTCAGAATAACAGAATTGCAAGGGACTTTGGAGGTCTTCTAATCTAACTACCTGCTCAGGCAGGAAACCCTGTACCATTTCAGACAAATGGTTGCTCAATCTCTTCTTAGAAACCTCCAGTGGTGAAGAACCCACAACCTCTGGAGACATTCCACCAATTAATTGCTCCACCGATTAATTGTTCTCACTATCAGGAAATTTCTCCTTAGTTCTAGGTTGCTTCTCTCCTTGGTTAGTTTCCATCCATGGCTTCTTGTCCTGCCCTCGGGTGCTTTGGAGAATAGGTTGATCTCTTTTCTCTGCCTTCTTTGTAGAGACTTGTATATAGTCCAAAAATGAAGAAGAAAGCCATCTAGATTGAAAATAAACTTGACACGGCTTGCCCAAGATATCACTACATATAGCAGTGATGATGAACCTTTTAGGCACAAAGTGCTCAAACTGGAAGGCGCACACATGCCAGAGCACCTGAAACCTGATGACCAGCTAGCCGGCATGCATGCACACCTCAGAAACCCGATGACCAGCTGTCTGAGGTGGGGCGACGGTGTGCATGCCCACAGAGAGAGCCAAGCGTGTCACCTCTGCCATATGTGCCATAGGTTCACCATCACAGACATATAGCAACCTGTTCCTGATATTGGCTAGCCCAATAGCCAGAAAGACCATAATTTAATTTGCAGGTCCTGGAGACGAATGGTCCAGCATAACTCATTTGGCAGGAGAAGAAAGGGTGGAAGATCCTTGACCTTTGTTACTTCTTGCCTTGTCCAATTGGACTTTTGAGCGCATGTGCTAAAATAAGCCTTCCCTCCAAAATAAGATCTCCCTGAAAATATTTAAATGCATGTAAAGCCGGTCCCTGCCATTTCCTCTGGTTGCTTGCTGCGCAAAGAACACGAGGTGAGGAGATGGGGCCGGAGGGGGGAAAGGGAGGGGGAACATGCCCCATGCACCCCACACCTAACGGCTGCTCCTGTAACCCTACCTACTGCGCTTTTGTCACGCTAATGGCTGCTGCAAAAAGAGCGGCAGGCCCAACAATGTACAACACGCTGGCAGCCATGAGGTGACCACGCTTGCCGCCTCCTGCACCTCAAAAATAATAAGACTTCCCCAAAAATAATGCCAAGTCCTTATTTTGGGTGTCAAAAGAAAATAAGACCCTGTATTATTTTCGGAGAAACATGATAATAAAATACAAACATTTAAAAAGTCTTAGACACCATCATCATAACACTCTGTTCTCAACAATGCACATAACTAGGGTCATTTCCCATCCTGATCCAGCGCACAGGCATTATTAAAACCACAATAAAAACAATATACATCATTAAAACATATTAAATTATTAAGCCCATGTTAAAACCCATTTAAAACCCTGCCAAATTGCAATTTATACATAAAAAGTCAGAAACGGGGGGCTATGCTAGGCCAGCTTGTTGGAACAAATACGTCTTAAGACGTTGGCGGAAGAGGCGGAGGCCCGAGGTAGTGCGAAGGTCGGGGGGTAGGTCGTTCCAGAGGGCCGGGCCCGCCACAGAGAAGGCCCTTCCCCTGGGTGTCGCCAACCGACATTGCCCAGCCGACGGCATCTTCTGGAATGCAGAGAGGGTACTAGGGACATTGCATACATTGGCATGAAGTTTGGGGTAGTCACATGCAAAGTCTTGATCAGCATCTAGTGTAGCCCAATCAATCCAAAAGACTGAGCTGTTTGGTTATATTTTTCCTTTTCTGAGATTTGAGGCAGGAACCAAGAGAAGCAATGGATAGAAACTAATCAAGGAGAGAAGCAACCTAGAACTAAGGATAAATTTCCGGACGGAACAATTAATCAGTGGAATAACATGCCTCCAGAAGTTGTGAACTTGAAGTTTTTAAGAAGAGTTTGGACAACCATTTATCTGGTTTCTTGCCTAAGCAGGGGTTTGGACTAGAAGACCACTAACGTCCCTTCCATCTCTGCTACTCTATTATTCTGTTAACCATGACATCCACTGCCTAGCGTAGCCCTATGATGAAAGAGGTGGCAAATGATTTCAATAATAATAATAATAATCAACATACACTAAATGTTTGGATTCAAGGCCATCAAGTGCCACACCAAAGATCCATTCAGTCACAATGCCAGAAAGAAAGAGAAGAAGCCAGGAATTTAAGCCCCTGAGGTCATAAATGTCATTTATATCTTTTTATCCATTGTTGGCAATCAATTGTAGCTTCATTCTTGTCTACAATAAAGGTTGTAATCTAGGAAAGCCGTGCCTGTAAATCCCTTAGCGGAGAAGTCCAATTACAACAAACCATGAAGTCTCAAGAGACCGATGGTTTACTACCGAATGCAGGTCAAGAAGCCTTGAATCTCTGTTTTGTCTCCCCTGTCTGATTTTTGGACATAAGACTTTCTCCAACACAGATTTTTATGTACCGTATTTTTCAGAGTATAAGACATACCTTTTTCTCTCCAAAAAAAAAAGGGTGAAAATCTGGGTACATCTTATACACTGAATACAGCATTTTTGTCTCTTGAAACCCTGCCCCCTTTGCAAAAATGGCTGTGCATAGCCTTTAGGAGGCTTCCAGAGTGCTCCTGGGGGCTGGGGAGGGCAAAAATGAGTGAAAAACATGCTGTTTCTTTCTCATTTTTGGGCTCCCCAGTCCTCAGTAGCACTCTATAAGCCTCCTAAAAACTATTCATGCCCTTTTGTGACAAAAAATGGGCCTGTTTTCATGAAAAACGGGCTGTTTTTGGGAGGTCTGCAGAGTGCAAAAACTTTTCTTTTTAATTTGCCTCTTCAAAATCTTGGTGCGTCTTATAGTCTGAAAAATACAGTAATCTTCATCAGCATTATTAAAAATCTGAGCTGGAACAGCGAATAATAGAGCCCATTTTCATATCCAAGATGCTGTACAGTTGGTCTTCAACTTACCACCCAACATTTCTGTTCTTAAATGAGACATTTGTTAAGGGAGTTTTGCCCCTTTTTACAATATCTCCTGCCACCGTTGTTAAGTGAATCACCGCAGTTGATCATTCAGCTGTTAAGTGAATCTGGATCCCCTATAGATTTTGCTTGTCAAAAGTTTGCCAAAGGGGGGAATCACATGACCTTGGCACACAGCAACGGTCGTAAGTATGAAACAATTGGCAAGCATCTGAATTTTGACCCCACGATCAAAGGGATGCTACAAAGGTTGTAATTGTGAAACAAATGGTGATAACAAGTTCACTTTTTTTCAGTGCCGTTGTAACTTTGAACGGTCATTAAATGAACTGTTGTAAGTCGAGGACCACCTGCATATCGAACCAACCTCTGCAGCCAATTCTGCATGTAAACCCCAAATGTGTTCCATCAAATTGTGCCTACCGCTTCAGCAAAAGTAGGGACTTCTGGCACAGAAACGAGAAGTTTCTTCAGCTGAGGGCAGTGGTTGGTTTCAAAATCTTTTAGAATATCTTCTGTGGGTGTGGCCTGCTTTGTGGGCGTGGCTTGCCAGCCATGTGACTGGGTGGGAGTGGCTTGGCAGTCATGTAACTGGATGGGCGTGGCCAACTTGTAAAATGTGATGAAACTCACTTAACAACACTTTTGGTTTGCTTAGCAACCAAAATGTTGGCTCAGAAACTCTGGCATTTGAAGCACACAAGTATTAAAGCTGTCACGTTACCAGACCCTTGCACCCCTAACCCTTTAGAAAAAAACCCCCAGGGGTGTTCAAACTTGACAGCTTTAAGATTTGTGGACTTCAACTCTTGATGATGGGCGGATGGGCGGAGGGAGGGAGCTGGAACCGGTTCTAAACAGCACTGTAGATTTGTGGCACCTCTTCTATAGGAGAGGTTAGAACTGAGGGCCAGTGTTCCATAGACCACAAAGGGACTTGAACCTCTGCATTCCTGCTGCTTAACAAATGTAAACAAATTTAAATTTTTAACAATGCACAAGGGCCCTTCTGTGTTGCTTTTGACGAGATCTTGGCTCCTTTGGTTTCAAAGGCTCGAAGAGCAGACTGGAGCGTTACACCTTCAAAGACGAGAGCTGCCAGGACCCACATTTTTTTCAAATAGTAGAAATAAGATGTTTGCTGTCAGACTGCTTTAAACAGCTGATAAAGCATACCGAAGATGAAAGTGGTGCTCTAAAGCTGCTGGCAGTCTGAAAAAGTCCCTGCCGCCTTGAAAACTGGCTTGTTCTGGGGACAAGCCCTTGATGGGAAGGGGTGTGATGGCTTCTCTCCTGCTTGTAGCAAAGATAATATCCATCTGCGTTGGGTGTGTACGGTTGTTGTCTAGGGAGGCTGCTTAGATGGAGATGCACTGAATCTAGGATGACATTCCAAAGGTTACTTTCAAAAAATAGGTCAGTTTGGGAAAATAAAGGTGGAGCGAAAAGAAGAAAACGGGTAGTTCAAGATTTTTAAAAAAGAGAAAAGAACGCAGGCTATATATATTTAATACATTAAGGACATAAAAAATTTAAGAGTAGGAGCCAGACAGTTGCCGTTCTTTCCTGCAGAACAGCATGAAAATCTTTGCAGGCAGGAAGCAAATTCTCTTCATATCTGGACACACCTACACATAGGCACGTGTGCGCACGCGCACACACACGTGTGTGCGTGTGTATGTGTTCTTGTATCTGCTAGCAGTACTGTTTTTAACTTCAAATTACAGATCAACCGTTTTTAATTTTCACATATTATTATTTGTGCACCAGGAGTGGTATTCACTTACTTTCCCTACTGATTTGCAAATGTGAGCATGCCTCGTCCACAGATGCGTTTGACCTTCTGCGCGTGCATTTTGATCATGCACGCGGCTTGATAACATGCCTAAATAGGATGGCTTAGGGCCGGGGCAGATGGACCCACAATTTCCACTACCGGTTCAGACGAACCGGTCCGAACTGGCTGAATACTACCTCCGTTGTGCATGCATCTACAAGCAAATCCGTTCCATCCATTTGGTCACCCAGTAGAGCTTTCAAAAAGAAAAGAACAAAAATGCAATTTGGAAGATGAACAAAGTCCAGTCCCAAGATATTAAGGAAGCTTAACTTTATTTGTATCTGTAGTATATAGTTTTTAATTCACCAAAATCTCTTCATAGTCCTGAGCCTCTCTGACATTCAGAGAAGTAAAATCTGTTTTCAGGAGATTTGCCACATTGGTGACAAAGGAGAAAATAACTATTAGAAGCTACTTAGACGCTTCAGGGATGTGTATCTACTTGGTTCGCTGCTTTGATGAATTTAGTACTACAAAGTTATTTGCATGATTGTCAATACATAAATAAAGAATCGTATTCTTAATGTATACTGTAGATCCTTTCAAAGGAGCTTCTCCCAGAAATGTTCTAAAATATTCTAATGTTTCATTGTTTTCAACTGAAGACAATAGAACTGAGGCTACCAATCAAAGCTGCATTCCCTAGGGACTACACTTTTATTGATTTAAATTCTGAATTAATGTTAGGACCTTGCTGTTTAACCAAGTTCTCTAATATTTTAGGACTACATCTTTCAAACTCCCAGACAAGTTAGGATTCAGAACAGAGGTGGTATTCAGCAGGTTCTGACCAGTTCTGGAGAACCGGTAGCAGAAATTTTGAGTAGTTTGGAGGGCTGGTAAATATCACCTCTAACTGGCTCCGCCCCCATCTATTCTGTGCCTCCCAAATCCCAGCTAATGAGAGGGAAGGCAGATTTTACAGTATCCTTCCCCTGGAGTAGGGATTGAATGGAGATTTTATAGTATCCTTCCCCATTGGAGTGGGGAGGGAATGGAGATTTTACAGTATCCTTTCCCTGCCATGCCCACCAAGCCATGCCCACAGAACTGGTAATAATTTTTTTTTTGAATCCCACCACTGGTGTAGGATATCAGGTTTATGCTCAACTATAGTTTGGTTATGTCCTTGGTTGGTTTCTATGCTGGATAGAGGCAGCATAATGCACTCAATGAATCAAAGTAGAGCTTGTCCCAACTCATAACAAGGCACGATTCAACATGTTAGAAATGAAAGTTTCTTTCACTGGCTTCGGCTGTCTTCCAGTTTCATTGATCCTAGTTATGCTGTCAAGTTATTTAAACAACTGGTGCATTCACTCTTTCTTATATCAGTTAATAAGTCTTTAAAGAAATAAAAGAATAGTTCACTCCCCATCCCTCCCCCTCCCCCCCCCCAATATTCTTTAGAAAACCAAAGAAAAGAAAGAGAAAGGAACTGAAGGCTTGAATTGCACGAGGGAACTCATAATGAGATAATAGACTGATCAAATCCAAACAAAAATTAAGGAGGCAGAGAATATTTCAGTGGCTGTTTGATGTCGCTCTAGCGGAAATAAGATGGGGTTTCTTCCTTGGTGCAAAAAAACCTGCTCTGTGAAAGCCACTCGGTCTGGCAGAATTACTTATGAAAATCCTTGATGAAAGAAGCCATGAGAAGCAGTGGATGCGATTCATAAATATTTGCATAAGAAGAAATTACCATGGAGCTCAGGAAATCCTATACCGCTGTCATGAATTTCAAATCCGCTTACACTTTTTGAATGCAGCCTGAGTATTCTCCCGGTTTATATTGCGGAATCAGCAGTGCCGTGCCTACGACGGTGGATGGGAAGAAAAAAACCTAAGACTTGTTTACTATTTCTTTGATAAAAAATTGCTTTAGGTCTGCTCTATAAGCACCCTGGTGATGTGCATGGGTCTGCTTCTGAAGATCTGCCCAAACTTCTCAGTTTCATCCGTTTGTTTGCATTTCCCTTAAACTAATGTGTTAACTTTCTATTCTGCCTTTTCTCATATGTGATGGTTTTCTCATGGTATGAAGACCAGGGCAAGGTACAAAGGCAACACAGTCGGCTTCAGTCCCAGTTCAAACTCCCCTTTATTGCTCCAACTTTCCCCCCAATTCTCCCATGTTTGTGGCAAGTCCCGGAGCGAAGCACCTCACACACATGCACACCCCCAGCAGCCTGCGGCTGAGAGTAGCCCAGCAAAATGCTGTTAGCACAATGACTTCAAGTCAAGAAGTCCAGTGGCGCAAAGGAACGAGGCCATGAGTTCAATGAAGCAAAGGAGCAAAGCAATGAGCCCAACCAAGCAAAGGAACAAGGCAATTATAAGGCAAGAAGTCCAGCAAACTCCAGGCAACGGCACACAAAACTCCACAAATTCAGTGCTTGTTCCCAACAAATGCCCCTCCCCACATCATCTCCTTAAGTCTCAGTCCCCAGGTGTGCCTTGTGAAGAGGGGCAGGGCACTCTCCTCCCCAGTTGTCGGGTCAGCCTGCACTGTTTCTCTCTCCACTCCACTCTCCGTGCTTGGGGATCAGAAGCGGGGGTCGTTCTTGCTCATCACCTGAGCTCCTGAGGTCCTCATCTCCATTAGCTGCCCTCTCTTCCTTCGTCTCTCAATCAACCTCCCCTGTTCTTCCCTGCTGGCAAGCCGTCCCAAACCCAAGGGACCTGGGGCTGCCTTGTCCTGCTCCTTCCCGCGTGCCAGCGAGGCTTCTCCCTTGACCTCCATCAGCCCCAGCTCCCACTCGTCCTCCGCGGACTCAGGCTATGACAGCCCCATGAAAAATGGGTAACATATGATTTGCTATATTATCTCCATCACCACCACAACCGTGGGGTGTAGCTTGGGCTATGAGGGAGTGGCTGACTCAAAGTCACCCAGTGAGCTTCTGTGGCTGAGAAAGAACTTGAACCTGGATCTTCTCCGTCTTGAGCCCTTCAGTAATAAGGAAGGAATCTCCCATGGGGAAATCCTGAAAGTTAATGTCCCATCACACCTGGAGGCTTCAACTTTCGGAAGGCATTCATAGATGTTGAAAAGCATCCGTCAACTTGGCCAAACAGGAATGGTATTTGCGTTTGGCTCTGCCATGTGACTCACTCATTAGAAGTAATTATTGTGGCAGTTTAGGTACTAGCTGCTGGTTTGTTATTTTGGAGCGTGTTTATATTATCTATCCAAACAGGTGTTGCTGGCTTGCCCAGTTCTTGCAAGCTTGAGAACCAGAATGGGACAGAATGCATTATTTGCTGAAACGCCATTAAAAGTAAACAACTCTCTTGTTCTATCTTAGAAATCCAAAAGGGGTTGGATTGTTGATTGATGACCAGCAACAAGCATGAATTATCGTTCTGCCAGTGGCTTAGAAACAAGATATTTTGGTGTCTCACAGTACTTAATAACAAGTACTTTGTCTTTCCATTGTGTCACATCAGTTAAACCTTAAAGGCCAATCTGATACAAAAGGATGTCAATTTTGAGTGACTTGCCCAGCATGTTTTGGTCTAGATTATTCTTATCTTGGTCTCTTTACATCAGAACTGGATGTTTTAGGTGATGCCTGATCTACTGCTAATTTGCATTAATGGCAGGATTCTAAACCTAGGCTTGCAAAGGTCCCAATGCTTGGGTTGATATTTTGATTTCCAGTAGTCATTTTTATAAATTACTAGCTAACCCGGTGTTGCCTTGGTATTTATTTACAGGGGAAAAATGTCCAGACAAAAATGTAATTTATAATGCTGGATTTTCCCCCTTACCAGAGGGAGCCCCCTTGTGGAGTCCTGTGAAGCCGTTACCGTGGCAACTCCACTGCACTGTACTGTGGAAGCCATTTTACAGCAGTACAGTAGAAGGCATTTTAAGGCACAACAGACTGTATCTTAAAAGAACACACACCCCGGGCAGTTTTAGGGGTGTCTTACCCCCACAGTATTTGTTTCCAGAGAGTAAGTCATGTACCAAATTTGGTTGAAATTGCTCAAGGCATTCCAGAGTTATGCTGGAACACACACACACAGCCATTTTAATATATAGAGAGAAAGATTTTAGTCAACCTGCATTTTCTTTTTTAGATTGAATAGAGCTGGCCCTGTCACTGAATAGGATCAGGTAGCAATGCTAGGTGATATCAGCAAAGTGTTAAAAGAGGACAGGGCTTGATGTGGCCCATCACTTAAACTACGTTTGTGGCCTTGGGTTGGCCTGGACGATATTGGTCAGTTTTGAAGAAATATTGAATGGTCAGTGTGATGATTAGCTTTATACATTGAATGGCAGGCCACATCAACTTTTGCCTTAACCTGGTACGCAGAGTACATTTGTAGCAGTCCAGTTGCTTTTTTGGCATAGACAGTTCAGCCTCTATGCAACCACTTCCTGTGCCATCAAATGTCAGCTAAAATTATGATTATCTTTGGAATATGTATTCAAGGAGTAACACAAACCATCCTCTAGATCAGGGGTGTCAAATTTAATGCCTGCGGGCTGGATCCGGCCCACGGGTGCTTAGACCTGGCCTGTGGGGCTGCCCTGGAAACAGCGAAGGACCAGCCCACGGTGCCTCTGGCAGCGAAATCTGAGCTCCCTTTTCGGCTGCCACGGCCTCCTGTAGCCCTTTGTGTTCTCTACTCAAGTGACGACCGGCCACTGTCACTCAAGCCGGATGCGGGTTTTCATTGGAGCTAACGCAAGGGGCGTTCCAGCGGGAGAATGGCAGAATTCTAATTAGTTAAAGGGTTTGACAGCTACTACATAAATAGCTGTCAAACGAAGGCTTCTGGTTCTTTTTGTTGTGTTGTGTTTCGAGTTAATAAAGCAGTTGATAGCAGAACCACCTCAGTTGTGATTACTTCACAGAGAATAAAACACTTTGTCAGCAAAAACAGAGCTTGGCCTCTTGACACAAGTGATGTCAAGGTGGCCATGTCCCCTGGCCACGCCCTCTGTCTACCATGGTCAAACACAACCCTGATGCAGCGCTCAATGAAATCAAGTTTGACACCCCTGTCCCAGGGGTGGGTTGCTGCTGGTTCACCCCAGATCAGGCGAACCAGTAGTGGCGGTGGTGGGAGGCTCCGCCCACCCACTCAGATGCTTCGGTGCATGCGTAGAAATGTCATGCAATTGCATGAGTGTGTGCACGAGCGAACCAGAAGTAAAATAAATTGCAACCCACCACTGCCCTGCTCTATAGAATTTGTTCCATATTGTAGGCCCGGAGGACTTTTGTGTAAAATCAAGTTCTATTTCACTAAGATCAGTGTTATATAAAATACAACGTTGTACCTACTTTTCTTCTCAAAAAGAAATTGGTTGTTGGGAGGAACAAATACAGGTAGTCCCCGACTTATGATGACAATCGAACCCCAAATTTATGTTGCTAAGTGAGAGATTTAATTTGTTGAGTTTTGCCCCAGTTTACGACTTTTCTTGCCACAGTTGCTAAGTGAATCACTGCAGTTTTTAAGTTAGTAGCATGGTTGTTATGTGACTCTGGCTTCCCCATTGAATTTGATTGTCAGAAGGTCTCAAAAGGGGATTGCATGATCCTAGGAGGTCATGTGGCAAACGTCATAAGTCAGTTGCCAAATGTCTCAATTTTGATCACATGACCATGGAGATCCTGCAACATAAATGTGAAAAATGGTCATAAGTCACTTTTTTCAGTCATGTTGTAACTTTGAGCGGTCACTAAATGAACTGTTATAAGTGAGGACTGCCTATATGGCGAACTGTGGAAGTTTCAGGATTAACATACTTAATGATGATTAGTAAATATGCTAGAGGTGGCTTATGTAAATTTATGGCACGATAAAAAGGAGCATTCTCTTTAAATTGAGCTTTGGTAGCTTCATCCGGTTTTCTTGGCACAGTATGGATGACACTCTGTTCCTTCAGAATGTCTTTTTTTAAATTCCCTGCCGGGCCTACATACAGAGGTGGGATTCAGCCAGTTCGGACTGGTTTGGGCAAATCGGTAGCTCCGACGATCAGCTGAGGAGCAAACCGGTTCACTCTGACAATCCAGTTGGCCTGCCCACCTGCCCCTGTGCTTTACTTACCTATATCCTCTCAGCTGATTCGCATGGCAGAGCAGATTGCCGCGTCTCAGCTGTGTTACTCCCCAGAAGTAACATGGAAGGTACGTTTTGTTAAAACTGATGACGCGCCTGCGCTCTCGCGCGAAGCACGCACGAACCGATCAATCAGTAGGATCCCACCACTGCCTCCATATAGTTACTAACCCCAAAGAGAGACGTATCTGAATTAGTGAATTTACCTTTGCAGTAAAAGCCTTGCTTTGGGGAAACAGAGAGCATTTTGGGAAAGAGAAATGACAGTAATTTGTCACACCGGGCTCTCTTCATTTCCAAACTGCCAACACAGATGTTGTCCACATGGAGCGTCATGATGTTTGTTCAGTCTTCCTGCATTCTTTATCTTCCAGATGTGTTAGGCAATAAATCTCATCGCCCCAGCCAGCATACCAGCGATGGGGCTGTAATCCGAAACATCTGGAAAGCAGAGGAAGTTGACCACATACCATAGCTTCCTTTATTGCAGGGTTATTGCCCTGTGTAAAATACTCACCTTCTGAGTTTGTTTGCTTAAATGAAAGGATACGTGCTCTTGGTATGCCTTGTGGGTACACAATGATGGTTGGTGATGTAACGCAGCTTTTGCCAGCCATATGTTCTCTATGTTGGACTTTTACTGGAGAATTGTAGAAATTGAACCCCAATGAAATATATTCAAAGCACCTAGACTGGAAGAAGGGATCTTACACCTTGGATGCCTACAAATCTAGACATTTCTTTTTTTAAAAAAAATCAAATTCCCCCCCCCCCCCAATATAAACATACATATTTTATGAACAGTACATTGCCTGGGTCAACCCCTTTTCAAACCATAACAAACAATAATCGTATGAATAAATATGTATACTTCAAATCTTCCAACTTCTACAATATTGGTCTCTTTCCATAATCCTTTATCATTTCCCTCATAATTCATTTAAACATAAATAGAATTTCTTTATGCCCTATATTTATTATCCCCAGCTAAGTAATATCATTTAATATTTTAAAAATTACTCATTATCCCATTATAGTTTCAATGTTCCGAATGTGTAGGGTTACTAATAATGCCAAATATTAACAATATTTGATCAATCCCGGAAATATACCGTTTCCCTGAAAATAAGACCTCCCCGGATAATAAGCCCAGTGGGGCTTTTGAGCACATGCGCTAAAATAAGCCCTCCCCCCAAAATAAGCCCATCCTGAAAATATTGCAACACAGCAGCAGCAGCAGCCATGAAGTGACCACGCTCACCGCCTCCTGCACCTCAAAAGTAATAAGACCGCCCCGAAAATAAGGCCAAGCGCTTATTTTGGGGGTCAAAAGAAAATAAGATCCTGTCTTAATTTTGGGGAAACACAGTATCTCAAAATCCACATAATTTCTAATCTTTACTATTTTAAACTCACAATATACTTTAACAAACTATTAATATTACTTATACAATTGAATTACCTAATTCTAAATTCCCACCTACTATTCTTTATTTATTGGAGTTATTGTATGTATTTTCTATTAATGTGTATAATACTATTTTATCTATATTTATCTTCCCACACATTATTAATGTGTTTTCTCATTATCCATCATCTCATAATCTAGACATTTCTGAGAAGGAGGCATGTTACACCATGCACAGAGTATAAAATGGTAGAGGACAGGAAATTTGCAAATCATCTGGAATGACACTCCTACAATCAAAATATTTTTGTCTGTTTTCAGTTTTTTCTTCCATAGGAATGGTTGCAAGAAAGTTCTTTCATTTCTGTTTTAAGGATTTGCAGCAATTTAGACTAGAATAATGGCATGGAGAGAAAGGGATCCAGATTCTTGAATACATTTTTCCAATTTTGCATCTGTCAATCCATCCATCCAATTTATATTCAGCATTTGCTCTGAGACTTCAAAATAGTGCACGTAAGATCCCTGCCTCATTTTATTGTCACAGCGGTGATGTGGTGATTACATGTCTCACATTTATCATATTTTAAAACATTTATCTGATTTAGAAGATGGATATGGAAACTATAATTCTCTAAAGGAAAACTAACAGAGAGTTGTCAGGAAAAAAATCTTGATTAAAGATGTATGTTTTTATGTATGCTAGGGAAGATTTCATACGAGACCTTTTTCAAATAAATGCATCTTTCTTGAGACACCTTCCATAACTGAGTTCCTTCCAAATTCACCATGGTTCATGCTAGCGGAGAATTTTGGGAGATGTAGTCCCAATGCACCTAGAAGGTACCTGGTTTAGATAAGAGGGTGATGAAAAAAATTATATAGTTATTTATTGCGTATTAAACTAGAAGAAGAACAAATGAAAAAAACAATGATAGCATGGACAAATTTTTTTTGTTATACGATAGAATTAGAAAAATGGCAGCAATTATGAGATAGAAACTATAAGTTAACATGTCTTCTGCATATAAAGAGAATTTCTACAAGATGTTTTACAGATGACATTTTCCACCAGCAAGGTTGACAACGATATTTAAAGATAAATCAGTGAAATGTTGGAAATGTCACAAGACACCAGGGCCATATTATTATTATTATTATTATTATTATTATTATTATTATTATTATTATTATTATTATTATTATTATTATTATTATTATTATTATTATTATTATTATTATTATTATTATTATTATTATTATTATTATTATTATTATTATTATTATTATTATTATTAATTATAATTATAATTATAATTATAATTATAATTATAATTATAATTATTATTATAATTTAATTTGTAAATTAAATTTGTAAATTTGTAAATTAAATTTGTAAATTTGTAAATTAAAGTGCACAGGGAATTAAAAATACATATATAAAATCAACAGACATTGTAATACAAATTTAAAATGAATTAAACCTAGACCCTGCGCTAAAATCCCTGACTATCTAAATACTAATACCCCTAAAAATCCCTAATAAAACAATTTGAATATTCAGCTTGAGGTAAATGAGTCGATTAAGCCAAGCCGGCCAGGCAGAAGAAGTGAGTTTTTAGTTTTTGACGGAAGGAGCGGAGGTCCGTTATTATCATATGTGGTGGACGTGCGTAAAAGCCAAAAAATATTGGATAAAAATATGTACATGGTTGGAGGAGATGATACTACAGCATATTTATCTGAAGCCTGAATTATTTTTGTTGGGCATTTTACCAGAAATTTACAGTAAAGAAAATGTATACTTGATAATTCACATAATAACTGCAGCTAGGATTGTATTTGCACAAAATTGGAAAAATGAAGATATCCCTATGGATGAGAATGTGATTAGAATTAGAATATTAGAATGTGCAGAAACGAATAGGTTAACGCTTCAAATTGAAGAGAAAGATTATTATAACATGTGGGAATTATTTGATCAATGGTTAGAGAATAAATATGAAAAGTGGAAAAAAGCAAAAGAGTGAAATAGAGAAAATGTTTTAACGAAGTTAAATAAGACAAGACAAGGATTGTTATAGTATTAGATATGGTATATATTAGTATTAAGTTAAGAATAGGTAAAATAATAAATCTGGCTGTAAATTGCAATTGTTATTGTATAAAATATTTGCACAAAATATATGTACCCAGATGGCACATTGTTTAATGAAAGATGATGTTTGAATTAAAATAAAATTAAAAATTAAAAAAAGAAAAAAAGAAAAGAAAAGAAAGGCTGTTCCAAGATGCAGTGCTGTAATTTATTTATTTTTTCTGTCCATCTTGTTTGAGGTCAGTTTAGAGCTGAAAGAGAAGGCAGGAGTGTTTCAAAGTAAATGACTAATTAAATCACTCAGCTGCCTGCCAACTAAAGCTTCAATATGGAAAAAAAAAATCCAGAATAACTTCGCTTAAATGAGGACAGTGAGATGAGGACAGCGACAATTATATGTGTTTTCTTGTTCTACTTGATTAATTCCGTCAATTGATGTTCCTGTTGCGAGACATAACTCTAAAAAGCAGCTTAATAATAATAATAATAACTTTGAATTTATTAACCGCTCCCTCTCCCCACAGGGACCCGGGGCGGTGCACAGGAGGAACTAAAAACAATATAAACAATAGATACAAAAATATATACATTAAAACACAATTAAACAATGCTATCCCGTGCTAAAAAATTAAAACCCATTAAAATACATTTAAAATCTATAGACAGAGAGACTATCCAAGGCCGGCCAGTCGAAAGAAATGGGTCTTTAATTTCGTACGGAAGGAGCGGAGGTCCGTGGTCGTTCTGATATCGGGGGGAAGGTCGTTCCAGAGGGCCGGGCCCGCCACAGAGAGAGCCCTTCCCCTGGGCGTCGCCCGCTGACAAAGTCTAGTGGATGGCACCCGGAGAAGTCCCTCTCTGTGGGAGCGAATCGGTCGTGAGGATGTATGGGGCAGGATCCGATCCCGCAAATAGCTAGGTCCCGAGCCATGGAGCGCTTTAAAGATGATAGTTAGCACCTTGAAACGCACCCGGAAGACGACAGGCAGCCAGTGCAGCTCGCGCAAGAGCGGTGTAACGTGGGTGAACCTGGTGGTCCCCATAATTGCTCGCGCGGCTGCATTCTGAACTAACTGAAGCCTCCGGGTGCACCTCAAGGGAAGCCCCATGTAGAGAGAGTTACAATAGTCCAGTCGGGATGTCACGAGGGCATGAGTGACTGTGCGAAGGGCGTCCCGATCCAATAGGGGGCGCAATTGGCGAACCAGGCGAACCTGGTAAAACGCCCTCCTGGCCACGGCTGTCACTTGCTCTTCCATAGACAGCCGGGTATCCAGGAGGACACCCAAATTGCGCGCCCCATCCACAGGGGCAAGATGTTCGCCCCCTATGGCCAGCGTTGGAGAAAGCTGGTTGAATCGGGCAGCCGGAAACCACAGCCACTCGGTCTTGGTCGGGTTGAGCCTGAGTCCGTTACTTCCCATCCAGATCACCGCTACGGCATCGTTGGGGTGGTTTGGGGTAGATATGTACAGCTGGGTGTCATCAGCGTACAGGTGGTACTCTACCCCAAAACCACGGATGATCTCACCCAGCGGCTTCATATATGCGTTAAACAGGAGAGGCGAGAGGACCGACCCCTGAGGCACCCCGCATGTGAGGGGTCTCGGGGTCGACCTCTGCTCTCCTGCCCGCACAAATTGCGATCGGCCAGAGAGGTAGGAGGAGAACCACCGTAAAACGGTGCCTCCCACCCCCAACCCCCCCAGCCGATGCAATAGGATACCATGGTCGATGGTATCGAAAGCCGCCGAGAGGTCTAATAGGACCAGGATGGAGGAACATCCCCCATCTCTGGCCCTCCAGAGATCATCTACCAACGCGACCAATGCCGTCTCGGTGCTATGCCCGGGCCGAAAGCCGGACTGGCGCGGATCTAGATAGTCAACTTCCTCCAGGTGACGGGGAAACTGTTGTGCCACCACACTCTCAACAACCTTCGCCAAAAAGGGAAGGTTGGAGACTGGACGATAGTTGTTTAAAAGAGCTGGGTCCAAAGAGGGCTTCTTGAGGAGGGGCCTCACCATGGCCTCTTTTAGGGAAGCAGGCAAGGAACCCTCACTCAAGGATGCGTTGACAACCTCTTGGAGCCAGCCTCGTGTCACCTCCCAGGATGCCAGTACAAGCCAGGAGGGGCACGGGTCCAATAAACATGTGGTGGCTCGCAGTCGCCCACGTAGCCTGTCCATATCTTCGGAAGTAACGGAGTCAAACTCCTCCCAAACAAGATCTCTCTCGTGGCATCCCACTGGGCCATGAATGGGGGCTAGCTCACTCTGTATCTGAGCGGTTTTCTCCTGCAGAAAAATCACAAATTCCTCTGCTCTACCCTGTAGCGGGGCTTCCCGCTCCCTCTGTTGGAGGAGGGAGCGGGTCACCCTAAACAGGGCGGCAGGGCGGTTTTCTGCGGATGCTATGAGAGTGGCACAATGATGACGTTTGGCCACTCTCAGCGCCACAATGTAAGTCCGTAAATGGGCTCTTACCTGTGTCCGGTCAGATTCAGAACGGCTAGACCTCCATCTTCCCTCTAGGCATCTCTTGCGGCGTTTCATCACCCGCAGCTCCTCAGTAAACCAAGGAGCCAGGGTGGTTCGCCGCCGCAAGAGAGGCCGCAAGGGCGCGACCCGATCCAAGGCTCCCACGGCCGCAATGTTCCATGCGGCCGTGAGGTCCTCGATCGGGGCGCGGGTCAGGGATACAGGAAATGGCCCAAGCGCTGTCTGGAACCCATCCGGGTCCATCAGGCGCCTGGGGCGGTACCAGATCGGTGACTCTGGTTCCGCCTCCCCGCGGAGGGGAGCAGCGGTCGGAAAGTCGAGCCGGAGAAGTGAGTGGTCTGACCATGACAAGGGGGTGATGGCTATGTCCCCTGTACCCAGATCACTCTTCCATTGGCCTGAGACAAAGATGAGATCCGGCGTATGTCCACCCTCGTGGGTGGGGCCCTGAATTACTTGGGTCAGGTCCATGGCCGTCATGGAAGCCATGAACTCCCGAGCTGCCACGGATGATTCGCCCAACGATGGCAGATTAAAGTCCCCCATGACTAAAAGTCTGGGGGTCTCAACTGCCACCGTAGCGATCACCTCCAGGAGCTCGGGCAGGGCTGCTGCTACATAGCGGGGAGCCAGGTATACAACCAGCAAGCCCAACTGCCTCCCTAGGCCCCACTTCACGGAGAGGGACTCACAGCCGGTAGTCTGAGGCACAATGGTCTCTCTCGGCTCAAGGCCTTCCTTGATAATGACCGCTACCCCACCTCCCCTGCCTAGGGCCCGCGGCTGATGAAATGCGCGGTAGCCTGGTGGGCACATTTCAACGAGGGGAAGACCTCCCTCGTGGCCCAACCAGGTTTCCGCTATTCCTACCAGGTCCGGCTCCCCCTCTGACACAAGGTCACTAATGAGGGGGGCTTTGTTGACAACGGACCTGGCGTTGCAAAACATCAGCCGCAGACCCTGGCTCTGTATTCCCTGGCCACCTAGCCTGCGGGGGTTGTGGCACCCGACCGTTTGCAACCAACGGCTACGTGCCACCAACCGGGAGGATGAAGATTGTCTCCCCTCGGTCCTGCCCCTCCCCACGACCCTCTGAATTGGTATGCCCTCCTGTGGAACGACTCGGGAATCCCCCCTCCTTTCGGCACCTTCCGCTTCCCCCCGTCGACTGCTATCCTGGTCCTTGCTATTGATTGTTGCTTCTGTGATACACTTTCTCATTTTCTAAATAAATCCCACTTTGTCTGAAAGGACAAAGTGGGATTTATTTAGGACACTTTTTAAGATTTGTTTTTCCAAAAGTTTATGTTTAACCAAGGTGACATGAATCAGGGAGTGGTAACTTCTTATATTAATCCAAGAGAGACAATCATAACTGATGGTACAGTTAAGACTTAAACTGAAGGGACCAAAATATGCAGTTCAGTTAGGAGTCAAGAATCTTCCTTTTTATCAGTGATGGGTTTCAAATTTTTTTACTACCTGTTCTGTGGGCGTGGCTTAGTGGGCATGGTGTGGCGTGGCGTGGCTTGGTGGGCGTGGCAGGGGAAGGATACTGTAAAATCCTCATTTTCTCCCGATCCGCTGGGACTCGGGAGGCAGAGAATAGATGGGGTCGGGGCCAGCCAGAGGTGGTATTTACTGGTTCTCCGAATTACTCAAAGTTTCCACTACCGGTTCTCCAGAACTGGTCAGAACCTGCTGAATATCACCTCTGCTTTTTATATGTCTGTGGAGATTCTCAGTCATCTAGGTCATGGTTGACCCAAAGGTGCTTTTTCAAGAGGTACTGGACTTTCTGATTTTTCTTTGAAAACATTTCACTTCTCATCCAAGAAGCTTCTTCAGCTTCCTTTTCATAGGTAGCCTTTCTTCATAAAATGAGTCCCATTTTGGGAGATAGGACGGTATACAAATCGAATAAACTAATAAACTAAAATGACTTTGAATGGCTAATATACCTACATATATATATTTTTATCCTATATCTTACAGTTCACAGTAGAGATTGAATTTCCAGCTTGGCCTGTGTTTCAAACCTATTTGGTTCATGACTAAAGCCATGACTAAGGTCTTAGAAGAAGATGGATACGTAAGACGACATCAATCAATCACTCCCTTTTTTTAATATATAAAGTTTTTTATTTTGTCATTTTCATAACATATAATCACATGTATACTATTACATAGCCAACATTGTATTGTATTATTAAATGTTTACATCAATTCATCTTACCATCAACTCCCAAAAGCAATTATTGGCTCTTCTGCTCTCCATACACCATATTTGTACCTTATCTATCACTTTCTTCTCCCTCTCTCCTCCTCCTCCCTGCCTCCTTTCTTCCCTCCGTCATCCTTCTCTTCTCTACTTCCCCTTCCTCTCTCCTTCTCGTCTCTCCTCTTTCCACTCCTCCTTTCTCTCCCTTTTTTAAAAGCCTGGTTGCCTGTTTATTCTTACTGTACACATAGTCTACAGTAAGTCTTTGACTTACAACAGTTCACTTAATGACTGGCTGAAGTTACAATGGCACTGGGAAAAGTGACTTATGGCCGTTTTTCTCACTTAACAACTGTTGCAGCATCCCCATGGTCATCCGATCATGTAAGTGTATCGCAAAATTCTTTAGATACTTGGCAACTGACTCATATTTATGATGGTCACAGTGACCTGGGGTCATAGGATCACTTTTCCCAACCTTCTGACAAGCAAATGGGGAAGCCAGATTCACTTAACAACCTAATGTAATCACTGCAGTGATTCACTTAACAACAAGAAAGTTTGTTAATTCACCTGCCTCATACATCCTCACGACCGATTCGCTCCCACAGAGAGGGACTTCTCCGGGTGCCGTCCACTAGACTTTGTCAGCGGGCGACACCCAGGGGAAGGGCTCTCTCTGTGGCGGGCCCAGCCCTCTGGAACGACCTCCCCCCCGATATTAGGACCACTACGGACCTCCGTTCCTTCCGTCTTAAATTGAAAACACACTTTTTCTGCCTTGCCGGCCTGGGATAGCTACTCCTCTGTCTTTAGGGTTTATTGGGGATTTTTAGTTAGAGAGTTTTAACGGGTATTTTATCACAGGTTACTTAATTTAATCTATTTTTAATGAAATATGTATATAGTTATTGTTCTTATCCCTCCTGTGCACCGCCCCGAGTCCCTGTGGGGAGAGGGTGCGGTTTATAAGTAATAAAATTTTTATTATTATTATTATTAAATGTCTGACTTAACCATAGAAATGTTGGCTCAATTGTGGTCATAAGTCGAAGACTACCTGTATTCTGTTGTTTGATTTAGAATTCTTAATGATGGTAACCTTGAATTTTATTTTAATGGAATTATGATTTTATGCTGAAAGGATTCCAAAAATACAATCTGTTACTGGCCTGGCTATTGGGAGTTGCAGAGTTTCTTATGTCATGTCAGTACTTTAGTCACATATTTCCCACTTCCTGTCTGCTGCATTGTGATGTATCTGCCCCAATGATTTTGGTGTGTTTTTGTAGATATGGTGAGATAGCCAGGGAATAAAGAAGAATATTACTCAAGCAAATTATCTAGTAAAATTTGAAATACAATACACTGTTAATAATAGGGCAGGGCAGGGTAGGGAACTAGTTCAGCATTTGCCAGGATTCAAACACACACACACACACACACACACACACACAAAAGTGTAGAACTGGCAGCAAGTAGAGAGATAGTAATTATTATGCTAGTTTCTGAAGCAAAAACATCAAAGGAATCTGGAAGACTGGGTTGAAGCCAACAGGATCAACAAGCAAATGTTACTTTCATGGTATCTGAAGGCAGAAAACATTTGAAATTGGCTTAACCCAATAAAAGAAAGAAAATTCCACCAGCCCTGTTATTTTGTCTATATTTATAGCCTAATCCACTTACTTTGTTTCATCTCCCCTTTACATTGGACCCTTATTCCCTACTTAAACCACGATCCAGTCCCATTCTTCAGCTTGCTAAATCTTCTACACAACTTCACTCCACCCATCTTACTCAGTTGATTGCCTTATCACATCTTGAACTGCTTCCAAGATACCTATCTCAGCTTCTGCTCTTCTGCACAATATTTATCGTTCTTATTTGCACCCACACAACTGGGCTCAAACATTTTGGTGCAGAGCAATCAAGAAGTTAGTCTAATCCAGGCATTACTAAAATTGTGACCCACATTTTGTTGCAAATGCTAGCAGGGAGTTAATGGTATGTATGGCTCTTCATACTGACATAGTGGCTCAGTGGCTAAGCTTGTCGATCAGAAAGATTGGCAGTTTGACGGTTTGAATCCCTAGCACCGCGTAACAGAGTGAGCTCCCATTACTTGTCCCAGCTTCTGCCAACCTAGCAGTCCGAAAGCACGTAAAAAAATTCAAGTAGAAAAATAGGAACCACCTTTGGTGGGAAGGTAACAGCGTCCCGGGTGCCTATGGCATTTAGTCATGCTGGCCACATGACCACGAAGACTTCTTCGGACAGCACTGGCTCTTCAGCTTTGAAACAGAAATGAGCACCGCCCCCTAGAGTTAGGAATGACTAGCACATATGTGTGAGGGGAACCTTTACCTTTACCTTATATGGCTTTTCAAGAAGCATGAGGGCCTCTTTTGACAGCTCAGTTGACCTCTGCTTCCCAAGAGACCTTCTCACAACAAGCAAAGTAATTCAGTACTTGATGGCTTTGTGTCAATGAGTGGAAATATTCAAACTCCATGGTAAAATAATTATCGCGGAGATTTGAAGCGCTGTGAATGAATTAGTTAAGTGGAATCTGTTACCAGCTTCTTAATGTGAAGGGTTTTAATTGAATCCACTCTCAATCAGTGGAATCCACCCTTTGCCAGAGTGAACATTCCAGTTACACAACAGTGATTACTGCAGTTTCTGTTTTCAATATCAGAGCTCCACCAAAATCTGGTTAGCAGTATAGTCTTCTTTTCCTTTTTTTTTTTTTTAAGGATAGCTTAAAATATGAAAGCAATCGTTTTCCGCAAGAGCCTAGGGCTTCCAAGCTGAAAATGAGAGGAACAACACAAGCGGCAATAGAACAGTGTGGCAAATTTGAATATAAACTGGATTGAAATCCTGAAGGCATATGGAGTTTAAATGCTGGAAATAAAGTACAAAACCTCCTGAATACTCTGAGGCCAAATGTATTGAGAGCTTGGCTGGTTTCAAGCCCACCAAAGCTGCCAAAAGTGAGGTTTGGGGTCCTATTTATCCTGCTGGCTGCCAGAACCAAACAGAGATTTGAGAGAATGCAGTCTTTATTGGCAGGATGTTATAGCCTAGAGAGTCTCTGTTTTTGCCTTGAGTGGGGAGGCATGGCGATCTCTGTCCAATCTGAGAAGAAGCCCACAAGATAGGAGAGAGGGCCCCAGGAAGAGGGAACAGATCTCCCCAGCAGTAATCCATCAGAATAGAGCTGGAAGAGATCTTGGAGGTCTTCTAGTCCAACCCTGTGCTCAAGCAGGAGACCCTCCTTCCCAGTGTTGAAAGAAATGTCCTTCTGGTTCAGTCCCAAGTTGGGGAGTGGGGGAGACACTAGATTCATGGAAGATGCTTGAAAAGAAGGTTTATGGATGGACAGGATCACATAGTTTGAGATCCTGGGCAAAAAGTAACAGCATGCTGCCCAAAGTTGTGCAGATGATCTCAAAGAGGGTTAGTGTGGATTCAGCAATGGCAAAGAAGGCATATTAATATAGACACATAGGCGTCTTTCACAAATCATGCTATGTCAGATTTTTAAAATTATGGTTGGTTAAGCAAGCCGTAATGGGCTAGTTCAGGCATCCCACTAGCAAATGAATCAAGTTCTGGTTTAACCATAGAGTTCTGGCAGGGCTTAGAAGGAACCAGTTTAGCCAGGATTCACCTTAGCATGGAGAAACTCCTATCTGCATGCGTGGTCTTTAAAGGAACCTTCTCAACCTTCTCATATCTCCAACGTAGCTGCAAGGGGTCAGCCTGGACACCTCACAAAGTTTTATAATCTTTGTACTTGTACCCTGTTTTCCCGAAAATAAGACCTCCCTGGATAATAAGCCCAACCGGGCTTTTGAGTGCATGTGCTAAAATAAGCCCTCCCCTGAAAATGAGGTGACCACACTCGCCGTCTCCTGTACCTCAAAAATAATAAGACCTCCCCCCAAATAAGACCAAGCGCTTATTTTGATGGTCAAAAGAAAATAAGACCCTGTCTTATTTTGGGGGAAACACGGTAACATTTGAAGAAGCTCCATTGAAGCTCCTCTCTCAAAACCTGGACCTTACCGGAGACATTGTTTTTCAACCAAATCATATTTCTCATCCTGGAAAGCTTTGGGTTTTTCATTGCCATGCAGAAGTGGTGCTGTTGGAAGTGAAAAATACTTTAAATATAGCAATAGAAATAGCACTTAGACTTATATACCGCTTCACAGTGCTTTGCAGACCTCTCTGAGCGGTTTACAATGTCAGCCTATTGCCCTCACCAATATGGATCCTCATTTTATTGACCTCAGAAGGATGGAAGGCTGAGTCAACTTTGAGCCACTCAGGTTCAAACTCTTGGTTATGGGCAGAGTTAGCCTGCAATACTGCATTCTAACCACTGTGCCACCATCAAATACTAAACCACATTAAATGTAATATTGGAGAAGCTGAAGCTCAAATACTGTGGCCACCTAATGAGAAGAGAAGACTCACGGGAAAAGACCCTGATATTGGGAAAAGATTGAAGGCAAAAGAAGGGACAACAGAAAATGAGATGGTTAGATGGTCATCGACACAATGAGCATCCTTTTGGGAAAACTCTGGGACAGGGGTCCCTAACCTTTTGGATTTAAGGGACTACTAAATTCATAATTTTAAATCCTGTGGACCATTAATATGATCTGCCCAATGATTGGCTAGGTGTGGTGGATGCTATGGTCCATGGGGTTGTGAAGAATTGGACACAACTTAGTGACTAACAATAATAACAATTACCAAATAGGCTAGATGGGGAAAGATCTGATTGCAGGATAGCATAGCTTCAGATATCAGCAAAGCTCTTAAACTCTACAGAATGGCTTTCAAGAGATCTACCATCTGTTTTCTCTCTGCAGTTCTGCTCCCTTTGTTTTCTCACTTAAGATCGGTCAAGATCTCCATTCCCTGAGATTCTCTCCTGGGCTTATTTTTTCAAGGTTTCCTACTTGGTGTAACTACATTTAAATCTTTAATTAGTTGTGAGCATCCCTGAAGTTATTCACGAAGGTCTTTAACCCCGTAGGTTGAGTGAATAGAATGCAGATTTGATCTTCTGTGGGTAGGCCGAGCGCTCCCGATTCCACATAAGTTTAAAATCCTGTGAGGAAATAATTGAAATGCTTTCCTCATGAGAAATTCCAAACGAATAGCTTTTCCAATTTTCCTTAGAACCACTGCATTTGAAATTCATTTTTTCTTTAGGAATTAAATTTACATCTGTACACACTGTTCTCCTATTTCACTTATGTTAGCTCAGCAGACCTGATAAAACTTGGTTATAGGTTATTGTATGGCAGGACCTTATTATAAATGGGAGTGACTGAGGAGGAAAGACGTGTTCTAATGGAAAATGGGTATTATTAAGTCAAGCATCAAGAGCACACCAAATTGCCTATCCCTGTTTGAAAGGCATTTCTGTGATCTTCTTCAGCTAGCTGTTTCTGGCAGTAAATGTAGCATCCAACTATCAGGATCTTTCATATGACTGCTGTGAAGTTTCTGTGTTTTGATCAGTAAGCAGTTGGAATATTTATGATCCTTCCATATCATAGTAAAAATCTCAGAGTATTGTATACAGTCCTGGGTATCAGATGCAAAGTCTTGTTGTGGCCCACCAGCAGAGCTGGCAGCAGATTCAGAAAATGAGGAAGTTGGGGAGGAATATGGGCCAGTCCTGGAGTCTGGGGAAGGCTCTGATGAGGGCTCTGTGTTGGAGGCAGAGAGGGGGTCAGAGCCGTATGCCAGTTAACAGCTGCCTTCAGAGTCAGACATCAGTGAGGCAGACGAACAGCTGGAGTCTGTTCCAGTGTGCACATGCGCAGAGTTGCCAGACAAAGGGAATGGCTAAAGAACAGGGGTCGACTTGGGAGTAAGGCCACAGCTGGTCAATGAATGGCCTCGCCCAAAGGAAATAAAAGAGGAGCAAAAGGGGAGTGGAGTTTGCAGGAGACAATTAGTTCACTTAATTGGTTCGTGACTCTTGGAGCCTCCTTGCCAAGTTTTGCATATATCGGCCTGTCAGCTCTCCAAGCCAGATAAGGTCTGTGACTGTAAATCCTCCCTTGAAGGATTTTGCTGGATGTGAAGGAGCAGAATTCACAGCAAATTAATAAAAGGGTTTTTTGTTGGGACATGGAGTTTGCTTCCTCCTCTCGGAAAGCCTTGGTCAGAATATGTCTATGCAGAGGCAATTCATTCATGCATTCATTGCAATGCAATACAGGTAGTTCTCGACTTACAGCCATTCGTTTAGTGGCTGTCTGAAGTTACAATGGCACTGAAAAAATCATTTTTCACGTTTATGACTGTAGCATCCCCATGGTCTCATGTGATCTATATTCAAATGCTTGACAACTGACTCACATTTATGACGATTGCAGGCCCCCCGAGTCACGTGATCCTCTTTTGCGGCCTTCTGACAAGCAAAGTCAATGGGGAGACCAGATTCACTTAACAACCACGTTAGTAATTTGACAACTGCGGCAATTCGCATAACAAATGTGGCAAGAAAAGTCGTAAAATGGGGCAAGGCTCACTTAAAAAAATTCTCGTTTGGCAACATGAATTTTGGGCTCAATTGTGGTTGAGGACTATCTGCACAGGTAATCCTTAACATACAAGCATATTGGAGCCTGCCATTTATGTGATAATTGTGAAATGTGTTTATGACCTTTTGTGCAGTGGATGTACACGGCAGTCATAAAGTGAACACAGTGAACATTAAATGAACCCATTCTTCATTTATGGTGTGATTTTACGGAAAACTTCTAAGTAAGTGCTAGTTTTCGGCAAAATCACCCCAAAACATGCTCATGTAACCACGAGATGATACAAGCAGATGTAAATGCAGCTGGGTTTCTGAGCACCCAAAATGTGGCAGAGTGGGTGACCTTCAGAACTGGGTTGTAACTCTCTTTTTCCAGATAGATTGTGTTGTGGCCCAGCCGGCTCCGGATGAGCTGCTGATGGACTCCTCTAGTGAGGAGTCGTATGAGTCTACTCTGGAGGAGGAGAGCAAACTTGAGAGAGCAGAGAGCCCGGCTAGTCATCAGGAGGCACCTGGGTCTTGGAGCAGTGGGATCAAAGCCAGTTTGTCCCTGATGCTAGATTGAGAAGGGCTGAAAAAAAGAGGCTTCAATTGCATCAGAAGTGAACTAGTAGGATTTGAATTAGTCCCAGCTGCCTAATGACTGGCCCCTCCCAAGAGAGTTTAAAAGGAAGTCTTTGCTAAGAAAGTCCTTGCAGAAAACAACGTGGGATTTCTAGGTTTGTGTTTATTCGTGTTGATTTTCACGTTCGTGTTTAGTTGAGTTAGGATGCTTCGTATCTGTTCAGAGTCATTCAAGCAAGCAGCCAAGAGAGTCAGTGGCAAGCAGCCAGTCTTGTATTAGTCGGAGAAGGGGGGGAGTCAGAACAGATTGTGACTTTGAACAGTCGCTAAGTGATTTGTCGTAAGTCAAGGGCTATATTTGTTCTATGCTTATCTTTGTTTGGCAATTTTTGATGAGGGATTTGGGAGGGTTTCACACAAGTGTTCCTTTAATCCCAAGAAATGCTCCATTCCAAATGGAGCAGACTGTACAGATTGTTGTTTACCACACTAAGTTGGAACCATAAAAAGTGTCTGAAGAGCTGATGCTATATGAAAGACAAAAAAGGTCTAAGCTCCGTTCCTATCGCAGAGTCAAGATTTAGTCTGTAGAGATTCTTAATCATCCAGGCCTTGTTTGTCCCAAAGTGCTTTTTTGGGAGGCAACTGGGCTTTCTTGTTTTTTTTTCTTTTGAAGATGTTTCGCTTCTCATCCGAGAAGCTTCTTCAGCTCTGACAGGATCCACTCCCCATTATCCTGAAGAAACTTCTTGGATGAGAAACGAAATGTCTTCAAAAGAAAAAAAAAACCAAGAAAGTCCAGTTTCCTCCTGAAAAAGCACCCTTGGGACATTCAAGATTCAGGGTGCTTATTGATTTAGGTCAGGAGTGGCAACCTTAAACACTCAAAGAGCCACAAAGGTCCTAACTTGAAGTCCCCAATTCAATTCTGGAGCTGACCGAAAGTCTGGTTCCCCCACCATAGAATCTCCTACTAGCGTGGCGTCCTTTTTCCTTTACCTGTCCTAACCCAAAGCCCTATCAATTGTGGACCTGACCTGTAACAGGGAGCCACAGCGGAGGGATGAAAGAGCCACATGCGGCTCCAGAGCCTTGGATTGCTGACCCCTCATTTAGGTCCATGTCTACCTTTCCCAAGCAAATATATATAAAACCTTACATTTTCTTCTCTTTTTCTTTTTCCCCCTGCAGTTACCTGGCTGATCAGTGCTGGAATGGCGGTTTCATCTACTTGATCATGTTGCGCCGAATCAAGCGCAAGGCCCCACTTCCTCCATCAAATGGCAACAACAGTAAGAGCACCGAACCCAAAGCCAGACCTACCTCCGAGCCCAGTGGGAAAACCACTCAAAATGGCAAAAGGACGAGAAAGTTTGGCGTCATTACCAGAACTGTTCCGGGTGGTAAGGACAGCAAGAGCACCCCCAGAACAGATCAGGAGAATGGACATTGCACCCTGGATGGGATGCATTCAGAGGCATCCAAAACAGAGAATCAAACGGACGATCAGCTTCTCGTGGCAGACTTCCCTTTTCCAGGAGATCATTACCGTTCTCGTCTTTCAGATGGAGGCATTCTAGACCTAAACTCCAGCGAAGCATCCTTACAGGTAAAGACTTTGAGAGCTTTCAGTACTTGTGTACCAGAAATATTTTCTTTTTAAAAAAAGAGGTAGTGTTCCTTTAATAGTTAAACCTTCTTTGAATATTTAGCTGTGTGCAGTACAGGAAAAGATTAAAATAGTCCATTGAGCCAAGGTGGTGCAGTGGTTAGAGTGCAGTACTGCAGGCTACTTCTGCTGACTGCCAGCTGCCTGCAATTTGGCAGTTCAAATCTCACCAGGCTCAAGGTTGACTCAGCCTTCCATCCTCCCGAAGTGGGTAAAATGAGGACCCAAAATTGTTGGGGGCAATAGGCTGACTCTGTGAATCACTTAGAGAGGGCTGTAAAGCACTGCGAAGCGGTATATAAGTCTAAGTGCTATTGCTATTGCTATTCTGGCCTGGGAGTTCTGGGAGTTGACGCCCACACATCTGAAACCTCCAAGGTTGAGAAACTCTGCTCAAAAGAATCAATTCAAGGTTATGATGCTTGAGTGTTAAAGCAACCACATCTTCTCAGTAAGACTGTTTTGAGTACCTTCTTCAGTTATTTCTGCATGCATGTCTATATAGATATTTCACATTGCTGATGGTTCCAGTGGAAATGTGCTCTGTGCATCATGTATATATGAAGACAACATGGAAGGGTTCCAAGGGGAACCTTCTGGAGGATGTGGCTGCTTTAATGCTTTTAAGATTAGCAGCTTTGCTTGTACTAGTATACTTCGCAAAGTGCAAAGGCACTGCCTATTGTATTCTGTGCTGGAGCTTCAGAATTGCCCCTCCACAAGTAAACACTAAAAATCCAAGCACGCTATTTGAAAAAAATAATTTTTGGCAGAGTGAGCAAGGCAGGAGGCCATTTCCCTAGACTTAATCATTGTATAAACTTGTGTGTTTAATGTACATCGTTAGTGCCAAGTTGGTGGCAATAAGAGGCAAGCTGTTGAGCTAAGAGCTTAAGTGTCATGTGTTTGAGGCAAAATATTGAACACTGAAATGTTGAATGCTAAACATTGAAGCTTTCAGCTCAGTTAATGCTCTCAAAACGAAACCGAACAGAGAGGATGGAAAGAACCCCTGCCACGATTCTACAGGCTGTTTACAAATATGCAAAAACCCAGTTGCATTTTCACAGTGTCTTGAGGTTAGGTTTTTTTGTGGCTTAACTCGATGTATAAACACTCATTCATGTGACTCCTGAAATTATGTTAAGCATATAGTTCACAGTGATGGTGAACCTTTTTGACACCGAGTGCCAAAAAGGTTGGGTGGAAACATCCTGCATGCACGCGTGCGCTTGTCGGGGCTGCGCTCTGGAAAAGTTGAACTTCTGAGTTCAGCTGGCTGGCATGCATGCGCACACCGGTTTTTGGCACTGCCGCGCACAAAGGGATTGTGCTCTGGAAAAGTCAAACGTCCGGGTTCTGGTGCGCATGCATACCCGACAATCAGCTGGCTGGTGCGCATGCACACACCAGTTCTCAGCAATGCACGTGTGCAAGGGGATAGTGCTTTGGAAAAGCTGAACCTCCAGGTTCTGGCACACATGTGTACCCAACAATCCAGTTGGGCAGTGTACATGCATACATTGGTTTTTGGCATTGCCACGCGCACGAAGGACAGCTGATCGTTGCACACACATGTGCGCCAGAAACTCAGAAGGCAAGGTCGCATGTGTCAGTGACATGGCTTCGTGTGCCACTTTGGGCATGTGTCCCATAGGTTCGCCATCCCGGATATAGGACAATTCCAGCTGCTCAGAATGTAGCTAGATGTACATTTTGCAGATCTGCAGTGCAGAGACTAAAAATACCGAAAGAGCAGTTCAATTAGACAACGTTCCTCCAGGCCTTCCTGTCCTCTACCATCCTCTGGAGTCCGATTCAAGCTCACGCCTACTGCTTTGGTGACTCCATGTTTTGCCCTCAATCTTTCCCAGCATTAGACTCTTCTCCAGTGAGTCCTTCCTTCCCATTAGGTGGCCAAAGTATTTGAGTTTCCTCTTCAGGATCCTGCCTTCTAGAAGACCTCCAAGGTCCCTTCAAACTCTGCTATTTTATTGTATTGTATGGTATTCTAAAGAGCAGTTAGGGTTGATCTTCTCTAGGACTGACCAATTTGATTGCCTTGCAGTCCAAGGGACTCGCAAGTTTGACACCCGTGCACTAGAACATCATTATCTTATCCAGTTTAGAAGAGGGCTTTTAGTTGTTTTGACGCCATGTTTTATTTTTTAAACCTTTTGTGTCTTCTTCAAGTCAGCATTCTCTATATGGCAGGAGTCTCCAATGTCAGGAGATAGAGACCACTGCCAAAAGGCATACATAACAGAATATAACAAAACAACAGAGTTGCAAGGGACCTTGAATGTCTTCTAATCCAACCCCAAGCTCAGGCAGGAAACCATATACCAATTCAGACAAATGGTTGTCCAATCTTCTTCTTCTTCTTCTTCTTCTTCTTCTTCTTCTTCTTCTTCTTCTTCTTCTTCTTCTTCTTCTTCTTCTTCTTCTTCTTCTTCTTCTTCTTCTTCTTCTTCTGCTTCTGCTTCTGCTTCTGCTTCTGCTTCTGCTTCTGCTTCTCCCCCTCCCCCTCCCCCTCTCCCTCCCCCTCCCCCCTCCTTTATATAACGGCTCTGTGTGTGTATGTTCCAGCATAACTCTGGAATTTCGTTGAGCAATTTCAACCAAACTTGGTACACAGATGACTTACTCTTTGGAAACAAATACTGTGGGGGTAAGACACCCCTAAAACTCTTTGGAGTGTGTTTTTCGTTAAGATACAGCCTGCTGTGCTTTAAAACGTCTTTCACTATACTGCCGTAAAATGGCATCTACTGTACAGCGCAGTGGAGTTGCCATAGCAATGGCTTCAGAGTACTCCACAAGGGTTCCCTCTAGTAAGGGGTAAAATCCAACATTAGAAATTACGTTTGGTCCGGACATTTACTCCTTATAAATAAATACCTGGGCAACACCAGGTTATCGGATAGTCTCTTCTAAAAAAACCGAAAACTCCAGCGTTTTCTGGAGGCAAGTTGTTCCACTGATTAATTGTTCTGTCAGGAAAAGGGCGTTGGTACTTACCTGATACGCCTCTTCTAATAAGGGGGGAGATAGCATCCATGTATGGGTTAAACCTATCCACGCTCTGATTGGACTGAGTCATAATATTGAATAATTAATTAAGTAGGCATGGTATATAACCCCCTACGGAGTAGCCACACCCAGTTTTCGACGAAGAATACAGACTCACCGGTACGAACCAACTCCTTTAGCAAGAAAAATCCAACAGTAACACTACCAAGAACAACAAGAGCCAGACTCCAAACACAGGCAGGGCTGAACGAGAAAGGGATGGGCCGGATGCTATCTCCCCCCTTATTAGAAGAGGCGTATCAGGTAAGTACCAACGCCCTTTCTCAATAAGGGTGGAGATAGCATCCATGTATGGGACATACCAAAGCCCTGAAAAGGACCCACGGGAGGGTCGAGATCAGACCTGCCCCAATGAAGGAGGGCGGACAGAACCCAGCGGCCAAAGTCGGCCTCAGCCGAGGCAAACGTGTCCCATGTATAATACCACACGAAAGGGGATGGAGAAGACCACGCTGCAGCCCTGCAAATTTCTCCCAGAGAAGCTTGCATCGCCCAAGCCAAAGTCGTCGTTGCACTGCATGCAGAATGTGCTGTGACTCCTCGAGGAACTGCCTCGTCACAAGCTGCCTAGGTGTTCTCAATTGCATTGACAAACCCATCGTCCCACACAGGAGACAGACACCTTCTTACCCAGGGAACCTGGCAGAAAGGAGACAAAAAGAAACTCCGACCTGCAAATAACAGCCATACAATCAATGTAGCCATGCAAGGCACGCCTGACATCCAGCAAGTGCCACCGGTCCTCCGAGGTCTGCGCAGACTCTGCAGGAAAGCTGGGGAGGACCACCTCCTGAGCCCGACGGAACCAAGACCCCATCTTCGGGGCAAAGGAGGGATCCAGACGTAGGACAACCCTATCTGCATAAAACTTGCACAAATCCGAAAAATCTCCTTCTACAGTGTCAAGAGGGCACCTGTCAAAGAATCCAATACCTTATGTAAAGGAGTACCAAAGCACCCTTGAGAAATCTCTTGACTCTAGGACGTTGAGTCAAAGTTTGTGACCTACCGCACAAAGGTACAGAAGAAACTACTGATACCTGTCTCTCAATGGTATTAGGAGTCAACCCTTTGCCCAGGCCCACTTGAAGAAATTCCGGAACCTGTGGGATAGTGGCTTGTACTGGGTCAAAGTGGTTCATCAAACACCACTTACAACAAGCGCCCCAGGTTGCACAGTATATGAGCCGCATGGAAGGTGGACAGGAAGCCTGAATAATCTGAATGATCCTGGAGGAAAAGGTGTCTCGTCTCTGAACGTTCCGCTCAAGCATTAGGCGTCAACTAGAGCCATTGAGGCTCCAGATGCTCCAGCGACCCCTGGCTGAAGGAAATAATTTCTTGGGGAATCCTCCAGAGCCTTTCCACTATAGAGATCAAAGGTCGGCAAACCATGGCTGCTGAGGCCAATGTGGGGCAAGCACCACCTCCGCCCCCTCCCGCAAGATCTTTTGAATGACTCTGGGAATCAGGGGCAAAGGCAGGAAGGCATAAAGGAGCCCCAGAGGCCATTGGCAGTGGAGAGCATCCACCCCCTTTGCATTCTGCGAAGGAACTGGGAATAAAATATCGGGAGCTGAGTATTGAGGGGAGTTGCAAACAGGTAGACCTCTGGGCAGCCAAAAGGGTCCACAATTGCCTGGAAGATAGCCAGCTGCAGCTGCAATCCTGAATTGTCCACCTCAATCCGACTGAGCTGGTCAGCCCTGACATTGTCCACCCCCGCTATATGTTCTGCGGTTATTGAGAGCAAATTCCTCTCTGCCCAAAGACCCAAGCTCCTGGCCCCCAGCATGAGGGACCTTGACCTGGTCCCCCCCTGCCTGTAATATGAGCCTTGGTGGCCATGTTGTCTGTGAGGACCAGAATATGCGTGCCCTTGACCGAAAAACGAAATGGTTTGAGATCCAGGTGGACCTCCCTGAGTTCCAACCAGTTTATGTTGTGAGCTAGTTCCGCTTGGCTCCATTGTCCCTGTGCCATCTGCATATAAGGGAGACTAGTATAGATCTATTTCAAACTATTTAGCTCTCATCAGCTAGTCATATCCCTACTGGGATTCTAACCAGGGCCGTATTACATTAGGCAGATGGTTTAGCCACTAAGCCACCAGGTTCTCCCCTGAAGTTGGATCCCCCCCTCCGAGTAGGTTGGTGTCTGAAGTGACTGTGACCTCGGTCTGGGACCCTAAAGAATTCCCCCTTGGGTAGGCTAGATGATGTCCACCAATCAAAGAGCAGGAGACTTCCGCTGGCAGAAGAACCTGGATCTGGGAGCAGCTCATGAGCCTTAGCTGAAATGGTGAAAGAAACCATTGAAGGTCTTTATTGGTAAGGCAATGCCAATGGCAAGACACCATAGTGCCTAGATAGCTTTTGGCCAGATTGATCGAAAGCACCTGGCCTCGCAAGGTCAACCTGGTAATGTTTAAGTCCCTTGGGCCATCACTTATAGAAGAGGACTGTAGCAACAGGTCATCTAGGCCGCCTTGGATTTGCACACGTACCTGTCTCAGGAACGCTGCCAATGCCACCATCACCTACCTGAAGACTTGAGGTGCAGATGACAACCCGATGGGTAAGGCTCGGTACTGGAAGTGGTGCCCAAGGTAACAAAACCTGAGAAACTGTCAGTATTCAGGGGCTATAGGTATGTGCAGATAGACCTCAGTAAGGCTGATGGATGTGAGGATATCTCCCTGCCTAATACCCTCTAATATTGAGTGCAGTGAACGCATCTTAAACCTGCGATAACGCACATAGCGGTCAAACTATTTAAAATCAAAAATAGTTCTCCAGCCGCCCCAAGCCTTTGGGATCCCGGAGAGAAAGGACTAATAATCCTGATCCTGTTAAACTGGAGGCACCAGTTGGATAGCCCTAATGTCCAATAGGTGTTGAATGGCTTCCTGCATAAGTCACCTCCGAGTCGGGTTATCCGAGACCTGAAGGTTGATTGTACCCACGCATCGGAGGTAGAGGAGTCCCAACAATCTGCGAAATATGCCAAGCATCCCCCGATGAGGGGAGAGCTGGGCCCAGAATTAATTCTTGCGGAAAAAGAGTGCCGCCTCCTTCGCCCCCATGAAAGGGCTGTTTCTGCTGTCCACCCCTCTGCTGCCTATCCAGTTGATATCTCTGGCTGGGGGCATAGCCTCCCTGGTACAGTCTGAAACCTGACTGACTGAAATCAGACCCCTTAAAAGAAGATCTGTAGTCCTGACCCCAGAATAAAGGACCGTAGTTTGACCACAGAAATTGGAGCAACGGGGCTAGGGCACTGCCCAGAAATTGCCCTTCCTAGGAGCTGTAAGAAACACCTTCCATTTGCCCTAATTCTCAATTAAGAAAAGGTCAATAGACGCCCCAAAGAAGGACCCTCCAGCAAAGAGGGATGACGCCAGGCGTCATATGTGGCACGCATCAGCTTGCCACAGCTGCAGCCTATGGATGAAGCAACTGCCCTGAAGGCAAACCTGGCTGCGACTAAAGTGATGCCCGAAGAAAATTGGATGGCCACCACCAGTTTGTAGATGTCCTGATGTGACCTGAAATCTGCTATTGGCGTTTGCTGTTGAAGATCCTGCAATCAAAGCAAAGAAGACCATTAAAGAAGGAGGCAGTGATAGCAGCTCTGATGGCCCCTTTGTAAGGTGAGGTCAGCCCTTTTTGTCAATTTCATTGTAATTTTAGTACAATGACAATAAAGATTATTATTATTATATCATCATCATCATCATCATCATCATCATCATCATCATCATCATCATCCTCTGGCTTCAGAGAGTGCTCTGGTTCCCTGGGCATGTTTGCAGATGCATGTATGGCTGTGACCGGTGCATCAACAGAGGGTTGCAACAGCACCTGAACCATGTCCTTGTCCACATTAATGAACATATAGCCGTTGGAAGTGGGCCCAGATGCTGGAGATGCCCACTGGCACTTGACTAGGTCAAGAAGGACTTGGGGGGTGGGAACATGTCAGCCTCAATAGCCTGATCCCCAAATATAGTCTCGGCAAAAAGGCCCAGCCGTAGCACCAGGGGTTCCGATGGCTTTTCGCCAAAATTGGCCGATGCCTTAGCTTTAAAGGGCATACACTTAAACAATGCTGAAACAAACTGAGAAGGAAGGCTTAGAAGGGCGTATGCCCTCATCCCCTGAAAGCTTCTCCTCTCTGATTTCGCCCTCTTCAGATTCAGACTCACTATTGTCCTGGGAAGAAACAGGGGAGACTTCTGACCATCTATCCCCACAGGAACTGCAGATGGAGGAGCACCCTGTGGCTGAATCTGAGGCCGTTGGGAAGCAGCAACGCTGCACTGCTGGAAAGCCCTGAACATTAGGTCCTGAAATTGCTCCCCCTCCCGAGTGGGGTAATTGAGCAGCACCAACCCCTGCGGATGAAGAGGGAAGAGGTTGAGGTAAAGCCCCCATGGGGCAGTGCGTGGGGGCAACTGCCAACCTTGGCTAGAACCCCAGAGGCCTGAGGAGTCAATGGGGATCCTCACATGGAGGGATCCTCTGCAGCTCTCCCAGGCGAAGAGAGTGCAGACTGCCTCACCTTAGTGCTCAGGACAAGAGAAGTCTTCTGGCTGCTGGTACTTTTATAAATACTTTCTAGTGCCTCATGCCTCTGCTTCTCATACTTAAAGGCAGGCTTAGGGGATTTTGAACCCCAATTTGGCCCCTTTTGAGGCTTGTGGTTCCACATGCTCTTTCTTCCCCTTTGCCTTGTGGCGATGGGGGCAATTACCACTGCAGGAGCCTCTGTTCCTTCCGTGGGGCCACTGGTCGTAGCCATGAGGACCTGACTCCACTCACTGTCCTCTGAAGCTGAGGCGGCAGCCATTTTGGTTCTTGATTCAGGCAGGCTTCAAAATGGCCGTTCATGCCAAAGGCCCCTGAGAGAGGCCTGAATATAAAGTGAAAGAGCGGCCTTGCTGCAAAGAGCTTCCGCACGCCTGACCCCTTCTCCAAAACAGCCTTTAGAAGCTGACTTGGCTCTGTTCTTTTCCAAAAGGGGTAATAAAGAGGCACCATTCATTTAGGCCCAGTGGAACAGCCCTCACAGTTGACAGAGGCCTGTCAGTTGTGGGAAAGCCGGCACAGAATTAATTTGGTTCGGCAGAGAAGGCCCTGGGAGCGATCGCACTTGCGCGGCAGGCCGAAGCTAGCCGGGGAGCAGAGTGCGCACCTGCCGCAGCAGGGACAAGGCCTCACAGCAAAGCTGCGCGTACGGCCCGCCTCCTAATAGCGCTTGACCTCACCCTCCTCTCCTAACCAGCAGCAGCCACAGCGAGGAATGCTGGAAACTCAGGTGGGGGAGGCTCAGGTAGGAGGCTAGTATTGAGGCCTTAAAGGCAGCCGAAGGCCGGGGCCTGTGGCTGAATTGAGACAGGGAAGCCTGAGCCCTGGGCTGCTCCTGAAGGAGGGGGTCCCCTGTCTACTCACAGCGCTCAATGTGATCAAATCCAAATCTCAATCTCTGATTCAAACAATTCAATTCCATTCAATTCAAACAATCAAATAGGAGTTGGACACCGAATAGTCCCAGAGCTGGAACTGAGTCGGAAACTGGGTGTGGCTACTCCGTAGGGGGTTATATACCATGCCTACTTAATTAATTATTCAATATTATGACTCAGTCCAATCAGAGCGTGGATAGGTTTAACCCATACATGGATGCTATCTCCACCCTTATTGAGAATTTCTCCCTAGTTCTAGGTTGCTTCTCTCCTTGATTAGTTTCCATCCATTGCTTCTTGTCCTGCTTTCAGGAGCTCTGGATAATGCCTGGGATCTATCAGATTAGAATTACTGGATATCTGAATCAGCAAAGGAGAACTTGGACCTTTAGAAAGAAGGACAAATGGAGGCAGGGAGAAGAGAACACATTAGCTTTTTAACTTTGTTGGCATCTGCAAGAAAAATTACAGTGGAAAACTGCAACAACAAAAAATAGAGAGATCTACATGTATATGAAATGACTTGCTGGCGTCAGACTAGTTTTTCAATCCCAGGAATGTGCAAGAGCTGGTTAGGAGGCAAAAGCTTTCAGCGTGTCACTGATTAAATCTTTTCAGGAAGAGATAGCTGGTAGATATTTAAAAAAAAACACAAAAGCAACCAGTGCTTGATTTTAACACTATGCCTCCCAGGGAGAGGACATGAGGAAAAAAAGAAGGCCATATTCTCCTTTTTCTGGTAATCCTTTATAGTACCAATTTTCCCTGAAAATAAGACAGGGACTTATTTTCTTTTGACCCCTGAAATAAGAGCTTGGTCTTATTTTTGGGGAGGTCTTTTTAATTTTGAGGTGCAGGAGGCGGCGAGTGTGGTCAGTTAATGGCTGCTGCTGTGTTGCAATATTATACAATACAATAACAGAGTTGGAAGGGACCTTGGAGGTCTTCTACTCCAATGCCCTGCCTAGGCAGGAAGCCCTATACTGTTTCAGACAAATGGCTATCCAAATCTTCTTAAACACTTCCAGTGTTGGGGCATTCACCACTTCTGGAGACAAGCTGTTCCACTGATTAATTGTTCTCACAGTCAGAAAATTTCTCCTCAGTTCTAAGTTGCTTCTCTTCTTGATTAGTTTCCACCCATTGCTTCTTGTTCTACCCTCAGGTGCCTTGGAGGATAGCTTGACCCCCTCTTCTTTGTGGCAGCCCCTGAGATATTGGAACACTATCATGTCTCTCCTAGTACTTCTTTTCATTAAACTAAACATACCCAGTTCCTGCAACCGTTCTTCATATGTTTTAGCCTCCAGTCCCCTCATCATCTTTGTTGCTCTTCTCTGCACTCTTTCTAGAGTCTTCACGGCTTTTCTACATCGTGGCGACCAAAACTGAATGCAGTATTCCAAGTGTGGCCTTACCAAGGCATTATAAAGTGGTATTGACACTTCACGTGATCTTGATTCTATCCCTCTGTTTATGCAGCCTAGAACTGTGTTGACTTTTTTGGCAGCTGCTGCACACGGCTGGCTCATAATTAAATGGTTGTCCACTAGGATTCCAAGATTCCTCTCACAGTTACTACTATTAAGCAAGGTACTGCCTATACTGTACCTGTGCATTTCATTTTTGTTGCCTAAATGTAAAACCTTACTCTTTTCGCCATTGAATTTCATTTTATTAGATAATGCCCAATGTTCAAGTTTGTCAAGATCCTTCTGTATCTTCTGGAGTGTTGGCTATTCCGACCAGCTTGGTGTCATCCGCAAGTTTGATGAGTTCCATTTATTCCCTCATCCAAATTATATTTTCAGGGAGGGCTTATTTTAGGGGAAGGGCTTATTTTAGCGCACGCGTTCTAAAGCCCAATTGGGCTTACTATCTGGGGAGGGCTTATTTTCAGGTAAACTGGGTAGTTGTTTCTTTGTTTTAGTGAAGAGATCAGAGCATAGAGGGCCGGAAGATTAGGGATGTACAATTGATAACCAGCGTTGTGAATTGCATCTGGAAGCTGCTGGGGAATCAGTGCAGCTCACCGGGTGGTGGCACCATGCAGACTTAGTGAGAGGCATCCTTAAACAGGAGTCAGCCATGTGGGGCAGCAGCCAAAAAAAGCTAATAAAATCCTTGGTTGTATAAACAGAGGCATAGAATCAAAATCACATGAAGTATTAGTACCGCTTTATAAAACCTTAGTAAGGACACATCTGGAATACCGCATCCAGTTTTGGTCACCACATTGCAAAAAAGATGTTGAGACTTTGGAAAAAGGGCCAAGAAAAGCAACCAAGATGATTAAAGACCCGGAGACTAAAACATGTGAAAAACAGTTGCAAGAACTGGGTATGGCCAGTCTAGAGAAAAGAAGGACTATGGGGAACATGATAGCAGTATTCCAGCATTTGAGAGGCTGCCACAAAGAGAGGAGCGGGTCAATTTATTTTCCAAAGCATCAAAAGGCAGGATAAGAAACAATGGATGTTAATGTTAATGTTTATTGAATTTGCATACCGTCCTTCTCCCTTGCGGGACTCAGGGCGGTGAACAGGCATAATAAAAACAACAAAGACATGAATATATAAAATATTTTTAAATGTCAATTAAAATGTCAATTAAATTAGGGGCCTGTTCTAAAACCAAATAAAATTACTAAATAAAATTGATTAAAATCGATTAAAAACTACACCAGGCCGGCTGCACGGAATAAATGCGTTTTCAAGGCCCGGCGGAAGAGGTGTAGGTCAGTGAGCATACGTAGGTCGGGGGGTAGGTCGTTCC
The DNA here is from genome assembly GCA_039707465.1 of Rhabdophis nuchalis. NCBI lineage: Eukaryota > Metazoa > Chordata > Lepidosauria > Squamata > Natricidae > Rhabdophis > Rhabdophis nuchalis. The sequence goes on from CM077644.1 coordinate 228,613,248, forward strand.
AGAGGGCAGGAGCTGCCACAGAGAAGGCTCTCCCCCTGGGGGTCGCCAGCCGACATTGTTTGGCCGACGGTACCCTGAGGAGGCCCTCTCTGTGGGAGCGAACTGGTCGGTGGGAGGCATTTGGAAGCAAATCAAGGAGAGAAGCAACCTGGGATTAAGGAGAAACTTCCTAACAGTGAGGACAATTATCCAGTGGAACTGCTTTGCCTTCAGACATTGTGGGTGCTTCATCACTGGAGGTTTTTAAGAAGAGCCTGGACAGTCACTTGTGTGAAGTAGCATAGGATCTCCTGCCTTGAGCTGGACGAGAAGACGTGTTAATGCCACTGTATAGTGCCTTGGTAAGGCCACACTTGGAATACTGCATACAGTTTTGGTCGCCACGATGTAGAAAAGACGTGGAGACTCTGGAAAGAGTGCAAAGAAGAGCAACCAAGATGATTAGAGGACTGGAGACTAAGACATATGAAGAACGGCTGCAGGAACTGGGTATGTCTAGTTTGATGAAGAGAAGGACCAGGGGAGACATGATAGCAGTGTTCCGATATCTCAGAGGGTGCCACAAAGAAGAGGGAGTCAAACTTTTCTCCAAGGCACCTGGGGGCAGGACAAGGAGCAATGGGTGGAAACTAACCAAGGAGAGAAGCAACTTAGAACTAAGGAGAAATTTCCTAACAGTAAGAACAATTAACCTCTGGAACAGCTTGCCTCCAGCAGTTGTGAATGCCCCAACCCTGGAAGTCTTTAAAAAGATGTTAGACAGCCATTTGTCTGAAATGGTATAAGATTCCTGCCCATGCAGGGGGTTGGACTAGAAGACCTACAAGGTCCCTTCCAACTCTGCTATTGTATTATTGTATTAAAAGACCTCCAGTGTCTCTTCCAGCTCTGTTTTTTCCCGATCCACAATCACTCATGATACTGCATTCCAGATGGTCTGCAATAGCAGCCCCATGTAGGCTGCTTTGCACTAATCCTATTGGGATGAAAGTAAGGGAGTGTCACAGGGCCAGGAAAGAGTGCAATGGGCAAAATTGTGCAAAGATCCTCTTGGCCACAACTGCTAAATGCTCCTCAAACAGGAGCTAGGAGTCTCAGATTCCTGGGACTTTCCGTTGTGAATGAATCTTCATTCTTCTGATTTGAAAGGAAGCGTTCGTCTTGAGATGAACTTTCATTCGAACCTAGTTTCTCTTAATGAATGGAAATCCTGTTTAGGGGATGGCCCTGCTCCAAGTATTTTCTCTCTTTTGAAAACAAGTCCCAGGATGCTACTCAAAGGCCAAATCTAATCTTTATCCTGGAACAAATTATCCCCCCTGCTTTAGGTAATTTGTGAACCAAACTACTGTGGTTAAATCAAACTGTGATTTAGAACGACAGTATATTCCTAACCAAGATTTATTATAGCACAGTCTGTTTCCAAACGCCGTGGATGCCTTCTCTGGCTCCCCCATTATGGCTTTCCTTATTCCTGTCATTTTCTGCTCCAACAACTCATTACATTCAACCTAATTTTGAAAGCTTATCTTCCTACATTGAAGAAAGCTGCAGGAATTCTTTTCTTCCCATAGATTACCAGCAGTAGAATTAATTCGCTGCAGATAAAAGCGTAGACTGATATTACTTCCTGCTCAAACATTGAAGAGCTGATCTCGCACATTCTACAAAAAGAAAAGTTTAGATTTACGACTGAATCCAGTTGAGTAAGAAGCTACTGATAGTCATGCCTCCCTGTGTGCGTTTTCATTGGGGGGAGGGGGGAAGAGGCCAAATGACATGTGACACAACTATGTCAACTTGTAGGATGAGGTCATCAAGTTTATACAGGTAATCCTCCACTTAGGAATGGTCGCTTACTGGTTCCAGGTTCTGAAGGAGCCTCTGGGGGGATATTTACGGCCTGGATTCAAAGTCCCAATGGTTATGCCCCTCCTCCTGTAGTCATGTGACTGTACTTTGGGCGCTCAGCAACCAGGCTGCAATTCTGCATTTAGAGCCATTATCGTATCCGGCAGTTTTACAACAGTTTTGCCAAATTCTAACATTTACTTTTGGTTTAACAATATCTGTAGGATGAGTGGGGAGGTTTGTTCTCTGAGCTTGTGGATTGGTTTCCCAACATTTCATTACCAAGCTAGATAACTTCTTCAGTGGATTTTAGGCAATGTCAGTGTTAGCATTCTTCTGTTTATGAGGGTTTCAGGCATGGGTGGGATTCAGCCGGTTTGGATGGGTTCAGGCGAACCGGATGCTAATTTTCCGCCCACCCCTCCCTTCCCCTCCCCTCCCAGGTGTTTCCACGTGGCCTGTTAATCATGCCGGGTTAGTACAGGGCCTGTGCGAAGGGTGTGGGAGGGCAAAAGATGGGCATTCCGTAAGTTTCAGAAGTCTGGATCTGTTTCCGACTTTGGGGTCCGTTTCCGGCTTCTGGAGGGCCTCTGGAGCCCGGGAGAGGCTATTTTCACCCTCCCGGAGGCCCAGGGAAGTCTCTGGAGCTTCTGAAGGGCAAAAAAATGGGCGTATTGGAAGTTTCGGAAGTCTAAAAACGGGCCTGTTTCCAGCCTATGCAGGGCCAAGGAATACAGGTAGTCCTATGACCATATGGTCCTATAGGTGATATGGTCCTATCACCTATGACCATAATTGAGCTCAAAATCTATATTGTTAAGTGAAACGTTTGTTAAGTGAGTTTTGACCCATTTTATGAGCTTCCTTACCACAGTTGTTAAGTGAATCACTGCAATTGTTAAGTTAGTAACACAGTTGTTAAGTGAAACTGGCTTCCCCATTGACTTTACTTGTCAGAAGGTCGCAAAAGGTGATCACATGACCCCTGGAAATTGCGATTGTCATAAAGAGGAACCAGTTGGATTTTGATCATATGACCATGGGGATACCGCCGCCCTGGGTCCTCTGTGGAGAAGGGCGGGATATAAATATGATTAAAATAAATAAATTAAAATAAAAAATACTGCAATGGTCATAAGTATGAATAACAGTCATAAGTCACTTTTTCAGTGCCATTGTAACTTTGAACAGTCACTAAAGGAACTGTTACAAGTTGAGGACTATTTATGCTTAAACCACTAATGCACTAAAAATGGAACATATGAATTGTCTCATAATATTTATTCAGGCGCTCTCTCGGTGGGTGGGCTGGGTAAGAAAATCAGGATTGTGGCTATAACTATATGATCAAAACTCTTTTTATCATGACTTTTTTGACTTCTTCCCCCGGTAGACTCATCTGTTTATTGATATGAATTTACCCCGAAGTTAAGAATTTAATCAAACACTTCTCTAATAGTTGCACTAGTCACTTGGAGCTAATTATAGTTTTTGGCAGGAATTGTAATAACTATAAAATATAAACTTTATTTTCATGGCCTCTTCATTTTTTTCCCCCTGGTGTTCAGTGGTTCCTGTAAAAGTATATTGAAAAGTATACCATCGCATTAAAAATATTTTAATATCTTTTTCAGAAAAGAAGGGAAGCAATACCACCAATCATGGATCGGAGTATGTGTGTAAAGTTGAGATCATTTAATGATCACTCCACATTATTCTGGAGCCACAATCGGTTTATTTCCTTATTCCTATATTCTGAAATGAATAATGGATTGTTTGATTCACTTAAAGGCCAAATTCATACTTTTGTTCACAGAATAATTGTAGACGCCTCTGGCAAATCCAAAGATTTGAAGCTGCAGAGTTATTTATCATCTAATCGTTTTTTGGTGCCCCATATTACAAATTAGCTAAGCTCTTGTTTTATACGCAACCATAAGATAGTTCACATTCCTGCTTCTCAGTTTTATGCTAAAATCACAATCACATTCAGCTCTACTGTGGTCACTACAGATAGGTCTCAATTAGTGTGATTAATGAACCCTATGAAATGGCCACATTATTTGAATTCAAAACACCTGAAGTGACATTTCTATGGAAAATAGAGTAATTGGTTCCAGCTTGATGGAAACAGCCAATAACATTTTTTAAACATAATTTTTATATCAATATTAATGAAACATCACAGTTAAGGACAGAAAGAATGTAGTTATAGTTTAAGTTTATAGTGAATAAAGTCAGAGAGTAATGCAAAGTAAAAATGAAAAAAATCCTACCGTAAATTCAAGTTATTCCAACATTTTGCCCTAATTTAGTGTTGCTATGACCACATTCATGTTGTTCAGTTGTATCAAATTTTTGCTCTAATGTTATAATGAGCTTTAAAAAAAAAAAGTTTTCCTCTTATTTTTCCCCTCCATTTTCCATACATGGAGACTAGTAGCATATGAAATCCCAATCACAACTGTGTTAACTGCAGGTTGAGTCCATTAAACTTCATCTGGCATCAATTGACAATTCACACTAAATCAAATATTGCATTATTTTAACTCGCAACTTGAATACAAGGTATAAAGTAAATGGAAGGTGGGTTTGATATCTTTGGTGCATTGAGTTATTTGTAAAAATAAAGGCGGGATGTAAATAAATGACAAAGTAAAATATATATATAAAGCAATCTTTTTAGGTTGCTTTATAGCAGGGAAATAAAACAGGAACTTCTCGGGTTACGAGCATTCGTTCAGCAACTTTCGAAGTTCTTTGTTACCTCAGGGCTGAAAAAAATGGTACTTATGATGGGGCCTCATAATTCCAGCTTTGGCAGTATCCCCACAGTCCCCCAATTGTGATTTCTGTCAGCTTCCTACAAGCAAAGTCAATAGGGAATGTTGGAAACAGTGGTCATGTGAGGTCCTCGCTTCACAACGTGTGCACTCCTTGCTTAATGAGGAGAACTGGGATTTATAGAATTGCCGTTGCTAAGTGACATGGTTACATGATGTTGTGATGGCAATAGTGGTCCCAATTGTCATCGTAAGCCAAAGATTGTATTTTGCAATCCCTCTGCAAAGGGAATAAAATCTGACTCCTTTCCACGTCGTTTATGACAGGGGTCTCCAACCTTTGCAACTTTAAGTCTGAAGGACTTCAGCTCCCAGACTTCTCCAGCCAGCTGCTGGCTGGAGAACTCTGGAAGCTGAAGTCCTTCAGACTTAAAGTTGCAAAGGTTGGAGACCCCTGTTTTATGAGGCTGTATGTGCTTATGCAGAGGGAAAGTCTCATCGCCGTAGCGCAGTGATGGCGAACCTATAGCACGGATGCCACAGGTGGCACGCGGAACCATTTCTTAGGGCACGCAAGGCGTTGCCCTGTCAGCTCCAGCGCACATGTGTGCGCTGGTCAGCTGATTTAGGCCTTCTTTTGAGGCCGTTTTTTGCCCTCTGGAGGCTTCAGAGCAGTGGTGGGTTTCTGCAGGCTCGCACCTACTCGTGAGAGCCGGTTGGTGAAATTTAGAGAACCGGTGAGAGGGGGTTCCACCGGCGTACCTGGAAGTAAATCTGGCCCACCGCTGCCAGTGACCCAATGGGAAGGAAAGGAAAGGGAAGGAAGGAAGAATTTATCATCACAATTGAGTCCAAAATTTTGGTTGCTAAGCAAGAGCGTTGTTAAATGAGTTTCACCACATTTTAAAAGGTGGCCACTCCCACCCTGTCACATGACTGCCAAGCCACGCCCACAAAATAGGCCACACTTACAGAGTAGGTTCTAAAAAATTTGAAACCCACCACTGCTTCAGAGAAGCTCCTGAAGCTTCTGGAGGTGGGGGGTGAGGCTGTTTTCACCCTCCCCAGGCTCCTGGAAAGCCTCTGGAGCCTGGGGAGGGCGAAAAACGCGTGTCAAAAGTAGGGGGGTCACGCACATAGCATTATGCGTGTGGCATGCCAACGCACAACCCCCCCTGTGTTTCCCCCGCTTTTGGCACGCGAGCCAAAAAAGGTTAGCCATCACTGCCGTAGCGTGTTTGTAAGCTATCTGCTTTGGAGAGTTCTTGGCAACCAGCCTTTCAGCAGATGAATTGGGCTGAATATTCTAGCAGTCTAACTGGATTCATATAGTATTCTAAGCCATGGTTTATTTAATTGGGCTTTCCTGAATAAACTGCATTTGGCCAAGTATACACTGAGCCATAAAAACTTCATTTATAAGCTCCTTGTGATTGCGTTTACACAATATACAGAGTGCAAATGAAACAGAGTGTAATTTATAGTGGTTGCAATTGATCCATCACTTATTGGGATTACATTTCTCACTACACCAAGATTGGCTTAATGAATTATAATTGGCTTCATGCAACACATTATTACATAAACAACAGTTTAGTAACCACAAGTGCTGGTTAACACAAAACCAAGTTGACAAGAAACACATGATAGTTACCCAGTATGCCAATCGAGTCTCTGTGTAAAGAGTTAACTAGGTCAAGAGGTAGCGCTATTCTTTAGCCATTTCTTTCCATTGCATTGATTGATATAATTGATTTATAATATTTTAAACTGCTGTAATCATAACCAATTCTAAGTAGTGTACATCAAAGCAAGGAATAAAATACAGAAATGGTTGCCTGTAATCATCACAACATAAAGGCATTCATGTCCAATATGGTCTTTAATGCCTTGTGAAATGCAAAGAGGATCAAAAGACAACTGTATCTCCTGATGAGAGTTTTTTGGGGAGTGGGAGGGGACAACTATTTATCCTGAGATCTTCATCAGGTCCTCTTGCAAAGTTTGGATTGTACAAGGAGAGTCATATTTGACAAGAAGGTTGCTGATGTATTTCTTTAGAATGGAATAGGAATAGGAATAGAATAGATCTTGGAGGTCTTCTGGTCCAGCCCTCTGCTCAAGCAGGAGAATGTATACCATTTCAGACAAATGACTGTCTACTCTAGTGATGGCAAACCTTTTTTGCACCAAGTGCCCAAACCGGAATGTGTGCACGTGCGTGTGCATGCCCACACGCTGGAGCCCTGGAAACTTGAAGACCAGCTGGCTGGTGTGCATGTGCACGCCGGCCATCTGGTCTCCTGGTTTCTGGCATATGCATGTGTGCCAGCCAGCTGGTCTTCTCACATGCCTAAGGTGACCAGATTTTAATATTGGTAAAGCGGGACACCATTGCCCGGGGGAGGGGGGGGAGCGGCCTTTCGTGACAGCAGAGGGCTGCTATTCCCATAGTGGCCGGGGCGCAGCCGGGGGGCGGCGGAGCAGGGGCAGGTGGGCGCAGATGCTCTGCACGCGCTCAGAGGCGGCCTGGGGCCAGGGCAGTGGCGTGGGGCATGGGAAGGAAGCGGCAGCCGGAGCGGGCTGTCGGGCAGCCAGAAGGGGAGGGCCGGCGAGGGAGGAGCGAGCCAGCAGCCAGCCAGGCAGCAGGCGGAGGACGAGGAGGAGGAGAACTGTTCGCAGTGGGGCTGCAGCCGGAACCCACGCAGCCCTGAACTTTGCGCTTTGTCAATTTCTGAAGGCAAGCCATTTCCACTGGTTAATTGTCCTCACTGTTAGGAAGTTTCTCCTTAATTCTAGGTTGCTTCTCTCCTTGATTAGTTTCCAATCATTGTTTCTTGTCCTGCCCTCTGGTGCTTTGGAGAATAATTTGACCCCCTCTTCTTTGAGGCAGCCCCTCAAATAGTGGAATACTGCTATCATGTCATCCCTAATTCTTCTTTTCTTTAGACTAACAATACCTAAGACTGGCAGCCGTTCTTCTTGAGGTCCTCCTTACCAGATAGTTATATCTGCTGCTGTGGCCTAGAGGTAGAGCTCTTGCCTCACAAGCAGGAGGTTGTGAGTTCAATCCTAGGTAGAGGCAGATGTAGGGTCTCCTGCTTGGGCAGGGGGTTGGAGTAGATGACCTGCAAGGTCCCTTCCAACTCTATTAATGAGAAATATTGTCAGTTGTCCAATGTGGGAGGGCAAGAAGAGACCCTGGTCCAATCAGCTTCATGAATGGTCTTTGCTGAATTCTTCCTTCCAAAAGAAAACCTGTATGGTCAGGATGGGGATCAGTTTAATCTTCCCCAAACGGTTTCATTATCTTCTGATATGGGCAGAAGAAGAAACGTGAAGCTTTCATTTCTGTTTCTCCTGAAAAGAGTTTTCAGAAAAGACCAGCTATTTATCCTGAGTGAGATCTTCATCAGGTCTTCTTGTAAAGTTTGGAATGGACAAGGAGAGTCATATTTGGCAAGAAGGTTGATATATTTCAATAGAATAGAATAGAATAGAATAGGTTTATTGTTATAGCTGCGTCCTACAAAGTGATCAATCTTGTTGCAGAAAGTCACTTTCACAAACCATAGTTAAAATTCATTATAGTTCCAGATGGGCATCTCTGCACTTTCATCAAAAGCTCTCTTTAAAAAATTTTTAAAAATGTGGAATCTTGACAATTTAAAGACTGTTCAGACTTGTCTTACAAAATACACAATATCCACAAAATCGGGGCAAAAAAAACTTAATGAAGGCTGCCCAAATGAATAATTTTACATGCTGTCAATTTTATGTTGCCAAGGATTTCTTCAAATCAATTCCCATTGCTTCCGTGCAGTTTTTTTTAAAGACCTTATTGAATTGCAAATAACAACATAAGCTCTGTTTTTGCTTGTGGAAATAAGCCAACAACCTTCCATATGGATTCATTAATGATGAAGCCGGGGTATGTACGAAAGCAAAGAATTTAAGCATCCTGTCCGATCCAGGTTATAACCCAGTTTTTTTCTTTTTTGGCACAATCCTGATCTGTCTCTCAAACGTTGCGTCATAGACTTGCAGTTCAGGGTATAGATTGTTCCCAATATAAATGCATCTTTTTCATAGCCAATGCTTTCCTGACGCAGGCAGATAACTCCTAGGAGCAACATGATTTTTTTTTTTTAATGCTATTCTCATTTGGGGCCTGTTGTATAAGATAGATAACCCATTTTTCACACATAATGAGACAGAAAATTACATTCCAGCTCCAGCCTAATTGTCTTTGTAGCATATGCATAGAGACATTTATGCCTCTTTTAAATGCAAATTTCATCTAGATCTCTTTAAGTGATGCAAACAGAAGGGAAGTTCAGAAACAAGTGGGGGGCATCCATTCAAAGTTAAGCATTTGCCCTAGACTGAGTTACTGGGCTATTGATTCAGGTAGTTCAGTACTGCCTCTGTTGAGTTGCAGCAATCACTCGGAACAAACCAGGATATTATGCGAAGCTCAGTCTATGGCTTCATATCCTGACTTGTTCCGTGCTGGTAACAATTTCCCATACTTCTGAAATCAGGAAAGGGATAAATTTGCATATTTGTTCAAAAGGGGCTACGGATTTTTGAATGGTTTTTAAATGAATGGTTGTAAGTTGCACATGTGGGAAGTTAGCACCCATCCCTCTCCTAGAAAAATGACATATTAAAAGGGCAGAATATTTCCTCTAAAAGGGAGGTAGAAACTCAGCTCCTCGTCCCCACCTTTGTCAATGGGCCATTAAGGCCTGGGTCAGTGTATTCTACATAACAAAGATCTACCTCCTTCAGGCAGAGCCATAATAGGAATCCCAAAGCCCTTTCATTACACCATCATCCAACAAGAGTCAACCAAGCTTGGGACTCAGGACAGAAAGATACTTCTTCCAACACGCATAGAGAGAGTGTGTCAAATTAGGTAGCACTCCACAAAGAAGAATGGGATGCAGTGGCTCAGTGGCTAAGACGCTGAGCTTGCTGATCAGAAAGGTCAGGAGTTCAGTGGTTCGAATTCCTAGTGCCATGTAATGGAGTGAGCTCCTGTTACTTGTCCCAGCTTCTGCCAACCTACCTGTTTCGAAAGCATGTAAAATGCAAGAAGAAAAATAGAGACCACCTTTGGTGGGAAGGTAATAGTGTTCTGTGCGCCTTCTGTATTTAATTATGCCGGCCACATGACCACAGAGAAATCTTCGGATAGCGCTGGCTCTTTGGCTTTGAAACGGAGATGAGCACCACCCCCTAGAGTCAGGAACGCTAGCACATATGTGCAAGGGGAACCTTTACCTTTTGCTTACAACAAAGAAGGTGCCATGGATGAAATCCCCCCCTATCTGTGAACTTCATCCAAAACCAACCAGAGAGAGAACCTATAAAACAGTGCCTCCCACCCCCTACCACCAAAGGCAGTTTAAATGGATATCTTGGTGGATGGTCTTGAAAACCAGTGAGGGATCACCCTCATCCTAGCTCTGCCACGAGCCATCAAGACATCTGAATTTTCTTTACAGCTTCCCACCAATTCCCCAACTTTTAATAATAATAATAATAATATTTAATTTTGTATACCGCGTCCTCTCCCCAAGGGGACTCGGAGCGGTGCACAGGGAAATTAAAACATATAAAATATATACAAACAATAAATACAATAGATAAAAGCAGATTAAATTGATCGTCCCTGCGCTAAAAACCCCCATTAAAACTAAATTCCCTGAACACCCCAGAGGTAGAGACTAACCAAGGCCGGCCAAGCAGAAAAAGTGTGTTTTCAGTTTTTGACGGAAGGAGCGGAGGTCCGTAGTTGTTCTAATGTCGGGGGGGAGGTCGTTCCAGAGGGCTGGGCCCGCCACAGAGAAGGCCCTTACCCTGGGCGTCGCCCGCTGACACAGTCTAGTGGACGGCACCCGGAGAAGTCCCTCTCTGTGGGAGCGGATCGGCCGTGAGGATGTATGGGGCAGGATCCGATCCCACAGATAGCTAGGTCCCAAGCCATGGAGCGTTTTGAAGATGACAACCAACACCTTGAAGCGCACCCGAAAGACGACAGGCAGCCAGTGCAGCTCACGCAAGAGCGGTGTTATATGGGCGTACCTTGCGGTCCCCATTATTGCTTGCGCGGCTGCATTCTGGACCAGCTGAAGTCTTCGGGTGCACCTCAAGGGGAGCCCCATGTAGAGAGAGTTACAATAGTCCAGTTGGGATGTCACGAGAGCATGAGTGACTGTGCAAAGGGCATCCCGATCCAATAGGGGGCGCAACTGGCGTACCAGGCGAACCTGGTAAAATGCCCTCCTGGCCACGGCTGTCACTTGATCTTCCATGGACAGCCGGGTATCCAGGAGGACACCCAGGTTGCGCGCCCCATCCACAGGGGCAAGATGTTCGCCCCCTATGGCCAGTGATGGAGTCAACTGGTTGAATCGGGCGGCCGGAAACCACAGCCACTCGGTCTTGGCCGGGTTGAGCCTAAGTCTGTTACTTCCCATCCAGATCCGCATGGCTTCCAGGCACTGGCACATCACCGCTACGGCATCGTTGGGGTGGTTTGGGGTATTTATTTATTTATTTATTTATTTTATTAAATTTATACCCCGCCCTTTTCCTTGTTAGGACCCAGGGCGGCGCACAGGGATGTTAAAATACATACAAAATATATAAAATATATGAAATTTAAAATACTTATTCTAATAAATAAACCCTGCGCTAAAAACCGAATTAAAATCCCAAGTTTAAAAACTATCTAATAGTCAGTATGGAGGGTAGATATATACAGCTGAGTATCATCAGCGTAGAAATGATACTCTACCCCAAAACCACGGATGATCTCACCCAGCGGCTTCATATATGTGTTGAACAGGAGAGGCGAGAGGACCGACCCCTGAGGCACCCCACATGTGAGGGGTCTCGAGGTCGACCTCTGCTCTCCTGTCAACACAAATTGCGATCGGCCGGAGAGGTAGGAGGAGAACCACCGTAAAACGGTGCCTCCCACCCCCAACCCCCCCAGCCGACGCAATAGGATACCATGGTCGATGGTATCGAAAGCCGCTGAGAGGTCTAATAGGACCAGGATGGAGGAGCAACCCCCATCCCTAGCCCTCCAGAGATCATCAACCAACGCGACCAATGCCGTCTCGGTGCTATGCCTGGGCCGAAAGCCGGACTGGTGCGGGTCTAGATAGTCAACTTCCTCCAGGTGACGGGGAAACTGTCGTGCCACCACACTCTCTACAACCTTCGCCAGAAAGGGAAGGTTGGAGACGGGACGATAGTTGGCTAATAAAGCTGGGTCCAAAGAGGGCTTCTTCAGGAGGGGCCTCACCATGGCTTCTTTAAGGGAGGCAGGCAAGAAACCCTCACTTAAAGAAGCGTTGACAACCTCTTGGAGCCAGCCTCGTGTCACCTCCCAGGATGCCAGTACAAGCCAGGAAGGACACGGGTCCAGTAAACATGTGGTGGCTCGCAGTCGCCCACGTAACCTGTCCATATCATCGGAAGTAACAGCGTCAAACTCCTCCCAACCAAGATCTGTCTCGTGGCATTCCACTGGGCCATCAATGGAGATTAACTCATCCTGGATCTGAGCAATTTTCTCCTGCAGATAAATCACAAATTCCTCTGCTCTACCCTGTAATGGGGCTTCCCGCACCCTCTGTTGAAGGAGGGAACGGGTTACCCTAAACAGGGCGGCAGGGCGGTTATCTGCGGATGCTATGAGGGAGGCACAATGATGACGTTTGGCCACTCTCAGCGCCACAATGTAAGTCCGTAAATGGGCTCTTACCTGTGTTCGGTCAGATTCAGATCGAGTAGACCTCCATCTTCTCTCTAGGCATCTCTTGTGGCGCTTCATCACCCTTAGCTCCTCGGTGAACCAAGGGGCCAGGGTGGCTTGCTGCCGCAAGAGAGGCTGCAAGGGCGCGACCTGATCCAAGGCTCCCGTGGCCGCAATATTCCATGCGGCCACGAGGTCCTCCATCGGGGCGCGGGTCAGGGGTACAGGAAGTGGCCCAAGCGCCGCCTGGAACCCATCAGGGTCCATCAGGCGCCTGGGGCGGAACCAGATAGGTAAACTAGGTTCCGCCTCCCCATGGTGGGGGGCAGCGGTTGGAAAGTCGAGCCGGAGAAGTGAGTGGTCTGACCATGACAAGGGCGTAATGACTATATCCCCTATACCCAGATCACTCTTCCATTGGCCTGAGACAAAGATGAGGTCCGGTGTATGTCCACCCTCGTGGGTGGGGTCCTGAATTAGTTGGGTCAGGTCCATAGCCGTCATGGAAGCTATGAACTCCCGAGCTACCTTGGATGATTCGCCCACCGATGGCAGATTAAAGTCCCCCATGACTACAAGCCTGGGGGTCTCAACTGCCACCGTAGCGATCACCTCGAGGAGCTCGGGCAGGGCTGCTGCTACATAGCGGGGAGCCAGGTATACAACCAGCAAGCCCAACTGCCTCCCTAGGCCCCACTTCACGCAGAGGGACTCACAACCGGTGGTCTGTGGCACAATGGTCTCTCTCGGCTCAAGACCTTCCTTAACAATGACCGCTACCCCACCACCCCTACCTAGGGCCCGGGGCTGATGAAAAGCGCGGTAGCCTGGTGGGCACATTTCAACGAGGGGAAGTCCACCCTCGTGGCCCAACCAGGTCTCCGCAATTCCTGCCAGGTCCGGCTCCCCCTACGAAACAAGGTCATAAATGAGGGGGGCCTTGTTGACCACGGACCTGGCGTTACAGAACATCAGCCGCAGGCCCTGGCTCTGTACTCCCTGACCACCTAGCCTGCGGGGGTTGAGGCACTTCACCGCTTGCAGCCAACGGTTCTGTGCCCCCAACCGGGAGGATAGAACTTGTCTCCCAATTTTCCCAATTTCTCTTACATTTGATCCTGCTGTGTTCAGTTTGGCAAGAATTATCCTGACGGCAGGGGTGTCAAACCTGTGACAGCATGTCATCACGTGACGTACCACAGCTTTCCCCCCTTTTGCTAAACTGGGGGTGGGCATGGCCAGTTCATGATGTATCTGGCCCATGGGCCGTGAGTTTGATACACTGCCCACCCCCTCCGGGCCAAGGGATGAATATCCTTCTGAGCTGTATAACTTCTTTCAAACTTTCTATTGAATTGGAAAGGATAATAAGGGTACTTTCTTCATACTCTCTCTCTTTTTTTTCTATCTTCTTTTCCACTGTTGGAAGAAATGTCCATCTGGGTTCAGTTCCAAGCAGGGAGAAAGACACTGGATTTGTGGAAGTTGCTTGTAAAGAAGGGTAATTGGTGAACAGGATCGCATGCCTTGAAGATCTTGGGCAAAGAAAAAGGGAAGAGATGCTGAGAGGGGCCAGGTTTTATGCCCTTTCTGGGCTTTTGAATTTGAGCTTTTATTCTGATTGGTTGTCAGACTCCCATGGAGCCATGCAGGGGTAATTTTGTAGGTTGTCTGTGTCCCAGGCTTGGTTGAGCCTTGCTGAGTGATGCTGTAATGAAGGGACTTTAGACAATTCCTATTATGGGTCTGTTTGAAGGAGGTAGATCTTTGTTATGTAGAATACACTGGCTCAGGCCTTAATGACCCATTGACAAAGGTGGTGTTGGGGGCTGAGTTTCTGCCTTCCTTTGAGGGGAAATATTCTGCCCTTTTAATATTTCCTAAAATATTTCATTTTTCCAGGAGAGGGGTGGGTGTCTAACTTCCTACACCACCCAGTGAAGAAGTGGAACGTCATTGGAAGAAATAGCTTTATTTCACTACCAAAGCCAAATTAGCTAACGGTAAATTAGCAAGCCCTACTCTCCTCTAGCACTGTTGATGTGACGTAGTTTGGTAATGAAACGTCTGGAGGAAAACAACCAAGCTCAGAGAGCACCAAGGACGGTACAGTTCAACCCTGAGCTCCAAATATGCTCTTCCGTACATGCCAATTTCTTGATTTACATAATAATGTGTTCTGTGAAGCAGATGTAATCTAGAAACAGTGTGGCATGTGATTAATGACACTTATCATCAATAGTACTGTAATTCTGTTACGTCTGTTTGGTTCAGTAGAGTGTATGAATATCAGTGGGAGGGGATAAATGGAGCTGGAATGCAATACAATAAGCACCAGCATTTTGATTAATTTGCCCTGAATAATGGAAAGCCTTTTAAAAGATCCCTTAGACCGATACGCTCCCACAGAGAGGGCCTTCTCAGGGTGCCGTCGGCCGGACAATGCCGACTGGCGACACCCAGGGGAAGAGCCTTCTCTGTGGCGGGTCCAGCCCTCTGGAATGACCTACCCCCTGAATTACGTACCATCACCGACCTCCGCCTCTTCCGCCATATTTGTTTCAACAAGCCGGCCTAGCCTAACCTCCCATGGGGAACTTTTAGGTAGTTTTAAATTGGGTTTTTAAAATTTGGTTTTAGCGCAGGATAGGTTTATTTAATAGTCTTTTAAATTATATTTATTGTATTTTGTATGTGTTTTAAATTTCCTGTGCGCCGCCCTGGGTCCTCTGTGGAGAAGGGCGGGATACAAATTTAAATAAATAAAATGGGGAGACATGGCTTTCTAGCCTTGGGATGAATGACATCTTTATCATCCCCAACCCGACCTGTTCAGTTACTGCAAACGTATCGCTCTTCCTCTTAAAACAATATTAGGCTAAGTCCTTGGGGCCCGTTGCCTGCAAAATCTTGCTAACAAGGAAGTTATGAAGCAACTGTTGTGCTGTTACTGAGGAAAACCCTCGGCCAGATGTGGGGAACAAACAACCTCCCTTGTACTCTTCCCACCAATAACCCAACCTCTTTCAAGCATTCCAAGCATACTGTAGTCTCTCTTTTTTTTTCCAACACAAAGGAAATGCCAAGAAAAACGGTATCGGGAATCAAGGTGTGCTCCTTTTCACCAGCGCATGCTGGGCTTAGGGCCAGGAATTTGTGGGGATTTCTAAGACCTAAAGTGGATCACTTCAGAACATTCAGGATGTAATACAGCAGGGATGGCTAACCTTTTTGTCATTGCGTGCTAAAAGTGCTCCCCTCGTGACCCATTTTGGGCTTAGTAGGCCTCCCTGCAGCCTCCTGGGGCCAAAAATGGGCCTCGGGTGGGTTCCCAAAAACTTCCAGTCAGAATTGAAGAAGCTTCTTGGATGAGAAGCGAAATGCCTTCAAGGAAAAAAACAAAGGAAGTCCAGTTGCCTCTTGAAACAGCACCTTTGGGTCAATCATGACCTGGATGACTAAGAATCTCCACAGGTAAATGCAGTTAGAAGGATTTCTCACTGACGTACTCCCAGTAACGCTTCAGGGACTCTCTTCAATGTCTCCTGCCAGAGAGAAGGCTGTCGGATATGGAAGATGACCATGATGAAGGGAACCGACGGGCTGGGAATCCAGATCACTGGAGGCCGTGGATCCAAACGCTCCCCTCATGCCGTCATAATTGCCCGGGTGGAAGAAGGTGGATCAGCTCACAGGTAGCACTTGTTGTGTGGGTCCTTTAATGCAAGTCTGTCTGTCCCAACTTTTGATTAGATACACCTGGGGATCAAAAGCTCAAGGACAACAAAACCAGACATCATCATGTGTACGTTACTTGATTTATAATTGCTTGTTGGTTCTCAAAGTAACTTTCAGTATTAAAATGCAACATATAACAATCCATAAATAAACCGGGAGGCTTTGCGTTTTAGTCTGGCCTTAGGCATCAAAACCAGTTAGAAGACCTTGAGCCAGAGGCGGTATTCAGCAGATTCTGACCAGTTCTAGAGAACTGGTAGCGGAAATTTTGAGTAGATCGGAGAATTGGTAAATCCCACCTCTGACTGGCCCCGCCACCATCTATTCTCTGCCTCCCGAGTCCCAGCTGATTGGGAGGAAATGGAGATTTTACAGTATCCTTCCTCTGCCACACCCACCAAGCCACACCCACCAAGCCACGCCACGCCCACAATGTCACGCCCACAGAAGCGGTAATAAACTACCTTGAGCCAGCCATTTCTCTCAACCCAAAGAAAAAGGCAACGGCGAGCCACTTACAAACTTTTGCTGAGAAAACTGTGGAAGGGAAGGAGAGAGGAAGGGAGGGAGGGTCCCAAAGGTGCTTTTCAGGAGACAACTTGAGTTTCTTTTTTCTTTTCTTTTGAAGACATTTCGCTTCTTGTCCAAGAAGCTTCTTCATCTCTGACAGGATAGTGGGGAATGGGGAGTGAATCCTGTCAGAGATGAAGAATTTTCTTGGATGAGAAGCAAAATATCTTCAAAAGCAAGCAAGCAAAAAACAACAAGAAAGTCCAGTTGCCTCCTGAAAAAGCACCTTTGGGATAACCATGACCTGAATGACTGAGGATCTCTACCGAAGGAAGGGGTAATTTATTGTTATAATTTTATTGTGCAGGAATGTCCGCTCCCCCTTGTTGCCAGAAAAGTTTGGCCTTCTTGGTGGTGAAGGGACCCATTTGCTCAATCTTCTGGATTGATTATGTTGCATTTGTTTTTGTTTTTGCATTCCCACAAGAACTCCTTGCTAAAAATATTTCCTAAGCTTTTCCTCTCAGAAATATTTTTTTCTAAGGTGTCCCAATAACCCCGAGTATCTTATTGGTAGGAACAAAAAAAAAAAAAAAAGAGCATGCTTGTTCTTGTTGTTATAACCCTCAGAGAAACAGATCTCTGTATCTAGAGATTTAGCAAGAGTACAAAATGTAAGACTTGAAAAATAAGGAAGTAAAATTATGAACTTGCTTTGTTCTCAAAACAAAACCTGCTAAGGGATAAAGTCTTTTTGATGGGGTGCCTGTGGCGGATTCAAGGTAAATGATGCTTTTCTCCCCTCACCGCTACGTAGATTGTTTTATAAGTAATAAATTTAAAGGTAGAGAAAACCGAACAGTGTTGAACAGTGGAAAGTTTAAGACTTCAAATACCGTATTTTTCGGACTATAAGACACACCGGTGTATAAGATGCACCAAGATTTTGAAGAGGAAAGTAAGAAAAAAAGGTTTTGCCCTCTCTGGCTCCCTGGACCACTCTGCAAGCTTTAGCAGGGCTGGGAGAAAGCAAAAACGCCCCCGTTTTTGCAAAAAATGAATGGAAATTGGCCATTTTGAAAAAAAACAGAGGCATTTCTGCCTTCCCCCAGCCATGCTGAAGCCTGCAGAGTGCTGCTGGGGGCTGAGGGAAGGCAAAAAGACCTCCCTTTTTGCAAAAAATGCCCCATGTTTCTCCCATTTTTTGCAAAAATGTGATATAGGGGGTGGGGCTTCGGGACTCCAAAAGTGGATGTATTCGGTGTATAAGACACACCAACATTTCCACGCTCTTTTAAGGGAAAGGGGAAAGGTGCGTCTTATATTCCGAAAAATACAGTATATTAAAAGGACAGCGCTAATTGGTACATACAACTAGTCCTTGACTTACAACTACAACCGAGCCCAAAATTTCCATTGCTAAGTAAGTAAATTTTGCCCCATTTTATGACCTTTTTTTTAAACCACAGTTGTTAAAGTGATTCAGTACAGGTGTTATGTGATTAACATGGTTGTTAAATGAAGTTGGCTTCTCATTGAATTTGCTTGTCAGAAATATCACAAAAGGCGATCACAAGGCCCAGGGATACGGCAACCGTCATAAGTGCATGTTAGTTGCTAAGTGTCCAAACTTTGATGATGGAGAAGCTGTAATGTTCGTAAGTGTGAAAAACGTTCCATTTTTTCCTAGTGCCATTATAACTTTGAATGGTCACTAAATGAATGATTGTAAGCTGAGGACTACCTGTATTCATTTTTTTTAATCTGGCACAGATAATAGTACATGTTTGTTTTTAAATCTGTGCATCCTTGAACATGGATGGGACCAGTGGTGGGCTGCTGGGGGGTCGCAGAAGTTCAGGAGAACCTCTAGTTAAGATTCTATGCAGTTCAGGGAACCCCCAAATCCCACTCCTGGCTGGCCCTCCCCACCCCTCCCCTCCCAGGAGTCCCCACGTGGCCCATTTTGGATGCAGGTAAGTGCAGGGTGCGCGTGGAGGTTCGGGGAGGGGGGAAACGGGCGTACCGGAAGTTTGGGAAGGCAACAAATGGGCCCCGTTACGGCCTCCAGAGGGCCTCTCTAGCTCAGGGGACGCCGTTTTCACCCTTCCGGAGGCTCGAGTTAAACTCCAGAGCCCAGGGAGGGCAAAAACGCTCCTCCTCCACTCTGTGGTGCAGGAGTCAGACTAGGCCACACCCACCATGGCCACCCCCACCCAGCAACCGGGCAGAGAATCCCTTGCTAATATTTTTGAAGCCCATCCCTGGATGGAACCCAGATATCTGCAGAGTAATTGCAGATACTTTTTATTTCTCAGCAAAATTATTTTGATTAGAGGAATGAAAGAAAAAGCTGTTATGGAGACCTGTCAATTGAAGGAAGGACAGAGGCAACTTATTTCATAAGAAAAAAAAAATCTTTATCATGATTGCAAAACTTGGCTATCTCACTGGTCCTTTTCAACACCCAAGCCAGCCTGCCTTCACCAATTTCTTATCCTCCCATTGCACTAGACCACGGGTGTCAAACTTGCAGCATAGCGTTGCTGTCACATGACGCATCGCAATGTTTTTTCCCTTCGCGGAGTGGGGTGGGTGTGGCCTGCGCATGACGCATCCCTCCCGCGGGCTGCCAGTTTCACACCCCTAGACTATAATTCCCATAGTTCCAAGCCAAGTTGGGAAAGGCACCTAGTCCAAGACCTTCTGCAAATCCAAAGCCAAAATACTACTGCAACTACAATGACTAAGTGTTTCCTTCTTCAACTCAGTTTGTCCTGTGGCAAATAGAGTCTCACTCCCAGCGTTAGGAATCAGCATTCTGCCTCTTTCTGCAGAATGGAAGAATTTGTAAAATTAAAAATAAAATAAAAGAAAGCCAATCTTTTATAACACAATTTACTTCATGTAATCTGTCTGACCTGCGATAAAACTTTCATTAGCGTTGGAAAAGGAATATAGATCACCAGGGAGCATTGTATGTGTTATCTGTATGAGCACCAGTAGGTCTAATATAAAGTAGATAGTTACAGAGGGACTATCAAGAGTTTTTCCAGGCTTAACTTAATATGACCTTACTTAGCTTTCAAGGTCATTAACTAGCTCTGCATCCAAGCCCAGAGCCACACAAGATTAAAAAAAAATGCTGACATTTTACAAAATCGTAGCTTTTGGGAGTTGTAGATTGCCCATGTCCAGGAGGGAAAAAAAAGTCTTGGCATTAGCCAACCTAGGTGCATCCCATCAAAGTATTGAAAATACAATCCGTGTTGGGCGGATTTGACTTCTAAGTCCTAAACATTAAAGGCAAATTCTTAAAAGGAAAGTGATACGTGAGAATTCTTGTCTTTAAGAATTCCCTTGGGAAGAAAGTTTTTGTTTGCTTGCTTGCTTGCTTTTGTTTCTGACATTGGTTTCTGGCAGTGAATTGTGGGATTTCCTTTCCCAAATGAGAAATTAGATCAAATTCTCAAGCTTAGGAGCCTTAGCGTGGACGTTTCCACCGACTAAAATAAATAAATAGATGCTTAAAGGGACTTGGCCATTAAGAGCAGCATCTCAATACTTAATGTGGGGAAGGGTTGAGTCCATGCAGCGTGAACTACTCCAGAACAAATGAGTGAAAATACAGTGGTAGAGCTGACCTACTTACTAGTGATGCCGTTCGACTTTATAAAGCACTCTGAGACTCTCCAGAGGAAAGTGTTAAGTAAACATGGAGTTGAATATTCATTATTTAAAAAATGCAGACACAGTTTGTGATGTTCACCTTGAAATTTCCCTCTGAAGTGGATGGGATGGAGTCATGTTTTCCAGATCAAGCATGGCCACTGATTTGTCCATTTCTTAATCTTGGGATGGAGGCAGTGGTGGGTTCCCCTCCCTGTTGCTGCTCAGGGGCCAGGCATCCTGTTCGTGCACTCCACTGCCCCAGCGATACCCAGCTGCTTGTCAGAGGTCGCACAGGCACAGCAAGCTGTGCGCACATGCACAATTGGCTGGTTGCTTTAAAAAATGGTATAGAAGACGGGCGGAAGGGTGGGCCAAACCAGCCATGGTACCGATATGCTGTCAGCTGCTGCTGGCTACTACCAGTACAACCGTACCAAGCCATACCGGCTGGAATCCACCACTGGATGGAAGTAAACATTTATTAAGGAATATTAGCTACAACTACCCAGCCTTGTTTTTGACCCCTGATATCATAATGCGTTTTCCAGCTTGTCAAGTCCAATTTTAACTCTTAAGAAGCTAAGCACACGAGGTAGGAGGGTTTTTTGGGGGGGATGGTATAAAGCCTATTTTGTTCTTTTTCTCTCTCTTAGAGATGGACGGCTGAAGGTGGGTGATGAGCTTCTAATGATCAATGGCCAGTCTTTGGTTGGTCTGTCCCATCAGGATGCCGTTGCTCTACTTCGGTCAGCTGAAGGCCTGGTGTACCTGGTAGTGTCAAGCAGGGTAAGTAATTTTATTTATATGATTTCATATATTAAAGAAAGCATGGAAGAGTACAAGACTCTTTTCATAAAATGGGATCATCTTTAGTTTAGGGTTGAAAATGCAAAACTGACTAAGAAAAAAGAATGAATGGGTGAACATCTATGAATCTACCTTATAAGAGGATTGGATCAACTAGACTAAGACTTTGAAAACTTTTTTTTTTCTATGAAGGGCCATTAAAACCATGGAGAGAATCAGCTGAGAATTGGAGTTGACAGCAGGTAGAATAAGACCACTTTTAAAAAATCAGGATGTTATAAAAGTTTCCCCTCGCACATAGGTGCTAGTCGTTCTTGACTCTAGGGGGCAGTGCTTGTCTTCGTTTCAAAGCCGAAGAGCCATTGCTGTCCAAAGACGTCTCCATGGTCATGTGGCTGGCATGATTCAATGCCAAAGGCGCACGGAACGCTGTTACCTTCCCACCAAAGATTGTTCCTATTTTTCTAATTGCATTTTTACATGCTTTCGAACTGCTAGGTTGGCAGAAGCTGGGACAAGTAATGGGAGCTCACTCCATTACGTGGCGCTAGGGATTCAAACTGCCAGTCTTTCTGATCGACAAGCTCAGCATCTTATATTGTAGAGCAAAACGGATGCTTTAAGAACTTGCAGGTGTTCAAAGCATTCATTTTATTTTTTTAAATTTCTGAAACTTTCAACAACTGTTGGCATTTTTGCAGTGAGCTCATCTTCATTATGGTATAGAAATCCTGGTTCAATCTTTAGTCGGGTAGAAGCTCCATTTCCCTATTTTGTAGGAATCTAATCAACCATATCATACTGTATGTAAGATTGATTGAATCCTATTATGACTCTCAGAGAAGGTGCTTACTATCTTGTGATGAAATAACTCAGGAAATGGGAAGCCAGCAGATAGCTATTGTTGACCTCTCACATCAGGTTGGCTGATTATCAGGAATGATGGTAACTTTAGTCCAACAATAGCTAGGAGGTCAAAGGTTCCCAATCCTTGGAACTGACAATAAAAATAATTTCAGTTGCTTGAGTATATTTTAAGAATTGATGTGTATTGTAGGTCAGGGGTTTCTAACCTTGGGAACTTTAAGAATTGAACTTTAAGAACTTTAAAGTTCTTAAAGCTCCCAGAATTTCTCAGCCAGCCATGTCTTAACATTGTCAAAGTTGGAGACTCTGCTATAGCTGACTTGGTATACATTTAAATTCAGGTCCGATAATTGGACAATTATCCAATTGCATTCATGTTTAGTGGAACAAGTCTTAAGGTGTGCAACACTAAAGTGACTTCAGCAACGGTTGCAGTTATTCACTATCCAACATATTTGGCAACACCTTGCTTTTCTGTCTCATTGGTATCAGTGAAAGCCATTTAGAAAGGCTGTCAGTAAGCTTGTTCTTAGTTGATGGAGTTCGTCTCCTTGCCAAATTGCTCCATCCTTCCATAAATTCTTCCTGTACTTACACCTTCTGTGCAACTGACTTAAAATCTTGGAGGACGTAGCTCTGCCAAAACATGTTTTATGTGAACTAAAAGCATACGTTTCTTTTATTCTTGCAACTGGGGTGGATGACAATATGCATTTTATCAGTTATGTGTCAGTTGTGCAATAAAAGCACAAAGCTAACTAAACTATATAAAAGCAGTGTGGCATCCATTTTTGCAAGTGAAACCAAAGAGAATTTTGCCCAAACATGTTTAGTTCCTGATCTTCCATCCCTTGGAGAATCAACTGTTGACTCTGAATGGCATTTGTCAAATAGAGTCCATGGGAAAGACAATGTTCAGCTGTACTGATTGGAAAACAATGGCAAATGTTTCGCTAGTAATGCGTGAAACCATGGTTTCCTTCTAGTCAAGATATCCACTCCTTCAGATGCAGTCTTTCAATTCCCTTATCCTAGAGCAGTGATGGCAAATCGTTTTGGCACTGACTGCCCAAACTGGAACACATATGCATGCATGCCGGCCAGCTGGTCTTTGCGCGTCCCAGAGCACCAGAAACCCAAAGACCAGTGGCTGACGCGCACATGCACACTGGCCAGCTGGTCTTTGGACTTCCAGTGCTCGAGCACGCACAAAGATCAGCTGGCCAGTGTGCATGCGCTTGCCGGAAACCAGAAGAGCAGCTGGCGACACCGCACATGCCCACAGAGGACTCTGCATACCATCTATGGCACGCATGCCCTAGGTTCGCCATCATGTTCCTCGAGTAACTTTCCAAAAAACCAGCTAAAATACTTTAGAAATAGCAAAATGGGAGGCTGGAAACCTACTAGATGGCAATTATTATGAAAAGCAATTGTTTTGACATGAAGCTGCTGCTTATTTATGAAATTTATGTGGTGCAGGTTACAACTAAGTGTTGGGATTATGGAAATAGGTTGCCTACAAGTATGGAAGGATTATAGGTAGCCCTTATTTAGGACCACAACTGGGGTTGACAATTTTATCATTAAGTGGTCGCTAAGTGAAACCATGATTATGCTTATGATCTTACTTTGGCTTTGCTTTATAAACATTACTGCAGGAATTGGTCACAAAATTACTTTTTCATCACAATTGCAAACAGTCACTAAACAAGAACTTTCTTTAGGTTTGAATGAGCTAATTCATTCTTCAACATGTCCAATGATCTCTAAGGTGCGTGAAAGATGGAAATTAACTTTTTTTTAAAAAACTATCTTTCCAGTATTAGCAGCCAAAAGAGGCCTTGGTGATTGATCATTTTCTATAATGTGATGCTTATTTTATAGGCTTGCTGTGCTGAATGGAAGTATTCCTATACATAATGGCAAGTATTGTTTTTCCCTTCTTGTAGGAAGGAGCAGAAGATGTTCTTCATTATCCATCGACAAGTTTGCCAGACTTAATTAGCACTTGTTCTGCTCAGGATACAGCCACCTGGATTGACAATAAGGAGAATGAAGCCCCAGAAGAGGAGGATGGAAAGGCCCCAGAGTCAGGAGTCCTGGAACCTGTAAGTATGATGTCTGTGCAGATGCTCAATCATCCAGGTCATGGTATGTTGTGGCCCACTGGCGGCCAGCAGATTTTAGATTTAGATTTTATTTGATTTATATCCCGCCCTTCTCCAAAAGGACCCAGGGCGGCGCACAGGAATTTAAAATAAACATACAAAATACTACAAAAATACAAAAATTTTTAAAAACCCATTAAATATCAAGTCCTGCGCTAAAACCAATTAAAATCCCCAATTAAAACTATCTATGCTAGTCACAGCGGAGGTTATGTTAGGCCGGCTTGATGAAAAAGATGTGTTTTTAAACACTGGCGGAAGAGGCGGAGGTCGGTGATGGTACGAAGTTCAGGGGGTAGGTCGTTCCACAGGGCGGGGCCCGCCACAGAGAAGGCCCTTCCCCTGGGTGTCGCCAGTCGGCATTGTCCGGCTGACGGCACCCTGAGAAGGCCCTCTCTGTGGGAGCGTATCGGTCTAAGGGATGTATGGGGCAGGAGACGGTCTCGCATATAACTAGGTCCCGAACCATGGAGCGCTTTGAAGATGGTCGTCAAAACCTTGAAGCGCACCTGAAAGACCACAGGAAGCCAGTGCAGCTCGCGCAGGATAGGTGTTATATGGGAGCATCTAGAGGCTCCCGTAATCACCCGCGCGGCTGCCTCTAGATGCTCCCATATAACACCTATCAGAGCTGGCAGCAGAGTCGGACAGTGAGGAGGTTGGGGAGGAACATGGGCCAGTCCTAGCAGTTGAGGAAAGCTCAGATGAGGGTTCTGTGTCGGAGGTAGAGAGGGAGTTAGACAGCAGTGAGGCAGAAGAACAGCTGGAGGCAGTTCCCAATTTGTGCATTTGCAGAGCTGCCAGAAGACAAGAACAACTAAGAAAGCAGGGTCGAATTAAGAGTAAAGACATACCTTGGAGGTGATTGGTCCCTCCCATAGGAAACAAAAGAGGAACGAATGGGGAGTGGGCTTTTGCAGGAAACCATTCATTCATTCAGTCATGTCAAGAGTGGAAAGTTCTGTTTATGATTATAAGAGACTCTATGTCAAGTTTTGCTTTGCCCTGTGTTTGGAAACTAGTTATCTGGCAGCGCTCCAAACGAGATAAGGTGCGTGTGGATAAACATTCCTCTGAAAAACTGTTTGCTAAACCTTGCTGACTGTGAATGAAAGGAATTCACAGTAGTGTAAGTAGAAGATGTTTTGTCAGGACCAAGACTTTGCTTCTTGTTTTCTAAGGAAGCCTGGGTCAGAACATGGTTGTCCCAAAGGTGCTTTTCCAAAAGGCAACTGGGCTTTCTTGGTTTTTTCCTTTGAAAACGTTTCATTTCTCATCTGAGAAGTGAAACATTTTCATTAAAAAAAACCCAAGAAAGTCCAGTTGCTTTTTGGGAAAAAGGACCTTTGGGACCGTAAGTATGAACTTTCATAGGAAACCATATTGGGATATGCCCTGCCCAACTCAGCTTTGCATAGCTAAAAATCTCACTTGGGTTGGTCTCCAAAACCAAAAAATTGAAAATGGTTAGTTCTTGGCTATCATTACAAACCAGGTTTTTAGGTTAAACTGGGAAATTGAAAAACCTTCTGGAAGAAGGCAGTGACAAATCAATTTTGTAATGTTGCCAACAAAGCTAGATAGATGTCTCCATGACATCGGAAGGAGGAATCAACTTCTATTGAAAAGATACTTTTCTTTACAAGTCAATTCCACTCAAAATTCTTCTTTTTTTTAAGAACAGGCAAATTTTATTTATGTACTAGCTGTACCCGCCACGCGTTGCTGTGGTCAAGTTTGGTTAAATGAAAAAGTTTCCCCTCATAGACCCCTTCCTTCTCTGCCTCGGTTTCCCCTCCCTCTCCCTCCCCTCCCTCTCTTACTCTACCTATCTACCTACCTACTGTATTTTCCCTCTCTCCCTCTACCTACCTACCTACTTACCTACCTACCTACTGTATTTTTCCTTCTCTCTCTCTATCCCTCTACCTACCTACCTACTGTATTTCTCCCTCTCTCTTTCTATCCCTCTACCTACCTACCTACCTACCTACCTAGAGAGAGAGGAAAGAGAGGCTGCTGACTCAGCAGCGGCCATGGGGGGGGGGGCGGCAGCAGAGGAAGAGAGGCTGCTGAGGAGGCGACCGTCACGGATATGATGTAGACCGCTCCACCACTCATGCAAGTGACATGAGCTGAAAAGCGTTCGGGGGGGAGGGGCCGTGAAGGGGAGGGGGGCGAATTGAGCGAGTGAGGGAAACACACAGAAGAGCTGCAGTTTTACATTTGTGTGGCATGTACCTGGCACCGGTGTGCCATCCACACAATCTGTACGTATCATTGGTTCTGCACTTGTAAGGAACGTTGTGTGAAAATTTGGTGGCGATTGGTGCAGTAGTTTCTGAGATTAGGGGTTTTGAACAAACTCATAGTTACATTTTTATTTATATAGATATGTACACCTCCTTGGAGGTATGCATTTTGTCTGCATGTATGGAGCATGGTATCAGAAAATTGACATAAGTTTGCATATGAATTTAGCAAATGTGAATGATGTAAGCTTGCTTAAAATTGCAAGTCAAATGACATTTATCACTTCCCTGGAATACTATTTGAACAAACATCGATTAACAAGCTGGTCGTTTCTTTTAGCAATTGCAGCTCCTTTAGAGGTATAGCAGAGAATCATATTTTGCTTATTTGAGAAAGACTATCACTGCAATTTACTAAAAAAAATCAGACATAATGTTCTTTGCTAAATAAACCATGATGGCTTATTAGCTCAAGATTGTCTATGCTCTTGTTCTTTTATAAAGCATAATGAAAAATGGCCAGCATCAACCACAGTTCTCCCTCACAGAAAAAACTGGTTTAATTTTGCCTAGAAGTAGAAGGGAGCAGATAAGTGCAATTCCATTTCAGTCCACTTAGACCAACATTTATTGACTTTCAGTGACTGGACTTCAGTGTGCCACTGTGGATTACTTTCATATTTAATATTTCATTTTAGCCAAACTCCCAATGAACTCCTTGTGACCTTTGTAGAAGATATTGTACTTTGTATAAATAAGTCAGGTTTCTTTCTTAGCTTCTTCTTACCTTATTCTTTGTGCAATAGATTGATTCTGGATCTGCTCTTGTTGGCTGTTTTAGTGAGTTATTTATCAATTACCATCTGGAGCTTTTCAATTTGAGGTAAATATTATAGAAAACCCCTGCTCCAAAGAAGTAAACTGGACCTAGGAAGATATGGAAGCTCCTACTTGACCATTGTCTTGCTCAATATCCTCTTTCCTATAATATGTAAATTGCTTGTGGCTATTTCAAATTCCAAGCAAAGGATTATGGGCAGGAACATAAAAGAGAGCAGGGTATCTTTGGGTAATTGAAGGGGTTAGAGCTGGAGGATAAAACGTATCTAACCATAGAGGAATGAATTAAGATAAGGAAGCTAGCTTTATTTATATCAACCATATTAGCTATCTATTTGTAGGGTTAAGCACGCTTGGAAAATGATGAGAAGAAGTGCTTGGGTATTTGCGCAATTATATTTCTGCTACGCATTAAAGAGCCACATCTTTTTTTTCTTTAAGAATCGCATTAAAAACACAGGTGAAACACTCAGTGGTGGGATTCAGCCGGTTCGCACCTGTTTGGGAGAACCGGTTGTTAACTTTCTAAGCAGTTCGGAGAACCGGTTGTTGGAAGAAATCTCATTTTGTTTTTTCCCCCACTTTACAGGGCTGATCCTGTAAGGAAGGCAGGAAGGAAGCATTCTGGTGTTGCTTCTAGCTTAATCTTTATTGCCCTGCTTACAGAAACTGCCTCTCTGGTTAACCCTTACTACATTGTAACTGCTAAGCCCATTCATGTGAGTGACGTTGAGTTGGCCACACCCACCTAGTCACATGACTACCGAGCCCCACCTAACCAGCTGGTCATTAGGCCAGAGAACCAGTTGTCAAATTATTTGAATCCTGCCACTGGAAACACCTACTCCAAAAGACTGCATCTTTTTCACATTTGTACCGAGCGAAAGAGGCAGCTGCTTTAATGAGAAGTAGAGTTGGTCTCCTTGCGGAGTGTCATAATTTATTTTCTTAATAGCCCCCACCCCACCCCCAGTGTACACAGTGGTGTTTTCTGGTGCAGAATATACAAGCATTTAAAGGTTAGGAGGCCCAGGGGCCAGATCTGGCCCGTGGGGTTCTTAGATCTGGCCCGTGGGGCCACCCTAGAAGCAGCAAAGGACTGGCCTGTGGTGCCTCTGCCAGCAAAAACTGAGCTCAGGAGGGCCACGTGTGGCTTTCCCAGGCTCCATTTTCAGCTGTGACAGCCTTATGCCACACTTTGCCAGTGAAAACGGAGCCCAGGGCTCCCCCTGAGCTCTGCTTTCACTGGCAGTGGGCAGCAGGATGCCGTCACTGCTGAAAATGGAGCTCTGGAGCCCGCTTTCACTGGCAGAGCCCTTGGGCCACCATAGACGTCCCTGACATGAATGATGTCGATGCCATGCCCATCCTGGCCACACTCACCCTACCCCCCCAAACACAACCCTGATGCGGCCCTCAATAAAATCGAGTTTGACACTTCTGCACTAGGCAGATGAAGTAGGTGCTTTATCATTGGAGGTTTTTAAGAAAAGACTGAACAGCTCCAAGTCTAAAATGGTATAGGGCAGCGTTTCTCAGCCTTGTCAACTTGAAGATGTCTGGACGTCAACTCCCAGAATTCCCCAGCCAGCGAATGCTGGCTGGGGAATTCTGGGAGTTGACGTGCAGTCATCTTCAAGTAGACAAGGTTGAGAAACACTGGTATAGGGTCTCCTGTTTGAGCAGGTGGTTGGACTAGAAGACCTTCAAGGTCCCTTCCAGCTCTTTTCTGATTCTGGTTCAAGCACATTCCGTAACAAAATAGAACAAAAAAGCTCCAAAAAGTGTCAACAGCTATTAGGATATCAAACCTTGGTCAGCTACTGCGGTATTGGCAGTGTTGAGACAGGGGATTAGTGGTTTCACCCTGTAAGACAACTCCATTCACATTTTGTGTAGAAATGAGACTACCCAGGGAGACAAATAATTCCACAGAGGTTTACAGGAATCACTCTGTTGGTTCAGAGAATGAGGTACAATACAGCAAGTACATATTTGAAAGCACAAATTGGATCTAACTGTCTAATTGAATCAAAATCTGAAAGGCAAGTCTATAATTACAATAAAATATTAAAGTCCAAGCATTAAAATTTTATAATTGAGTAATTGAATAGATTTATTCCCAGCTAAGGGGTAGCAGCACCTGCCTATTCTTCACTACTTCCAGAAAATAGGTCACTTATGATGCAGTAGATTGACTTGTACATACACAGAATTACATGGCAGTGAGATGATAATAATAATAATCTTTATTATCATTGTAATAATATTGTAATTAAATTACAATGAAATTGGTGAGCAGCATATGACTTTAATAAACAAATACCTAAATCAATAAAGATATGTTAAGACAATACAGGTGGTCCTCAACTTATGACCATAATTGAGCCCCAAATTTCTGTTGCGAAGTGAGACATTTGGGTTTTGCCCTGTTTTACATTTTTGCCACAGTTGTTCAGTGAATCACTGGAGTTGATAAATCAGTAATGTGGTTGTGAAATGAATCAGGCTTCCCCATTGACTCTGCTTGTCCAAAGGTGATCACATGACCCCGGGACACGGCAGCCGTCATAAATATGAACCAGTTGCCAAGCCTCTGAATTTTGATCATGGGGATGCTGCAAAAGTCATAATTGTGAACAATGATCATAAGTCACTTTTTCAGTGGTAGCTTTGAATAGATCCTAAATGAACTGTTGTAAATTGACAACCACTTGCAGTTGTGTTTGAAGAACCTGCTTAACTCATTCAGTTGCATTCAGACAACACACTAACCCTGGCAAGGGTTAAGGTGGGTCAGCCTTTTTCGCAGCTGAGTCATTTAGAACTGAATGGAAGAATAAGAACGGATAAAAGAATTCCCTATGACCACCAAGAAAATTTGAACGATGTATTCATGAACTTACTACTAGTTGAACCTGGTATGAAGGACTTTTTTCCTTTGTTATATCTTCCCCATAGCTTAGAAACTAGTGATAATTTTCACTTAATCACCCTAACTTGGATGAGCAACTCCATCACTAAACAATGTGGATTTTAAAAGAAACTTCCTGTAATTGCTCTGCTTCGCTATGACATTTCCAGCAATTCAAGTTTCTGTCATTGAGTGAATGCCACATGGTCATTAGGTGAGGACACATCTGGATCCAAACCAATTAAGGAAGAAAGTAAGGGATTGCCTTCATGTCCAACTACCCCATCCACCTGTGTCTCTTCTTCTCTGTCCTTTTGGCTGCCTACCTACCTGCTTCGATCAGCTGCACCCATCACCCAGCCCTGCCCACCACTCTTGTGCCTGCTATATCCTAGGCCACTATTATATCAGCTGGGTTTTTGTATTGTAAAAGGAGCGCAAATACTCTTAGACCAGGGATGACAAAATCAATTTCATTGAGGGTCACATCAGGGTTGTGTTTGACCCAGTGGTGGATTGCAGGTGGTATGCCCCGGTACGGGCATACCGGAGCCTGCCCGGAGCACCGGGTACCATTTTGGTATGGTGCTCCAGAGGACCCGCCCACCCGCCCGAGCTCCTTACCTGTCCTTTAAGCCTTTGGCGCTTCTGTGCACACGCATGGCGCGTACAGCGCCTGCGTGATGCTCCACCAAGCAGCTGGATCATCGTGGAGGCTTGCAGAAGCGTTGCAGGCAAGTACGACGCACGTGCGCACCGTACACATGTGGCCAGGGAGGGCGTGTCCAGCTCAATGTCACTCGTGTCAGGGGCACCTGTGGTGGCCTGAGCACTCTGCCAGTGAAAACAGGCTCCCAAGCTCCGTTTTCAGCTGCAACGACCTCCTGCAACCCTCTGTCAGTGAAAATGGATCTTGGGAGGGCCGCCTGCAGCTCCATTTTCACTGGCAGAAGCACTGTGGGCCAGTCCTTCACTGTTTCCAGGGTGGCCTTTTGAAAAAGCACCTTTGGGATAACCCAAACATGGCAATATCGGGTCCAGATTTTCCCCAATTTTTATTTCAGGAGACTGGTTTAAATAACTAAGACATAAGGCTTCAGCTAGTCCAGAATGCAGCCGCGCGGGCAATTATGGGGACCGCAAGGTCCACCCATGTAACACCGCTCCTGCGCGAGCTGCACTGGCTGCCTGTCGTCTTCCGGGTGCGCTTCAAGGTGCTAGTCATCATCTTCAAAGCGCTCCATGGCTCGGGACCTAGCTATCTGCAGGATCGGATCCTGCCTCATACGTCCTCACGGCCGATTCGCTCCCACAGAGAGGGGCTTCTCCGGGTGCCGTCCACTAGACTGTGTCAGCGGGCGACACCCAGGGGAAGGGCGCTCTCTGTGGCGGGCCCGGCCCTCTGGAACGACCTTCCCCCCGACATTAGGACAACTACGGACCTCCGCTCCTTCCGTCTTAAATTGAAAACCTACTTTTTCCGTCTGGCCGGCCTGGGATAGCCTCCTTGCCTTGGGATTTTATAGAATAGGTTTTAGTTTAATCGGGATTTTAGCACAGGGTTTATTTAATTGGTTTTTAAATTTTGTTGTTTATTTATTGTTGTTGTTATTTATTGTTTTATGCTACCTGTGCACCGCCCCGAGTCCCCGTGGGGAGAGGGGGCGGTATAGAAATAATAAATTATTATTATTATTATTATTATATTCCCAATTTACTGTAGATTATTCATAATGCAATCTCTACCATTAAGCACCCAATTTTGGATGCCTATAAAAATCAATAAATCTTAACTTATTAATATAATGTGTACTATATTTTTTAAGTATCAGTTGCTTATGGGATTTTCTAATTTGGCTCTTCTGGGCAAGCCTGACTCTGTGCCTTGAGGTTTTCTTACCTTCCAAATGTGTTGGACTTTAGCTACTGTAACTCTTAACCAACATAATAATAATAATAATAATAATAATAATAATAATATATTTAATTTCTAGACCGCTCCCTCTCCCCAAGGGGACTCGGAGCGGTGCACAGGGAAATTAAAACAATAAATATACATAAATATACAAAACAGTTAAAAAACACATTAAACAATAAAACCCTGCGCTAAAATTCCCCAAAACCAATCACTAAAACCCTAAACCCTATAATACTATGGTAAGAGGCTACCCTAGGCCGGCCAGGCAGAAAAAGTGCGTTTTCAATTTCAGACGGAAGGAACGGAGGTCCGTCGTAGTTCTAATATCGGGGGGGAGGTCGTTCCAGAGGGCAGGGCCCGCCACAGAGAGAGCCCTTCCCCTGGGCGTCGCCTGCTGACATAGTCTAGTGGACGGCACCCGGAGAAGTCCCTCTCTGTGGGAGCGAATCGGCCGTGAGGAAGTATGAGGCAGAATCCGATCCCGCAGATAGCTAGGTCCCCGGCAGAGCCATGGGGCTTCTGTCGCAAGGCTCTCCACTCAGCTGGGAGAAGACGCAGCGGCACGCGGAGCACGTGCGCAAACACGGCATCCAGCAGTTCCTGCACATCTACCGGGCCGTCGGGGAGAGGCACAAGGACATGCTCAAGTGGGGCGACGAGGTGAGCGGCCCACCCCCACCACCCACTCCCATGGAGAAGGGGAAAGGGGGACCCCTTCGGAGAGTCGGCCTGGCTGTCTTCTTTTTCCCTCAGCGAAGCATGGGCGAGGAGGAGGCGGCGCTTCGCTGAGGGAAAAAGAAGACAGCGCAGTCGCCTTGCTTGCTTTCCTGCCTGCCCGCCCCAGCTGGGAGCAGCAGTTAGCAGCGGCGACTTACTTCCGGGTCCACGATCCAAAGGGATCGCTCGGGATCCGGAAATTTTACGAAAGGGTTCGCCCGATCCCAGGCGAACCCTCAGAAACCCACCCCTGCCTCCCACCCCCAACCCCCCCAGCCGGTGCAATAGGATACCATGGTCGATGGTATCAAAAGCCGCCGAGAGGTCTAATAGGACAGGATGGAGGAACAACCCCCATCTCTGGCCCTCCAGAGATCATCGACCAACGCGACCAATGCCGTCTCGGTGCTATGCCCGGGCCGAAAGCCGGATTGGCGCGGGTCTAGATAATCATGGCATTCGGCTGTCCAGTTAATACAGCTTTGCAAATAATAAAGGCATATTTTCAAAACTAATCATATGAATAATCAATCTTGAGACACAGATCTGCTCAGGAAAGCTCTGATTACGAAATGATAATGGGAAAACCACATTTTCCTTCCATGTGGAGTTGCAAAAAATACAGTATAATGTTGCTGCAGGTGTTGAAAATCCTAAGATATACATGTGTCATTTAACACCATTTTAAAATAGCAACCATTCATTTATACAAAAGGCAAAGAATCTTGTTGTGTATTTTATATTCGACAGGAGTCAGTTGTATTATCTTAACTCTTCCCCAGGCTGCTAACTTTCACTGAACAGATTGCATTTTTCAAGATTATTTCTTTCTGACTGCCTACTTTCTGATATAGTTGCCACTATAAAAATACATGTACGGTATGGAATTAATTATATGGAGTAATACATAGGGCAAACTTTTAGCAAATAAGACTGTGTTATGGCCCTCCAGCAGCCAGCAGAGCTGGCAGCAGATTCGGAGAGTGAGGAGGTTGGGGAAGAACATGGGCCAGTCCTGAAGTCTCGGGAAGAATCTGACGAGGGCTCTGCGTCGAAGGCAGAGAGGGGGCCAGGGCCGTCTGACAGTTATCAGCTGCCTTTGGAGTCGGACATCAGTGAGGCAGACAAACAGTTGGAGCCTGTTCCCTGTGTGCGCATGCGTAGAGTTGCCAGACAAAGGGAACAGCTAAGAAATCAGGGTAGATTTGGGAGAAATGCCACAGGTGGACAGTGAATGGCCCCTCCCATAGGGAATAAAAGAGGAGCGAAAGGGGAGGGGTGTTTGCAGGAGGCAATTAATTCATTCGTGCATTTTTGCCAAGTATTGTGGCGTCTGGAAGATATCAGCCTGGCCAATATCTCCAAGCCTGATAAAGATTGGTAATTGTGAACTATCTTGAAAAACTATGGGCTGGGACTTTGTTGGATATTTCGTTATATTCTGTCTCGCCCTTGGCCTTGAGCTCTAGAGTCAGTCTGTCCATCTCTCTGCATGTTAGTATCTTGTTTATTATTTCTCGTTCTTAGGTAATCTCTTTGGTCTTGCAGACATTTTATTACCCAACTAGGTAACATCACCAGTACTAGAAGGGTAATGAATTGTCTGCTAGAAAACAACCAAGCACACAGAGCACCAAGGACCTCACAGTTCAACCATGAGCTACAAATATTTCCTACTATTAGTACAATATATATCCTTCAAGTCAGCCTTGATTTGTGGTGATTGCTTAGACCAATTCATGCAGTTTTCCTGGCAGCATTTTCAGAAATAGTTTGCTATTTACTTCTTCCAGGGTTGAAGGACAATGACTGGACCAAGATCACCCGGATGGCTTCATGTCTAAGACAAGACAAGAACTGACACTTTCTCAGCATCTAGCCCAGTGTCTTTAGCAACAACCCCAGACTAGCTGTCATAAGTAATATAAGTACTAATAATCAACAATCCGTAGAAAAAAGTAATGTATAATAATAGGGAATACAATAATTAACGGCTGAGATTAAAACATCTTTGGCAGGAAAAACGGTCCTTGTTTGGACAGGAAAATATGGGAACCTTTTATTCCTAAGCCTGTTAAAAGATTTTTTTTTTAAAGTATCAGGAAGTGAGTTAACTATTCAATCATCAAAAGTCCCTTGTAATTTGAATAGGTGGAAGTGCTAAAAAAGCACACCAAAACTTTGAAAGCCCTCCTTAAAAGCAATTAGAGGCTACTTGACTCCTTCATTTCCCCAGT
Organism: Rhabdophis nuchalis; assembly: GCA_039707465.1. Classification (NCBI taxonomy): domain Eukaryota; kingdom Metazoa; phylum Chordata; class Lepidosauria; order Squamata; family Natricidae; genus Rhabdophis; species Rhabdophis nuchalis. Next base: position 228,648,302 of record CM077644.1, read on the forward strand.
GTGACATGTACAATATAGGAATGAAAAATGAAGCATGCAAAAGAGTTGGCTTTCAGGATACCTATTTTACTTAGTAATCAGCAGTGGGGGAAAGTGGCTGTATTTCTTCCCAGGCAAGAGATGAGCAATGTTGTGTGTCCAAGGGGCCACCCAACAGGGTCTCTACAGCTGTAATGACTTCTCTCTAAAAAAAAAAAAGGCAGGGATTAAAATGTTTGTTTTTTCCTGTTGGATTTAGCAAGGCTGCCAAAGTCTGTTCCCTATGTATGCCATATTTATCTTTTGCATTCTCTGTGCCCCAACAGAGAAAGGAGTAGATTTCTTCCCAGGTTAAATAAGTTTCAAATTACTGAGATTTTTGAATAAGATTCTTAAATACCCTTCCAAAATGTTTTGATTTGGATTGACCTAACCACGAGAGAGATTTAGAAATTGCTTTTGGCCACCATGATATAAAAAAGATGATAAGGAGACCGAAGGCTAAAACGTATGAAGAACAGTTGTGGGAATTGGGTACGTCTAGTTTAATGAACTCACTGGAGAAGAGCCTAATGCTGGGAAAGATTGAGGGCAAGAGAAGAAGAGGACGACAGAGAATGAAGTGGCTGGATGGAGTCACCAAAGCAGTTGGTGTGAGCTTAAATGGACTCCAGGGGATGTTAAAGGACAGGAAGCCCTGGAGGAACCTTGTCCATGGGGTAACGATGGGTCAACATGACTTTACAGGTAACAACAACAGTTTAATGAAAAGAAGGACTAGGGATGGCATGATAACAGCATTCCAGCATTTTGAGGGGCTGCCACAAGGAAGAGGGGTCAACTTTTTTTCCAAAGCACCAGAAGACAAGAAAAGAAACAATGGATGGAAACTATTCAAGAACAGAAGCAACTGAGAACTAAGAAATTTCCAGACAGAACAATTAGTTAGAGGAATGGCTTGCCTTCAGAAGTTGTGGGTGCTCCAACACTGGAGTTTTTAAAAAGAGATTGGACAACCATTTGTCTGAAATGGTATAGGGTTTCCTGCTTGAACAGGGGGTTGGACTAGAAGACCTCTAAGGTCCCATCCAACTCTTGTTATTCTGTAAATGCAGCTCTCTCCCAATTCCTCAACTGGTGTTCCTCAATTTCAGCAACTTTAAGATGTGTGGGCTTCAACATCCAGAACTCCCCAGCCAGAACGGTTGAGAAACACTGTCCAAAATCTTCCCCAACAACTGATCTTATAACATTTGCACAAGTTATTATCTAGCCATCCGATAGCCACAAAAATAGCTATTTGTGAAACTTGGCTATAGGAGCCAGTTGGGACCGCAGCTTTCGTAACAACCTCCCTGCCCTGCCGTGCAGTCATTTTCTACTTGAGCTTCTTGACTTCCTATCCAGATTGGGAGTGGAAATTCCTATACTTATGGTCCTGGAGAATTTCAACTTGCCTTTTAATTGGTTTGGGATAGCTTGGGAATTAACAATCATCATGCTAACCTGATTTAGGTTATTGATAGCCCAATTCATACACTGGATCTTTTTTTTTTTAATGCTGGGCATGATCTGGAGTTGGAAGACATTGTCATGTGTCCGTCGTTATAGTCCGCTAGCTTTGGAGCATTCATGATTGATGGACTGGGTATGATTCCATAGATCGCTAGACCGGAACTGTTGATGTAGCATTCACCTATAAATGAACCTGGTGATGCTTTTTACTCTTTCTTCGCTGCTCATATTTTTCTTCATTTCTTATATTTTTGATTCATGCATTTGTAAGCTAACAAACAAACAAACAAACAAAGACAGGCAGACAAACAGACATCATACAATAATACAATAATACAATAGCAGAGTTGGAAGGGACCTTGTAGGTCTTCTAGTCCAACCCCCTGCGTGGGCAGGAAACTTATACCATTTCAGACAAATGGCTCTCTAACATCTAACATACAATTGTTCTTTTCAGGACAATTCTATAACTCTATAATTCTATAACTCCCTTTTAAGTCATCCCAGTTTGTAGTTATTCCAATATTATTTTAGAGTAAATTCTTTGGGCTAAAATGCAGCTCTCCACTCTGAATCTCTGAACATTCTGCTTCTTTGGATAACTTCAGAGTTTAATATCGCAGGAAGAGAATTTAAAAAAAAAATCCTTATCTCTGTTCTATGCATTAGATATAATATGATTCAAATCTATCATATTGTCCAGTAACCATACTTTCCTTTTTTTGTAAAGGACAGCCCATTTCTGAAAACTGTCTTTAGATTTACTTAATTTAATTACTTAATTTTTTTTTGGCTTCTCTCCTGTTGAATGTATACCCAGAGTTATACCCATAAACCAGGGGTCTGCAAAGTTGGCTCTTTTAAGACTGGTGGACTTCAACTCCCAGAATTCCCCAGCCAGCATAGCTGGCTGGGGAATTATGGGAGTTGAAGTCCACCAGTCTTAAAAGAGCCAACTATGCAGACCCCTGCCATAAACAATTATATTTTTATTCCTAGGGACCTCTTTCAGATTTGCCCCTTTTTCAGGGTTGCCCTTTTATTTCCCCCCAGAAAATATTATCACTGTACATATCCTACACGGATAATCTTTTCGTTTTCTTTAAGCTGAGGAGGTTCAATATTTCATTTAATGCAATACAATAGCAGAGTTGGAAGGGACTTTGGAGGTCTTCTAGTCCAACCCCCTGCCTAGGCAGGAAACCCTATACCGTTTCAGACAAATGGCTATCCAATATCTTCTTGAAGACTTCCAGTGTTGGGGCATTCACAACTTCTGGAGGCAGGCTGTTCCACTGACTAATTGTTCTAACTGTCAGGAAATTTCTCCTCAGTTCTAAGTTGCTTCTCCCCTTGATTAGTTTCCACCCATTGCTTCTTGTTCTGCCTTCACGTGCTTTCACAAGGAAAAATAGAGAAACTTCGATTCATAGTTTCATTCCTCCCCTTATGTAACAGAAATCCTGAAGAGATGCAGAGTAGCACTCAGCTACCATAGCAAATGCCATCTGAATCTCACAGAGACAGTGACCTGTGTGCGTGGGGGTGGGGTGGGCGGGTGTCTTTTTTTGTGTTTGTGTTTGTGTGATGAGTTGAGATCAGTGGTGGCATTCAGCCAGTTGGCACCACTTTCGGAGAACCGGTTGTTAACTTTCTGAGCAGTTTGGCAAACTGGTTGTTGGGAGAAATCATTAGGGCAGAGAACTGGTTGTTAAATTACTTCAATCCCGCCATTGGTTGAAGTTATTGTAGGTACCAGGCTAAACCTTTCGAGCTTCTTTCTTGCTTGTTGTGAGCAAAAAAATGTGCTTGGAAAAGTTGTCTCTTGAGAAAAATCAGCCAGGTTTTCTGAATTCTTTAAAATCCTGTTTTTAATTAGCAATATGCAATCAGAACTGAACAAGCATAATTTCCTGGAGAGACAGTTACCTCCTATGGCACAGTTACTGTCTTGGCAGACGGGCAATTTGTGAAAAGGCTTCGGTCACTGATGGCTAGGGGAATTTCTTTTTTTTAAAAAAACCATGCATTTCCAGTGGACTGTGGCAGCCAAAGATTACAAACTGGGGCCCATGAGAAACTCGTAGAAGCTTAATGGGTAGGGTTTCTGTTTATTTTCAGAGGAGAATGATATCTGGGGTTTGGGGGAAGGAAAAAAGCCGCAGTGTATACAACACACTGTACATTTTTGGCATGAGTGGGGAAATCAAGAAAGCTTTCTCTTTGAGACTTTGTTGTTATTTTTCTCCTGGCAAAACTGTTCGGTTCTTTGTGTGCATTTCCTCCCCTTTTATAGCACTCTGAAATGAGCCAGTAATAGATGCGCCAGTTAAAAGATTATAATATAATCATGTGTCTTTTGTTAACGCCACTATTGTTAATATGCATGTTTAAGTTGCACTCCAGACCCGTGATGGCGAACTTATGGCACGCATTAAGCCATTTGTTAGGGCACGTGAGGCTTGCCCTGTTAGCATGCACGCACTGGCCAGATGACTTTGGCTTTCTTTTGAGGCCATTTTTCGCCCTCGGGAGGCCTAAAACTGACCCTATGTGCAAACCGGAAGTCAGTTCCTGAACTTCTGGTTTGCCCATAGGGCCAGTTTTTCACGCTTCAAGGGCTTCATGGAAGGTCCTGAAGCCTCCGGAGGGCCTCCAGGGGGGCAGGGGAGCCTGGGGAGGGCGAAAAAAGTGCACCAAAAATAGAGGGGAGTGCTGGTCATGCGTGCTGTGGTTGTGCACATAGCATAATGGGTGTGGCACGCCCGCGCACGACCCCCCCCTGCACTCCCCCCACTTTTGGCACGCGAGCCAAAAAAGGTTCGCCATCACTGCTCCAGACCATCCAAAATATAATTCTGTCAGCAAATCTCACCCCTATCTCTTACGAGGAGCTTGCATTGTTTTCCCCTATAAGACAAGTTTCTGAATATATTTTAAGACATCTATAAGTTGATTTCCTAGGGTCTTTTAAAAAATTAAAATAAATAGAAACAAAGAAAATTTGGTTTGAGACACAAATGCTGCATAAGGAAGCCTTTACATCCAGAGCTACTAACTGGCTGTCTTCCCACAACATACTTAACTGGGTCAGTTGAGGCTTAGCGTGACATGGGAATGCCAGAAAGGGTTCATGGTCAACTAGATTTTTAGATTTTATTCAATTTATATCCCGCCCTTCTCCAAAGGACCCAGGGCGGCGACTAACTAACTCCTGGGTGTTTAAATTTAACCCGAAACAGATCCATATAGAAAGTTACACTTGCTCTCTCCCCATTTAATTGAATTGAATGATGAAACACTTAAACTCAATCCATTATTATTATTATTTTGAATATTTAGACTTCCAAGAAAAAGAGCTGGAGAAAAAAGTCTTAGTTAAATAATTATTATTATTGAATAATAAATAAGAACCTGAACATTCTGATGATTGGTTCACCTGGCCAATATCTAGGATGTTTCAGGTATACAGTTAGATGCATGAGCTCTCAGGCCAGTGATGGCAAACCTTTAGAGCAGTGATGTCGAACCTATGGCATGCGTCACCCCTTCTCTTCTCTTCTCTTCTCTTCTCTTCTCTTCTCTTCTCTTCTCTTCTCTTCTCTTCTCTTCTCTTCTCTTCTCTTCTCTTCTCTTCCCTTCCCTTCCCATCCCATCCCATCCCCCCTCTCTTTTTCTGAGAGCTTCCTTCCCCCCCTCTTCTTTTCCCTCCATAAATTGTTTAGGAAGTTAATCATTTGCTGAAGTATTTTGAAATTAGGAAGCTTTAGATTACTAAGTCTAAAGCTTTAGACTTTTAAGGGACACAGTGGCTCAGTGGCTAAGACACTGAGCTGGTCGATCAGAAAGGTTGGCAGTGCGGCGGTTCGAATCCCGAGCGCCGTGTAATGGAGTGAGCTCCCGTTACTTGTCCCAGCTTCTGCCAAGCTAGCAGTTCGAAAGCACGTAAAAAAATGCAAGTAGAAAAATAGGAACCACCTTGGTGGGAAGGTAACAGTGTTCTGTGCACCTTCGGCGTTTGGTCATGCCGGCCACATGACCATGGAGATGTCTTCAGACAGCGCAGACCCTTCGGCTTTGAAACAGAGATGAGCACCGCCCCCTAGAGTCAGGAATGACTAGCATGCATGTGCGAGGGGAACCTTTACCTTTAGACTACTAAGTTATGGTCACTATATAGCTTCTCATCAGGTTTTCTTCCTTTTCCCTCAAATGCTAGTTTAGTGAAATAGTTAAAGCTCCAGGCTAGAAAGTAGGAGACCATGAGTTCTAGTGCCATCTTGGGCACAAAGACAGCTGAGTAACCTTTGGCTAGTCATTCTTTCTCAATCCTAAGAAAAAGACAAGGACACTTCCAAAAATGTTGCCAAAAAATCTGCAAGTAAGTAGAAGTCAACGGTGACTCAAAGGGACACATACACAAACAAAAGCTAGAAATATCAGAAAGGGAAAGTCTAATTGCTTGTATGTAAGGGTTATATTTTGCCACTGGCCCAGGGGTGGGATTCAACTGGTTCGGGAGAACTGGATGCTAATTTTAGATCTGGTTTGCCAAACCGGTAGTTGAAAGGACTGGCTGGCCACGCCCACCCCGCCCTGCCCCTCCCAGGAGTCTCCACGCAGCCTGTTTTGGATGACAGGTAAGCACAGGGTCGCATAGAGGCTCTGGCAGGGCAAAAAATGGGCCTCCCAGAAGTTCCGGAAATCCGGAAATGGGCTTGTTTCCAGCCTCTGGAAGGCGTCTGGAGCCTTGGGGAGGCCATTTTTGCCCTCGCAGATGCTCAAGGAAATCCTCTGGAGCCTGGGGAGGGCGAAAACAACTCCTCCCCTCTGTGGTGCAGGATGCTGAGTAGGCCACACCCACCATGGCCATGCCCACTCCGCAACTGGGCATAGAATCAGTTGCTAACATTTCTCAGTCCCACCCCTGCACTGATCCCATAACTCTTCATATCAAACGTGCCTTGTTCCTGCAATGTTATCACCCCTTCCTGGGAATAGGAGTGATTTCAGTCACAAAATTGTCAAATATTTGAGAGCAGGGACACATTTATCTTCCCCAGTGCCCTATTCCAAGATTTGGTTCTTTGGGGAAAAAAAGCTTCTTAATGTATAGAGTATATTTTATTTGTTGCCGTAGGCTCTCCACTGTAATCAGTCCATTATTTGAAGCTGCAGATCACCTTCTAATACCAGACTTGATGTTCTCTACCAAGTAATTTATTCTAAAAGGAAATGCAAAATTCTTTCTTCTCTGAAAAATAGAAATTATACCTTTTCACTTTATATTATGGGATCCGTTTTTCATCTTAGGATCCTTTCGGCAAATAGAATAAAAGGAACATTAAAAAAAAGTATGCTTTCAGCAAGCTGTTGGAACCAACAACCAACTCCCTACCCCTGGCCTCTATTTCCTAGATGTGTCATCTAGTGTGTTGTGGAAAGAAAATTAAGTCCTTGGGGTAGGAATGAAATCAAGGTTTAGCAATGAATGGAAGTCCGGGGGTATGTTGGTGAGAGAGCCCGATTCGATAGCATTCACCTTGATTTTATTCGTTCAGTTTTAATTTGCGATGTTGAAAACAGCTTACAAATAAGCATCTGTTGTGGCCCGCCAGCGCCCAATGGAGCTGGCAACAGAGTCGGACAGTGAGGAGGTTGGGGAGGAATATGGGCCACTCCTAGAAGCTGGGCAAAGCTCGGACGAGGGCTCTGCGTCAGATGCAGAGATGCGGCCAAGGCCGTCTGACAGTTCTCAGCTGCCTTCAGAGCTAGACAGCAGTGAGGCAGAGGAACAGCTGGAGCCTCTTCCCAGTGTGTGCATGGGCAGAGCTACCAGAAGAAAAGAGCAGCTAAGAAATTAGGCTTACTTGGGAGTAAAGCCACAGGTGGATGGTGAATGACCCCTCCCATAGGAAATAAAAGAGGAGTGAAAGTGGAGTGGGCTTTTGCAGGAAACAGTTTGTTCGCTCATTTGTTAGTTTCAGGAGTGTGAAGATCTGTCCGTGAATCTCAGAGACTCTGGGCCAAGTATTTCCTTGCATAGCACTGCGTTTGGAAAATATTTACATGGCAGCTTTCCAAGCTAGATAAGGTCTGTGGTCATAAATTCACCTTTGAAAGACTGTTTACCAGGCCTTTGCTGAATGTGAATGAGAGGAATTCAACATTTGTTTAATTTGTTTATTGGGACCAGGAATCTGCTTCGTGCTTTTTGCGGAAGCCTAGGTCAGAACAGTATCAATATGTCTGTGTGCAGCTAAGAAATAAAAATCCTCTTCCAAACCACCTTGTTAAAACTGACCGATAGAAAACAAACTGGAAAGTTATGCAGTAACATAATAATCTAAATTTTTTGGGGGGGAATGGATCTTTCCTTGCATTGATGTTCTCACTATGAAGTTTTCCCATCTGAGAAAAATCAGAAGCATCTGTGTCTTTCAGTTGATTCCGTTGTCCTAAAATCTAGGACAAGGAGGGAAAAAAAATCTGGTGCGTTTTTCCTGGTTACAAATACCAGTGCAAATAAGCTGCAAGAATTCTGCTGGAGATCCTCATTTATCGCTTCCTTGGGATAATACAGAACGTAGCAGTGGCAAGGATGATGCATCCTAGAAAATTTAGCTGGGCTTAAAAAAAAAAATCCCTTCTCCTTCAGATGACACACCTGACCGATGCAGATGGGTCCTCAGATCCTGCAGAAGAAGAGAGCTGCAAAGAGAACTGTCAGAGCCCAACTCATGGAGGTGGTATTTTGAAGTACAGGAGCCGATCTCAAGGTAAAGTTACTCTTTTTTATTGGATGAAGAAGGATGGGAAGGTTTAGAACACGGGTTCCCAAACTTGGCCACTTTAAGACTTGTGGACATGCAGAGGGTTTGGGAGGCTGGCAAAGTGCTCCTGAGGGCTGGGAGGGAAAAATCAAGCAAAAAAGGGGTCATTTTTGCTTGTTTTGGCTCCCCCAGCCCCCAGGAGCACTCGACAAGCCTCCCAAAGCTCTGTTTGCCCCCTTTTTTGTGAAAAAAAAATGAGGCGTGCAGAGGGTTCGGAAGGCTTGCAGAGTGCAAAAACTTTTTTTTAAAAACCACCTCTTCAAAATCACGGTGCGTCTTATAGTCTGAAAAATACGGTACTCATTCTCAGCCCAAACTACCCCGCAGGGTTATTGTTGCAGGGGGAAATGGAAAGTGAGGTCCTCATTTTGGCTCCTAAAGAAAATAGGATATATAAAGCCGTGTTTTCCAAACTTGGCAGCTTTAAGACGAGTGGACTTTCAACTCCCAGAATTCGTCATCAAGTGGGGGTGGGTGGGTTTTGAGGAATTCTGGAAGTTGAGGTCCATTCATCATAAAGTGGCCACGTTTGGGGGAAGGGGATTGAAATAAAGCAACCCACTCACTCTCCCACCTCCCCAAAAGTGTATGATATTGAATCACAGGGCTATTCCTGTGTGTATATCAAAATCTGCAGATTTCCACATGCCCTACCCCAGAGGTCTTTAAACTTGGCCACTTTAAGACTTGTGGCCTTCAACTCCTAGAATTCTCCAGCCAGCTCTGCTGGCTGGAGAATTCTGGGAGTTGAAGTCCACAAGTCTTAAAGTGGCCAAGTTTGGGAACCCCTGGTTTAGAAGACCGTTGAGGTCAGGTTTGCTAGCGTATTGTATCTTCTTGAGAAAAGAGTATAAGTTCAGAGGAAGAATAAAGAAAAACTATCGATGAGAAATACTTCTGCTGGAGTTCTTAAAAGTGTGTGGTAAAATTTAGCAACGGGTTTTCTGCCCGCTTCCTGTTTGGGTGTGGCCATGGTGGGTGTGGCCTAATCATCCTCCTTCCCAGGCAGGGAGGGAGTTTTTCGCCTTCCCTGGGTTCCGGAGGCTTTGTTTCAGCCTCCGGGAGGGTAAAAACTGCCTCCTCAGGCTCCGGATGCTTCTTGGAGGTCCCTTTTGCACCCTTCCCGAACCTCCGCGTAGGCCCTCCACTTACCTGGCATCCAAAACGGGCTGTGTGGAAACTCCTGGGAGGAGAGGGATGGGCGGGGCCAACCAGGAGTGGGATTGGGGGTTCGCCCAACCACGGAGAATGTTCGCTAGAGGATCGCCCAACCTGGGCAAACCTGGAGCAGCCCACCCCTGTACTTAGAGATAAATCATACTGAGCTAAATAGGTAGAACAGTTCGTTTCCAATAGAAGACCAGGTTCCTCTACACCAGAGGTCCCCAATCCCTGGTCCGGGGCATTTGTGAAAGCAGCGCACATATGCACAAAACCATTCTCTTTTCCTCTCCTTCACTAGTATGCCGAACCGGAAACGTGGGAGACCACTGTTTCTACACTTATCTTTGAAATTAGATTTTTAAAGTTAAAAGTAGTCCTGGACCAGAAGACTTACATTTTTCCTTCTAACTACTATGTTCCTCGCCGAGCCATATTTCCATCTCCTTTAGTTATTTGAGGTTATTTATGGTCTCTGGGTTTGCAATCTTTAGCAGTTAGAGGAATGTATCTCAAATAAGATTTGAATAAAATGATAATGAGAACGATCAAAGCCTTTGAAAAGATGAAACACAAGGATAATTATGGAAGCTGTCTAAAAAGAACCACCAGGAGAGAACAAACCCCCCCACCTTACTGGTCTTCTATGTGAGGACAGAGAAACCCATCAATGGTGGCAGCTCTCAAAGACTTATCAGGTGAACCCCTTCAAAGAAGATCCACCACAATTTTAGGACTGTGATTAAGAAAGGCTGTGATCCTCACACCGTCTTCTGGTTGGCAGCGGGATTTAGAATTGGATTATGGGTGCTGATGGAGTCACTGAAACTTAAATGGACTCCGAGGGATGGTAGAGGACAGGAAGCAGTGGTGAAATCTAATTTCTTTTGCCACCGGTTCTGTGGGTGTGGCTTGGTGAGGGGTATGTGTCATGTGACTGGGTGGGTGTGGCCAATTTCCCCCCACTTTTTAAAGCATTAAAAATATATATAAAACTTTTTGCCGCCGGTTCTGTCTGGTGAGGGGGGGGTCATGTGACTGGGTGGGCCTGGCCAATTTCTTTCCACTTTATAAATGCTGTTTTTCCACAATTTTTGGCAGGTCTTGTTCTAATCTCTCCAGATTATTGGGGATGGGGGGGGAGGTTTGTTTTACTTACAGATCTCTTGCTGACAAGGAGCTCCTTGATTCTTGGCTGTTTTGCTGTTTTCACAGGAGGAAAATAATAATAATAATAATAATAATAATAATAATAATAATAATAATAATAATAATAATAATAATAATAATAATAATAATAATAATAAAATTTAATTTATAACCCGCTCTCTCTCCCCGAAGGGACTCGAGCCGGGGCTGGTGCCATGGCGTTTCTTTCTTTTCCCCATGCCTTTTTAGTTCTTGGCAGCAAACAAAAGTTTTTAGTTGTGTTATTCTACGCTATTATCGCCACAGAAAAATGTTAATGAAATAAAAAAGGACCCAATTGGAGTGCTAAAAATAGATAAAATAAAATAAAACTGGGAGGCACTCCTGCAAACACGTTCCAGCTGCACCGGCGGCAGCTTCGCCCCCCTCTTGCCTGAACTGGCAGGAAAAAAATGCTTTAAAAAGCAGGGGGAAAGTTTCCAATGATCGCGTGGCTCACAGCTGAGCCGCGCGATGCTTGGAAGCTGTTTTTTATTACCGGTTCGCAGAACCAACAACAATCGTCCCTACTGGTTCAGCCGAACCGGGAAGATTTCACCCCTGACAGGAAGGCCTGGAGGAACGTTGTCCATGGGGGTCTCAATGGGTCGGGCGCGCCTTCGCGACTAACAACAACAGAAGCGCACAGAATGGAAAGCATGAGAAGAAGTAACTCTCAAAACTTCTCACTGTCTATCCATCGAGGGTTTTAAAAAATACGAACCTTGCACTTGATCTGATAGCATGCATAAACTATCTTTCTTTCCTTTTTACCTGGAAATAAGAATCCTGTCTTGTTAAAAAATCCATAAAAAGCGCTGTTTGTTTGTGTTTAAATAAGCATCTTGGATTTTTTAAAAAAGTGTCTTCTGTCATTTCTTTAATAAATAACCCCATCCCATATATCCACATGCATGGACGTGCAGGCACAAACAAAGATAAAATTTATTACGGTTGTTTAGATGTTTTAAGAAATGCATCCATCCATCATTTCTCAGTGGACATTCTAAATTCCATTAGAACTGACAATCTTAAAAGAGGCTTTGATGTATGTATAATAAATTGTATCTCTGGGGTTATTCTTTAGGGGCGGCAACGCGTTTAGAGTCTGTGGGAGAGGATGATGAGTTGACGGTAGAAAATGGGGACCTGAATTATGAAATACCAATGAAATATTCCAGGGGAGGCAGAAAACATTCCTTGCCGCAGCATTTGGACACAGGAAGCAGACAGGTGAGGAAGAGGAGGGGGCGTGGACACAAATCTATGGCATCATTTGAGATATCGCAGCCAAATAATTCCTCATTTTAACTATTGGTAATTGACGGAGGGACCAAAGGTTAAAACAAATATAACTCAATCATGAACTAGAATGCAAAAGCTGTACAGGTAGCCACGCAGCTATGGCTAAACAAGCGTGGTTGTTAAGTAAGTCGCATCTGATTTATGTTGTTAAGCGAATCACTGCGGTTCATAAGTGAATCCAGCAGTTATTAAGTGAACCCAGCTTTCCCCATTGACGTTGCTTGTTGGAAGCCAGTTGGGAAAGCTTCAAATGGAGGTCATGTGACGCTGGGACTTTGCAACCATTGTAAATACACATCGGTGGCCAAATCCCTAAATTTCAGTCATGTGACCATCGGGATGTTGGGATGGCTGGCCGTAAGTCGTTTTTCAGTGCTGCCGTTGTACCTTCGAACAGTTGCCAAATGAATGGTTCTAAGTTGAGGCCTACTTGTATTTTATATGCAAGCAAAAGTTATTGTGATGCCTTATTTGTGTTTGGTATGATATTTATTTAATTTGAATTAAAAAAATATAATGTATTGCAGAAAACTTTAGAAGATGCTTCCTTGTGTTTTCTGGTGCTTACCTTGATTTAGTTTCTGCCCAGTTTTCTTTGATGTGTGTGTGAGTGCGCACACACGCATGCACGCATGCAGATAGTCCTCAATTTAAACATTTTACTTAGTGACCATTCGAAGTTACGACACTGTAAAAAGTGACTTATGGCCATTTTCACACTTATGACTGTCGCAGCACCCCCGTGGTCATGTGATTTACAATTAGGATGCTTGACAACTGACTCACATTTATGACAGTTGCAGTGTCCCATAGTCACATGATCCCCTTTTGCGACCTTCTGACAAGCAAAGTCGCTTAACAACCGTGTTAGTAATTTAAGAACAGGGGTGAATCACTTAACAAAGGTGGTGAGAAAAGTTGTAAAATGGGACAAAACTCTCTTTAAACATTTCTCACTTAACCATATTAATTTTGTTAAATTAATGTTGTTAATTATGGTTGTAAGTTGAGGGCTACTTTTATTTAAGCACTTACATGTAAAAAAATGTAACTGTGATCTAATGACTATTTGCTACCACCATGAGCCATGGTTGGGCAGTGGTTAGAATACAGTACTGCAGGCTATTTCTGCTTACTGCTGGCAGCCAGCAGTTCGGCAGTTTGATCCTGACTGGCTCAAGGTTGACTCAGCATTCCTTCCTTCCAAGGTTGGTAAAATGAAAACCCAGATTGTTGGGGACAACATGCAGACTCTGCAGAACCGCTTAAAGAGGGCTGTAAAGCACTGCGAAGCGGTATATAAGTCTACATGCTATTGCTTTGGCTACAAACCAGAAACCAAAGTTAGACAACCTATAATTGAGAAACAATCATTCTGGTTCTTTTGCAAATATTGTGCTTGTTTTATTTCTGAAGGAATACCACATTGTTAAGAAATCCACTCGTTCGCTGAGTGCAGCACAAGTTGAGTATCCCTGGCGACTGACACAGCCATCTATTATTTCCAACATTGTTCTGATGAAGGGGCAGGGCAAGGTAAGAATAAAGTTTTAAAAAGACTTGAATATTGTATGTCTGTCTAGGAATCGAAGTCAATAACTTTTCTGAGTATCCAAGTTACAGAGGGCTGTTCCAAAATCTATCTCAACAAAATAGATGCTATTCCAGAATTTAGAACCACATAATAGTTGGTACAGTATGGGGGGTGGGGAGGAGTCATACCCACACCTCTCGAGGTCACTGATAGTAAAAGGGTTGGGGTCTTTATAAATACTGTATGTCCCATTTAGAATTATTTTGCACTGAAGAGCCCACTCTTTGTGATTAGAAATTTATCAGTGGTTAAAGCATCAGGCTAGAAAGTAGGAGACCATGGGTTCTGTTGTTGTTGTTAGTCGTGAAGTCGTGTCCAACCCATCGTGATCCCATGGACAACATTCTCTAGACCTTCCTGTCTTCTACCATCCCCCAGAGTCCATTTAAGCTCACACCGACTGCTTCAGTGACTCCATCTAGCCACTTCATTCTCTGTTGTCCCCGTCTTCTTTTGCCCTCAATATTTCCCAGCATGAGGCTCTTCTCCAGTGAGTCCTTCCTTCTCATTAGGTGGCCAAAGTCTTTGAGTTTGATCTTCAGCATCTGGCCTTCTAAAGAGCAGTCAGGGTTGATCTCTTCTAGGACTGACAGGTTTGATGGCCTTGCAGTCCAAGGGACTCGCAGGAGTCTTCTCCAGCACCAGAGTTCAAAGGCCTCCATTCTTTGGCGGTCAGCTTTTCTTATGGTCCAACTTTCACAGCCATCCATTGCAAATGGGAAAACCAACTATGAGTTCTAGACTGACCTTAAGTGCAAAACCAGCTGAGTAATCTTAGGCTGGTCATGTTCTCTCAGCCCTAAAAAGAAGGTAATGGCCAATGATTCTGAAAAAGAAAAACCTTGCCAAGAGAAGTTGAGGGACTTATCTAGGCAGTCTCCAAGTATCAGACATGATTGAATGGAAATCCCCCCCCCCAAAGCCTCAATAGCCCAAAATATGTCATTTTTTCTGGATAGGGATCATTTGGCCAAGGTGATTAATACCGTTAAACTGTCTTGTTGGATTATTGAGAATGTTCTACCATGTTTTCCCGAAAATAAGACGGGGTCTTATTTTCTTTTGACCCCTGAAATAAGCACTTGGCCTTATTTTCAGGGAGGTCTTATTATTTTGGAGGTGTAGGAGGTGGCGAGCATGGTCACCTCATGGCTACTGCTGTGTTGCAATATTTTCAAGGAAGGCTTATTTTAGCACATGCGCTCAAAAGCCTGATTGGGCTTATTATCCGGAGAGGTCTTATTTTCAGGAAAACAGGGTAATTGGGTTGCCTCTGAAGAAATGTCAGGAAGTTCAGTGCAGAATTTGATTGCCAGCATTTTAAGAGATTCAGTGAGGTTTGCCCACATAAATCTAATTGGACATTTTGCCTATTCATTTCAGGTCTCTTCCTCTTGCAGTCTGCCAACATCTTAAGATATTTTGCCAAAGCTGTATTTCGGGCTCTCCTTGAAAACACAGCATGCAGACACTTCTGCTAGTTCTACAACCTAGCACTGTGCTGAGATAGTATTGTTCTCCCTTCCTTTTAAAATGTCTTCTTTTTTCTTACTGTTTAAGAACAAAGATGAAGAAACCAGGTTAGTTAGTTTAGTTTGCTCAATCAGATGCCTGTTCATTGTGTTTTAGGAAGTTATGGGGTCCCAAAGGTACTTTTTCAAGAGGCAATTGGAATTTCTGGTCTTTCTTCAAACACATTTCGCTTCTCATCCAAGAAACTTCTTCAGCTCAGCTTCAACAAGCAACATTCTCTTGGATGAGAATCAAAAGGTCTTTGAAGAAAGACCAGAAAGTCTAGTTGCCTCTTGAAAAACCACCTTTGGCCAACCATGACCTGAATGACTGAGAATTTCCATAGACATATATAGAAATTATGGGGTATTTGCCTACGGAGATTCTTTTGGGGTATTTATTCCTCTCCCTCTGCTTTAATTTGTACCTACGCAGGGTCTTGGATTCAGCATTGTGGGGGGACAAGATTCTGCCAGGGGTCGTATGGGCATTTTTGTCAAGACAATTTTTCCAAATGGGGCTGCAGCAGCGGATGGCAGGTTAAAAGAAGGTATGTTTGCAAACAGATTTCTGTTAGCCTAACAACTTGTCTAAATTAACCATTTTCCAAGCCATTTAATGAAAAGAAGGACTAGGAGAGACATGATAGCAGTGTTCCGATATCTCATGGGATACCACAAAGAAGAGGGAGTCAAGCTATTCTCCAAAGCACCTGAGGGCAGAACAAGAAGCAAAGGGTGGAAACTAATCAAGGAAAGAAGCAACTTAGAACTAAGGAGAAATTTTCTGACAGTTAGAACAATTAATCAATGGAACAACTTGCCTCCAGAAGCTGTGAATGCCCCAACCCTGGAAGTCTTTAAGAAGATGTTGGATAACCATTTGTCTGAAGTGGTGTAGGGTTTCCTGCCTAAGCAGGAAGAACTCCAAGGTTCCTTCCAACTCTGTTATTCTATTCTATTCTTACAATACAAACCATATCCAGAAGCCATAGTTTGTGATGTACCACATTTGGTGACAAACAGTTTTCCAAGATCTAGAGGGGCGGAAACTGTAATCCAACCTCCCATTCCTACCCTTAAACTATTCTGAATCCTATTGTATGAGATTTCATCCAACAAAGTTCAGCTGTTCTGCTTATGGTCCATGTATTGTGAGCTGTTCGTCCCTGCAAATTCTCTTTTTGCTACCATTAATGGATAAGAATGTCTGCTAAGCAATTTTCCCCACTTGTTAGGCTTCCAAAATTCCAAATACACAAGATAACTAAACTACAAAATGCTTCCAAACTTGTACAGTCTAATGAAAATTCCAGGTCAAAAGTAACGTGTCAGTTTTAAAAGTTTAATTTCTCCTATCATAGAAAGAGATAAAACATCTTGTAATATAATAATATGGGAAGAACTAGAATGCCTTTTATTTCTAAAAAAAACCCCAGCATTTCCTCCTATCCAAATGCTGATAATGCATTTTGCTTTGGCTTTCCAGGAGACGAACTTCTAGAAGTTAATGGAGAATCATTGCAAGGGCTGACTCATCAGGAAGCAATTCAAACCTTCAAAGTAGGTAGATTTGATGTCCTCCAAAACTCTCAAAATTCAGAACCAGCCTGATTTTGTTATAGGGGAAAAATAGAACTTATAGTACAACACATCTGGATGGTATATCCAAGTGGGGGAAGCTTTTTTATTTTTTATACTAGCTGATAACCTGGTGCTGCCCGGGTATTTATTTATCCCAACCCTCCTTCCATGAACATTGCAGCAATGTCTAATGTTGGATTTCCCCCCTTGTGAGTACTGTGAAGCCATTACCATGGCAACTCCACAGCGCTGTACAGTAGAAGCCATTTTAAGGCAGTACGGTAGAAACCTATTTAAGGCACAGCAGACTGTATCTTAACAGAACGCACACCCCGAGGTATGTAGGGGTGTCTTACCCACACAGTATTTGTGTCCAGAGGGTAAGTAATCTGTGTACCAAGTTTGCCTGAAATTTCTCAAGGTGTTCCAGTGTTATGCTGGAAAATATATATATATATATATATATACACACAGAGCCATTTAGATAGATAGATAGATAGATAGATAGATAGATAGATAGATAGATAGATAGATAGATAGATAGATAGATAGATAGATAGATATTTGTTTTGTCTTAAAAACAAATTGCCACATGATTGAGCGATGGGGAAAGATGGGTTCAGAAAGATTAATTGCTCCAGCAATTGGTTTTTATGGGTCCTGGACAAAGCAGGAAATTATCCTGGAAAATAATTTGCATTGCCATCTACATTTTCTATAGCCATAATAGGTATCTTAGGCAAGGTTGGTAAAAAATATTCCTTAGGTAAAGGAATATATTCATAAGATAGTACAAGTAATCCTCGACTTACAACAGTTCATTTACTGGCCCTTCAAAGTTGCAATGGCACTGGGGGAAAAATGACTTATGACTGTTTTTCACATTTACAACCATTTCAGTAACCCCATGGTCACATGATCAAAATTCAGATGATTGACAATGAACTCATATTTATGATGGTTGCAGTGTCCCAGGATCACATATCACCTTTTGTGAGCTTCTGACAAGCAAAGTCAATGGGGAAGCCAGATTTTTTTAACAGCCATGTTACTAACTTAACAATTGCTGTGATTCATTTAACAGCTGTGGCACAAAAGGTCATACAATGAGACAAAATTTGCTTAATAAATGTTAGCATCAAAAATTTTGGACTCAATCATAATCATAAGTCGAGGACTACCAGTACACACACAGGCAACAGAACTTAGAAATCAAATTGTACAGAATGATCCACTGTACTGATTAACTCCCACCATACTGTATTTTTTATTCAAGAGCAGGTGCTCAACTTACCGTATTTTTCGGATTATAACATGCACCAGAGTATAAGACATAGCAAGGTTTTGAAGAGGGAAATAAAAAAAATTTTTTTTTTTGCACTCTGCAAATCTCCCAAAAATGGCCCATTTTTCATGAAAACGGGCCCGTTTTTTTTCCCCAAAATAAAAAAGGTGATGAATAGCCCTTAGGAGGTTTGTAGAGTGCTCCTAGGGGGTGGAGGAGGCTAAAAACGAGCAAAAAAGGGCTCATTTTTTGCAAAAACGGGCCTGTTTTTTGTCCAAAAAAGGGCATGGATAGCCTTTAGGAAGCTTATAGAGCAGTGATGGCTAACCTTTTTTGGTTCGCGTGCCAAAAGCGGGGGGAGCGCAGGGGGGTCATGGGTGGGTGTGCCATACCCATAATGCTATGTGCGTGACCCCCTGCTTTTGGCACACTTTTTTCACCCCCCAGGCTCCAGAGGCTTTCTAGGAGCCTGGGGAGGGTGAAAACAGCCTCCCCTCCCCACCTCCAGAGGCTTCAGGAGCTTCCCTGAAGCCTCCAGAGGGTGAGAAACAGCCTCAAAAGAAGGCCTAAATCAGCTGACCAGCGCACATATGCGTGCTGAAGCTGACAGGGCAACGCCTCGCGGGCCCTCAGAAATGCCTTCGAGTGCCACCTGTGGCACCCATGCCATAGGTTCACCTCCCAGCTGTGGGCTGGGAGGGCAAAAACCAGACTGTTTTTCGCTCATTTTTTCCTCCCCAGCCCCCTCTGAAAGCCTCCTACAAACTATGCACAACCATTTTGGTGAAGGGGCGGAGTTTTGGGAGGCCAAAAATGCTGTATTCAGTGTATAAGATGCACCCAGATTTTCAGCCTTTTTTAAGGGAAAAAGGTGCGTCTTATACTCCCCAAAATAAGGTAATGATTCCAGACACTTTCCAAGTTCTGGATGTGTAATTCATGACTTAGTTTTTAGAGACAAAGGAAAAATGGCGATACTATAAACCTAACAAATCTGTTGCTTCTGCAGCAACTCAAGAAAGGTGTGGTGACTCTCACAGTGCGAACCAGACTTCGCAGCCCAAGCCTTACGCCATGCCCAACTCCCATATTACTGAGCCGGTCCAGTTCTCCCAGTTCCAATGCCAGTGGAGGAGCCTCATTTCCCAGTGGTGAAGATGGAGATGCTTCCTCTTCTAGTCGTAAAGGACCTGGACCAAAAGACAGAATCGTCATGGAAGTCACTCTAAATAAAGGTTTGAGAAAATGTGACTGTTTTTACTCAGGTGAAAATAGCCATGGTCTAAAGTGCCTTGGCACGGCTGCGAAAACCTCGTAAGGAAGATTTTAGAAGGGAAAGGGGGAAATAAAAACAATAGTAAGATTTAAATAAGTGTTGGACTCCTTTTGTTGTAAATCTGAGCTGGGATCATTAGTAATCAAATAGTTTGTCTGGCAGTGTCTAGAACAGTGTTTCCCAACCTTACTGGCTGGGGAATTCTGGGAGTTGAAGTCCACAAGACTTAAAGTCGCCAAGGTTGAGAAACACTGGTCTAGAAGGAGCCGAGATGTTGGAAAAGGCTTTGGGGGCAGGCAATGGAAACTATGCTATAAAAGCAAATTAGTTTTTGTTGAAATTGCAATGAAATTTGTGGATGGGAAGCTTCCAACATTATATGTAAAACAAAAATAATAACCACATGCTGTCTTCTGGCTGCCCCATGCAAAATATTAAAATAGTCGCATAGAAGCTGATAATATACCAAGAACTCTGCATGAGGAGATTTAACACACCACTGGAAGCATTTGTCTAACCACACTGAGATGAAACACATGGGACTTCTTCCTGTTGGGTAGGATAGAAGCCAATTCATGAAATCGTCGTGACACCAAGGCGAATTGTGGTAGTCCACTTACTTGGTATGGAGTTATGTTTGGCACTGAAGATCCTTTGCAACAGGGTTCCCCAACCTCCCAATCCTTGGACCAGTACTGGTCAACGACATGCCAGCAACTGGGCAGGGAAACACCATCCATGGGATGCAGACAGTACAAAAAACCACGGGACCTCCTGTCTGCGGGAAAACCTTTCTCCACAGAACTGGTCTCTGGTGCCCCAAAGGTTTGGGGGGGCTGCTGTTTTATAAGGCCTGTGGTGTCATTCCTGAGGTGAAAGCCCTAAATATGTAAAGCCTCCTTCTTGTTGAACTTGATGCTTTGTAATTTTTTTGGACATATCCATGCAGTTTTCTCGGCAGTGTTATGAATATGGCTTGCCTTTGCTTTTTGAAGAATGGTTTCTCCCCCCAACTCCCAATTTCGCTAGGTTTTCTTGTTGGCTCGAATCCAAGGATTTACCCTGTCCACGTTTTTTTTAAAATAAACTATCTAGTCATGGAATAAATTGCCACTGACGTTGAAAACCATCCTCCCCATCGTTAGAGTTGAAAAGGAGGCTCAGAGCATATTTATTTAAAAAGGCGCAGATGTCCTTGAGTTTTCCTGGTAATGTTCCAGGAGCGGTTTGCCTCCTGGGAATTTTTATTTTGACTTCCCAGAATAGCCCAGAAAAGATGAACCATGGCTGAAGCCATGTTTATTTCCACAGGGGTTTTTGGTGGTTTTTATTTAACCGGGTGTTTTGTTTTTTAAAAAAAAATTCTCCTTGTAAATCTGGAATCGTTAGGGAAATAGGTGACATGTACGTTCAAAAGTTTTGATGAATGAAAAGCACGGGAGATGTAACCGAGGGGGGGGGGGGAGAGGACAGGGACAGGAAAAAAAATCCTTTAATAGCTACTTTCTTGGATCACCTGGATTTCAACCAGTGGTGGGATCCTGCCAGTTTAACAACCAGTTCGGTAATCGTGTATTGCGTGTGCCTACTTTTATAAAAAATGAACCTTCCACGTACTTCTTGGGAAGTAACACAGCTGGGTGTGGCAATTCACTTTGCCACGCTAACCAGCTGAGAGGATATAGATAAGTAAAGCGCAAAAGTGGGCGGCAGCCAACCTGATTGTCGGAGCGAAGCGGTTCGCTCTCAGCTGGTTGTCAGAGCTATTGGTTCGTCCAAACCGGTTCGAACTGCCTGAATCCCACCCCTGATTTCAACCCCCTGGAAGCTGAAAAGGCCAACAATCTACAAGTAGCCCTTGACTTTAAAAAGTTCATTTAGCGACTGTTGAAGTTACAATAGCACTGAAAAAAGCAACTTATGTCCGTTTTTCACACTTACGACTATTGCAGCATCCCCACAGTCATGTGACCAAAATTCAGATATTTGCCAACTGACTCATATTTATGACGGATGCCATGTTCCAGGTTCATGTGTGATCCCCTTTTGCAACTTTCGGGCAAGCAAAGTCAACGGGGAAGCCAGGTTCACTTAACAACCGCGTTACTAACTTAACAAGTGCAGGGATCTGCTTAACAACTGTGTCAGGACAGGTCGTAAAATGGGACAAAACTCATTTAGCAACCTTCTCAGCAGCAGAAATTTCAGGCTGAGTTGCGCTCGTAAGACGAGATATAGTGGTATTATGACAAATAATTTAAAATGGATCATGATGGGGTAACAGAGAGAGGCAGGAAAGGTGCCTGCCTCTGCTAAAATGAGGTGCCTACTCCTTAAAATCATTTCAAAATTGCTTCCATATCCTGCTCAGATTTATAAGAATTTTATGGTATTTATCTTGTTTGGAGTTTCCTATCTTATAATTGATTTTCAACCTGTTCCCTTCTTCTATGCCTCCCTCCCTGAGTCCTTCCCATGGGCTCCTTTGTCCTTTCAAGTCTTTCAAATGTCATTAACCGAAATGTTATATTTTTACTAACTTGTGGAGGGAAAGGCACTCTGATTAAAAACAACAGCATGAACAAATCAGATTAATAAACAAGCGTTGAGTAGAAAATCAGGTTAAATCTGTTTTAAATTTATAATACAAAAATCCTTGCCAGCTTTTGCAAAGAATTTTTTACTGGAAGAATGTGCAGTTAGACCCTGGAAAGATATTTCATCATGATTTCGAGCCTGAGGAATAAGAAGGGTACGTTTCATATAGGGAATAAACAAGGAAAGTGTTTGTAATGGCTTCTTTTATTACATTTGGCTGTTGGGCATGAGCACTTTTAGAGTGGAGAGATGTCAAGAATCACCACAGAATCAAATGTTTCTGTGACTTTGCTTCACTTCCTATCAGCTTTCATCAAGATGTCTTGATCTGAGGGATGTGGGGGAAGAATCGAAGCCAAATGAAGAAAATACAGCAATGGAGAGGAGCCCAGTCTTCTCATTGCTTTAAATCATGGCTGGCTCAGGAATTATGGGAGTTGAAGTCCACAAGTCATAAAGGGGCCATAGTTCTCCACCTCTGTTTTAAAGTCAGCCTTAAAATCCTTAGTAGAAGGAGGAAATGTCTCCTCATCCACCCTGACTAATTGCGGTGGGTGACTAAAATCTGGTTCAAAATCTGTTAGTAGCCATTTCAAGGTCTATGGATGAATAGGAATAGGAATAGGAATAGGAATAGAATAGAATAGAATAGAATAGAAAATAAGGAATGGAATGGAATATTATAGAATAAAAAATATGGAATGGAATATAGTATAGAATAGAAAATATGGAATGGAATATAGTATAGAATAGAAAATATGGAATGGAATAGAATAGAAAATGTGGAATAGAATAGAACAGAACGGAACAGAACAGCTTTATTGTCATTTTGTACGCTAATCAACATACATTAAAATGAAATTACATTGCATACCGCTTTCAAAGGGTCTCCACCTCTAATGTAAATATAAGCATGACAAGATAAACAAACAAATAAATAAATACAAAAGTATACATGTACTCACATATATTATATGACACGGAGAAACAACACAGTTTAGTTTTGATGTATACATGTACATTGCAAGAGAAACAGATCTTCTGAGATTACCAGACGAATGGCATAGGGAACAAAGCTGTTACAAAATCTAGAAGTCCTGCTAGAAATACTTTGAAACCTCCTCCCAGAGGGGAGCAACAGTAACAGACCGCGAAGTGAGTGTGTGGGGTCTCTAACAATGCTTCGAGCACTAAGCACATAATGCTTGTAAGCAGTACACTGAATGAGAGGAAGCGAGCTTCCTATAATCTTCTCAGTGGTCCTTACCACTCTCTGTATGGACTTTCTATCTGAGGCACTGCTGCCACCAAACCAAACA
Source organism: Rhabdophis nuchalis (assembly GCA_039707465.1). Lineage (NCBI taxonomy): Eukaryota > Metazoa > Chordata > Lepidosauria > Squamata > Natricidae > Rhabdophis > Rhabdophis nuchalis. The sequence continues at coordinate 228,671,450 of CM077644.1, forward strand.
GTGATGCAGTTTGTTAAAATGCTCTCAATCGTGCCTCTGTAAAAAGTGGCCAGGATAGAAGGGTTCCTACAAAGAACAATTCCTAAGAAATACTTTTATGCCTTGTGGCTGTTCCAGTGAACAATAAGTTAAACTATTCTTTTTATTTCATCGTAGAACCCGGGGTTGGCTTGGGCATTGGTGCTTGTTGCCTCACCTTGGAGAACAGCCTTCCGGGTATATATATTCACAGCTTGGCTCCAGGATCTGTGGCTAAAATGGATGGAAGATTAAGGTTAGTCCTGAACTGTTTTCTTAAAGAAAGTTTCTCCCCCCCCCCCCCAATCGTTCATTCAGTCATTCAGTTTAGAGGTCACCCAGCTTCACAAGACTCTGGGTAGCTTATGACATGAAAAGCAGAGACCAGTAAAGCACCAGGAGCAAAAATTATACTGTATGCATCCAGAAGAAAGAAGATACTCTGCTGGCACCTGCCATGTTGTCTTCAGTGCAATGAACATTCTTGCTTACCGTAAGTGCAAGTGGGGCACGTGAACATACCTAGGACTTCCTCTCCCTGACCCGCCTGCACTGCCATGGCACCAATGGCAGATACCAGAGCAACAGCCAGCAGGGCAAAACCTACTCCCATTATTCTGAGTGAAAGAGTCCCCATCCCTCCTACTTCTGCTGTAATAGGGTCAATAGGTAGGGTGCCTCCTCTTATGCCTAGGAGCACAACATGATCTTCTCCCAACCTATTTGCTGCCACTTCCTTTTTTAAACTCTTATCTGGCAGGGTGTAGAGACCAAGGAAGATGCTCTTGAGGAGATTTGCAAGAACTCTAGAAAAAGTTCAGAGGAGAGCAACCAGGATGATTAGGAGACTGGAGGCTAAAACATACAATGAACAGTTGCAGGAACTGGGCATGGTTTATCTAGTGAAGAGAAGGACCAGGAGAGACATGATAGCAGTGTTCCAATATTTGAGAGGCTGCCACAGAGGAAGAGGTCAAGCTATTTTCCAAACACCCGAAGGCCAGACAAGGAATAATGGAAACTGATCAATGAGAGATTCAACCTAGAAATAAGGAGAAATTTTCTGATAGTGAGAACAATCAACCAATGGAACAGAAGTTGCCTTCAGAAGCTGTGGGAGATTCATCACTGGACGCTTTCAAGAAGAGACTTGACTGCCATTTGTCAGAAGTGGTGCATCATGGTGCAATGATGGCGAACCTATGGCACGGGTGCCACTGGTGGCACACGGAACAATTTCTTAGGGCACGCGAGGTGTTGCCCTGTCAGCTCCAGCGCGCTTGTGTGTGCTGGCCAGCTGATTTAGGTCTTCTTTTGAGGCCGTTTTTCACCCTCTGGAGGCTTCAGGGAAGCTCCTGAAGCCTCTGGAGGTGGGGAGGGGAGGCTTTTTCACCGTCCCCAGGCTCCTAGAAAGCCTCTGGAGCCTGGGGAGGGCGAAAAAAGCACGCCAAAAGCAGGGGGTCATGCACATAGCATTATGAGTGTGGCATGCCCACGCCCGACTCCCTGGCACTCGAGCCAAAAAAGGTTAGCCATCACTGGTGTAGGGTCTCCTGCTTGGGGGGGGGGGGTATAGGACTAGATGACCTACAAGGTCCCTTCAAACTCTGTTAATCTGTTAAAACTGTTACCTTAGCAAAGGGAGCTGAAACATAGTTTAAGTTCAGAACTATGACATAGGAAGGATGTGGTGACCTAATGCTTAAGATGCTGGGCTTGTCAACCACAAGGTGGCCAGTTTGAAACCCAGGTGTTGGATGGCAGCCATTCTTGCCCCAGTTCCTGCCAACCTAGCAACCTTAGTAGTTTCCTGGCTTATGTAATAATGGCATACCCTAATAATAATATTAATTTAAGGGTTATTTTTAAAAAAAATTAGTCGTTAGGTAATTTGTAAAAGAGTGTGAATTTGTCAGCTGGAAAGCTAACCACCCTGGTTCAAAACCCAAATGCTATGCAATGGGGTGAGCGCCTGTCCTTGCGCCAGCTCCTCCCCATGTAGCAGTTTGAAAGCATGCAAATACACGTAGATAGATACCACTTTGGTGGGAAAGTAACAGTGGTCTGTGCATCTCAGTGAATATTCATGCTGGCTACATGACCACAGATATGGACTGTGCTTGTTCCCTTGGCTAGAAAAAGGAGATAAATACTGCCCCCTAGAGTCAGACACAACTGGACAGGGAAAATCTTTACCTTTACTATGAGATATGGTTTGGAAGTATTTCAGGCAGATGCCTTCCTCATTCACTGACCTATTAAGACGGAGAAGGAGATAAGGCACAATTGTAGCCTCCCAGAATTGATTTCCTCATCTAGTCTAAATGTGGCGCTAACACAGTGGTAGGAAGAGCTTGGAGTGAGATTCCTTCTATGCTCGAAAAGTCACTGGAAACCCAGTTCATTTTTCTGAATCCTTAGGAAATGCACTTCTTATAGTTTCTGGCAATCCAAGACATTATGCGCTCTAACAGTGAATTATTAGATAGTCTAATAGAAGTTCTGGATATAGTCCAGAACTAACAGTAGTTCTAATAGTAATTCTGGATATCTCTAGATATTTCATTCTTTTTTCTTTAGGCTTTGTTTTGTGTCACATTAAGACACGAGGTGGCCACAACTTCTCACTGGAAGCCTAGTGGCATACACATTTAATCATTATTTCAGATAGTTCTTGCTTAACAATGGTAGTTCGGACTGGAAACTGTTGGGAAGCAATACAGTCATAAGTAAAATATATATATGATTGCATCACTTAGTGACAGAAGTTCTGGCAGTGCTGGTTGTCATAGTTAAGCAAGGATTGTGAGGACCTCACTTGACCATGATTTGTGACTTTCTATCTGCTCCCCTGTTGCTTTTCCTTGTGGGAATCTGCAGAGCAAGTTGCAATCATGTGAATGCCAAGATGCTGCATCATCTGTAATTATGAGGACTGGTTGTAACTACCATCAGCACTGCCATAAATTGGAATGGTCGCTGAATAAATGGTAATTAAATGAGGATTAGTTGTATTATTAACTTGAGAGGGACATTGGGAGCACATCCAAAGTTTTGTAGACTTCTTTCTGACCTTGGGGCCACTGATTCTATGCCCTTAAATTAAACACTGACAGCATAGCCCTATGGAATAAGTGGCTTACTTAACTGCTGAAGGCTGTTAGACTAGCTATATATCACTTCAGGTCAGATTCATTAATTCAGGTCAGATTCAAGTCTTTATTATCTACATAAAGGTTCAAAAATTAAGTAGAGTTAAAAGAGAACCAAAGAAGAAAGGAAAATAAGGAAGAATTGAACTAATTTGCAAGCAGGAGCTGGTTGCTCTCTCAGACAGAATAATACAATAATAATACAAGAATCATATAGACACAAACAAAACAAGATCCTAACAACTCAGATCACACTATGAAGCAACTAGATCAATCTATTTCACAACTAGAAAAGGAATTTCATCGCTCCAATGATTCCTAGCTAGTTACGCAATTTTTAGTTTCAACTCTGATTTTAAAGGATTTTGGCTTGTAGCTTAGCTGGCTATTAAAAAAACCTAACTAAGAAGGAATTCTTCTGCTTCTGATTAGATCTTTAGAATTTGGTTTCTTTTTAAAAATTGGCTGAATTAGCAGAGATGGCGGAACTATCAGGTTTGATTAGAGACAATGGACTAGACAGCTTTATAAAAGACTGGAAGCTGCTTATGAACTTTCTACATGTTAAATAGAATAGCAGAGGGATTTGAAGACTGTTGTAATGTAATGTTGACTGTTGTTTATAAATCTATCTATCTATCTATCTATCTATCTATCTATCTATCTATCTATCTATCTATCTATCTATCTATCTATCTATCTATCTATCAATCTATCAATCTATCTATAAATTAGATGTTGGGTCAGGGGTGAAATCAACTTACCTTTGCTACCGGTTCCCAAATGTGAACCAGAGCATCAAAAATGGGACGTGATGACATCTGGGCAGGTGGGTGGAGCCTCCTGCCGCCACTGCTACTGGTTTGCCCGAATCGGGTAGAACCAGCTGAATTGCACCACTGTGCCGGGTATATTTGATTATTAAATAAAGATCTCCTCATCTGGAACTTTGTTTACATAATATGGTATTCTTGCTAAATAAAGATGAAAGCTTAAAACTATTTGATGACCCGTTACATAAGGGGAGGATAATTTATCAGAATTTTATTTTATTTTATTTTAGTTTTTATTTTTATTTCATTTTATTTGTTGTGTTGTGTTGTGTTTTATCTAAGCACCCCATCGGGGTGGATTTTTAAAATATTTAATGCTAAAATTACTTGATATTTGGATCATTTTTTCCTTTTTTGTACACAATTGTTTTCTTTGTTGTTGTTAGTGTTGAATGTATGTTTTTCTGTTTTGCAATTTGGATTCATAGTTAAATTGTAAATGCTTTCTGTCTGAATTTTTGGTGGTGAGATGGCTGCTTCTTCCCTCTGTGAAATGGCACCATTAAAGTTAATGTCTGTCTTTCTTTAGCCGTGGGGATCAGATCCTGGAAGCCGATTCAGTCAGTTTGCGTCACGCAGCGCTGAGTGAAGCTTACGCCATCTTGAGTGAATGTGGACCCGGCCCAGTTAGCCTTATTGTTAGCCGACATCCTAACCCAAAGGTATGAAACAGAATGGAAGATATTCAGTTTTTCTCTGCAGCATTTCCTCTTGAGCCTTTGCACAATGGTTTTCTTTGTGAAAACCAGGGATGGGCTGCTGGGGGTTCGCAGCGGTTCAGGAGAACCTCTAGCTAAGATTCTATGCAGTTTGGAGAACCCCCAAATATCACTCCTGGCTGGCCCTGCCCACCCCGCCTCTCCCAGGAGTACCCACGCGGCCCATTTTGGATGCAGGTAAGTGCAAGGTATGCGCAGAGGCTCAGGGAGGGCGAAAAACGGACCTACCAGAAGTTCAGAAAGGCCTCCAGAGGGCGTCGACAGGAAGTTCTCCAGCTGAACAGATGTAGGATGTGTGGGCTCTTAAGAGTCCCACATGAACTCTGTCTGACAAACTATCTCCAAGATCCTTTGAAGCCCACCCCTGGTGAAAAAGTATATTAGAACAAAAAGACACGTATGCATCTTTTAGCTGAATTCCTAACAATTCCAGTTCATGGCCTTATGACCCCAGTTTAAAAAAACCCAGCAGAGTTGGTATTACAGATTAGCGCATTATTGCCCAATTTGGTACATACCCTGAATGGATCAAACTTCTTAACACTGCTAGCATGGCCAAAACCCACAGTGGCTGGAGTTGTGATACTTGACATCCAAGACACCTAGAAAACCTGGGTTAGTATATTTTATTTTATTTTTGCTATCTAGAAAATAAACATGTTAAGCGTTTTTAGGCCCTAAGCAGCTTGATCACTGTAAAATCTCAGGGAGTAACTACTTTACTCTGTTTTATACTTTTTAACATTTTTTCTCTTTGTTGGGTAAATAACTCATTTTATGATTTATTCTGGTCCCCTAAGGCAGAAGCAGCTAACTTATATGCTCTTTATATACCTCAGACTAAGGCTTCTACAAGGGATATGGTGGTTCAGTGGCTAAGACACTGAACCTGTTCATCAGAAAGGTGGACACTTCAGCAGTTCAAATCCCTAGAGCCACGTAATGGAGTGAGTTCCCGTTACTTGTCCCAGCTTCTCCCAACCTAGCAGTTTGAAACCAGGTAAAAATGCAAGTAGAAAAATAGGAACCATTTTTGGTGGGAAGGTAACAGCGTTCCAGCCGCCTTCGGCGTTTAGTCATGCCGACTACATGACCACGGAGATGTCTTCGGACAGCACTGGCTCTTCAGCTTTGAAACGCAGATGAGCACTGCCCCCTAGAGTCCAATATGACTAGCACATATGTGTAAGGGGAACCTTTACCTTTACCTTTAACAGTTCTACAGTCCATTGCTATCCTCTGTATTAATATATAACATTAAATACAGGGCCTTTTCTCTATTTGTATTTGCATATTTACATTCTTATACAAAAGCTGACTTACAAGGTTTCTGTGGATCCAAAGTTATAGCTTCCACAGCTCGGTTCATACAAAACTCTAAAACACATGCATGAACCTGTCATGGTTATTTACTGATTTGCTGGCATTTATATTCATTTTAGAATCTGCTTCTTTTCCAAAGATTCCAGAAAACATCTGTGGCTTGTTCAGGTTGAGCAAAACTTGGATTTAAAAAAAAAAACTTATTTAGTATTGTGTGAATTTAGTTGTAAAGCACCTAGTTTGTCCATTTATTCAATATGGATGATGAGAAGCTTCTCTCCACCCTTATACTATTTATATCAGGGATCTCCAACCTTTAAGACTTGTGGACTTCAACTCCCAGAATTCCTCAGCCACAAGTCTTAAAGTTGCCAAGGTTGGAGACCCCAGCTGACTGAGGAATTCTGGGAGTTGAAGTCCACAAGTCTTAAAGTTGCCAAGGTTGGCGACCCGAGGTGGGTTCAGACTGGTTTGGGTGAACCAGTAGTGGTTTGGTGGCCTGGGTCTTTGGATCTGGCAGTGACCCAGACCTGCCACGCCTCTCCTACGGTTTCACTATCTTTATTTTTGGTTCTGTGCATGCACAGAACAATTGTAATTGCACTATTTTTGTTGTTTTTTTAAAAAGTTTTGTGGATGCGCAGATCTATTTTTGTGCAAATGTGCATGCACGGAGGGACATCTGATGCACATATGCAAAAGTTTTGCACACACCAAACTGGCAGCAATGCCAGGAGCAACCCACCCCTGATTTATATGGCTCATTCTGTTCAAAGATTTATATCCTTTGATGATTTACAGTAGAACATGAAGATGCTTTTTTCTACAGAAGATCATAAGAAAAATAGATATTGTCCTGTGCTTTTTAATATAAGCACATATTTGTACAAAAAAAAAAGCTAAATACATAGATCACACATTAATTGAGGGGTGCCTGGGCTCCTCTTCATACCTTTAAAGGAATTTTGAAAGGAAATTCATGTCAGCCTGATTTCCAAAGCACGCCCTGCTAATAAGTAAAGATTTGAATGTTTTAGTTTGTCCTATTTTTTTAGAGATTACTTTTTACTATTTTGCACTTTGTAATTGTTCTACTTTGTATATATAAAAGTCTATCTCTTCGTTGTTCCTTTATTAAGTTTGGCATGTCGTTCTTACCCCCACTTTCCATTTCATTTTGTAGACAATTTCATGGACACAAACTCCCCTTCTTTAAATATACATATTTTTATAGCTAATCTACATTCCATCAGACAGAATTGTTTTTGTTCCCCAATTACCTGGTATTCTTTTTTTTTTAAGTATTTCCAAAACCAATGCCACAGAATAAATTTTTCTTTCTTTGTTTTTTGAGTAAATGTAGCTCTGAAAGCTGATTTAAGCTACTAAAATTTGCTTTGGAATGCATACAGTTCCTTTCAGTTGTAGGAGTGTGCCTTGAGTGTTGAGTTACACCAAAGTCAAACAAAAAGGATAGGCTCTACATATACAACCCTTTCCTTTGCAGTGGCCACCTTTAAATCAAAATGCTGTGGATGGTTTGTTGGAGGCTAAAGAATCCCACCTCGATTTTTTTAAGTAGCTGGGCTAGGATAAGGAAACTATAACAACAAATGTGATCTTTGCAGATCAATTCAATTGGAATTCCATAGATTTATAAGGTATTTTAGGAATCCTCTAACCTAGCTCCCTTCTTAGCACAGAATCCATTAGAATATCTCTAATAATGGAATTTTATATGTACATGAATTTCATTCTGACTTGGAGACAGTTACCATCTAGAGCAGGGGTTCCCAAACTTGGCAACTTTAAGACTTGTGGACTTCAACTCCCAGAATTCTCCAGCCAGCTATGGAGAATTCTGGGAGTTGAAGTCCACAAGTCTTAAAGTTGCCAAGTTTGGGAACCCCTGATCTAGAGCAATGGTTCCCAACATTTTTTTTGGCCATGCCCCACCTAAGCCTCTCTACAATCCTGATGCCCCCTCCCCCATGACATATAATTCTTTTTTTTAACAGATTTTTTAATTATTATTTTTCCTTCTACAACACCTTACAGTCATTATATCAACAATATTATGTCATCATACCTGTACATGTATATATTTTTTCGCTTCTATGTTTACACACCTTTATACACATTTCCTTGTGATAGCTGTTTCCCTGTGAACTGCTCATGCGCGCACAGCGGGCGTCAGACATGTCAGGCACGCGCTCAGCAAACCGGTTGTTAAACCGGTAGGATCCCACCGCTGTCTTGGAGGTCTTCTAGTCCAAGACCTCCAAGGTTCCTTCCAACTCTATTATTCTGTTTTGATACTTTGATGCTGGGGATATAAGGCAAAATAAAAGCTTGGTACCAGGAATTACATTTACATGTATTACATTTACCGTATTTTTCAGAGTATAAGACACATTTTTTCCCTCAAAAAAGAGGCTGAAAATCTGGATGCATCTTATACACTGAATACAGCATTTTTTTGCCTCCTGAACCCCGCCCCCTTCACCAAAATGGCTGTGCACAGCCTTTAAGAGCTTTGCAGAGTGCTCTTGGGGGCTGAGGAAGATGGAAATGATAGAAAAACAGGCTGCTATTTGCTCAATTTTGCCCCCCCCAGCCCCCAGGAGCGCAAGTCTCCTAAAGCATATGCATGCCCTTTTTTGACAAAAAATGGGGCCATTTTTTACTCTTTTGAGGGGGGCACCCTACAGGAGCACTCTACAAGCCTCCTAAAGGCTATTCATGCCCTTTGGGGCGGGGGAACGGACCCGTTTTTGTGAAAAACGGGCCATTTTTGGGAGGTCTGCAGAATGAAAAAACCTTTTTTTTTAAATTTGCCTCTTCAAAACCTTGGTGCATCTTATATACTCCGGTGCGTCTTATACTCTGAAAAATATGGTAAATGTCTACATGTAAAAAGATGTAAATGCTGTACTGCTAAAATGTGGCCTTTTGCTGTTCCCTCAGTTATGCAAATTTAGAAAATGGGGAGGATGAAAGAATGGGTACATACCACAGTTTGTTCATCATTATTCAAATAGAGGCTATAATTAAATCCAACCCTCAGAACATGTAGACAATAACAACAAACAAAGACCATTGATTAATTTGATTATGTACCATCACGTTGGTGTCTAGCCTTAACAGAATGTCTTCTAGAGACATTTTTTATGTCTACCAGTGGTGTAGCCATCCCACTGTAATTGCAAAACAAAGGCCATACAATTAATAACATCAAATGAGTAAATAGTTTGCAGAACTAATTGTTCTCGGAGCTGCTACATGTTTGAAGGTGTCCAAGGCAAGATGGTCTTTGGTGCAGGGGTCCCCAACCTTTGCAACTTTAAGTCTGAAGGACTTCAGCTCCCAGAATTCTCCAGCCAGCTTTGCTGGCTGGAGAATTCTGGGAACTGAAGTCCTTCAGACTTAAAGTTGCAAAGGTTGGGGACCCCTGCTTTGGTGGATTCATTTTTGTCCTCTAGTTCAGAGAGTAGGGTGGGGTTTTTTGGCTCCAAATCCCTCTCCATGCAGTGCTAGATTTCAAAATATGGTTAGTGGGAAGCTTTTACTTCAAAATCACCAAAAGAAAAGGAAAGAAAAAGAAAAATCTATGTTACACAGCCTACATCAGCACTTTCACGATTTCTATTTTCCATATTAAAAGAACGTACATGAACTTTGAAGTAATATGTTTTGTTATTTCCTGAATATACCTTTAGATCTTTTCCCCCCCAATTTAATAATAGGTTTCGGAACAGGAGATGGATGAAGCCATAACACGAACCACCCACAGAGAAAACAAGGACGTCCCTTCTCCTCATTCCTCAGGTATGCATCTGTTTCTAAAATTGCTTTCAGATTTGACTCTTGAGTTACAGTATAGATACAGCCCTAGAAAGTTTGTTCTGCGCACATTTTGTGCAAAAGGATGCTACGTTTTGTTTTTAATTAATTGGACAAATATGAAGAAATATCTGCTGGGGGAGCAAAAAAAAATCAAGATGGTGGCCATAGCGATGCAATCATAGAATCATAGAGCTGGAACGGATCTCGGAGATCTCAATCCCAGACAAACCTCTCTCCCTCCCTCCCTCTCCCTCTCCCACTCTCTCTCCCTCTCCCCACTCCTTCCTCCCTCTTTCTCTCCCTCCCTCTCTCCTCTCCGTTCCTCTCTCCTCCTCTCCCTCCCTCTCTTCCTTTTCTCCTCTCTCTCCCTCCCTCTCTTTTCCTCTCCTATCTCTCCCCCTCTCCCCCTCTCCTTCTTCCCACTCCCTCTCTCTCCCTCCCTCTCTTTGCCTCTCCCCCCTCTCCCCATCTCTCCCTCCCTCTCTCTCCCTTTCTTTCCCTTCCTCTCCTCTTCTCCCTCCCTCTTTCTCCCTCTCCCCCTCCCCCTCCCCCTCTCCTTTCCCTCCTTCCCTCTCCCACTCTCTCTCCCTCTCCCTCCCTCCCTCTCTCCCTTTCTCCTCCCTCCCTTTCTCCCTCACCTCTTCTCTCCCTCTCTCTCTCCCTCCTTCCCCCTCCCTCTCCCTTTCCCTTCTTCTCTCCCTCTCTCCCTCCTTCTCTCTCCCTCCCTCTCCTTCATCCCTCCTCCTCCCTCTCTCCCTATCCCCCATCTCTCCCCCCCTTCCCCCTCTCTCTCACATGCACTGTGAAAAAGAAAATTTTCAGGGATCAATTGCAAAACTATAACTGCAACTTCTGGATCTCTTAAATTCTACCTTAGCACAGGGCTATCTTAACACATGGACCTGATGGGCACTTGCCCCTTGGGCCCCACGAGCATAGGGGCCCCATACTAATCTGTGTATGTTAGCTCTCTAATGCACCTTTTATCATATAAATACAGCAACATATTTCTTACCTATTTATTTGTTGGAAGTGCCAATAAAATAAATACACGTTTAATTTTATCCACCATTTACACTTTGATTCCTGTGAGTATTTGTCATAGGGGCCCCAGTACACTGCTTTGCTCGGGGCCCATAATGCTGTTAAGACGGCCCTGGCCTTAGCACAACAGCTTGTAAAGTTGGCTCTTATTTACTCTTAAGTCTCTAAAACAACAGGAGGTTGTTGTAAAAACCTAAGAACCACCTTTTCCATATGTTATTATATTATAACCAACTTCATCTTTGCTGAAAAGGTGAACTGATTTATTAGTTCACAAATGTTTAGTGCCAACTTTTCCCATCAAAATGCAGTGGAATAAAATAGAAAGCAGTTCACATATCAGTATTCAGCAAGCGATGATGAACTAATTAGGGGTTATATAACTTTGTCCAGGCTGAGAGCAGAGTTGTCCTTTAACTGATGAGGAAGTGAATAGGGACAAAACTAAATCTGATTTATCTGACATTACATATGGCTACAAATTCTGGAAGGCTTCTTTATAATAGAATTTCTACCTTTTTTCTTTATTGCTTTGCTTCTCAATTCCGAGGTTTTATTTCTCTTGCATATATTCGGGACTTCTCTTTGGTTGACAGGGATAACAAGATAAAAAATAACTAAATCCAGTTAACACGGTAATTCCACATGGACTCCAGTAGCTTCCCCTTTTAATCACATTAAAAATGAAAAATTGTCACATGAAGATGAACGATTGATTATGGAGGCAGCATGTAAGCGTGACATTTTAGATTGAGCATCCCTGCAAAAGGGCAATATTCCTGTTTGCTAATATGAAAATCCAGTCATGGTGGATCAAAGTCTCCTAAAACTAGATTGGCTCAAAATGACTCATAGTGGATTCTCCTTCTTCTCTTTCTCCTTCTCCTCCTCTCCATCCTTTTCTTCTTTCTCCTCCTTCTCTTTCTCCTTCTTCTCCTCTTTCTTTCTCCTTCTCTTTCTCCTTTTCCTCTTCCTCCTTCTCCTTCTTCTCCTCTTTATCTTTCTCCTTCTCTTTCTCCTTCTCCTTCTCTGTCTCTTTTTCCTCTTCCTCCTTCTCCTCTTTCTTCTTCTCCTTCTCCTTCTCCTTCTCTTTCCTCTCCTTCTCCTTCTTCTCCTTCTCTTTATCTTTCTCCTTCTCTGTCTCATTTTCCTCCTTCTCTGTCTCCTTTTCCTCTTCCTCCTTCTCCTCCTTCTCCTCCTTCTCTTTCTCCTCCTCCTCCTCCTCCTCCTCCTCCTCCTTCTCTTTCCTCTCCTTCTCCTTCTCCTCTTTATCTTTCTCCTTCTCCTTCTCTGTCTCCTTTTCCTCTTCCTCCTTCTCCTTCTTCTCTTCTTTCTCCTTCTTCTCCTCCTCCTCCTCCTTTTTCATCTCCTCCTTCTTCTCCTCCTCCTCTTTCTCTTTTCTCTCCTTCTTCTCCTTCTCCTCTTTCTCTTTCTCTTCCTCCTTCTCTGTCTCTTTTTCCTCTTCCTTCTTCTCCTTCTCTTTCACCTCCTCCTCCTCTTTCTACTCCTTCTTCTCCATCTCCTCTTTCTCTTTTACATCCTTCTCCTTTTTCTCCATCTCCTCATCTCTTTCTCCTCCTCTTTCTCCTTTCCCTCTTTTTCCTTCTCTTTCTCCTCCTCTTTCTCCTTCCCCTTTCTCCTCTTTTCTCCTCTTTCTCCTTCTCCTCCTTCTCCTCTCTTTCCCCTTCCCCTTCTTCTCTTTTTCCTCCTCCTCCTCCTCCTCCTCCTGTAAAAAAGAATTTTCCTCCAAACTTAACAGAAAACGTATTATTTTCTTTTTATGCTGCAATTTTATGACACTTTTTATGCTGCGCATTTGAGAAGCCTGCTCAGTTTGGACTCATGAAAGAGCAGTTCACTGGTATAGCAACAGAACTGGCCGGCTGAAAGTAGCTGGAGGACTCCAGCTTTTGATGGCCAACATTGTCTCTTTCTGCCCTTCCTGCCAAGAGGGGGGAAAATGCGGCCAGTGCAGCAGTAGGAAAGGGAGCAAAGGAATGTCTCATCCGTCTTTCGCTCTGGCTTCCCTTTGTTCTGGACTGCTGGCTCTGTTGACGGTGGCTGTTCTTGGCTAGCCAGCATCATCAGACTCTGGACTCTTTGGAGGAACTGATCCAACCCTGAAGTACTCTTGGGTAGAGTTAGAATTCAAAGGGGCCTAATTTTCCTTTGCGTTCGAACAGCCACAAACTCACGCTGTGCTAGCTGTGATCTGTGTGCTACGCTCTGCAAGTCAAATGTCAGCTGATGCAGCTTCTTGGATGAGAAGTGGAACGTCTTCAAAGAAAAACCAGAAAGTCCAGTTGCCCCATGGGATAGAAAAAGCACCTTTGGGTCTCCGCAAGTCAGCGAGCAATGTGAATTGTGTGGCCATTTCTAGAAAGACAATAAGAAGTCAGCCTTCCCTCCAGTGGTGGGATTCAAAATGTTTTACTACCACTTCTGTGGGCGTGGCTTGGTGGGCGTGGCAGGGGAAGGATACTGCAAAGTCCCCAAGTCCTCCCAATCAGCTGGGACTCAGGAGGCAAAGAATAGATGGGGGCAGGGCCAGTCAGAGGTTACTGGTTCTCCGAATTACCATATTTTTCAGAGTATTAGACGCACCTCCCCCCCCCAAAGAGAGTGAAAATCTGAGTCTTATACACTGAATACAGCATTTTTGTCTCCAGAAACCCTGCCCCCTTTGCAAAATGGACATGCAGAGGGTTTGGGAGGCTTGCAAAGTACTCCTGGGGGCTGGGGAGGGCAAAATTGAGCAGAAAATGGGTCATTTTTGCTCATTGGGAGGGGCAGCCCCAAGGAGCAATCTACAAGCCTCCCAAAGCTCTGCATGCATTTTTTGAGGTGTGTGTGCAAAAAACAAGGTGTGTAGAGGGTTTGGGAGGCCTGCAGAGTGCAAAAACTTTTTTTTAATTTACCTCTTCAAAATCATGGTGAGTCTTATACTCCGGAGCGTCTTATAGTCCAAAAAATACAGTGCTCAGAATTTCCACTACCAGTTCTCCAGAACTGGTCAGAACCTGCTGAATACAACCTCTGCTTCCCTCCCAAGTAAAGTCAAATGTGGAAAGCCTGTGGACCAGCGGTAGGATTCATTCACCTTCCCTACCAGTTCGCAAATGTGAGCACGCTCACACCTGCCGTGTCTGCACATGCACAACCCCTTCTGTGCATGCGCAGTGCTTGTGCATTATATCGGGGGGGTGGGGTGGGCAGAGCCTGCCACAGCCACCGCTACGAGTTTGCCCGAACCAACTGAGTACCACTTCTGCTGTGGATGTGTTATTTCACAAGCTAACGTCTTCTCTGTCGAACCCAATTGTTTTTCTTAGCAGGAAACCTGCCAAAAAGTCCATCACCAAGCGTGAAGTCTAAACAGACGGACCCCTCCTCGCCCTTGAGCTGGACAATGAAGCGTTTCTTGGAGCCAGCGAGTCGGGTAAACCTATTGAGATTCCACCACAAAACTTTAAAGCAGGGGGGAGTTTCTGTGGCTTGGAAAAAGTTGGGACTTCCTTGCATAAACACCAGTGGTAGGATTCCAATAATTCAACAAACGGTTCTCTGCCCTAATGACCAACTGGGTAGGCGTGGCTTGGTGGTCATGTGACTGGGTGGGCGTGGCCAACTCAATATCACTCAGGTCAATGGGCGATTTGCTTTAGCTGTTACAATGTAATAAGGGTTAACCGGAGAGGCAGTTTCTGTAAGGTGGGTAATGCAGATTAGGCTAGAAACAACACCAGAATGTTTCCTTCCTTCCTGCCTTCCTTACAGGATTATCCCTGTAAAGTGGGGGGAAACCCAAATGAGATTCCTTCCAACAACCAGTTCTCCGAACTGTTTAGAAAGTTAACAACCGGTTCTCCCGAATAGGTGCGAACTGGCTGAATCCCACCACTGATCCACACACACACATATCCATGGGTGTCCTTCAAGGCAAAGCAGCTGCTGTATTTCTTCTGTTTCTTGTCTTGTAGATAGAGCAGGCAGGAGAATGGATGAAGGGGGAGGGTGGCTCTTCTCATTGGTTGCATTGTCCCACTGGGGATTTCTTTTGTCAAAAGGCTGTTGCAGAGGTTGCGATCTCACAAGAGGAAAGTACACATAGGAACACAACACCTGCCAGGAAGTTCCCATGCATGACGGAGCCGAGTCCCTCTTCCTATCCGTAGCTTCAATACATCAAATAGTAAAGTCCCTGAAGGTCATCTTGTCTGTCTAAAAGTTTCTGGGCACGTTCCAGCAAATGCACAAGATCCTTTTTTTTTTTTTTTTTTTTTTTTGCAAAATGTATCAGGGTCAGAAACAGAGATTGTAGAGCCTGCGTTCTCATTCTTGCTCTCTGCCCTCGTTTTTTTTAAAGCCTTCAGGTGTTCAAGGAGAAAGATGACAAAGTGTTGAATTCAGTTGCAAAGCCAGACTTTTTCACATTAAGGAACAATCATTTTTCACTTTGGTTTCCAGTCCTTTTTTTCTTTGTTTCACGCTGCTAATTAGAGGGAGTCTCCTTTTCCTGGGACAGTTAGCCCATCTCCGGAGTGTGCTTGTGTATGTATGTGTGTGTGTGTGGCTTCGGAGCTGCTGTCTTTCTATAAGTCTTGGTGGGAGGTGGGGGTGAAATGCTGGCTTTGTTGCTGTGAATGGGTTGATTGGCTGTGTAGCTGTATCATGATTGGTAGATTGGTGCTGATTGGTGCTATCTGTGTGTTCATTGTTCATTCGTATTATAATGGCTTGGATGGTGGGTAGGGCTAGTCTGTTGGCTAGTGCTGGTTTCCAGATGTCTGGTAGCTGGGAGGTATCATCACATTTGTACATACATCACGTTTACATACATACATACATACATACATACATACATACATACATACACACACACACACACACACACACACGCACACGCATATACACACATACACATATACACATACATACATACACGATATATATTACTTACTCCGACCAGTGTTCAATTGTATATTAAGGACAATTGAATAATTTGGAAAACAAATCAAATGGTAGTAAAAAGAGTGGCGGAATTTAAATTGGTGTTTCTGAATATAGGCAAATTTTGAGATGTGCGGATGTCCATTCCCAGAATTCCCCAGCCAGCATGGGAAGAACTATTGATCTAAAGCTGTGATGGTGAACCTATGGCATGTGTGCGACATGTGGCATGCAGAGCCCTTTCTGCGGGGACGGCAATTGTCGCTAAGCCCAGCTCCACCATGCATGTGTGCATGCCTCCTACTGGCCAGCTGGTCTTTGGGTCTCTGCCACACATGCAGGACGCATGCAGGGGGGGGGGGCATTCGCATTGCATTTGGGGGCCTCATGCAGTGCTCCGACACTCCGTCTTAACTTCCAGGTTGGTGCAGGAGGCTTTCCTGGCCCAAAATGGGGCACAGGGGGCATGCATGCAACACCCCGCACCCCGTTTTATTTATTTTATTTATTTTATTTATTTAAATTTGTATCCCGCCCTTCTCCACAGAGGACCCAGTTTTGGCTTCTAGGTTGGTGCAGGAGGCCTTCCAGGCCTAAAAGGCAGCACAGGGGGGAGGGTTAGCCCTCCTGCACTAATCTGGAAGCCAAAAATGGGCAAGAGGGGGCAAGGCACATGCGCGGGTGGCGGAGCACACGGGGGTCACACATGCATGCCCAGGGGAGGCCACACGATGGGTGATCACGGACACATTGCATTATGGGCATGGGCGTGCGCGCACACACTTTCAGCACAAAAAGGTTTGCCATCCCTGATCTAGAGGAATTCTGGGAGTTGAAGTCCACGCATCTTAAAATTGCCAAGGTTGAGAAACACCGATCTAAAGGAACGAACCATTTGAGAAAGAGAAAACAATAGGGAAGAGAGCAGGAACTTTTAGCATGGATGATTTTCTGCCTTGGGCAGGGGTCCCCAAACCCCCGGGCTGCAGCCCAGTCCTGGGCAAGCAGCAGGCACATGTGCTCACCTGCAAAGCTCCGCCCTTGTGTAAATGGAGCTGTGTATACTTGTGTGTGCCCCTGCCACTCACAAAGAACCATCCCCTCTTCCAGTGGTGGGTTTCAAAAATTTTTAGAACCTCTTCTGTAGGTGTGGCCTGCTTTGTGGTACTGGCTTGCCGGTCATGTGACTGGGTGGGAGTGGCTTGGCAGTCATGTGACTGGGCGGGTGTGGCCAACTTGTAAAATATGGTGAAACTCACTTAACAACACTCTTGCTTAGCAACCAAAATGTTGGCTCAGACACTCTGGCATTTGAAGCATGCAAGTCTTAAAGCTGTCAAGTTACAAGACCCTTGCACCCCTAACCCTTTAGGGAAAAAAATCCCAGGGGTGTTCAAACTTGACAGCTTTTAAGACTTGTGGACTTCAACTCCCAGAATTCCTCCTCTCGCTCTTCATCTTGATGATGTGCAGACAAGCTGGGGGAGGGAGCTGGAACCGGTTCTAAACAGCGCTGTCTATTTGTGGAACCTCTTCTATAGAAAAGGTTAGAACTGGCAGGAACCCATCCCTGCCCTCTTCCCCCCCTCCCCACCGCTGGGCTGCCAAGCCGGAAAGTTTGGTGTCTGTTGGTCTTGGGGAGTTATATGCGAGACCGTCTCCTGCCCCATACATCCCTTCGTCCGATCCGCTCCCACAGAGAGGGCCTTCTCAGGGTGCCATCGGCCGGGCAGTGCTGGTTGGCGACACCCAGGGGAAGGGCCTTCTCTGTGGCGGGCCCTACCCTTTGGAACGACTTACCCCCTGAACTACGTACCATCTCTGACCTCCGCCTCTTCCGCCAGTGTCTAAAGACACACCTTTTCCATCAAGCCGGCCTAGCGTAACCTTCCGCTGTGACTGCTTTTAGACAGTTTTAAATTTGGGGTTTTAATTGATTTTAGCACAGGTTGGGAGTTTAATATCTTTTTAAATTTTATATTGTTCTATTTGTAAGTTTTTAATTCCTGTGCGCCGGCCTGGGTCCTTCTAGAGAAGGGCGGGATATAAATTTAAATAAAATAAAATAAATAAATAAAATAAATAAATAAATAAATAAACACCCCATCTTCTCTCTCTGTATTTATTTCAGCAGAGCTCTCTCAATTCCGAAACAGAGCTTTCCCAATACTTCTTACAAGATGGGGCGAGCCAATTGTCTCTCTCGGAGACCACCGTGACTGGATCCAGTGACGAAGAGCAGTTTCGGCCCAAGAGTCGGAGCAGTTCCCTAGAAGAGAGTCTTCTTTCGTCTGGCATTCCAGGTAGGCTGCAGGGGCCATGGTAACACTTCCAACTTTATTGTCCTTTTCTATTGCATGGAATGCAACAGCGCTCTACAGAAGAGGTGAGGAACGATGGCCCCTTTATGACTTGTGGACTTCAACTCCCAGGATTCCCGAACCAGCCATGCTGGTTTGGGAATCCTAGGAGTTGAAGTTCACAAATGATAAAAGGGACCATCGTTCACCATCCAGGTGTTGACGACCATCTTTAAAGCGCTCCATGGCTCGGGACCTAGTTATATGCGAGAACGCCTCCTGCCCCATACATCCCTTCGTCCGATCCGCTCCCACAGAGAGGGCCTTCTCAGGGTGCCGTCGACCGGGCAATGCCGGTTGGCGACACCCAGGGGAAGGGCCTTCTCTGTGGCGGGCCCTACCCTTTGGAACGACCTACCCCCAGAACTACGAACCATCTCTGACCTCTGCCTCTTCCGCCAATGTCTAAAGACACACCTTTTCCATAAAGCAGGCCTAGCGTAACCTCCATTGGGGACTATTTTTAGATAGTTTTAAATTTGGGGATTTTAAATTGATTTTAGCACAGGGGGAAATTTAATATCTTTGAAAAATTTTATATTTTTGTTTACACTTGTATGTTTTAATTTCCTGTGCGCCGCCCTGGGTCCTTTTTGGAGAAGGGCGGGGGTATAAATGCGAATAAAATAAATAAATAAATCCCTGCTCTGTAGCTTCCTAGCCTTAAACTGTCCAGTAACTAGAATTTGCTGAGTGGGTTGCAGAATAATTTACAAAAATATTTTTTACAAAGAAAATACAGCAGCAGGGTAAAGTATATGTATAAAGAGCTCAGTGAAAATGCATGCAAATAAAAATGAGTAAAAATGATATAGAGAGAAACAGAACAAGAGAAGATGGGGGTTAGGGCCAGTTTGGTGTATTAGTTAAAGCACCAGGCTAAAAACCAGGAGACGTATGAGTTCTAGTCCTGCCTTAAGCACAAAGCCAGCTGGGTGGCCTAGGGCCAGTCCCTTTCTCTCTGCCCTGGGAAAAAGGCAAGGACAAATCACCTCCAAAAAGAAAACAAACAGGAATTTCAACACCGACTTCAAGGCAGATACTCACAAAACGGTGCAAAAAATCAAAATAATGTCACACAAATTACAATGTGTTTTACAATGTCTCCATAAATGGAACGCTACAATTGAATAGGGTTGCCTGTTTTGAGACCTTGAGTACAGTTACTACTGCTAAAAAGATGCCTGGTTCTCCCCCCACCCCCCACCCCCTTTTTTTTAACAAAGTCATTTTGTAGGAGAGACCAAAGTCATGTTTAGGAGAGAATAGTTGTTGTGGCATGCCAGTGGCCAGCGGGGCTGGCAGCAGATTCGGACAGTGAGGAGGTTGGGGAGGAAGATGGGCCAGTCCTGGAGTCTGGGGAAGGCTCTGATGAGGGCTCTGTGTCGGAGGCAGAGAGGGGGCCAGAGCCGTATGCCAGTAATCAACTGCCTTCAGAGTCAGACGTCAGTGAGGCAGAAGAACAGCTGGAGCCTTTCCCAGTGTGCAGAGTTGCCAGACGAAGGAAACAGCTAAAGAATAGGGGTCGACTTGGGAGTAAGGCCACAGGTGGACGATAAATGGCTCCTCCCAGAGGAAATAAAAGAAGAGCGAAAGTGGAGTGGAGTTTGCAGGAGACAATTAGTTCACTTAATGGGTTCGTGGCAAGACTCCTTGCCAAGTTTTGCAGATATCAGCCTGTCATCTCTCCAAGCCAGGTAAGTTCTGTGACTGTAAATCCTCCCTTGAAATTCATATCCTTGCTGGATATGAATGAGCAGAATTCACAGCAAGTGACAGCCGTGGCCAGGAGGGCGTTTTACCAGGTTCGCCTGGTTCGCCAATTGCGCCCCCTATTGGATCGGGACGCCCTCCGCACAGTCACTCATGCCCTCGTGACATCCCGACTGGACTACTGTAACTCTCTCTACATGGGGCTCCCCTTGAGGTGCACCCGGAGGCTTCAGTTAGTTCAGAATGCAGCCGCGCGAGCAATTATGGGAACCACTAGGTTTACCCATGTAACACCGCTCTTGCGCGAGCTGCACTGGCTGCCTGTCGTCTTCCGGGTGCGCTTCAAGGTGTTAGTTATCATCTTTAAAGCGCTCCATGGCTCGGGACCTAGCTACCTGCGGGATCGGATCCTGCCTCACACATCCTCACGGCCGATTCGCTCCCACAGAGAGGGACTTCTCCGGGTGCCGTCCACTAGACTTTGTCAGCGGGCGACGCCCAGGGGAAGGGCTCTCTCTGTGGCGGGCCCAGCCCTCTGGAACGACCTTCCCCCCGATATTAGAACGACCACGGACCTCCGCTCCTTCCGCCTGAAATTGAAGACTCATCTTTTCCGCCTGGCCGGCCTAGGGTAGTCTCTCTCTCTATGGGTTTTTTAATTGTTTATTTATATTTAGTGGGGATTTTTAGTTAATGGGATTTTAGCACAGGAATTAGTTTAATCTGTTTTAAATTGTATGTATTTTGTATATTTATTGTTTTTATTCTCCCTGTGCACCGCCCCGAGTCCCTGTGGGGAGAGGGAGCGGTTAATAAATTCAACTTTATTATTATTATTATTATTATTATTAAATTAATAAAAGGGTTGATTGTCGTGACAAGGAGTTTGCTTCAGGCTCTTGGGAAGCCTCGGTCAGAACAATAGTAAGAAGAGAGAGGTATATAGAAAATAGCGATCGATCAGGTCATTATGTTGTGAGATAATATTGCCAAATTATATACCATGTGTTTATTCTTAGCTACCAAAGAATCCAGTCTGTGCAGTTCTCCAGCTACTGGCAATAGCTCGCCGGGTCCTCCCAGCAAGCCAAGGGAGGCAGCTGCTCGACACGTTAGTTTCAGTGACAGCACCAAAGGGGCCCAGTCTGCTTTCCAGCGGCAGAGAAGGATTGCTTTTTACGACGGAGATGTGAGCGATGAGGATGACTTTGCCAAACATGATGGAGACTCATTCCAAAGAGGATCGAGGTTGAAAGGTCAAAGGAAAGGAGACCACGACCGGAATGTTTCCCCTGCGGTTCCTTCGGTGCAAAATGGAGATACTGGCCAGGAGAGAGAATCTGCGCCAAATACCTGCAGTGACTTACCTGCTACCAGCTCTAGGAATCTGACAGAGAGCATTGGGGAGCATGCAGCAGACGCCCCTTTTCTTCCAGCTAAAGAGCTTCATCATCTTCCGGAGCTTCATCCCGGCTACTTGAACGTGAAGGACTTTCGTGAGGAACCGCTAGAAACGAAGAGGTCTCCTAAACTGGAACATAAAGCGGTCACCCGAGTGAAAAGCCTGATGAGTATTGAATACCACGGAGTCCCAAGGCCCAAGAATGAGGAGCATGGTGCCTGCAGCAGAGCCGGTGGGAAGGTCGTCCCACCCATCCACAAGAACGAAGCTCAGGAGATTCCCCTGCAGCAGAGCCCTGTGGAATCCATCACTTTATGCCGGAATGAAAACGAGTCCTTTGGCCTGGATCTTGAAATTCATGCCAGCCCTTTGCGCATCGTCATAACAGGCTTGCAACCCGGTGGAGCAGCTGAAAGGGTAAAAAAAAAATCTATGTCTTTCTCTTTATGATCGCCAATAGAATTTCAGTCCGGAGGGAAGTTGAGATCATGCAAGTAACGGACGTAGGAACCTCAGGAGAAATGTGAATTTTGTGAGTCTTGCCTCAGGTCTCTTACTATAACCAGTGATGGGATTCAGCCGGTTCGCACCTATTTGGGAGAACTGGTTGTTAACTTTCTAAGCAGTTCAGAAAACCAGTTGCTGGAAGGAATCGTATTTTGTTTTTTCCCCTCCACTTTACAGGGCTAATCCTGTAGGAAAGGCAGGAAGGAAACATTCTGGTGTCTCTAGCCTAATCATTATTGCCCTCCTTACAGAAACTGCCTCTCTGGTTAACCCTTTATTACATTGTAACAGCTAAGACGAAGTGCCCATCAACGTTAATGATGTTGAGTTGGCCACGCCCACCCAGTCACATGACCACCGAGCCCCGCCTACCCAGCTGGTCATTAGGGCAGAGAACTGCCTGTTAAATTATTGGAATCCCACCACTGACTAACCCTTGTCAAATAGGCAGTTAATGAGTTGATTTAGCCCTGCTTCCCCATCCTATCATCTTAAAATTCCCAGGGCAAGGAGATCACCCTCTTGTGAAAGGAACCATATTCTTCATTTCATTAGTAAATGTTGCTCACTTTGCAAAACCTTAATTCATTTGGAAACAGAAGGTATTGCATTTTAAAAGGTATGCACCGTGTTGAGAAGAAAGAACAATTCCACAGCCGTTCAGGGATTTTCAGATTATTTCAAAATGAGCATTTTTGGGGAAAGCAAAATTAATTTGTTAAGTCAAAATATCTCTACCTTGACGACATGGATCAGGGGTGTCAAACTCGATTTCATTGAGGGCCGCATCAGTTGTGTTTGACCTGGGGGGGCGTGGGGCGTGGCCAGCTCGATGTCACTTGTGTCGGGGGCGCCTGTGGTGGCCCAAGTGCTCCACCAGCGAAAGCAGGCTCCCAAGCCCCATTTTTGGCTGCGAAAGCCTCCTGCAACCGTCTGCCAGTGAAAACAGAGCACGGGTGCCTGGAAGGGTGATTACCTCAACTTGATTGAGATTACCTCAATCCAGTGGTGGGTTTCTGCAGGTTCGCACCTACTCGCGAGAGCCAGTTGGTGAAATTTAGAGAACCGGTGAGAGGGGGTTCCACCGGCATACCTGGAAGTAAATCTGGCCCGCCGCTGCCAGTGACCCAACGGGAAGGAAAGGAAAGTTAAGGAAGGAAGGAAAGAAAGAAAGAAAGAAAGAAAGAAAGAAAGAAAGAAAGAAAGAAAGAAAGAAAGAAAGAAAGAAAGAAAGAAAGAAAGAAAGAATTTTTCATCACAATTGAGTCCAAAATTTTGGTTGCTAAGCAAGAGCGTTGTTAAATGAGTTTCACCACATTTTAAAAGGTGGCCACTCCCACCCTGTCACATGACTGCCAAGCCACGCCCACAAAATAGGCCACACCTACAGAGTAGGTTCTAAAAAATTTGAAACCCACCACTGCCTCAATCTTAGACTTTTGCCAGGTTAAGGAGTTGGTGGCTCCTTGGGTTCAGAGGATGACAGAAAGGCTCTGTGCTCTTGGCAGAAGGGCCCTGAATATAGAATCCATTCCCATTTCCTGGTGTAGCAAGTAAGCTTCACCTTCATGTTATTCCGCATTCTAAAATTGGGAGACTATGACAGAACTGTGTTAATAAATGAATTCTCAACAGGCATCCATGGGAAGGCTGGCTCCAAGAGATGAGATCCTTTCCATCAATGCTATCCCCATCTATGGATTCTCTTATGAAGAAGTTTGTCAATATGTAAGCAGTCTTCCCACATCCATTACCCTGGACATCCAGAAAGCTGTTTTGCGTAAGATTTTGTCTTTTTTTTTCCTGTTCTGTGATCAATGGGCAGATGTATGTAGGTATCCTAGTGAACAACCATTTAAATATGAGCCAGCCGTGTGCAGCAGCTACCAAAAATGCCAACACAGTTCTAGGCTACATAAACAGAGGGATAGAATCAAGATCACATTGATCAAGATCACATTAATTGGGGCTTACAAGGGTGTTGTGACACAAGCATATACTTATTCCCCTGACTTAGCTGATCATGATAGAACCAGTGGTCTAGTGGCAATTACAACTGCCTCACATGTAATACTTCCCTGGTTCGAATCCCAGTTGCTGATGAGAGCTAAATAGCTCAAAATAGATCTATCCTGGTCTCCCTTGTTTATTTATTTATCAGCTCAAAACCTAACATATACATACATACATACATACATACATACATACATACATACATATATACATACATATCCTTCCAACTCTGCTATTGTATATTTGAAATATGGGTATCCTGCTTTATTCTTAGAAACAATTGAAAACCAAGAGGAGGATTCAATATACAGAGAAAAGGTTTACTGAAAAGCTGAAATCTACCAAATGTTAAAATCCACCAAAAACCATGAAAATAGAAGTACTTTTTTGGGGTCCACGAACTGAGAAAATTTGGGCTGAAGAGTCTTAGATGAAAAAGTAGTAGGGAATAGTTTCTGAGATGGTTTGTGTATGGATTTTAAGATGCTTCAGGAGAGGAAAGATTCATAATGAAACCTCTCTTACCTGTCTTACTGCTTGAATATTCAGGTGGCCCTCGACTTACGACCACATTTGGATCAGAATTTACATTGCTAAGTAAGACGGTTGTTAAGTGAATCACACAATCGTTAAGCAAATCCAATTTCCCCCATTGACTTTACTTATCAGGAGCTGGGAAGAACACAAGGTGCAACTGAATAAATGCTAGTTGCCAAGTGCCCAAGTTTTTAATCAGGTGATGGTGGGGACACTGCAACATCAGAAGTGTGATATAAGGCACTTTTTCTAGCGCCATTCAGAGGTGGTATTCTAGCAGTTTGCCCGAACAGGTAGCAGAAATCGAGGGCGGCCCCACCCACCTGCCCAGGTTCTATGGCATCCCATTTAGGCCCTTTTTTTAGCGAAAAGCGCATGCACGGAAGACTTAATGCATGCGTGGAGATCGTAGGGCGCGCTCACATTTGCAAACCGGTAGAGAAGGGAAGTAAATACCACCCCTGGTGTTATTGTAACTTTGAACAACTAAATGAATGGTTGTAAGTCAAGAACTACTCATACGTAGATCAGAACATGAAAGTTTTAAAGGACCTAATTAGCATGCTGAGTTGTATCTGGAAAGATGGTGATAAGTAGATCATTAATAAAACTTAATTTTCCAACATCTTAATCATCGCCGAATCCAAGCTGAACCTCTGAAATTAAAAGCTGGTGTAAAGTTTTAATAATGGTGTAATGAAGAGGATGGAATTATTTCATTGATTCTTTATGCAGCCTTTTAACAGATTTTACAAATCTCTTTGTGTCTCTTCAGAGGCTGACGAGGCAGTTCCGAAAGCATCAAGCAAGGTTGTTATGATCAAAGAAGAAGAAGACAGCTTTGCATATGAGAGAGAATCTTTGGAATCTCCTCTGGATTGCATGGCAGGAAGGACAGGATTGGTGCCTGATGCTAATACCAATGCAGCAGATCGCTCAGAAATCCACTCTATTCAAGGCCCTTCGGTGAGGCTATTAGGAGAGGTGGATGACTTCTCTGGCCAAAGGAATTCCCCAGAAGAAAAAGATGGCGACTGTTTATTAACCAAGGACAGACCCACCAAGGAATATAGTTTTGGGATGGCAGAAGAAGCTCAGCCGAATTCTGTATCAAATACAATTAAAAATGATCTTGGAGAAAGAACTGCGAGTTCTGTTACTAATGCACAAGAGACCTTGGCCTTTTCTGTCCTGGATTCCATTAACGCGAGGAAACTTTTAACTGTAAACCAAAACTGTCTCAGTACCTATTCTAGGAATTTTAGCAGCCTGAGTGATGACCATTTGCCTGAAATGGAAACTAAGAGTAACACGATTCCAAAATCTATGTACGCTGCTGCAGAAGATTCCAGTTCAGACACAGAATCCTTAGCTGAGAATCCCGGAGACAGTCCGTCGCTCTTACTAGCTGTTTGTGATCATCCCTTGGCACCCCATAAACTGGTTGAATCAGACGAGGAGCAAATAGAAATCTGCGGTCTGAATTATGACCAACCTTGTGTTCAAAAACAGCCTCCCATACAACCATCCCATCGTCCAACCATTGACCATTCTTTGAACAACGGTTTGCAGGCAGAAAGCAAAACAGGAATAAATTCACTGGAAACCTCGAAGGGAAAATCGACTTCAGAAAAATTGCACGTATCGAAAAACTCCAGTGCGGAACATATGGTTCCATCAACAGCTTTTCCGTCTTCTCCAGATGTTTCTTCACAAGCGGTAGACAGTTTGGCTCAAGGCAGGCCGGTCTGCTCTTCCATTGAGAATGGTTGTTCAAGGAATGGAGGAGGAAATGGCCTGCAGAAGCAAGACAATCTAATGGAAACATGTAAACATTCTGCCCTGGAAATACATCCCCATCCGAGAGAAAAGATCAATAGCTGGGATGGCAACGTGCTAGGCCAAGATGAACTGGGGAAAACCCAACCGTTGCAGGTAGAAAATGATTTTGCGATGGATTGTGGAAGTAACGCAATTGGCGGTCCTTCTGCTGTGATGGGGAAAGGAACCAGCGATTCATCCCAGTTAAGAAGATCAGACAGCTGTTCTATGAAGAGTGCAGTACAAAAAATAGCAAACAGTCCTAAATCTCCCCTTTTGCCCAAACCAAAACAGTTGGGCAGGGTCTCTTCTGCTCATAATTTACTAGGGAAAAATGAAAAAGCAAACACTGCTATCGCGAAACCCTCAAATGCCAAAACACTGAATTCCGGTCCATGCAAGGGCTTTAGTATTACATACAGTCCCTCTTCTTCCCCTAAATTACATCACGAAACTAAAGGCGCGCCACCAAAGAGTACGGTGGAAACTCTTTCAAATAACCAACAAAACAAAGCAGGGCCTAAAGGAAAGGCCCTCAATATTAAGAACAAATCCAGGGCTCATTCTGATGCTCTTGGCCCTCCTCCTGCCAAAGCTGAGGGCACGGATCAAAAAAAGACCCCCCTCCCTGCCCAAGGTTCACCCAGACTCCTTTCAAAGAAAGGTTCCTCACTCCATAACCTAGCCACACATCTGGAACCCCCCAGCAGGAGCCTCTCTATGGGTTCTAAGATATTTCAACAGCCGGAGGATGTTCGCTCCGCTTTGCTGGAGCCCCAGGCATCCGCTCTGCCCGTGTTGAACGGTGAGAGCAGCGTAATGAAAAATAAAGATAAATCCACCATCAAACCAAAATTAAGCCGGGCCGGAATATCAGGATCTCCTAAAATGGAAAAAGAAGCACAGGTCAACAAGTGGGAAGTTACGAACAGCGAAAAAAGAGGGAGGGCTAGCACAGAACCAAGAAACAGCCCTCCTAAGTCAAATACACCTTCTTCCGAAGCCGCCCCAAAGGCTTGTTGTCCAAATGACAGAACCGAAAACAAGGGGATGAGTTTGAACTATGATGGATTGGAAATGAAGCCATTAAAATCTGACAATGCTGGGCTTTTTAAGACAGAGTCCTCCTGCCTTATTTATCCCCCTGCTCGGCAAGAGCTGACCAGCCAGGAAATTCAGCGCACTTTCATTGAAGTCAGGTTATCTTCCTCCTCTTTCCTTCCCAACTTGCCCCTAGAGAAGAAAGACGAGGACAATAAGGCCCATCAACTCAGAAGCAAGGCGTTGGATTGCCGGCAGAGCACTTTCCACAAGGAAGATGCCCCCAGCGCATTAAAACCTGTGACAAGGACCTATTCGGTGCCAGCACAATTGTCCAGTCATTTAAGGGAAAACAGCAATGATGATCGGGATCAACCAGCCCATCACGTCCAGGATATCCTAGGTAATCTTTCGAGTGCAAATCCTTCCGATGCAGAGTTGGCCATGTTGAAAGTTGTCCACCTCAGTCTCAACAATCAGGATGCGAAAGCCACCTCGGCCGCCGTCCTGAAACCCAGCAGCGACAATGGCAGCCCCGTTGCACAAAAACTGAAAAAGGGCAGGAGGAACTATTACTACTACGAACTCAACTGGCCACATGATCCCGTTTCTTCTTTTTCTGTAAAGCAGCGGATCAAATCGTTTGAGAACCTGGCTAATTTCGATAGGCCGATGGTCAAAGCCATCGACCTCCATTCCACCACCCTGAACTCTAAACTGCCCATTGGCCGAAGATTGTCCAGTGGCATTTCTGCAGTTTCGGCCACCAGCGTGAATGATGCGGTCCAGGCCCTGCGACGGAGCTTGAGTTCCTACTGTGGAGGCGAAGCCCCAATGTCGCCGAGGGTCACCAGATCTTCAACCAGCTCAACATTAACAAACGTGCAACAGAATTTCCCCAAGAGCAGCAAAGACGATGGTCACTTGGAGAAGAGTGAAAGGCACGCTTTTGAAGAACCAATTGGTTTACCACCAACAGCCACCAGTGTCCGAAGAAGCAGAGCCTCAGGTGGACATATTAGACACATGCCTTTGTCTCGTTCCAAACTCCGGGAGCTGAGAGCTTTGAGCATGCCAGATCTTGATAAGCTCTGCAGTGAGGACTTCTCTATGGAGTCTCAACCTTCGCCCATCAAAACCGAGTTGCATCTTCCACCTGTTGTGAGAACCCTCGATGCTCCCGTTGAAAACGTTTCCAAGATGAACGAATGCTTGGGATTATCCAGTCCTGGAATGACAAGCAGGCAACCTTCCAAAGACACCAGTCCTTGGAATAGTGGCTCGGGAACTCCTGGTTCAACATCCGATGAGGAAGGGCTACAGTATGATGGCAGTCTGAATAAAATGAACTCAGGGAAGAGCTGGTCTATCAGGTTAGTTTTGACATTTTTTTTAAATAAAGCTTTTTATTGAACACAAATTAAAAAATTGGACGCAGTGTAACCGTCCTGGCAAAGTCTTTGCCATACATACCAAGATATAAATTTGCACATTATAACCACCATGCTTGGTTACATTTGGTCTATTCAGTATTTACAAATATAAAAATATCGTATTTCCAACCATGTTGCTCTGTTTTTATCTTAAACATTTTCACTGTTATAGTTTCATACATAATTCTAAACTCCATTCTATAAATTTTAGACATTGCTTATTTTGAGTCTTTCCTTTTTTGTTCCAACCATCGATAAAACTTGTCCCAGATCTTATAATATTCTGAGTCGTCTTTATTCTTCAATTCCCACGTCAATTTATCCATTTCAGCACAAGTCAGAATTTTTCTAATTATTTCCTCTTCTTGTGGAATTTCCCTGTTTTTCCAGTTTTGGGCAAAGACCATTCTTATTGCTGTAATAATATATATTGTTAATTAATTTACCCCCTTGTTATATTTATTGTGTATGATTCCCAAAAGAAATAGTTCTGATGTGAATTCTATTTCCTCTTCGGTTATCTCTATCAGCCACCTTTGAATTTTACGCCAATATTCTTTTAATTTTTGGCACAACCACCACACGTTTTCTTAATATTAGCTCTGTACTAGGAGAAGGCAAAGGTTTAAAACTTGAAAGCAAATATTTCATGGGTGGAGGAAAAGATTTGCCCTGGTTTGTGTACTTTGCATTAAACTACACAAATTCTGAACCCAACCTATTTGAGTTTTGCACCAAGAAAAATGGGATATCGCAATAGTCAGCAAGTTGTATGTTTACTTTTCATATGTATAGTTTCGTTCTTAATGTCAACACTCTGTGAAAGCCAAGGACTTGATCAAAGCATTGAATGCTTCTCCCAGCTCCCCAAGATCTGAGTCAACAAATTGTCAGCTCCTGATATTTTACTAGGAGTGTTCGGGCATTTCAGAGCTCTAAGAATTACAGACTTAGATGCTTAAAGAAACTACAAGTAAAGGTTATTTGAAGCCGTATTCTCCACGCAGTACCCAATTATACTTTTTGTTTTCACTCTTGCAGAATGAGTTGCCAGAGTCCCATGATGGCTAACCTATGGCACATGTGCCACAGGTGGCACGCGGAGCCATATCTGCTGGCACGCAAACTGTCAGCTCTGGCGTGCATGCGCGGGCCAGCCAACTGATTTTCAGCCTTCCAGAGAGCCCGGGGAGGCTGTTTTCTCCTGCCCCAGGTTTCAGGAAAGCTTCTGGAGAGTGAAATACGGGCCCAACGGGCCTACCAGAAGTTCTAAAATGATCCATTTCCGGCTTCCAGAGGACCTCCGGGGGGCTGGGGGAGACCATTTTTGCAGAGAAACTTTTACAAAGTTTCGGTAGGCCCATTGAACCTGTTTTTCACCCTCCTCGGGCTCCAGAGGCTTTCCTGGAGCTTGGGGAGGTCAAAAATGGCCTCCCTCAGCGGCCCTCCGGAAGCCGGAAACGGATCATTGGCAGTCAGCGGGCAGTCAGCAGAAGTGCCTGCAGTACTGCCTTCTAACCACTGCATCATCATGGCGCTATTATCTGTTACTATTAAACCAGTCATCTCCTTTCTTCAGTCTTCTCTGATGTCATTTTGCATATGTTGTATTTTAGCTTGGATGAACTATTGGTTTCCTCTCTGGATCAGCAGAAATTGCAGTCCGTTTTGTCTTCGGTGACGGCGAAAAGCGATGTTTCTTCTTTACTTCAGGAAATCAAAGCACAAACAGAGGTAAGCCTACACAGCTACACACCCATGGGATATATGTCTGGGTGTGTGTGTGAGTGTGTATCATCATCGTCTTTTAATGACCCCATAATCCCTTGCGGGGTGGAGTCTGGGCAACTGAATGGAGCTGAGCATTTACTGGCCGGATGCCCTTCCTGTCACTAATGCGGAGTTATATTCAGCAGATATAATCTCATTGTGGCCAGAGAAATATCTGCCTCTATTGTACCTAGGATTGAACTCACAGCCTCCTGATTGTGAGGCGAGAGCTCCACCTCTAGGCCACTGCACCATTCTGGGCATGTGAGTGTGTATACACCCCTCCAATCCATTGCAAAGCAGTTGGAAAGTAGTTTGAGAACACCTTCAGTTCTCTTTAGCCTCACAACCCAGAGAAAATGCAAAGAACACAATGGATCAATTATATGTGCCTCAACTTTTCCTTCATCTCACCAAGACAAGACTATCATTCAATCAGTGGACAGCCCCAAGCTGTCATCCATTGCATAGTAAGAGAAATAACGTATTTTTCGGACTATAAGACATACCAGAGTATGAGACGCACCACGATTTCGAAGAGAAAAAAACTGTTTTTGCACTCTGCGGGCCTCTCAAACCCTTTGCACGCCTTGTTTTTTTGCAAAAAAAGGGGGCATGCAGAGGCTTTGGGAGGCTCTTAGAGTGCTCGGGGGTGTGTGTGTAAAAAAAGCTAAAATGGCCCATTTTTCAAAAAAACCTGGTCTTTTTGCAAAAAAAAAGGCAGGGAATGCTGATGCTTTGGGATGCTTGTAGAGTGCTCCTGGGGGGGGGATGGCTCTGGTTTGCCCTCCCCAGCCCTCAGAAGCACATTGCAGACCTCCCAAACCCTCTGCACGTCCATTTTTGCAAAGGGGACGGGGTTTCGGTAGGCCAAAAATGCCGTATTCAGTGTATAAGACACGCCCAGATTTTCACTCTCTGTTTTTAGGGGGAAAG
The DNA here is from genome assembly GCA_039707465.1 of Rhabdophis nuchalis. NCBI lineage: Eukaryota > Metazoa > Chordata > Lepidosauria > Squamata > Natricidae > Rhabdophis > Rhabdophis nuchalis. Next base: position 228,702,868 of record CM077644.1, read on the forward strand.
GTGCATCTTATTATACTCCGAAAAATACGGCACTTTCTTCCATTGATGCAAAACTAAAATAAAATTCTCTTCCCCACGTCTGTGTTTTCAGTAGATATATTTCTCTGTTTTATAACTGAAGAAAAAATATATCAGAAGGGTTGCTATGTTTGGGAAACTATGTTGGTAAAATATATATATATATATACCAACAAAAGCACTGATATCTCCCAGGGGCTTTGCGGTTCTCTTTCTACAATCCCATTATTGCATTTAAATCCCCTTGTGAGCAGTGAAGGTGAAATGAAAACAGTTGTGAAACTAGCAGCAAGGATCCTGTTTAAATGTTGCTATGAGTATGGATTGGGAGAAGATGAATTTGAAACCATTTATACAGAAAGAGACAGGGTTTAGGAAGAAACCACAGAATCACTGTGTGGTAAGTGAGGTGGGTTGGCCCTGTGAAGGTTTGAAGCCAGGAATCTCTACATGGGGCTCCCCTTGAGGTGCATCCGAAGGCTACAGCTACTTCAGAATGCAGCCGCGCGGGCAATATTGGGTACCTCCAGGTATTCCCACGTAACACCGCTCCTGCGCGAGCTGCACTGGCTGCCTGTGGTGTTTCGGGTGCGCTTCAAGGTACTGGTTACCATCTTCAAAGCGCTCCATGGCATGGGACCTAGTTATCTGCGGGATCGCATCCTACCCCACACATCCCTTCGGCTGATTCGCTCCCACAGAGATGGACTTCTCCGGGTGCCATCCACTAGGCAATGCCAGCGGGTGACGCCCAGGGGAAGGGCCTTCTCTGTGGTGGGCCCAACCCTCTGGAACGACCTACCCCCCGAACTTAGATCCATCACGGACCTCCGCTCCTTCTGCCAGCAATTAAAAACTTACCTTTTCCAACAGGCCGGCCTGGCCTAACCTACTGTACTTAGCCTTAGTTATTAGAGAAATTTTTATATTGGGTTTTATGGTAATTTTAACGGGAAGATTTTAGCATAGGAGTTAGTTTAATATAGTTTTAAATATTTATGTAATTTATTGTGATATATTGTGTTTTTTATATTTCCTGTGCTCTGCCCCGAGTCCCTTCGGGGAGAGGGGGCGGTTAATAAGTCGAATTAAAGTAAGAATTAAAGTAAAGTAATCTGGTAGTGAGTGAAGAAGGAATTGCCACCAAGAAGATGAAGCTGTTCAGAAGGGCTGCAGAGCTGCAGTTATCCTAAAAGGGGGGGGGGGGGGGGAGACTTCACTGGTGTTTTCAACAAATCAGAATAAAGTCAGAAATCAATCAATTCAGATCTCCAAATTAGACTTGCAAAAAAAAAACCCATCGGTGTGGAATGATGCCACCCATCTAACTTGAAATGCTTATAAATATATGTTTGCAGTAGTCTCTGTGCAAATTCATTGAATCTGAGAATTCAGAGGTTGCAATTAAGGTTCCATCAGAAACCATCCCTTGCCGAAAGCAGGAATCAGTTGAATGTCTTCATTTGATGGTATCTAAGAAAGGAGAGTCCACCACTCTTTCCATAACTGGTTTTCCTATCAAACTGCTCTTCACTTTTAAGAAGATTTTCACTGACCTTCAACCACCATCTGCCTCCTTGTAACATTATTAGCCCGTTGCTCCGCTTTCTGCTGTCTGGAACAAGAGACAGAAGGCTTTGATCTTTGTGTGATATTTTAAAAAAGTTTTCCCCCCCCCTGAAATATTATTTCTCCGCAGGCTTTTTCTCTCTCACACAGCTAACCATGACCAGCTCCTTCAGTCTCTCTTCATAGGAGAGTAAAATACTCAAATTGTCTGATGACTTTTCTGCAGACTGCAACTTGAAGGTTCATATATGAGTAATTCTTCGAGTAGGAGACTTCCCACAATCCCTTGGTTTTATTCCAGTACCTGGATATAAAGCACATTCAATTGAGTCAGGTGTCAGGGTTTCAATGGATGCCCTAATTCAGTGATGGTGAACCTTTTTTGGCTTGCGTGCCAAAAGTGGGGGGAGCGCAGGGGGAGCACCGGGGGAGTCATGCACAGGCATGCCACACCCATAATGCTATGCATACAACCAGCGCTCCCACTCGTTTTTGGCGTGCTTTTTTCACCCTCCCCAGGCTCCAGAGGCTTCATAGGAGCCTGGGGAAGGCGAAATATGACCGTACAAGCAACCCGGAAGTGACTTTGGGTTTGTCCATAGGGGCGTTTTTCATCTTCCGGAGCCTTCAGGGAAGCTGGAATTCCATTCCTGAACTTCCGGTTTGCCCGTAGAGCCACTTTTTCATGCTCTGGAGGCTTCAGGGAAGCCTGAAGGGTGAAAAATGGCCTCAAATGAAAGCCGAAGTCAGCTGGCCAGTGCGCACATGCGCGCTGGCCAGCTAACAGAGCAAGCCTTGTGCGCCCTGACAAATGGCTCCACGTGCTGCCTGTGGCACCCGTGCCATAGGTTCGCCATCACGGGAGCCATAGGTTCGCCTAATTCAGTCATGAGCCTCGAGCCAAGCTTCAAAAGAAATCCAGTTATTTATTAGGAGCTTCATGTCAGCACATTCTCAAGTGAAGCCAGTTCGGACCCCACGTAATTTACGTTTGACCCCAATCATGACCCCGTTTCCACCCTCCACCCAGGGTGTGTCGTCAATCACATTCACCAACAGGGCAGTTTCGTGGGTTTTAGAGATCACTCCCCTCCAGCGGCTATAAGTAACCTTGGGATAGAGCCTTCCGAGAGATAAGTCTGAAATGTACATTTGTCTTTGGCTGCCATGCCGTTTCATTGGTTTCCCATCCCCCCGTTTCCTATGGCAACTCAAGAGCAGGCCAGGGATGCCTTGCGAGTTGACATCAGGTGGGCTTGGCATCTCGTGCCAAAATACCAAGTCTGGATTATGTTCTCAGTCAAAGAATAATCCAGAGTCATCATAATGTATTTTCACATGGGTCTCGAGAGAATTGGTGTATTCGTGCCAGTTTGTAAAAGTCCAAGAACTCAAATATTTATGAAACTCAATGCTTTTTGGAAAATGGGCCATGTCTGCATATTTCCTCACATCTGCTATTAAGTCCAAAGTGGGCACGGGAGATGGAAAATATTATGCAATTCAGAACTTGTCCTTTTATAGTACAGAGCAAGATAATTCTCAGGAGTTTTCTCATTTTTCATCGTCTTGCCTTTTCATCTCGAGAATCTTTAGGCCAGGTTTGTCGCCTTGGTTTCATGTTTGGCTCATTCTCTGCTTTTAAAGAAGTTAAAAATGGAACATTTTGTTTGGAATCTATCAAAATATGTACATACAGATAACAAAAAGACTGCAAGATTTTTGTTTGTAAGGAATATATCCAAATGTGGAGCTGACCAATTGTCCATTCAAGGTTCGCTGGCACCATATATTTTTTTTGCTACCACAAAATTCTGTGTGGCACCATTGAAATTTACCAAAAACTAAGAAGTTTCCGACAGGTTTTATTTGTGCAATGTATTTATGTGCCTACCATTTCCATCCTCATGGATTCTGAGTAGTTTGTGTGTGTTAAAACATCCATACTTTGAACAGGGAGCAAAATAACGTAATTGCTTGAGCCATCAAAGTATCGTAGCACACTTTTAAAACATTTTTTTTTAGTGAAGCAGCAAAATAAAGGCTAATTACCTGAAAAATGCCAACCTTGCTTACTATAGTTTTGAACAACCAGGGGAAAAAACCTACAAAGAAAACTGTATCACTTCTGGGCCACAATAGTTTGCCTATTTAGCAGAATCGGTCACATCTCTGGCAATTAGGATTTAAGTTGAACCCTATCTGGTCTGGCTGGACTGCTTCTGTAATAGAAGTCTTTATATCAGAGATCGCCAAGCCCCGCTGGGACTGGCACCGGACTCTGGCAAACAAACGAAGCCCCATCCACGGGATGGAGGCAGCACACGCCCCCTCCGGTCTGTGGAAAAATCCCTCTCCACAGAACCGCTCCCTGGTGCCCCAAAAGGCTGGGGACCACTGCTTTATTTTGGACTATGTCAAAGCTAAGGGACACTGTGGCTCAGTGGCTAAGTTGCTGAGCTTGTTGATCAGAAAGATCAGCAGTTCAAATCCCTAGCACTGCATAACGGAGTGAGTTCCCGTTACTTGTCCCAGCTTCTGCCAACCTGGCAATTCGAAAGCATGTAAAAAATGCAAGTAGAAAAATAGGGACCACCTTTGATGGGAAGGTAACAGTGTTCCGTGCTCCTTTGGCATTTAGTCATGCTGGCCACATGACCACGGAGACGTCTTCGGACATCACTGGCTCTTCGGCTTTAAAACAGAGATGAGCACTGCTCCCTAGAGTCCAGAACAACTAGCACATATGTGTGAGGGGAACCTTTACCTTATGTCAAAGCTAGTACCTGAATTTTAGCATTTTTATATTTCATTTTTACCTCTCCTGTGAACATAAATATTCCAGTATTCCAGGTGACATTTTTCCTTTTATTACTAACTTGATGGATGGATGGATGTGCCTGGGCACTGAAAATTAATTCCAGGCCTGAACTCTGGAAGGGGCATCTCAAACTAAAGCTGTGGTTTACTTGGGTTCTTATCCTTTTTTTAGTGACATTAAGTATACTCAAATCTCTTTTAATTTGTGAAATTGAAGTTATTTTAAGATTTAGACTCGTCTTTTTTTTAAAAAAAAAAAGCCAGATTCATTTTCCAAGCACTTTGTTTAAATTGTGGAGTATGTTCTTTCAAGGGTTTTTAATCTTTGGATATTTTGTCTTGTCTCCTTCTCTCCCCCCACCTCTCTTCTCTTCCTCCTCCTCCCCCTTTTTGGTGGGGTTCAGAGCAAAGAAGATATTTACTTTGTAGTCTTGAATAAAGAGGAAGGTTCTGGCCTGGGATTTAGCGTCGCTGGAGGAATAGACCTGGAACAAAAATCCATCATCGTAAGTGGTGACTGCATCTTTCTTCTAAGTGGGCTGCAAAAGCCAGCTGGAAATTAGATTGAGGACTCTTAAGTCATGTGTTAGCTGTAAGATCTTATGGTGAAGGTTTGCTTCATTTTGTACCCCATCTGCTGATGCTATCAGAGGGGCAAGTGGGCTGGCCTGCCAGATAAACTCTGATGCATGCAAGCTTGCCAAGGTAAGTGTCTGTGATAGGCTCACACAAATCTTGGCGACTGGAAATCCTAGCGTTAGCTCCATCCAAGCATTATCTTCGTTCCAATCATATGCTTTGTATTCCAGGATCCCCAAGCTGTACTTGGTCTTTCTACTGGGACCTGAAAAAAACTTTTAAAAGGGCTGCAAGAAATGACATTAACTAAACATTTGCGGCTTATATCAGGGGTCTCAAACACAATTTACCTGGGGGCCGCTGGAGGCAGAGGCTGGGTGAGGCTGGGCCGCATAAGGGATTCCTTATATTAATATTAATACTAATATTAATACTAATATTATACTTTCATATCATGGTGGGGACCATAAGATACCGTCCGCAATTGGCCTGCGGGCCGCGAGAATGAGACCTCTGGCTTATATGTACTGAACTGCAACCTTCGTACAGCAGTGTTTTTAGTAGGATCGTTAGATTTTTGGCAATATCAAATGAAATCTTACTTAGGTGATCCAAATTTATTTACTGAATTGGCTTCGTTTCTAGGTGTGCTCCTAGAATTCAGGGATGGCGGACCTTTTTGGTGCTGAGTGCCCAAAGCATGCGCGTGCCACTGCAAAATGCAATGCGACTACCCTACTACCTGTCTGTCCGTCCCCTGCATGCGCCCCACCCCCCACGAATGCGTGGCAGAGACCAGCTGGCTGGCGGGAGGTGTGCGCGCATGCGCAGTGGAGCTGGGCTGAGGCAATGGTTGGGGTGCCTGCAGAGGAGGCGTTGCGTGCCACCCGTGCCATAGGTTCGCCATCTAGATGATTTTATTTTTGCTCAGCTGCAGCCTTTTGACCCAACTTAGTTTTGGGTGAATTTGAATTTATTTTGTTTTTACTTATAGTCCACCCAGGGGTTCAGTGCAATTTGCTTAATGTTTCTGTGTGTTTTTTGTTCTGAAGGATTCCATGCATTTTACTAAAATTCTTTGATGGTAGAGGTGAATTCCTTGAGATTGAAGGCAAAAGCTTTTCTCAAGTGAAGTTCAGTGGTTTGCCATTGTCTGGTGTTTTATGACTCCCCACCCCCGGGGACTTCCAAATATCTCCCATCCAAATCCTAAACCAGTCCAATCCCGCTTAGCTTCTCAAAGTCAGCCAAGGTCAGCTAAATGCTGCCACCTGCTGGGACAACTAAGACTAGGACTGTGTCAAGGGAAGTGGGGGGAGATGGTTTCCGTGAAGCTTCGGATGAAAAGTTTTTTGAAGTTGTGAGCAAAGTGAAGCTGCCGTGTTATTCTGCTTATTATTTTGGGGTTTCCTTTGGTATTTCCCTTTGCTGGAAGTACATGGAGAAATCTTCAAACCTGCCTGGAGGCACACTGCATAATTTCTGTCCTTGAACGAGGCAAAGAGCATGGTTTTTGTGGAGCAAAGAATTTTCTTCACCCCAAATGCAGTCTCCCACCCCCATTTCCCCTTTCAAAATCATCTTCCAAAAAAGATGCGTGTCTGTCTCGGGAATTAGGCTAAAAATATGACAAGAAGCATCTGTTTTAAACATTTGGAAGCATTTGTTTCTGAGTTTGGCTGACATTCCTACAGACTGCTATGCTATCTTTCCATCAACTTCCACGGAGCCTTGGCTCCAGTGGTGGGTTTCTGCAGGTTCGCACCTACTCGCGAGAGCCGGTTGGTGAAATTTAGAGAACCGGTGAGAGGGGGTTCCACCGGCGTACCTGGAAGTAAATCTGGCCCACCGCTGCCAGTGACCCAACGGGAAGGAAAGGAAAGGAAAGGAAAGGAAGGAAGGAAGGAAGAATTTATCATCACAATTGAGTCCAAAATTTTGGTTGCTAAGCAAGAGCGTTGTTAAATGAGTTTCACCACATTTTAAAAGGTGGCCACTCCCACCCTGTCACATGACTGCCAAGCCACGCCCACAAAATAGGCCACACCTACAGAGTAGGTTCTAAAAAATTTGAAACCCACCTCTGCTTGGCTCACACGATCCCATCCATCTGCATTGGGTAGCTATTTGAGAACTGAGAAAGGGTATCGTTGGTACTCTTTAGGCCAGGGATGTCCAAACTTGGGAACTTTTCTGGGAGTTGAAGTCCACAAGTCTTAAAGTTCCCAAGTTTGGACATCCCTGCTTTAGGCAATGGTGGGATTCCAATAATGTAACAAAAATAGGGACCACTTTGGTGGGAAGGTAACAGCGCTCTGTGCGCCTTCAATGTTGAATTGTGCTGGCCCCATGACCATGGTGACGTCTTTGGCCAGCACTGGCTCCTCGGCTTAGAAACGGAGCTGAGCACCGCCCCCTAGAGCTGGAAACGACTAGCGTGCATGTGCCAGGGAACCTTTACCGTATACGTATAAAACCGTGTGGATCAGTGGTGGGATTCAAATAATTTAACAACTGGTTCTCTGCCCTAATGATCAACTGGGAGGCGGGTCTCAGTGGTCATAGTGACTAGATGGGCGTGGCCAACTCAACGCCACTCAGATCAATGAGCACTTTTCCTTAGCTGTTACAATGCAATACAGGTTAACCGGAAAGGCAGTTTCTGTAATCAGGGCAATAAAGATTAGGCTAGAAACAATACCAGAATGTTTCCTTCTTGCCTTCCTTACAGGATTAGCCCTGTAAAGTGGGGGGGAAACCCCCCAAAACAAGAGATTTCTTCCAACAACTGGTTCTCTGAACTTCTTAGAAAGTTAACAACTGGTTCTCCCGAATAGGTGCGAACTGGCTGAATCCCACCATTGCCTTTAAGAAAGAGAACACATTCCTTAACTCTCTGTACTATGCCAGGCTTGGAAGCTTCACCAAGGACAGAATGCTAGCCTAGATTGGCCCTTAGGTAGCTCCAGTTGTTTAGTTCACTGGAGTGCAATGGCTCAGAGGTTCAAGACACTCTGAGCTTGTCAGCTGAAAAGCTGACAGCCTCAGTCCGAGACCCGAGCACCATACAACCGGATGAGCTTCCATTCCTTGCCCCAGCTCCTACCCATCTAGCAGTTCAAAAACATGCCCTAGAGCAGGGGTTGACAACCTTAAACACTCAAAGAGCCCTTCCCGTGCCTGACTATTAACTGTTATCCATGCCACCAGGTATCACACATTGGTGGTTGTGACGCATATTTTAAGTGACAGGGAGCCGCACCAGAGGGATGAAATAGCCACTTGCAGCTCCAGAGCTGTGGGCTGCTGACCCCTGCCCTAGAGTCAGACACAACTGGACAGGGGAAACTTGTACCTTTACCTTTTCTTAACCTTCTGAACTACATGATGCTTGGCTTCCAAAAATTATGTCTCTAACTAACAGTATTAGGGAAGTTTTCCAATTGACATATTCACTAGATTTATTGGCCTTCATTTTTAATTAGCTGATCATTCAACATGCCGTTGTTTCTTTAACATTGGCTTTGCTCTAGGTTGGGTGTTTTATATTTCATAGTAATTGACAAATAAAATGCTGCAGCTGGTATTCTTAATAATAGGAGCCAGGTTCTGTTAAATTGGATATTATCTCACATTTCTTCCAGCAGTTCAAAAGCTGAACTTCCACTCGTCTAAAGATTTATAGAAACCAGGAGACCGTGAGTTCTAGTTTCACCTTGGGCACAAAGCCAGCTGAGTGACTTTGGGCCAATCACTGTCTCTCAGCCCTAAGAAGCAGGCAATGGCAAACCACGTCTGAAATCTTGCTAAGAAAACTGCAGGGTCTTCTTGTCCAGGCAGTTGCCAAGAGTCAAGACTGACTCCAAGGCACTCACAAATCAATTACCGTATTTTTCAGAGTATAAGATGCACCGGAGTATAAGATGCATCAAGATTTTGAAGAGGTAAATTTAAAAAAAAAGTTTTTGCACTCTGCAGGCCTCCCAAACCCTCTGCACGCCTTGTTTTTTTCTGAAAAACAGGCAGGCAGAGAGTTTGAGAGGCCTGCAAAGTGCTCCTGGGGGCTGGGGGGAGGGGGAAAATGAGCAAAACATGGCCCATTTTTTATGAAAACGGGCCCATTTTTGCCACACACAAAAAAGGGAGGGGCATGCATAGCCTTTAGGAGGCTTGTAGAGTGCTCCTGGGGACTGGTGGGGAGCAAAAACAAGCAAAAAATACACCCTCCCCAGCCCCCAGGAGCACTTTGCAGGCCTCCCAAACCCTCGGCATGTCAATTTTTGTGAAGGGGGTTGGGTTTTGGGAGGCCAAAAATTCTGTATTCAGTGTATAAGACGCCCCCAGATTTTCACCCTTTTTTGGGGAGGAAAAGTGCGTCTTATACTCTGAAAAATATGGTAGCTAAACTGAGAAAAGGATTTAAACCTTTCAAATCTGCTCTTCATCCCAATGTGTCTTCTTGAAGGTCCATCGGGTGTTTTCCAAAGGGGTGGCTTCCCAGGAGGGGAAAATTCACCGTGGTGACCTCATTCTTTCTATCAATGGCACTTGTTTGGCGGGTTCTGTCCATGGGGATGTCCTCAACGCGCTCCATCAGGCCAGGCTCCATAAATACGCCATCGTGGTCATCAAGAAGGAGAAAGACCGAGGAAGGATGCCTCCTCGGAGCAATGAAATGCCTACTTCTGATAGGCCAACTTTGGTGGCTGCAGCCCCAGGAAGTGAAGCAGGTACAATGGGCTAAGTGGTGTTTGAAATGAATTCACCCACCCCTCGACTCTCCCAAGAAATCATAACGGTGGTGGGGAAAGCTGCCCCCATGGGATTCATACTCCTGTGAATTGTAAAAAAAAATTTGGATGGAGTATGTGAATATTGAGATGCTGAGCTTGTTGATCAGAAAGGTCGGCAGTTCGAATCCCTAGCACTGCGTAATGCAGTGAGCTCCCATTGCTTGTCCCGGCTTCTGCCAACATAGCAGTTCGAAAGCATGTAAAAATGCAAGTATAAAAATAGGAACCACCTTTGATGGGAAGGTAACAGCGTTCCATGCGCCTTTGGCGTTTAGGCATGCCGTCCACATGTCCAGGAGACATCTTTGAACAGCGCTGGCTCTTTGGCTTTGAAACAGAGATGAGCACTGCCCCCTAGTGTCGGGAACAACTAGCACGCATGTGTGAAGGGAACAGTTACCTTTACCTTTAAGTGAAAATTTCAAAATACATTTAATTGTCAACTGGAATCCTTTAGCGTCCAAATAATCCTTTGAAAAACTAGGAAGGTGCTTAAATATCGGAGGCCAAAGCAGAACTGAACTGCTAGATTTTCACGCAGAGCAGTTGGACATCTGACAGTGGCTCTCAGCTTTTGGTTTATAAATCAGATAATAAATGCGGACATTTTTATTCCCAGGGACATTTAGATTTATACACGTTTGTCTAATCCAAGTTCAAGTATTCCAACAGCATAGCTGGAGCCCTCCTGCCACAGCTATAAAGGAAAGTCTCCGATGGTCTGGTCTCCATTTCAAAGAATAGAAATAACGTAAGGGAGGAATGACTGCAAAATAGGATTTATACTTTCCAAAGATTTGGAGAACCAGACATGCCTCTGGTGTATCGTCAAGATCTGTTTGGGGCTCTCTCTGGTTTGACCCCTTATAAGGGATTAACCTGTCTTTGATCGTGAGAGTGAGGTTTTCTGAATTTTTATCTTCTTCTCTCCAAAGGTCCAAGCGGAGACCTGAATGGGGCCATTTGTGTTGAACTTTTGAAGACTTCTGCTGGCTTGGGTTTCAGCCTGGATGGTGGGAAAGCTTCAATATCTGGAGACAGGCCGTTGCTCATCAAAAGAATTTTTAAAGGTAACATGGGAAGTTTTCTGAAAATACAATAATACAATAGCAGAGTTGCAAGGGACCTTGGAGGTCATGTAGTCCAACTCCCTGCCTAGGCAGGAAGCCCTGTACCGTTTCAGACAAATGGCTAGCCAACATCTTCTTAAAGACTTCCAGTGTTGGGGCATTCACAACTTCTGGTGGCAAGCTGTTCCACTGATTAATTGTTCTAGCTGTCAGGAAATTTCTCCTTAGTTCTAAGTTGCTTCTCTCCTTGATTAGTTTCCATCTATTGATTCTTGTCCTGCCCTCAGGTGCTTTAGAGAATAGTTTGACTCCCTCTTCTTTGTGGCAACCCCTGAGATATTGGAACACTGCTATCATGTCTCCCCTTGTCCTTCTTTTCATTAAACTAGACATCCCCAGTTCCTGCAACCGTTCTGGGGTTTTTTCCCCCTTTGCTAAAGACAGTCCGAAAACACACTGCCCTCTTTGCAAGTCTGAATGTCCCCTGTTCAGCGCACAGATTTCCTGCACAGCTTCCACAGAATTAAAAAGGAGATCTATCTTCCCCTGAACAAAATAGTCAGGTCAGCATTAACAAAAAGGATGCATTCCGGAATCACTTCCTGATACTTGTGCTGTTCAAAATTCCAGCTTGGTGAGGCCTCGCCCAACAGGCCAGCCAATTCCTAATCTGCTTCCTCTATGCCAGCAATGGCGAACCTTTTTAGGTTCACGTGCCATAAGGGGGGGGGGGGCAGGGAGAGCGCAGGGGGGTCATGCGCCAGCGTGCCGCACCCATGATGCAATGCGCCCTTCCAGAGCGCATGCACGCATGACAGGCGCTCCCCCCCCATTTCCACATGCTTTTTTCACCCTCCCCAGGCTTCCGGTTTGCTCGTAGGGCCGTTTTTAGTCCTCCGGAGGCTTCAGGGAAGGCCCTCCAGGAGGACATATGTGCGTGCTGGCCAGCTGATTCAGCCATTTTTAAAGCCATTTTTCACCCTGGGGAGGGCGAGAACAGCCCCTCCCTGGCTCCTATAAAGCCTGGGGAGGGTGAAAAATGGCTTTAAAAATGGCCGAATCAGCTGGCCAGCACGCACATGTGCGCTGGCCAGCTGAGAGAGCAACGTCTCGCGTGCCCCGCCAAATGGCTCCATGTGCCACCTGTGGCATGCGTGTCATAGATTTACCATCACTGCTCTATGCCAATGATGGCTAATCTTCTTGATGCCGAGTGCCCAAAGCACATGCATGAAATCCCCAAATGCAATGCGAGGCCCCCAGCGTAGGCACCCTGCCCCCATGCATGCACACACACACATGCATGGGCAAGCTTTGCACATGCACATGCACCTGTGCATGCACCCCACATACATGCGCCATGTCTCCCCATGCCCCGTTTTGGTTGGTGCAGGAGGTATTCCAGGCCCAAAATGGGGGGGCATGCGCGCATGTGTGCAAACCCCCAAAATGCAATGTGAGTGCCCTACACATGCATGCGCGGCAGGGACGCAAAGACCAGCTGACCAGTGGGAGGCATTCGCCATCACGACTCTGTAGCATTATTGTCACCCTGTTTAACAGAAATGTGTTGTGCGTCACATTCCAGTGTCCCATGTAAGACAAGTCAGCAACACAAGTTGTTGTTAGACTACCGGCATAAAGTAACCATCCAAAAGGAATCAAAGTTTGTGCTATTGTGGGTAGCTCACCTGCCCCTTATATTGTGCCCCATCTCCCTTGCGTGTAACCCTGCCCCTCCCACTGACAATTTGCTACTAATACTGCCTCTGCACTCCGGCCACGCCCCTAGCCCCTCATCCTTTGCACAGTCACTCATGCCCTCGTGACATCCCGACTGGACTACTGCAATGCTCTCTACATGTGGCTCCCCTTGAGGTGCACCCGAAGACTGCAGCTTGTCCAGAATGCGGCCGCGCGGGCAGTTATGGGAACCTCTAGGTTTTCCCATGTAACACCACTCCTGCGCGAGCTGCACTGGCTGCCTGTTGTCTTTCGGGTGCGCTTCAAGGTGTTGATTATCATCTTTAAAGCGCTCCATGGCTTGGGACCTAGCTACTTGCGGGATCGCATCTTGCCCCATATATCCCTTCGACCGAATCGCTCCCACAGAGAGGGACTTCTCCGGGTGCCGTCCACTAGGCTATGCCAGCGGGTTACAGCCAGGGGAAGGGCCTTCTCTGTGGCGGGCCCGACCCTCTGGAACGACCTTCCCCCCGAACTTAGAACAACTACGGACCTCCGCTCCTTCTGTCAAAAACTAAAAACTCACTTCTTCTGCCTGGCCGGCTTGGCTTAATCGACCCATTTACCTCAAGCTGAATACTCAAATTGTTTTTATTAGGGATTTTTAGGGGTATCCGTTTTTAGCTAGTTGGGGATTTTAACGCAGGGTCTAGGTTTAATGCATTTTTAATTTGTATGATAATGACTGTTGGTTTTAATATATGTGTATTTTTAATTCCCTGTGCACCGCCTCGAGTCCCTTCGGGGAGAGAGAGCGGTTTACAAGTTAAATTATTATTATTATTATTATTATTATTATTATTATTATTATTATTATTATTATTATTATTATTATTATTATTATTATTATTATTATTATTATTATTATTATTATTATTATTATTATTATTATCCTGGCTCATCCTGCCCAGTCTCCTGCTTCCACCCACCCTCCAATGATGAGCTGTTTTCCCGCTCCAATGAAGACCTGTTTATCACTCAGCCCAGTACAGTCAGGGTTCCACTAGTCAGGTGGCAGGCCCGTGGATGCAGGAGCGATCAGCCAATCTGAGGGCTTCTAGCCAGGTTGCAGCCCATGGATGATGGAGCGAAGTGATGCCGGCCTCTGGGTGGCGGCTTCTCTCCATCAGGACGCCATGGTGGCTTGGCCATTGCTGCCCATGCGCACTTGTCCAACTCCTCCCCTGCCCGAATGGCAGCCCCCGCCCGTCTGGTGGTCCGGGGCTGACATTGTGGCCCATTGGCTGCCAGCAGAGCTAGCAGCAGAGTCAGCTGAGGAGGAGGTTGGGGGAGGGCCTGGACCAGCCTTTAGAAGGCTCTGATAAGGAAACAGCGTCAGAGGCAGAGCGGGGGTCACTCCCAGGTGGAGAAGCAGCTGTCTTCGGGGCCTGAGCTGCGGAACAGAGGCAGGTATGTGTAGAGAGAAAAGGAGAGGAGAGCAAAGGAAAGCAATAAGCTGGCTCTCAGAGAAAAGCAGGTGTGGATGCCAGCCCGCCCCTCCCTGGCTGGGAAATCAATAGGAGGGGTTTGGGAGTGACCGGTTGTCGCAGACAGCTGTTCGTTTGTAGGATACAGCAAGCAATTTGAATGCCTAGGCCAGAACTGTTGGGACTAATTGCATCTTGTTTTTTGTTTAAATAGAAGACTGTCACTACCCTGTTTGAAAAGGTGTTTTTTTTTAACTTGTGAATAAGCAGTTTATCATTACTTGCTAAGGCTGGGTCAGAACAAAATTCTCAGTGCATCTTTCAAAAAAAAACCTATAGAGGTTTTTGTGCATGAACTATAATGTACTGCACAGGTAGTGCTCAACCTATGACTGCAATAAAGTCCAAAATTTATGTTGTTAAGTCCGACATTTGTTAAGTGAGTTTTGCCCCATTTTACGACCTTTCTTGCCGCAGTTGTTAAGTGAATCCCTGCAGCTGGTGTTCATAACCTGGTTGTTAAGTGAATCAGGCTTCCCCATTGACTCTGCTTGTCAAAAGGTTGCAAAAGGTGATCACATGACCCCGGGACATGGCAGCCGTCATAAATATGAACCAGTTGCCAAGCATCTGAATTTTGATCATGGGGATGCTGCAAAAGTCATAATTGTGATCATAAGTCACTTTTTCAGTGGTAGCTTTGAATAGACCCTAAATGAACTGTTCTAAATTGACAACCACATGCAGTTGTGTTTGAAGAACCTGCTTAACACATTCAGTTGCATTCAGACAACACACTAACCCTGGCAAAGGTTAAGGTGGGTCAGCCTTTTTCGCAGCTGAGTCATTTAGAACTGAATGGAAGAATAAGAACCGATAAAAGAATTTCCTATGACCACCAAGAAAATTTGAACGATGTATTCGTGAACTTACTACTAGTTGAACCTGGTATGAAGGACTTTTTTCCTTTGTTATAGCTTCCCCATAGCTTAGAAACTAGTGATAATTTTCACTTACTGTATTTTGTGGAGTATAATACGCACCAAGGTTTTGAAGAGGCAATTTAAAAAAATAAAGTTTTTGCACTCTGCAAACCTCCCCAAAACGGCCTCTTTTTCATGAAAATGGACATGGGTTTTTTTTTTCAAAAAAAGGCATGAATAGCCTTTAGAAGGCTTATAGAGTGCTTCTGAGGGGTGGGGGCCTCCAAAACAAGCTCTCTGAAAGCCTCCTACATGCTCTGCATGGCCATTTTGGTGAAGGGGAGGGGTTTTGGGAGGCAAAAAATGCTATATTCAGTGTATAAGACGCACCCAGATTTTCACCCTCTTTTTTTGAGGGAAAAAGGTGTGTCTTATACTCCGAAAAATATGGTGATCACCTTTGGCAACTCCATCGCTAAGCACTGTGGATTCTAAATGATCATACGGATGCTGCAAAGGTTGTAACTGTGAAAAATGCTCATGTCACATTTTTTTTCAGTGCCGTTGTAACTTCAAATGGTCACTAAATGAATTGTTGTACGACTCCCTACAGTTTTAACACTAGAAAGAGTGTTTTATTTTTTTCAGTCTTTCTACCAATCTGCACTTTGATATTTCCGCCAACAGGTGGTGCTGCTGAACAAGCTGGAAACCTGGAAGCGGGCGATGAAATTCTTGCCATCGGAGGAAGATCCTTGCTGGGACTCATGCACTACGATGCCTGGAACATCATCAAGGCTGTCCCAGAGGGGCCCATTCACCTGCTGATCAGGAAGCATCGGCCGCCGGAGTGACGGAAGCCGCCCCCCGAATTCCCGCTTCCCTTTGGAGCACAACCTTACCAGTTTTGTTGGCCAGGAGCCGGAATGGTGGCATCTGGGATGTTATTCTCCTAGGTCCGAATGGTTTAATCAACGGAGAAACATCGAGATACGTTGGCAAGACTGGTGTCGAGCGTCAGTATGCTCAGGCAGCTACTCCATGTCTGGGCCTCTTTAGAGGTTCCTATGAGCGCAGTTTGGTTCTCTGAATTGCAATCGATTTGTTCACAGAGAAAAGATAAGCCAACCAGAACTTAGCAGGAACGCAAGTCATCCCAGTAGATGTTGCACCTGCACGGACTCTCTGGGTAGCAGGTGCAACAGCTCCTACAAGCTGAGATATCTTCAAGAGAGTCCTCTCAACCCTGGAGCTGACCTAAGCAAGGAACCAATTTAATGTGTTCTTGTTTTGCAGGTGGTGTCTGTCTTTCCACCCTCACGGAAAAGGTGCCATGATTTCTTCCTTCCTTGCTGAATTCTTACTCAACCTTTGCAACAGACGCTCAGAAGCCATGCTTTGTGGTTATGGTCTGCTCTCTCTCTTCAGTACACCCAGGGAGTGGGGGGGACGGGGACGGAGGAGAACATAGGATATGAAAAGGCTATGAAGGAGCGGATGCAAAGTACGTCTGCCACGTAGCCTGAAATAGCTGATACCAACTATACAAATCCAGAGCAATAGGGGGGTGGGAATCCCTAGCATTTTATAAATTAAATTGATGGCTTTTTGTGTCTTTTGCTTTTAATGCCAAAGACGGCACAATACCATGTTTTGCATTGGTTCTATGGAAAGTTCGGTAGTATACAGGGGGCAAAAAAAGAAGAAGAAGAAAAAAAGGATTGTGTTTGGTTTCTTTTTATTACAACAAAGAGTTTTGGTATCTTGTTTTCCATCCCACGGGGGTGATTCTTCCCAGCATTTGTAGCTCACTGAAGATGAAGCTCTCCGATTCACTTGTGGGCATCTTCAACTCATCAGTCTTGGATATCAGAACTTGCAGACCTGGAAAAGGATTTTGCCAAAGATCCAGAAGATCCAGAAGAACTGTTGCCAACTAGAACAACAAACGCTTAGCTTAGAAGGACCAGTGGCCTGATATGGTGAAAGACAGCGTCATACATTGATCTGGAAGCCACTGAAGTCCCCACCACAAAAGGACACCTCAGGTTTAACCATGAACTCATTTTCATGGTCCTTCTTAAACTCTTAGCACTCAAAGAGAAGTATTTGCCGTAAATTTTGTAAACTGATAACTATTTATTGGGAAACGTACTATGTATTAGGAAACCTGAGTGTCTTTTAAAACGTCTGAATGATTTGAATGTGTCTGTCTGAAATTTTTACATTTTGTAACTCAAACTGAGCGATGAGTTTGTCCAATATGGATGACTGCAAGGGTTTCCTAGATATACCAGGTAGTTTTGGCTTCAGCTGCTTTTGTGGATCCAGCATGTTTTTAGTTTAAAAAAAACAAAAAACAACGAGAATGTCTGAGGGAAAAAAATATGTGTTTTCTATTGTGGAGGTAAGAATTTTTTTGAGGACTTGGGGAATGCTAATGAAAATGTCTCAACTGTCAACATTAAATCACCAAATCTGGATGTGACGCTATATATGCACATTGAAAAATAGATACAGGGAGAAAGTATAATTAGAAACAAATGTTGTGTTTCTAGGACAGTTTAGTAGGAATGATGTTCAGTGTTTATCATTCAAATTCACAGTTATTGGCCTCTAGAATTTAAATTCGAAGAGTTTCATGGATCTAGCATCTTCCTAATGTTGAGGGAGAGACACGTTATTAAAATAAAGCAGTAAACCCAGATCACATTTTTAAAGAAATACACTCTTGATTTCCCTAAAATTGCATTCAGTACTTTTGAGATGAAATGGAAGGAACAATTGATTAAGACAGTTTCAATCATGAAACTGAACATTATTTTAGTTGTGCTCTATTCCTGATTACTACACGCATGTATCCATTTTTTGTGGGGGTTTTGGTCTTTTTTTTTGTTTTTTTGCAATGATATGAAATCATTGCCTGCCTCCCACTTCATTTTTACTTCCTTGACTCTTCATTCTAGTCTACAGCTTGTATTTCCAGATTGTTCCTCGTGGAAGAGATCACCAGGTCTGATCTGTGTGGCTTTTTGAAGATCTGCCAGGTGTTGCCCCCTGCTGTGGCTTTCAAAACAAAGAGAAAAAAATTATAAATCCAGGCCTGAAAATGTGGGTTTTCTGGATTTCAATTCTATGTGGCCATAACTTCCAATTCTATTCTTAAATGTTGGTTTTAGCAGGTTTTTGTACCTCTGTGGTAGCAGTTTCTTAAATAGGCTGTTAAAAGATTTTGTGTGGTTGCACGCGTTCCCTCTTAGATTGTGGAAAATGTGTATGTTAGTTCACCATTTCGAAATGAACAAAACATTTTTTTAATGTACACACTTCATCACCGTATCACATGCACTACTTCTGAATACTTCTCACATACTCAAAGCACATGCCTGACGAATCATCTTAGTGGGGAAATTAATTTAGGCAGAGAGCTAAATGTAAAGGTGGTTGGCCTGATTTTTTTTGTCTTGTTTTTAAATAAATCAGGATGGTGGGGGGTTGGGGAGAGGCAGGTATCAGCACAAAGCGGTATGATAATCCTTAAATAAATTGGGGGGGATTAGTTTTCAAGGAAATAATAAATACTAGAAATGAATTTAAATATATATCTTGTTCCTGTTGCCTTAAATTCCTATGTCAGTATCAAACCCTCAAATTCAGAGTTTGAACACCAAATGAGATTTATATTTATGACAGCCACCAAGCCCTAACACCTTTGTGGTGAGTGGATTTCTATTGTATATTTATTTGAAGCCACATATTATACAGGATGGGGCTGAAAACAAGCAAAATGGCAGCTGCAACCAATGGGATTCAAGCAAAACCTCATTTTTATGTGCATCCAGATGTACCTAAAAAGAGGTGGGGCTTTGCATGTGCACAGCCTCTGTCATGACTTTTGGGGAACCCCCCTACAGAGGACCCCAATCCATACGGGCGTTTACAAGAAGTGCTTTCAGGAAAAAAATGCATTTAATGGAGATGGATTGCAAATGGATTGCAATCCGCTTTGTCGTCCCCTCCCCACCCCCCGTTGGTACAATATACAGTGTTTAATCTGGTTAGGTCAGCGGTCCCCAAACCTGTCAACTTTAACACTTGTGGACTTCAATTCCCAGAATTCTCCAGCCAGCAGAGCTTGGCAACTTTAACTTGGCAACTTTAAGACTTGTGGACTTCAACTCCGGCTGGAGAATTCTGGGAGTTGAAGTCCACAAGTCTTAAAGATGACAAGTTGGAAGATCTCTGGGTTAACTCCTAACCCAAGTTGTATATTCTCCAGCACCTTGGACAGCTCACCCTCATGCTAGCTCTATCAAAAATCACCATTTCAAACCAGTTAGCACGATTGTATTCCACAGCCCTATTCACTTTCTGCAGGAAGGTCTCATTATACCATTAGTCTCTTCCCTATTGGTTAGGCAGGCAGCAGAAGGTGGAGCTTGGGGTCCTACAACCAATCAACAGTTGAGAGGTGTGTTGTGCAAAGGAGAACTTAGGGTTCCCCCCCCCCCTCCGAATCTCTGTATTTAGTTCTTTTTTCTCAGAGAATTGGGGCAGTTTGCAATCTGAGGCTGAAGGGAGCTTAAACATCCGTTTCCGCTTCCATATTAATGTTTGCATAAAAGGCCATTTCCATAAAATGCTTGTTTCCTTCCCCAGTGATCATAAAGTGAATTGGTCACATGACCATATGCCATGGTCGTAAAGTGACCCCTGTGGTCATTAAGTGAACCCATGGTTTGCTACAGGCTGGTTTTGCCAAGAACCAGAAGTAAATGCTGGTTTTTCAGAACAACCATCAAAAAACACAATCATGTGACCTCCGAATGGTCCTAAAATGTTCAGAAATGGCCATAAATGTGGCCCGGAAGCCGAGTAGGGGGCTGACCATCAAAACTTTGCATTCAGATCACAAGTACTCGCCCCAGGTAAGTCCATCAGAACTTCAAACAGTTGCTAAGCAACCAGTTGTAAGTCAAGGCCTACCTGTATTTTTATACTGAAATGCCACTGTTATATTCTGATTCTGAATCGCCATCTGTAAATCTTCCCCAGCTTGCTTTTTCCATTTTCTTTTTCCTGTTAAAGAATGAGTTATCCCAAGCTAGTGCCACGCAGAAGGGTAGGAACTGCAAATCCCAAAATCCTGTAGCCTAAGGCAGGGGTCTCCAACCTTTGCAACTTTAAGTCTGAAGGACTTCAGCTCCCAGAATTCTCCAGCCAGCAAAGCTGGAACTTTGCAGAGCTGATATGATGTTAAATTAGAGCACTCATGGTAGCTAAATTGAAATTTGAGCATTGGCTGATACACTGTCTACCATTGCACTGTTGGCAAGCTTGAGTTTCTTTTCGAATTACTAAGCTAAAGACACCTTTAAATCAAGATGTTTTGTGTGCAAATTCACCATCAGTCACTTGATATATACATGAAAAGTGAACTTCATATATTGTAATTTTATAAATATTAATTTGGAATCATGACAAGGGTATTCGGAATGTATTCAGACTGTGTAAGTCCATCTGTTTGCCAGACACAAAAGTTAATTATATGAAAAAATGAATATTGCTTAAAAGTTATGATTAATGTTATTTTTAATGCTGTTTTTTTTACCTTGCTCTAGACATCAATTATCTGTCCCTGTTACTGATGAGCTGTCATCTTGATAATAATAATTTTGGATTAGTGGGATCTGAAATTAGCATATCGCAGAAGCTGGGTGGGTGGAATATATATTCATCATGTCATAGAAAGTGGCACCTTGTAGGAATTAATTGAGCAAGCAAGTTGTACAGAAACACAATAGAAAGTTGGGAGAACTCAAAACTAAGCCACAATTGAGGAGACAGTAAACATGGATTACAGAGAGCAAACTAGACGCTTAGCAGGTTAATTTCTACCTTTGGAACATTTATGGGACCCCCAATTTATGACCTGACAGTCAGCCACAGTTTGCTACCCCCTCTTACCCAGGGAGTGTGGCGGTGTGTGTCAAAAGAGTCAAAATGGCCTCCGCAACCAGGCTCACAGGTAAAAGGGGCGGGGCTTTGTGGGGCTACAGCCGCCATCTTGACTTTTTTTTACTTCTGCCAACACCATTGCCTCTTACCCTTTTGTATGAAACAGGCCACAATTCTCTGTGTGTTTTTGGTTGCTTTTTTTAACTGCGACACATTACTTCCAGTACGATGTTGAATATTAACACTGTCGTTTTTATAAATATGTCCTTTGTGTTCAGATTATTTTTAAATGCCTCGTTGTAAAAAGATAAGTGCAATAATAGGACGTAGACTGTGTACCTTTCCAAATGTGCTTTACTCCAATTGTCTAAACGGACGTCTCTTTAAAAAGAACACAAAGTTTCACTGCAGTTTTTTTTTTAGTGACTTCTGAAAATAAATAATAATGTTACTTTATTGGTTACTATTGGTGTTGAAATGCAGGAGCCTTGAATGTAATTTTTATTTTCCAACATGTTACTCATCTTACAGTGTTGACACACTGTGTGCTAAACCTTAATTTGCTCAGTTATGGTTTGTTTAAATCAGGGGTTCCCAAACATGGCAACTTTAAGACTTGTGGACTTCAACTCCCAGAACTCCGGTGGGGGGGGGGAGGGAAGAAAGATCCAACATGTGTGTGTGTGTGTGTGTGTGTGTGAGAGAGAGAGAGAGAGAGAGAGAGAGAGAGAGAGAGAGAGAGAGAGAGAGAGAGAGAGAGAGAGAGAGAGAGAGAGAGAGAGAGAGAGAGAGAGAGAGAGAGAGAGAGAGAGAGAGAATGTGTGTCAGCCTGAGTGTGGCTCACTCATCTTCTCTTCCTCTCACAGCCAGCTTTTTTGGGCCATTTTCAGATTGTTTTTTGGGGCGTTTTTGGCCTGAAAAATGCCCTGAAAAACAGCCAAAAACCAGCTGGTTTTTCAGGCCACTTTTGGCCGGAAAAACAGACTGAAAATGGCCGGAAAAACTGCCTGAAAACTGCCTGAAAAACACAGCTGGTTTTTTTGGATATTTTTCAGGGCGTTTTTCAGGCTGTTTTTTAATCAAAGAAAATGGCCAGAACGGGCCCGGAAAATGGGCGGGGTGTGTGTGTGTCAGTCAGTGGTCTGATTTTGGAACCACCAGTTCAGGTGAACAGGTCCGAACTGGCAGCAACCCACTTCTGGATTTGACACCCCTGGGTGAAGGCATCAGGTTAGAAACTGGGAGGTGGTGAATTCTAGTCCTAACTTTAGGCATGCAAGTAGCTGGGTGAACTTGGGCCAGTCACTCACTCTCAACCCTAGGAAGGAAGAAATGGCAAAAACATTCTGGGGGGGAAAGCTTGCCAAGAGAACTGCAGGGACTTGTCTAGGCCAGGGGTCTGCAAAGTCGGCTCTTTTAAGACTGGTGGACTTCAACTCCCAGAATTCCCCAGCTATGCTAGCTGGGGAACTCTGGGAGTTGAAGTCCACTAGTCTTAAAAGAGCCGACTTTGCAGACCCCTGGTCTAGGCGATGTCCAAGTATCAGATACAATTGAAGAGAAGAAAAAGAAATTTATGGAGATCCTCAGCCATCCAGGCCATGGTTATCCCAAAGGTGCTTTTTCAAAAGGCAACTGGACTTCGTGTTTTCCTTGAAGATGTTTTGCTTCTCATCCAAGAAGCATCTTCAGTTCTGACTGAAGCTTCTTCAGGTCAGAACTGAAGAAGCCCCTTGATCAGAAGAGAAATGTCTTCAAGGAAAAACAAAGTCCTTTTGAAAAAGCACCTTTGGGGGAAGAAAAAGAAATAGTTTAACCATTAGGTGGCAGTAGATATAGCAACCTGTAGCTATATTTGTATAGTAAAGGAACTGTAGGTGCAGTTTTGCAGTTCTGATTTAGCAATAGATTTCAAACCTCAGGGTATTTGAACAGAAACACTTTCTCAAACTAACAGAAGCTTTGAAACTACTTTCTAATGTATTGGAGATTTGCATTCATCTGTGCTCATGAACATAACCAGAGTGTTGATAATTAAATAGTTAATAAATAGTTAATACCACTTTATAATGCCTTGGTAAGGCCACATTTGGAATACTGCATTCAGTTTTGGTCGCCACAATATAGCAACAAAGATGATTAGGGAACTGGAGACTAAAACATATGAAGAACGGTTGCAGGAACTGGGTATGTCTAGTTTAATGAAAAGAAGGACTAGGGGAGACATGATAGCAGTGTTCCAATATCTCAGGGGTTGCCACAACGAAGAGGGAGTCAAACTATTCTCCAAAGCGCCTGAGGGTAGAACAAGAAGCAATGGGCGGAAACTAATCTAGGAGAGAAGCAATTTAGAACTGAGGAGAAATTTCCTGATAGAATAATTGGAACAGTGGAACAACTTGCCTCCAGAAGTTCTGAATGTCCCAACACTGCAAGTCTTTAAGAAGATGTTGGATAGCCATTTGTCTGAATTGGTATAAGGTTCCTACCTAGACAGGGGGTTGGGCTAGAAGACCTCCAAGGTCCCTTCCAACTCTGCAATTGTATTGTATTGTATTGTATTGTAAATAGTAATACTTCTGCTAATTGATTATGTGCCATCAATTAGTTTTCGACTCCTAGCTATCATACATATTAGAGGTGGATTTCTGTCGGTTTGCCCCAGATCGGGTGTACCCACAATGGTATTGGCGGGAGGCTCCACCCAGCTGCCCGAATGCTTCTGTGCATGCACAGAAATGTCACACGCGTGAGCGAGTGCACAAGAGCGAACCGGTAGTAAAATAAATTGAGACCCACCACTGATACAAATAGATTATCTCTATGATGATCGGTCTCTAACTTGGTCCTTTAGGTCATCCAACAGTGGAGTTCATCTAATAATTCTTTGTTAACACTAAGTACTTGTTAACTTTTTCTTTACATTTTCTCATTCTTGGGAGAGGGCTGTGTTTTGTTATTTCACATTTCAGCATTAGTTAAGGTTTTCTCTGTCCTGGTTATTTCTCTTATTTCAGATTTCAGGGCATGCATATTATTTATATACAAGTTCACATAAGCAGAGGTCTCATTTCGGAAGGCTGGATACAGGAAAGGTGCTGGTGGTGGTGGGAGACCAACAATTGTACAATACTTTCACAGTACTTTACAAACCCTGGAGGGTGGTTGTTTTCTGATTCTCGCAGCCCCAAATTGGTATACATCAGTTCACTAACTGAGACGCACTTGGGTTACTAACACAGCTTTCTTTGAGGTGGGGGAGAATCACACCAGCTTCTAACACATTTACAAAACTAGATGTATTCCTGTTAGCTAACCACAGATTATGAAAACCTAAGAGAGTGTGCAGATGATTACAACACAACATTAGAACCTGTGGTAGATAAGAGAGATTGCTGGATTTAGAGAGCAACACCATTTCGCCTCTCCCCTGCCCCTAACTTTGGGTAAACAGTGCAGGAAGCAGAGTTCATAACAGAAAGCCCATATTGCCTGTTTCAATTTCAAGTTCTTTTTCTATACGTAGACGGTAAGGGGGAAAATCCAAGAGCTGTTGTGTCATTCACAACATTCACAGTACAAAGCCACTCATTCAACCACAATTCTGCTCCTGTGGCCTCTGAGTAATTTCTACAGCTCACAAGAATATCCTGTCAGAGGCAGAGCTATAAGGCTCATGGGTAAGCCACGCTTCCCCCCCCAGTACATCTGGTCCTCGATTTACAACACCTGGTGCAGTGAGCATTCAAACAGCCCCGAAAAAAACGAGTTATGGTTTTTTTCACACTTTTTTTTGAAAGTTTTTTATTTTTAAACATACAAAGACCAACACATAAAATATCAAATCCTCATCAACTACATATAGCATGTCGTTTGGTACCAAATGTTTGTGCTTCCATATTTTCAATTGCATATACAATCACTAAATATCCATCACATATAGATAAATACATCACTATCCTTATGCATCATATATTCAGTTGCCATTAATATTCCTTCATTTTAAACATAGATTATTCCCTTACATCCTTCATTATCCATTTAATAACAATATATCTTTACGTAATCACCTATCTCATTCTATTATTTTTTTAATATTCCAATAGTTTATATTTGTACATCATTACTTTCGATTATACATACTAACCCCAATCATCCATCAAATATACATGTATTCATTATTATCCTTATGCTTCATATATTCAACCATAGATGTTATTCCTTCATTTTTAACAAAGTATTCAAAATATTCAATTCGTATGTATACCAATCTTTCATCACAGCATTATTAAACTATTTAACAACAAAGAGTCTTTGTAGCATCACCTATCTCCTACAATTGCTCTTACAATGCTAAGAAAATTTCTCCAACGTTTTTTCATTTCCATATTTTCTTAAGTGTTTTCACACTTAACGATAGTTGAAATATCATCATTGTGCAATCGAAATCCAGATGTTTGGCAACTGGTATTGACAGCCTCCGTGGAGGAGCCGTAGTTCAGCATCTTCCCTGGAAGGCAAAACTTTCCCCCTATGGTTTCAGAGTTTGCATTGCTGGATTTTTTACCGAAGAGCAGATTGCTGAAAATTCCACCTTTCATTCCAGTATACAAGCAAGATGGATAACAGTTAGAACAAATAAAGATAGGATCCCAAGACAAGGGAGTTAATTGCCGGCAGAAAATAACATCTTACCCTTCCTTATCTCTATCTGCTTGGCCTTTGATATAAGTATCTCACCGCTTGGACTCCGCTTCGGCTCCCAGCGTCATAAAACAGCCTTGAAACCTGCAATCTGGGACCTTTTTTTATCTGGAACTAAGCCGGAGGGCCTCCGTTCTGGATAGACACCCCTAAGACTCACTGCTATCACCCAGATTGTTTTAAGCATTACAAACACTTGTTTTAAAATGGAGTTTAAAGCAAGGGACAGGTCACCATTATTAAGAGCCTTGCAGGCTTTGCCTCCAGGGGAAAACAGGTATTTTTACAACAGGTATTTTTACAACAGTTCGTTTAGTGACTGTTCAATGTTACGACGATGCTGAAAAAATGTGACTGTTACAACCTTGTAGCAGCAGCAGTGGGTTCCGGATCCCGTTCCAACCAGTATGGTTGGAACGGGCCCAGTGGCGTCCACATGGATGTGCGTGGCACATGCGTTGTACCTGCCAGCGATGCCTCCGTAAGCCTCCATGATGTTCTAGCTGCTTGGCAGAGTGTTGCACAGGTGCTGTACATACCTTGCGCATGCGCGGAGGTGCCAAAGGCTTTAAAGCTGGCTGGAGAATTCTGGGAGCTGAAGTCCTTCAGACTTAAAGTTGCAAAGGTTGGAGACCCCTGCTTTAAAGGACAGGTAAGGAGCTCAGGTGGGCCCTCCAGAACACCATACTGGAACAGTACCCGATGCTCCAGGGCATACCACCTGCAAACCACCACTGTTTCTCCATCATCATCATCATCATCATCATCATCATCATGTGATCAAAATTGAAATGCTAGTTCGTGTTTATGACTGTTGCTGCGTCCAGGGGCCAGGTGGTCCCCTTTTTGCAACCTTCTGACATGCAAAGCCAATGGGGAAGCCAGATTCACTTAACAACCGGGCGACTCACTTATCCACTGCAGGGATTCCCTTAACAACCGGGGCAAGAAAGGGAATAAAACGGGACAAAACTCACATAACAAACGTCTCACTTAACAGAAGGGGGTCAAAGTCGAGGACTACCTGTGCTAGTGGAAATTCCACTTAGAAATTCAAAATTCAGCTCCATTAGCTAGAGGGGGGGGGGAAATGACTGTTTTGGGATCACCTGCGAGACCGCATCCTACCTCATACATCCCTGCGGCCGATTCGCTCCCACAGAGAGGGACTTCTCCGGGTGCCGTCCACCAGGCAATGCCAGCGGGCGACGCCCAGGGGAAGGGCCTTCTCTGTGGTGGGCCCAACCCTCTGGAACGACCTACCCCCTGACCTCAGAACAACTCCGCACCTTCCGCCAGAAATTAAAGACACTTTTGTTCCATCAGGCCGGTTTGGCCTAAGTTATTTACCTAGCCTTCAGTCTGTATTATAAATTGTTTTAATTGGGTTTTTAAATGGATTATGTTTTAACTTTCTAAATTTTAGCACAGGGATAACCTATTTAATTCGATTTTAATTATTTATATTTTGTACTGTTTGTTTTAACTTCCTGTGCACCGCCCCGGGTCCCTTCGGGGAGAGGGTGCGGTTATATAAATTTAATAATAAAATAAATAAATAAATAAGCAGTTGGCCCCTATTGTCTGAGACATGATTTTTCTTCTTCTGGAGAAACACACAGGTAGTCCTCAACTTACCACGGTTTGTTTAGTGACCGTCCAAAGTTACAACCGCCCTGAAAAAAGGGGCTTACGACCATTTTCACACTGACAACCCTTGCAGCCAGTCAGGGGATCAAAGTTCGGATGCACAGCCAACCGGATGACAGCACAGTTGGGAACTGTTTCTGCGACCCAGCAAGAGCTGTGTTGGTTTCATGCAACACACTATTAACTTAATCTGTTTCCATCTCTGGATCCTTGGCTTCCCTCTAATGCAGCATGTCAGGTCTGCGGTCATATTCCTCTTAGGATCTTTGGCCTGCCACACTCCCTCTTATTTTATATGCTGTTTCATTAGTGGGGAATTGGGAGGAGGGAATAGTAAGGCGTAGAATGTGTTGTTGTCAAAATAAAACATTCCTTTGTAGAAGCCCAAGGTCATCCTTTGTCTCTGCACCTGACCGGAAATAGATGGGTGGAAATGCCAGTGTGGCAGTGGGAGATTGGACCAGGTGATGGACTTGTGGGTGTGGGGGCAAGGTCTTGAACTTTCAACTGGGTGGAAAACCCAGGAAGCTTTCAGATTCGGGTTTTCCACAGATTGTACCAACATGTCTCTCAATAAATTGGAACTTTGAGGAAAACTCTGCCTTGGACTCCGATTTAATTCTGGATGATATTTAGAACGCTGACACGGCGATTTGTATCAAGAGCGCCCATATTCTGCAGAAGCAGGAGAAAGTTGAAGACAATAGAATAACAGAATAACAGAAGTTTTTTTTTTTACTAGGAATAATGACCACAAAATATAAAAAAAGAAACCCTGTACTTAATTTTCCACATAATTACGGCTGGGAGGATAGCCTTCACTCAGAAATGGAAAAATAAATTGATACCAAATGAAGAGGAAATATTAAGAAAAGTTATGGACTGGGTCGAAATGGACAAATTAACAAAAGAAATCCAGGAGATAAAAAGAAGAAACATAATATTATCAGATATGAGAAAAATGTTATAGGTCAGTGAGGGCTAACCTTTTTTGGTTCGTGTGCCAAAAGCGGGGGGAGCGCAGGGGGGTTGTGCGTGGGCGTGCCACACCCATAATGCTATGTGCGTGACCTCCTGCTTTTGGCGTGCTTTTTTCGCCCTCCCCAGGCGCCAGAGGCTTTCTAGGAGCCTGGGGAGAGTGAAAACAGCCTCCCCTCCCCACCTCCAGAAGCTTCAGGAGCTTCCCTGAAGCCGCCAGAGGGCGAAAAAAGGCCTCAAAAGAAAGCCCAAATCAGCTGGCCAGCGCACAGATGCGTGGTGGAGCTGAAAGGGCAACGCCTCGCGTGCCCTAAGAAATGGTTCCGCATGCCACCTGTGGCACCCATGCCATAGGTTCGCCATCACTGTTATAGGTGGATGGAGGAAAGAAACGAGGATCAATGGAAGAAGCCCCAAAAGCCCAAAAATAAAAATTAAGGAGAATTAACACACACACACACACACACACACACACACACACACACATATTTGTGTCACAACACCCTGGTAAGCCCCAATTAAGGGAGCAGAACTGCTTCCCTTTTCTGTCTTTCGGCTCAACACATGAGACCATCCAGGCAGAAAGCTATTTTTTCGTTGCCTTTGTTATATTTGTGATACGTTTTTGTGCTGATAAATAAATAAGAGAGACTAGTATAGATCTATTTCAAGCTATTTAGCTTTCATCAGCTAGCCATACCCTTAATGAGATTTGAATCGGAGCTGTATTACATGTTAGGCAGATGTTTTAGCCACTAAGCATATATATACATATACATACATACATACATGCATGCATACATACATACATACTCTCGAGTGCATACATACATGCACTCAAGGAGAGTTTAAATTTATTTATTTCACCCAGTATAGCAGAGAGATGAGTAAAATAAGAGGGTTAAAAATGGTGAAATGCAAATGAAATATACTAGAAGGGGAAATAACATAAGGAGAATTGTATCGATTTGAAATTGCTATTAGAAGGAACAGGAAGTTCCTGTTTTTACTGTATTGTGTAAATGTAGTGTGCGTCTAAGTTTTGTGTTTGTGTATTTTGTATGTTTGTAAATAAAAAAAAAACAAAGTTGGCATCAGTATTCCAATTAATGCACCCATTGAAAACAGAACTCCAAGGCAGGTAGATTCCTCAAAGAACAATTGATAGGATACATCATATTGGCACAACTGGCCAATATGACTCTGAAAGTGACTCTGAAAGTTCCTGTGGTTTCCCCCAAATCATCCATCACACTGTCCAATAGAGGGGCTGGCTGGTCTCTTGGTTGCTCTACTCCTCCTCTTTCCAGCCACCTGTTGAAACGTCCTTGGTTCCCACAGGAAAACGTTATGCTTAGGCTACAAAACCCCAGCTTAAGGTTCGGTTCAGGGCTGACAGTTGGACGGGACCTTGGTGATCTTCTAGTCCAACCCCCTGCTCAGGCAGGAGACTCTACACCATTTCAGACAAATGTTATCCAGTCTCTTCTTAAAAACCTCCCGTGTTGGAGCATCCACAACTTCTGGAGGCAGGCTGTGATTGCTTCTCTCCTTGATTCGTTGCCATCCATTGCTACATTTAGGCAAGAAAAACGAAATGCACAGGTACAGTATAGGTGGTACCTTGCTTAATAGTAGTAACTGTGAGAGGAATCTTGGAATCCTAGTGGACAACCATTTAAATATGAGCCAGCAGTGTGCAGCAGCTGCCAAAAAAGCCAACACAGTTCTAGGCTGCATAAACAGAGGGATAGAATCAAGATTACATGAAGTGTTAATACCACTTTATAATGCCTTTGTAAGGCCACACTTGGAATCCTGCATTCAGTTTTGGTTGCCACGATGTAGAAAAGATGGGGAGACTCTAGAAAGAGTGCAGAGAAGAGCAACAAAGATGATTAGGGGACTGGAGGCAAAAACATATGAGGAACGGTTGCAGGAACTGGGTATGTTTAGTTTAGTGAAAAGAAGGACGAGGGGAGACATGATAGCAGTGTTCCAGTATTTCAGGGGCTGCCACAAAGAAGAGGGAGTCAACCTCTTCTCTAAAGCACCTGAGGGCAGGACAAGAAGCAATAGATGGAAATTAATCAAGGAGAGAAGCACCTTAGAACTGAGGACAAATTTCCTGACAGTTAGGACAATTAATCAGTGGAACAACTTGCCTCCAGAGGTTGTGAATGCTCCAACACTGCAAGTCTTTAAGAAGATTTTGGATAGCCATTTGTCTGAAATGGTACAGGGTTTTCTGTCTAGGCAGGTTGGACTAGAAGACCTCCAAGGTCCCTTCCAACTCTGCTATTGTATTGTATTGCTTCTTGTCTTGCCTTCAGGTGCTTTGGAAAATAGGTTGATGTTGATGCCTTCTTCTTTATGGTAGCCCCTAAAATATTGGGACACTATCATATCACCTCTAGTCCTTTTTTTCATTAAACCATCAGCAGTGTCTGCCAGGGCAGTTGTGAAAGTCAGACGTGCAATCAAATACAACACTGCAAAGATCTGGCTGCTTTTTATTTGGTTGTGGACTTTCCTTCCCATCTTTATGGCTGCTATTTTGTTATTATATACAGTATTTTTTAACCATAGCCTGCAAATGCCCTTGCAGTTGAATAAAAATTAGATAAAAGTCATTCCAAAGTTTCTGGAAGGTTTCTGTGTTGAGAAGAGGCTGATGTAGGTTGGTGAGGGATCCTTCATTCTTTCTACACACTAAGACAGCTAGTAAGGATGTCTTCAGGATATCAGGAAGGCGGTTGTGGTGTTACCATCGAAGTTCTACACGGATCTGATGCGCGTCACACACATACAAGATGCATAAAAACAAAATGGAGCTTCAGTTGCACCAATTTCTTGACTTGTGATCATGGACACTGCTGACAGCTAGTGTTTTTCCCCTGCTGGGGCTCTGCGGACTAAAACAGCTGAGAAATGCACCACGGGGGAAGGTGAGCCGAGAGGAAAAACCGGTATTGCAAGCAGTCCTGTCTCTGGCCCAGGTGAAAGTCTTATCTCCTGAATTAGCTAGGCTGGTGTGTCTTTATTCTCCATATTCTTTTGCTACTTTGATATTGTTTTTAGAGATACAGTACAGACCTTTGGCAAAATCATTTTTAAATAACTCTTTCTTTCTTTTTCCCTCCCTCTCTTTCTCCCTCTCTTTCTCTTTTTCTCCTTCTTCCTTCTGCCTTTCCTTTCCTTTCCTTCCTTCTTTCTTTCTTTCTTTCTTTCTCTTTTTCTTTCTGTGTTCCTTTCTTTCTTTTTCTCCTTCCTTCCTCTTTTCTTTCTTTCTTTCTTTCTTCCTCCCTCTCTGTCTTTTTTCTTTTTCTCCTTCTTTCCTTCCTTCCTGCCTGCCTTTTCTTTCCTTAGCTTCCCTCCCTCCCTCCTTTCTTTCTTTCTTTCTTTCTTTCTTTCTTTCTTTCTTTCTTTCTTTCTTTTTCTCCTTCCTTCCTTCCTTCATCTTTCTTTCCTTTCTCTTTCTCTTTCTTTTCTTTTCTTTTTTTCTCTCTCTCTTTCTTTCTGTGTTCCTTTCTTCCTTTTTTCCTTCCTCTTCTCTTTCTCTTTGTTTCTTTCTTTCTTCCTCCCTCCCTCCCTCCCTCTCTTTCTTTTTCTCTTTTTCTCCTTCCTTCCTGCCTTCCTGCCTTTCCTTTCCTTTCCTTCCTTCCTTCCTTCTTTCTTTCTTGCTTTCTTTCTCTGTTCCTTTTTTTCTTTTTCTGCTTTCTTCATCTTTCTTTCTTTCTTTTTCTCTTTCTTTCTCTTCTTTCCTTTTTCTCTCTTTCTCTCTTTCTTTCTGCATTTCTTTCTTTCTTTCCTTCCTCTTCTCTTTCTTTCTTTCCTTTCTCTTCCTCTCTTTTTCTCTCTTTCTCTCTTTCTTTAATGGCATGCAAAGATAACCAAAAATTACCTCCCAGGAAAAAAACCTAGATGTTTTAAACATTTGCTGTGCATTTTTCTGCAACGCAGTAGGACACAATAAAACAGAGTGATGCAGGAGGGCCTTTACAAGGCTGCAATCCTCTCTTCTTCCTCTTTTTTTCTGGGCACTAAAACCCGCTCAGCCCAAATTCTCAGATTACACTGTACTTTTTCCATTCCTCCTGGGGGAAAAAGACAGATGCTTTCTTCCTGCTCACTTTGCCCTCCCCCCAGTATGTGAGAACCAGCAAGGTGTCTTAGTTAGTGGCCAAGGTTGAAATCCAAGAAAAAATCCAGACGGCTTTTGAACCATCATTCTTAAGTCAACATTTCTTGCAAGATTTTAAATGCTTATAAAACCAACAATTAGTGGTCTCTATCATTGGTGTTGTTGCTGCTGCTGTTTGGATTTTGCTGCTTCAACACACTGGCAATTCCCTTATGGTGAGTAGGCAATGGGGTAGGGCAGAGGTCTTCAGACTTGGCCACTTTAAGACTTGTGGACTTCAACTCCCAGAATTCTCCAGCCAGCATAGCTGGCTGGAGAATTCTGGGAGTTGAAGTCCACAAGTCTTAAAGTGGCCAAGTTTGAAGACCTCTGGGGTAGGGCGTGTGGAAATCTGCAGATTTTGATATACCCACAGCCCTGTGATTCAATATCATACACTTTTGGGGAGGTGGGAGAGTGAGTGCGTTGCTTTATTTCAATACCCTTCCCCCAAACGTGGCCACTTTATGAGGAATCGACCTCAACTTCCAGAATTCCTCAAACACCCCCCCCCCCCCCCCACACACACACACTTGATGATGAATTCTGGAAGTGGAAAGTCCACTTGTCTTAAAGCTGCCAAGTTTGGAAAACACGGCTTTATATATCCTATTTTCTTTAGGAGCCAAAATGAGGACCTCACTTTCCATTTCCCCCTGCAACAATAACCCTGCAGGGTAGTTTGGGGGCTGAGAATGAGTACCGTATTTTTCAGACTATAAGACGCACCATGATTTTGAAGAGGTAAATTTTAAAAAAAGTTTTTGCACTCTGCAAGCCTTCCGAACCCTCTGCACGCCTCATTTTTTTTTCACAAGAAAGGGGGGGGGGCAAACAGAGCTTTGGGAGGCTTGTCGAGTGCTCCTGGGGGCTGGGGGAGCCAAAACAAGCAAAAATGTCCCCTTTTTTGCTTGATTTTCCCCTCCCAGCCCTCAGGAGCACTTTGCCAGCCTCCCAAACCCTCTGCATGTCCATTTTTGCAAAGAGGGGAGGAGTTTTGGGAGGCCAAAAATGCCGTATTCAGTCAGTGTATAAGATGCACCCAGATTTTCATCCCCTTTTTTGGGGGGGGAGTTGCGTCTTATACTCTGAAAAATACGGTAATTTGGAGAACCAGTAACCTCTGACTGGCCCCGCCCCCATCTATTCTCTGCCTCCTGAGTCCCAGCTGATCTGGAGGACATGGGGATTTTGCAGTATCCTTCCCCTGCCATGCCCACCCAGTCACACCACACCCACCAAGCCATGCCACGCCCACCCAGCCACACCACGCCCACCAAGCCACGCCACGCCCACCAAGCCACACCACGCCCACCAAGCCACGCCACGCCCACCCAGCCACGCCACACCCACCAAGCCATGCCACGCCCACCCAGCCACACCACACCCACCAAGCTATGCCACGCCCACCCAGCCACACCACACCCACCAAGCCATGCCACGCCCACCCAGCCACACCACGCCCAACAAGCCATGCCATGCCCACCAAGCCATGCCCACAGAACCGGTAGTAAAACGTTTTGAATCCTACCACTGGAGGGAAGGCTGGCTTCTTATTGTCTTTCTAGAAATGGCCACACAATTCACATCGGGAAAGGTGTGTCTTATACTCCGAGAAATATGGTAGTTGCTCAAACTCCCCTCGTCAGTTTCTACTCTCACCCTCTCCATGAGAAGTGGGGAACTACGCTCCTTTTTATGATGTGTGGGCCTTAATTCCCAGAATTCCCAAGCCAGAATGGCTGACTCAGGAATACTGGGAGTTGAAGTCAACACGTCATAAAAGGGCCACCCCCGTTCTACATTGTGCTAGTTCAGGGGTCTGCAGCTAGGCTGGCTGGGGAATTCTGGGAGTTGAAGTCCACCAGTCTTCAAAGAGCCAACTTTGCAGACCCCTGTGCTAGTTCAACACATTAACTCCCACAACAGCTTCTCTCTTGCCAGATGAGGAATATGGGCCACAGTAGTGGTGGGTTGCCAGGGGTACGCCCCAGTATGGGCATACCGGAGCCCAGTGGTGGGGTTCAAATTTTTTTAGAACCTACTCTCTAGGTGTGGCCTATTTTGTGGGCGTGGCTTGGCAGTCATGTGACAGGGTGGGGTGGCCAACTTGTAAAATGTGGTGAAACTCATTTAACAACGCTCTTGCTTAGCAACCAAAATTTTGGACTCAATTGTGATGATAAATTCTCTTTCTTTCTTTGTTTTTTTCTTTGTTTCTTTCTTTCTTTCTTTCTTTCTTTCCTTCCTTCCTTCCTTCCTTCCTTTCCTTTCTTACTTTCTGCCTTCCTTTCCTTTCCTTCCCATAGGGTTACTGGCAGCGGCAGGCCAGACTTACTTCTGGGTCCGCCGGTGGAACCCCCTCTCACTGGCTCTCTAAATTTCACCATTCGGCTCTTGCGAGTAGGTGCGAGCCTGCAGAAACCCACCACTGCCGGAGCCTGCCCGGAGCACCGGATACTGTTCCGGTATGGTGCTCCAGAGGGTCCGCCTGCCCACCCTTGCTCCTTACCTGTCCTTTATGCCTTTGGTGCTTCCACACACACGCATGGTGCGTATGGTGCCTGCGCGCCGCTCCACCAAGCAGCTGGAGCATCACGGAGGCTTGCAGAACCGTCGCAGGCAAGTATGTGCATGCGGGTGATGCCGGGGGCCGTTCCAACTGTACTGGCTGGAACGGAATCCGGAACCCACCCCTGGGCCACAGACACCTAAACGGAACACAAAAAAATGAGTCACAAACTCTCAAGTCCTGTCTGAAGGCAGCTGCCCATTGACTCTGCCATGCCAAGCTTAAAAGTGAACTGGCAGGTTATGCCCTGAGTCATATCTAAGGCACGGGAGCTCACAGTTGTGAGGAGCATGACGCAATGTGGCTATTAAAGCAGCGGGGAATATTTATACCCGTTTCCGAGCGAGGCGTGGCTAGCGGAAGGGTCATCTCCAAGTTAATTCCTGTTTATTCAGTGATGGGAGGGAGGGAGGGAGAAATGTCTCAGAGAAACACGCTTATCAGCTGCTCCCGGATGACTTGGGGGGGGGGGCTGGGGGGGGGCTGGCATTCTCCTGGCACAAACAGGCCGACCAGAGTGCCAAAGCAGGAAGCGAAAACAGCCCGAATTGGTTGCAGTTTGAACCGATACCAGAGTAAAAACAGGAAACTCGGGAGTGTAATAGCTGTTCCAACATCACAACAGGTCAATGAACTCCTTTGAAAACAACGGCAGGTAGATTAAGGAAGGGCCATCCCGCCGTCTCTTCTGACCAGACCAATAACAAGGGCTGGGCCTACTATAAAGGATAGTTATTTTTAATGCTACTATTATACTCTTATTAGAAGATACGTTTAGAGGGAGAAGCGAATAGGCTTATCATGTTCAATATCAGTATTGCAAAATCAGGGAATTAATAACAATGTAAGGAATCCTGTGGTAAATGTTGATTATTATGGCACAAAGATATTTGTATCCCGGCGACACTGTTTAATGGAAGATGGAATTATTATATTTAAAAATATTAAAAACAAACAAACAAGGGCTTGGCCCTTGGGGGGAGGGCATCAACAGGGCATGCCACTAGAATATAAAATGAGACCAAACCTCACTCGCTTCTAGCACTGATGATGTTAGCTAGTTTGGTAATGAAATGTCTGCAAGAAAACAACCAAGCTCAGAGAGGGGACCAGGGACTCCCACAGTTCAACTTTGAGCAAAATATATTCTCTTCTTAGGGGCATTGCATTTGAAGAACAAATAAACAAGGGCTTACCCACTGAGGATCTCCACCTGTTTTGGAGCTGGGACCTTCAAGTGTCAGCCTTACTACCGTGTTTCCCTGAAAATAAGACAGGGTCTTATTTTCTTTTGAACAATAAGTGCCTTAAATTAGTGCCTGGCCTTATTTTCAGGGAGGTCTTATTGTTTTTGAGGGGCAGGAGGCAGCGACTGTGGTCACCTCATGCCTGCTGCTGTATTGCAATATTTTCAAGGAGGGCTTATTTTCAAGGGAAGGCGTAGTTTAGCGCATGAGCTCAAAAGCCCGATTGGGCTTATTATCTGGGGAGGGCTTATTTTCAGGGAAACAGGGTAGATAGACCAGATAAGAAATTAGCAGATAAGCCGAGTCTACTCATTTGTAAAGCTATATTAACAGAATCTTGCACGCCTGAAAGTACAAATCTCTCACTGTCTCCTCTACATAGTGGGTGGGGGTGGAGGGAAGGGCACACCTTTTCCCCCACCCCCACCCACTATGCAGCTGCAGGCTATGCTGCCTCTTATCTGATAATCCCTTAGGGCAGTGTTTCTCAACCTTGGCGACTTTAAGTCCTGTGGACTTCAACTCCCAGAATTCCCCAGCCAGCTGTGTTGCCAAGGTTGAGAAACACTGCCCTAGGCAGCCATAATTCGCCCAGTCTCCCGAGGTCTTTCCCACCATTACATAAAGCTGCTTGGCCAGGCAGGGGACCCCCCCCCCACACACACAACTTGAATGGAGGGGATTGTGAGAACAGGTTCTGGGTGCTCTAGCAAAAGGGCAACCCAGTGACTCATGCATTTGAAGAACAGGAGCTGCTTGATATGACCAATTTAATTCCAAAGGCGCCTTCGGTTCTGACGGTGGCACATGGGCCCAGTGGTTAAGAGGCTGAGCTTGTCTGCTGGAAAACCGACAGGCCAGGTTTGAAACCCGAACGCCTGCATGGTGGGGTGAGCTCCCATTTATTTTCCCCAGCTCCTGCCAATCTAGCAGTTCCAAAGCCTGCCAAGGGCTTTTTCAGTGGGAAGGTAATAGCGCTCGGTGTTTTGATGCACTTTCTACACCAGTGATGGCGAACCTATGGCACGGGTGCCACAGGTGGCATGCAGAACCATTTCTTAGGGCACGCGAGGCATTGCCCTGTCAGCTCCAGCATGCTTGTGTGCGCTGGCCAGCTGATTTAGGCCTTCTTTTGAGGCTCTGGAGGCTTTAGGGAAGCTCCTGAAGCCTCTGGAGGTGGTGGGGGGAGGCTGTTTTCACCCTCCCCAGACTCCTAGAAAGCCTCTGGAGCCCGGGGAGAGCGAAAAAAGCATGCTAAAAGCAGGGGGTCACGCACATAGCATTATGGGTATGGTATGCCCATGCACGCCCCTCCCTGCGCTCCCCCCGCTTTTGGCACGCGAGCCAAAAAAGGTTAGCCATCACTGTTCTACACTGTAGCATGGCGCCATGGTGCCCATGGAAATGTCTTCAGACTGTGCTGGCTCAAAGGGCTCAAAGTGATGAGTACTGGCCCCTAAGGTCAGCCCCTTTAGGAGAATAATCCATGTGGGTGTTCTGAACTAGGCTGCCCCCAAAATCACAAAGCAGATTCCTGGTCCCGACAAAACCCCTTTTCTTAAACGAATGTGAATTCTTCTCATTCCCATTCAGCAAATGTCTGGTAAACAAAGGTGAATTTATGATCACAGACCTTATTTAGCTTGGAAAGCTACCATGTAAGTATTTTCCAAATGAGGTGCAGTGCAAGGGAAGACTTGGCACAGAGTCTCTGAGATTCACGGACAGATCTTCACACTCCTGAAACGAATGGATGAACAAACGAATGAATTGTTTCCTGCAAAAGCCCACTCCCCTTTCACTCCTCTTTTATTTCCTATGGGAGGGGCCATCCACCATCCACCTGTAGCTTTACTCTCATTTCTTAGCTGTTCTTTTCTTCTGGCAGCTGTGTGCATGCGCACACTGGGAACAGGCTCCAGCTGTTCCTCTGCTTCACTGCTGTCTAGCTACGAAGGCAGCTGAGAACTGTCAGATGGCCTTGGTCCCATCTCTGCCTCCGACACAGAGACCTCGTCCGAGCCTTCCCCAGCCTCCTGGGACTGTCCCATGTTCTTCCCCAACCTCCTCACTGTCCGACTCTGCTGCCAGCTCTACGGGTGGGCCACAACAGTGGGATTCTTTATCTTTTTAAGAGATTAACAGAGTTGGAAGGGACCTTTGAGGTCATCTAGTCCAACCCCCTGCCCAAGCATGAAATCCTACATCTGCCTCTACCTAGGATCAAACTCACAACCTCCTGCTTGTGAGGCAAGAGCTCCACCTCTAACTTAATGTCTGTCCTGAAGATCTTCCTACCGTCCCTGCCAGGTGTTTGTGAGGAGGGGGGGTCAAAAAGTCAAGATGGCTGCTGTAACCATGTGACCCCCCCCCCCCCCATCCCTTTTTTGACACATGCTGTGTCCTAATGGGCTTGAAAGAGCTTGGAAGAGGTTGTGTTGGTGAGGAGGAGAGCGAGAGAAAGTACTGGAAAGGGAAAGCTGAACACCGTAGGGTGGCATGGACAGAACTGGGCATCTGAGGGGCTCCCTGAAAGATGTCTGGGCCAGGGGACACTTCAGCTCTCGCTCTGCCACTGAGGTGCCTCCTTCTTTTGGATTTTGGACTTCAACCGCAAGAGTCACTTGTTGTTTTCCTCACAGCAGGGAACCAGGAAATGCCCAGCCGTCAGAGGTGACTCATCTCCCTGAATGTGGATCTCTTTCTGTGCTGCCCGCATGCAGTGGCGTAGCGTGGGTTGTCAGCACCCGGGGCAAGGCAAGTAATTTGTGCCCCCTAACCCCTGGATTTTAGCACTCGAGTCTCTTCCACTCCATCGCCCGCCGCAGGGCCCCCGCCCGCCGCCGCCCCCTCCTCGGCAGCGGCTGTGGCACCCGGCGGCGAGGCAACCCCTTCGCTCATCCTTCTCGGTGCCTTTCTAGCCCTCCCCCGGGGGAAGCAGCGGCATCGAGGACGGGTAGGGCGCAGCATGCGGAGCGGCGGGGAAGCGAGAAACGGGAAGGGGGGAGAGGAGGGGTGCAGGAAGATCCGACGGCAGCAGGGTAGGGGAGGCAGCCGCAGCCGGCAGGTACCCGAAAGAGCTGACCTCCCTTCGATCCGGAGAGCGGGACGCCTCTCCCGCCCTGTCAGCTACATCTCCGCGCATTCACAAGACCGCTGCTGAATCAGCTGGAACGCGCGAGCTCTCCCCACCTTCCGCCCGCCGAGCTCTCTTCCTTTTCCCTGCGATTTCCCGCCCCCTCCCGGTTTCCTGGATTCTGGATCCCCCCTCCCCCCCCGAGAAATAATACTAATAAAAATAGGAAAAATCCCCTAAGATCCTTTCCCCAAGGAAGAAGACGGGGCGACGGGGAGAAAACGCCTCCTCTTGCAGCCGCTCTTGCTTCGGGCGACGCTTCTCCGGTCCCCGCGGCGGTGGCCACATTCCCCGGCTGCCGCTGTTCCTGCCTTACTCAATCCCCTTTCCCGAAGCGACGGGGAGCTGCGAGTGCGAGCGCGCCCCCCCAGATGTTGCGCCCGGTGCGGCCCGCACCCCCTGCACCCCCCACGCTACGCCACTGCCCGCATGCAGTGCCTGGCGCGCGTGTGTATGTGTGTAGAGGAGTCAGTGGAAACCTGGAGCCATTTCACAAAGCAAGCTGGGTTGATAGGAAATAGGTGTGGCAAAAGATTTCATCCTTCAAACCCAAAAAGTTAAGGACTTCTGCTGGAGAGACAATACTTTGGCCACTTCAGCTACTGAGGACCTGATGGGGATGTGAGCAGTGGTGGGATTCAGCCAGTTCGCACAGGTTCGGTAGAACCGGTAGCTCGGTTTTTGTGCATTTCAGCGAACTGGATGAAGAGCGTGCCTCCCCATACCTTATTTATTTTTATTTTATTTTTTCGAATTTATACCCCGCCCTTCTCCTTGTTAGGACTCAGGGCGGCGCGCACAGGCATTATTAAAAACCATAACAAAACAATATATACTATTAAAAACATATTAAATTAAATTAAAACCCGTGCTAAAAACCCTTTAAAACCCTAAAAAATTAAAATTTATAAATATAGTCAGAAACGGGGGGCTATGCTAGGGTGGCTTGTTGGAATAGGTACGTCTTAAGACGTTGGCGGAAGAGGTGGAGGGCCGAGGTAGTGCGAAGGTCGGGGGGTAGGTCGTTCCGAGGGCCGGGCCCGCCACAAAGAAGGCCCTTCCCCTGGGTGTCGCCAACCGGCATTGCCCGGCCGATGGTACCCGGAGAAGGCCCTCTCTGTGGGAGCGGATCGGACGAAGGGATGTATGGGGCAGGAGGCGGTCTCATATATACCTGGCCCCACCTCACCCTTCCCCTCTCAGCCTCTCCTCTCCTCACTACCAGGCCGCTCACCCAGCCATCTGGCCACTCGGCCAGCTGAGCAGCAGGGCCAGTAGCTGGACGTGACAAGGAGTGGCTGGGAGGGGAGGGGTGAGGCATGTCTGGGCGTGGCAAGATGCCCCTCGACATGAGTGATGTTGAGTTGGCCATGCCCATCCGGTCACATGACCACCCAGACATGCTTACCGAGGCGGGAACCGGTTGTTAAATTATTTGAATCTCACCACTGGATGTGAGCAGTTGAGATCTTGTCACAGGCCCTGCTGGAAAAAGTCTGTGTGTGTGTGTGTGTGTGTGTGTGTGTGTGTGTGTGTGTGTGTGTGTGTGTTTAAATCTCATGTTTAAATGGAGGTTGGCCCTTCCCTGCAATACAACATTTGAAAACCTTTGCAACATTGTACAGGGAGGAAGTTGACTTACAGCAGTTCCTTTAGTAACTGAAGTTACAACAGCATTGGGGGAAAAGTGACTTATGACCATTTTTCACACTTAACGACCATTACAGCATCTCCAGGGTCACGTGATCAAAATTCAGACACTGGGCAACTGGCATGTATTTATGACGGTTGCCATGTCCTGGGGTCATGAGATCCCCTTCTGACAAGCAAAGTCAATAGGGGAGTCAGATTCATTTAACAACCATGTTGCTCATTTAACATCTGCAGTGATTTTACTTAACAACGGTGACAAGAAAAATCATAAAGGGGCAAAATTCACTTAACGACAGTTTCACTTAGCCAAAGAAATGTTGGGCTCAATTGTGGTTATAAGGCGAGGACTACCTGAAGACCTGCTGGACCTGGGGGGAGGGGGTGTCAGCTGAGGGATGGGTAGATTTCTCCTCAGTCCCCCTCAGAAAATGCAAAGCAATGAGACAACGTCCGTCACGTTGCTGTGGTTTGACCCTCCCAGCCTAATAAAGGAGGCCATTGCCCACAACATTGTGACTTCAAAGCAACTTTGCAGGCCTTTCCTCCCCTCCCTGTTTTTCCTGCTCCTTCCTCTTCCTCTTGTACTTCAAGGTGAAGCAGGACGCCCGAGTGAGGCTCTGAAGAATGGAGAGCAGATCCCTCTTGAAAAGTTGCCTCAGATCAGTGGTAAAATTCATTTTTTTAAACGACTGGTTCTGTGGGCACGGCTTGGTGAGCGTGGCAGGGAAAGTTTACTGCAAAATCCCCATTTCCTCCCGATCAGCTGGGACTCGGGAGGCAGAGAATAGATGGGGGCGAGGCCAGCCAGAGGTGGTGTTTGCCAGTTCTCCAAACTACTCAAAATATCCCGCTACCGGTTCTCCAGAACTGGTCAGAACTTGCTGGATTTCACCCCTGCCTCAAATCCATTTTTTTTAACACAACGGAGTAGGGAAATGATTGCATCCAGAAGAAGTAAACATGATAGCCTGACCTGTTCGTTCAACTTTGATTAGTTCAAATCTAGATATTTAGGAAGGGGAGGTGCCCCTCTAAAGATAGCAATTCTATTGTGGCATAGCCTATGGCTCAAGGAAAAGCTGTTCCTGGAGTGATAAAAGTAATATACTATTCCCCCACCCCATTTGCACCCCCTTTCCTTCCCAGTGTTTGGCCGTCTGGGGCGGCTGCTATCTGTATCTGCAGAGGCTCTATGTGTCATCCCTCAACTGGAGTTCAATTCAGTTGTCTACGTGAATACAGCCATGTAATCTTCCTGGCAACAGTTCTGACACTGGTCTTCACAATTGGCAAGATGGGGGCAGAGCATGGTGACCTAAGTCTTTATGCAACCCTTCTGAAGATATGCGCCATGTCTGTGCGCGCGCACCAAGCGGCATTGTGACTCTTGGTGGCCATCTTGTTGATTTTGATCCTCCCTCAAAAAGAAAAGTTCTATTTATCTGCTGCATCTTTAAAGGTAAAGGTCCCCCTCGCACATATATGCTACTCGTTCCTGACTCTAGGGGGCAGTGCTCATCCTCCGCTCCTTCCGTCAAAAACTAAAAACTCATTTCTTCTGCCTGGCCGGCTTGGGGTAACTGAATTGCTCTATTAGGGTTTTTTAGGGGTTTAATTTTAGTTGGTCTGGGATTTTAGCGCAGGGTTAAGTTTTATTCATTTTAAATTGTATTTATGCTTGTGTTTTTATATATGTATTTTTAAATCCCCTGTGCACTGCCTCGAGTCCCTTCGGGGAGAGAGAGCGGTCCATAAATTAAAATTATTATTATTATTATTATCTCCGTTTCAAAGCCGAAGAGCCAGCTCTGTCTGAAGACGTCTCTGTGGTCATGTGGCTGGCATGGCTAAACGCCGAAGGTGCACAGAACGCTGTTACTTTCCCACCAAAACTGGTCCTTATTCTTCTACTAGCATTTTCTACTTGCTTTCAAACTGCTAGGTTGGCAGAAGCTACATCTTTAACCACCTTTATTACTTTATAAATAATTCAAGGTGGTTAACCTACCTAATATTCCTTTCTCCTCCTCTTTTCTTCATAACAACAACCCTGTGAGGTGAGTTGGACTGAGAGTAAATGGTTGCTTTCGTGGCTTCAGTGAAACTAGAATTCATGGTCGCCTGGTTTATAGACTAGCACCTTAACTACACCACACTGGCTCTCCAGATGCTGTTGAGTATTGAAATGGTTGGCAACAGCCTTCACTGGGAGCTTTGGTTTCCCATCCAAGCACTAATTGTGTCTAAATCTGCTTATCTCCCCCCACTCAAGTTCAACCAAGGTCAGCTAGGTGCTGTGGCCTCCTAGGAATTATGCTGTGAAGGTTTGCCTAGTGGAAATTAAGGAGGTGTATTGTCTTCTGCAAACAATAACCACATCCAAGCAAAATGTTCTTGTCGTGTTTGTTTTCTCCCTTCCTTAAGTGTTCAGTTCTGGGGAGGGGATTGTGAGATTCTAGCCTCAATTAATGTTTATCCGAATGGATAAAGCAAACCACAATTTGTGGTTTCATG
Source organism: Rhabdophis nuchalis (assembly GCA_039707465.1). Classification (NCBI taxonomy): domain Eukaryota; kingdom Metazoa; phylum Chordata; class Lepidosauria; order Squamata; family Natricidae; genus Rhabdophis; species Rhabdophis nuchalis. The sequence continues at coordinate 228,746,408 of CM077644.1, forward strand.
TTCCTGTAAGAAGGGATTTGAGCTGCTGTGGTAGAAAAACAATTAAGTTCTTTGGGAGCCAAACTGAATCCTGCTGGAACATCAGTGGCCACTCAACATTTCCAGATTGCTCTGGTTTGAAGAACACTGTCCCAAAAGCAACTAGTCTTGTCTGAACACCTCTCCCTCACTTGTGAAGGAAAACGGGTAGCTGGCTTTTACTTAAGAGGAGGCTTAAACAAGGCAAGATACTGGCCATCCTCTTGACTCATAATTCAATCCCTGCAGATGTGCTAGCAAGCTGAATTTAAAAAAAAACACCTGTGTAATAGACTATAATATCAGCAATCACAGAAAGGCAAGAGGTATGTTCAAATTCCATGGAAATGATATTTTCGAGCATCTTTTTTTGAACAACAAATCAAGTTTATTAGTTTAACAGTTGCCACACAGAAGGAATAAATTTTAAGACATAGACAAAAACAATGATTCTTACGGAAAGCGAGAAAGCTGGCACAGAAATGTAACCTCATGGTTATGGATGTGCTCCGTAAATACTTCAGATTGGTTCTTCTGTTGCTGTAAACACACCTTCACCAATGTGATGATCTCCAGTTATTAACATCCAGGCCCAGATTTAACAGGTAGCAGGACCACCGAACAAAATTCTGGCATTAACATACAATGTATTTGATGAGACAGACTGGGTGCTGTAAACCAGGGGTCTCCAACCTTTGCAACTTTAAGTCTGAAGGACTTCAGCTCCCAGACTTCTCCAGCCAGCTTTGCTGGCTGGAGAATTCTGGGAGCTGAAGTCCTTCAGACTTAAAGTTGCAAAGGTTGGAGACCCCTGCTGTAAACTATGCTCCTGACCCAAACCCAAGCTTAGCAAAACAATATATTGTGCACTACTCCCATATAACAACATGCGAAGCAAAAAATGCTGGCACCTCTCAGTCAAAACAAATGGCTTTGCCCCAGCTCTGACAGCTGCCATCTTGACTTTTTTGACTCCCCCTGGTTGTTCTCAATAAAAAAAAACCAAGGATGGTTTAATGAAGAGCCATGGTCTTCATCATTCTATAATCAAAGTAATGCTAAGACAGTTTTTTAAAAAATGAGCCGTCAAAAGAGATTTACAAAAAAAGGAAGGCCAACTTTTGAGATGATATATCCAACAATTCTAGTTATTTACATTTTTATTCAACCGATATTGGGTAGTGATTAGGGAACATAGCCTGATTTTGATATATGTTAGTGTAACCATGGCCAGACCACTAAGTTACTTATGAATTCCGTTGAAATATCTTTAGAGGTTATTCTAAGAACGTTGCAGAATAAATACAGAAATTGTTGAGTCCCAGCTCAGATACGTGTTTGGAACTTAGCAAAACTGCTGAAAATCTTTGTGGTTGATTTCAGAATTAGCGCTTGATCCTTGCAGATCAATGATTCTCAACCTTGACGACTTTAAGTCCTGTGGATAGCTGGCTGGGGAATTCTGGGAGTTGAAGTCCACAGGACGTAAAGTCATCAAGGTTGAGAAACACTGTTGTAGATACTCTCGCGCGCGTGTGTGTGTGTGTGTGTGTGTGTGTGCAATTCAACCTCTTAAACAATAATTAGTGTAAGAAAACAGATCCCTATCAAGATGTGATCTCGTGTAAAGTTCTAGGCTGACTCTGTAACACTTGCACATTTTTAAAGTGTCTTAACATTTTTCATCTAGCTGACATACATTGAATAATTAATTTCCTTTAGTGTAAAACCAACACATTGTTTCATCCCCAAAGTTGTCATCTTAATGTAACTTTTGATCTGCATTTTCTTTTCTAAAGCTTATATTATTTATATCATTCTAACACTGTTAGGAATCTATTACCTGTAATGCATAAAGAGAACTTTATTTTCTTAACTCATAACTAAGCATTCATTCTGTAAAGCCGAGAATACTGTTACTTTCACCGAAGGACATTTGGCTACCTGTTAAAATCTACTCCGGTGCAGAACGCTTTGAACCTTCATCCTGAATCTTTATTCATGGTTAATAGCCTGAAAACAAGTCCGCACAAAAATAAATATACCAAAAACATCTTACCCATAGGGCAAAAAATTATAAAGTTGGTATAGCTTCACTCATAATTTAAGGGCATTGCAATATAATTAATTATAAAACCAATGAACCTCTAGCAAACTACATTCATTTCAACAAAACAAATTCATGTGTAACATACTTCTGGTTTTCTCCTGGTAGGTTTCCAAAATCCAAAATAAGAACAAAAGAGCTGAAGAACCGATTTGTATTTTTCAAGAAAATCAGAAGCCACACAACAAAAAATCAGTTTCCCTATGCGTGAAACTGCTTAATATCCAACACTGAATAAGATTTCAGTTCCGGTGGCTCTTTTAGACTCCTTCATCTTCCATGACCAATTCACCACGTCAGTCAACAGTAACATCCAGTTTTCTCCTCTCTCTCAGTAGCTCCATTTGCACTCACGCACAAACTTCCCGAAATGGTAGCTGAGAATGTTACACGGGAGCATTTGTGGTTGTTGATGGAAGCAACAATCAACAAAACCCTTTTAAACATTTCATCTCTTCCACCTTCAGGGTGGTTCTCTTCCATAAATCCGAGTAGACAAAGTTTTCATCTTCACAGCCTTTTTTTTCCTTTCCTGTTGTTGTTGGTTTTTTTTTCCAATTTCCTTTTCTCTTCTTTGAGACTTTTTCAAGTTCCTGGGCAGAAGAGCTTGGAGATCAGATTCAGGATTCTTTGCCGGAGATTCCATTTGTCTCCAATTTTGCGTAACTGTAAAGCGATCGCAACAGAGCCCTCTGTAAAACAGACAAGCACGTTATTGCCAATTGCGTTGATTACAATGAAATGGTCGTGTTTTTTAAAGGCAAAGGTTCTTCTTGCACATATGTGCTAGTCGTTCCCGACTCTAGGGGGCAGTGCTCATCCCCGTTTCAAAGCCAAAGAGCCAGCGCTGTGGCTGGCCTAACTAAACGACAAAGGCACATGGGACACTGTTAACTTCCCACCAAAGGGGGTCTCTATTTTTCTACTTGCATTTTTACATGCTTTTGGACTGCTAGGTTGGCAGAAGCTGCGACAAGTAAATGGGAGCTAGGGATTCGAACCGCTGAACTGCACGCCGAAGGCACAGGGAACATTGTTACCTTCCCACCAAAGGGGGTCCCTATTTTTCTACTTGCATTTTTACATGTTTTCAAACTGCTAGGTTGGCGGAAGCTGGTACAAGTTACAGGAGCTAGGGATTCGAACCGCTGAACTGCCGACCTTTTTGATCGACAAGCTCTTAGCCACTGAGCCACCTTGTAGTTTCTTGCAGCTTCCCGAATGGACTCATCCCAACTAAGAATGCTCTGTCGTGCACTGACAGAATTCCCATGGGGATGTGTATGTCCCCCAATTTAATTAAAGGCATGGAAACAAATGGATGGTGAGAAGACTCCCCGAGTGAAATTAACACAGAGAGTCTTCAGGCAGGTGTGAGCTTGCGATTCAGGTTATAGGCTCCTTCGACTTGAAATGTGTGTATGGAATGAATCACTTCTATGTCTAGTGGCACGTTCCTGCTGAAAGCACCTTCTAAAACATTCACACAGAAGACAATTGGCAATATGACACACCTCTTTGTGCTGGAGTGGAGCTCTCTTTAACAAGAAAGGGAAGTTGAGGATCGACAACAAACTCTTCTCCAAGGCAGCTTCCTAATGTCCTTAAAATGCTACAACTTTCTACAGGAAGTTCTCTTTACCTTCAGTGGAAGCTGCAGTTCTTTGTCTCTTCCCCTCCCCTCCCCTCAACAAATAATAAAGCCTTTGCAAGCCCCCCCTCCCCTTATTCTCAATCAAATGTAGACACAAGCCAAGCGGGAGGGGGGAAAGGGAAACAACCTCCAAGAATAAAATCGTGCAGAACATCGAGAGTCAATAATGGTGAGCTCCGAGTTAGATGAACAGAGTTGGAAGGGACCTTGTGGGTCATCTAGTACAGGGGTCTCCAACCTTTGCAACTTTAAGTCTGAAGGACTTCAGCTCCCAGACTTCTCCAGCCAGCTTTGCTAGTTAGATGAACAAGTTAGATGAACAGAGTTGGAAGGGACCTTGTAGGTCATCTAGTACAGGGGTCTCCAACCTTTGCAACTTTAAGTCTGAAGGACTTCAGCTCCCAGACTTCTCCAGCCAGCAAAGCCCTTCAGACTTAAAGTTGCAAAGGTTGGAGACCCCTGATCTAGTACACACACACACACACACAACTCAAATGTGCAGAGATGGACTAAATGACAATAGAACTAAAACAGGCATGTCCAAAGTCCGGCCCGCGGGCCATTTGCGGCCCGGGGGTCGGTTTAATACGGCCCTCCAACAGCCCTCCCTGCTCTGTATAAATGTGGCCCTCCCTTCCTCCCTTTGTCTCTGGGGCTGTGTGGCTGGGAGGGAGGTGGACGGAGGTTACGGACGCCTCCTCCCGCAGCGGGCGAGGTAGCAGGCGGGGTGAGCACCCAAGGCTACTGTCATCTGAAGCACCACCGAGGCTGTCGCCCGGCAGGGGCGTCAGGCAGGGAAGCCGGTCGCGCCTCCATCGCTGCACGTTCTGGGGCTGCGAAGCTGGGAGGGAGGTGAACGCGCGGCCCCAGACCGTCCGCTTGGCGCGTTCACCTCCCTCCCAGCCACGCAGCCCCAGAACGTGCAGCTCCTGCTGCACAAGGTCGCCCGGCAGGGGCATCAGGCAGGGAAGACGGACACGCGACCTCAGAACGTAAGCCGTGCTGCCTGCCGGAGGGAGCCGCGACCGGCTTCCCTGCCTGATGCCCCTGCCGGGGCATCGGTGGTGCTTAAGATGACGGTAGCCTTGGGTGCTCACCCTGCCTGCTCCCTCGCCCGCTGCGAGTGGCGAGGGAGTGACTGACAGACACAGAGAGAGACAGAAGGGGAGGGAGGGAAAGACAGAGAGACAGACAGAGACAGAGAGAAAGAGAGGGAGGGAGAGAGACGGAGAGAGACACAGATAGAGAATGAATCGGAATTGGATTGAATCGGAGACAGACGGGGAAAGAAGGAGAGACAGACATACAGAGAAAGGGAGGGAGGGAGAGAATCAGAGAGAGTGACACACACACAGGGAGAGACACACACACAGGGAGAGACAGAGAGAGGGAGGGAGAGACAGATAGATAGAGACTGAAAGAGAGAAAGAAAGAAAGAGAAAGAAAGAGAAAGAAAGAGAGACAGAAAGAAAGAGACAGAAAGAGAGACAGAAAGAAAGAGAAAAAGAGAGAGAACGAAAGAGAGAGAGAGAGAAAGGGAAAGAAAGAGCGAAAGAGAGAGAGAAAGAAAGAGAGACAGAGAGAAAGAGAAAGAGAGAGAGAGAAAAAGAAAGAGAGAAAGAGAGAGAAATGGAGAGAGAGAGAGAGGAAGAAAGAGAGAGAAAGAGAGAGAGAGTGAGAGAGAAAGGGAGACAGAAAGAAAGAGAAAAAGAGAGAGAGAAAGAAAGAGAGAAAGAGCGAGAGAAATGGAGAGAGAGAGAGAGAGAGGAAGAAAGAGAGAGAGAGAGAGAGAGAGAGAGAAAGAGAGACAGAAAGAAAGAGAAAAAGAGAGAGAGAGAAAGAAAGAGAGAAAGAGCGAGAGAAATGGAGAGAGAGAGAGGAAGAAAGAGAGAAAGAGAGAAAGAGGTAGGTAAGTTTTTTTTTAATTTATTTTCAATACATTGTGAAAACTCAACTGTCAGTTGATCTTAATGTTATGAAATGAAAAGTATGTCATTTGCAATTAACTTGGCATAAAATAATTTATTTGCATTTAATTGTAATGGTTCAAAGAATGTTCGGAAAAATGTTCGGCCCTCCACCATGTTCATTTCATCCAATCTGGCCCTCTTTGAAAAAAGTTTGGACACCACTGAACTAAAAGAAAGAGAAGAATTGGATTTCTATACAATATGGAATAAAATTTATAAGTGGCTAGAAAACAGAAGCCAAAACAGAAATTAGAGAATGTAAATACATGGTGATATCAATAATCAATATTATTGTTATCAATATAAGTGTTAGCACTACTGTTGTTATATTATAGGGCAAGGTAAAAGCAATAGGAAGGCAATGCAGAATTGAGAATTATAAAGGCTAAACAGGAAAGCCGATACAGAATTGCTTTACATTATTATGTATGTTTTGTGTTTTGTTTTTTCCTTGTGGTTTTTCTTTCTGTTTTTAAAGATTAAAACATTCAATAAAAAAAAATTTTTTTTTAAAAAGAGTCAATAATGGGGGGCTCCAAGTTTGATTAAAAAGAGTTGGAAGGGACCTTGTAGGTCATCTAGTACAGGGGTCTCCAACCTTTGCAACTTTAAGTCTGAAGGGCTTCAGCTCCCAGAATTATCCAGCCAGCAAAGCCCTTCAGACTTAAAGTTGCAAAGGTTGGAGACCCCTGATCTGGTACACACAAACACACACCACAAACTTCTGACAAAGGGCAGTTCAATCTCTTTCTTGAAAGCCTCCAGTGATGAAGCTCCCACAACCAGGTCTGCCTGTAATAGGAATTGGCATCGAAGACAACTATCTCAGAGCGCGCGCGCACACACACACATACACACACGCGCGCGCGCGCGGCAAGTGTCCTTCTACTTGTATTGGATTTGGTGCTTTTTTTCTGAATAACCGGGTCTACTATCGATTCTAAAAGCCCCCTTCCAGAGAGGCTGGAGGGATGGGGAGCGTCCTAGTTCCCCAGCCAACAGGTGATCTGTAGCAACCAGCCCAAGATATCCCAAAGGTGCATTTTCAGGAGGCAACTGGACTTTCTTGGGTTTTTTTTTCTTTTTCCTTTGAAGACCTTTCACTTTTCTTCCAAAGGAGGGGGAAAAAAGCACTTTTGGGACAACCCAGACTTGGATGACTGAGAATCTTTAGGGACTTTTTCAGCCCGGGTACCACCTGCTTCTCTTAGGGGTATCCAAACTTGGGAACTTTAAGACTTGGGGACTTCAACTCCCAGAATTCCCCAGCCAGCCATGAAGACCCCTGAGCTAACCAGATTCAATTCTGTCTATTGTGCAAACAAGGGCAGTAAGGGGGATTGCAACCCATCTCCATTAAATGCATTTTTTTTCTGAAAACACTTCTTGTAAATGCCCATATGGATTGGGGGTCTCTAGTGTTCCCCAAAAGTCATGGTAGGCTGGGGAGATCTGGGAGTTGAAGTCCCCAAGTCTTAAAAGTTCCCAAGTTGGGACACCCCTGTCTTAGGCTCTTGGGAGGGAGAGGAAAAAAACGGGGAGAGAACGAGGGAAAAGAGAGACGAATTCTGCACGAAGGCCGCCCAGACGACAGGTGAGAAGGCTCGGATCGCAGATCCAGACATGTCCCGGCAACCCAGCTACCCTTTCCTTCTGCCAAGCGGGGGAATCCAAGGACCGAGGGCCGAAATTCTTCCGAGAGGGAAGAAGAAAGTGGCCGCGCTCCGGGTGGGAAGGAACCGGGCTCGGTGCTCCCGTTCCCCCCTCCCACCCACCCCCTCCGCGACCCTCCATCCCTGCTGCTTTTTCACCCACCCGCGCAGCCTGAGATCAACCCGGGGCTCCATCGGAGATAAGTGGGGTGGGGTGGGGAGCCCCGGGACCCGAACCCGAGAGCTGCCTCTCCGGTCCAAGCCCGCCCGCCCGCGGAGACGAGGCGCGCCCGGTTCGCCCCTACCTGGGGGCGCCGGGTTCTGCAGCGCGGGCTTGCGCGGCGTTTTGGTCGGCATCATGTCAGAGCAGGAGGCTCGCTCGGCTTCTGGGCTGCCCGATTCTGCTCGTCGCTTCGGAAGGCCGTTGGCGGGATAGATAGGGAAGAGGCGCCGGTCCGCTCGGCTCGCTGGCATCTGGCGAAAAGCCGCCTCCCGCTCGGCCGCCCGCAGCTAAAGGCAAAAAAAAAAAAGGCCGGGGGTTTCCCCCATGACGTCACCGCGGAGTCCTCGCCTCCTTCCCTGGCGAGACTTTCTCCCGGCAGCCAATCAGAGGCCAGTCCCCGGGCAAGCGGGGACAAGTTGCTGGCCGGCCGAAGCAGAAGACGGGAGGTGGAGGGGGGGGGGAGCGAGAGAGCGAGAGAGCTGGGCGGGTGGCGGCGTGTCCCACAGCGGGGCTGGGCGGTGCAGGTGGTGGTTTCCTCCCTCCCTCTCTTTCCCTCCCTCTGTGTCTCTTTACCCCCCCCCCCATCTCGGTTGCTCCACGGCGGAGACGCTAGAAAGCAGAGGGGGGGGGGGGGAAAGAAAAGGCCCAGGGAGCGGGGAAGAAAACAAATCCCTGTCCGTAACAGCCCCCCCCCACCTTCCTGGGCATCTGGTCGCCAGAGAGACATGGGGGGGGGGAGCGAGAGCGCTGGGTGGGGGGCAGCGCGTCCCACAGCGGGCTGGGCGGTGCAGGTGGTGGTTTCCTCCCTCTCTCTCTCTCTTTCCCTCCCTCTCTCTCTCCCTCCCTCTGTGTCTCTCTCTTTCCCTCCCTCCCTCTCTTTCCCTCCTCTCTCTCTCTTTTTCCCTCCCTCTCTCTCCCTCCCTCCCTCTGTGTCTCTCTTTCCCTCCCTCTGTCTCTCTCTCTTTCCCTCCCTCCCTCTCTTTCCCTCCCTCTCTCTCTCCCTCCCTCTGTGTGTCTCTCTTTCCCTCCCTCCCTCTCTTTCCCTCCTCTCTCTCTTTTTTCCTCCCTCTCTCTCCCTCCCTCCCTCTGTGTCTCTCTTTCCCTCCCTCTGTCTCTCTCTCTTTCCCTCCCTCCCTCTCTTTCCCTCCCTCTCTCTCTCCCTCCCTCTGTGTGTCTCTCTTTCCCTCCCTCCCTCTCTTTCCCTCCTCTCTCTCTCTCTTTTCCTCCCTCTCTCTCCCTCCCTCCCTCTGTGTCTCTCTTTCCCTCCCTCTGTCTCTCTCTCTCTTTCCCTCCCTCCCTCTCTTTCCCTCCCTCTCTCTCTCCCTCCCTCTGTGTGTCTCTATCTTTCCCTCCCTCTGTCTCCCTCCCTTTCCCTCCCTCCCTCCCTCCCTTTCCCTCCCTCCCTCTCTCTCCCTCTTTCTTTCCCTCCCTCTGTGTGTCTCTCCCCCCTCAACTGACCTCGGCTGCTCCATGGCGGAGACCCTACAAAGCAAGGGGGGGGGGAGAGAAAAGGCCCAGGGAGCGGGGAAGAAAACAAACCTCGCCATGCCCCTGTCCGTGAAAGCCCCCCCCCCCTTCCTGGGCATCCAGTCGCCAGAGAGGCTGGGGGGGGGGGTGAGCGAGAGAGAGCTGGGTGGGTAGCAGCGCGTCCCTCAGCGGTCTGGGTGGTGCAGGTGGTCGCTTCTTCCCCCTCTCTCTCCTCCCCCTTCCCACCAGACCTCGGCTGCTTCAACGGCGGAGACCCCAGAAAGCAAGCAATATCTATCTACCTACCTACCTACCTACCCTATCCTATCCTATCCATCTATCCATCTATCTAAAGGGTCCAAGGAGCGGGGAAGAAAACAACCCCCCCTACTGGGCAGCCAATTGCCAGAGAGGCGGAGTGGGGGGGGGGGGGAGAGGGAGAGAGAGGGCTGGGCGGGTGGCAGCGCGTCCCACAGCGGGCTGGGTGGTGCAGGTGGTCGCTTCTTCTCTCTCTCTCTCTCTCCCACCAGACCTCGGCTGCTTCAACAGCGGAGACGCCGTGAAGGCAAGCAAAATATATTATTAAAAAGGCTCAGGGAGGAATCGCGGAAAGGCTGCGTTCACACAACTCTCCGGGAAGCAGCTTAGCGATTGCACGGGCGCAACTTTGGCGAGCGAGCGAGCTTGGTCTCTTGCCCTCCCGCCGGGGGAAGGGTTGGTGTGTGTTGATTATGCATTCGTGTGGTGGTGGTGGTGGTGGTGGGGAAACGACACAAAAAACCCCCAAACAGGCGGTTTCATTTCCTACTGGGCTAAGCAGGTTGTCTGAGAAGTCTTGCAAGAGGCTTGCTCTCCCCTTTTCAAGGGAAAGGAAAGAGGTATAAGAAATAACCCCCCCTCCCACTTCATGGATTACTGCCTTGCCGTGGGGAAGGGGCTTGCCTAACTCAATGAAGGTATGAGCTGTAGGAAGTTAGCACCCAGCCCTCTCCTAGAAAAATGAAATATCCTTGGAAATATTGAAACAGCAGAGTATTATATTTCCCTGGATCAGAAATGGAGAAATGTGTTTTTAGGCTGGAAGCAGACTCACACTTAATAGCCCCCACCTTTGTCAATGGGCCATTCAAAGGCCTGGGTCAGTCTATTCTACATAACAAAGACATCCCCCTTCAGCTCTAGGGTGATGGGATTAAGGCACAATAGTATTAGTTCTTTACCCATCTCACCACAGGGCACCTGGGATGAAGCAATGCTGAACCAAACTTGGACTCAAAACACAGCCTAGAGAACTGCCCCTGCATGGCCCCATGGGAGTCTGGCAACCAATCAGAATACAAGGTCAAGGCCAGAGGGGGCATAAAACCAGGGTCTTTCATCATCTCTTAAGTCACTTTTATTTCTTCACCCAACATCTGGAAACGTGATCCCCCTTTTCTGTTCAGGAGCTCAAGCCATGTGGTCCTGTCCACCATTAAACCGTCTTTCCAAGCAGCCTCCGTGTCTCCAGTGTCTTTTTCCCCACTTGGAACTGAACCTAGAAGGACATTTCTTCCAACAGAGTTATGTCGTGCAGGGGCACCCAAGATGGACAGGTCATAGCAGAGAGCATGATCCACTGGAGAAGGAAATGGCAACCCACTCAGGTATCTTTGCTGTGAAAACCCCAAAGGCAAAAAGATAAGACACCCGAAGATAAGCCCTGATGTCAGAAGGTGTCCCCAATATGCTACTGGGGAAGAGCAGAGAGTGACTACTAGTAGCCGCAGAAAGAGTGAAGCAGTAGGCCGAATATGCCAAAGCAGTCAGCTTGTGCTTAAATTGACTCCAGAGGATGGTAGAGAACAGGAAGGCCTGGAGGAATGTTGTCCATGGGGTCATGACTTTGCAACTAACAACAACAACAACATCATAAGAAGTAATGAGAGCGAGGGGGGAGAGAGAGAGAAAGAAAAAGAAAGAAGAAATGTTTTGGGGAATATTAAAAGAGGCAGAATATTATATTTCCCCAAAGAGAAAAATCTTAACAAAGGCAGAAAGCAACCCCCAACAGTCTCCAGCTTATGCCCAGAATCTTTAGAGATGGACATTTTGTGCCCATTAAGAAATCCAGGCCAGCCCTATTCACAAACAAAATAGCTTCAGGTCCAGATGATGGGATTAAGAATTTACATCAAACCCCCCACCCCACCCCACCCCACCCAAATTCTAAGAGCAGGACATGGTCTTTAGGACATAATAAGGATTAACCCACCACCATTAGAATAGCAAAAGGCACCAGTATTGCAGTTGCAAGTTTTGTTGCATGAAAATACTTTTTACTGCCTGTCAAGGCTCAACCTTGGACCCATAAGATAAATCCATACAGTATACTGTAATTGGTGCAGGTCTTTCACAGCTAATCGGTGTAAAGCAGTTCTCCTCCAAGTTGATTCTTCCCTTCTGCTTTCTGACACCTTGGATGTTGACAGTGGTGAGGTTTGAACCCTGACCTCCCTCAGCTCAAGGCAGCTTATGTGTGTTTTGAGCAACTATCCTGTGTGGCAGGCAGTATAACGCATTGCGCATGTGAATCTTGGTCTCCCCAGTTCACTCCAACCCTTTAACCATCCTACTCCTGCGTCACTGACTTCCCAGCTCACCGCAGTTCTTAATTGCACAAAGCAACGTTTCTGGTCTGACTGCCGATATCCTGGCCTAATTCTGCAAACCTTGCAATTTTCTCATCTCTATTTCTGCAGAACTGAACTCCTCACGCATTCAGTGGAAATGTTGCTGCATCTCTCGCTCTCTCCCTCGGACATTATCCGCATGCCTTCTCAGACTCTACCAAGCTTCCGCACATATTCAGAGGCGTTTCAAACTAGGAGCATACTAGAAAGTTGACCGTGCAAACCTGTCGCCTTTTAATTGCAGGGCCCAGAGGAGGCTGCAAAACCTGGACTCTGACTAAAAGGAGGGAAATAAAAAGAGAAGTTGCCCTTTTGTTTTGCAATCCCTCTACGATCTTGTTTCATCCTCTTCCCTTTTGTTTTGTCCTCATTTCTCAATCGCAGCAACTTTAACACATTTGGACTTCAACTCCCCAAGTTGGCCAGCCAGCTAGAATAGATAGATAGGTGGTGGAGAGATGATTGATAGGATGGAGGATGGAGAGAGGGAGATGATAGATAGATAGATAGATAGATAGATAGATAGATAGATAGATAGATAGATAGATAGATAGATAGATAGATAGATAGATAGATAGATAGATGATAGAGAGAAAGAGAGAGAGAGAGAGAGAGAGAGAGAGAGAGAGAGAGATGGATAGATATTACAGAAGTGGGTACACCCCCTCACATTTTATGACTATTTAAATATATCTTGCCAGCAATTTAGACATTAATGGCTGTATGTTGTGTTATTTTGAGGGGACAGCACATTTACACTGTTATACAAGCTGTATACTCACTACTTTACATTGTAACCAAGTGTTATTTCTTCAGTGTTGTCATATGAAAATATATCTTTTCATATTTACAAAATGTGAGGGTATGTACTCAGTTCTGTGGTAGATAGATAGATAGATAGATAGATAGATAGATAGATAGATAGGTAGGTAGGTAGGTAGGTAGGTAGGTAGGTAGGTAGGTAGGTAGGTAGGTAGGTAGGTAGGTAGGTAGATGAAAGAAAGAAGGGAAAGGAAGGAAGGAAGGAAGGAAGGAAGGAAGGAAGGAAGGAAGGAATGAATTCTGGGAGATTACATCCAGACATATTAAAGTTACTAAAGCTAAGAAACAATGATCTTCAGTGTCAGGCCTCTGGTGTTGAGAAAGGCCTAAAAACAAGCAAACAATAGAGAGGCAACTGTGATTTCTTTTTTCAGTCAGGGAAAAAGAAAAGTGCCTTGCTTTGGTTCCTCTTTTTGTGAGCCCAGGAGGGTTTGGGACGGAGTAATTCCGCCATCTTTTCTCCTTGTACGGATAGAATTGCTCTGCTTAATTATTCATAAGCTGAATTACCCATTTTTGAACTTCCGGAACTTCTGGGAGGCCCATTTTTTTCACCCTCCCAGAGCCTCCATGTGGGCCCTGCACTTACCTGGCATCCAAAACAGGCCATATGGTGACTCCTGGGTGGGGCAGAGCGGGGTGGGCGGAGCCAGCCAGTCCTTTCAACTACCGGTTCAGCGAACCAGATGTAAAATTAGCATCCAGTTCACCCGAGTCGGTCCGAACCGGCTGAATCCCACCCCTGCTGTTATAGTACTTGATAATATAAATTCTCACCTTATGATCATAACAGAATGTGTAATGCTCGTCCACAAGTCTTAAAAGTTGCCAAACTTGGGCTAAGTGATGCATTAGCTGAATCAATTTAGAAGAACTCTTAGTCATAGCCCTGTCTTGCTTTTCCAAATGCCACTCCATTTCTCAGAACCCAGCCAGATGATGTCCCTGGCATATGCAGAGGAAATGCAATGCCAGACAAAATAGGCTGCAACTCAGTCCAGGATTAGCAGTCCTATTGTACATGCCCAACAGCACAAGCTATAATGCGACATCTCTGATTCATGAGCTGCCCTGGTTGTCAGTATTACTCCAGGTGTCATTCGAAGTGCTAGTCATCAAGTCCTACATGACGTTGAGCCAAGGTATCCCATACCTTCTGCCCAGCCATTAAGGTTGGCAAAATCCAGGCCCCTTCAATCAAACAATACCTTGTCTCAGGATCCAGGAAACAGCACCTTCTCTGACACAGCGCTTGCTCTCTGGAAATTCGGCCGTCTCCCACCCTGTTGACATTCTGCAAGGCTCTGAAGATCTAATTGTTCCCCTAGACCTTGAGTTGAGATGGAGGGGGACCCTTGTTTAGAGGTGTTTTGTCTCTGTTTTTGCAGAGCAACCAAATTTCATCTTTTGTATTGTGTTTTTATTGTATTGTGAACTTTCCAGAGTCAGTTTGGAATCAAGTGGGTGGAATGAATGAATGAATGAATGAATGAATGAATGAATGAAAAAAAGAAAGAAAGAAAGAAAGAAAGAAAGAAAGAAAGAAAGAAAGAAAGAAAGAAAGAAAGAAAGAAAGAGGAAGCTTTCCAGCCAGGTTGTACTACAATTCCCCAAATCCCCAGCCAACAGAAGGTACATCTAAGATACCCAGCAGATGTTTCTCAATGAAATTACTTTTGTAATATCTTTCAGCCTCACATTTTTTTTGAAATATCGGCTTTTGGTCAACTCCTGCCCAAGGGAGCTGGGAAGTCCCATGGCTGTGAGCTCAGGGATTGGACCCCTTCCCTCTTGCCTTTCCCTTATAAGGCCATCTCTGCATAGGTCAATAGATTACCTCATGCATTCATAAGCTGCTCAAGGAAAACTGAACTATAAGATCAGCCTCTATAGCTTTTTTGTGTTTTGTTCCCAAGTCCAGAGGGCTGATCACTCTTGGGAGAAAGGTTTTTGTGTGTGTGTGTGTGTGTATGTGTGTGTGCCCGTGTCCCCTTCTTCCTTTGCATTTCATCCTCAGTGACCCATGCTGTCAAAGGTGAGACCAATGAGAGAACCTCATTGTGGGAAGAATGCGTGCGAAGTGGCCAGAATAAATATTCAGAAAGGGCCCCACACACAAACCCATCCATTAACACCTTTCTTCCAAGATTGTTCTGGAAAGACCCCAAATACTCAAACTGATGTTTGGAACAGGCTTGCCTCTGGAAATTGTGGGTGCTCCATCACTGGAGGTTTTTAACAGTCATGATGATGGTGGTGGTACCCATTCAATCATGTCCAACTCTTGGTGATTCTATGAGTCAGGCCTTTCCACATCTTCTGATTTTGCACAGTCCCATCACAAGATTACAAATGCAGAAGAGAATATAAGAGAAGTGGAGTTCCTGAGAGACTAAGAGGAAATGGTGGAAAGGAGGGAAGGAGGGAAGGGACTTACTAATAGAATAGAATGAAATACGGTCATATTGCCCGTGGTATATAGCAAAAATGATGTGAGGGAAACAGATCAATACTATTAATTGGGGATAATTAACTAAGTGAAATGCTTACTACACAAAATTAAATGTGAGAATATATGTTGTCGATAGTAAAACAGAACAATAGATGGAAATGAAATGTTGAATTTGATTAACTCAGAGGGGCAAATAATGATGTGGTTTTTATACATTAAGAAGAAATTAAAGTTAAGTTGGAAAACATGGGGAAAAAATAAGATGGCTGAAATTTGAAATGGAAATATGAGGTAAATGAACTCTGCATGAGAACGTGTAAAGGGGGAAAACCCAGGCAGCACTTTGTTTATAAAAGTAGTTAAAATACCATATTTTTCGGAGTATAAAATGCACCAAGATTTTGAAGAAGAAAATTTTTAAAAAAAACACTTTTTGCACTGCAGACCTCCCCAAAACAGCCCTTTTTGGAAAAAAAGGGCCCATTTTTTGTCAAAAAAGGGGCATGAATTAGGAGACTTGTAAAGTGCTCCTGGGGTGGGCCTCCCCAAAATGAGCAAAAATGGCTCATTTTTCAAGCAAATGGGTCCATTTTGTGTCAAAAAAAGGGCATGCATAGCCTTTGGGAGACATATAAAGTGCTCCTGGGGGCTGAGGGGCATAAACAAGCAAAAAACAGCTGGTTTTTTGCTCATTTTTGCCCTCCCCAGCCCCCAGAAGCACTCTGGAAGCCTCCTAAAGGCTACGCATGGCCATTTTTGCAAAGGGGTGGGGTTTCTGGAGGCCAAAAATGCTGTATTCAGTGTATAAGATGCACCCAGATTTTCACCCTCTTTTTTGAGGGAAAAGGTGCGTCTTATACTCCGGAAAATATGGTATATAACAATTTTTTTTTAAAAAATCTTTGTTTTAAGAAAAAAAAAAAACTACAAATGCTAGGTTTCCCTCTCCTCCTGGCCCAGCATGTGGAGGAGGCCAAGTCTTAAAAGCCTTCTAGAAGGCAGGAAGGATAGGAGTCTTCCTCAGTTCAGTGGGAAATCTATTCCACAATGCAAACGTGTCTATAGAAAAAAATTGCTTCCCAGGCTCCATCCATATGTCAACAGTTACGAGCCAAAGAAGCATGACAGTGACATAATATTGTCGTACAAGGATACCTGGAGATTTTATCTGATTTTTGTGGGGGGAGAGGGATTATGTGAATAACGTATTTTAACGTTTTCCAAAAATGAGCAAAACTTCATACCATTATATTTTATTGCTGAATTTTAGGGAGCCACAAAATGGTGATTGGAGCTGTTTATGGCCAATATCTCTCTGGTATATCACCTCGATTTACTTCCTCCAAACTGTCTAGGGTCAAGATATATAAAGGTATATGAATCAAGGGATTTTTCTATTTGAAGTTGCTTCCCTACTTTTTCTGGGCCTTTTTGGTTGTGATGTGATTCCCCCCCCCCCCCCCTCTCTTCATACTGTAAATATGTACTGAGGGATGAATCCAGTGACCGACTTTAATTATTTGCCCTTGCTAAATTCCTAATTGGGACTCCATGGCTCAGTGGCTAAGATGCTGAGCTTGTAGATCAGAAAGCTCCGCAGTTTGGCGGTTTGAATCCCTAGTACCGCGTAACAGAGTGAGCTCCTATTAGTTGTCCCAGCTTCTGCCAACCTAGCAGTTTGAAAGCACATTAAAAAATGCAAGTAGAAAAATAGGAACCACTTTTGGAGGGAAAGTAACAGCGTTCCATGCGCCTTCGCCATTTAGTCATGCCGGCCACATGACCACGAATACGTCTTTGGACAGCACTGGCTCTTAGGCTTAGAAATGGAGATGAGCACCGCCCCCTAGAGTCGGGAACGACTCACACATATGTGCGAAGGGAACCTTTACCTTTTACATTCCTAATCTGGATCAAGTGCACTAACCAGAGTTGACAATGAAGATACAGGTAGTCCTCAACTGATGAGCATAACTGAACCTGGCAATCATGGTTATAAGTCATGATGCTTGTACATTTAGGCAAGAAAAACAAAATGCACAGGTACAGTATAGGTGGTACTTAGCTCAATAGTAGCAACTGTGAGAGGGATCTTGGAATCCTAGTGGACAACCATTTAAATATGAGCCAGCAGTGTGCAGCAGCTGCCAAAAAAGGCAACACAGTTCTAGGCTGCATAAACAGAGGGATAGAATCTAGATCACGTGAAGTGTTAATGCCACTGTATAGTGCCTTGGTAAGGCAAGACTTGGAATACTGCATACAGTTTTGGTCGCCACGATGTAGAAAAGACGTGGAGACTCTGGAAAGAGTGCAGAGAAGAGCAACCAAGATGATTAGGGGACTGGAGACTAAAACATATGAAGAACGGTTGCAGGAGCTGGGTATGTCTAGTTTGATGAAGAGAAGGACCAGGGGAGACATGATAGCAGTGTTCCGATATCTCAGAGGGTGCCACAAAGAAGAGGGAGTCAAACTATTCTCCAAGGCACCTGGGGGCAGGACAAGAAGCAATGGGTGGAAACTAATCAAGGAGAGAAGCAACTTAGAACTAAGGAAAATTTCCTGACAGTTAGAACAATTAACCTCTGGAACAGCTTGGCTCCAGAAGTTGTGAATGCCGCAACCCTGGAAGCCTTTAAAAAGATGTTAGATAGCCATTTGTCTGAAATGGTATAAGGTTCCTGCCCACGCAGGGGGTTGGACTAGAAGACCTACAAGGTCCCTTCCAACTCTGCTATTGTATTGTATTGTATTGTAAAGCAGGTCATAATAGGCATACAACACATAGCCCCCTGGTAGCTAGAGCGCTTACAAGGAGGCAGGTCCAAAATATTTGGATCTTTTGGACATGGGGATATCTAAATCTTTTGAGATATCTATTTTGCATCCTAAAGTCCTTCCAAGAGCCAGCTCTTTGCAAACTCAATTTAGCCACTCCATGAGAGACCAAATTAAAAATCGAAGTACAGCCCACAGATACAGGAAAGGTTGCACCTGTTTCAGAGACACAGAGGGAGATAGATGGAGAGGAGAAAGAAGAGAAGGAGAAAGAAGAAGGAGACTGGAGGAGGAAGAGAGGGAGGAGGAGGAGAAGAAACAACTGAGATGAGGAAGTAGAGGAGGAGGGGAAAGGGGATGGCTCTACTAGCTGCATCTTACATCATTTTGTTCCGATGAACTCATGGGCTTAGCTGAGCTTTTTTTAGACAGCATGACCTAGGTTTTTTTAATGACTGTGGTCATGTCTGATTTCTCAGATTATACTTTCTGTAGATTATGTTCGCATAGACTCTAAATCATCTGGTATGTAACTGTATGTGAGGGAAAGGCAAGAAGGAAATATTTTAATTAATGAAATGATTGCACATATGAAGTTTATTACCAACTTTATTGGTAGCTACACCAAGCCAATTTTGGCTGATTTTGAAAACAAAAAACAGAGCCTGTCAGTAGCTGAATGGAGGCATATCTAGAAATTCCAAGGTTGAAAGTTAAACTAAGGTAGGTTTTTTTCAAAAAGAGATTCTCAAAGTCACTTCAATATTGTTGCCCCCAAAAATCTGCGTGCCTAGTCCATAAAATCCCCAGGACCTACACTCAATCGCATTGGCCTTCACCTTCACCTTTGCTTATCAGTTACCATATCCATTGCAAGGAATAGCATAGATATGTCTGTGCACAGTGAAATAATTACCTGGCTGGTTACTTCTGTTGAAATTAAAAAATAAATATCCTTTAGTTTAGTTCAATGCAAGCAACATTTTACATTTTTATGTCAGCTGGGAAATTCTGGCAGTTGCTGACCGGATCATCTGAAAGGCAGGGCTTGCTCCAGGCTGAGGCGGAACAGATACTGGCCTAGAGATGCCAAGTTTTAGCAGTTCCCAAAATTGAAAAAGACTTCCAAAAAGTCAATTAAAAAGTAAAAAAAGCCATACTAGTTCTTTTTGTGAACCAGCCAGTGGTGGATTCCGGATCCCGTTCCAACCGGTACTGTTGGAATGGGCCCGGCGTCACCCACATGGACACCCGTGGCATGCGCATGCGTCGTACCTGCCTGCGACACTTCTCCAAGCCTCTGCGATGCTCAAGCTGCTCGGCGGAGCGTCACACAGGGACTGTATGAGCCATGCGCGTGCGCAGAAGCGCTAAAGGCATAAAGGACCGGTAAGGAGCTGGGGCAGGCGGGTGGTCCCTCTGGAACACCGTACCACAATGGTACCAGGTGCTCCAGGCAGGTTCTGGTACGTCCATACCAGGGCGTACCACTTGCAACCCACCACTGGAACCAGCACCCCTGCTCAGGGTTAAATACATTTTTTTTTATTTTCGAATTTATAACCCGCATCTTCTCCTAAAAAAGGACCCAGGGCGGCGCACAGGAAAAATTTAAAAACAATACAAATATACAAAATACCATTATTAAAAACCTATTAAACCCATACCCTGTGCTAAAACAATGTAAAATCCCCCTAATTAAAAAATATAGCTAATAACAATCAGGAACGGGAGGTTATGCTAGGCCGGCTTGTTGAAATAGGTGTGTTTTAAGACGCTGGCGGAAAAGGCGGAGGTCTGAGATGGTGCGTAGTTCGGGGGGCAGGTCGTTCCAGAGGGTAGGGCCCGCCACAGAGAAGGCCCTTCCCCTGGGTGCCGCCAAACGGCATTGCCCGGCCGACGGCACCCTGAGAAGGCCCTCTCTATGGGAGCGGACAATTTGTAGTGTAAATAGGATGAAAGTGTCTGGGGGAAAAAAAATTGGGGCGGAAGTGTAAACTTCAAAAACTCAAAGAAAAATGAGAAACAAGAGGGCACATTTTCAGTGCTAGAATAGAGTAAGTTTTACTCTCTGTTTGCATAAATTAGCTTGGCCTTTCAGTATTGGTGGTGTGTGTGTGTGTTGTTTTCTTAGTGAGAGTGCTAGTCCCTTGGGTGTTCTTCTGATTTGTTGTCAGGGCAAACTATTGGGCAAACACCACCCCCTTCTAGCATGGAAGATGTTATCTAGTCTGGCAACGAAATGTCTGCAAACCTAACCACCAAGCTCAGAGGAGCACCAAGGAGTCCAAAGGTTCAATTCTGAGCTGCAGATGTTTTCCTCAAAAAGATGCTCTCTTATAAAAGAGAACATCTGCAGTTCAGATATCCTCAAAATTAAAACATGAGCTGAGTCTTGGGAGGCACCAGAATGAGGACTTTACCCAAGGGTGCCAACAAGTCTACTTGTTCCGTTCCGTTCAGCTGAAGGGCATCATTTTGGGGAAGAAGAAGAGGAAGTGGAAGAAAAAGAGGAGAGGCAGACAAGGCGTGGGGAAAGGAAAGAGGAGGAAAAGGGGGAAGGAAGGAGGAAGGTGTAATTAAGCTTACATTTTTTACCAACCAGGAATAATCATTGTTTTTTTTTTATTTCGTCTGACTTGATCAAGTGTAGGTCCATCCACGAACAAAAGCAAATGAAAAGAAAGGGGGATTCCCACCCGATCCACCCCTCAGTGTCCCTGAAGAAAATTTTTGAAGAATCTTTCTTAGAATACTAAGATGTTGCTCCAGTGTCATAGCAATAGCACTTAGACTTATATACCGCTTTACAGCCCTCTCTAAGCGGTTTACAGAGTCGGCCTATTGCCCCCAACAATCTGGGTCCTCCTTTTACCCACCTCGGAAGGATGGAAGGCTGAGTCCACCTTGAGCCTGGTGAGACTCAAACTGCCAAATTGTAGGCAGTCGGCAGTCAGCAGAAGTAGCCTGCAGTACTGCACTCTAACCACTGCACCACTGCGGCTCATAGACATTGTTTTCCAGGCAAATTTTTTCAAGAGCCGAACTAGTAGTAATGCCGGCAGCAACCCACCCCTGATCTGGAGGGCACCCAGTTGGGGAAAGATGCCACAAGTTTTTTTAGAGGAAGAATGAGGAGGAAAAATATAGACCAAACCAGTTGCTGTGGCATTGGGAGAAATTTTTAAAAAAAAAGAAAGAACAGGGGAAAAGATGTGGAGATGGAGGTCAGGAGAGTCCTTGCAAAAGAGATTTACGATTGGAAAAAAGAAAAGCAAACTACAGCAAAAGCCGAACTCGGCTCAGCAAAGCAAATAGCCTCAGGAGAGAAAAATGCAGCAGCAAGGTTGACACCTGCCTAGGGAGGAGAGGGACTTGTTCTTGATGAGGTCATTGTTAGCTCCAAGAGCCAGGAGGCCACAGGAAGGAGGCCCCATTTCAGAAGCTTCAGAATGACTCATTGTAGTCTAAATATAAACATGGGTTGCGGTGAATGTAAAGCTTTAGCACTGAAGCACTTGCTCCTGCGCAAACACATCCCCGGTCCTCATCCACATTTTCACGTGGCTGCAGAGAAGAAAGGGGCAAGTACGGCAGCTAGATGAGGACTCTCAGTGTTTTCAAAAGGGCTTCTCTGCGTTAGTTTCATGCATTCATGCACACGTGAAATTTGGATGGAGGGGACAACCAGCAGGAGCAGGCAAAAGTGCCTATAGTTAAGGCTATGGTTTTTCTAGTCGCAATACATGGCTGCGAAGGTTGGACCATAAGGAAGGCTGAACGCCAAAGAATGGAGGCCTTTGAACGCTGGTGCTGGAGGAGACTCCTGCGAGTCCTTTGGACTGCAAGGCGATCAAACCGGTCAGTCTTAGAGGAGATCAACCCTGACTGCTCTTTAGAAGGCCGGATCCTGAAGAGGAAACTCAAATACTTTGGCCACCAAATGAGAAGGAAGGACTCACTGGAGAAGAGCCTAATGCTGGGAAAGATTGAGGGCAAAAGAAGAAGAAGGAGGTGGCTGGCTGGAGTTGCAGAAGCAGTCGGCGTGAGCTTAAATGGACTCCAGAGGAGGGTAGAGGACAGGAAGGCCTGGAGGAACGTTGTCCATGGGGTCGCGATGGGTCAGACACCACTTCGTAACTAACAGCAACAACAAGCTGGTAGTACAAAGTAGGGTATTTGTCCCAAAGGTGGTTTTTCAAAAGGTAACTGGGCTTAGTTTGTTTTTCCTTGAACACGTTTCAAAGCAAAAACAAGGACAATCCAGTTGCCTTTTGTAAAAGCACCTTTGGGACAACTGTGACCAGGATGTTGAATCTCTGTAGACAAATATAATATTGGTTTTGGTTTTGGTGTTTGGGTGTCTCCTGGTGACTTCCTGGACCACTCTTCTGTTTTCCTGACGAGGTTTTGAATGTGATTTGCCATTGTCTCCTTCCTAAGGCTGAGAGAGAGTGACTGGCACAAGATCACCCAGCTGGCTTTGTGCTCAAGGTGGGACTAGAACTCCTGTTTCCAGCCTGGTGTCTTAATCGTTAGAGATCAACCTGACTTTCTAAGTAGATAATCCCACCATAATTAAAGCTATTAGCCTGAGGAAGGATGGTGCTGAACAGGATTGTTGGGCTAAGGTAAAGGTAAAGGTTTCCCTCACACATATGTGGTAGTTGTTCCTGACTCTAGGGGGCGGTGCTCATCTCCATTTCAAAGCCAAAGAGCCAGCGCTGTCTGAAGATGTCTCTGTGGTCATGTGGCCAGCATGACTTATATGCCGAAGGCACACGGAATGCTGTTACCTTCCCACCAAAGGCGGTTCCTATTTTTCTACTTGCATTTTTTAATGTGCTTTCAAACTGCTAGGTTGGCAGAAGCTGGAACAAGTAATGGGAGCTCACTCCGTTACACAGCACTAGGGTTTTGAACCACCGAACTGATCGACAAGTTCAGCGCTAGCCACTGAGCCACCACGTCCTAGTGGCCTACTGGGACCTTATTAAGAAAAAGTGGAGAATGTTTGGTTTTAGGATTCAAGTGCTCTCTCTCCCAACCTTCCTTTTGAAAACTCCATCTTGAAAAAGCTCCCTCTGATCACCCCTGCTGAAAACAGACATCCTCATTTCTTCTACGTGGCAGCCTCCTTGAAAGCAACCTGAAAGTTGCAGGTAGCATAGAACTTAGCTACCTATTGCTTTCTGCTGGGATTTAGTTTAGTAGAGTAACATCTACCGTTTCCCCCAAAATAAGACCTCCCTGGATAATAAGTCCAATCAGGCTTTTACTTTATTTTATTGTCATTGTATATCAGTGGTGGGTTTTAAATTTTTTTAGAACCTACTCTGTAGGTGTGGCCTAATTTGTGGGCGTGGCTTGGCAGTCATGTGACAGGGTGGGAGTGGCCAACTTGTAAAATGTGGTGAAACTCATTTAACAACGCTCTTGCTTAGCAACCAAATTTTTGGACTCAATTGTGATGATAAATTCTTTCTTTCTTTCTTTCTTTCTTTCTTTCTTTCTTTCTTTCTTTCTTTCTTTCTTCTTTCTTCTTTCTTTCTTTCTTTCCTTCCTTCCTTCCTTCCTTCCTTTCTTCCTTCCTTAACTTTCCTTTCCTTCCCGTTGGGTCACTGGCAGCGGCGGGCCAGATTTACTTCCAGGTACGCCAGTGGAACCCCCTCTCACCGGTTCTCTAAATTTCACCAACCAGCTCTCGCGAGTAGGTGCGAGCCTGCAGAAACCCACCACTGTTGTATATATATACACAGTATATACAAACAACAAATGAGTGCATGCGCTAAAATAAGCCCTCCCCCCAAAATAAGCCTTCACCCAAAAATATTGCAACACAGCAGCAGCCATGAGGTGACCACGGTCGCTGCCTCCTCCATCTCAAAGATAATAAGACCTCTCCGAAAATTAAGCCAAGCATTTTTTTTCAGAGACCCTGAAAAGACCCTGTCTTATTTTCGGGGAAACACGGTATGTTGCAGTAAATGAACTTGCCACCAATAGGTTTCTGAGTCTAGTTCAGGAGACTCGTTAATACCTTTAAAGATCTTTATGGCTTAAGTCCTCAATCTGCATACAGATGGGAGGTTGAACAACTAGCCTTGTGGTGCGACCGGAGCAATCTTGAACTAAACACTCTGACAACTGTAGAAATGATGGTAGATTTTAGGAGAAACCCTCCTATACTACCACCTCTTTCAATACTAGACAACACAATTTCAACAGTAGAGACCTTCCAGTTTCTAGGTTCTACAATATCTCAAGACTTAAAAGGGACACCTAATATCAAAAATGTCATCAAAAAAGCACAACAAAGAATGTTCTTTCTGCGCCAGCTCAGGAAGCTCAAACTGCCCAAGGAGCTGAGCTGCTGATTCTGTTCTACAGAGGAATTACTGTGTCATCTGCACCTCCATAACTGTCTGGTTTGTCTCTGCAACAAAACAAGACAAACACAGACTTCAATAGATAATTAGAACTGCAGAAAAAACAATGGCTACCAACCTGCCTTCCATTGAGGACCTGTATACTGCACGAATCAAAAAGAGGGCTGTGAAAATATCTACAGACCCCTCGCATCCTGGACATAATTTTTTTCAACTTCTACCCTCGAAACGACGCTATAGGGCACTGCACACCAGAACTACTAGACACAAGGACAGTTTTTCTCGCATGCCACCAATGCTAAACACCTAATTCCCACAACACTGTCAAACTATTTACTAAGACTGTATTACTATTGTTTTTTCTCATCCTTCCTAGCACCTATTTCCTTTCTACTTATGACTGTCGCTTGTATCTTTACGATTTATATTGTTTATTTAGTTTCCTAGTATGATTTACGTCGATTGCTTATTTAGTATCGTATGACTGTCACTAAGTGTTGTGCCTTATTATTCATGTTGAATGTATTTCTGATGACTATGATCATGATTTATTTCTTATGTCCTTTATGTACACTGAGAGCTTATGCACTGAAGACACATTGTGAGGTGGTGGTGGTTGTCATTTTTGAGGAATTCTGGCTTTACAGTTACTGTTTTCTGAAATTGTTTTTCAGAAGTCCACAGAGCCTACATATATACAAATAGCTGTAAATCAGTCAATCTCATTTCTGCCTGCCTGCCTAAAAATCTTTCACTGCAATGGCAAACCTTTAAATCTCTGTTCGCCGCCCCGAGTCCCTTTATGGTGAGATGGGTGCGGGTTATAAATGTGAAAAATAAATAAATAAATAAAACCTGAACTCTTTGCCAAATTTAAAACAAATAGGGAGATATTTTTTGTTGAAATACAATGTTTAATATAACGTTACTGTCAGGGGTGCAATTCAGCTGGTTCTATCTGGCTTGGGTGAACCAGTAGCGGTGGCGGCAGAAGGCTCCGCCCACCTGCCTAGATGTCATCACGTTCTGTTGATTTCACCCCTGATTACTGCTAAATCTTTGTTAATATATTCAAACAAGTAGGAATGTATGACTGTGGGATATTACATATGACTGTCCATGGGCTGAAGGTATGTGTGTGTGTGTGGGGGATGCTGAAACATACCTCACAATGTTGCAATGCTGATTCTTCTTCTTGCATTTGCACTACAACGTCACCTGCAAATACTTACAGGGAGGACCATATCATTGCACATTTCATCTTTTTTTTTTTTTTTTTGCTCACGCTCATGATATTGCAGAAACAACAGAAAGTGGACAATTGCGTGGCTGGATGCTCTTTTCTTTTTTTACCTGGAAGGAAATCTCATCGGAAAGGACATTTCACTCTTATGTGGAAAGTAATCTCACTTCGACTTGAGAGATTCTCATATTACTTAGGAGGAATTTCATTCTTACTTGAAAGGAAACTGAATCTTTATTCAAGAGGAAATCTGCAAATCTTCTTTCTCTGTTGACCTGCATGTTTCCTTCACCCATCTCTTCATCCTGAGAAGCTTTCTCTGCTGTTGAGAAACTCTCTTGAGTTACTGTAAAGATCATAAGGTCCGGGCCATTAAAAATCAACTGATGTTAATTTATTTTATTTATTTATTTATTACATTTGTATAACCGCGCCTCTCTCCCGGAGGGGACAGGAAATTAAAACAGGAAATTAAAACAGGAAATATAAAACATAGCAATAATAAATACTAAAAGCCAATTAAATACAAAATACCCTGTGCTAAAATTCCCTAAAACTCTTACCCATTAAAATCCAATTAAAACAATTTAGAGTTCAGTTTGCAGGCTTAATTGTGCGGATTAGGCCAAACCAGCAAGATGGAAGAAATATCATGTATTAGTTCCCAGGGACTGGAGACTAAAACATATGAAGAATGGTTGCAGGGGCTGGGTATGTCTAGTTTGATGAAGAGAAGGACCAGGAGAGACATGATAGCAGCCTTCCAATATCTCAGGGGTTGCCACAAAGAAGAGGGAGTCAAACTATTCTCCAAGGCACCTGAGGGCAGAACAAGAAGCAATGGGTGGAAACTAATCAAGGAGAGAAGCAACTTAGAACTAAGGAGAAATTTCCTGACAGTTAGAACAGTTAACCTCTGGAACAGCTTGCCTCCAGACGTTGTGAATGCCCCAACCCTGGAAGTCTTTAAAAAGATGTTAGATAGCCATTTGTCTGAAATGGTATAAGGTTCCTGCCCACGCAGGGGGTTGGACTAGAAGACCTCCAAGGTCCCTTCGAACTCTACTATTGTATTGTATTGTATAGTCCAGTCATCAGAGTATCATCAGAGTGGTCTTCCAGAGCATGATGTCCTTTCAAAATTATGTCTGAAAACCCATCCACTTAGTAAGCCACATGCTGTGAACGTTGGCTCCAGGAATGATCCAAGCGGGTCCAAAGATGTACAAAACATGATCTCAGCTACATGATAAATAAAATTCCATTGAAGAAACATACTTAATATCCAAGTTTGTTTGTTAGTTAAATAGGTTAGTAACTGGCATAAAGGATTGTATATCTGTAAGTGTATCTCCCTTTA
The DNA here is from genome assembly GCA_039707465.1 of Rhabdophis nuchalis. NCBI lineage: Eukaryota > Metazoa > Chordata > Lepidosauria > Squamata > Natricidae > Rhabdophis > Rhabdophis nuchalis. The sequence continues at coordinate 228,773,218 of CM077644.1, forward strand.
TTTTATTTTTTATTTTATTTTATTTTATTTATTTATTTTCCTGGGCTCCAAGATCACCGCAGATGGGGACTACAGCCAATAGTTTATTAGTTTAGTTTATTAGTTTTTTATACCGCCCTACTCCCGAAGGACTCAGGGCGGTGTACAGCCAAAGTAAAACAGATATATAAAAGTTAAAAACAGTTTAAAAACCATATTAAATAATTTGGCTTCTCAGAAGATTACAAAAGCAAACAAACCCCAATTAAAATTAATAAAAAATCATATTTAAACATTCATTTTTATGCCAGCCCAGCTTGTTGGAAGAAAAAGGTTTTGAGACCAGGGCGGAAGGTGCATAGGTCAGGGATAGTTCTTAATTCTGGGATCAATTTGTTCCAGAGGACAGGTGCTCCCACGGAGAAGGCTCTCCCCCTGGGTGTCGCCAGTCGACTTTGTTTAGCAAACGGCACCATGAGGAGACCCTCTCTATGGGAGCGTACTGGCCGGTGGGAGGCTCTTGGTGACAGAAGGCGATCTCGTAAGTACCCAGGTCCTAAGCCATGGAGCGCTTTAAAGATAGTAACCAACACCAATAAATTAAAAGACGCTTGCTCCTCGGGAGGAAAGCTCTCCTCAACTGCTGCTGATCAGAGATAACTTCTTCTAATCACGATTGCTCAATTTAATGAGGAAAATCCCCAGATAATTACTCAGTTCCTGATTTGAAGGGACACTACTCTGAAAAGATTTGCCTTCAAGAAGTTTAAGTTGTACAAGTTGGCTTAGACAACTTAGAACCACAACACCTATGGTCTGACCTAAGCATAGTACATAAAATTATCCGCTACAATCTCGAACCTGTCAATGACTATTTCAACTTCAACCACAACAATACACGAGCACACCATAGATCAGGGGTGGGCAAACTTTGCAACTTTAAGTCTGAAGGACTTCAGCTCCCAGAATTCTGAAGGACTTCAGCTCCCAGACTTCAGCTCCCAGAACTTTAAGTCTGAAGCCCTTCAGACTTAAAGTTGCAAAGTTTGCCCACCCCTGCCGTAGATACAAACTTAAGGTAAAGCCACTTCAAACTCGACTGCAGAAAATACGACTCCTGCAACAGAGTGGTCAATGCCTGGAAAGCACTACCTGACTGTATGGTTTCTTTCCCAATAACTTTAACCTTAAACTGTCTACCGTGGACCTCAACCCTTTCCTAAGAGATCTGTAAGGGGAAGCGCATAAGCGCATAAGTCCTTTCCTTAATGTTTCTTTTTATTCGTATCCATTTCATGTATCCAAAATCATGTTTATATATACGTATATATGTTGTCTAATACAAGTTTGGCGAAATAAATAGATACATAAAATAAAATAAAAACGAGAACGTTCCTTACTCTTTAAAGATGGGGAAGATTTTTGAGGTTTGCTTTCATTTCAGCTTCCTGATTAGAGAGAAGATTCTGCAATAAGAAACAAGAAAAAACAAAATGTACGTTTTTTGTGCAACACGTCTGTTTCATTTTCTACGGGAAAACAATGTTATGTTTCAGCTTAGGACTCTTTGGAAATCGGATCACTAGATGGTGGCATTTAGCTCACCTGATGGGTTTTGAAAAGCTAAGCTGGGTTGCAGCTGGTTAGTCTTTGGATGGAGACCACTTCCACATATCAGGGCTGTAGACTAGAATGGAAATTGAGAAATCATAAGATTGCGGCCATGAAAGCAACACATGGCCATCATCAAGTAACATAGTTCAACTCAAAGGACACTACCTTTAATTCTTCCACTGGTACTTTCCAGATATGTTGGACAGCAAATCCTAACAGTTCCCAGTCAACACAACCATTAACCATGCTAGCTGGGAAATAATGAAAGTAGTAATTTCACACTTCTGGAAATCATCAGATGAAGAAGGTCTACAGATAGTCCTTGGATACCAACCACTCATTCAGCAATTATTTATTTATTTATTTATTTATTTATTTATTTATTTATTTATTTATTTATTTATTTATTTATTTATTTATTTATTTATTTATTTATTCAGATTTATAACCCGCACCCATCTCCCACAGGGACCCGGGGCGGCGCACAGGGAAATTAAAATACCAATATACAATATACAAACATACCAAACTCTAAAACTATATTAAATCAAACCCTGCGCTAAAACCAGAATTTAAAACCCCTAATTAAAACTTTGGTTCACTAAAAGTCACAACGGTGTCGAGTAGCTCATGCCAGGCCGGCTAGGTGAAAAAAAGTGCCTTTTCAAATGCTGGCGGAACAGGCGGAGGTCCGAGATGACACGGAGTTCAGGAGGTAGGTCGTTCCAGAGGGTTGGGCCCACCACAGAGAAGGCCCTTCCCCTGGGTGTCGCCAACCGGCATTGCCCGGTAGACGGTATTTGAAGTTATAACGGTGCTGAACAAGGAGACTTATGATCAGTTCTTGAAGTTGCGGCCATTGCAACATCCGGGAAATCACATGATTTGTGATGTGGGCACTTGGCTACCAATTCGCAATTACAATAATTGATGTGTCACTTGGCCACAGATCATCATTTGTGACCTTCATTGCTACAGCAGAATCCCACAGCAGAATCATCCAGGGAAGAATTAATGCAGTGGTAGCTTTCATTTCCTGAAAACGTTTTTACATACATTGTGCTCAGACAAGCTTACACTCCTTTGATATTGGTTTTATCTTAATAATTAAGTCCCAGGGTTGGAAGGATCTGGCCTGGAAGGATCATCTAATCCACTGTTTCTCAACTTCAGCAACTTTAAGATGTACAGGCTTCAACTCCCAGAATTCCCTGGCTAGCAAAAGGTTGGTGAATGCTTGCCTGATGATTAGCCATTAAGCAATCTTAGGGTATCAAGCAGGGGTGGGTTCCTGCCAGTTCTAACAAATCTACAGTGCTGTTTAGAACTGGTTCCAGCTCCCTCCTCCTGCCTGTCCGCACATCATCAAGATGAAGAGCGAGAGGAGGAATTCTGGGAGTTGAAGTCCACAAGTCTTAAAGCTGTCGAGTTTGAACACCCCTGGGGTTTTTTTTTTCTAAAGGGTTAGGGGTGCAAGGGTCTTGTAACTTGGCAGCTTTAAGACTTGCGTGCTTCAAATGCCAGAGTTTCTGAGCCAACATTTTAGTTGCTAAGCAAGAGCGTTGTTAAGTGAGTTTCACCACCCTTTACAAGTTGGCCATGCCCACCCAGTCACATGACTGCCAAGGCACTCCCACCCAGTCACATGGCTTTCAAGCCACTCCCACAAAGTAGGCCACACCTACAGACGAGGTTCTAAAATTTTTTGAAACCCGCTACTGGTATCAAGGGAAGGTCACACAGAGGTTTTTCCCCCAAGCTATCATGTTCTTAGCCCTTAACACTGCCACACTTGACTTCAGTTGTTATTTTTTTGTAATGGTTCTTATTTGCTGTGTCTGACCTGAATTTGTGTTGTTAAAAAATAATTCTTTGGCCCAGTGCATAAAGTTCAAAAGTTTTTTTGAAGGTGTCACATTTGTTTCTGTCTCACATCATCACAGTTTCACCTCCGTTGAGGGCCACCATTTTGGGGCCTTGCCTAGGACAACAATTGACCTTAATCTGTCCCTGAGGGACATATGGTAAAATTCATAGGCCTTGGAATGTGTGAGATTATTTAACTTGTTCATTTATTGCAGGGGTTCCCAAACTTGGCAACTTGAAGACTTGTGGACTTCAACTCTTCAACTTCAAGTCCACAAGTCTTCAAGTTGCCATGTTTGGGAACCCCTGATTTATTGTTTCAGAAATGCAAAATCAAGTATCAATACTTTGTATTCAAAAGTGAAGCAACTAAGATGCCCATAAAAGAGAAATTCTGCTAAACCTGTCTTTGTTATCGCTAAGGATCACTGGGGGTGGGGAAATGAATAGTTTGGGAGGGATTGCTGGATTCAGAATAGTTTCTGAGACAGTGGTTTTCTGAAATTACTGAAAATGTGTGCCTAAAAAATATAACAAAGTCTGAGACCATCTGTCTTTCAGGATATTCGCAAATATCCCATATAGGAAGATAGTTAGAAGTAAAGGTAAGGGTTCCCCTCACACATATGTGCTAGTCGTTCCTGACTCTAGTGGGTGGTGCCATTCTCTGTTTCAAAGCCGAAGAGCCAGCGATGTCCAAAGATGTCTCCGTGGTCATGTGAGCAGCATGAGTAAATGCTGAAGGCACACGTAACACTGTTACCTTCCCACCAAAGGTGGTCCCTATTTTTCTACTTGCATTTTTACTTGCTTTTGAACTGCTAGGTTGGCAGAAGCTGGGACAAGTAACGGGAGCTCACTAGGGATTCAAACCGCTGAACTGCTGATCTTTCTGACTGACAAGCCCAGCATCTTAGCCACTGAGCCACCGCATCCCACAGGAAGATGGTTAGACCCTCACTAAGTTATGACTATCCCCAACGTCTGCATTTTTTGTCCTTCATCTTTGCACTGAAGGCATTGCACAATGCACACACCTGGTATGATTTTGCAGGAGGAAACCTATTAGGGTACATAGCTCTGTGCACAAAAATATCTTCTCAGCACACAGTCAAAATGATTGGTCAGCACAAAATATTGCATTCTCTGCTTTTCTTTTCAATCCACATGGGGAAAGGAGTGAGAGCTTATCAGCAGCTCCTTTTGTTTTCTAAGATGGTGTTTCTCAACTTTGGCAGCTTTAAGCTACATGGACTTCAACTCCCAGAATTCCCCCACCAGCCAGGCAGAGACAGGCAACAATAGAAGGAACCAGCGGAAAAATAGCAGCTTATCATGAGACTTCACTTTTCACTGTATTGACTTTTTTTTTTCTTATGGAGTTCCCCTAACATGGATGACGACGATTTCCTGACAGCCAATCACTCTTCTCATTTGTTGATCCCTTGTGAGGTTCTGGAATCTTAAAGAAGGAAAAAGAAAGCGTAGAAAAAGAATGACACATCTGAGCTTTTCCCAGAAATCACCGGAGTTCAATAAATAGTTGAACAAATAATAACAAACAGTTGTTATTCAACTGCTGAGCCATAGCTATCTGTTTTTCCTGCAGGAAGTGAAATGCCCAGCTGCAACATCTTTACAGAGAGAGAGTTAGTGGATTGTTTGCTTACACCAGCTTGTGTAATTGTTTTAGATGGTGGTGCTTTTCCTCTCCTCCCTGGAGACCATGTACATCTTAGGAGTCAACAGCAATGTTTATGAACTTCAGCAACTAAGATGCGTGGAGTGGATTTCAACTTTAGTTAGTTAGTTTGTCAAACACGTACGAGATAACAGGTAAAAGTATAAACTTGGCAGTGGTGGGTTGCGGATCCCGTTGCAACCGGTATGGTGCAACGGGGCCGGGCATCCGCCACATGAACGCACGCATGTATACTTACCACCTGTGACGCTCCACGATGCCTCTGCGATGCTCCACGATGTCTCCGTGATGCTCCAGCTGCTCAGTGGAGTGTTGCGCAGGCACCATATGCTCTGTGCTCATGTGTGGAAGCCCCCAAAACCTCAAATACTGGTAAGGAGCGCAGGCGGGTGGGCCCTCCAGAGCACCATACTGGAATATGTTCCTGGTGCTTCTGGCAGGCACCTGTATGTCCGTACCAGGGCGTACCGGTTGTAACCCACCACTGAAACATGGACATGAACACAGGAAATGGGTATAAATAAATGGGGACAGTAGGACAGGGACGATAGACACACTGGTGCGCTTATGCATGCCCCTTACAGACTTCTTAGGAATGCGGTGAGGTCCACAATAGACCATTTAAGGTTAAAGTTTTGGGGGTTTGAGGATGTAACAATAGAGCCGGGTAGTGCATTGCAGGCATTGACCACTCTATTGCTGAAGTCATATTTTCTGCAATCGAGTTTGGAGTGGTTTACCTTGAATTTGTATTATTGTGTATTATTGTGTTTGAAGCGGAAGTAGTCATTGACAGGCAGGATGTTGTAGCTGATAATTTTGTGTACTACGCTTAGGTCAGACTGTAGGCGGTGTAGTTCTAGGTCTGCAGTAATGATACCTTTACGCTCTCCGGGTTTTAGATGCGGGTGGCACCAAGACAGATGGCCTTGTGGTTGTCTCCTAATGAGCAGAGGAAATGCTAGAAATGTGGGATCTTGCTCCCATAAAACGTTCTGCCTAGTTTTATAAATCCAGGAAATTTGTCTACTTCAAGTAGGTTTTGGAAGAGCCCCAGGGCTTTCAGTGCCAAAAGCAAACCCAGAGTCCAGCCCGATTAGAGCTTGTTTTCTGTCACTTCCTTTGCTTTGACGTTTTGCTTTTTATGCAGCTTTGAAATCCATTTCTGACTTTGCCGCAAGGAAGGAAGTAAAGCCAGTTATTGCTCCGCAGTAGCTGCTTCTACTGAACCAAAAAAAGCTGCCTGCTTCCCCCCACCTTTTTTCTCTTTCAAATAAAGTCTATCTTTCTGACTTAGGGCCTATTCTACTTTGAAGGAGAATATCTGCCACAAAGAAGAGGGAGCCAAACTATTCTCCAAGGCACCTGAGGGCAGGACAAGAAGCAATGGGTGGAAACTAATCAAGGAGAGAAGCAACTCCTCAAAAGGACAGAATATTTCCCCTAAAAGGGAGGCAGAAACTCACCCCCCCACACACACACCTTTGTCAATGGGCCATTAAGGCCTGGGCCAGCATATCTACAACACAAAAGACATGGCCTCCAGAACATAATAAGACCCATGTAGCAACAGAATTCACCACATGGCACCTGGGAAGATTACATCACCCAACAAGGCTCAACCAAGCCATGGGAGTCTGACAACCAATCAGAACACAAGCTCAAATTCAAAAGCCCAACAGAGGGCATAAAAGCCAGGCATGCTCAGCATCTCTTCTCTTTTTGCCCAGGCCTTCAAACCAGGCCATCCTGTTCATCATTGAACCATCTTTCCAAACAACCACCATGTCTCCACTGTCTTTCTTCTTACTTGGAACGGAACCCAGAAGGACATTTCTTCCAACAACAGAGTGCAGAGAAGAGCAACAAAGACGATTAGGGGACTGGAGGCTAAAACATATGAAGAACGGTTGCAGGAACTGGGTAGGTCTAGTTTGATGAAGAGAAGGACTAGGGGAGACATGATAGCAGTGTTCCAATATCTCAGAGGGTGCCACAAAGAAGAGGGAGTCAAGCTATTCTCCAAATCAACTGAGGGCAGAACAAGAAGCAGTGGGTGGAAACTAATCAAGGAGAGAAGCAACTTAGAACTGAGGAGAAATTTCCTGACAACTAGAACAATTAATCACTGGAACAGCTTGCCTCCAGAAGTTGTGAATGCCCCAACACTGGAAGTCTTTAAGAGGATGTTGGACAACCATTTGTCTGAAATGGTGTAGGGTTTCCTGTCTTAGCAGGGGGGTTGGACTAGAAGACCTCTAAGGTCCCTTCCAACTCTGCTATTGTATTGTATAACAGAAACAGATATTGTAAAGCCCCATGGATGCTATCATGAAGTGTGCCCAAAAGTTATGTGAATTTAACCAGAGCTATTGCAGGGTGCAGGATTTTTTTTTTTTAACAAGACACCTTATTTATTAGTAGTTGCATTATTTTGCTTCTCACTTTTCAACCCTTAATGTAATAAAATAATAATCATACATTCATATCTTTTTTTAAAAAGTCATAGCGTGTTTCCAAGTTGTCTCGAAAGGCAGCCCTGGTATTCTTTTACCACCACTTCAAGTAAAGAAGAAGAACAAATACATATAATACAAAATGGTATTTGCACCAGTTGGGTTCTTTTATTTAAACGATAATACCAAGCTATTGATTCAGGGGCTTCCATGCTGAGCTCCTCACATAAATTCTAAGTGAAATGCTGATCCCCAAGTCTCCTCATGTTTCTCTGTTTTTGGACACATTTGCTAAACAGTCCTTGGGCATCCCACTGCTAAAGAGAGGGACGTGAATGTTAGGAATGTGTGGAATTTTTCAGACATTCATATGCTTGTATTCTACCTACTCAGTCCCGCAGCAGAGTCTGACAGAATAACAGAGTTGGAAGGGACCTTGGAGGTCTTCTAGTCCAACCCCCTACTCAAGCAGGAAACCTTATACCAGAGGTTCCCAAACTTGGCAACTTTAAGACTTGTGGACGTTAACTCCCAGAATTCTCCAGCCAGCTCTGCTGGCTGGAGAATCCTGGGAGTTGAAGTCCACAAGTCTTAAAGTTGCCAAGTTTGGGAACCTCTGCCTTATACCATTTCAGACAGATGGTTGTCCAATCTCTTCTTAAAAACCTTCAGTGTTGAGCATTTGCAACTTCTGGAGGCAAGTCGCTCCACTGATTAATTGTTCACACTCTTAGGAAAGTTTTCCCTTAGTTCTAGGTTCACCTCCTTTATTAGTTTCCACCCATTGCTTCTTGTCCTGCCTTCAGGAGCTTTGGCAAATAACTTGGCTCCCTCTTCCATGTGGCAGCCTCTCAAATATTAGAACACTACTATCCTGTCTCCCCTGGTCCTTCTCTTATTTAGATTAGCCATGTCCAGTACCTAATCTTAACCCAGTTATTTGGTAGTATGTGAAAAAGCGGCACTCATACTGGGATCATGATGGTCAGCTGCACTACCTTTTCCTTTCCCCCCCTTCTCTGCCTGGGTATAGGTAAAGGTTCCCTTTGCACATCTGTGCTAGTCGTACCTGACTCTAGGGGGCGGTGCTCATCTCCGTTTCAAAGCCGAAGAGCTAGCACTGTCCAAAGACGTCTCCATGGTCATGTGGTCATGTCTCCATGGTCATGTGGCTGGCATGACTAAACGCCAAAGGCACATGGAACGCTGTTACCTTCCCACTAAAGGTGGTGCCTATTTTTCTACTTGCATTTTTATGCGCTTTCGAACTGCTAGGTTGGCAGAAGCTGGGAAAAGTAACGGGCGCTCACCCCGTTATGCAGCGCTAGGGATTCGAACTGCCGAACTGACAACCTTTCTGATTGACAAGCTCAGTGTCTTAGCCGCTGAGCTACCGCGTCCCTGGGTATAGGTTGTGCTATAATGAATATTTCTACTGTTTCTACTGTATCTACAACATTGGGTGATGGTTTCCCAAGACATTTCTTCTTGTTATGTTGGCTAAAGGACAGATTATTAAGGACCCAAAAAAAATCTATATGGTGCTGGCCCTCAAATTACATAATTTTAAAGGGGATTGGACCAATACTTAAGGACAAGGAACAGGCCACAGCCCATCCAATCCAGCATTCTGTCTCACACAGTGGCTCACCATTTGCTTCAGGGTCTTCCCAAGCAGATGTCTTCACCTGCTTATGATTCCCTGCAAATGGCATTGAGAGATATCCTGCCTATCTCTCCAACCCGGAGGGTGTCCTTAGGCATCCATAATGATAGCCATGGATACCCTTGTTCTCCATGAACTCGTCTAATCCTTTCTTAAAGGTGTCGAGGCTGACAGCTGTCACAACTTCTTCTGGCAGGGAGTTCCATAGACCAGTGATCCTCTGGGTGAAAAAGTACTTCCTCTTATTTGTTTGAGGTCTAGCTATCAAAAGTTTCATGGAGTGCCCCCTAGTTCTAGTGTTGTGCGATAGGGAAAACAGTTTTTCCTTTTCTACTTTGTCCACACCGTGCATGATTTTATAGACTTCAATAAGGTCACCTCAGGCGCCGTCGTTCTAGAGTGAAGAGGCCCAGCCGTTGCAGCCTCAGATGGTAAAGAAGGTGTTCCAGCCCCCTAATCATTCTGGTTGCCCTCCTCTGCACCTTTTCCATTTCCATCATACCCTTCTGAAGGTATGGTGACCAGAACTGTACACAATACTCCAGATGGGGCCTCACCATAGGTTTATAAAGAGGCAAACTTGGAGGGTTTGTTGGGCTTATGGTTTTCCTGAAAGCATTTGGTTCCCCATTATGAGATCCAGTATGTGTAAATTATTCTTGCCTTCACTTCGTCCAAGCTGATTGGGAATTCTTGGGATTATCTTGTTGTAGTGTGGGGTGCTATTGTTTTTTTTATTTTATTGATCACTGAACAACTTCAGTGATTCTCATAACAACTTGCAAAAAGGTTGTAAAATTGGGCATGACTCACTTAACAACCGCCTTACTTGACAGTGGAAATTTTGGTCCCAATTGTCCTTCTAAGTTGCGGAGCATCTCTTCAGAGTTTTAAACCCGATGATTGGAAGGTTACAATTGCTTGTGAAGCCTCTAGATGGCGCCACTGGCTATAATACTTCCATGCTAAATTTTATTTTAAAACAGCAAAACACTTGGAGAGTTTGATTATTTTTGTCAGCTATCCTTTTTGCTTAAGGCTTAATTTTTAATTGAAATGTACCCCATAAATCTGAGTTATTATATTAAATACCAAAGACATTTCTTTTTTCTGGCTCAGCCCTGATGTAAGATGAATACTAACCCCAAAAAATGAAAAATGAAAAGTGGATTTTTAAAAATGTCAAGCATGTTTGGTGAAGTTTTCTATTTGACGCTGCTTCATTAGACTGTGAAAAAAATGTGAAAAGGATGAGCTTCGTCATGTAATTTAGAATATTTTAGTGATTCTCTTTACTGTCCTGGCCAATAATATTTAAAAATAGAACGTGAAATTTTTGGCTGTCATTTTAAAGACAATATATGATGGTGCAGTGATGAGAATGCAGTATTGCAGACTTATTCTGATGACTGCTAGCAGTTCGATCCTGACCGGCTCAAAGTTGACTCAGCCTTCCATCCTTCCAAGGTCAGTAAAACGAGGACCCAGATTACTGGGGGCAATAGGCTGATAGTTTAAATCATGGGATGTAAAGCACTATGAAGCCATATATAAGTCTAAGTGCTATTGCAATATGAAACCTGCCATCCTAGGCCCAACATTCGGAAAGCCAGACTCTGCCTGTCACAAGCCAGGACAAAGGGTGAATGATGGAGGAGTAACACCTCCTTAAAGAAAACCTTGGTCCAGCTGGCCCGGCTGCTAGCACCTCATAAGGGCCCCTTTCCATGGCTACAGGAGAAGACAGTCGACGGTTTTGAAGGCGGAAGAGGGCTCTTTATCCGCCCAATGGCAGATAAAGCGGCAGAACCATCTTCTAGGAGAAAGGAAACTCTGATTACACACCTCCACTGCCTTGTGGCTACATCCACTACTGTAAAAGGCTTCAGGACTCAACCTCCAGGCAAAATCCAGAGTTGGAGTCCCAGAAGCAGTTCGTGACTGGGTACAACCACGTTCTAGTAACTCTTGTGACGCAGCTGGAACCAATCGTACCAGCTCTACCGTTCCATTGGACTATTTCAGCGACGTGGAGAGGGGGGATCGGCTGCTTGGGTAACAGTCTGTCCTTCATATTAATCTACCCAGGCCTCGTGCTCTGGAGGGGACACTCCAGTTTTACCTCTTTCCTAGTGGTGGGTTTCTGCAGGCTCGCACCTACTCGCAAGAGCCGGTTGGTGAAATTTAGAGAACCGGTGAGAGGGGGTTCCACCGGCGTACCTGGAAGTAAATCTGGCTCGCCGCTGCCAGTGACCCAACGGGAAGGAAAGGAAAGTCAAGGAAAGTCAAGGAAAGAAAGAAAGAAAGAAAGAAAGAAAGAAAGAAAGAAAGAAAGAAAGAAAGAAAGAAAGAAAGAAAGAAAGAAAGAAAGAAAGAAAGAAAGAAAGAAAGAAAGAAAGAAAGAAAGAAAGAAAGAAAGAAAGAATTTATCATCACAATTGAGTCCAAAATTTTGGTTGCTAAGCAAGAGCGTTGTTAAATGAGTTTCACCACATGTTAAAAGGTGGCAACTCCCACCCTGTCACATGACTGCCAAGCCACGCCCACAAAATAGGCCACACCTACAGAGTAGGTTCTAAAAAATTTGAAACCCACCACTGTTCTAGGTTGTCCAAGCCCAATTAATTGGGTAATTATGGGGGAGACACGATGGAACACCCCTCCTGCGTGAGCTGCACTGGCTTCCGGTGGTTTTCCGGGTGCGATTCAAGGTGTTGGTTACTATCTTTAAAGCGCTCCATGGCTTAGGACCTGGGTACTTACGAGATCGCCTTCTGCCACCGACAGCCTCGTACCAGCCAGTACGCTCCCATAGAGAGGGTCTCCTCATAGTGCCATCAGCTAAACAATGTGGACTGGCGACACCCAGGGGGAGAGCCTTCTCCATGGGAGCACCTGTCCTCTGGAACGAATGGCCCCCAGAATTAAGAACTATCCCTGACTTACGCACCTTCCGCCGTGCTCTCAAAACCTTTTTTTCCGACTTCCTGTTCCGGCTGCCAGCGGCGACGGATGAGTCCTGGGACTCGTCCGCCGTTTTGTTCTTTTTTCTGCCCCTAACGGGGCGGGGTACCCCTTTTTTTGGGGGGTCCCTCCGTAAGACTGGCTTGCCTGGGCTGGTTTATCCTGGCGGCAGCTGGGAAACGGCCCTTGTCTTCGGTTTAGGCGAGAGAAGACATTCTGTGGGGGGTTTTCCCTTCGCCAATGGAGGACGGCAACGCACAATGAATTTGGAGAGAGCTGAGTGTTCGGGTCGGAAGGCTTTCCGGGGCTTTGGCGGCAAGGTGGAGAGTGAGTGTTTTTAACTTTATTTGTGCTGGCAGCCTGGACTGAAAGAACGTGGAGGGGGGTGTTTGTTTGTTAAACCCCCCCTCGGATTTAAAGCGGCGCTTAGGAATGGCTCCTCGTTGCGAGGAAGCGGACATTTTGCACCCGGATTGATTTGAAGCAAGTGAAAGTGCTTTGCGGCTTGTTTCTATACGATGTATCTAAGTCCGGCTGGCTTGAAACAAATTTTCTTTTGCTACTTTCTCCTGCTGGCTCTCAGACTGGGCGGTGGAAGATGGCTGCCCTTTGTTCCTGAATGACTATTTTTACTTATGGAAAATTGCCAACATCTCTTTGTGATTTGGACTCCCTCTCTCTACTAATGAAGAAATTTCTGGATTAATTGATTCCTTCCCTGGAGTGCCTTCTCTACTATAATTATTGACTGTGAAAAAAGTTTCTCTTCTGGGTCCTACAACTCTTTATAACCCTGATTTGAACTCTGTTCTCCTGATTTGCTTCAGCGGTCCCACCCAAAAAACGCCATCTTAGTGGCACTGACTTTAACAGTTTACCATGGCATCAAAATCAGAATTGGCAGGTTTGGAACAAAGAATGACATCAATGGAATCAGTGTTACAAGTTTTGGTGCAGGAAATTAAAGCTTTGAGAGAAGATCATAGCAGCTTCAAGAAGGAACTTTTGGAAACACGGAAACAATTGCTGGAGAACACACAGAAGACTGAGGAGCTGGAAGGGGGGCTGGCTGGGGCAAAGGGAGAGCTTAAAAATGTTAACAGTGAGGTTGGAGAACTGACTGGGCATATGTCTAGGATGGATTTTGAAAGGATGTCATATTTTTTAAGATTTCAGAACATTTCTGAAGAACCTGGTGAATGTCTTCCTGAACTCATGAGCACAATTTTAGCAGACTATTTACATAAACCTAAAGATGAGATCAGGGGGGACATTGACCTAGTCTACAGAATAAACTCGACATATGCCAGGATAAATGAAGTACCCAGAGAGATACATATTAAATTTGTTAGAAGGTCAACCAGAGAGGGAATTTTGAAGGCGCAGAGAGGGGGGCCCCTACTTTACCAACAAAAGGAAGTCGCCATCTTGAAGCAGATCCCAAAAAAGATTAGAGAGATGAGAAGGAGGTATTCCTTCTTATCCAAAAAATTGTTTGACCACGGGATTTGGTTTAAGTGGGCGATGCCAGAAGGGATGTTGGTGTTCTGGGAAGGAGGGAGAGTTAGGATTAAAACAGTTGTTGAGGCGGAAGCCTTTCTTAAAAAACATTCCTCTGTCCTGGGGGAAGATTCAGGGGGGGCAGGGGGGGCCACGGCCCCGCCCGCTGGGGGCCAGGAAGGAGAAAAAGAAGATACAATTGCCAAGAGACTTAGATCAAAAAAATAACTTTGCTTTTTTATTAACATAGTATAACCCTTTTATCTGGATGTTTGTACACGACTGCCAGTATAGAATTGAGAATTTAGGATGTATGCACTTATTTTCACCTCGTAGTATTTTTGAAAAATGTTTTTTTAATGTTTTATTATGAAGCCCTGGAAAGGCCAATGATCCCGACGCAAAAGTTCTCAAAATGTTTCTGTATCCCTTACCCTATCCTTTTGGAAAATTGTAAAAACCCAATAAAACTTTTTCAATATAAAAAAAACAAAAACCTTTTTTTCCCAACAAGCCGGGCTGGCATAAAAATGAATTTTTAAATATGATTTTTTATTAATTTTAATCGGGGTGTGTTTGGTTTTTTAATTTTGAGGCCAAATTGTTTAATATGTTTTTAAAAAACTTTTTAAACTTTTATATATCTGTTTTACTTTGGCTGTACACCGCCCCGAGTCCTTCGGGAGTAGGGCGATATAAAAAACTAATAAAACCTAAACTTAAAACCTAAAATTTCAAGCCTGGGTGGCATAAGCGATTCTATTGTGAGCAGAGGAGTGGAGGACTCTTCTTGTGAAATACTTCTGGATTTGCTCAATTGTATTAATGTTTAATATACAGTGTGGATTCCGGTTAGATGAGCTGTATTTGAGAATTGGTCTGGCAAAGGTTTTGTATGCCCTAACTTCCAGAATTCCTGCTGGGGAATTCAGTTTAAAGTTGTTGAGGTTGAAAAACACTAGTCCAGAGTCTTATACATTTTACCAGCTTTGCCTTGTAGAGTTGTTGCAACTCTATGGAGACTCTCAATCATCCAGGTCATGGTTGGCCCAAAGGTGTTTCTCCAAAAAGCAACTGGATTTCCTTTCTTTCTCTTTGAAGATGTTTCGCTTCTCATCCAAGAAGCTTCTTTGGTGACCAACAGGAGATGCTTCTTGGATGAGAAGTGAAACATGGAAAAGCACCTTTGAGACCTTTGGAGGGGAATTTAGAGAATGAAGGTAGTGAAGAAAGATGTGATTGAGCAAGATTACTCAGTTCCTTGTTCAGTACTACTTATGCGTATGCTTAAAGATCTGAACCGGTGGTTAGTCAGCTACCATGCCAGTGCAAGGGGAATTAAAGAAAACCAACTGTATAAAGTCCCAAATAGACCAATTTATCTAAGGGTTTTTCTACGTGACAAACCATTTGTCACTGCCATTACTGGAAATAAATCCGGCTTAAGTAATGTGTTGCTTAATGTGGATCTTCTCCACTTTGGTTATCCTTGGTGGCGATGGTGGCAGCTTGACATTGTGTCTGGATGGCATTTACTGATAGATTCTTCTTTACTCCCCCCTGCCAATCTGCGCCAGGGACATACGCATCAATCAATCAATCAATCAATCAATCAATCAATCAATCACTTTCCTTTGGTTGGAACATAATTTGAGGAACATAATTTCCTTTGACAGACCTTTAGATCAGGGGTCCCCAACCCCTGGGCCGCGGACTGGTGCAGGTCCATGGCTTGATAGGAACCGGGCGGCAGTGAGTGGCGCAACTCTTAGAAAGGGCCGGAGAGGAGGAGGAGGGAGGAGGGGGCAGCGCCCTGGCCAGAGTGCACGCCGAGGGCAGGAGAGCGCAGGTGCGGCCGCTCGCGCCATTGGGGGCCTGAGAGGGGTAAGTGAGCTGACTCACCCCCCCCCTGTGTGTGCATGCGCCGCCTGTGCCCCCTCCCCTCTGCTCCCCCTCTATGCCGGCCGAGCCATGGCCAGCGGTCTGTGGAATTTTTTTAACATGAAACCGGTCCCTGGTGCCAAAAAGGTTGGGGACCCCTGACCCCAGTCTACCGGTGTCTCCTTCTCCATAACATATTCCTTCTCGACTGATGTGTCCCCTGGGGAACAGAGGTGGGTTCATACAGGTTTGGCCCAGTTTGGTCAAGTAAGTATTAAACTTGGCTTGCCACACCCCCGAACCGGTTCTATCGGTGGCAGCCCCATCTTGATGTTCAGTTCTGCACATGCGCAGAACAAACTTCATTGAAAACATTTATTTTTTTTCTCCTTTTCTAACATTGTGCGCATGCACAGACCTTTTTAGCTGCAAATGTGCACATGCGCTGAACCAGCAGTAATGCCGGCAGCAACTCACCCCTGCTAGGGAAAAACAAAGGCAAAGGAGAGGAAAAAAAGACCTTTTTACCAATTTGACTCTCTTTTGGATTAGAAGAGGAAAGCAATGGAACATTTTGTTAATTTTACCTGGTTCAAAACAGCAAAGAAACACTCAGCATGCCATGGCTCCAAGGAAAAAGCATGGTTTTAACATCCTTCCTGTCACTTGCACTAAACAGTCAACATTGACGGAACTCCTGTCAATTTCACCAGGTTAGAAAGAAGAGATGGTTACCATTGTAGTCCCATCAGTGAGAGGGAAGGGAAGTTAGATTCATCGTTGCAATATTCCATCAGTAAAGAGCAAAAATAAAAATAAATGCCCAGGTGAACTTTTTCTTTTAAATAGCAGCAACTAGTGACTGGAAGGGAGACGGGGCTCTTGCAACAGCTTCCAGTCGCTAATTGTAGTGGAGGTATTTGTTTACAATGAAATGAAGCACAACAGAGAGCCTGTTTGATCTAGTGGAGGGGTGTCAAACTCAAGGCCTGGGGGCAGAATGCGTCTGTGGGTTGCTTAGATCTGGCCCATGGGGCTGCCCAGGAAACAATGAAGGACCAGCCTGCAGTGCCTCTGCCACAGTGGTGGGTTTCTGCAGGCTCGCACCTACTCGCGAGAGCCGGTTGGTGAAATTTAGAGAACCGGTGAGAGGGGGTTCCACCGGCGTACCTGGAAGTAAAACTGGCCCGCTGCTGCCAGTGACCCAACGGGAAGGAAAAGAAAAGAAAGGAAAGGAAGGAAGGAAGGAAGGAAGGAAGGAAAGAAAGAAAGAAAGAAAGAAAGAAAGAAAGAAAGAAAGAAAGAAAGAAAGAAAGAAAGAAAGAAAGAAAGAAAGAAAGAAAGAAAGAAAGAAAGAAAGAAAATTTATCATCACAATTGAGTCCAATGCTAAGCAAGAGTGTTGTTAAATGACACTCTTGTCACTCCCACCCTGTCACATGACTGCCAAGCCACGCCCACAAAATAGGCCACACCTACAGTTCTAAAAAATTTGAAACCCACCACTGCTCTGCCAGCAAAAACAGAGCTCAGGGGGCCCCTCCTGAGAACCATTTTCGCTGGCAGAGGGTTGCAGGAGGCTGTTTCAGCCAAAAACAGAGCTCGGGAGCCTGTTTTTGCTAGCAGAGCACTTGAGTCTCCACAGGCACTCCCGACACGAGTCATGCTAAGCTGGCCATGCCCACCTTGGCCACACCCACTCTGGCCCCCAAGGTCAAACACAACCATGATGCAGCCCTTGATGAAATCGAGTTTGACAGCCCTGATCTAGTGGTTAAGGCTCAAGGCAGGAAACCAGGAGTCTGAGTTCTAGTCCTGCTTTAGCTATGAAAACCAATGACGTGACTTTGGGCCCATGACTCAGCCTGAGCAAAACCTGTTCAGTCAATTCCTGTTTCAACCAATTGATCCACACTGGGATGATCTGGGGAAAAAGCAGAACTTGCCCTGGGGGGGAAACCAGCAGGAAAGAAATGAAAACAGTGAGAAAATCAAAAGACTGGTTGCATCAGCTCAAAGCAGAACATCTTATGTTTGGCAGGAAAAGATAGGCGGAGATTCCCTTCCTGATGGGCTCTGGTTTGGCAGAAAAAGCAGACTTAGGTATTGCATACCTAATTGTACACAGCAGTGGTGGGTTTCAAATTTTTTTAGAACCTACTCTGTAGGTGTGGCCTATTTTGTGGGCGTGGCTTGACAGTCATGTGACAGGGTGGGAGTGGCCACCTTTTAAAATGTGGTGAAACTCATTTAACAATGCTTTTGCTTAGCAACCAAAATTTTGGACTCAATTGTGATGCTAAATTCTTTCTTTCTTTCTTTCTTTCTTTCTTTCTTTCTTTCTTTCTTTCTTTCTTTCCTTCCTTCCTTTCCTTTCCTTCCCGTTGGGTCACTGGCAGCGGTGGGCCAGATTTACTTCCAGGTACACCAGTGGAAACTCCTCTCACCGGTTCTCTAAATTTCACCAACCGGCTCTCGCGAGTAGATGCGAGCCTGCAGAAACCTACCACTGGTACGCAGTAATGTTTTAAGTGTAAATGACTTTTGCTGTTTTAATCGCAATATTACGCGCACGAACAACCGTTTTAAACTCAATGTAAACCCTTCTAAATTTGACTGTAAAAAAATACAATTTTTGTAATTGAGTTGTCACAGTGTGGTATGCTCTACCTGATTCAATTGTCACATTTTCACAGTTTTAGTCGCAAATTGACTTCCGTGGACTTTACTTCACGCTTAAGAGGGGTGTGTGCATAAGTGCACAAACATGCCTTCGTCCCTGTCATTGTATTTTTATATATTTTTCCTGCTTTTGTTTCTGTTTGACAAATTATAATGAATGAATGAATGAATGAATGAATGAATGAATGAATGAATGAATGAATGAATGAATGAATGAATAAATAAATAAATAAATAAATAAATAAATAAAAATGTTACATGTTTCTGCTGTGAGAAACAGTCAACAGCCTCTTCTCATGCTGGGTGAGTTGCAGAGGTGGTTCTAGAGAACCGGCAGAGGAAATTTTGAGTAGTCCGAAGAACCGGTAAATACCACCTCTATTTTCTGCCTCCTGAGTCCCAGCTGATCGGGAGGGAATGGAGATTTTACAGTAACCTTCCCCTGCCATGTGCACTAAGCCAAGCCCACAGTAAAAGAGTTTGAATCCCACCACTGGTGAGTTGGCTCTAAAGATCAGCACTTTAGGAAAGCTAAATAGAACAACACAAAGGGTGTCGGAGGAGCTGTGTGAGCAGTAAAAGAAATTGGTTGGAGACCTGTTTGGAGAAAGGGCTAGAAGAGAGGCAGGTGATGAGGAGAAGGCAGAGTTTTTCAATTCATAATTGAGAGCCGCTCTGGAGCAGTGATTAAAACATCAGTTAGAAACCAGGAGATCATGAATCCTAATATCACCTTTTACACAAAGGCAGCTGGGCGACTTTAGACCAGTCACTTTCTATTTCTGAAAATTTTGCCAGAAAGCCCAAGATTGATTTATGTAGTTGCCAAGAAGAAAGACAGATTCAAACAATGTTACTTTATGCTTTTAATCCCTCCATTATTTTTATGAATAACTCAAGGTGGTGAACATACCTAATACCCTCCTATTTTCCCCATGAGAACAACCTTGTGAGGTGGTTTGGGCTAAGAAAGCGCGGCTGGTCCAAAGTCACTGTAGACAGTTTTTCATGCTTAAGATGGGAGTAGAACTCAGAATCTCCTGGGTCCTAGCCTTGCGCTTTAACCACTGATGTTTCTCCATTGTGTTCAAAGAAGGCCTTGACATCTAACAGGTGGTGGGCTGTCCACGGTGTGTCCTCGGGTGGCTGGTAAGGCCTATACTTTCTGCCACATGTCGGGCAGACATGTGTGGGCACCATTGTTGCATCAGTTGCAACATCTGGTTTTGCGGAGTGCCCGCTTCTCTTGTGCTGTGGTTGGTCTTCTGTCCTCAGATGTCTGGCAGATGTCTTGGTGGATCAGCGTGCGCCATGTTGATCGATCTTGTGGCAGGGTTTCCCAGGAGGTCTCCGGGGGACTTGAAAGAGGCTTTCAACATGTCTTTGTATCGCTTCCTTTGTCCTAGTGCAGGGGTGGGCAAACTTTGCAACTTTAAGTCTGAAGGACTTCAGCTCCCAGGATTCTCCAGCCAGCAAAGCTGGCTGGAGAATTCTGGGAGCTGAAGTCCTTCAGACTTAAAGTTGCAAAGTTTGCCCACCCCTGTCCTAGTGCGATCACTTTCCTTGAGGAGCTGTTTGGGGATGCGATGGTCTGGCATCTTTGCAACCCATGGCCTTCCCATCATTTCTGGGCTTTCATCACCAGAACTTAACCACTAGACCAGGGATGGCTAACCTTTTTTGGCTCACATGCCAAAAGGAGGGGGGGGGAGTGCAGGGGAGTCATGTGCAGGTGTGCCACACCCACAATACTATACTCATGACCCCAGTGCACATGGGCGTGCTCCCCACACACATATGACCAGTACTTTCCCCCACTTTTGGTGCACTTTTTTTTGCCTTCCCCAGGCTCCAGAGGCTTTCTAGGAGCCTGGGGAGGGCGAAAACAGCCTCTCGCACCCCCGCGGAGGCCCTTCGGAAGCTTCAGCAGCTTCATGAAAAACCAGCCCTATGGGCAAACGAGTAGCTCAGGAATAGACTTCCTTCTTGCTCATAGGGGGATTTTGGGCCCTCCAGAGTCTTCAGGGAAGCCTCCTGAAGCCTCCTGAATGTTCCAGAGGGCGAAACACAGCCCTTCCGGTGACTTCCGGTTTGTTCGTAGGGCCAGTTTTTCGCACTTCGGAGGCTTTAAGGAAGCCTCTGAAGGGTGAAAAATGGCCTCAAAAGAAGACCAAAGTCATCTTACCAGCACACACATACATGGTGGAGCTGACAGGTCAACACCTCGTGTGCCCTAACAAATGGCTCCGCATGCCACCTGTGGCACGTGTTCCATAAGTTCACTATCACAGCACTAGACCAAACTGGCTAAATAAATATAAATATAATAAAGAAACAGATAGAAAACAAATATAAATAAGAACTAATTTGCCAACAGAACACTGCAAATAGGGCTCTTGTCATATCACAGCTGCTCTATTGAAATGATACCACTGTTCTTCAATTGGATGCTCTCAAGATGATCCCAGGATCAGTTACTCCCACTCAGCATAAGGAGGGAAGGGTTAGTTTAAAATAGATGCAAAGGACCAAGTTGTAGTAGGTTAGATTAAGTACTAAAGATTAAGATTAAGCTGCATTCCCTCACTGACCCAAAGGTCCTTTCTAAAAGGCAACTGGCCTTGGACAATTACCATATTTTTTTTAAGTATAAGACGCACTAGAGTATAAGACACACCAAGATTTTGAAGAGGCAAATTTTATAAAAAAGTTTTTGCACTCTGCAGACCTCCCCAAAACAGCCCGTTTTTCATGAAAATGGGCCTGTTTTTTTGTCCAAAAAATGACATGCATAGCATTTAGGAGACTTATAAAGTGCTCCTGGGGGCTGGGGGGCAAAAACGAGCAAAACATGGCCTGTTTTGCCCTCCCCTGCCTCTAGGAGCACTCTGGAAGCCTCCTAAAGATTATGCACGGCCATTTTTGCAAAGGGAGGGGGGGTTTTCGGAGGCCAAAACTGCTGTATTCAGTGTATAAGACACACCCAGATTTTCATCCTCTTTTTTGAGGGAAAAAGGTGTGTCCTATACTCCGAAAAATACGGTAACCAAGTCCAGTTGCCTTTTAGAAAAGCACTTCTGGGACAACCATGAATCTCCATAGACATTCCCTCACCCTATTTTGGTGGCTATGTGTGTTGTTTCTCTTCCACAACCAGATGCAACCTTCCTTCATTGGAGAGAATAGCTGAAGGTCGGAAGGAAAGGCTGCTTTATGGATAATTAAGCACTGAGCTGGCTAGCAAATGAGCTCCAGAAAGATTTCCTTGCCCTGCAGTCTTTCCATAAAAGGACTAGCATCGGACACACGTTTTTGCTTTTATTTTCTCCTTGGCCTCTAGTGTAAATATCAGGTGGAAGAATGAGTCATGAATGTTTGGTCAGAGATGTACAGTATATTTACAGAAGGAGGAGCGTGTTCTCCATTCTCTTTACTCAGGTGAGATAGGAAGGCAATCATACGACTGGGAGGTCATGTGTGTGTGGGTGTGTTTATGCAGAGAAATCCCAGTGAGTGTACATATGATGGTTTTTATTGCTCGGTAACTACTATCATGTTTCCCTGATAATAACACAGGTTCTTATATTAATTTTTGCTCCAAAAGATGCATTAGGGCTTATTTTCCAATTGGGTCTTATATTTGGGGAAATACAGTGCTAAATGTGTCCGTCTTAACTGGGGCTTATTTTTGGGGTACAGCCTACACTACGAGCATCCTGAAAAATCATGCTAGGGTTTATTTTTGGTTGAGTTTTATTTTTGAGGAAACGCGGTACTTCTACTGATATTTACTCCTGCAAGGGAATCAAGTGTTGTGGATGGAACATGATGTCCTTCTGCTAGTTCCTTGGTCTATGTGAGGAGTGATGAGGGAACTTTTCTTTTCATGCAGAAAAACCTCAAGTTTAATACCAGTGGTGGGTTCCTACTAGTTTGGACCAGTTTGGCTGAACTGGTAGTAGCTTGGCAGCCTGGGTTGCTGTAACCACCAGCAACCCAGGCCTGCCACATCCTGAACCGGTTCTCCCAGTGACGCCATAGATGCCACCATCTTATTTTTTGCTTCCACTCATGCACAGAGCAATTTTTGTTCCGCTGTGCGTGCACGCTCAGCGTGGCCCTCAGTGAACTGGCTGTAGCAGCTTCCGGAACCTGCCCCTGCTTAATACCCAGCATTTCTTAACATGGCTAAAAACTCTTCTGCCTCAAACACAAATAACTTCTAATGTATCTAAGTAGGGTAGTCCTCAACTTACAACAGTTTGTTTAATTTGAAGTTACCATGGCACTATAAAAAGTGACTTATGATCATTTATGAGCCACAGTGACACCGTGGCTGGAATGCAGTACTGCAGGTTACTTTTGCTGTCTGCAATTTGGCAGTTCGAATCTCACCAGGCTCAAGGTTGACTCAGCCTTCCATCCTTCCATAGTCAGTAAAATGAGGACCCAGATAGTTGGCAGCAATAGGCTGACTTTGTAAACTGCTGAGAGAGGACTGTAAAGCACTATGAAGTGGTATATAAGTCTGTCAGGAATGTCAAACTCAAGGCCTGTGGGCCAGATCCACCCTATGGGGTGCTTAAATCCAGCCCATAGGGCCGGCCTGGAAATATTAAAGGACCGGCCCGTGGTGCCCCTGGTGGCAAATAACTGTAGCTCAGGTATAGGATGAGGGTGGAGGTCTGTTCTTTGAGCTTGTGGGTTGGTTTCAACTTTTAACAAGCTTTGCATATTCTTCTAACATAAGATAGTAAGAAGAAGTGAGTATCTTCAACTGAAAGCCTACCTAATCAGTGCTTTTTCTGCATAATGGTCAACCAAGGTGCCAGCAGTTTACAATCTGGTGAATTCTCATTTGTATCTTGCACCACCACCACCTCCACCACCACCACCACCTCCTCCTCCTCCTCCTCTCTTCCTCCTTCTCCTCCCTAGAGTATTCCTGCAGGGTCTGGATTTGCTTTTTGGGTTATTGAATGCCACTTGTATGGTCATCTGCATCTCCTGGGCACTGGCCTTGCATATCTTTGTTGATGGTGTCTTGCCATCTCTGTTTTAGATGCCCGCGAGGTCACCAGCTATTGGCTTCTAGTTCATAGGCAGTCTTGGCCACAATGGAAAGTGCTGCTTTCTGGACATGTCCATACCAGCAGAGTCGGCCTTCAATACATCCATCTGGACATATGGTATAAAATAAATATTTTCTCAGCTGCAGCAAGTGAAACGAAGTGTAGTTCCATGCACATGTATTTTGTTGATTTATACAAAGGGGTCTAGAACTGTTCTCCTCCTACCCTTCGCCACCCCTTTTTCGCCCCCAGGTTTCTGCCCCAGCCATTAACCTCTGCCATCTCGCCTCCACTGTTAGGACCCTAGCTTTTCGTGCCAACCAATGGGACCCTGTTTCTTTAGTTCCAGGCCCTTCCTCGCGGGCTTTTGGGAGAAACACTGTCCACCCTGGGCTTTTTGGTTCAGGTGACAGTTCACTGCCAGGCAAGCAGAGGAAGGGAAGGGAGAAAAAGAGAGGGAGGGAGGGAGAAAGTGTTCCATGTGGAGTTTCCTCTCCGGAATTGGCACGTAACACAAACTACCAGAGCAATCCTCACAGCTTTTGTGTTGTTAATAGGTCAATCGGGAAGAACCAAAAAAAAAAAAAAAAACCACTGCCAGAAAGGAATCTATCTATCTTAGGGTATATGACTGAGTTTTACAATGTAGTTAGATTATATGACCAAAGTAATTATAATATTAAGAGCTTTGGCATAAAAGTAAGAGAAGGAGTCTGAGGAATTGTGACAAGTTGAAAGTCATGATTTTAACTTTCCTGTGGCCGTTGTGTATTTGGGGGGGGGGGATGCAAAGGATTTTCTAGCTGGGACCCGAGGCTACTCGGTGGAGAAACAAACCCCCGGAGAGGAAACTCCACACGGAACACTTTCTCCCTCCCTCCCTCTCTCTTTCTCCCTTCCCTTCCTCTGATTGGCTGGTGGTGAACCTGAGCCCATAAGCCTGGGGTGAACAGCATTTCTCCCAAAAGCCCTTGAGAAAGGGCCTGGGACTAAAGTTTCTGGGTCCCATTGGCTGGCAAGAACATCTAAGGCAGTGATGGCTAACCATTTTTGGCTCGCGTGCCAATAGCGGGGGGAGTGCAGGGGGGGGTCGTGCATGGGCGTGCCACACCCATAATGCTATGTGTGTGACCCCCTGTTTTTGGCACGCTTTTTTCGCCCTCCCCAGGCTCCAGAGGCTTTCTAGGAGCCTGGGGAGGGTGAAAACAGCCTCCCCTCCCCACCTCCAGAGGCTTCAGGAACTTCCCTGAAGCCTCCAGAGGGCGAAAAATGGCCTCAAAAGAAGGTCAGCTGGCCAGCGCACACAAGCGCACTGGAGCTGACAGGGCAACGCCTCACGTGCCCTAAGAAATAGTTCTCCGTGCCACTTTTGGCACCAGTGCCATAGGTTCGCCATCACGGATCTAGGGTCTAACAACACAGGCGAGATGGCAGAGGTTAATGGCTGGGGGAGGAAACCTGGGGGCAAAAAAGGGGTGGCGAAGGAGAACAGTCCCATTCCGATATAAAGACATAATTCCAGCAATATTGCTTTCCACCCCTTTCCTAATGATTACCTGGACCAAAAAAAATGTTTTTTCATAGCCATCATATAGTGCCCCCCACCCATTTTTATGAAGGTGTCTCATCCTGAAGTCAGAATCCCATTCCTCATCCGAGAAAACATGATAGCTAGAAGATTTCCAGCCTTGTTTATTCATTATGTGAAGGTACAGGCATGGGTGGGATTCTACCAGTTCGGACTGGTTGGTTCGGGTGAACTGGTAGGTCTGACGATCAGCTGGGAGCAAACCAGTTCACCACCACGATCAAATGGGCCCACCCGCCCACCTGCACTATTTTCCTATCTTTATCTTCTCATCTGATTCAGGTGGCAGAGGGGATTGCCGCACGAATCAGCTGTGTTACTGATACTAAAGAAACCTGGAAGTGAAGATTTCTTCCAACTGCACATGCACGTGTGCAAATCGCGCAATCACCAAACCAATTGTTAAACTGGGAGGATCCCACCAGTGGTGGGTTTCAATTTATTTTACTACCGGTTCGCTCGCGCACATGTGCAGAAGCTTTTGCGCATGCACAGAAGCGTCTGGGCAGGTGGGTGGAGTCTCCTGCAGCCACCACTACCAGTTTGCAGAAGCCCATCTCTGGATCCCACCACTGGGTACAGGACTATTCAGGACAAAAGCTTCTTCATACCGTATTTTTTGGAGTATAAGATGCACCTTTTTCCCTCAAAAAAGGGGATGAAAATCTGGGTGCATCTTATACATTGAATACAGCATTTTTGGCCTCCTGAAACCCCGCCTCATTTGCAAAAATGGCCATAGATAGCTTTTAGGAGGTTTCCAGAGTGCTCCTGGGGGCTGGGGGGGGGGCAAAAATGAGTGAAAAACATGTTGTTTTTTGCGCATTTCCCTTCCCCCAGTCCCTAGAAGCACTTTACAAGTCTCCTAAAGGCTATGCATGTCTTTTTCTTTTTGACAAAAAAAACGGGACCATTTTTGCAAAAAATGGGACATTTTGGGGAGGTCTGCAGAGTGCAAAACCTTTTTTTTATAAAAAAATTGCTTCTTCAAAATCTTGGTGCATCTTATACTCTGAAAAATACGGTATATTATTTTAGTAAGCTGTTGGGATTAGCATAATAGATTTGAAGGCTATATAGTCTAGCAGTGTTCCAAGTGCTTGAAGCCTTCACCAGTTTGACTCTAATTCGTGACTTGTTTTTCCTCTTTCTTTCTTAATTTAAATTCCTAGAAGTGTACTAATAACCATTCAGTGAATAAACATTGACCTGTTTTCTTCCTTTTAATGGCCTCCCAGCCCAACCCAGAGATTTGCGAGTGCATGAGCTTAATGGAGTTCTGTCCTGGACTCTGTCAATTATAGAAACATATTGCTGGCTTTAGTGGACAATTTAAATTCACACTCTTTATCCTTTGATCCCTGTCTTGGATCTCTTCCAAACGTTGATATTTGGCCTCTGAGGGAACGATGTGTTCTGTATGGCCATTGCTACCATTTGAATCATGCTGGATAGCTCTACTTCCTTTTTGTGACAGTACAAATGGTGGAGCTTTTGATAGACAATGCTGCTTTCGGAAAGAGTTGTCTTATATGGTTGGGGCACCTCCTAGGTCCATTACTTCTACTAAAGCTGAAAGAGATACAATACAATACAATAGCAGAGTTGGAAGGGACCTTGTAGGTCTTCTAGTCCAACCCCCTGCGTGGGCAGGAACTTTATACCATTTCAGACAAATGGCTATCTAACATCTTCTTAAAGACTTGCACTGTTGGGACATTCAGAACTTCTTGGGCTCCTTGCCATAGTTTTGGCTGATTTGCCAGTTACAACTGTACCTCGTTTGGGGAGGACCAGAGGTGGTATTCAGCAGGTCCTTAGTAGTTCTTGAGAAGCGGTAGCGGAAATTTTGAGTAGTTCAGAGAACTGATAAATACCACCTCTGGCTGGCCCCACCCCCATCTATTCTCTGCTTCACGAGTCCCAGCTGATCGGGAGGGAATGGGGATTTTGCAGTATCCTTCCGCTGCCTCGCCCACCAGGCCATGCCCACCAAGCAATGCCACGCCCACCAAGCCACGCCCACAGAACTGGCAGTAAAAATGTTTGAAATCCTACCACTGGGGAGGACATACCATAACAGCATATGCAGGGCTGGGATTCTACCAGTTCAGATTGGTTCAGGCGAAATGGTACCTCTGACAATCAGCTGGGAATGAACCGGTTCACTCCGATGATCAGCTAGGCCCGCCCACCCGTCCCTGCTCTATCCTGTCCTTTATTTCCTGCTTTCTAGCTCATCTGAATCACGGGAACAGCTGATCCCCGCTCAGCTGTTTTACTTCCTGCTGCTGACCTGGAAGGTAAGCAGCTGCGCTTCTAAATGCTCCATTTTCAGGACTGAATATATGCGCAAAGCACACATGCAAGCAAAGCGCTCTTTCACCGAACTGGTTGCTAAACCGGCAGCATCCCACCACTGAGCTTATGGCCTTATAGCAATAAACTGATAAACCGTTTCACAGTGCTTTACGGCCTCTCTGAGCGGTTTACAGAGTCGGCCTATTGCCCTCAACAATTTGGGTCCTCATTTTGCCCACCTCAGAAGGATGGAAGGCTAAGCCAACCTTGAGCCTGGTGAGATTCGAACTGCCAAATTGCAGGCAGCCAGTGATCAGCAGAAGTAGCCTGCAGTACTGCACTCTAACCACTGCACCACCGTGGCTTATCATTACCTAACTGCATTACCATAGTCTACGTCCGTGATGCTGAACCTATGGCACGCGTAGTCATATTTGGTGGCACACACCAGCCGTCAACTCCGGCACGCCTGCACATGCTGGCCAGCTGATTTTTGGCCTTCCAGAAGGCAGCGGAGGCCGTTTTCATTCCCGAACTTCCGGTTGGCCCGTTGGGCCTGTTTTTTGCCCTCCCCAGCCTCCAGAGGTTTTCCTGAAGCCTGGGGAAGGTGAAAAACGGCTCAAATGAGCCAACCGGAAGCTCAGGAACAATCCATTTCCTGCTTCCAGAGGGCCTCCGGACGGGCCAGTGGAGGCTGTTTTCGCCCTCCCCAGGCTTCAGGAAAGCCTTTGGAGCCTGGGGAGGAATTGTGTGTGCATGCACGGGGGGTTGGGGGGGTGCATGCATGCGCAGGTGAGCGAGGAAGATTGAATTGGTGTGGACACACATGTAGTCATGCGTGCGTGCGCAATAGCACGTGTGCACACAATATTGGCATGCCATAAAAAAATCACCATCACTGGTCTACACTACATGGGCTGCCTTCAAAGTCCCTTCAAAAGGTGTGTGTGATCCAGAATGCAGCATTCTATGTATGTTAACTGACACACGTTGCCAGAATCATATTCTATCCTTCTTTTAGATATTTATATTTATTATATTTATACCCCGTCCTTCTCCAAACGGACCCAGGGCGGCGCACAGGAATATTAAAATACATACAAAAACATATAAATTTTTTAAAAAACTTATTCCAATAAAATCCTGCGCTAAAAACCAAATTAAAATCCCCAAATTTAAAACTATCTAAAAGTCAGTAATGGAGGTTACGCTAGGCCGGCTAGATGGAACAGATGTGTCTTTAGACACTTGCGGAAGAGGCGGAGGTCGGAGATGGTGCGAAGTTCAGGGGGTAAGTCGTTCCAAAGGCCCACCACAGAGAAGGCTCTTCCCCTGGGTGTCGCCAGTCGGCATTGTCCAGCCGACGGCACCCTGAGGAGGCCCTCTCTGTGGGAGCGTATCGGTCTGAGGGATGTATGGGGCAGGAGGCGGTCTCGCATATAACTAGGCCCCGAGCCATGGAGCGCTTTAAAGATGGTCGTCGGAGCCTTGAAGCGCACCCGAAAGACCACAGGAAGCCAGTGCAGCTCGCGCAGGATTGGTGTTATGTGGGAGTGTCTAGGCGCTCCCGTAATCACCCGCGCGGCTGCATTCTGGACTAACTGCAGCTTTTGGGTGCACCTCAAGGGAAGCCCCATGTAGAGAGCATTACAGTAGTCAAGTCGAGAGGTGACGAGTGCTTGAGTGCTTGAGTGCTTGATCATATACTGGCTTCCAGGGTGCTCCCAGGCATAATTTGAAGGGCGGGTTGTGCCTTGTAATACTCCAGCTTCAGATACTCCAGTTATTGGCCAAAAAGGTGATTTGGGGAAGAACAGCTAATAACGTCTTATTTCCCAGCTACGAGGCAGCAGAAGGTAAGAAGTACAGGTATTTAGTGAAATAGCGACCCAAGCAGCACCTTAACCTGACTCCCTTGCTAAGGTCTTTCAGGAAATGATTTGAAAACAAACTTTTTGGTGAAGCATTGAAGAAGATACCTGCAGGCTGGATTTGCTTTAAGGCAAATGCTTGAGGGGTAGATCAGGCGGTGATGTGTTGCTAGTTGATCTATTTTTATCATCACTCATTCATTTTTATGGATTTTTATATTGAAGCAATTTACCAAGATTGTTTTAGTCGCTTTTTGCTTACTTCTTAGAAGTCTTGATAGAATTATGGTGGTATAGAAATAGATAAACAACATTTTCCTTTTGGTATGATTAAAATATATTCCCCTCTGCCTTGGGAAGATTGTGGTTTTAATTAGTATGTAAAAAAGAGTACCACTCTGTTACCCCAACCAGTTGCATGTGAGGGGTGTGTGTTTGTGTGTGTGTGTGTGTGTGTGTGTGTGTGTGTGTGTATTTCACAGTAACTTTAGATCACCTCCTGCACAAATAGGCCCTGAATAAACATTACTACTTCGCTGTGCCCCACTCACCCACTTAAGAACTGAGCGGCCCTTAGAGACGGCCATTTCACAACACAGGGATAAATAGTAACCCTCTTATTGACTTGTGGTTGCTGTTGATCAGGCTGTTTAGCTTTAACAGGGAGGAGGGCTGGGATTCTTGGTGCGAGGGTGTCACTCTGTAAATGCACAGGAATGCAGATATTATTTCCAAAAGGGGCCTTTCCCCTCGTCTTTTGCCATTGAGAGCAAGCTGAAATTCCAGATCAGTATCTGTAGTAGGTTAAGCAGCGGAATCCGTTGCAGTCCTCACAAGACTGTATCATCTCAGGTCACGACTTCCCAGGAAGAATGTGAGAATGCAACTGGAATTTGCCCATGGTGGGGTCTGACTGAGCGCCCAGAAATGTTGCGAGTTGTACTCACACGATGCAGCTGAAAAGCACTAACTAACTGGGGAATGCAGACTGAGCCATTTGATACCCTCTATGTGTATATCTCAATTCCTGGCAAGTACATGGGGAAGAAATGGAGGTAGGGACAGATTTTAATTTCCTGGGCTCCAAGATCACCCCAGATGGGGACTGCAGTCAAGAAATTAAAAAAAGACACTTGCTCCTGGGGAGGAAAGCTATGGCAAATCTAGACAGCATACTAAAAAAGCAGAGACATCATCTTGCCAACAAAAGTGCATCTAGTCAAGGCTATGGTTTTCCCAGTTGCAATGGATGGCTGTGAAAGTTGGACCATAAGGAAGGCTGAGCACCAAAGAATGGAGGCCTTTGAATTCTGGTGCTGGAGAAGACTCCTGCGAGTCCCTTAGACTGAAAGGTGATCAAACCGGTCAGTCCTGGAGGAGATCAACCCTGACTGCTCTTTAGAAGGCCAGATCCTGAAGATGAAACTCAAAGACATTGGCCACCTAATGAGAAGGAAGAAGGACTCACTGGAGAAGAACCTCATGCTGGGAAAGATTGAGGGCAAAAAAAGAAGGGGACGACAGATGGATGGAGTCTCTGAAGCAATCAGCATGAGCTTAAATGGACTCCAGAGGATGGTAGAGGACAGGAATGCCTGGAGCAACATTGTCCATGGGGTCGCGATGGGTCAAACACAAGTTCGCAACTAACAATAACAACACCACGTTCAAGAAGTCAGAGAAAAACAAAAATGCATTAAGGGTTTTAATAATGCTAATGTGACATTTAAGTTTTAAAAGACGACTAGAAACCATTACTAATCCAAGAAGCTGTGAGGCTCAGGTGGAGGCGTTGAGTGAATTACATTCATGCAGAAATATTCTGAAACAAGTAGGGAACTGATAACATGTTTCTGTTCAAAAGACACAATGAAAAACCTAAAAGGCTACAATGCCTCCTTGCCAGGAATTGCCACCCAAATAAGTAGAGATTAAAATCAAGAGTAATACAAGAAAAAACAATCAGGTAGTAATAATAATAATAATAATAAATTTAATTTGTTGACCGCTCCCTCTCCCCGAAGGGACTCGGAGCGGTGCACAGGGCAAATAAAACAATAAATACACACACATAATTAAAACAAATTAAATATTATCCCTGCGCTAAAAATTCCCAGTTAAAAATTACTGAAATCCCCATCTAAAATTACTAACAACCCCATAGAAGAGAGACTACCCTAGGCCGGCCAAGCAGAACAGATATGTTTTTAGTTTTAGACGGAAGGAGCGGAGGTCCGTAGTTGTTCTAATGTCGGGGGGAAGGTCGTTCCAGAGGGCTGGGCCCGCCACAGAGAGAGCCCTTCCCCTGGGCGTCGCCCGCTGACAAAGTAAACAATCTCCCAATCCAATATACTGCTACTTGTATATAAACACTCCCTTCTAGCACTGATGATGTTACCTTGTTGGGTAATGAAACATCTGCAAGGAAACCACCAGGTTTGCAGATCACTGAGGACATATTTCTATTTAGTACAGGTAGTACTCAATTTATGACTTACAAGTGAGCTCGAAATTTTTGTTGCTAAGCAAATCATTTGTTAAAGCGAATTTTGTCCTATTTTACATCATTTCTTGATACAATTGTTAAATGGACCACTGCAATTGTTAAGTTGGTAACACAGTTGTTAAGTGACGCTGGCTTCCTCATTGAGTTTGCTTGTCAGATGGTCGCAAAAGATGACCCCGGAACACTGCAATCGTCATAAATACGAGTCAGTTGCCAAGCATCTGAATTTTGATCACATGACCCTGGGGGTGCTGCAATGGCCGTAAGTGTGAAAAAATGGTCATAAGTCATTTTTTTCAATGCCGCTGTAACTTTGGACAGTCACTACAACAATTGGTACAACCAAGTATTGTAGGTTGAGGATTATCTGTAGTAAACAGATACTATTATGCTAATGCATCTACTGACTGTTTGCAGGAGAGCCTCTTCTGCAGTGAACCTGCCCATTTATTCACCTCAAAAGAGGAATAGACTCTTGAAAATCCACACACACCCCCATACACAAGCACACACACACACACAAACAAACACACGCCTCCTTATCGTCAGACGTTTGATGATGGGGTACACAGGTATGGCCAGAGGTGGGTTTCAAATTTTTTAGAACCTACTCTGTAGGTGTGGCCTATTTTGTGGGTGTGGCTTGGCAGTCATGTGACAGGGTGGGAGTGGCCACCTTTTAAAATATGGTGAAACTCATTTAACAACGCTCTTGCTTAGCAACCAAAATTTTGGACTCAATTGTGATGATAAATTCTTTCTTTTCTTTTTCTTTCTTTCTTTCTTTCTTTCTTTCTTTCTTTCTTTCTTTCTTTCTTTCTTTCTTTCCTTCCTTCCTTTCCTTTCCTTCCCGTCGAGTCACTGGCAGCGGCGGGCCAGATTTACTTCCAGGTACGCCGGTGGAACCCCCTCTCATCGGTTCTCTAAATTTCACCAACCGGCTCTCGCGAGTAGGTGCGAGCCTGCAGAAACCCACCACTGGGCATGGCTCATCTCTTGTGTGGCTTTTGAATGAATTCCCTGAGCATACATTTTGTGGTCTGTGTGCATAGAGGTGGCTCAGGTATACTGGGCTGAGCAGTTTATAGTTCTAATCCTGGTTTAATTTGGTTCCTGGTGTTATGCCTGGAATAGGGATGGGTTTCCTGTCAGCATTAATGCCGGTTCGGTGTGCAAAAAAGCTTCCTCTGCTCATGTGCGCATTTGTACCTAAAAAGGTCTGTGCATGCGCATTTCTAACAACGTTAGAAAAGTAAATATACATACATTTATGTACATTTTTGCAATGAAGATTGTTCTGCACACGTGCAGAACTGAAAATCAAGATGGTGCTGCCACCGATAGAACCAGTTCAGGGGCGTGGCAGGCTGAGTTACTTCCTCTTCGGCCAAACTGGGCTGAACCAGTAGGAACCCACCTCTGGCCTGAAAGCCATCTTTTGCATTGGGCCTTCAGGCCTGCTATATTTTCTACTGTGGGGAAATGGAAGAGGGGATTGTATAGACTATGGGAGATATATAGTGTCAAAATAACATTCCTTTCTCAGAGAGTCAAGGACATCTTGCCCAGCACCTGGAAGAGTGTGACTGTGAGGCATCTCCAGTTGGGATGGAGACTGATTGGATCATGTGATGGACATGTGGATGCTGGGCAGGGATTTGAACTTTCATTTGGCTGGGGAAAACCTTGGAAGCTTTCAGATTTGGTTTTTCCCAGATGTGCCAATAGGACATCTCTAATAAAATGGAACTCTGAAGAAACTCAAGCCTCGGAGTCTCCTTTCGTTGGGGGTGTTACTTGGAACCCTGACACCCGGCCTAAGAAGGGTGAATTCAGACAGAGTTTCATCTTCTTTTCTTCAAACTGGGGCTTGGGAGAAGGAAAAAGAAGAGCAACAGAAGGTGAATATATGTTCCCACATCCTGTTGGTTTCGCTCTTATTTCCTTCTTGCTTCATTCGTTTTTTGTCCCTTCATATAATTCGTAAAAGAATGCAGGTCTCAGCCAAAAAGGACATGGTAGATAAATCCTGCATCAAAATGAAAACAGGACCAATGTCTCACCAACATCAGTTTCTATGTATGGACCAGTCATACATGCATGCATCCTATCAGCGAGGCTTCCGCAAGCCTCTGTGATGCTCCAGCTGCTCAGTGGAGCATCGCGCAGGTGCTGTGAGAGCTATGTGCATGCGGAGAAGCGCAGAAGCCTTGAAAGGCAGGTAAGGAGTAAGGGCGGGCGGGTGGGTGGGCGGGCCCTCTGGAGCACCATACCAGAACGGTATCCGGTGCTCCGGACTGGCTCCGGTATGCCCATACCGGGGGGTACCGCCTGCAACCCACCCCTGGTATGGACAGTCTCCAACATTCTGGGAAATGTGAGATGTAACCATAAAAAAACTAAGCAGGGATGGATTTAATTAGCAGTTGGATGGGAAACTACCAAGAAATCCCATGCTTAGACTTGAATGGAATGTCAAAAAAAACCAAACACCTTTCTGGAAAAAGACTATCAAAACACTTTTTCTTTTTTTATTAAATATTTTTCCCCATTTTTGAAGACAAATATATTTGCAACATTTCTGTATCGGTATGCCTCTATTACAGGAGTCCCCAACCTTTGCAACTTTAAGTCTGAAGGACTGCAGCTCCCAGACTTCTCCAGCCAGCAAAGCTGGCTGGAGAAGTCTGGGAGCTGAAGTCCTTCAGACTTAAAGTTGCAAAGGTTGGGGACCCCTGCTCTATTATACTCTTTTTCTCCGTACATGTATACATACTCTTTCCATGTGCTAATTTCTATACAATACCTCTTATATCTATCTGTGTACACATATTTTTCTCATAAGTATTATTCTGTACTATTTTATATACAATATATCTTACATTTCCCCCCTTCTTATTTACTGATATGGTTTTATGATTGTTTTCTTATTTCTTAATCTTCCTTGCCTTAATGCTTTCTTATTCTTTGCATCTTTCCTTTAGCCATTTGTACCATAAATTCCATACTAAGTACCGTATTTTTCGGAGTATAAGATGCACCTTTTTCCCCTCAAAAAAGAGGGTGACAATCTGGTTGCGTCTTATACACTGAATACAGCATTTTTGGCCTCCCGAAGCCCCTCCCCTTCACAAAAATGGCCGTGCATAGCTTTTAGGAGGCTTCCAGACTACTCCTAGGGGCTGGGGAGGGCAGAAATGAGTGAAAAACGGGCCATTTTTGCTTGTTTTTGCCCCCCAGTGCCCAGGAGCACTCTATAAGCCTCCTAAAGGCTATGCATGCCCCCCCTTTTTTAATGAAAATGGGGTTGTTTTGTGAAAAATGGGCCATTTTTGGCAGGTCTGCAGAGTACAAACACTTTTTTTTAATTGCCTCTTCAAAATCTTGGTGCATCTTATACTCTGGCGTGTTATACTCCAAAAATAATTAGAGTCTCCTTTATCTTTTTTGTAAGTCTGTCCATCTCAGTGCACTCTAATACTTTTTTTATCACATTTATTAAAACACTTCTTTAAGAAACTCAATGGCCATGTCAAACTCCATCCAAAGAGAATCCTTGAGCACAAATAAAGTTAATCAAAGGACAGGATTAGCTCTTTTTCATGACCCAGAAATTCTTTCCTCCAACTTAGGTTACTTGTGTATCAAGGAGAAACTTCTTAGTTCAACCCCAGAAGTGCAGAGTAAGGGGGAAGCATTGGAACCCAGAAACCTTTCTCGGCATTCAAGACCTCTGTCAGGCCTGCAGTCATCTTTTCTTTGGGATCTTTGGCCTGCCACACTTTCTATTATTCTGCTATGCATTTTCTATGGTGGGAAAATGGGAGGGGGGATTGTAGGAATGAGATGCTATGTAGCCATAACAAACTTCTTTCTAGAAAGCCAAGGTCATCTTTGTCTTAGCACCTCTGCACCTGACCGGAACTGCATGGGTGAAAACTGCCAGCATGGCAGAGGGAAATTGGACCATGTGATGGACTTGTGAGTGTGGAGGCAATATCTTGAACTTTCAACTGGGTGGGGGAAAACCGGGAAGCTTTCAGATTCGGGTTTTCCCAGATGTGCCAATATGGCTCTCTTAATAAATTGGAACTTTGAGCAATACTTTGCCTTGGACTCTGGTTTACTTTTGGATGCTATTTGGAACCCTGACAACCTCTTGATAATATAGGACAGTCCACTTTCTCCTAACAGGTGTCGTACACAACTGGGCCATTCTCCAGCTGAGACAAAACAACCCAGGCTGTTGGGGTGAAGCCCAGGGCAGCTATGCTTAGCATGTAATATCACTCTGGGGCGTGGAGGCAACCTGATCCTCACAAACCTCTGCCCACTGACACATGTGGAGAATGCCGGTTTAGATGTCATTTAAGCTCCTGTTCCTCCAGCCTTCTTTTCTTGGGCAATGGCATGTTTTAAAGAGGGTGGGAAGGAAGCCTGCCACTTGGCCTCTTGAACACATGAAGCAATGACAGAGATTAGAGGAACATTCTCCTTGCAAGTAATGCCCTTTCACATTCCAGGGTCCATAAGAATGGACGCTGGCCATAAACTCTAGAAAAGTGTGCTAATGATGGATGCTGGTGGCATGTCAAGATAATATTACCAAGGTCAGTGAGAAAAGGGCCTGGAAATGTCCTGTAGACCTTTGTGAAAATGATGCTTTGCATGAATCCATGTAAAATCCATGAATCCATGCCCCATACATCCCTACAACCGACTCGCTCCCAGGAAGAGGGTCTTCTCCGGGTGCCGTCGACCGGGCAATGCCAGTTGGCGGCTCCCAGGGGAAGGGCCTTCTCTGTGGTGGGCCCAACCCTCTGGAACAGACTACCTCCCGATCTCCGTACCATCTCAGACCTCCACTTGTTCTGCCGGCACTTAAAGACTTACTATTTTCATCTGGCTGGCCTAGCATGATCTACTCCGCATCCTACTGTCTTATAATCAAATCAAAGTTTAATTTATGGGTTTTTAAATTTATTTTAAGCAGGGTATTGATTTAATGTAGATATTATTTAGTAATATTTTGTATTTATGTATATTTATTTTAAATCTCTGTTCGCCGCCCCAAGTCCCTTTGTGGTGAGATGGGTGCGGGTTACAAATGTGAATAATAATAATAATAATAATAATAATAATAATAATAATAATAATAATAATAATAATAATAATAATAATAATAATAATAATAATAGTAATGGTAATGGCTTCAAATTATGGGTCAAGATGAATTCCTGGGGACTTTATAGCCATGTATACCAAGTTTTCTTGAAAACTACACTGAAGTTGGTTTCCATTTCTTTCTGAGATGCTTTTCAAATTCCCTGTTTAGTGTACAGCTCTATTATTTCCTGGAGAAATTATGTCCAAGTATTATCCAGGCCTTAGCATCTGAGCCAGAGG
Organism: Rhabdophis nuchalis; assembly: GCA_039707465.1. NCBI lineage: Eukaryota > Metazoa > Chordata > Lepidosauria > Squamata > Natricidae > Rhabdophis > Rhabdophis nuchalis. Next base: position 228,810,272 of record CM077644.1, read on the forward strand.
TGGTATTCAGCCAGTTCTGACAGGTTCTGGAGAACTAGTAGCGGAAATTTTGAGTAGTTTGGAGAACTGACAAATAGGCTGGCTCCGCCCCCCGCTGCCTCCCAGCCTCCCAGCTGATCTTCTTTTGTTGCCCTGAACAGGAGAACAGAGCTGGAAAGCAGGTTAGTTGGGTGGGGAGGGAATGGGGATTTTGCAGTATCCTTCCCCTGCCACACCCACACAGCCATGCCTATACAGCCGCGCTCACAAAGCCACACCCACACAGCCACACCATGCCCACAAAGGCACGCCCACAGAGCCGGTAGTAAAAAAATTTGAATCCCACCACTGTTCTGGGCCCAGATAAGGTCAGCCAAAAGATGTCATCTGCTGACACTTGAGTTAGTGTCAGGATCCTCTAACCAGAACTGAGATACTGTTTGGTTACTTTCCAGTTAGGTTCTGTAGTAAGAGAGCAATGGAAGAAGCAGCTGTGCCTCATATCTGCGGGATCGGATCCTGCCTCATACATCCTCACGGCCGATTCGCTCCCACAGAGAGGGACTTCTCCGGGTGCCGTCCACTAGACTTTGTCAGCGGGCGACGCCCAGGGGAAGGGCTCTCTCTGTGGCGGGCCCGGCCCTCTGGAACGACCTTCCCCCCGACATCAGGACGACCACGGACCTCCGCTCCTTCTGTCTCAAATTAAAAACTCATTTCTTCTGTCTGGCCGGCCTAGGATAGTCTCTCTGTCTTGGGGTTTTATTGGGAAGTTTTATAATATAGCTTAGTTTTAATGGGGAATTTTAGCGCAGGTTTAGATTTAATTTATTTTTAATGAAATGTTTGTATGTATTTATTGTTTTACTTTGCCTGTGCACCGCCCCGAGTCCCTGTGGGGAGAGGGTGCGGTTTAGAAATATTAAAATTATTATTATTATTATTATTATTATAGGTTGGATGATAATAGCCCATCTAATCTTACATTGGCTACTCTGTTTGGAAATGTTTCTAAAAAAAATAAAATTGAGCAGGTGACTTTTACATCCCCTCCAGCCCTCATAAAAGAAGCTCCACTTCTGATGCCAGTTCTGAGGTTGGAGACATACAACAAATTGATCTTCGTAATTCAAAATCCAGCAGGAAGATGGAAATCTAGAAGGTGGAAGTCTTACCTGAACAGAATCCAGAAGATGATCTGATAGCAGGGGTGGGATTCTACCGGTTCGGAGTGGTTCGGGCAAACCGGTAGCTCTGAGTGTTGTATCTGGCATTTCAGGAACGTGGCCACGCATGGCCTCTCCTGATTGGACAAAGAGCGCAGCAAGAGCGGGAAGCTTTGCGCATTCCAATTGGTTCATTGGTTGACAGCTCGCATATAAATAGCTGTCATCAGTTGCGCTGTTCGCGCCTTGCTGGTTCTGATCAGTTCCTTGCTGTTATGCTTGCGGTTGCTGAATAAATACATTTGTTGCTGACTACTGACTCGCCTTAGTCAATGCCAGACTCAATATACATACTTAACACCCACAATCAGCTGGGTTCTCTCCAACGATCAAGTGGGACCGCTTGCCCGCCCCTGCGCTTTACTGACCTTTATCTTCTCGGTTGAGTCGCGCAGCAGAGCAGATCGCTGCGCTTCAGCTGTTTTCCTCCCCAGCAGTAATGCAGAAGGTAAATGTTCCTAAAACTGTGCACTTCTGTGAAGTGCATGATCAATGAATTAGTTGCTAAGTCAGTAGGCTCCGACCACTGTTTGATAGGACTCTCAAAGGAGATGAGTCCTTACTCAGTCCCTGAGGTTTGTTGGGACAGGCAAAAATCCTGCCTGAAAAGAACGATTTCCAAAGTATAATTCTCTTTAAGAACAAAACACCAAACTTCCATTTGAGAATGAGTGTCTTTCACTAATGTCCTTTAGATCAGGGCTCCCCAACCTTTGCAACTTTAAGTCTGAAGGACTTCAGCTCCCTGAATTCTCCAGCCAGCTTTGCTGGCTGGAGAAGTCAAGGAGCTGAAGTCCTTCAGACTTAAAGTTGCAAAGGTTGGGGAGCCCTGCTTTAGATACAGGCATCTGGCGAAGCCCTCTCAATCTCTCTTATCTAGTAAAGGAACCCATCTAGCTTCTGATTCAACCTTGAGCCGGCGAGATTTGAACTGCCGAACTGTAGCTAGCAGTCAGCTGAAGCACACTGCAGGACTGCACTCTAACCACTGTGCCACCTTGGCTCCTTAGCTCCTTAGCTCAAAGCAGCCCAGAAATAAAATGTTGGATTGGACTGGGCCACACAGCAATGATGAACATGAGCCAAATATGGAAAAGCAAGGGCATCAGCCTGGCAACTAAATGTAAATTAGCCTGCTTGTCATGTGCCCTGTAGCTACCCATGGTTGTAAAAAATGGACTTTAAAAGCAAGGCAGGAAGAAAATCAACTGGTTTGAGTTCTGGTGCTGGAAAAGGATCCTGCATATTCCTTGGACAGCAAAGATGACTAACAAGCAAGTACTGGAGCGTGTAACACCAGACATGCCACTGGAAGGCAAAACCATCTCTCTTATGTTGTCCATGTCATGCAGGAAAATTAGCTGGAGGAAACAATTATGCTTGGAAGACTTAGTGGCAAAAAGGAAACCAGTCACCAAAGAACATGGTGGCCAGACCCCAACAAAGCTGACACCAGCCAGAGCATAGAAAAACTCAAAAGAAGCTGTGCAAGATTGAAAGAGCTGGAGAAACCTGGCCCATAGAATTGCCAAGAGTTGGACATGACTAACGGATATCATCATCATCGATGCTGGTACTGCTGTTGTTATGTTATTGATGTTGTTAAAAAGTGTGGGACAATTTAGTTAATTTGAATCAGTGGTGGGTTTCAGAATGTTTTAGAAACTCTTCTGTAGGTGTGGCCTGCTTTATGGGAGTGGCTTGCTGACTATGTGACCGGGTGGGAGTGGCTTTCTAGCCATGTGACTGAGTGGGAGTGGCTTGGCAGTCATGTGACTGGGTGGGCATGGCCAACTTGTAAAATGTGGTCAAACTCACTTAACAACGCTCTTGCTTAGCAACCCAAATGTTGGCTCAGAAACTCTGTCATTGAAGCACGCAAGTCTTAAAGCTGTCAAGTTACAAGACCCTTGCACCCCTAACCCTTTAGAAATAAACCTCCCAGGGGTGTTCAAATTTGACGGCTTTAAGACTTGTGGACTTCAACTCTTGATGATGGATGGATGGGCAGGGTGAAGGAGGGAGCTGGAACCAGTTCTAAATGGCACTGTAGATTTGTGGAACCTCTTCTATAGAAGAGGTTAGAACTGGCAGGAACCCACCCCTGATTTGAACTGATCTAACATGGGTTGGACTATAATGCCCAAGTTCAAGTCATTGTGACAATGTGAACTGATGAAGGCCCTTAAAGGTTCCATTTCTTTTTCCTTTCCTTTTCTTACCGTTCTTTTTTAACAGATTAACAGAGTTTGAAAGGGTCTTGTAGGTCATCTAGTCTAACCCCCTGCCCAAGCAGGAGACCCTACACCATTTCTGACAGTTGGCAGCCCAGTCTCTCCTTCTTCTTCCTTTTTGAAATGTTTTTTTTTTCATACAAGTAACCACAGGTATACCATTACATCTTAACCAGCACTATTTTGTGTTATTCAATATTATATCATTTCCTCTTACCGTCAACCCACACTAACTGTAATTTCCTCTACTGCTTTCCATACAGAATATTACACCTTATCCACCATCATCCTGCCTCCTCTCCCTCTCTCCTCCTCCCTACCTCCTTTTTCCCTTCTACCATCCCTCTCTTTTCTACTTCCCCTTCCTCTCTCCTCTTTCCACTCCTTCTCACACTCCTACTCTTTGCCTCTCCCCTGCTCCCTCTCTCCTAACCCCTCTCTTCCTCCTCTCCTCTCCCTTTCTTCTTTCCACTCTCTCCATTTCACTTGCATGGTGTATTTTAGCATCTGAGCAAACTCCATTTAATATTGATGGTGTAAATACTTACATTTCAATAAACATCTTTCATATTGATAATTTTAACATACACCCTCCAGTCTCTTTTTGAATGTTTTCAAGTGATGAAGTTCCCACAACCTCTGAAGGCAAACTGTTCCATTAGCTGATTGAAGCAATGGGTGGAAACTAATCAAGGAGAGAAGCCACTTAGAACTGAGGAGAAATTTCCTGACAGTTAGAACAATTAATCAGTGGAACAACTTGCCTCCAGAAGTTTTGAATGTGCCAGCACTGGAAGTCTTTAAGAAGATGTTAGATAGCCATTTGTCTGAAACGGTATAGGGCTTCCTGCCTAGGCAAGGGGTTGGACTGGAAGACCTCCAAGGTCCCTTCCAACTCTGCTATTATATTGTATTGATCTCATTGTCAGGAAATTTCTCCTCAGTTCTAAGTTGTTTCTCTCCTTGATTAGTTTCCACGCATTGCTTCTTGTTCTACCCTCAAGTGCTTTAGAGAATAGCTTGACTCCCTCTTCTTTGTGGTAAACCCTGAGATACTACAACACTGCTATCAAGTCTCCCCTAGTCCTTCTTTTCATTAAACTAGACATACCCAGTTCTTGCAACCGTTCCTCATATGTTTTAGCCTCCAGTCCCCTAATCATCCTGGTTGCTCTTCTCTGCACTCTTTCTAAAGTCTTTTGTATTGGCTTTACTTTCACTAATGAGCCTATATGGTAACCTTCATTCTTTCCTAACCGTTGAAGGGGTGTGCATGATGTTTTATAGAAATAATGCGTGATATATTGTTTTTATTTTTAATCAGATTCTGGGAAATAAATTTTCCTGGTTTGGCAAAAGTTTTTGATTGCTTTACAGGCAAATGCTCTTTTGAAAAGTACGTTGTACAATGACATTGAGTGACAAATTATAGCTTAGCACCTACATTTCTAATGAAATGGTAATGTGCGTTCTTTAAATAGACGAAATGCAAGGGAAGATAGCAGTAAGGTATGAAAACAGATTGTTTTGGGGCCAATGGATTCCTTGCTGTTAAACTTGATCAATAGGCAAAAGTGCAAATGTTGGGCAACAGTGACACCTATTGGCCATTTCACTAGTGGGATTTTACATGGCCTTCATTTGTTCCTGTCTTCCTTTGAATACTTTCTCTGGTTTCTGGTTGTAACAGGAGCAAAATTACACCTTAATGCGTGGTTGGGAACCTATGACCCCCTCCAGATGTTGCCTAATGACAATTCCCATCATCTGCTGGCTATGTTGGCTGGGACTCCTGGGAGTTTAGTTCACAACATGTGAACAGCTGTATTCTCTACCCCCAGAAATTTATCTGCCAATTGTTTTGGCTTAGCTGGGCCAGGAATAGTTTGAGGGAGGTTGTCATGTCCAAAAATCTGCCTTGGGAAAATCCTGGGAAGTTTTGTCTTTGTTGTTGTATAATCATTGCAGCCACCGCCACTTTAGAACTGCGGGGAAGGACATGATTTCATCAATGCAAATGGCTAGTGGGAGGATGAACCCACAGAGTCACTTTCTCCCCACTTCTGAGAGAGAGACAGAGGGACAGAGACAGAGAGAGACAAAGACAGAGACGCAGAGAGAGACAGAGAGAGAGAGAAAGAGACACAGAGAGACTGAGAGAGTGAGTAAGAGACAGACAGAGAGAGAGACAGACACAGACACAGAGAGAGACAGAGAGAGAGAGAGACAGACACAGACACAGAGACACAGAGAGAGACAGAGAGAGAGACAGAGACAGCGAGAGAGACAGCGAGAGAGAGAGACAGAGAGAGACAGAGAGAGACAGAGAATGAGAATGTTGGCCTTGAACATTGGGCATCTATGCTTTGTGATGTAGTCATAAAATACATTTATTTCCAGATCCAGATGTATTGTCCTAAAGTGGGGTTTCTCAGGCATAAAACTGATAGTGGTTTATTTTATTGGATAACATGGATACGGAATGAATAACATCATCATCATTTATTTTATTTATATTAGTAACTAATAATGAATTCAGAAGCTTAGATTAGGGGTAATTTTTTTGCTAAACACACTTCAACGTTGCTCCTGTTTGTCAAGCTCAGTCTGAGTTTATATTTTAGCCTCATCCATTAAATATGTTTCTGTTATTTATTAAGGGGCGGGAATCCTTTTTAGAAGCCAGCTCTTGCCCTGTTGTTAAAAAAGTGAAATGCAACCCAGGAAAAAGTTAAACCAGAATGAAAGGGCTGGCATGGACCTTGTTATAAAGCAGGCATTTCCAATCTTGTCAACTTTACAACTTGTGGATTTCAACTCCCAGAATTCCTTAACGGGCATGGGTGGTTGAGGAATTCTGGGAGTCGAAATCCACAAGTCGCAACATGGCCAAGATTGGAAAGCTCTGCTTTATAGCAAATCCAGATCTAATGCAGCATTTGTTCTTTGCATTGTGCCACTCGTTAAACCAGTGCTTCTCAATTATTTTCTGTCATGCCCCCCCTAGGAAGAAGAAAACATTTCGCGCCCCCTGCGTGACTGTAAATAGTATCATTTGTCTATAAAATTGTTATAAGTACACCTCTGCATAACACTGTATCCTTATTAACATATAAGAGAATAAAAAAAGAAAGAAATGTGGATCAATTTACAACAAAGAATAGCTTTATTAACTGTAGCAGAAAAGATTTAAAGTGCATTAGAAATTTAAAAAAAATTAAATCCTTAATTAAACTAAACTGCTGAGGTCAAACGCGCCCCCCTTTATGGAGCCTCGCGCCCCCCTGGGGGGCCCGCCCCACTATTTGAGAAGCACTGCGTTAAAGGGTTAATGTTTAACCTAAATTAATAGATTAAATTTTTGGCACTGTATTCAAAACCCTGTCTGCTCCTTATTTAAATTAGTTCAGTTTTTTTTTTAAAAACAACAACATATCTTTTCCTGTTTATAGTTTGGCAAAGAAAGCATTCAGCTTTGATTTATATCCTTGATCACTTTTGCCATCATGATTTCTTATAGTTATTTTATTACCGTATTTATATTTAGCTTCCATAGGAGCGGAAGGATGGCCCAAAGCCAGATGATCTTCCCATACATAAAGCGTCATCCCTTTATAGGGTGAAACATATCGAGTTGGCTTGATGGTCCTTGGTGAAGGATTATGTGGGCCTCTCTCATCTCTCAGCATATGCTGTTTCTCACCATTGTGATAATTCCAGTATGGAATGCTATTATCTGCGTTCTATTTCATTTTAATGGCAACAACGATATTTGTGTCACTGGGTCATGAGGTCAAGCTTCAAATCTCTGAGATATCTTTCACTGGTCCATAACTGGTATTTGTATCCCGTTTTCTTTCTCCCATGATATATACAACTATGCTTCCTACTACCCTTCTTTAATCTGGGGAAGAAGAACTGTGTTGGGTAGCTAGATGGTTAAAAATAAATATTTCCTATGCCCAGTTGTGTCCAAGTCTAGGCGGTGATAGAAATAGCACTTAGACTTATATACCACTTTACAGTGCTTTTACAGCCCTCTCTAAGCAGTTTACAGAGTCAGCCTATTGCCCCCAACAATCTGGGTCATCATTTCACCCACCTTGGGAGGATGGAACATAAGAACATAAGAATAGCCTTGCTGGAACAGGCCACGGCCCATCCGGTCCAGCATTCTGTCTCAAACAGTGGCTCACCATTTGCTTCAGGGTATTCCCAAGCAGATGTCTTCACCTGCTTATGATTCCCTGCAAATGGCATTGAGAGATATCCTGCCTATCTCTCCAACCCGGAGGGTGTCCTTAGGCATCCATCATGATAGCCATGGATACCCTTGTTCTCCATGAACTCGTCTAATCCTTTCTTAAAGGTGTCGAGGCTGACAGCTGTCACCACTTCTTCTGGCAGGGAGTTCCATAGACCCGTGATCCTCTGGGTGAAAAAGTACTTCCTCTTATTTGTTTGAGGTCTAGCTTCCAAAAGTTTCATGGAGTGCCCCCTAGTTCTAGCGTTGTGTGATAGGGAAAACAGTTTTTCCTTTTCTACTTTGTCCACACCGTGCATGATTTTATAGACTTCAATCAGGTCACCTCTCAGGCGCCGTCGTTCTAGAGTGAAGAGGCCCAGCCGTTGCAGCCTCAGATGGTAAGGAAGGTGTTCCAGCCCCCTAATCATTCTGGTTGCCCTCCTCTGCACCTTTTCCATTTCCATAATATCCTTGAAATAGAAATAGCACTTAGACTTATATACCGCTTTACAGTGCTTTTACAGCCCTCTCTAAGCAGTTTACAGAGTCAGCCTATTGCCCCCAACAATCTGGGTCCTCATTTCACTCACCTTGGGAGGATGGAAGGATGAGTCAACCTTGAGCCTGGTGAGATTTGAACTGCTGAACTGCAGCTAGCAGTCAACTGAAGTAGCCTGCAGGACTGCACTCTAACCACTATGCCACTTCAGCTCATTTCCATTTTTTAGATGAGGGAGCTAGTGTTGTCCAAAGACACTTCTGTGGTCATCTGGCTAGCATGGCTATATACCAAAGGTGCATGGGATGCTGTTACTTTCCCAGCAAAGTGGTACCTATTTATCTACTCTCTTAGAACATGCTTTCAAACTACTAGGTGAGCAAGAACTGGGGCAAGTGAAGGGAACTCATCCTGTCCCATGGCTCTTGGTCTTGAAGTTGGGCTGCTCACTGTCTTTAACTGCTGAGCCATCACACCCCTCTCTACCTATATCTGGGGTGTCAAACTCGTGGCGTCACATTGTCATCATGTGATGTATTGTGACTTTTTTCCCTTCGCTAAACGGGATGTGGGCATGGTCAGAATGTGATGCAACTGGCCCACAGGCCGCGAGTTTGACACCCCTGACCCAGATGGCAAAAATCAGAAATCAGAATGAGATTCATGAGCCAATAAGGGTATGAACCTTACCTCTACCAGTTCCTTGTCCATCATGACATCCAAGAAGCTCCCATGAGAAGAATGAAACATGGGCAGGGGGTTGGACTAGAAGACCTCCAAGATCCCTTCCAACCCTATTAATTTATGTTCTGTGTTCTCACTTGCAGGATTTTAATGCACCAAATCTTTGATAGCAATCTTTAAAATTAAATAGGTATTGTTGCAACCAAAAGATGGTGCTATTTGAATAGTACTGTATTAATTTTTGCTTCTTTTCTCCTCATAATGTAGATGGAAGAGAAAAATTCCCCAAATAAAATAACTGCCTGTCAGTAATGTATTTGATGTTGTTTTTTTCATATTCTATTCTTTTTGTTTATATGCAAAAATAGAAAAAATATAAATACAGTGGTACCTCGGATCACGAACTTAATTGGTGAAACGACTCTGGTCGCGATCCGAATTGGTTGTGATGCGAGGCACAATTTCCCATAGGGTTCAATGTAAATCCGATTAATCCGTTCCGACCTTGTTTTTTTGTTGTGATGGGAGGCACAATTTCCCATAGGGTTCAATGTAAATCCGGTTAATCCGTTCCGACCTTGTTTTTTGGTCGTGATTCTTGAACTGACTCTGTTCGCGAAGTCAGTTTCCCATAGGGTTCAATGTAAAGCAGCTGAGGGGCGATGGAGCAAACCGCGCGCGGCTGCCAGCATGACTTTCGCCCGTCTCTTTCTGGGCTCTGCGAGTGAGGAGGACAGGTGTGTGTGTGGAAGCGAAGGCAGGGGGGGAGACCCGCGCCCAGCTTTAAGACCCTGAGAACTGGACGGATACACCGAACAGAGGCGCACCAGGAATTCCCAGCCCCAGAGGGCCATGCCCCAAGGAGGCCCATAGAAGCAACCAGCCAGGGCTGCTTCCCCGCAAGAACTTCTTGCCCCACCAGCCCCAAACGGATCGAGGGACTCACCGAAGCAAGAAAGCTGCAGGGTTCCGTTGTGGCCGCTGGTGTCCTGTAGCTTGAGGTTGCCGCTCGGGGGGCTTTTGCAAGAGCTGCACTGCCCGTAGAGCGGCGGCGGCGGTCGGGAGCGCCAGCCGGAATGTCCGTCTGACTCTGGCGCTTGGGGCTGTTGTTGCTGCCGCCGCTGCCGCCTCCTCGTCCGCCGTCCCCAAAGCTTTGTCCTTTGCTGGCCAGGAAAGCGGAGCTGAATTTCGGCGCTTCTGCTTCTCGGGACGCTTCCCGAGAAGGACAAAGCTTTGGGGACGGCGGAGGAGGAGGGAGACGGACATTTCGGCTGGCTGTAGCGGCTTCGGCGCCTCTGAATTTCGGCGCTTCTGCTTCTCGGGACGCTTCCCGAGAAGGACAAAGCTTTGGGGACGAAATTCAGACGCGCCGGAGTCACTACAGCCAGCCGGAATGTCCGTCTCCCTCCTCCTCCGCCGTTCCCAAAGCTTTGTCCTTTGCTGGCCAGGAAAGCGGAGCTGAATTTCGGCGCTTCTGCTTCTCGGGACGCTTCCCGAGAAGGACAAAGCTTTGGGAACGGCGGAGGAGGAGGGAGACGGACATTCCGGCTGGCTGTAGTGACTCCGGCGCGTCTGAATTTCGTCCCCAAAGCTTTGTCCTTCTCGGGAAGCGTCCCGAGAAGCAGAAGCGCCGAAATTCAGAGGCGCCGAAGCCGCTACAGCCAGCCGAAATGTCCGTCTCCCTCCTCCTCCGCCGTCCCCAAAGCTTTGTCCTTCTCGGGAAGCGTCCCGAGAAGCAGAAGCGCTGAAATTCAGAGGCGCTGAAGCCGCTACAGCCAGCCGAAATGTCCGTCTCCCTCCTCCTCCGCCGTCCCCAAAGCTTTGTCCTTCTCGGGAAGCGTCCCGAGAAGCAGAAGCGCCGAAATTCAGCTCCGCTTTCCTGGCCTGCAAAGGACAAAGCTTTGGGGACGGCGGAGGAGGAGGAGGCAGCGGCGGCAGCAACAACAGCCCCAAGCGCCAGAATCAGATGGACATTCCGGCTGGCGCTCCCGACCGCCGCCGCCGCTCTACGGGCAGCGCAGCTCTTGCAAAAGCCCCCAGAGCGGCAACCTCAAGCTACAGGACACCAGCGGCCACAACGGAGCCCTGCAGCTTTCTTGCTTCGGTGAGTCCCTCGATCCGTTTGGGGCTGGTGGGGCAAGAGGTTCTTGCGGGGAAGCAGCCCTGGCTGGTTGCTTCTATGGGCCTCCTTGGGGCATGGCCCTCTGGGGCTGGGAATTCCTGGTGCGCCTCTGTTCGGTGTATCCGTCCAGTTCTCGGGGTCTTAAAGCTGGGCGCGGGTCTCCCCCCCTGCCTTCGCTTCCACACACACCCATCCCCCCAGCCAGCCCTCGTTTATAATGCGGAGTTCATTTTTTTTACGAACTTTTCCGTTCGTGCAGTGAAACGGTGTTCGTGATCCGGGGCACATTTTTTGTGAAATTTTTGGTCGTGAAGCGAATTGGTCGTGAAGAGAGGCGTTCGTAATCCGAGGTACCACTGTACTTAAAACTCCCATATGTTAATCACAATTTGCCCTGTGTATATATTCATACAGCATGTTATAAAAAGAAACCATTAACCTTTAAATTAGTTTACTTAACAGAAAAAAAAACATGGAAACTAAAGATATAATTCAGCTTATACAGACAAAAATTCCAAACAATATTTAATCAGGAGGTAAAATGTTTACTGAAATGTAGAGAGAATCATCCATTCTTCAGACTGCAGGAAGTTGCTGGAAAATGAGTATGTCTATCCTTCCAAATCTGCAGGTTTTCCCCCCCTCTGTATTTACTTATATTTTGTCATCCAATGGTGTTATTTCATGTTAACCAGCTTATTCAAGTAATGGGATCTTGGGAAATGTTTATTTCTCCTAACAAGCTGTGTAATTGGTTGCATGTTTACTCAGAACCAGAACGTCATTGGGTTTCATGGCACTTAATCTGAACTCATAGCATAGGATTAGAGCCCTAAATATCCATCCATCCATCCATCCATCCATCCATCCATCCCTATCATCTATCATCTACCTACCTACCTACCTACCTACCTACCTACCTACCTACCTATTGTCTGCCTGCCTGCCTGCCTGCCTGCCTGCCTGCCTGCCTGCCTGCCTGCCTGCCTATCTATCTATCTATCTATCTATCTATCTATCTATCTATCTATCTATCTATCTATCTATCTATCTATCTATCTATCTATCTATCTATCTATCTTTCTAGCTATCTAGCCATCATCTATCTTTCTACCTACCTACCTACCTTTTATCATCTATCTACCATCTCTCTCTCTCTCATCTGTCTATCTATGCCTGCCTGCCTGCCTGCCTGCCTGCCTGCCTGCCTGCCTGCCTGCCTGCCTGCCTGCCTGCCTGCCTGCCTGCCTGCCTGCCTGCCTGCCTGCCTATCTATCTATCTATCTATCTATCTATCTATCTATCTATCTATCTATCTATCTATCTATCTATCTATCTATCTATCTATCTATCATCTATTATCTATCCATCATATCTCTATCTTTCTTTCTCTCTCTCTCTCATCTAATACCTAATCTATGGAATCTATAAATTTAAAAAAAATGAAAACTGAATAAATGTCTGATAGCTACTTTCATAGCCAGAGTTGTGTTCCTGTAGTAATGTGCATATATTCTCGTGGTTCTTATCTACCACCTCTCCATTCCAAAGGTATATAGGAAAAATATGGATTATGCTCATGATTTAAAACATGGGGTTATTTCAATTATTGTTCTTCTTACTCTCTTGCAGGTAAATGGACCTGAGACCAAGACCCCTCAAAGATTGGTTTTGAAATAAAGATTTATTTTGACCTAAAAGCAAGTGATTGATCACTGCTTGGCAGGAATACTGGATTTATTCCATCAGTAGGAGAAACGTCAAAGTGACCCCTCAGCTCTTTTCCAAAGTTCTTTGTTCCTTCCTCCTCTTCTTCAACACAGAAAATTAAGTATGGTCAAAAAAGTGTTTCAGTTCTGTTTAAAATATTATTTTTTTAAAAAAGTGACAAAAAGAGGCTCTCGGTTTCCAGAAAATATTGAGTGATGCTACTAAGTCAGCATCTTCATCAAGACCATTCTTGGATGTGTTTTCTTTCTCTACACAACCAAAATAACCTTGGTGGTAAGTGATGTGGAACACTTTCCAAAAATGGCTTCTCCTTTGGAGCACTCCTGGAATGACTAGTTCAGGGGTGTCAAACTCGATTTCATTGAGGGCTGCATCAGGGTTGTGTTTGACCTGGGCGGGGGGTGGGGCCTGACATTGCCAGGGTGGGCATGGCCAGCTCAACGTCACTCATGCACTCTGCCAGTGAAAATTGGCTCCCGACTTCCGTTTTCGGCTGTGATGGCTTTCTATAAGCCTCTGCCAGCAAAAATGGAGCTCGGGCGGGCCACACATGGCCCTCCAAAGCTTTGTTTTCTCTGGCAAAGGGTTTCAAGAGGCCATTGCTGCTGAAAACAGGGCTTGGGAGGGTCACATGTTTTAGCTGGCAGAGGCATTGCAGGCCGGTCCTTCGCTGTTTCCAAGGTGGCCCTGCCAGCCAGATCTCAGCACTTCGAGGGCTGGATATAGCCCACGGGCCTTGAATTTGACACTCCTGGACTAGACCAGAGGTGGGTTCCTACCAGTTTGGACCAGTTCAGCCAAGTAGGTAGTAACTTGGCCGCCCACGCCCGTGAACCAGTTCTATTAACAGCGCTGTAGGCGCCACCATCTTGTTTTTTCACTACTACGCATGCGCGCATAGCACGCACCAAGCACGCCCGCACCCATAGCATGCCCCTGAGCAAACCGGCAGTAAAAGAATCTGGAACCGACACTTGGACTAGACGATTGACCAAAGTTATGTACTCACCACATGACTCTAAGAAGTGCTATGAAGCTTCGTCAACATCTGAGGGCAACCACTTCAAATGATGAGTAAGATTTGCTCTGAGAAGGATGAAAAAGTCATGCCCTTGATCCTAGCGTGCGGGACTTTTTTTTTCCATGGTAAAAGATAAACACCAGCAAAGTGTCCTTTGTGCTAGATTTCAACCTCCCTTTGAATCTCTAGAAGAAAACAACAGGGATGTGTCACAGGGGAGCGTTCCTTTTGGATGACTCAGTCTCAGTAGTTCCAGTGACACCTTCCTTGTAGAAGCCAATTTTATCAGGCAAAGCATTATGGCCTAGCTACGGATTGAAAGAGGGATGAAGTCGGGTCGGCTTCAAACATTTTAGCAAGGGGTTCACTGCCCGGTTGCTGGGTGGGCGTGGCCATGGTGGGTGTGGCCTAGTCGGCCTCCTGCATGGGGGGCATTTTTCCCCTTCCTGGACTCTGGAGGCTTTTCTCAAGCCTCTGGGAAGGCAAAAAGGGCCTCCCCAGGCTACAGAGCCCCTCTGGAGTTTGGAAATGGGCCTGTTTCCGGCCTTCCCAAACTTCCAGTAGGCCCGTTTTTTGCCCTCCACGAGCCTTCGTCTATACCCTGCACTTACCTGCAACCAAAACAGGCCATGTGGGGACTCCTGGGAGAGGAGGGGCAGGGTGGGGTGGGTGGGGCCAGCCAGGGGTGGGATTTGGGGCTTCTCTGAACTGCAAACATTCTTAGCTAGAGGTTCTCCCGAATCCCTCCGAATGCCCAGCAGCCCATCCCTGGATGAAGTTCTCCTTTGAGAGGATGCCTTGTTCAAAGCCTCATCAAGGTGAAACAGCCCCTCAGACCTCCTAAAAATAAATTGGTTCCCAGTAAGATTCCATGGAAAAAATTTTCTATACCCTTAATAATGTACACGAATGATCTCTGTGAATGCCATCTTCACATATCTGTGCTTCTTATCCAAGATTAGACATGAAACTTAGTGGGTCTCATGTCCATTCAATAGGAAGAGAAGGGCCCTACTGGGTCCTTACAGAGATAGTTCCTTAAGTAAAGAGAGAAAAAGAATAACGAAGGAAGGGGGGAGTGGGAGCGGGAGCATCTTCAGACTTCTTGTCAGCTTCTGCATTGAGTTTCCTTGTGGAGATCTGGCAGAGAACATTAGAAATCTCCCCTTCCCCTTCCCCTCCCTTCCTGGTGAATGGACAAGAGACCAACTAGGTTTCATGATACATGAGGAGCAGGGGTGAGTTTTTGCCAGCATTACTGCCAGTTTGGTGCATGAGTGATTTGCACACGCTCTCTCTCTTTGCTTGCAGGCGCGCCTGATGTGAACTCCACACACATGCACAGTGGTCTGCAAATAGGTCTGCGCATGCGCAGAACATTAACAATGTTTTAAAAGGATGTTGCGGTGACCGGGGAACTTGTTCAGGGGCGTGGCTAGCATGTCGTCCCTACCGGTTCGGCAACCAAGTCGCCATTTCCACTACCGGTTCCACTGAACCGGTAGGAACCAGTAGGAACCCACCTCTAGTGAAGAGGGAAACAAGGATTGAGAGACTGGCTGGGAAACTGTCACGGAATGTTGAAAATGAAGATCATGTAGTGATGGATCCTGGATTTTGGAAATGTTCTCTAAGTTAGCCCATTTGGGGTACTTTGGTTCAATAATTGTCCTGTGATGCATTGTTCCACCCACTTAAAGGTCATGACAATGAGAGTTTTAGTAGTATATAGACTAAGTTGACCAGACGTCCCGCTTTTGGCAGGACAGTCCCGATTTTGAACAATTTGTCCCGTGTCCCGCGGCGTTTTTAAAAAGACCCAATTTTTGGCCGAACCCTCAAAATGGCGCCCTAAGCGGGCCCAGAAGTGATCTCAATGGTGTCTTGCTTTACCAGTGTTAAAATCTGGTCACCTTAATATAGACGGGAATGGAACAAAAGGAAACGTGGTAGATGTCTATTTTTCCCCAAATTGTCTTTCTTACGTGAGCATTTTACCTCTGCAGTTCAACTTAGTTCAGTTTATTTTTCCAGAGCCACTTGGATTTAGTTTCCATTTCATAATCCATCTCCTGAAGCTGTTTTTAAAAATTATTTCCTGACAAAAGGAAAGTGACTCGCCTACATCAAAAACATTAACATTTATACCAAAACAGTCTGACACATAATAACGGAGGGTGACATTCTTTTTGTATTGGTAATAAATCTACATCAAAAACCACAACATAAACAGAACCATAAATATTGTACTTTCAATCTAGTTGTATATCCTTTCATTCATTTTTGAAAAATAAATTATGCCCCTCTACGCTTTTGTTTTATATTATTAGATTACATTATTTGAAATCTTTATTGTATATTTGGATAAACTGAACTATTTTGCAGAACTAAACAACATCAAATTTTCTATTAGCGTGTTTCCATTTTATTTCCCAAAACTCTTTTCTCAATGGTAAAAACAACATTCTTTGACAAATTAGAGGACATCGTTTTCAATTATAAGAGATGATTATGCATTGCCTCTATAAACATGTTATCATTATAAAAAATGTGGAATAGATTCTTTATGCTACAAAGTTGTATTTACTTTGCATTTTATTTTTCTCAGATTGTAATGATAATGTAGAAGTTGAAATTTTCAATTGAAAGTTTATTTAGTAAATCATTAGTAACCATCATTAGATAACACCAGTCATGGGATTCAAACAATTTAACAACCGGTTCTCTGTCCTAATGACCATCTGGGTAGGCAGGGATCGGTGGTCATGTGACTGGGTGGGCGTGGCCCACTCAATGTCACTCACATCGATGGGCACTTCGCCTTAGCTGTTACAATGTAGTAAGGATTAACCGGAGAGGCAGTTTCTGTAAGCAGGGCAATAAAGATGAGGCTAGAAACAACACCAGAATGTTTTCCAAAGAATCAAAGGGCAGTTTGGAGAACCCCCAAATTGCACGTGTGCCTTAAGTTTGCCATCACGGCTTCAGAGTTTTCAATTTTACAAGTGTAAGAATCCCAGAAGTTGAAGTAACAAGTTTGTTGAGTTTTGCCAGTTCCAGAGGTTTTGTTGCCCATCAGCCTGAAGGACTTTGAAATCTAGTCTTTAACTTGTTGCTCTAATGACGATGCTTCCTGAAGAAATATCTTTTGTTTGTCCTACGATATCCTCATGTGTGCTGGCTTACCCCAGCTCCTTATTGTTTGCCCTTCAGTTCGTTTGCTGAACCTTGGTCAGTTTCTTCTGGCTTAATGACTCAACCGCAGTATGTTTTCATTCCTGACTTCGGAGAGCATTGCGCATTCCCTACCCCTTCTCCCTAATGGGGTTGATCTTAGGTCATTGACTGAATTGCCAAAAGAGCAATTAAGTCGTTTGCAATAAGTCTCTGAATATGTGTATGTGTGTGAGTAATGTATAGATGTGTATGTGTATACGGTCACCCACACCATTTATTATTATTTTGCTCTCAGGGAGAACTGCCAGGAATGCTTGGGGCAGTAGCCAGATATTGTGTATATCTTTGCATGTGTGTTAGTATAAATGGGATTTTCAGCCTAAGATTCAGCAGCAGTAGCATTTTAACATTGCACCCCTTGATCTCTACAACCTATCCAGGCACACTCAATTCCAAATGGTTAGTTGAACTGTAGTTCCCACGCTGCTGTTGACACATATAAACTGGGTCAGTTTGTTTCTACTGTGGTGGCTTCCCATCGCCACAAGTGCTGTTATCCTGGGAAAACAGTGGTCAGAGAGAGAATCAGTGGTGGGTTCTAGCCAGTATGATACGGTACAGCCGTACCGGTATTAGCCGGGAGCAGCGGCCACCGTTCTGGTTTGGTGGCTCATTTCGCCCACTCACCCACCCGCGTTCCATATCTGTTTATAACGCAATCAGCCAATTTTGCACACGTGCACAGCATATGGCGCCTGCGCGACGTCCACCGAACATCTGGGTATCACAGGGGCAGTGGTGTGCACATGCATGTGCAGCGCACATGCATGACTAGGATGCCCGGCCCTGTGTGCAGCATACCGGTAGCGACAGGGAGCGGAACCAGCCACTGGAGAGAATAATGGCAACTCTGGAAGGCATGGCACAGTCAAACATTTTCTCCCCCCAATTCTCCATTGGGTTTTTTTTTATTGCTTGTTTGCCTGTTTGATTAATTGATTGATAGCAGGAACACCACATTTGTGCATCAGTGCCAATGGAACTTGGTGACAGATGTTATCCCATCATGAGGAGCATTTCTACTTTCTGTGAAGCAGCAAGAACACATGAGGGAAAGAGCAATGTTAGTCCATGACAACAAAAGACACATGGAGTCTGGTATGGTCTTGAAGACAACAGAATAGAACAGAACAACAGCGTTGGAAGGGACCTTGGAGGTCTTCTAGTCCAACCCCCTGCTCAGGCAGGAGACCCTTTGTCAAACCACTAAAAAAAATTAAACTTAAGAGCAAGTCACCTAGCCAAAGATGGCGATCTTTTAACTTTTCCGCTGAAATAAATCAGACTTTAAAATGCGGGGTCATGCCACAATAATAAGACATTAATCAACACAAACTTAATTTTCATTGATCTCTCTGTAATTAGGTATGACTATTGCACTAAACCAGGGGTTCCCAAACTTGGCAACTTTAAGACTTGTGGAGTTCAACTTCCAGAATTCTCCAGCCAGCATAGCTGGCTGGAGAATTCTGGGAGTTGAACTCCACAAGTCTTAAAGTTGCCAAGTTTGGGAATCCCTGCACTAAACCTACTCACAACCCTCTCCATGTTGGTTTCAAGCCAAGGCTTTTGAGAACAAGCATGAACAAGCAGAAGTTCATTGTTTTAATTTAAAACATCACTTCAGGCAAAGGGTTGTCCAATCTCTTCTTAAAAACCTCCAGTGTTGGAGCATTCACAACTTCTGGAGGCACATTGTTCCACTGATTAATTGTCCTGTGCAAAGCCTTTCTATGTTGTCTGAAGCACAGAATGTTTGTTTGTTTTTTGTTATGGGACTTCAAACACAGAGAGTGAAAAGAAGCTAAGACGCTCAAGGGATTATACAATAGCAGAGACTGAGAGGTAAGATCTGAAGAAGGTTGGAGTCTCAGTGTTCTCTTATCAATTAGTAAGTTAAGAAGCCATTGTTCTTGCTCAAGCTTTTTTAGCGTGGGTCTGGAAATTTTCTAAGTCTAGCAATTTGGTGGTGTTATCTATGAATATAAAGTCCTCTAATAGCCAGTCTACTCTGATGAATTGAGCTGCTGGTCATAAAACGTTATCTCCTAATGATGCTGGTTAGTCTTGAAGACTTCAAGCCAGCAGCACCTGTATTCCTGCAGCTCCATGTAAGCATCTGATGGCTTTTGTTCTTGAAAAATGATTATTCCCTATCTTCCCACATTAAATTGATCCTACTTATTACTACTTTGTGTTGACCGAAATTTGTATTTTTTGCAGTCCAAGATCTCTGACTACACTATGCTCTACTTTCCCTTAAAATCAAGAACTTCAAATTGACATGGTTGCATGTCTCCAATGTTCCTGCTAATTCTACTTGCTTGACTAAGTTGACTTTGGCATTGGACAGTGTTATTATGTGTTAAGGCTATTTTTGTGCATTTCTTCATCTTCTGAACGACAATATTGCCAGTAACTCAAACCAGGAATTTCCAAAGATGGACTGTGTTGGTAGAGTTTGCCTCCCAACAATGGAGTAGATACTTTTAACACACAGTACAACTCCTATTCCCTTCCTAATGCTTCTGTTCTTTTTGAATTATATTCCAGTCATAAAAATCATCCTATTATTTTTCCTTGTCCTTTTTAAACCACATTTGCTTTCATCAGCTTGTTTTATTTACCATAGTTTGAGTATTAGTGGATAGACATTAACTTTTCAGGTAATCCTTGACTTTTGACCACAACTGGAACTAGAATTTCCATTGCTAAACAAGGCAGTTTTTAAGTGAGTTGTGTTCCAATTTTACAATCTTTTCTGTCATGGTTGTTAAGTGAATCATTGCAGTTTTTAAATGAATCACATCAGGGGTGGGTTCCGGCTACTGCTGGTTCGCTCAGGGATGCGCCACACGCATGCTCTGCGTTCCTGCGCAGTACTAAAAAATGTGCGCAGAAGCGAAAAGCAAGATGGCGCTGCTTAGAGCACTGCCAAGAGAATCGGTTCGGGGGCATGGCAAGCCTGAGTCGTTCCAGCGACCCAGGCCGCCAAGTTACTACCTATTTGGCCAAACCGGTCCGAACCGGTAGTAACCCACCTCTGAATCACATGGTTGCTAAGCAAATATGGCTTCTCCCATTGACTTTGCTTGCTGGAAGCCAGCTGGGAAGGCCACAAATAGCGATACACAACCTGAATACTGTTGAAAATACATGCTGGTTGCTAAGAGCCTGAATTTTGATCATGTGACCCTGAGGAGAGTGCAACAATTGTAAGTGCATTGTAAATGCATGCCAATTCTAAATCCTTTTTCAGTGTCATGGTAACTTCAAACGGCCACTAAATGAATGGATGTAAATCAAAGACTACTTGTATATGATAAAGTTCTGCCTGAATTTCTACTGAATGATTAAACAATTCCCATCTTATTTTAGTCTTTTGGCATTAAATCATCATCATCTCAGTATATTGTATCCAAAATCCTTATTTCAGGGATTTCTTCTCCAACTCTTAAGAACTAGAGGAGGGCTGTGTGTGTTGCAAACAAAGTTTTTTATTTTTTGTTACA
This sequence comes from Rhabdophis nuchalis, assembly GCA_039707465.1. Lineage (NCBI taxonomy): Eukaryota > Metazoa > Chordata > Lepidosauria > Squamata > Natricidae > Rhabdophis > Rhabdophis nuchalis. Next base: position 228,830,763 of record CM077644.1, read on the forward strand.
TAATTACAATTATTTTATAAATATATATGTTATATATATATATGTTGGCCGGTTTTCCCCCTTTAACATTTTCACATATACATAATTCATTTTACATTATATTTCCATTTCCATTTCCAATTTTAGCCATATTTCTTTTCTTCTCATATTTTCCAACTTTTGATTTTTATTATATAGATAAACAGTGTCATTTCCCTCCTTTAGAGATAAACCAAATTTATCATTTCCTTTCCACCTATTGTCAATTACCATGTGCCTTCAAATTCAATTTTTTATGTAGTAAACATTGAACATAATTAATTTGCACATTTAAAAGTATTAGTATAGTTCACTCACACCTTAATTAGATACGTACTATTGCCATGAGTAATCTTTAATTTTACTAAACCCCTGTTCCTAGATTTTTTTTTTCCTTTTTATATGTCTAATAATTTTTCTTCTGAATTTTATCTATCCCTTTTCGATCGTTCGTTTGGATGGCTCTCCCCCAAATTTTCTCTCTTTATTTTTGGCTAGTTCTTTTTTTGGATACCATTTTCCCTTTTTCTTCTCTACTACTCTGTGCCTTTATAAATCTCAATAGCATTGTCCAACTGAGTTTTATTTTTCATTTCTTTTTCTATACAATAATACAATACAATAGCAGAGTTGGAAGGTACCTTGTAGGTCTTCTAGTCCAACCCCCTGCATGGGCAGGAACCTTATACCATTTCAGACAAATGGCTATCTAACATCTTCTTAAAGACTTCCAGGGTTGGGGCATTCACAACTTCTGGAGGCAAGCTGTTCCAGAGGTTAATTGTTCTAACTGTCAGGAAATTTCTCCTTAGTTCTAAGTTGCTTCTTTCCTTGATTAGGTTCCACCCATTGCTTCTTGTCCTGCCCCCAGGTGCCTTGGAGAATAGTTTGACTCCCTCTTCTTTGTGGCACCCTCTGAGATATCGGAACACTGCTATCATGTTTCCCCTGGTCCTTCTCTTCATCAAACTAGACATACCCAGTTCCTGCAACCGTTCTTCATATGTTTTAGCCTCCAGTCCCCTAATCATCTTGGTTGCTCTTCTCTGCACTCTTTCCAGAGTCTCCACGTCTTTTTTACATCATGGTGACCAAAACTGAATGCAGTATTCCAAGTGTGGACTTACCAAGGCACTATACAGTGGCATTAACACTTCACGTGATCTAGATTCTATCCCTCTGTTTATGCAGCCTAGAACTGTGTTGGCTTTTTTGGCAGCTTCTACATTGTTAGCTTCTTGTTTTAAGAGCTTGTTTTAAAGGTCGTCTGATTAAGCTTGCTAGATGTCATACAAACACACATTTACCAACCCTTGTGAGGTAAATGTGTGTTTCATCTTGTGATAGCGGTTCGACCTGCAGTCCAGGATTTCAAAACCCAGTTTTCTCTCAGTTGTCCCAAAGGTGCTTTTTTCAAGAGGCAACTGGACTTTATTGTTTTTCTTTGAAGGCATTTCGCTTCTCACCCAAGAAGCTTCTTCAGCTCTGACTGGATGGTGAGGAATGGAAGGATTTAGACTCCTTGCAGACAGCTGGTCACTTGTATTCTTTTAGAGAGTCGTTGAGGCCACCTGAGGGCTTGTTTGCATTCTCAGGGTCACCTGAGTAGTACAAATGGGTGTGGAGCCTTCTTGGAACTGCTGGAAGGGCTGTGTTGTGGAGTTGTTCTCTCTGCAGGGCAGTGGTGGGATATGACTGGTACGCCCTGGTATGGGCGTACTGGTGCCTGCTGGGAGTACCAGGTACCGGTCTGGTGCAGTGCTCCGGAGGGCCCACCTGTCCGCCTGCTCTCCTTACTGCTATTTGAGCCGATCGGGGCATTTGTGCATGCACACGGAGTGTACGGCGCCTGTGCGATGCACCACCAAGCAGCTGGAGTGTCACTGGCGGTTGGTATGCATGCGCACTGTGCACGTGCATGTGGTGGGCGCTCAGTCCCATTGCACCATACTGGTTGCAATGGGATTCAGAACCCACCACTGCTGCAGGGTGTTTTCTGACCGGTGTCCCTTCACTGCGGAACACAACAAGTGCAGGCTGTTGGGGATGAGTATGCGTTGCCTGCATCTCAAATTGAAGCATAAGTGGTTCCTTCAAAGAAAAACAAATAAGTCCAGTTGCCTCTTGATAAAGCACCTTTGGGACAATCAAGGCCTGGATGACTGAGAATTTCATGGACATTAATGAAGAAGTCCCCATCCTTTCTGGCTCTATGGACAAGCAGCAGCAGCGGTAGGGGGTAGGGGGTAGGGGGTAGGGGGTAGGGGGTAGGGGGTAGGGGGTAGGGGGTAGGGGGTAGGGGGTAGGGGGAGAGAGCATCATTTCACACAAGCAATGTAGCTTCCACATGTGGAAATGACACTTGCCACTACTTGTGTGGCCTGGTTCCCAACAGACCACCAGTACTTGGGGGTTGGGGACCCCTGCTCTAACAGATACTATTCATTCCAATATGAACTTGAAGGATGGAATGGAAGGATGCAGTGGTGGGTTTCTGCAGGCTCGCACCTACTCGCGAGAGCCGGTTGGTGAAATTTAGAGAACCGGTGAGAGGGGATTCCACTGGCGTACCTGGAAGTAAATCTGGCCCGCCGCTGCCAGTGACCCAACGGGAAGGAAAGGAAGGAAGGAAAGAAAGAAAGAAAGAAAGAAAGAAAGAAAGAAAGAAAGAAAGAAAGAAAGAAAGAAAGAATTTATCATCACGATTGAGTCCAAAATTTTGGTTGCTAAGCAAGAGCGTTGTTAAATGAGTTTCACCACATTTTAAAAAGTGGCCACTCCCACCTTGTCACATGACTGCCAAGCCACGCCCACAAAGTAGGCCACACCTACAGAGTAGGTTCTAAAAAATTTGAAACCCACCACTGGAAGGATGGATGAGATTGGTTGAGTCTTGAGCTTCTTTTATAGCTCTTCAAAGTCCATGGTGTTTTAGTGATGAATTTTCTGATCTAATCACTTGTCTCCACCGGGATGATCAAGAAGAGATAATTTTCAGTGGCTTTGTTAAGTCTTGAGGTTGCTGTACCCATATCTTTGTTTGTGCAGTATTTCACAAACAGTGTTATGGCCCGCCAGCAACCAACAGCAGAGCTGGCAGCAGAGTCAGACAGTGAGGAGATTGGGGAGGAATATGGGCCAGTCCTGGAGGCTGGGGAAGGCTTGGACGAGGGCTCTGCATCAGAGGCAGAGAGGAGGCCAAGGCCGTCTGGAGGTTCTCAGCTGCCTTCAGAGCTAGACAGCAGTGAGGCAGAAGAACAACTGGAGCCTCTTCCCAGTGTGTGCATGCACAGAGCTACCAGAAGAAAAGAGCAGCTAAGAAATTAGGCTTACTTGGGAGTAAAGCCACAGTTGGGTGGTGAATGGCCCCTCCCATAGGAAATAAAAGAGGAGCAAAAGGGGAGTGGACTTCTGCGGGAAACAATTTGTTTGTTTGTTCATTCTTTTTTCATTCGTATCAGGAGTGTGAAGATCCGTCCGTGAATCACACAGACTCTGTTCCAAGTCTTTCCTTGCACTGCACTGTGTTTGGAAAATATTTACATGGCAGCTTTCCAAGCTAGATAAGGTCTGTGGTCATAAATTCACCTTTGAAAGACTGTTTACCAGGCCTTTGCTGAATGTGAATGGGAGGAATTCAACATTCGTTTAATAAAAGGTGTTTTATTGGAACCAGGAATCTGCTTTTTGGGGAAGCCTAGGTCAGAACAAACAGCGTGTTAAACCAAGAATTTGGTCCATATTGGTAGAGTTTGTCTTCCAACTTCATGAGATTAAGCGTCTCATTAGTACATTTGGGGCTTGGTCTCTATGACTAAGCAACTATTCATTAATTATCATCTGATTGCTTCATTTCTACTGCCTTTAAATTTTCATTAGAACTCTTTTTCTCCCTCGGAAGCTCAGAACGGACTTCTTCCTCAAAAGTCTGAAAAGCTACCATAGATTCCAGCAACGTGGGGAAAAAAGCATGTACTGTCTGAATGAAACATTTGGATTTCATTTAGGAAGTCTTGGGGTGTTCACATTCTGCATGTGGTTACACTTTAAATTTAATCAATGTTAAATGTTTTCAGTGAACCCCATCAGCGGTTTCATCTACTTGTATAATATGAACTTAATGCAGTTTTTTTTTATAAAAAAATGAAAAAGATTTTTTTCCAAGATTGGGCAGCACTAAATCAGGTTATATCCCGTCCCCCCAATTTATTGGGATAAGCAACATGAAATTAGAGAAGTCTTCACATTACTGATTTTTTTAAACTTTCTGATTCCCAATGGTTTTTTTAAAATGCTTTTTGTTTTGTTTTTGTTCAACAACTTCAATAAAGCCTGGCATACATGGAACATAGAATAATAGAGTTGGAAGGGACCTTGGAGGTCTTCTAGTCCAAACCGCTGCTTGAGCAGGAGACATTTCAGACAAACGGTTTTCCAGTCTCTTTTTGAAAGCTTCCAGTGATGAAACACCCACAACTTCTAAAGGCAAGCTGTTCCATTGGTTGATGGTTCTCACCATGAGGAAGTTTCTCCTTGGTTGTAGGTTGTTTCTCTCATTGCCTTTTGGTGATTTGGAAAACAATTTGACCTCCCTCATCTTTGTAGGAGCCATTCAAATATTGGAACACTGCTATCATATTTTCCCTACTCCTTCTTTTCATTCGAGTAGACCAGGTGTTTAGTTTAGTTTAGTTTAATTTAGTTTAGTTTATTGGATTTTGTATACTGCCCTACTCCCAAAGGACTCAGGGCGGTGTACAGCCAGAATAAAAACAAATATGCAAAAGTTAAAAAGCTTTTAAAAACATATTCAACCTGGCCAAAACGTGGAAAAAAACCCAAACTAACCCTGATTAAAATTAATAAAAATATGAATTTAAAAAACCATGTTTTATGCCAGCCCGGCTTGTTGGGAAAAAAAGGTTTTGAGACCACGGCGGAAGTTGCGTAAGTCAGGGATAGTTCTTAATTCCGGGGGCAATTCGTTCCAGAGGACAGGTGCTCCCACAGAGAAAGGCTCTCTCCCTTGGTGTCGCCAGTCGACATCGTCTAGCCGACGGCACCATGAGGAGACCCTCTCTATGGGAGCATACTGGCCGGTGGGAGGCTCTTGGTGGCAGAAGGCGATCTTGTAAGTACTTGGCAAACATAAACACTCGAAGAGCCACAAAGGTCCTAACCGGAAGCCCCCTGTTCAATTCTGGAGTCGACCGGAAGTCTGGTTCCCCCCACCATAGAGTCTCCTCCTAGCACAGCACCCTTTTTTCTCTGCCAACCAGAAGTCCTGTTCTCCCACCATAGAGTCTTCTCCTAGGTATCCTTTTTCCTCTACTTGCCCTAACCCAGGGGTCTGCAACCTGCAGCTCTGGAGCCACATGTGGTTCTTTCATCCCTCTGCTGCGGCTCCCTGTTGCTCAAAATATGTGTCACAACTGCCAATGTACAATATCCACCAGCACACAATTTATTGAGGTTTTTGACCCATCTTTTTTTGGGAGGAGTTCAAAATGTTTTTGTTACATTCAGAAATAAGAATGTGTTTTCTCTGTAGCAGTTCATTGATTTCATAAATGCAACACACTATCGTTTTTTTTTATACATAGCATAAAGGTAAAAAAAAAATATATATATGCAGTGCTATCTTCATTTTAGATGTCAAAAGGGTTTTGTGGCTCCTGGTGTTTTCCTTTCTGTGGGAGACAAGTCCAAATGGCTCTTTGAGTGTTTAAAGTTGCCAACCTTTGTCCTAACCGAAACCCTATCAATTTTGGAGCCAACCAGCAACAGGGAGTCACAGCAGAGGGATGAAAGAGCCACATGAGGCTCCAGAGCTGCAGGTTGCTGACCTCTGGACTAGTCGTACTCAATTCCTGTAATCATTTTTCATAGCCTTCCAACCCCCTGATCATTCTTGTTGCTCTTCTCATATAATAGATGCAAGCCATGGAATTGTTTATATGTGGCTGTCTATTGCTTGCCTGATAACATGTTGAATAAATAGGAAACTGTCAATAAAAATGTGACAAAATCTTCATTTTTGGATTACCTTTTTTTTTTTAAAGAAACCAGGGTTAAAAATTTGAATGATAATCTATGGACTTTGATATGGAAGAGTTTTATTTGTTGGACTTGGACACTATAACTACAGATAGGGTTTATTTGTTTATTTATTTTATATGCCTCCATCAGTTTGTAATCAACAAAGTACCAACATAAAACATCAAAACACTGAAACCGTAAACGGTAAGATTAAATGTGACTTTACATTGACAAAGAAGGGGAAGAAGGGCGCAAGATGCATACAGGGATTTTACCATGAAATTTATAAGGTTAAAATAATAAATTGAAAATAAAATAAATTAAATTAAAAATTAAGAAGTTTTATTGTAAAATATTGCAATACCTTTCTACATTGCAGCCACTCAATTCTAATTCTGCTTCTCCCATAGTTGTCCACCTTCCCCAAAAGTCAGAAGAAGGGGATTGACATTTAATTTGGAGGGGTTCTTAAAAACAACCCTTTAAAGTCTATTTAAGTCCTTTTAGGAATGGATGCACCTTTAAAAGCAATGGCTTTAAATATCTAAAGTAGTGGACTTGGTTTCTCATCTAATATCACTCTTCAAGACTTGATTATTGCATTTGCCAGTATTTCAGACCTGGTAGGCAAAGGATTTTGAAAGCTCTGCCTTTTCTCTCTTTTACTGCTACCACGTCAGTGGTGGGTTTCTGCAGGCTCGCACCTACTCGCGAGAGCCGGTTGGTGAAATTTAGAGAACCGGTGAGAGGGGGTTCTACCGGCGTACCTGGAAATAAGTCTGGCTCGCTGCTGCCGGTGACCCAATGGGAAGGAAAGGAAAGGAAGGAAGGAAGGAAGTAAGAAAGGAAAGGAAAGGAAAGAAAAGAAAGAAAGAAAGAAAGAAAGACAAAGAGAGAGAGAGAGAGAAAGAAAGAAAGAGAGAGAGAGAGAGAAAGGAAGGAAGGAAGAAAGAAAGAAAGAAAGAAAGAAAGAAAGAAAGAAAGAAAGAAAGAAAGAAAGAGAATTTATCATCACAATTGAGCCCAAAATTTTGGTTGCTAAGCAAGAGCGTTGTTAAGTGAGTTTCACCACATTTTACAAGTTGGCCACTCCCACCCTGTCACATGACTGCCAAGCCACGCCCACAAAATAGGCCACACCTAGAGAGTAGGTTCTAAAACATTTGAAACCCACCACTGTACCACGTCATCATAAGAATGCAAACTCTGGAACAGAAAACTTACCCAGCATCAATGCACATTTACCAGAGAAAGAAAGAGGCACAGGATCTCTTCTGATAACACCTCCATGCAAAGCAAGATAAACTGAGTATTTAAATCTTGCTTTGCAATCTTGAAAGAGATTCTGTACTATCTATGGAGATTCTCGGTCATCCAGGTCATGGTTGTCCCAAAGGTGCTTTTTTTCAAGAGGCAACTGGACTTTCTGGTTTTTCTTTGAAGACGTTTCGCTTCTCATCTAAGAAGCTTCTTCAGCTCTGACTCTCGCCACCATCCAATCAGAGCTGAAGAAGTTTCTTGGATGAGAAGCGAAACGTCTTCAAAGAAAAACCAGAAAGTCCAGTTGCTTCTCGAAAAAAAGCACCTTTGGGAGATTCTGTATTGCACTGAAGCTGAAGGAGGAGGAATGAAAAAAGAAATGGCATGTCGATTGATAAACCATTGCGAATTATGGCTAAAAGAGAACTATGCTCATAACGAAGCAAGAAAGAGGATAAACACAGTTCTAAAACTTTGGCCATGCTGTTTGAAAGTATCATAGGCAGGCAGTGTTTCTCAGCCTTGGCAGCTTGAAGAATGTGTGGAGTTCAACTCCCAGGTTTACCCAGCCAGCACATTGTGGAAGTTGAAGTCCATACATCTTCAATATATGAAGAATGGTTATGGGAATTGGGTATGTTTCGCTTAATGAGAAGAAGGACCAGGGGTGACGTGATAATAGTCTTCCAATATCTAAGGGTTTGCTTTTCTCCAAAGAACAAGAAGGCAGGACTAGAAGCAATGGATAGTAACTAATCGAAGAGAGAAGCAACTTAGAACTAAGGAGAAATTTCCTGAGAGTTAGAACAATTAAACAGTGGAACCACTTGCTTCCAGAAGTTGTGAGTGCTCCAACATTGGAGGTTTTAAAGCAGAGACTGGATAACCATTTGTCTGAAATGGTGTGGGGCAGTGGTGGGATTCAATTTTTTTTGCTACCGGTTCTGTGGGTGTGGCATGGTGGGCGTGGCAGGGGAAGGTTACTGCAAAATCCCCGTTGCTTCCCAATCAGCTGGGACTCGAGAGGCAGAGAATAGATGAGGGCGGGGCCAATCAGAGGTGGTATTTACCGGTTCTCCGAACTGGTCAGAACCTGCTGAATACCACCTCCGGTGTGGGATTTCCTGCCTGAGCAGGGGCTGGTCCCTTCCAAGGTCCCTTCCAACTCTGTCATTCAACCTGCCAAAGTTAAGAAACACACAGTTAGGGAAGAGGACAGCCATGAGTTCTGAAATGAATTGGATCAAAATACTTCGAAGACATTCAAATGCTTGCTGCCTTAATTGATCCTTTCCTGAGATTCCTCATTATGGAGTTTTTGGTGGGGAGTATCTGCTGCAAGCAAATCCAGCTAGTCTGATTATGTGAAAGAGGCAATGAAATGTGGGCCTTTGGATAGATCCATCACACGCAGTTCTCACAAAGTTTGCCAGGAAGGCCCACAGGGGCCGCTCTCTGAGAACCAAAGCTACGATCTATTGAAAGCCTAGCAATGAGAAAACATTAGACCGCGTGTCTTTTCATTTCCTGTTTTCTGTGTCTAATATCTGGCCGCCGCCTCTTCCCTTGATATATTATGTGTTTAGACATGCTTGCTGTCATTTATCACATTTCCCCCCGTTTCCTTCTGTCCCTCCTCCCCTTCAAGTCTGCTCGGTCCATAAGAATAAGCAAGACGTGAAGTTTCCCCCCCCCCCCGCCCAAAATAACTGCAGGGGAAGAGTCAAGCAAAGAAGGAGTTCCAGGTGAGATGGAAACTACAACTTCCCTTTCAGCCTTGTGCAAAACCCGTTGTGGAACAGAGGGGAGAATTCTGGATTTCATCAAGGAAAGCAACCCTGGATCATGACCCACCAAAGAGATTTCAGCACCAGGCAGTGAGTTACATTTAATAGAACGGGGATATATGGATTCATTTATGTGTATATTCTATGGCAACGAGGGCTAACCTTTTTGTTGTCGTGTGCGAAAAACATGCAAGAACGCAGGGTAGCATGCATGCACATGCCCACACCCCAACCCTGGAAGTCTTTAAGAAGATGTTAGAAAGACATTTGTCTGAAATGGTATAAGGTTCCTGCCCACGCAGGGGGTTGGACTAGAAGACCTACAAGGTCCCTTCCAACTCTGCTATTGTATTATTGTATTATTATAATACAATGGACACACACAATACCCACGCTCCCCTGCGCATGCACGTGCAACACCTCATGCTCCCCTGACACACACACACGTATGCACGTGCGCCTCCCCCTGCACCCCATTTTGGGCCTAGCGGGCCTCTCTGAAGCCTCCTGTGATCAAAAACAGTGCATGGAGGGTGCTCCTTACACCCTCCCATGACCCGATTTTGGCCTAGCAGGCCTCCCTGAAGCCTCCTGGGACCAAAAACAGAGTATAGAGGGTGCACCTTACCAACTCCCCATGACCCGATTTTGGCCTAGCAGGCCTCCCTGAAGCCTCTTGGGACCAAAAATGGGGCGCAGAGGGTCCCACCCCTGCCCCCAAGCATGCACACACAACTTCCTGGTCACCCACGCATGTGTGCGCGTCTCCTGCATGTGCCTTGTGCATGCATAGCAGAGACCCAAAAGTCAGCTGGCTAGCGGGAGGCACACATGCACGCATGGTGAAGCTGAGCTGGGGTGACATCTTGTGTATCCACAGAGAAGGATCCATGTGCCACTTGTGGCACACATGCCCTCGGTTTGGCATCATGGTTCAAAGGGGCAGAAAGAGGAAATAGCTAGCAATTTCCCTGAACAGAATAGCTCATTAGGTGTTGTTCATACATTACATGCTAGGAGCAGCTAACACAGGTAGTCCTTGACTTACCATCATTCATTTAGTGACCGCCCTGAGTCCCCTTGGGGAGATAGGGTGGTATACAAATTTGAATCATAAATAAATAATAAATAAAGACCGTTCTAGTCACAACAGCATTGAAAAAAAGTGACTTAGGATATTTTTTAGACTTACGTTCATTGTAGCATCCCCATGATTATGTGACCAAAATTCAAACACTTTGACAACTGGCTCGGATTTATGACGATTGCAGTGTCCTGCGGTCACACCTTTTCTGACAAAATCAATGGGGATGCCAGATTCACTTACGGGTGTTTCTAACTTAATAATTGCAATGATGCACTGAACAACTGTGGCCAAAGTGGTCGTAAAATGGGGCAAAATTCCCTTAACAAGTGTCACACTTAGCAGCACAAATTTGGGGGCTCAGTTGTGGTCAAGAGTTGAGGACTACCTGTAATCTGAACTGGTTGAATGGGCCACACTTTTCATTCAGGAGAACGGAGCTTCAAAGCTCTTGAGATCTTCCATGTTCAAATCTTAGTATGACCTGTTCCTAGAGTCCCATCCTGGGTCCCATATGTACATCATCACCACCATCCTCAAAGGCCTCTGGGGGTTTCCACCATCCAATAAACATTCAAAGGAATTTTTAAAAGGCACAGAGGTTTGTTTGGGAAGGTTTCATCTTATGAAGCATGTGGAAAAGAACCAGAATGAAAAGTTTGAAGAAAACATAAGTTATTACTCCCAAAACAACAGATTATTTCCATGTGAACCGAATGAGGTAATGGCACTCTCTGCACGAAAAAATACGGAGAGGTATGAGAACGCACCGAGGTCACATTGGCCAAGTTTTGATTGGCCGGTTGAGACATTAGAAATTTATAAAAGTACAGTAGATGGGAACTGTAATACTGGAGAGTCTTCATGTGCAGGGGAACCTATAGGGTAAAGACAAAAAAAGTCATTATAGCAGATGTGACAGTCAGATGGAAGCCCCACCTGGTCTTCATGCTCAGAAGAATAGAATAGAATAGAATAGAAGAGAAGAGAAGAGAAGAGAAGAGAAGAGAAGAGAAGAGATGCTGGAAGGGACCTTGGAGGTCTTCTAGGCCAGCACCCTGCTCAAGCAGGAGATCCTATACCATTTTAGACAAGTGACTGTCCAGCCTCTACTTAAAAATCTCCAGTGATGAAGCACCCACAACGTCTGAAGGCAAAGCTGTTCCACTGGTTAGTTGTCTTCACTGTTAATCTCAGGTTGCTTCTCTCTTTGGTTAGTTTCCAACCATTGTTTCTTGATGTTCTTGACCATGGCAATGAGTGAAAGTAGCAAACAGTTAATAACATAAACTTTCTACATATCTGTCTTGGGATTACAGGTTTTCTATTTATGACCCTAATAGAGCCTGTCAATTACAGTCGTAAATCTTGATGGTCGTAAAGCAGGTTGCCATGTGACTTGATGGCCGTAAGGCAGGTCACTATGTGACTGGACTCATTTTTTAAAATCATTTTTGCAATGGTCCTTGAGCAAGTGCAGTCATAAAGGGAATGCTGCAGTTGTTAAGTGAATGTTAAGGCAGGGGTCCCCAACCTTTGCAACTTTAAGTCTGAAGGACTTCAGCTCCCAGAATTCTCCAGCCAGCAAAGCTGGCTGGAGAATTCTGGGACCTGAAGTCCTTCAGACTTAAAGTTGCAAAGGTTGGAGACCCCTGTGTTAAGGTCATTAAGCAAATCGCTCCATGGCTCGGGGCCTAGCTATATACGAGACCGCCTTCTGCCCCATACATCCCTTCGTCCAATCCGCTCCCACAGAGAGGGCCTTCTCCGGGTGCCGTCGGCCGGGCAATGCCGGTTGGCGACACCCAGGGGAAGGGCCTTCTCTGTGGCGGGCCGGCCCTCTGGAACGACCTACCCCCCGACCTTCGCACTACCTTGGACCTCCGCCACTTCCGCCAACGCCTTAAGACGTACCTATTCCAACAAGCTGGCCTAGCGAGGGGCCCCCGTTTCTGACTATATTTATAAATTTTAATTTTTTAGGGTTTTAAAGGGTTTTTAGCACGGGTTTTAATTTAATTTAATATGTTTTTAATAGTATATATTGTTTTGTAATGGTTTTTAATAATGCCTGTGCGCCGCCCTGAGTCCTAACAAGCAGAAGGGCGGGGTATAAATTCAAAAATAAATAAATAAATAAAAATGCAGTGCTCCTTAAGAGAACCCATTATTCGCTATAGGGCGATTTTGTTGAAAACCCAGAAATAAATGCCAGTTTTTAGCAAAAACATTGTAAATCATGATCATACGGTTGTGGGATGTTGACACTACTGAGTGTCTGAAATGCGGTCATGTGACCATGGAGCGGCATGGTTATTGGGACTTCAGAACCAGATCGTTAGTACCTTTTGATAGGTCTGTCGTAACTTCAAATGGTCACTAAGCAACTAGATGTAACTTAAGGACCATCCTCAAAAAGAACAAATTAACACTGGAGGGTTTTGGGGGGCTTAATGGGTCAACAATGATTACCCCTTTTTGACTCCTGCAAGAAGGGGAGTACTGTGTTTTCCCAAAAATAAGACAGGGTCTTATTTTCTTTTGACCCCCAAAATAAGCGCTTGGCCTTATTTTTGGGGAGGTCTTATTATTTTTGAAGTGGAGGAGGCGGCAAGCATGGTCACCTCATCGCTGCTGCTGTGTTTTGCAATATTTTTGGGGAGGCTTATTTTAGCACATGCACTCAAAAGTCCAATTGAGCTTATTATCCAGGGAGGGCTTATTTTGGGGAAAACAGGGTAGGCATGATGAACATATTCAATACGAATCACCTATTAGAAGTATCAATGTCAGCAACTCTTTCTTTGTTGCAAGCAACGGTTGTCTAATATTTTTAGTGTTCAATCAGAAAAAAGATTGGAAATCCTAAGGAAAGATCCTGTTTCAAGATTGGGAAAAGATTGATGGATCCCTTCAAATGTCCTGCACCTGATCTTTAAAATCTGATGCCCCAAAACCCGATTCTCCAAAGCATGTGCAGAGACTCCAGGCCAATAACATAATAGCCAAAATTTATTGCTATGTAGATAAATCCAGTCTTGCCAATTGGGTCTTTTTTTAATATAAAATATGGGGAGTGAACATTATCTTCAAAGAACTAGGAACTCTTCCAAGCTGTTCTTGAGAGCAGGTCAGGAATGCTTCGCAAATTGACATTGTGTATGTGGTTTCCTTTAAAAGGATAATAATTTAGAATCCCAATCTGAATCTCCCTCCTCATTGCAAGAATAAAGATTTCAGATGACTTCACTTGACTCTTAACATTCAGACAATATTCACTTGCACATATGGAAAATGATGGCTTGTCTACAACATGTCAGTGGAAAACAAGATTGATTTCTCTCATAGTCTCTTGTGCCTTTAAGTCCTTTCGGCTTTCACTTGGAATGAACTTTGTATGGCCATGACCATAGAGAAGGGAATGAAGACTGGCTTCTCCATTTTCAGCCTATAAATATTCCTTTTCTTCTCCTCAGAGAGTTCATTTTAGCAAAATTTCCCACATAAAATAGTTGAAGGCTCAACGTACCAGCCAGGCCTTCCTCGATCAATCTGTCATGAATGACATCCAGATTACAGAGGACGCAAATATGGCGGCCCCTTCTTGGGTTGTTGGGAATAACTCCTATCCATTTGGCTTCCAAATTAGATACAATATAGGATTTTGGAGAAATCAGCATATCAAATTTTCAAGAAATAAGACTTGTCAAAGCAAAGGCCAAATGAGCGCACACAGATTCTATTTTAAAATCTATTTATTCCACTTTATTTTAGACTATGTCTTCTGTTTCTGAATGCTGGGATTCCAGGAATTTGGGCGAGAGAGTTCTTTTCCATTCAGTACATGCCAACTTTGTCAGACCTGGCAGATGCTAAATATGGCTCCTGGTTAATATCCTGCCAGTGTTGCAAGGCTATCAATTCAGAATCCGAGAGTCCAAATAATTGGTTTTTGTTCAGAAAACACATCCGCTCGCTGCTAGCAAGGTTAAGCATGTCTCTGGCTTTGCTAAGAACAATCCTCACTTTCAATCAATCTCCCCTTGGCAGGGCTAGCTGAGGAATTTTCCGACTTGAATCCCACACATCTGCAGCGCACGTCTAAAAGGAACGGAGAGGATGCTCTGGTTGAAAGGTCATCCAGTACGAGTCGGTCTGTCTGTCTGAACAATTAGGAACTGTAAGAAGATGAAGAACGCATGCTTGAAGATGAGTATCAGCAGTGGGAGACAGATGTAACTTTGCTCCCAAATGTATGCCCATTCAAGCATGCGTGGCCAGAAGCTACTTCAGAAAATCTTGAACAGCACATAGTGGTTTTATTTACAGTACTGTTGGCTTTGATTCCTTGAGAAATTTACTTTGACTGATAAACAGGGGCAGTTAGTGCACACAAAGCTGATAAAAGATGGAGAATAGTACCGTATTTTTCAGAGTATAACATGCATCTTAGTTTTGGGGAGGAAAATTCCCTGTGCCCCGCCTCGAGTCCCTTCGGGGAGAGAGAGCGGGTTATAAATAAAATTATTATTATTATTATTATTATAAAATAGTGGGGTGGGTGGGATTCTGCCTACCAGGTATTCATCTGGCTAGTGTCCTGGTCAGCTTCAGCACATTAGTTCGTTGATTGTGAGCGAGCGAGCACACATTGGGTCTGAAAGGCAGCTTCTAAAGCACAGCTGATCGTCGCATGGAGCTCCAGTTAGTAAAGCAGGCGAAGCGTGGAAGCAGTAAGGCAAGGCAGCAGCTGTTCCGGGTTGCCATTTTGGACTCGTATCTTGCGTTTTCAGCCTCGAATGCTCCATTTGAGATCCATTCAAGGCTGGGGGGATCACTAAAGCACATCGCCACCAATTGCTGCCCGAAAACATGACACGCAGAGACCAAAAACGGGGTGTGGGGAGGCCTAAAACGTGATGTGGGGAGGCAGTGATCGGCGGTGATGTGCTCTGGCGATCCCAGCAGCCTTGAACGGGTCTCAAATGGAGCGTTTGGAGGCTGAAAACACAAGGCATGGAGCCCAAAAATACAAGCCATCGTCTGTGGCAATCTCTGCAGCCAGGAAGAGGATGCGCGGAGGCTGAAGGATGCGGGCCAGCAGGTGGATGAGGCTACACTTGGAGTATAAGACGCACCCAAATTTTAAGCTTCTTTTAGGGGAGGGGGAAGTGCGTCTTATACTCTGAAAAATACGGTATATGAGGATTTACAAATGCTAAGAGGGGTGTCCAAAGAGAGGGCCAAAGTAAGTCAAGATGCCAACCATGACTACAGGCAGTCCTCGACTTACGATTGCTCACTTAGCAACCATCCACAGTTACTGTCAAGTTCAAAGCGTGATTTTGCTGTTGCCGCCCTTGCCACTTTTCAGCTTGCCACAAAGACGGGGGGAGGAGCCACTTTTGGGGAATGCCAGTTCCAGGCGGCAACCAGAAATCATCCTATGGGAAGCAAGCTCATCTAATCAGATGTTCGGCAAAGACCTGGACAGTTTTCATAACAATACTTAGACATCTAATTGGACAACGTGACCTACACAAATGAGGGAAGGGAAATTCTATTATTTAATGATGTGAAACCCACAGGAATTCATTAGAGTTGGTTTTGCTTTCAGTCTGTGCCGAAATGATGTGCTCAATAAAGCTTTGCATTAAGAGACCAGATCGTCTTGTCAGTTGGGTTCGTCAGTCAGACCCTTGTGGACTTCTCCATTGGGACAAGGTGGCTCAGTGGTTAAGACACTGAGTCTTAGACTGTTCAAGGTCTACAGCTCAGCAGTTTGAGACCCAAGTGCCACGAGATAGAGCGAGCTCCCATCACTTGTTCCAACTCTTGTCTACCTAGTAGATTGAAACCATGCTGACACAATGTGTAACATGTAACATGTAACACACTGTGTAATGGGGCTAGGTTTTTGTTAATATGATTTATTAGGTTACGGATATTTTTTTCTTTTATTTTCGTCTTCACGGTGAGCTGTATTGTGTTGGGGTGGGCGCAGTGAGGGAGCTCAACCAATCTCATTGTACATATGTTGCACACTGACAATAAAGAATTATTATTATTATGTCACAACGGTCGTAAATGTGAAAAATGGTATAAGTCACTTTTTAAGTCACTTTGAATGGTCACTAAACAAGCTGTTGTAAGTTCTGCTGGTGAACAAGGCCTTTTTATAGCCATCACGTCTGCAATATGTGTTGAAACAATAAAGAAAACAATATGAGGATGAGCTTTCGAGTTATGGATTCCCCCAGCCTTTTACAAGAGACATGAGCCTCTCCAACGGTCAAACAAAAATCCAGTCAGCTGCTGTTATTTTCACTCCTCAACGTTGCCGCCAATCTATTTATTGTTATGACAGATGTTTCTGCTTTGGGTGATCTTTCTCAACCTTATTGAAATGTCTTCCCCACTTCCTCACATAAGATACATCCAAATTAAAACAATTTTTTTTAAAAAGAGAGATTGATATCAACACCAATGTTTTTGTTTGGAAAATGAGAGAGCCTGGATACCAAGAGATACTTTGCATGTGGCCAACGGAAGCTTCCGGATTTCTCGTTTTGATTAAAAAAAAAAAAGATTTGGGTGGTTTCCTTTTTTGCTTTGTAGATGGCTGCTTAAGAAATAAAGATTAGATTAGATTAGATTTATTTAACTTATATACCGCTCCCTTTCCCAAAAAGGGACTCGGGGCGGTGCACAGGAAATTAAAAAAGCATATAAAAAACAAGACAATATACAAAATTTAAAATCAAATTAAATTATAACCCTGTGCTAAAAATTTACAATAAATTAAGACTATTCCCCTTAAAAACCGATTAAAACAATTTGATGTCAGGCTAAAGGCTAGGTAGAGTTAGGCCAGGCCGGCCTGTTGGAAAAGGTAGGTCTTGAGTTTCTGACGGAAAGAATGGAGGTCCGTGGTCATTCTAAGTTCGGGGGGTAGGTCGTTCCAGAGGGTTGGGCCCGCCACAGAGAAGGCCCTTCCCCTGGGCGTCGCCCGCTGGCATTGCCTAGTGGACGGCACCCGGAGAAGTTCCTCTCTGTGGGAGCGAATCGGCCGCAGGGATGTGTGGGATAGGATGCGATCCCATAGATAACTAGGTCCCGTGCCATGGAGCGCTTTAAAGATGATAATCAGCACCTTGAAGCGCACCCGAAAGGCCACAGGCAGCATAAACAGATTTATCCGATCCTGTGGAGTAGGGATATGTAGCACACAGTAAGAAGAGCTCATTCGGTCTTAGCGCAGTCAGTGGCTGTTCTCATAAGATACGGTTAACGGGATTAAAGAGGGTGAGTAGATTACTGGGTACGCAAACCTGCTAACCCAGTCAGAAGCAGGGATATGGAGGATGAGCTTTAAGCTATACAAGACACAGGATTATTTGGGGTTTGCCTAACATCCCTGGGCCAGCTGTGCCCCAGGAACAGAGTCAACAGAGGGGTAAATCTCTCTCCCTCTTACTTCACAAAAAGACAAGACCTACCAAAGCTGTGCAGAAATGGAGAAGTGCTTCGTCTCCACTGAATATGGAGCAGGCAAATCACTCGAGGTTTTGCTTCTGCTGAACTGCCCTAGAGAATTTTTGAGACCCAACGTTTTGCTTTGGAAACAACCCCCCTGATTTTTGCATTTCTTTCATCCCTGCAATTACTACTCTTCGTAAGCACATGGCAATGAAATCACATCTTGTATGGTAAAGGTATAGAAACACACACACACTCACACTTGCCATGGTAGAATAGAACAACAGAGTTGGAAGGGACCTTGGAGGTCTTCTAGTCCAACCCCCTGCGTGGGCAGGAACCTTATACCATTTCAGACAAATGGCTATCTAACATCTTCTTAAAGACTTCCAGGGTTGGGGCATTCACAACTTCTGGAGGCAAGCTGTTCCAGAGGTTAATTGTTCTAACTGTCAGGAAATTTCTCCTTAGTTCTAAGTTGCTTCTCTCCTTGATTAGCTTCCATCCATTGCTTCTTGTCCTGCCCACAGGTGCCTTGGAGAATAGTTTGACTCCCTCTTCTTTGTGGCAGCCTCTGAGATGATCACATTTTAGATTGTGCATAAATGAATCGGTTAACACTGAGAATAAAAGATAAAGAGACATCAGTGTACTTCAAGACTTGGGGGCATTTTTACAATGGGTTAGAAAAGGAATATGAATAAAAGAATACAGATGAAATAATCCAGATGACGCACTGTCAAAGAAAGGAAGGAGAAAGAGGTAGAAAACAGAGCAATATTAATGCACAAATATATGTTTAAGAGATCTTATATATGGAATCATTATAATGTAAAATAAAAGGAGGAAGAGGGAACTTAAGAGTGGTGTGTAAATACAGACCCGGATTTGCTCAAACACCATCTCGAAAATACATCAGATCAAAGAAAATATGAAAACACAACAATGGAAGGAGGGAAGGGAGAGAGGAGGAGAGGAAAGAGGAGAGGAGAAGAGAGGAAAGGAGCGGGAAAGAAGAAAGGGTAAAGGAGAAGAAGAAAGGGAAAGGTAGTAGAAGTAGGAAAGAGGGAGGAAGGGGAGGAAGAGGGGAGGAGTAGGGGAGAGGAAGGGGAAAAAGAAAAGAAAAAGGAGATTTCCGGTTCCGGCGCCTGCGGCGACGGGCGAGCCTAGCGCTCGCTCGCCGCTTTGTTTCTTCTTCTGCCCCCCCCACGGGGGCGAGACTCCTCTTGTTTGAGGGTCTCCCGTAAAGCCGGCTCGTCGGGGGGCGCCCCCCCCCCACGGCGGTGGAGGAAGTGGCTCCCGGCGCGGCTTAGGTGAGGGAGAACATGCTAGCGGGGGGTTCTCCCTTCGCCTAAGGAAGACGGCGCCATTCACAATAATGAAGAGGGCTGATCGGCTCAGTCGGAAGGACTCCCGAGGCTTCAGCTGCGAGGAGAGAGTGAGTTTTTAAAAAACTTTTTTTTCTGCTGCCAGCCAGGCTGAACGGACTGGGAGGGGGGTGTTTATTTTTAAAAAAAAAACCCTCGGGTTTAAGCGGCACGTTAAAATGGCTTCTCTGCAAAGAGAAAGCGGAAACTTTCACTCCGGACGGTCTTTAACAAGGGAAAGTGGAATGTGACTCTCTGCAACATTGTTTCTAGGTCTGGCTGAGTAAAAAAAAAATTCTTATTTTGCTACTCTCTCCCTCTGGCTCTGAGATGGGCGGTGGAAGTGGCTTCTCTTTGTCCCTGCCTGATTATTTCAACTAAGGAAAATTTCCAGCGTCTCTTTGAAAGCAGGACTCTCTCTGGATTTTTGGAAAAAAAAAAATTTCTCTTGATGGATTTGTGATTTCTTCTTTGGAATACCTTCGTTATTACTATTTGCTGATTTGGGAAATTGTGTCTCTTTTGGTTTCTGAATTGTTTGCAACTTCACAGCCCTGAACTGAACTGAGCTCCTGATCTGCCCCACCAGCCCCACCCGGAAAACGCCATCTTGGTGGCAGTGACTCTAACTTTTAACCATGGCACAAGAAGCAGCACTTGTAAATTTGGAACAAAGGATGGCTTCTCTTGAAACCTCTATGCAAACTTTGATATCAGAAATAAAGGCCCAGAGGGCTGAAAATAGTACTTTCAAAAAGGAGCTATTGGATACCCGGAAGCAAGTGTTGGAGAACACACAGAAGAATGAAGAATTGGAAGGAGGGTTGGAGAGGGCTAAGGGAGAGATTAAAAATGTTTCTAATGAGGTGGGGGAAATAAATGGGCATGTGTCTAGGATAGATATGGAAAGAATGACATATTTTTTGAGATTTCAGAATGTTCTTGAGGAATCTGGTGAATGCCTGCCTGATCTTATGAGTACAATTTTAGCAGACTATTTACAAAAACCTAAGGATGAGATCAGGGGGGACATTGACCTAGCCTATAGAATTAATTCTGCATATGCCAGGATGAATGAAGTGCCTAGAGAGATACATGTGAAATTTGTTAGAAGGTCAACCAGAGAGGAAATCCTGAAAGCGCAGAGAGAGAAACCTTTAACTTATCAACGAAAAACGGTCACTATCTTGAAGCAGATCCCTAGAAAAATTAGAGATTCAAGAAGGAAATTTTCCTTCTTGTCTAAAACCTTGTTTGATCACGGGATTTGGTTCAAGTGGATGACACCTGAAGGGATGCTGGTGTTCTGGGAAGGAGGAAGAGTGAGGATTAAAACAGTTGCTGAGGCGGAAACCTTTTTAAAAAAAACATTCCTCTGTCCTGGGGGAAGATCCAGGGGGGACGGAGGGGGCCACGGCCCCGCCTACGGGGGGCCAGGGAGGAGAGAAAGAAGATACAATAGCCAAAAGACTTAGATCAAAAAAATAACTTTGCCTTGATTTTTCTTGAACAATTTTGCATAATATTTCTATCCGGACTTTTTGTAAATGTCTGACAGCATGGAAGGGAGAATTTAGGTAAATGTACTTGCTTTCATCTTGTAGTGGTATGGAAAATGTTTTCTATGTTAACTTTTTTAATGTGTATTTTGAGGTCTCGGAAGGTCCGACGACTCTGACGTGAATGCTCTCAAAATTTCTTTGTAACCATTACCCTACCCTGTTAAAAAATGTAAAACCAATAAAACTTTTTCAATATAAAAAAAAAAGAAAAGAAAAAGGAGAGGAGGAAAGAAGAAAGTAGAGAAGAAGGGAGTGTAGGAAAAAGAGGGAAGAATAAACAGGGTTGTTGTAACACAAGATGGATGTACGGGATGGCGGGAAAGCAAGCTCAAGTATAATATATCTTTAGGGAAAGAATGGAAGCACAAATGTTAAAGGATAATATATAATACCAATTATATTTATGAGAAATGTATATTTGTGAATATACATTTGTGAGTATATTTATGAGAAACAAAAATTTTAAAAACTTTAAAAAAATTGATCTCAATTTTGATATTATCAAGAGGCTGGCTTCTGGGAATTGAAGTCTATGTATCTAAAATTTGCAGAGGTAGAGAAACGCCACTCTCAACTAACTTAGCCAAGTAACGCATCACAATGAAGGTTGTGTATCAGGTTGTTTGACAAGCATACACCCACATTCATGGTCGTATTTACCCATAATAAAAATAGAAGTTTGGAAAGGAATAGAAAAACAAGGTCCAAGAATCCTGAACATCCATTTGATGTTATTTTTAGAACCTTTTCCTTTCACAAGCCCAAGACTATCCAGTTGCCTTGATTTTGCTAGTTTATTTCAGGATGCTTTGAATTTAAGAAAAGAAACAGAACACCCTGGGTCACAAATACGAGCTGCCGGATTATATTACTACTGAGCTTCAAGATTTAGCTTGCCCAGAGCAACAGTGACCTCAGCACCATTTGTTTATCGGTGGTACTGGATAGAGGAAATGACTAATTATCACCTGTTGTAGGTTTCATTAATACTTTGGAAATTCTTTCCTGACCAGGAAATTAATTTTTTTTAAGTCTTCTGAGTGTTGACAATATCTGTTTCATTGTTGGTGTCATTTTATTGTCGCTAATATTCTAGGTCTGTTGCATGCTCTCTTTCCTTTCCATTTTAAACCTGATCTTTCCTAAGATTTCTTCATTGACGTATTGGTTATTCTAATCTAAAATGTTGTGGAAGAAGCACCGTTGAAGAGGTGGAGGCACCTTCAAGAAGTGCGAGAGTTTTAGATCTGAGATTTGCACTACCAAAGCAGAGAGCTTTCCCTGGCGCCACTGTTAGAATAATCATCCTAATGTTGGGTTGACAATATATATAAGCCAGGATTCTTAAAAAGTATATGTAACTTTAAGGACCATGTGGAATCTGATTGGCTGTGCTTCCCAGCTCAACCATAAAAGGCAGATGAGAACACAGTTCATTCCCCTTTGCTTTCCTTTGCTTCCTGATAGCCACTGGGGGAGGAGCTGTACATGAAGACGGAAGAAGTATCATTGTTTGTTTTGACTGTAAGATAACTGTGTTTTGGTGAAGGACTGTTTATTGTTGGAAGAGTTAGTATCACTGTTTGCAAGAAGTATTTTAGTTACTACAAAAGTAAAGACTATTTATTTTTTCTACTATCAGTGTTTGATAGTTATTGTATGCTAAAAGCAACGTATCTCTTTGCTGTCCGGTATATTGCACTATTCTGCTATTTATTTTCCAACGGGGGTGTTTTTACCCCTAATAGCCACTGTGCTCCAAGCCCTTCACATCCTCATATTTCCTTACAACGATCCTGTACAGTGGATCAGAATAATAGCAATAGCACTTAGACTTATATTCTGCTTCACAGTGCTTTATAGCCCTCTCTAAGCGGTTTACAGAGTCAGCCTATTGCTTCTCAATAATGTGGGTCCTCATTTGACCCACCTTGGAAGGATGGAAAGCTGAGTCAATTTTGAGCCTGGTGAGATTTGAACTGCCAAACTGCTGGCAGCCGGTGATCAGCAGAAGTAACCTGCAGTACTGCACTCTCACCACTGCACCGCTGCGGTTCTTAATGAAGAACAACAAGTACAGGTAGTTCTCGACTTACAGAAGTTCATTTAGTGGCCATTCAAACTTACAACAGTACTGGAAAAAGAGACTTATAGTATTTAGCACTTAAACTTATATACCACTTCTCAGTGCTTTTACAGCCCTCTCTAAGCAGTTTACAGAGTCAGCCTATCAACCCCAACAATCTGGCTCAGTCCAAGGTTAATAACGACACTGAAAAAAATGTGACTTACAACCAGTCCTCATACATACAACCATTGCTGTATCCACATTAGCGTGTGATCAAAATTCAGACATTTGGCAACCAACACTATTCCCAACAGTTGCAGTGTACCTGGGCCATGTGATGAGAGATAGAGAGAGACAGAGAGTTCAACCAGTACTTTAGGGTATACTGCCATCTAGTGGATTTGGCTCATCAAAAAATAAAATGCAATATTTCTACTTGACTACATGACTGTCGGATTAGGGTGGCTCTATTCCAGGCTCTCAAATATGGATTGTTTAATTTGCATTTTTTTTCCATGGGAAAAATATCAGGGAAATCCACAGCAGAATAACAAATTATGCATATTACGAACCATAGAAACAGATTACAATCACTAAGAAACTCAAAGTTCTGGGAAATTAAATACTTGTAAGTTCCAGCCAGTGATGGGTTCCAGATCCCGTTGCAACTGGCACGGTGCAATGGAGCCCGGTGTCCTTCACATGAATGCATGCAGCGCGCGCATGCATCCTATCCTCCAGCATCACCTCCGTGAGCCTCAACAATGCTCCAGCTGCTTGGTGGAGTGTCGCACAGGCGCTTTACACACTGTGCGTGTGTGTGGAAATGCCGAAGAGTTTAAAGACAGGTAAGGACAACAGGCAGGCGGGTGGGCCCTCTGAAGCCCATAACAGAATGGTACCCGGTGCTCTGGGCAGGCACCGGTATACCTGTACTGGGGTGTACCGCCTGCAACCCACCACTGGTTCCTGCTTAGAATATATTTCCTTGTACATTCTTTGAATGAAGTTACAACGGCATTGAAAAAAGTGACTTACAACCAGGACTTGCACTTATAATCGCTGCAGCATCGCCACGGTTACGTGATCAAATTTCAGGAGCTTGGGAACCAGCATGTTTTTATCATGGTTACAGCATGCCGGGATCATGTCATCACCATTTGCGAAATTCCCAGCCAGCTTCTTCTGCCAAGAAATAAAATCAATGAAAGGAGCTATATTTGCAAACCAAATTAAATGTCCAGGGAAAAGCAGTGGGGCTGGGCAGGCCCAGGGACGGCCGGTGTTGCTGTAGGAGCAGCCCTTCAGCCTAGCATCCAGTTTTAGTCGCCACACTATAAAAAAAGAGATTGAGACTTTTTATAAAGTGCAGAGAAGAGCAATCAGGATGATTAGGGATGATAAAAAACATACAATGAACAGTTGCAGGAACTGGGCATGGCTAGTCCAGTGAAGAGAAGCACCAGGGGAGATATGATAGCACCGGGGTCTGCAAAGTTGGCTCTTTTAAGACTGGTGGACTTCAACTCCCAGAGTTCCCCAGCCAGCTATGCTGGCTGGGGAACTCTGGGAGTTGAAGTCCCCCAGTCTTAAAAGAGCCAACTTTGCAGACCTCTGTGATAGCAGGATTCCAATATTTGAGGGGCTGCCACAGAGAGGAGGGATCGAGCTATTTTCCAAGGCACCTGAAGGCCAGACAAGGAATAATGGAGGGAAACTGACCAAGGAGAGATTCAACCTAGAAATAAGGAGAAATATTCTGACAGTGAGAAAAATCAACTTGCCTTCAGAAGTTGTGGGAGCTTCATCACTGGAAGCTTTGAAGAAGAGGCTGGATAGCCATTGGTCAGAAATGATGTAAGGTTTCCTGCTTGAGGAGGAGGTTGGATTAGATCAGGGGTGTCAAACTCATGGCCCATGGGCTGGATGCGTCACATGCACTGGCCATGCCCACCCCGAGTTTAACAAAGGAGGGGGGGGAGTTGCAATACATCATGTGATGACGCCGTGAGTTTGACACCCCTGGATCAGATGATCTACAGCAGGGGTCTCCAACCTTTGCAACTTTAAGTCTGAAGGACTTTAGCTCCCAGAATTCTCCAGCCAGCTTTGCTGGCTGGAGAATTCTGGGACCTAAAGTCCTTCAGACTTAAAGTTGCAAAGGTTGGAGACCCCTGATCTACAAGATCCCTTCCAATTTCTCTTCTCTCCTCTCCTCTCCTCTCGTCTCCTGTAGGGTAGGGTAGGGTAGGGTAGGGTAGAAGAGCTCTCCTACCCTACCCTACCCTACTCTATTCTGCTCTCTACTCTACTCTATTCTATTCATCTTCTGTCTGGGTTTGAGACCTGAGTGCTGCATGACAGGGTGAGCTCCCATTCTTGCTCCTGCTCCTGCCCATCTAGCAGTTTGAAAGCATGAAACTGCAAGCAAATAGGTACCAACTTGGGGGGGGGGGAGGTAATGGCATTCACTGTTTCGCCACATGCTCTGTGCTGCAGCTTGATATCACTTGGAAATGTCTTCAGACCATGTTGGCTTCCTCAGCTAAAAAATGGGGCTATGCACCGCCTGCTGGAGTCGGACATGACTGAATAGGGGAAACCTTTACTTTTACCTTTAACTAGCTGGGAAATAAAAATAAATAGCATTAAATAAAAATGCCATCCAGGTGCCCTAGGAAAACATCAGTGAAATCCAAATTGGAGAGAATGGCTTCCTTGCTGAACATTTGATATACACTTTTCCTCCAGAAGACCAAGCCCGAAAGAGCTTTTCAAATGACACATACCTGAACCAAAAAAGTATCCTTGTCAAAATTAAATGAGACAAAGAACAGGGCAGCCATAGCAGCAGTTTTAGACATGCGCTTAAAAAAAAGCTTGATCATTTATCATAACAAGCCATTTCCATTCTCCAAAGACTCATAAAACTCCATTTTAAGATGATGCCTGTTGAAATATTAGGTTATCGTTTCATTCTGAGGTTTTGATTTGCTCCCTAAAGCATTGAACAGACTTGGATTTTCCATATATAAAAATGAAATCGATTAAATCATGATGTGACATGAAAGTAATTGAGCCACAGTCTTTTCAGGCAGGGGGAAAAGAAACAGCAGACTTGATATCTAGTGTAGCATGATACTTCTGCTAGTAATAACGTTGGATCCCCATAATGGACAGGGTAAATTGTGTCTCCCTCCCGTCCCTTTAAAGGTATGGTTAGCAGTTCATGTCAAGGATACTAGAGCTTGTTAAGGAAGGTTAACTTGAACTTCTATCATATTTATGCGTTGAATGTGAAAAATAATCAAAGCTAAATTAGATGGACTTTGCCATTTTCATTTTTGGGGGGAGGATGAAATATAAACAGCACAAAATTCTGCCTACCATATGGGAGAAAAAGCAAACAACAGGAACCCATCTGACCATTATAGGCGGGCAACCTACTCTCTTTTCCAATCCTGCATAATATCAGTACAGTAATAAATAATGGGCACAACCAGTTGCATTGGCACAAGGAAATATGATCCCACTATCTTTGCTACAACACCACTATTGAACTAAAAGGTAAAGGTAAAAGTATGTGCGAGTTGTTCCCGACTCTAGGGGGCAGTGCTCATCTCCGTTTCAAAGCCAAAGAGCTAGCGCTGTCCAAAGATGTCTCCATGGTCATGTGGCCGGCATGACTAAATGCTGAAGACGCACGGAATGCTGTTACCTTCCCACCAAAGGTGGTTCCTATTTTTCTACTTGCATTTTTACATGCTTTCAAAGTGCTAGGTTGGCAGAAGCTGGGACAAGTAACGAGAGCTCACTCCATTACGAGGCGCTAGGGATTCGAACCGCCGAACTGCCAACCTTTCTGATCGACAAGCTCAGCGTCTTAGCCACTGAGCCACCACATCCCTTATCCCTTATACTATTGAATAAGGTCACCATTATTAACCTAGAATTATAGCTATATGTAGTTGATTGGTTGGTTACTTAGTACTATGATATTATATGTTGTTAGCATCCATGAGTGGTTGGGAATATACAGAAAGAAAATTAACCCAAAGTGAGTAACGCATAACCATGATAGTTGAGAATAGGTACAAAATATGGTATGGTAAGAGAATGACGGATAACAAAGAAACCAACTAGATAGAATAATAGCGAAACAGATATAAGGAGTTATAAGACTATACTATATTTAAGACAATGTTATAGATTCAAATGTAAACATCCAAATATGAATACAAATAACAACTGATGTTAAACTGGGACAAATATACTTCTTAAATTAGGGGAGTAGATATATCCCCGGTTCGTCTCCCCCTATCGGGGGGCTCTTTACCCTTGTACGTCCTCTCCAATACCCTTACCCTATACTTGTTAAATGTTTAATTTTTTTATATTTATATTAATAAAGATTATTTATTTTAAGAGAATAGGTACAAAATGTTTTTTAAAAAAGAATATAGTGTCTATATAGGGTAAAGATCTTGTCAATTCCTCCAAATTTTGTAAGCGACCGTATAGCAATTTTGTAAGGCTAAGTGTCTCTTTGAGAGCTAATCTGATGTAGTAGTTATTGTTGGAAGAATATTCTTGGTTTGTTCTGAGCTTGGTTCCAACCAATGTAGGACAACTGCTTTAAGTGAAGGGAAAGTGTGTTCATGAACAAGACAGGAGGGCAATTCATCGATCTAAGTTGGCCATGTGTTAAAAGAAAAGAATAGCTATATTTATAAGAAGATCCATTCTTTGTCTTTAAGGAGCATGAAAACAAGGAGAATGTTGGGACCCCTGAGAATGAAATCCAGTAGCTCAACCTGTGGGGTCTGATAATCTTTGCCGCTTTGTGTGTCCAGGTGTTGACCTTGGGTGATGGGCTTAGTGTTGGGGCATCCTGTTGTGTGTGTGAAGGATTTCCATAACTTGAGGGGGACTATTATTAGCTTTAACTGAATTGCTGGCATTTGCCAATTTCCTAGTGAATATACATGCTTTGTCAATTTCAGCTTAAGCTCCAGATAAGGGGAAAGGCTTAAGTGGTGTTTCCTTTTATTATCTGGAGTTCACTGACAGGTCAGGGATGGACCTGATTGGCAGATGGTATGGATGGCAAGGGTGACATGGAACTTGGTATCAGGCTTGAAACTGGGAGACCTTGAGTTCTGGGTCCACCTGTACATGAAGCCAAATGAGGGTCACTCACTTTTTCTCAGCCCTAGGAAGGTGTCGTGGCCTGCCAACAGCCAGTGGAGCTGGCAGCAGAGTCGGACAGTGAGGAGGTTGGGGAGGAACATGGGGCAGTCCTGGAGGCTGGGGAAGGCTCGGACGAGGGCTCTGCGTCAGAAGCAGAAATGGGGCCAAGGCCATCTGGCAGTTCTCAGCTGCCTTCGGAGCTAGAGAGCAGTGAGGCAGAGGAACAGCTGGAGCCTGTTCCCAGTGTGCGCATGGACAGAGCTGCCAGAAGAAAAGAACAGCTAAGAAATCAGGGTCGACCTAGGAGTAAAACCACAGGTGGATGGTGAATAGCCCCTCCCATAGGAAATAAAAGAGGAGCGAAAGGGGAGTGGGCTTTGGCAGGAAACAATTAAATAAATAAATAAATAAATAAATAAATAATTTAATTTATAACCCGCTCTCTCTCCCTGAAGGGACTCGAGGAGGGGCACAGGGAAATTAAAAATGCATATAAAATTACAGACAATACAATATTAAAAAGAATTAAACTCACTTGTTTGTTCATTCATTCTTTCGTTCATTCATTTCAGGAGTGTGAAGATCTGTCCGTGAATCTCAGAGACTCTGCCAAATCTTTCCAAATGCACTGGAACTTCCCTGAAGGCTCCAGAGGGCAAAAACCGGCCCTACAAGCAAACCAGAAGTGACTTCCGGTTTGTCCGTTGGTCTGTTTTTTACCCTCTGGAGCCTTCAGGGAAGTTCCTGAGGCCTCCGGAGGACACCCAGAGTTGGGGGAATGGGCGAGGCTGTTTTTGCCCTTCCCAGGCTCCTAGAAAGCCTCTGGAGCCTGGGGAGGGCAAAAGGACCATGCCAAAAGTGGGGGGATGGGGCAGCATTGGTCACGCATGCATGCATGCATGCGGGTTTGTCATGCACATTGCATTATGGGTGCGGCACACCATGCACGACCCCCCTGTGCTCCCCCCGCTTTTGGCACAGGAGCCGAAAAAGGTTCACCATCACTGGTATAGGGTCTCTTGCTTGAGCAAGGGGTTGGATTAGAAGACCTCCAAGGTCCCTTCTAACCCTATTATTCTATGCTCTATATTCTAAAACATCAAACTAAGCAGCCACACCGTTCATTTGATCATGATTAATCACTGAAGGTGATTGTGATAATTGCTTCAAAATCTCTATCTACAATATCCAGGGCTGACTGCACATTTTTGCAGTTCCATTTTCTCCTTCTTCTGGAGTGGGCAGTCCCTTCTTGTGGACATGCCAATGTGGCTCTTATAGTTGGCTGGCAGCATGGGATGCTTTGAGCCCAAGTATCCTTTCCTCCCCATCTTTTCAAAAAGCCATGCTACTGATGAGAATCCCCTCTGGGATTCTTGTTTTATAGGCCTTGAATTGAAGAATAACCCATCCGGGTTTGGGTTTATGTGTTGAGAGTGGTTTGATTCCAACCGGAGGGATGTTTTGTCTCTTGCTCGATCGACGTGGACAATTTCATTCCCAGCAGCCCCGCAGTTGCCAAGGCAATACAACCAGATAGATGTGTTATGCAATACGCTAACCCAACATTGACTGAACGGCCCTTTATTGAATTAACCCAATTACCTGAATTGACTGAACACACTGAACCCAAAATTAAACAATTCAGGCTGGGTTCTCACAGTACCCTCATCCAAAAACCACAGTGCGGCACAGCGTGCTGTTAAAAGTCAGCTATTGTCTCTAGAAACAATTAAATGATTGTTCATATATTTGTATTGGACGTTACCATACATCAATTTAAAATCAATAACATAAGAAATTATGGTGATGACCAGAACAGAGAGCTCTTTGATTGCCTGATCTGAAATGATGGACAACACATCAATGTAATCTGTCTGTCTGTCTGTCCGTCCATCTATCCATCCATCTATCGTTATCATCTATCAATCTCAGAGATTTGTATCCAGTAGAGTGAAGTGCTAGGAATAGTTAAGATACTATACAGAACCCTCAAATGTTGAGGCCTCTGGTAGAGGACCTGGACTGAGGAAGACACATACCACCCATAGGGGTGAGAAGGGAGTTTTTGTATGCATGCATGCATATAAATATGTATTGGTAGGATGTTATGTTGGCTTGGCTTGGCTTGGCTTGGCCTGGCTGGGCTTTGGTGGTCAGACAAACAAATTCAGGTCTTAAAGAAAATGTATTATACAAGTTACATTAAATGTTCAAATTGTTTGCCATTTTCTTCTTCTAAATACTTTCATATTTGTTTGATGCACTGCCTTTAAGCAATCATAATGACAATAACATATTCTCTGAAAAGAATGTTAATAAAACATTTTGTAAGTGGTCTAATGCACAGGTGTCAAATTCAATCACATCACATGATGTATCGTGACCTATTGCAAAAGCTTTTGGCCTTTGCAGAACCAGGGTGTGTGTGGCCTGTACCAGTGGTGGATTCCTACTGATTCGGACTGGTTTGACCAAACCAGTAGCAGCTTGGCGGCCTGGGTCACTGGAACCGGCAGAGACTCAGGCCTGTCATGCCCCTGAGTCAGTTCTCCCAGCGACGCCATAAGTGGCGCCATCTTGTTTTTTGCTTCTGCACATGTTCAGAGCAATTTTAGTTGTACTGTGCATATGTGCGCAGCAGTGGTGGGTTTCAAATTTTTTAGAACCTACTCTGTAGGTGTGGCCTATTTTGTGGGTGTTGCTTGGCAGTCATGTGACAGGGTGGGAGTGGCCACCTTTTAAAATGTGGTGAAACTCATTTAACAACACTCTTGCTTAGCAACCAAAATTTTGGACTCAATTGTGATGATAAATTCTTTCTTTCTTTCTTTCTTTCTTTCTTTCTTTCTTTCTTTCTTTCTTTCTTTCTTTCTTTCTTTCTTTCTTTCTTTCTTTCTTCCTTCCTTCCTTCCTTTCCTTTCCTTCCCGTTGGGTCACTGGCAGCGGCGGGCCATTTTTTCTTCCAGGTACGCTGGTGGAACCCTCTCTCACCGGTTCTCTAAATTTCACCAACCGGCTCTCGCGAGTAGGTGCGAGCCTGCAGAAACCCACCACTGGTGCGCAGCATGCACACTGGGTGCGTGTTTCTGAGTGAACCGGCAGTAGTCTCTGCCAGAACCCACCCCTGGCCTGTATGTGATGCATCTGGCTCGTGGGTTGCCAGTTTGACACCCTTAATCTATTGGATCTGACTCTTCTCTCTCTCTCTCTCTCCCTCCCCCTCTTCCCCCCACCTCCCCGCTTTCCACCCCCACCCCCACCTCATTTTATTAAAGACACCTGGAAAACTTTGAATAAAATCAGGTCTTCTAGGTAGTTGGGTAATTTTGCCACATATTTTCCCCCCTCCTAAAAATTAATCAGGTGGCAGCATAGACTGGCTCAGACTTTAAAGAGCAAAATGGCACTTTGAAAACTAAACAGTTTGTACTTTAGTTTGAGACCTCCAGGGAATTCTAGCTTTGTCAATTCGGCTGGGAATCAGACATGGAAAGAAAGTAAAAGCAAGTCATTTCTTTGTTGCTGGAAACTACGTGGAAGTGTGCACGAAATCATTAGGAAAAAGAAGGTTTACTGGCAGAAAGAAGACTTCACCTTATTTTTAATAACAGTCAGCAACTTTCCAGCAGGGGATTCATCCAACTGATTGGAGAAATGTTCTCAATTCTGAGGTGTTTAGTACAGGTTTTAAAAAGTTAGGAAGTTGGCGACAACAGTGTGATCTTTTTAGGTGCTACATACTTTTCCAACTATACCTTGTTACTTCTGTATCAATTACATGTTAAAATATTGCAAGAGGCTATATTCTTTTAAACAGCAAGTGATGTTTTAAATTAAGACAATGAACTTCTGCTTGTCCGTGCTTGTTTTCAAAAGCCTTGGCTTGGAACCAACATGGAGATGATTGTGAGTAGGTTCAGTGCGATGGTCATGCCTAATTACTGCGAAATCAATGAAAATTGAGTTTGTGTTGATTAATGTCTTATTGTGACATGACCCCGCATTTTAAAGTCTGATTTATTTCAGCGGAAAAGTTAAAAGATTGCCATTTTTGGCTAGGTGACTTGTTTTTAAGCTTAATGTTTTATTAGCGTGTTGGTATAAGATCTCCTGCTTGAGCAAGAGGTTGGACTAGATGACCTCCAAGATCTCTTCCAAATTCTATTCTATTCTATTCTATTCAGTTGACTCAGCCTTCCATCCTTTCGAGGTGGGTAAAATAAGGACCCAGATTGTTGGAGGTAATATGCTGATGCTGAAAACTGCTTACAGAGGACTTAAAGCACTGTGAAATGGTATACAAGTCTAAGTATTAATGCCAGAGGTGGGTTGCTATCGGTTCGGCCCGGTTTGGCCAAGTAGATAGTAACTCGGCTGGCCATGTCCCCGAACTGGTTCTATCGGCGGTGGCATATGCAGTGCCATCTTGTTTTTTTGCTTCTGCTCATACGTAGAAACAATTTTTTTTACTACTGTGCATGAGCCCAAAGCACATCCCTGAGTGAACCAGCAGTAGAAGAAGCCGGAACCCACCCCTGGTTAGCGCTATTGTACAGATTTGTGTCTCAAGGGAGAAGGCTGCAATGATTTGTTGAATGATCCATCAATTTGTTTTCTTGGCGGTCTCAATATTCCCAGGAGTCCCTAAACCAAAGATGTCAATACTCTTCCTATACTGCTTCTTTAAGGCAGGGGTGGACTGCTGGGGGTTTGCAGGGGTTCAGGAGAACCTCCAGCTAAGATTCTGTGCAGTTTGGAGAACCCCTAAATTCCACTCCTGGCTGGCCCTGCCCATTCCACCCTTTCCCTCCCAGGAGTCCCCACGTGGCCTGTTTTGGATGTAGGTAAGTGCAGGGCGCGCAGGGCAGCTCGTGGATGGTGAAAAACGGGCCTACTGGAAGTTCGGAAAGGCCAGAAATGGGCCCATTTCTAGTCTCTAGAGGGCCTCCAGTGCCTGGGAATGCTGTTTTCACCCTTCCAGAGGCTCGATCAAAATCTCCAGAGCCCGGGGAGGGCAAAAAGCCCTCCCCCCAATAATGCAGGAGGCCAACTAGGCCACGCCCACCACGATCACAGCAGTGGTGGGTTACAACCAGTACGCCCCAGTATGGGCATACTGGTGCCTGCCAGGAGCACTAGGTACCGTTCCGGTACGGTGCTCCAGAGGGTCCATCCACCCGTCCGCACTCCTTACCAGTATTTGAAGCTTTTGGGGCTTCCGCACAGGCGCATGGAATGCATGGCCCCTGCGCGATGCTCCACCGAGCAGCTGGAGCATCGCAGGAGGTGTGCAGGTTCATGTAGTGAGTGCCCAGCCTCGTTGCACTGTACCAGTTGCAACAGGATCCAGACCCCACCGCTGGATCACACCCACCCAGTAACTGGGCAGAGAACCCCTCGCTAAAATTTTTGAAGCCTACCCATGCTTTAAGGCCCAGCTTTCGCTCCCACAGAGTGTCACAGGGAATGAAGTAAATTGTACGATTCTGATCTATACATGGTGGCATTTGAATAGCTTTTCCAAGGCCTCAGGGCTGCTCTACCAAGTGCTCGTCTGCGGTGTGTGTTTCTTGACTGCGGTTCCTAAAAGTAATGCACTATATAGTCATCTGAAGTTCAATGATCCATGACTTCAATTCATGGTAGAGGATTTGAACTCCATATAATACAATAATACAATACAATAGCAGAGTTGGAAGGGACCTTGTAGGTCTTCTAGTCCAACCCCCTGCATGGGCAGGAATCTTATACCATTTCAGACAAATGGCTGTCTAACATCTTTTTAAAGACTTCCAGGGTTGGGGCATTCACAACTGCTGGAGGCAAGCTGTTCCAGAGGTTAATTGTTCTAACTGTCAGGAAATTTCTCCTTAGTTCTAAGTTGCTTCTCTCCTTGGTTAGTTTCCACTCATTGCTCCTTGTCCTGCCCCCAGGTGTCTTGGAGAAAAGTTTGACTCCCTCTTCTTTGTGGCACCCTCTGAGATATCGGAACACTGCTATCATGTCTCCCCTGGTCCTTCTCTTCATCAAACTAGACATACCCAGTTCCTGCAGCCGTTCTTCATATGTCTTAGTCTCCAGTCCTCTAATCATCTTGGTTGCTCTTCTTTGCACTCTTTCCAGAGTCTCCACGTCTTTTCTACATCGTGGCGACCAAAACTGTATGCAGTATTCCAAGTGTGGCCTTACCAAGGCACTATACAGTGGCATTAACACTTAATATATACTTGGTCTGGTGTAACAGATGTACTCATTTTGTGGTGCTCTCGGCAGTCAACTACTTCTTATATTGCAAAACTCAGCAGGCATTTTCCCACAACGTCCTATCAATTCACAAGAAAAGAATTTCGACATTCTACAGTCTGAATCCAAATGGCTCATTACCGTCTTCCTTGCAACTGATTTACTTTTGAGTCCCTACTACTCGTTTTTTCAGTCTAATAATACGTCCGTGTGGGCCCAATGTGCATTTGGGACATTGCCCTATTCGTGTTATACAAAGATACTTAAAAATAGAAATAGCTTTTGCAACATATAAGCATAGGAACCAAGGCAAGGATGCCCATAATAATCCCATAAGGTATCCCCAAAATTAAATGACCAAATGCTTTTAATTTTAAAAATGATCGACATTTCAATTAAAAAACACAAGCTCTCACGCAAGAACACTGAAGGCTCATAAAATTAGGAATAGTGAAATCTCAATAAAATTAGGGATAACAATAGATAAGATTTCACTAATACAGGTGCGATTGAACAAAATGTCAAAAGTGAGATTCAGAGGTGGTATTCTACTGGTTTGGGCCAGTTCACCCGAATGGGTATCAGAAATTGCGGGTGACCCTGTCCACCCGCCTTGGCTCTATGGTATCCCATTTAGGCCCTTTTTTAGGGAAAAGCGCATGTACATGGGTGCTCACATTTGTGAACCGGAAGGGAAGGGAATACCACCCCTGGTGAGATTGTCAACATCTCACAAAATGTGATGATCCTAAGATGTGAGAACACTTCTGTCTCTAGTTCTATCTTTCTGTCTCTGTCTCTAGCTCTTTATTCCACCTCTTGTGAGATCCAGAGCCGTGGTGGCGCAGTGGTTAGAGTGTAGTACTGCAGGCTACTTCTGCTGACTGCTGGCTGGCTGCAATGTGGCAGTTCGTATCTCACCAGGCTCAAGGTTGACTCAGCCTTCCATCCTTCTGAGGTAGGTAAAATGAGGAGCCAGATTGTTGGGGGCAATAGGCTGACTCTGAAAACCGCTTAGAGGCAGCTGTAAAGCACTGTGAAGCGGTATATAAGTCTAAGTGCTGTTGCTATCCAGAGCGAGGGCTCTTTTGAGCTATGTTTGACTGCTGGTGACTGCACGGATATATTAATGTAGCTTTCTTGATACCTGAATGAAAATGGATTGCCATTAGCTTAGTCCAATCCCTCTCCATCTATATCTATTTCTTCCATCTGACAGGTATTAGGAGAATACCTGTCAGATGCAATAAATCAGAAAGCAAAGTGGTTCAATACAGGTTTATTGCATGCTAACACTCTCTCAAGAGCCCAAATTATTAATGGTCAAATCAAATTGGCGATGGATAAGAAACAACAGAATTCAAGTTGGGCTGACTTAGAACTTAAAGCGACTCAAGACTAATGGTGTACTTGACCTGTCCCTCAGTTCAACTTGGTCATCTCCTACAATAGACTACCTTGGTATTTTCTAGCAGGATTCCACCCAAGTACTAACAATATGGAACTGTGCTTACATTTTCACGATCAGCCAAGGTTATGATCTTAATGATTTTATAATAAAAGCAAGTCTGTAGCACGAACAAACAAAAAAAGGCAAGTTGCTCACTCATGAAGCATGGAGAATAAAAGCAAATTAACTGCACAATTCACACACACCGTTTTAAAGTGCCAACTCACATAAGCTACAGCCCTGAACTTAAGTACTTCAGGCTGGGGACATTATAGGAGGAGAGCCTTATTAGACCATGGCAGCCAAAAATCAGGCGTCTGGTAGATTTTAGACTAATTTTATTATAAGGCAAAAGCTTTGGGGAGCTATAACCACACCACTTCATCAAATGTGGATTTAAATTGGGATTAGGTGGGGCAGGCAGAAAGAGTGGTGATGCCAATGTATGTTATATATGGGACCAATTATGACTAGGAATATCTTTGCTAAATTTAGGAAATTGCAACATAAGGCAGACATTTAGTGTTCGTTTGTATGTTTATGTATGTATCCCAAATCTTATATACATGGCCCCAGATCTCCATATATCAGCAGCTTGTGATTTTTAATGTGACAAAAAGGAAGGACCCAAAAAGCTAATTGTATTAATGTTAACTTCTGATGGGATGGGATACAAATATTTATAAAGAACATTTACATTCACCTAATTTACTTTGAAATCAATTTTAGCTTTTGTCTAACCTTAGGCACAAGCAACCAGGGTTACATGTGTAGGGCTCGAGCTAACTACTTTATTGTATTCTGCCCATAGTACAGGAATCTCCACAGACTGTTTGCCTTCTCTTGGGAACAAACAGATAAGATCCCATGGAACTTAGAAGGGGCTAGCCCTATATCTCTTGCAGCCATGCAATGACTCAAGGCTAATTCCCCTTTTGATCCCCCCTTCTTGCCCAGCAAGAAGGGGGGGATCCCCCCCATTTTCTTTTTCTTTGTCCTGCACCTGGCCACTTTTTGAAATGCAATTCCTGCTTGAAAGCCCACTGACCTGTTATGTCTCTGAGATGTGGATAGTCATAACCTTGCTGCCCTTTCCTAAGATGCTTAAGACCGGGCTTTCCTTTGGGGATTGGTTGATGATGTAAGGTGAGCCTGTTGTCAGGTTTCCAAATAGCATCCAAAAGTAAATCAGAGTCCAAGGCAAAGTATTGCTCAAAGTGCCAATTTATTAAGAGGGCCATATTGGCACATCTGGGAAAACCCGAATCTGAAAGCTTCCTGGTTTTCCCTGCCTAGTTGAAAGTTCAAGATCTTGCCTCCACACTCACAAGTCCATCACATGGTCCAACATCCACTGCCATGCTGGCAGTCCCACCCATCCAATTCCGGCCAGGTGCAGAGACAAAGGATGACCTTGGCTTTCTAGAAAGAATTTTGTTATGGCTACATATCATCTAACTCCATACAATCCCCCCTCCCATTTTCCCACAATAGAAAATACATAGTAGAATAATAGAAATAATAGGATCTCAGATCTGAGATCCAAAAGAAAAGAATGGCTGCAGGCCTGTCACCTTTTTCTACAGTGGTTATTTATGCAAATATACAAGCTGCCCAGCCGTGGTGTGTTTTAGATTTTGTGCTTGGTTTTCCTGGGATATTAACTGTCTAGAGTTGTGGGATGTGCTGGCAATCATATGAGTGAGTGAGTTGAGTGAGAGTGTGAGTGAATGATTAAGAGAGCAGCTGAAAGTCTACATGCTCCTTTAGAAGGTGATGAAGGATTTAGAGAAGGAAGTCAAAATGGAAAATAGCAAAGCAATCCTTTTTGTTATATCTCTAGGAAAAAACAACGACCAGGAATGATTTGGCTGCTTATAGGTCCCTTGCTTAAGTATTGCAAAATCTCCACCGCAGTTCGTCCTCTGGGAGCAAAAATAAGTGGGTTGAAGCCAAGCACTATAGGTTCGATCAGGTTCTCTTTCTATTTAGAAGAAAACAGCTATTAGTTACCATAGAAACTCATCCGATTGACAGTGTAGAGATTTGGAATTGGAGAGACATTCTGTACTATTAGCCCTAGGAGAGTAGGAAAACAACTATCATATATTTAGTGATTTTAAATTAAAATCACTGTAGAAAAGTTCTGCTTTGAGTGACATCTAGAATACTATTTCTATTATTACCCATCATGACCTCTAGAGGATTGCTATTCTGTTGTTGTTGTGAGTTGCGAAGTCATGTCCGACACATCGTGACCCCATGGACAACGTTCCTCCAGGCCTTCTTGTCCTCTACCATCCCCCGGAGTTCATTTAAGCTCACGCCGACTGCTTCGGTGACTCCATCCAGCCACCTCATTCTCTGCCGTCCCCTTCTTCTTTTGCCCTCAGTCTTTCCCGGCATTAGGCTCTTCTCTAGTGAGTCCTTCCTTCTCATTGGGTGGCCAAAGTATTTGAGTTTCATCTTCAGGATCTGGCCTAAAGAGCAGTCAGGGTTGATCTCCTCTAGGACTGGCCCGTTGGATCGCCTTGCAGTCCAAGGGACTCGTAGGAGTCCTCTCCAGCACCATAGTTCAAAGGCCTCCATTCTTTGGCCCTCAGCCTTTCTTGTGGTCCAACTTTCACAGCCATCCATTGCAACTGGGAAAACCATAGCAACTGCTATTCTGTAATAGTGGGGAATTCCAATAAAAGCATCATGACCCAGATCTCCCCCTACGTTTCAAGCTCACCTCTTGCCATGCATATTCAGGACAATTTGCTTTGAAATAAATATAAATAATTGCCTTAAAAGAGATAAGTAGCTCTTAATCAATGTATTCCTAATCCACCCTTTTCTTCAGTCTACAGGGCTTCCCAGCTCTGTTTTATTCTCTTAGCAAACCTATCATTCGGTGGAGAAATAGAACGTTTTCAAGTCAATTAAAAAAAATGGTTTTGAAAATAAAATGTATCCCCTCATTTCCTGATTGTTCAATGCTAACATAGAATATTCAGTTATTAATCATCATGATGATCCAGAACGTGTCCTATAATTTAACCCTTCCTGTAAAATCTTCTATCCTTCCACTGCAGGCTAGCTGCCCTGCTTCTCATGTCCATACATTGCAACTCTTCTCTAGATGTCCTTTCCAAGGCTGCTGGTTACACCTTCAAGATCATCTCGATGGTTCAGAACCATCCCTCTGTAGAAAGTTAGCGCCCACCTCTCTCCTAGAAGAATGAAATATTTTAGGAAGTATTAAAAAAGGCAGAATATTATATTTCCTTGGATGAGAAAAGGAGGAACATGTTTTTAAAAACAAAGAGCAACTCCCTGCAGCTTTCTGCTCCCAGCAGATATTTGAGACTGGGCCAGCCTATCTACAAGACAAAAGGCCTCCAGCTCCAGAGTGATGGGATTAAGACATGATCTTCCAGCACATAATAGGATTAACCCATCTAGCAGCTCACCACATGGCACAAACACCTGGGAACATTACATCACTCTCCAGGTTTAACCAAACCTGGGACAACCTATGACCCCTGCATAGCCGCATGGGAGTCTGACAGCAACTAATAGAATACATGCCCTTGCCACAGGAACAGGAAGCTCAAGTTCAAAGCCCAAGAGAGGGTATAAATACTTCTCTCTCTCTACTCCATGTGGTCAGCTACCCAGAATCACATGTTTGGGGGTTCTGTTTCACTATTAAATCATCTTTCCAATCAGCCAGTGTCTTTCTCCCCACTTGGAAGTGAACCCAGAGGGACATTTTTTCCAACACCTCCTAATTGCTCTTTCCAAGACCTTTGTAGCAGCCTTTATAGTGGTACATGTTGCCTCACGTTCTTTTCATGTATGCTTGTTCCATCCAGGCTTCTTTCACCAGACAGGACTCAATATTGAACCTCCTTATCTGGATCCTAATAGTCTAATCGTTACACCATCCAGCTCAGCAGGAGGGAAGTCCAACAACATGACTGCATCTTCTAAGATTGATGGGAAGGAAGCAAAGGCTTTCCTTTCCTTATAAAGGCATCCACAGCAGAGGATATGTTGCAAAGATCCCTTAAGAAGGCCCATGTCTGTCCTTTCACATTGGAAGACTTGGTCCTTGCTTTGTGGAAAGATACAATTTGTCAAGTGCAGTATCTTTGGATGGTCTCTCTAGTATGTTTGCTCTTGTGGCAAATAGCCACTTTGATGAGATCTCTCCTAAGTTATGCTTTTTCAAATTATTAATAGGTTCTCCGCTGAGAGTGAACATATTCCAGGAAAACAATGTGGAAATATTGCTTTGAAAAGAAAGAGAATGTATCTAGGCAATCGGGGCCAACAGTAGTCCTCTGCCAAGACACGCACCATTTAGATTTTATTTGAACGTTTCCTCTCTTATTTGGTAAAATTAAGGTCTACTAATCACTTCTGCAAGGTTCCCAATTGTTCATGTAGCACACAGGGGCCCGCAAATAGGAACTGCACAGGCAATCAATGGGGGAGAGACTGCCCTTTCCCCCTCTATTACATGCATTCTTGGAACTTGAGAAAAGGCTGGGACGCTCCTGCCATTAAGCAGAGTGTGTTGTGTCACTCGCTCCTCAATGTAGGTGGCATTCTACATTGATGACGGCAATAGGAGACTCCAGCCAAACTTACTCAATCTATCCCTTCCAGATACAAACAGAGATTTATGTGCTCCATGATTTGTCCCCTGATGTCCCTGGATGTGGGAGAATGTGGGATGTGGCTCATCGCCCATAAAGATATAGACTTCAAAAGCCAATCGGCTGTATGTGGAATGTTAGGATAATCATCCTGATGTTGGGTTGACAATATATATAAGCCAAGATTCTTAAAGAGTATATGGGCCGTGGGTCCGTTCGGAGAAGGGCGGGATATAAATCGAATAAATAAATAAATAAAATGTAACTTTAAGGACTATGTGGAATCTGATTGGCTGTGCTTCCCAGCTCAATCATAAAAGGCAGCTGTAAACACAGTTCATCCCCTTTTGCTTTCCTTTGCTTCCTGAATGCTACTGAGGGAGGAGCTGAAAACTGAAGACGGAAGAAGAGTATCATTGTTTTGACTTACTGTAAGAAACTGTGTTTTGGTAAAGGACTGTTTATTGTTAGAGGAGTTAGTATCACTGTTTGGAAGAAGTATTTTAGTTACTACAAAAGTAAAGACTATTTTTTCTACTAGCAGTGTTTGATAGTGTTTGTGGTGTTTAAGCAACGTATCTCTTGCTGTCCGGTGTATTGCACTATTCCGCCTGTTTATTTTCCAACGGGGGTGTTTTATCTGCGGGATCGGATTCTGCCCCATACATCCCTGCGGCCGATTCGCTCCCACAGAGAGGGACTTCGGATGCTGTCCACTAGGCTATGCCAGCGGGCGACGCCCTTCTCTGTGGCGGGCCCGACCCTCTGGAACGACCTTCCCCCCGAAATTAGAACAACTACGGACCTCCGCTCCTTCCGTCAAAAATTGAAAACACACTTTTTCTGCTTGGCCGGCCTAGGTTAGTCTTCCGTTTTTAACTGGGTTTTTTAGGGGGATGTAGTTTAGTTTTAGTATAGTGGGTTTTAGCGCAGGGATAATTTGTTTAATTCTTATTTTAACTATTTATGTATTTTATATTTGCTTTTTTAATTTCCCTGTGCACCGCTCCGAGTCCCTTTGGGGAGAGGAGGCGGTCTATAAATAAAATTATTATTATTATTAAAATTATTATTATTTTTACCCCTCACATGGAATAGAGAGGGAAGCCATGTTGTCCTTTTTCTCAGGCGGCAAAGTGGTATTGGGATGACCTTAATTTGGGCTAGTACTTCAGGGTTATGGAGCAGGAGGCACTAAAGCAATAGGTAGACTGATCGGTTGATCATGGGCCATTAAATCAATGTCAACTTTTAGTGACTACTAAGTTAGACCTTCTCCAGGAAGTGTATATGTATCTGTCTGTCTAATTCTGGCATTTATTTATTATTTTATTTATTTATATCCTGCTTTTGGTATGAAATATTATCACACTTCAGGGTTAAGGCTATCAATCTAAACAGCGAAAATCCTGCCATCTTGTGATTCTCCAGATGTTGGTACCTGAGATCGTATCGCCCTGTCATGTATTATGTCCTTATTTTCTGGCTTTTAAAAGAAAGTATTTTTTAATGACCCTGAAGAAAATCATTTTCAAATGGGGTGGTTTTCTTCAAAGAAGGATTTTTTTGGGGGGGAAACATCTGGAGATAAAGAGATTGGCTTCAGTAAGGCATTTAACAAAATAGACCACAGTGTAATTTTGGTAAGAAAGAAAAATGTGGGATAGACAGCATTGCCACCAGATGGATTCATAACTGGCTGACCAACCACATTCAACATGTAGCCTTCAATGGAACTATATTTACATGGAAGTAAGCATGCAGTGGGGTACCCCAAGGTTCTGTCTTAGGCCAGCACTCATCAACATCTTCATAAACAATTTATGAAGGGCGGGATATAAATCGAATAAAATAAAATAAAAATAAAAATTTAGAGGAAAGGATAGAAGGGGGACTCATTAAATTTGAAGACAACACTAAATTGAGGGGGAGGAATAGCCAACACTTTCAAAGATAGGCTCAAGGAAGAATTAGGAACACTGGTCCCTATTCAACAAAATGCAATTCAATGGGGTAAGGTCTTACACTTAGGCAAGAAAACCCAAATGCACAGATATAGATTAGGTGGTATGTGGCTCAACAGCAGTAACTATGAGGGGGATCTAGGTATCCTGGTGGCAACTACTTACCGTATTTTTCGAAGTATAAGACGGACCTTCCCCTTAAAAGAGAGGCTGAAAATCTGGGTGCGTCTTATACATTGAATACAGCATTTTTGCCTCCTGAAATCCTGCCCCCTTTGCAAAAATGGTCATGCATAGCCTTTAGGAGGCTTCCAGAGTGCATAGGCTATGCATGCCCTTTTTTAAAAAAAAAAATGGGCCCGTTTTCATGAAAAACGGACCCTTTTTGCTTGTTTTTGGGGGCCCCACCCCACAGGAGCAGTCTTTTACAGGCTATTCATACCCTTTTTTGGAAAAAAACGGGCCCATTTTTGCAAAAAATTGGCTGTTTTGGGGAGGTCTGCAGAGTGCAAAAACCTTTTTTTAATTTGCCTCTTCAAAATCTTGGTGCGTCTTATACTCCGGTGAGTCTTATACTCCAAAAAATACAGTAAGTATGAGCCAACAGTGTGCTGCAGTTGCCAAAAAAGCCAATGCAGTCCTAGACTCAATCAACAATGGGATAGTATCAAGATCACATGGAGTGTTAGTATGGCTTCACACTGCACTGATAAGACCACACTTGAAATACTGCATCTAGTTCTGGTCACCCACAATACAAAACTATGTTGAGATGCTAGAAAAAGTGCAGAGAAGAAGAACAATGATTGTTAGGGAACTACTCGCTCAAGTATATGATGGTTGTAGGAATGTCTACTCCGGGAAAAAGTGCAGGACCAGCCCACGGTGCCTCTGCCAGCAAAAATGGAGCTTGGGAGGGCTGCATGTGGCTCTCCCGGGCTCCATTTCTGCTGGCAGAGGGTTGCAGGAGGTTGTTGCAGCCAGAAACAGAGCTTGGGAGCCTGTTTTTGCTGACACCTCCACAGGCATCCCAACCTGAGTGATATTGAGCTGGCCAGGCCCACCCTGGGCCCACAAGGTAAAACACAACCCTGATGCGGCCCTCAATGGAATTGAGTTGACACCTCTGGTTTAGTCTAACGAAGAGAAGGACTAGGGGTGGCGATAGTAACCTTCCAATATTTAAGGGGCTGTCATAGAGAAGATGAGGTCAACTTATTCTCCAAAGCTGTTTTGGGGCAAGACAAGAAGTAATGGATGGAAGCTTTATCAAAGAGAGATCCAGCATAG
Organism: Rhabdophis nuchalis; assembly: GCA_039707465.1. Lineage (NCBI taxonomy): Eukaryota > Metazoa > Chordata > Lepidosauria > Squamata > Natricidae > Rhabdophis > Rhabdophis nuchalis. The sequence goes on from CM077644.1 coordinate 228,874,216, forward strand.
AATTAAGGAGACATTTCCTGACAATGAGAACAATTAATCACTGAAATAGCTTGCCTCTTGAAGTTGTGGGTGCCCCATCACTGGAGATTTTTAAGAAGAGATCGGACAGTGATTTGTCCTGAATGGTATAAGACCGTGATGGCGAACCTATGGCACGCGTGCCACAGGTGGCACGCTGAGCCATTTGTCAGGGCACGCAAGGCGTTGCCCTGTCAGCTGGCCAGCATGCATGCATGCGCTGGCCAGCTGATTTCAACTTTTTGAGGCCATCCTGAAGGCCCCTGAAGGCTCTGGATGGCTAAAACCAGCCCTACGAGCAAACTGGAAATCCGTTCTTGAACTTCTGGTTTGCCCATAGGGCTGGTTTTTCACACTCTGGAGGCTTCAGGGAAGCTCCTGAAGCCTCTGGGGGGACTCAGGAGTGGAGGAGGGCGGGGAGGCTGTTTTCGCTCTCCCCAGACTCCTATAAAGCCTCTGGAGCCTGGGGAGGGCAAAAAAAGCACGCCAAAAATGGCGGGGGTGGGGAATCTCTGGTCATGCACTGAGGTCGTGCGCAAAGCATGGGTGTGGCACGCATGCACATGACCCCCATGCGCTCCCCCCTCTTTTGGCACTCGAGCCAAAAAAGGTTTGCCATCACTGGTATAGGATCTCCTGCAGGAGGTTGGATTAGAAGAGCTCCAAAGTCCCTCCCAACTTTTGTACAGTGGTACCTCGGTTCACGAACTTAATTTGTGAACTGACTCTGTTCGCGATCCGAATTGGTGGTGAAGCGAGGCACAATTTCCCATAGGGTTCAATGTAAATCCGGTTAATCCGTTCCGACCTTGTTTTTTGGTCGTGATTCTTGAACTGACTCTGTTCGCGAACAGAATTGGTCGTGAACAGAGGCACAGTTTCCCATAGGGTTCAATGTAAATCCGGTTAATCCGTTCTGACCTTGTTTTTAAAATGTCCACGGCTCCGGTTCGTGAAGCGAGGCGGGGTTTGTGAATCCGAGCATTTTTACGAACTTTTCTGTTCGTGATGCGAGGGCGGAGTTCGTGAAGCGAGGCGGAGTTCGTGAAGCGAGGCGGAGTTCGTGAAGCAGAACGTATTTTTACGAACTTTTCCGTTCGTGAACCGAAACGGTGTTCGTGAACCGGGGCACATTTTTTGGGAAATTTTTGGTCGTAATCCGAATTGGTCGTGAACAGAGGCGTTCGTGAACCGAGGTACCACTGTATTCTGTATTCTGTAACTTAATGTGCATTGCATCTTGCATGGATAGATATCTGTGTCTTATTTTCAGATTATATATGTACATATGTATTTCTGTCGGTTTGTCTGAAATGGAGTCGTGGCTGAACTTGAAAACTTTCTGGTTCTTTCCAGTTTTATAATTAAATGACTCAATTCATAGCCGGGAAAGAAATCATATCACAATGAAAAATCTAGTTCAGAACTGCTTTTTTTTCTTTTTTTAATTCAGATCCAGTCTGCTCCAATTTGGGAGTTGATTTAAGTCATAGAAGCCAGATGTGCTTACAAACCACACATGGTAATTGAAACAAATGAATGGATCGGTGCTGAAAACTGATTTGCATTTCTCAAAAGATTTTTTTTTTTTTACCCTGTGAAAGGAATTTCTTTTTTTCTACCCTTTTCTCAGCGTGCTTGAACATTTCTTTACAATTTCCTTGGTGGTGGTGTCCTTGAGCTAATTTACTGTTGGAGGAGAGAGAAGATGGTGCTATTGTATTTTACCCACCACTCAAAAGCCTTCTCTATATCCACACTAAATAGTCCAAGAAGCTTCTGTCTATGCCAGTGGTCGGCAAACTCATTAGTCAAAAGAGCCAAATATCAACAATACGATAGAAATGTCTTTTGAGAGCCAGAAGGTGTGGCCTGTTTTGTGGGAGTGGCTCGGCAGTCATGTGACCGGGTGGGCGTGGCCAACTTAGAAAATGTGGTGAAACTCACTTAACAACGGTCTTGCTTAGCAACCAAAATTTTGGGCTCAATTGTGGTCATAAGTTCTCTTTCTTTCATCTCTCTCCCACTTTCTTTTTCTTTCTTCCCTTCTTTCTCTTTCTCTCTCTTTCTGTTTCTCTCTGTCTCTGTCTCTGAGTCTGTCTCTCTCTCTCTCGCTCTCTGTGGCTCTTTATCTCTCTCTCCCTCCCTCCCTCTCTGTCTCTCTCTGTCATTCTCTCTGTGTCTGTCTGTCTCTCTCTCTCTGTGGCTCTTTGTCTCCCTCCCTCCCTCCCTCTCTGTCTCTTTCTGTCATTCTCTCTCTGTGTCTGCCTCTCTGTATCTCTCTTTCCTCCCTCCCTCTTATCTCTGTGTCTCTCCCTTCCCTTCCTGTCTCTCTCTGTCATTCTCTCTGTGTGTCTGTCAGATTCTGATTCCCTCCCTCCCTCCGTCTCTCTCTCTCTCTGTGTGCCTCTCTCTGTCTGCCTGTCACTGTCTCTGTCCACAGAATACCGCTTGAAGCAGCGGCGAGTCTGTGCGCTGCCAGCAAGGCCATCCACAAGGTCTCCCTCGCGTTCCTCATCTTCCCCGATGATGTCTGGAGTGATCAGGGGCCGTGCAGGAACTCGCCGCTTTTCCACACCGTGGAAAAGATAGGCGCGTGCAGATCCTGTGGAATTACAGTGCAAATTCCCACTGCTATGAAGTCTCCGAGACTGTAATTGGGCGTGGCATGCACGCGGAAAACATAGGCGCGCGCATGCCCCGCCCAAATACAGTCTCGGAGACTTCGTAGTGGTTGGAATTTGCAGGACCGAGGGAGACCTCGCGGATGGCCTTGTCGGCAGTGCACAGACTCGCCACTGCTTCACACAGTATTCTGTGGACAAAGACAGTGACAGGCAGACAGAGAGAGGCACAGAGAGAGAGAGGGAGGGAGGAAGGGAGGGAGGGAATCAGAGAGAGACTGAACAGCCACATTCAAGGGGCCAAAGAGCCACATGCGGCTCGCGAGCCACGGTTTGCCGACCACTGGTCTATGCAAAGAATCCACTCATCCTAGTTTAATGCAGTAGAAGTTTAGGAAATAAAGAAAGCAGTAAATTATTAGAAAGATGATTGTGCCTATAATGAGTTTTTTGTCTTTACCCTACAGAAATGATGGCGAACCTTTTTGGCACCGAGTACCCAGACTGAAACAAAGCTAGAGTACCGGAAACCCAAAGATCAGGTGGCCGCCACACACACACACACATGCACACTAGCCAGCTGGTCTTTGGGTTTCCAGCTCTCTGGCATGCACGAAGACTAGTTGGCCAGCATGCATGCGCACGCAGGAAAAGAGAAGAGCAGCTGGCAACAGTGCACGTACCCACAGAGAGGGTTCTGCATGCCACCTCTGGCATGCGTGCCATAGGTTCGCCATCACAGCCCTACAGGTTCCCTGCATATAAGGACTCTTAAATATTACTGTTCCTATATATTTCTATAAATTTCCAATGTTTGATCTTCATATTAGAAGATCCACAAGAAACTGGACCCAAATTAATTTTTAAAAAAGTAGAAGATTATGGTGAAAATAAATAAAGAAAACAAACTAAAGTACTAATTAAAAACCTTACAGATAAACAGAAAAAAATATTTAATGATCCAGATTATTAAATTTACGAAAGTAAAATATTTAGGAATTCAGCTAACCACAAGATGTGCAACCATCAAAGTAGACAATTATTGTAAGCTGATGCAACAAATTAAATCAGACTTGGAGAAGTGGAAAACATTGCAATTGTCTTTGACAGGAAGAATAGCTACTATAAAAATGAATATTTTGCTGAGATTATTATAGCTATTTCGAACAATCCCGATAAAGCTGGGAAAAAGAGTACTTTGAAGAACTAGAAAGATGATTGTGCAATAAAACAGCATTAATTTATACACCCACATATAGTAATTTCAGTGAAACAGTACTGCCCGTTGGGGCTCTGGAACCACGTGTCCTCTGCCCTGGCACCTGTTTTAGGAAACAGATTATCCCTCACCCCAGAGGTACTAATGGCCCCAAACCACGTTGCTCTTCAGGAAAGCATGCAAGATTAGCTTTTTCCTTAGGCACTGGGGCCAGGATGTTGATGGAACTGATGTGTTTGGTTGACAGGTGTGAATTTTTATTGGAGCTTCAAAATACTTTGATTAATGAATTAATATCCCACCTTTATTATTTTTACAAATAATGGCAGTGACCATATCCAACACACCATCTTCCTCCTATTTTATTTATATCCCACCTTTAAGCAGCATAGCGGCCCAGTGGCCTCCCATTTGGAAGGTTGAGAGTTCAATCCAGTGGTGGGATTCAAATAATTTAACAACCAGTTCTCTGCCCTAATGACCAGTTGGATAGGTGGGGCTCGATGATCATGTGACCGGGTGCGTGTGGCCAACTCAACATCACTCATGTCGAGGGGCGCTTCGCTTTAGCTGTTACAATGTAATAAGGGTTAACCGGAGAGGCAGTTTCTGTAAGCAGAGCAATAAAGGTTAGTCTAGAAACAACACCGGAATGTTCCCTTCCTGCCTTCCTTACAGGATGAGCCCTGTAAAGTGGGGGGGAGGGGTGGGAACAAAATGAGATTTCTTCCAGCAACTGGTTCTCCGAACTGCTTAGAAAGTTAACAACCAGTTCTCCCGAATAGGTGCGAACTGGCTGAATCCCACCACTGGTTCAATCCTAGGTAATGGCAGATGTTCCTCTCTTAGAATGCAAAGAAAAAAAAATCTGCTGTGAACTCTGTGTGGCATCAGGAAGGGCATCTGGCCAGTAAATGCTCAGTTCCATCCAGTTGCCCCGATCCTACCTCAAATTAAGGGATTAGAGCAGTGTAAAAAGAAAGTTTTATTTACAGGTAATCCTCAACCTATTTATATCCTTTTTTTTATAAATAACTCCAGGTGGCTAATACTCCTTCTTCCTCCTATTTCCCTCACAAAAACAACCCTGTTAGGGGAGTTGGGCTGAGAGAGAGAGGCTGACTCAAGGTCACCCCGCTGGCAATTGCCTTGTTTTGTTCACAGTAAAGAATTCCTTTTGCTAGACGGCAGCTACATAAATTTGTTTAATAAATAAACAAACAGATGCATTACATCTCGCCTCTGCAAGGTTCACTGCGGTTTTCTTCTCGTTTGAAATAAATTTCACAAGTAAATCCTGTTTCATCTAGTTAGGAAAAAAGAAAGACAAATTTTTATGTAATGACTAAATCTAAGATTTGTTCGGTTGATAGGATTAGCTGAAAATACCTTAAGGATATATTACATATTTCTTAACCGTATATTAGGTGACATTGGGAACTGAAATAATTGAAGATGCTATGGAAGTTAAGCAGGCTCAGTGGCTCAGTGGCTAAGACGCTGAGCGTGTCAATCCGAAGGTTGGCAGTTCAGCAGTTCAAATCCCTAGTGCCACGTAACAGAGGGAGCTCCCGTTACTTGCCCCAGCTTCTGCCAACCTAGCAGTTCGAAAGCATGTAAAAAATGCAAATAGAAAAATAGGGACCACTTTGGTGGGAAGGTAACAGCATTCTGTGCGCCTTCGGTGTTTAGTCATGCCAGCCACATGACCACAGAGACGTCTTTGGACTCTTCGGCTTTGAAATGGAGATGAGCACCGCCCCCTAGAGCTGGGAATGACTAGCATGGATGTGTGGGGGTACCTTTACTGTTACCTTTATGGAAGCTAAAATCCACGGAAGAAATCTGCATGTTCAAACTTGGGATACTTTTGAATAGCAGCTTCTAGAGAACAGGATTGTGAGCTTCTAGGAACATCTGCTGTTAGAAATTGAATACTGGGCTTTTCTTCAGCCTGGATGTGAAATCTATTCCCAAGTATAGCTAAAACAATGTGTCCTCTGGTGCCTATTTCTCAAGATCCATAATAAGAACCATCTGAAATGAGCCTTAGCCCATGGAAGCCTGGGCCATAATAAACCGGTGGGCGGTTTAGGTTTCCACCAGACCCTCTGTGGGTTTTGTTTTGCGCTTTTGTTTTGGGAATTCATTAACACAACTACCATTCTGAAAATAGGGAGCTGTTGATTACATCGGATCAGAGTTAAGGAATGGGCTGCAAACCTCTTCCCGGTGTTTCAAGTGTGGGGCTTGCTGTGCGGATGAAAACTTTGGGAGTTTGCATTTTTCATTACTGTCCACACCTATTAGCTTAAAGTTAAATCTCCTTCAAGTTAAGCTCAATATGTGTGTGACGATGTTAACACACACACGTATTAAAGTTTTCTTGGCAACAAGATGGAAGCGGTTTACCATTGGCTTCTCTTGGGATGTTTTTTTAACCTTCCCAGTCTAGTCTCCCACCCAAGTACTAATCAGCCAAGGTCAGCGAGATGCTACCACATGCTGTGCTCTACTTTACAGAAGTTTTCCCAGTAAAAATGTGGAGATTTATGGTCTTCTTTGGGGGAGAAAAAAAAACACAGCTCAAAACTCACCCAGTGTTTCTGATGTCTATACAGCCTTAGCTTTGACTTTCTTAGGTTGAACATAACTGATGGGCTACAGCGTCTTCAGCTTTGGCGTACAACTTATGAGAAATACACAGAAGGCTGAGAAAAGCTTGAGAAAACGCACAGAAAGAGATTTGCATTTAAAATCACCCCCCCAATCATCACAAATCATCAGCAATTCCAAGGACGTGAATGAATGAGAGAAGAGCACAGAGACAAAGCAATGATTGTCACTGTTTGCTAGAAATCTATGTTTTAGTAGCCTACTACTAAACTAATCAAGCTTGCAAATAGAAGTGGAAAGACTGGAGGGGGGGGGAAGCAAAGATAGTACCACTAGAAATAGGCACCTTGGGTTCAATCCCAAAACATCTGGAGCAACCCTTGAGCACCTCTGGCATTGACATAATCATCATCAGTCAACTCCAAAAAGGCAGTTTTATTTGGAACAGCATACCTTTAACAACAACATCTGCCTTGAGATGGACTTGACCGGTGGATAAAAATGCCAAATGCAGCCTAGATATCTGGTTGACTGCATGACCCACCAAAATAACAATCAAGTGTCTTCCAAATCTTCATATAGTTTCTTTAAAATGACATCCAGAAACTCAAATTATCTACTTGCAAAATGCACCCTGAGTTGCCAAAGTAATTATCCATTGCAGTCAAATTTCGAATAAGTACGTGTGAGATAGCAACTTTAGGAAGGCAGCCCTAGGAGTTCATTAGGCAAGAATGGGTGATGCTAAAGAATTTGCACATACATGACCTGACCTGGGATCTAAAACATATAGAGAATGGTTGCTAAAATTGGGTATGTCTAGTTTGATAAAAAGAAGGACTAGGAGAGACATGATAGCAGTGTTCCGATATCTCAGGGGTTGCCACAAAGAAGAGGGAGTCAAGCTATTCTCCAAAGCACCTTAAGGCAGGACAAGAAGCAATCGGTGGAAACTAATCAAGGAGAGAAGCAACTTAGAACTGAGGAGAAATTTCCTCACAGTTAGAACAATTAACCAGTGGAACAGCTTGCCTCCAGAAGTTGTGAATGCTCCAACACTGGAAGTCTTTAAGAAGATGTTGGATAACCATTTGTCTGAAGTGGTGTAGGGTTTCCTGCCTAAGCAGGAGGTTGGATTAGAAGACCTCCAGGGTCCCTTCCAACTCTTCTCTTCTCTTCTCTTCTTTTCTCTTCTCTTCTCTTCTTTTCTCTTCTCTTCCCTGTATTGCTATTATAGAACTGGGAAACTGGTTGGCTATCCGCCTCTCAATTAGCTAGTCATTTCTTGTGCTCGTCATTTCTGTGTATAAGGTAGTGGTAAACTTACGATCACAATTTAACCCAGAATTTCTATTGCCAAATGTGACAGATGTTAAGTGAATTTGGCCCTGTTCAGTTAAGGAGCCAAATGTATCAAGAAGTTGGTAACTTTCAAAAAGTCTCAAAAGGTGATCGCAAATATCTCAGTTGCCAAGCGTCTGAATTGTGATCACGCGACCACAGGGATGGTGCAACAGTCATTAAGTGTGGAAAACTGTCATAAGTCACTTTTTCAGTGCTGTTGTAACTTTCAAACGGTCACTAAATGAATTGTTTTAAGTTGAGGACTAGCTGTATTTCATTTTAAAGAGAAGATGGAGGACAGGCAGCAACAGCTGTAAATAGCTCTTCCAAAAGTAAATTTAGTTTTTCTTTTATATATACGTGTGTGTGTTTATATTTTAAATCATTTAAATCTATTTTAATCTATATATAAGCATTGTTATATTTTTAACTCATTTTTAATCTATTTTTAATCTATACCCGACTTTTACAAAAGCACATATAGTGTGGCTACCATTTTAAAGACTTGTGTATTATGGATAGCAGATACTCAGACATGGTATTTGATGTGAAACAAAGGCATTGTAAGTAGACGGGAACCTCCCTGTTTGGCCCTTGGACTGTTGGGAGCTAATAATGACAACATCTGAATGGATTTGGATCACAGAGAGTTCAATTAGCCAGATTACAGGTCACTGGAGTTTCTCCTAATTCACAGGTCTTCCTGTAGATGGGTTAATGAGGAGAGCTACGTATCTACTGGCTGGCAACGAGACATGAGAAAGTTAAGGGCTGCTCACAGTTTTGTCTGGCTCTATCAATGAAGGAGCAGCCCTTTGGCACAATCGGTGCTCCGAACCTGCCAAGTATTTAAAAAGTACAAAGCAATTATTCAATCAGTATCCTGAGGCTTCCAGTGCTCTCTTCCAAGGAGTGAGCAAGGAGAAAGGTCCAGGTTGCACCAGGCTGGGAAAATAGTGGAAGCAAGGCCTTTCCAGAGCTTAGAATGTCCCCCAGTCTTTGTGACGGTTGTCAATTAAGAGGCAGGAGAGAAAAGGAGATTGCCAAGGATGGCCAGCCTCACTCTGTCTTTCCTGGCCAATTAAATCAATTGGCAGGAAATGACCCGCTGAAGTTTCACTGTGTCTCCATGCCAGGTACTGCTGCACCTGTTAAACATTTCTGAAACACCTGCTAGAGATCTGAAGGGAAAGTGGCAGTCAAGTGTGCAATCACATTGTACCGAAAAGGAAAGTTGTTTTTCTTTGCCTTTGGTGTTACTGAATGATGTATCAGCTTCATAGCAAGCAGCCCTAACAAAAATACGCAATAGGTTGTTTAAAATGTCAAGTCCAGTTTAAACAGTTGGCTGACTGTGTGGTGAACCATAATAGTCATAATAATAATGGAGACAGCAGCAGAAGAGACGAGAGAGAACTGGAGAAAATCGGAAAATGCAAAAGCTTGCAAATAGAAGTGGAAAGACTGGAGGGGGGGGGAAAGCAAAGATAGTACCACTAGAAATAGGCACCTTGGGTTCAATCCCAAAGCATCTGGAGCAACCCTTGAGCACCTCTGGCATTGACATAATCATCATCAGTCAACTCCAAAAAGGCAGTTTTATTTGGAACAGCATACCTTTAACAACAACATCTGCCTTGAGATGGACTTGACCGGTGGATAAAAATGCCAAATGCAGCCTAGATATCTGGTTGACTGCATGACCCACCAAAATAACAATCAAGTGTCTTCCAAATCTTCATATAGTTTCTTTAAAATGACATCCAGAAACTCAAATTATCTACTTGCAAAATGCACCCTGAGTTGCCAAAGTAATTATCCATTGCAGTCAAATTTCGAATAAGTACGTGTGAGATAGCAACTTTAGGAAGGCAGCCCTAGGAGTTCATTAGGCAAGAATGGGTGATGCTAAAGAATTTGCACATACATGAGCCTGACCTGGGGTCTAAAACATATAGAGAATGGTTGCTGAAATTGGGTATGTCTAGTTTGATAAAAAGAAGGACTAGGGGAGACATGATAGCAGTGTTCCGATATCTCAGGGGTTGCCACAAAGAAGAGGGAGTCAAGCTATTCTCCAAAGCACCTTAAGGCAGGACAAGAAGCAATGGGTGGAAACTAATCAATTAAAGAAGCAATTTAGAACTAAGAAGACATTTCTTGACAGTTAGAACAATTAATCAGTGGAAGAACTTGCTTCCAGAAATTGTGAATGCCCCAACACTGGACATTTTTAGAAGATGTTGGATATCCAATTGTCTGAAGTGGTGTAGAGTTTTCTGCCTGAGCAGGGATTGGACTAGACAACCTCTAAGGCAGTGGTGGGATTCAAATTTTTTTACTACTGGTTCTGTGGCCGTGGCTTGGTGGGGATGGTGTGGCTATGTGGGCGTGGCTTGAAGGTCATGGCAGGGGAAGGATACTGTAAAATCCCCATTCCCTCCCCATTCCAGGGGAAGGATACTGTAAAATCCCCATTCCCACCCATTCCAGGGGAAGGTTACTACAAAATCCCCATTTCCTCCCGATCAGCTGGGACTCGGGAGGCAGAGGATAGACGGGGGTGGGGCCAGCCAGAGGTGGTATTTGCCAGTTCTCCGAACTACTCAAAATTTCCGCTACCGGTTCTCCAGAACTGGTCAGAACCTGCTGAATACCACCTAAGTTTTCTGCCAACTCTGTTATTCTGAGTACAATAGGATAAGTAATTATGACCACCACAGCTTCTCTTCTTCTCTCTTTTCCTTTCCTGTAATAGATAATTTTATTTTCTCCCTGATTCTAATTCTTCCATTCATAAATTTGGTTTACCTCATGCCCATGTTAAAATGATCATTTTAAAACTACAAACTGAACTCTTTACACAATCTTTATTTGAATAATTTGATGTATTTTTACCGGATTTGATTGCATTTGTTCAAATAGATTGCTTTTAAACCACCAAAATCAAACTTTCACTTTGTGCTTTTTTTAATGCGATAGTTGTAAACCATTGCTAGATTTTATCTTTATCCGTTTTCCCCTTGATCTTTTGTAGAAATTGACCCTGTAATGCTTTCCTTTGCCAACATTCTGTGTTTTTATTACATTATTTCAATATTCAGGTTTTGTTTCCTGTCCATTCAGCACGTTCCAATTTTTAACATGCATCAATATTTGTTCTTGCTACCTTTTACATAATCAGCACCTTTTTCCACAATCAGCTTTTACATTTTATAATACATTATAAATCCAGTCCAGACATTTTCTAGAGCTGATACTTCCTCACATAATTTCAAATATTTTGCTCATCAGTTTAGTGTCAAGGAAACACAACAACTTAGAAGTTAGTCCAAGAAACTGAGACAAAATTAAATTTAAACATCAACATTTTTCTGTTGCTACTTTAGAGTATACACAAAGTCTGCTACAGTCATTACCTCAATCGCATTATTTATTTCAAGAAGAAATAGACAGAAACAGGGGACGCTTGTTTTAGAATGTTAAGTTTGAAAAGCAACTAGTATTACAGTTACAAAAGATTAATGTTTCATAAATTCCTGTCATTCTTTGAGTCCAGGGTGAAATGCTACCGGTTCAGACCAGTTCGCCTGAACCAGTAGTAAAAATGCTACCAGTTTGGGCAAACTGGTATTTCTTTTTTTTTTTTAATTGAAAAAGTTTTATTAGTTTTTACATTTTTCCAAGAGGATAGGATAAGGGATATAGGTAAGGTAAAATACAAAGAAATTTTGAGAACTTTCAAGACGGAATCGCTGGCCCCTCCAGGGCCTCTTAATAAAACATTGGTAATACATTTTTCAATATACTACAAGATGGAAGTGAGTGCATACATCATAAATTCTAAATTCTAAACTCTATGCTGGCAGACATGTACAAACATCCAGATAAAAAATTACATTGGGCTAGTGAAATAAAAGAAACCAAACAAATTCATTTTTTAGATCTAAGTCTCTTGGCAATTACATCTTCCTGCGCTCCTTTCTGGCCCCCAGCGGGCGGGGCCGTGGCCCCCCCTGCCCCTCCCAAATCTTCACCCAGGATAGAGGAATGTTTTTTAAGAAAGGCTTCCGCCTCAGCAACTGTTTTAATCCTAACTCTCCCTCCTTCCCAGAACACCAACATCCCTTCGGGCGTCACCCACTTAAACCAAATCCCGTGGTCAAACAATTTTTTAGATAAGAAGGAAAACTTCCTTCTCATCTCTCTAATCTTTTTAGGGATCTGTTTCAAGATAGCGACTTCTTTCTGCTGATAAATTAACGGACCACCTCTCTGAGCCTTCAAAATTTCCTCTCTGGTTGACCTCCTAACAAATTTAACATGTATCTCTCTGGGGCAAACTGGTATTTCTGACGATCAGCTGTGACATACAATTTTTATTAGCTAGAATCATCAGATTCCCTGCTTTCTAGCTAACATAAATTGTGGGGCACAGCTGATCGTTGGAAATACCGTGGATAATCCCTCCCCTCGCTGTTCTACTTACCTTTGCAGGCACGCTCGATAGCAGGCTCCGCCCACCTGCCTGGATGTCATCACGTAACTTTTGACACTGCGCATGCGTGGAAGGTTCTGCTCATGTGCAGAGGTGGCGTGTGCAAGCAAAGCTAGTGCAAGTTGATTTCACCGCTGCTTTGAGTCTTGGGAAAGGCAAATGGTATATTATTGTTGTTGTTGTTGTTGTTATTATTATTATTATTATTATTATTATTATTATTATTATTATTATTATTATTTATTCGACTTATTAACTGCCCCCTCTCCCCGAAGGGACTCGGGGCGGTGCACAGGAAATGTAAAAAACATAATATATCACAAAATAAATACATAAATACTTAAAACTATATTAAATTAACACCCTGTGCTAAAATCTATCCCATTAAAACTAACCCATAAAACCAATGTAAAAATTTCTCTACTAAAAACTAAGGCTAGGTATGGTAAATTAGGCCTACCGTACCCCATTTATGCTAGTTAATTTGGGAGTTTCATCACAATAGCACTGTGAAAATTGCTTCCATCACATGGCAAGTTATGATAGTTTCTCTACAGATTTGCAAATGAATTCCAGAACAGCCTTCCTGACCTGATGTTCTCCAGAGGTTTATAGTCTATAATACCCAGAAAAAGAAATTCTGCAAGTTGCTGTCCCAACATATCAGTGGTGGGTTGCTCTTACTGTCGCTAACGGTATGCTGATTGTGATCTGTCCGTGCATGAGCCTGATGTGCACTTTGCACGTGCCTGACGCGGGCTGCGCATGCATGTGCAATCCGCCACTCCTGCAACACCCAGCTGCTTGTCTGGGTGCGCGCAGGCTCCACACACTGTATGCGCGTGCACAGCGTGCCTTTTGGCATAAAGGCAACTATAGAGCGCGGGTGGGCCGGTGGGCCAAATGAGCCACCGTACCGGTACGCTCTCAACTGCTCCAGGCCACTACCTTTACGGCTGAACAGGTCAGGACCGGCAGCAATCCACCCCTTCAGCATATCCAGAGGATGTTCTTAAAGGATAGGAAAATAGTTCCAGAATTTCTACTCTAGCTTCTAAAATGATTTCAGGTGCTCCTATGTTCCTTTTCCTTTTATCACAGTTTTGCTTTAATCCCTGCAGGCTGCCCAGAGAATTTGAGTGAGAGAATCAACAATGTAAATAATAATACTACTTTAAAAAAAAAATTACGTTGAAGCTACGTCTGACCATTGCATTCAATGGTACCTGCGTATCAGGTCTACCTGATATGCCAGTTGCGCCCCTTTCTAGACTGAGATGCCTTATGCACGGTCACTCAAGCCCTCGTTATTTCCCGCCTAGACTACTGCAACGCCCTCTACATGGGGCCCCCTCTACATCAGGTCTACCTGATACGCCAGTTGCGCCCCTTTCTAGACCGAGATGCCTTACGCACGGTCACTCAAGCCCTCGTTATTTCCCGCCTAGACTACTGCAACGCCCTCTACATGGGGCTCCCCCTGAGGTGCACCCGGAGGCTCCAGCTAGTGCAGAATGCAGCCGTGCGGGGGATTCTGGGAGTCTCTCGTTACTCCCACGTAACACCTCTCCTGCGCGAGCTGCACTGGCTGCCTGTGGTCTTCCGGGTGCACCTCAAGGTGGTAGTTACTATCTTCAAAGCGCTCCATGGTTCGGGTCCTGGTTACTTGAGAGACCGCCTCCTACCACATTCCTCCCTTCGACCTGTCCGCTCTCACAGAGTTGGCCTTCTCAGGGTGCCGTCAGCCGGTCAATGCCGACTGGCGACCCCCAGGGGGAGAGCCTTCTCTGTGGCGGGTCTGACACTCTGGGAATGACCTCCCCCCCAATATCCGTACCATCACGGACCTACGTCTCTTCCGTCAGATGGTAAAAGCTCATTTCTTTCGTCTTGCTGGCCTGACATAGATTAGGGACTTTTAATTCGTTATTTATGTTTTTAACTATTTATTCAATTTTAGCACAGTCTTATTGATTTAATTGTTTTTTAAATTTTGCATATTGTGTGGGGTTTTTTATCTTTCTGTGCACCGCCCTGAGTCCCTTTTGGTGAAAAGGGCGGTATATAAATTGAAAATAAAGTAAAATAAAGTAAAGTAAAGTAAGCACAGAGAAGCTCAGGTATTCGCTCCTGGAGTGTTCCTGGGCAGTTTGCTTTGGAGGGGGGAAGTGGGAAAAGAAATAATCTGTTTTTACACCCCCCAGGGACTGTTTATCTTCCTGCTCTAATGCTTGAAAGGGTGACCTGAGCCTTGTCATGCAGGTCAAGAGTGATGAAGCACAAACATTTCAGATCTTTCGGGTGACTGACAGACAGGATGTTGAGAAAGAGCTCACATTCTTTGAGTGGAACCTCTTGCAACTGAGCAGGATCCAGGACGAACTCCAAAGAAAATAAAGCATCTCTATCTGATGTCATCGTGTTCCCTCTGGCTTTATCTGCAATATTTCAGAGTCTTTGGACTCTCAATGAAGTCCCCGTAGGAATGTTGGATCAGAGTTTCCATAATACTCAGTGGGATATCCCCTCCGGGAATGATGAATAGAATAGAATAAGAGAGTTGAAAGAGACCTTGGAGGTCTTCCAGTCCAGGTCCGTGGCTTGATAGGAACCGGGCCACAGGGCCGGAGAGGAGGAGGAGGGAGGAGGGGGCAGCTCCCTGGACAGAGCACACGCTGGATGTGGGAGAGCGCAGGCACGGCTGTTCGCGGTGTTGGAGGCCCTAGGGGGCCGAGTGAGTGGACTCACCCCCCGCATGCGCATGCGCCGCCTGTTCCCCCTTCTACCCCCACCCCCCACTCCTCCTCTAAGCCAGCCGGTCCGCAGAATTTTCTTTAAAATGAAACCGGTCCCTGGTGCAAAAAAGGTTGGGAGGCCCTGTTCTAGTCCAACCCCCTGCCTAGGCAGGAAATCGTACACCACTTCAGACAAATGGTTATCCAACCTCTTCTTAAAAACTTCCAGTGTTGGAGCATTCACAGCTTCTGGAGGCAAGTTGTCCCACTGATTAATTGTTCTGTCAGGAAATTTCTCCTTAGTTCTAGGTTGCTTCCCTCTTTGATTAGTTTCCACCCATTACTTTTTGTCCTGCCCTCACATGTTTTGGAGAATAGCTTGACTCCCTCTTCTTTGTGGCAACCTCTGAAATATTAGAACATTGCTATCATGTCTTCCCTATTCCTTCTTTTCATTAAGCTAGGCATACCCAGTTCCTGCAACCGTTCTTCCTATGTTTTAGTCTCCAGTATAAAGGCATTATAAAGTGGTATTAACACTCCGCGTGATCATGATTCTATCCCTGTGTTTATGCAGCCTAGAACTGGGTTGGCTTTTTTGGCAGCTGCTGCACATGGCTGGCTCATATTTAAATGGTTGTCCACTAGGATTCCAAGGTCCCTCTCACAGTTACTACTATTTAGTGAGGTATCACATACTGTATACCAGGGGTCTCCAACCTTTGCAACTTTAAGTCTGAAGGACTTCAGCTCCCAGAATTCTGGGAGCTGAAGTCCTTCAGACTTAAAGTTGCAAAGGTTGGAGACCCCTGCCGTATACTGTACCTGTGCCTTGAGGGTTGCAATCAACACATTTGGAAAGCTGCAATACTTGTCTTTTCAAGATCTGAACTAATTGGAGAAAAAGGGGGTGCTTGAGGAGTTGAAGTCCCAACAGCAGAACTGTTGAAGATCCAATGCATATTATTTTGATATCATCATTCAACAATAAATAACTTTTTCTACTTCTATTAATCCTACTTTTCCTACCTTCTTATCACTAATTCCTACTTCTTCTGTAATATAATACAAGCTATATTTTCCAGATTCTTATTTCCTGTTTCTATCATCTAGCCATTTGTACCATTTCCCCCAAATTAAATAGCACTCAAGTCTCTTTTAATACTAATATAAGTAAGGAACATAATGCTTTCTGATTCATGGATGGGATGGGAAGAACAACCTGGGGGCATGAAAGAAAGAAAAAAATAAGTGTTGTTAGGTATGGCCTATCCCAAGATAGTCAATTTGATCTAAGCTAGAGATACAGAAAGTTGGAATGCACCTATTTTAAAAAATAGTTCGTAATGTTATTATCCAGCCCAGGGTCAAAGGAATGGAAATGGATGACTTTGGAAAATTCAAGAGGACGTGTTTTAACTGCTTCTGCCTATAGTTTTATTTTGGAATTATCCACTGATGATTTCGAAGGCATCCATTCTCCTGTAAAAAAAAATCGGACTTGGTACTTTAGCTTTTGGGTTTTTTTTGCAAAGCATCTCTTTATCCAGAGCCACCTGTTATGCAAAGCCCAGTTCACATGCCAGATTAAACGTTTTCCTGACCAATATAAACAAAGTCCCTAGCTTGGATTATTTGTAGTGAGATGCAGTGATCTTAATCCTTCCTGTGCCTGCTGATAACTGCACAGCTGTGACTTGTGACCCTGAGGAAACCGACACGTGGACAAGCACTTCCAGTTGTATACACTAGACCCCCTGACTGAACTACGTATATGGTTTCCAGGGAAATTGGCAACTGAACCTTTGTCCATTTGATCTTTGTATTCTAATGCTTTCTCCCCCTTTGGGTTGTCAAGCAAAAAACCCTTCAAGGAGACTGTGGGCTAAGAGCATTTCCTCACAAATGGATTGTTGTAGTGTGCTCTACGTGGGGCTGACCTTAAAACGTCACTCAAAAGCTACAGCTGGGCCAGGATAGCAGTGCAGGCAGTGATGGGCAGGCCTTATAATGTCCATTTATTTATTCATTTATTTGGATTTATTGACCGCCCCCTCTCTCCGAAGAGACTCGGGGCGGTGTACAGGAATTTAAGGACATATTCATATAACAAATTATAAATAATTAAAACTAAATTAAATGTTTTACTCTGTGTTAAAAAGAACCTCGTTTACATTCATATCGTAAAAACCCGATTGGTAATATTTACTAAAACTAGGCTGGTATGGTATGTTAGGCCAGGCCGGCCTGCTGGAAAAGATGGATCTTTAATTGTTGACGGAAGGAGCGGAGGTCCATGATAGATCTAAGTTTGGGGGAAATTCTAAATTCTGGGAGCTGAAGTCCTTCAGACTTAAAGTTGCAAAGATTGGAGACCCCTGCTGTATACTGTACCTGTGCCTTGAGGGTTGCAATCAACACATCAAGTATTGCAAGCTGCAATACTTTTTTTTTCAAGATCTGAACTAATTGGAGAAAAAGGGGGTGCACTGATTACTAGTTGGCTCCTAGGTGTAATTCAAGATGCAGGTTATCCCCTACAAGGCCTCTGTTATATAAAGACCTGGTTACTTGAGGGACCAACTCAAGTTGTTTCTGTGGTCCCATGAGATTGGACAGAAAAGGTGGAAGAAACTTGTGGATCCAGGAGGTGGTAATTCAGATGTTGCCCTTCGCCATCACAACACACGTCCTCTGGATTAATAACCTTCAAAAATATAAATGGATCCAGTCCAATGCCATTCAAGAATCTATAAAGACCTAGCTATGCTCCCAGGCTTTGGAGCATAGGTGGTGGAGTTTGGTGTGTGTGTGTGGCATTATATATTTATTTGATGCATGTGTGTGGCCTTTGTAATTTTTCTTTTAACTTTTAATTGCAAGAAACACTCAAGAGTCATTGGGAGTTGGGCAGCCTGGAAATTGTATAAATATTCTGTTGTATTGTTCTGATTGAACAAGAGGCGCGGTGGCGCAGTGGTTAGAATGCAGTATTGCAGACTATTTCTGCCAACTTCTAGGAGTTCAGTTCTGACTCGCTCAAGATCAACTCAGCCTTCCATCCTTCCGAGGTAGATAAAATGAAGACCCAGATTGTTGGGGGCAATATGCTGACATTTGTAAACCACTTAGAGAAAGAGTTGTAAAGCACTATGAAGCGATATATGTCTAAATGCTATTGTTATTGATAGAACAGCATAGCAGGAATTGGCAACAGGTGTGTACGCAGTGGGCATCTGAGTTCCTGATTTGAAAGAATGGCTGTTGCTTTGCTGCAAGAGGGAAAAATTGTGCAAGAGGCCAACACAAGCAGAAAGAAGTTATTTATGCTTACGTTTACAACCCATCTTTCAATCAGATGATGCTCAAGATATCCTATGACAGATTGCACTCGTAGGCATCCTTGAAATTTGCTCAGTGCAGAAAATCTTATGGTGTTTATAGAAAGCTTTTTCACTTTCACAACAATTGGATGTTCTTCCAGGCAGGCAGTGGGAAGGCACGTTCCCTACAGCTGCTTCTCTCTCTGGCTGAGAGATGGAACCAAGCTGGACTTCTCCTTGTATGGAAAGAAAGTCATCTAGGAGCTTTTGGTCAATGGAACAGGCTGGAAATGCTTCCTCCAGGACAGGTTTACAGTATGCTCTGGGATGGTTTTTAATTAACATCAGATAGCCCCCCTTTAGAAATGCCTACAGGATATAAGAAGTAATGGGGGTATCCAGCAGGGATTCATAGCCTAAGCCAGGGGTCTGCAAAGTTGGCCCTTTTAAGACTGGTGGACTTCAACTCCTAGAATTCCCCAGCCAGCTGGCTGGGGAATTCTAGGAGTTGAAGTCCACCAGTCTTAAAAGGGCCAACTTTGCAGACCCCTGGCCTAAGCCATACATGCAACATATTAATGGTGCATCTTTGTAGTCTAGCAGTGAGCTGATTCATTGTGCCACTTCTTTGGAGGTCCGGATGGAGTGACAGCCAAAAGTTGAGGCTTAGAAAACCAGATATAATTTTACCCAGAGGATCTATCCAATGGTGACATTTGATATACAGAAGTTTTCTTTCTCTAACAGCCACAGGCAGTCATTCTTAGTCCCACCCAATTTGCTACTCTCACAAAACTGCATAATTCTCAGTTAAGAATAATGAAATTATGAGTTTACTATAAATGGAGAATGTCTCCAAATGGGAAATTTGGAGGTTCTTGAAACTCAAAGCTCAGGAAGGACAATGATCTGCCTAGAGGAGAAGACATCAGGAAATAACCAATGAGTTAATGTGGTGTAATGTCCCTATAGGAAGTTAGCACTCCTCTCCTAGAAGAATGAAATATCCTAGGAAATATTGAAAAGGCAGAATATTATATTTCCCCTGGATAAGAAATGGAGAAACATGTTTTTGGGCAGGAAACAGGCTCACTCTTAATAGCCCCCACCTTTGTCAATAGGCCATTAAAAAAGCCTATTCTACATAACAAAGCTCTCTCCCCTTCAGTTCCAGGGTGATGGGATTAAGGCATGATAGTATTAGCTATCATGCCTTATCATCACAGGGCACCTGGGAAGAAGCAATGCTCAAACCTGGACTCAAAACACAGCCTAGAAAGTTGCCCCCGCATGGCCCCATGGGAGTCTGACAACCTATCAGAATACATTTCTTACACAGGAACAGGAAACAGAGAGGTGGGGCACAACAGAGTATAATCCCCCCCCCCCCGGAACTCTCAGCAAGCCCTTCTTTCTCTTTTCTTCTTCACCCAACATCTGGAAGCATGTGATTCCCCCCTTTTCTGTTCTGGAGCCCAAGCCATGTGGTCCTGTCCACCATTAAACCATCTTTCCAAGCAGCCTCCATGTTTCCAGTGTCTTTTCCCCCACTTGGAGCTGAACCCAGAAGGACATTTCTTCCAACAGAGGTTAAGATGCTGGACTAGAGTGGAAAGACCAGATTGTAGTTTTCCCTTTGCCACAGAAATTCACTGGATGGTTTTGGGTCAGCCATGCTCTCTCAGACCAGGGCTCAGCAATCTTAAACAGTCAAAGAGCCACAAAGGTCCTAACTGGAAGCCTCCCCTTCAATTCTGGAGCCGACCTGAAGTCTGGTTCCCCCATCATAGAGTCTCCTCCTAGCCGGGTGTCCTTTTTCCTCCACTAACTGGAAGTCAGCTTTCCCACCACCATAGAGTCTCCTCCTAGCACAGCATCCTTTTTCCTCTACCTGTCCTAACTGAAAGCCCTATCAATTGTGGAGCTGACCGGCGACAGGGAGCCACAGCAGAGGGACAAAAGAGCCACATGCGGCTCCAGAGCTGCAGTTTGCTGACCCGTCTCAGACCAACCTACCATGGATTGTTGCGGAAAGAAAAAAAAAATTACAGGGGGAGGCACTATATAAACTGCTTTGAGGTTCCCGACAAAAGGCATGGAATAAATCTAGAATGCTCTTAGTTTTTAAAAGATGCTGAATTCCTTTGCACTGGGGAGAAGCCTCCAGACATGGTGCATTCAGGAGAAACATGCATTCAAATGCTGTCATCTGATTTCCCTCCCTGCCCCCTTTTTTAAAATCTTTGCTTACCAGAAAAAATATGGTCAGATGGATATTCCCCCAGAGAAAGGCTGAACTATTGCTCCATATCTCCCAAGGACAAATGACTTGCGACCTTAAAACCACCAGCTGCTTTGCATCTCCCTCTCCTCCTCCTCCTCCTCCTAACCAGTCCTTGGGCCCAGATGAATTCTCGATTCCTTACACATATTAGCATAAGAGGCTAGTTCTTTTGGTGGCTCAAACCAAAGAGGGAATCAGAGCTCACTTTCTCCTTTTTAGCAGTAGCCAGCCAGGTTTTTCTGGACATTCTCACAACTAGCTATCTTCCAGATGCTTGGCCTGGTAATCTGATATATTCAGCTTCACCCAGAGGCTGTTTAGCTCCCATGGCTAGTGCTTCTGTTCAAACTTCCAGCCAGCTTTATCCTCTGCTCTTTCTTTCCATGTGCTCTTCCCTGGACGGGCTTACAATTTTCCCCCTGGCCGCAGCCAGCATGTTATGCCAGCTATGTGTAGAAAGTTAGCACTCACCCTTCTCCTCGAAGAGTGTAATATTCTAGGAAATAATAAAAAGGCAGAATATTTCTCCTAAAAGAGAAATGAAAAAATCCTAAAGGAAACAGAAACAAAAGATCCCAGCTCCCTTGCCCTCAGCAGATATTTTGGTGCCCACCTTATCTCCAAGACAAAAGACTGGGCCAGTTTATCTACAAAACAAGAGGTCTCAGCTCCAGGATTATGGGATTATCCTTCAGGGCAAAGCCATTCAGCCACAATAGGAAATTACCCTTCATTGCATCACCCAGCACGATTCAACCAAGCTTGGGACAGTTTACCTACAAGGTTAGCTAGCCCCCACCCCACCCCCACATAGTCCCCTGGGAGTCTGACAACCAATAGGGTACCTTACTTGCAAGGCCCAAGAGAGGGTATAAATCAGGGGTGAAATCCAGCGGTAACAGAAATTTTGAGTAGTTTGGAGAACCAGCAAATACAATGGTGGGATACAACCGGTACACCCCAATACGGGCGTACCAGTGCCTGCTGGGAGTACCATGTACCATTCCGGTCCGGTGCTCCAGAGGGCCCACTTGCTCACTTGCTCTCTTTACGCTATTTGAGCTGATCGAGGCTTTCGCACATGCGCACGGAGCGTATGGCACCTGTGTGACGTTCTGCCGAGCACCTGGAGCATTGCAGGCAGTAAGTATGCATGCATATACTGCGCACATGCTGTACGGTACATGGTCATGTGGTGGACGGTACCGGTTGCAACGGGATCCGGAACCCACCACTGGGCAAATACCACTTTGGGCTGGACCCAGAGTGGGGTGGGAATGGAGATATTGTAATATCCTTCTCCCAGGAGTGGGGCTGGAATGGGTATTTTGCAGTATCCTTCCCGTCATGCCCACCAAGCCACGCCCACAGAACCGGTAGTAAAAAAAAACTTGAATTTCACCACTGGTATAAATATCTCTCTCTCTCCACTCCATGTGTTCAGCTACCCAGGACTAAAAAACCCATGTGGTCCTGTTCATCATTAAACCATCCTTCCAAGAAAGCCTCCTTCTTCCTCTCCACTTGGAATTGAACCTAGATGGTCATTTCTTCCATCCTATGGCAAGTCCTTCCTGGACACTTTCAGGGTTCCCTTTCTGCTTCGCTTTCTGAAGGAAACATTTCTGTATATTGCTAAGTTCTCCAGAGCTTCTCAGCCAGGAATGGTGCTGTATCTTAGCAATACAATAGCAATATTTTTTGAGCCTGTCAATAAGAACCATCATTGAAGATGCTGGTGTTTAAAAACTCTCAATAAGATTAAAATAAAGAACAGCCTGCGCTGCTGAACAAAAATAAATAAATGTTTTGTAACTTGCATAGTTTACAGATAGAGTGTGCGACATCATACTCCAGGAACTGTTAGGAAGGAAAATGTACAATACAGCTGTACTGTGTTGAGTTTCTGTTTAAACAATTTTGGGGAAAGTTGCTGACAAGCTATGCTAAATTCCTTGGCTTGTGACTAAAACTGCTTCCAGATTTCATATGTAGCTTTTATCTACTTTATATCAGTTTGATTACTGAAGTCAAAGTTAAGAGAGGATTCGCTCAGGAAAAATAATATCCTCCTCACCCCAGGAAGCACTCAATTTAAAATGAATTCAGTAAAGCCTGCACCAGTTTGGGGGCAACAGACCTTCAAATATTGACTTGGCTATTATCACATCATAACAGTTTTTTAAAAGTTGTAATCTAAATGGATTTGGCTGTTCATTGCAAAGAAGATAAAATGGGATGGGATCCACATGTAAATGATTATCAGTCACCAAGAAGAAAACCATTGCATTGTATTAAACTTTAATAACTCTGCTGAGCTTATTTTTGAAAAAGAGGTTTTAATTTTCGAAACGATATTTGCAGAGAAGACTGGAAACAAGCCAAACACTACTTGTGTCTTTAATTACTTACAACTTAACAGAGATCAGATTGTTGATAATGAAACAAAAGCACACCAAATGATTGTTAATGCAATAACTCTGTTTCACGTATTTTTAAAAATTATATCTTTATTGCTGCTTTGTGGCCATCATACATTTATTTTCCCCCCAGTTAAAATACTAGAATTATTGAATTATTAAGAGTTACCAAGAGGTAAGATGGGCAGCCTATAAATTGTATAAATACAATTATTATTTTTTTATTGAAAAAGTTTTATATAAACAAATTTTCCCCCTTTCCCCCCCCATACATATAATATAAATCAAATACAAGTACTGTACCCTCCTCAATTATTGTCTGATAAATAATATACTGAAGTTTGCCTATCTGTAGCTTCTTTATTTTTGCTTTTACATTTGCTTTAATCTCACACTTGCATAACTCTGTAAACTAGAAATGTCATACAATGTTAAATTAATCATATGATTTCTTTACCATACCATGCAAATGTGTTCATGAGTATGATATGTGTAAGTACCGTATTTTTTGGAGTATAAGATGCACTGGAGTATAAGGCGCACCAAGATTTTGAAGAGGCAAATAAAAAAAAAAGTTTTTGTACTCTGCAGACCTCTCAAAAATGGCCCGGTTTTTTTCTTTTTTAAAAAAAAGGGCATGAATAGCCTTTAGGAGGCTTATAGAGTGCTCCTGGGAGCTGGAAAGGGCAAAAACAAGCAAAAAACGGTCCATTTTTTTGCTCATTTTTGTCCTCCCCAGCCCCCAGGAGCACTCTGGAAGCCTTCTAAAGCAGGGGTCCCCAACCTTTTTGGCATCAGGGACCGGTTTCATTTTAAAGAAAATTCCGCGGACCGGTGGGCATGGCTTGGCTGGCGTAGAAGGAGAGCGGGGGGGGAGGGGGAACAGGCAGCGCATGCGGGGGGGGGGTGTGAGTCAGCTCACTCACCCCTCCCGGCCCCCAATGGCATGAGCGGCCGTGTGCGCTCTGCCCAGGGGGCTGGCCCCTCCTCCCTCCTCCTCCTCTCCGGGCCTGCGACCCGGTTCCTATCAAGCCACGGACCGGCACCAGTCTGTGGCCCGGGGGTTGGGGACCCCTGTTCTAAAGGCTATGCACAGTCATTTTTGCAAAGAGGGGAAGGTTTCGGGAGGTCAAAAATGATGTATTCAGTGTATAAGACGCACCCAGATTTTTGGCCTCTTTTTTGAGGGAAAAAGGTGCATCATATACTCTGAAAAATATGGTAAGATCCTTGGATTCATTCTGCAATCTTGATGGTGTAGCAGCCAATGAAACTTGAGATGTTAGAGGTCCAAGTTCACCATCCTTACAAAGGTATGCAAATATATGTCATTTTAGTGATGAGATAGAAGTAAAGACACTTGACATATTTGGAACATCTGTTCTATTTTCGGCTCAGAATAAGTTCAGGAGAAAAAACTTTGGATTCTGCCCCCCCCCCCCTTCCCAATACAATAGAAACCAGATTTTCAATTCTATTGACTTTCATCCTTTTACTTTTTCAGACAAGCTTAAAATCACCTGAAAGGACTGACAAAAACTGTACATTATCTGTGGAAAAATGAAGGTGGAACCGGACAGAACTCATTCTCAAAGTGAAAAAAAAAAATCCACATTCATGTTTCTAGATAGATGCTTTTAATTTGATAGCACAAAAAGTAACACAAACAAAAGGCAACTTGAGTTATCTCTATACAGGTAGTCCTTGACTTACAACCATTCATTTAGTGACTGTTTGACGTTACAACAGAACTGAGAACAGTGACGTACAACTGGTCCTCGCACTTATGTCAGTTGCAATATGCCCAGGGTCATGTGATCAAAAAATAGGGTTTGGCAACCAGCATGTATTTATGATGGTTGCAGTGTCCTGGGGTCATTAAATTGCCATTTCTGACCTTCCCAAGTGGCTTCCAAAAATGAAGTCAATGGGTTAAGTTGCTTAATGGATGAGTGATTCACATAACAACTGTAGTGATTTGCATAACAACTATTGCAAAAAGGTCATAAAATTAGGTGCGACTCACTTAACAACTACGTTGCTTAGCAATGGAAATTCTGATCCCAATTGAGGTCGTAAGTTGAGGACTATATGTATATGAACAGTGAAAATGATCTCTGAGCTCAACTCACACCCATTTGTTGTTAATTATGAAGTCATGTCTAACCCATCGCAACCCCATGGACAACGTTCCTCCAAGACTTCCTGTCCTCTACCATCCTCTGGAGCCCATTTAAGCTCACACCTACTGCTTCAGTGACTCCATCCAACCACCTCATTCTCTGTCGTCCCTTTCTTCTTTTGCCCTCAATTGTTCCCAGCATTAGGCTCTTCTCCAGGGAGTCCTTTCTTCTCATTAGGTGGCCAAAGTATTTGAGTTTCACCTTCAGGATCTGGCCTTCTAAAGAGCAGTCAGGGTTGATCTCCTCTAGGACTGACCGGTTTGATTGCCTTGCAGTCCAAGGGACTCGCAGGAGTCTTCTCCAGCCTCAATTCTTTGACGCTCAGCCTTTCTGATGGTCCAACTTTCACAGCCATACATTACAACTGGGAAAACCATAACCTTGACTAGACTATGCCCACTTAACCCTATTCATTTCTCAATAGAAGTGTTCTGTACTCCACCCTTCTGCTCAACATCCTTTCCTGATGCCAGGAACTGAATTGTCCTGTGCTTCTGTAAGATTGAAATGAAACCCACCCTACCGTACATCTTGCAATGCACCTAAACTGAAATGATATAAAATTGGATTTTATATTTATTTATTTTTATTTGCTGCCCATCTTGTTTCAAAGTGACTTTCTTCTAATAGTAATATTTTTTTTAAAGCTGCAGCCGGAAAGCCTTTCAAAAATCTTTACTAAACTATTGTAGGAATATTATGGATTTTCAGATTCTCGGCTATTCTATTGATATAAGTCACGATTTTATTTCTTTGCAGGAATGCTGGGTGCTTCCCTGCTATTTTTTCATTCTGTGCTTCTGTGCTTCTGGCTTTCCTCCTTCACAGAGTTTTTAAAGGGTGGATTATATTATATGCATTATATTCCCTTTGCATCTGTCCTTAGGAGTCCTCTGACTGGGATTAACCATTTACAAATGATAATTTATAGCAAAATCAGGCTCCTCTGGCAACAGAGAAGATTTCTCCTTAGCTACACAACACTGGCCTTACCTTGCCCCAGCCTAGAATTTAAGCGGTCTGATGCTGACCCTTATCAAAACCTTGCTAAGCCAACCCACTTGGACCATAATGTGTATTGATTCATTCCCTTTTGGTGAGAAATGAGGTCAAGGGGCAGTGTAACCAGAGGCATAGGGGAATTGGGTAAGGATAGCCAGTTCCTTTCTTGAGGTCATGGATTTGGGGAGGAATATCCGCCATGTCATTATGTAACCAGATGTTTAGCAATCATTGGTCTGAAAAATATTGTCACCAGCTCCGGAGAACAAACTGGTTAGCAATATGGTCTGAAAGAATAGAATAGAATAGAATTCTTTATTGGCCAAGTGTGATTGGACACATAAGGAATTTGTCTTTGGTGCATATGCTCTCAGTGTACATAAGGAGAATAAAATACATTCACCAAGAATAAAATGATACAACACTTAGTGATCGTCAAGGTTACTAATAAGCTATCAAATCGTATTAATAAAACAATATAAATTGTAAAGATACAGGCAACATGGTTATAGTCATAAGTTGGAAGAGAAAGGTATTAGTAAGGAAGAGAAGAATAATAGTAATGCAGTCTTAGTAAATTATTTGTCAGTGTTTTGAGAATTAGTTAAGTAGAGTAATGGCATTCAGGAAAAAAACTGTCCTTGTGTCCAACTTCAGGTTGAGAGCTGCATTAAACCAGCGTTTCTCAAGCTTGGCAATTTTAAGCTGTGTGAACTTCAACTCCCAGAATTCCCCAGCCAGCACAGGAATTCAGTTTTGGGAGTTGAAGTCCAAACTGCTTAAGGCTGCAGAGCTTGAGATACAACCCTAAACTAGAGGGGACTGGTTTAAAGGGGGGGGGGAAGAAGTTTGGATGTGGAGTACAGATAGTCCTCAACTTACAACAATTCGCTTAGTGACTGTTTGAAGTTTAGTGAACATTTGAAGTTACAACAGCACTGAAAAGTGTCTTATGACCATTTTCCACACATGTGACCGTGATCATTTTCAGATGTATGACCATTGCAGCCCCATGGTCAAGTGATGTACATTCAGATGCTTGACAACTGACTCACATTTATGACCGTTGCGGTGCGATGGGGTCGTGTGAGTGCCCTTTGCAACCTTCTGACAAGCAAAATCCATGGGGAAGCCAAATTCATCTAACAAAACATGTTGCTAATTTAACAAAGGAAGTGCTTCACTTACCAAACGTGACAAAAAAATTCGTGAAATGGGGCAAAACTCACTTAACACATTTCTCACTTAACAACATAAATCTTGGCCTCAGTTGTGGTCGTAATTTGAGGATTACTTGGGATAGCCTAATTATAACTTGGACAAAGTCTAACCTCGTGATTAGAAAGGTAACAACTGTCTTGTAACCATCTAATGGTTTTTCCAACTTCTTGTCTCCAATAACCTTTCCCGGTGCTCCATCTCGGCAGATGGGACCCTAATTCACCCACCTGCAGCCTTCCATTTTGCTCTTCAGTTGTTGTTAGTTGTGAAGTCGTGTCCCACCCATCACAACTGCCATGGACAACATTCTTCCAGGCCTTCCTGCCCTTTATCATCCTCTGGAGTCCATTTAAGCTCACACCTAATGCTTCCTTGGCTCCATCCAGTCACCTCATTCTCTGTCGTCCCCTTCTTCTTTTGCCCTCAATCTTTCCCCGCATTAGGCTCTTCTCCAGGTCTTATTACCCATCGGCAGCCTCCCTGTTCATCCCCGCTCCTTCGCCTCCTCCTTCAATCTTTGGGCTCAAGCTGCCGGCCCCGCAGGACGTGCTCCTCGCGCGGGGTCTCGCTCTCCGCCCTTCTCTCTCCCCCCCCTCCCCCCCCCATCCTTCAGGGTCGCGATTCCTCGTGGCCGGCCTTCCTTTCCCCTCCCGCGACAAACCCCTCCTTTCCGCCGGGCCGCCCGTCGGGCTTTTTCTCGCTCGCCTCGCTTCTCCCCCCCCTCTCTCGACGGCTTCCAGCCGCTGGAGTCACGAAAGCCCCCGCACCCCTCCGCCCTTTCTCCAGCACCTCAGGGGAAGGCGGCTGGGTTGGCCCTCTTGCCCTGCCCTGCCCTGCCCCACAGCCGGCTTCTTCTTCCCCAGGTCGGCATCTTGAGGCGGGAACCCCTTTAAAAAAGTTGAGGGGGCAACCGCCGCACCTCCGGAGGCCTCTTCCGACGGCAGCGCGCGCGCGCGCGCCCTCCCGTTCTCCCCGCGCCCCAGACACCAGCTGCTCGACCCTTCTCGGTCCTCCCTCTCTGCCCTCCGCTTCCCCTGCCCCGGCGAAGCTTCAGACGAGCCGCCCGCCCTCGCCGTCTCTTCCTGCCGCCCACCCTCCTCCTGGCTTTCCTCGGCTGCCTCCCCTCGCCTGGCCGGCCGGCCCAGCCCAACCCAGCCCAGCCCGCTTTCACGCTCGCCCTTCGGCGGCGCCCGGTGGCCCCTTTCTCAGCCCTGCCCGCCGTCCCGCAGCAGCAGCAGCAGCGCGCGTGGGTTGGTGTGGGGAGGGAGCGAGGGGGCAAGGCGGCGACCTCTCCGCCTCCTCCCTCCGCCGGCAGCGTCCAGAGCCCCGTGCGGCGCGGATCGCGAGCCGCCGAGGGACGCCCGATGGTGCCGCGCGGCGACGGCGGGGGAGGTGCCAGGCGCCTTCTGCAGCTCGCGCTGCGCTCGCCCTCGCGGAGCCTGCGCCTCTGGCTGCTGCTGCTGCTGCTCCTGGCGGCTCTCGGCCACGCGTGGACCTACCGCGAGGAACCTGAGGAGAGCGACAGGTGGGTGGCCGGGAGGGACAGAGCCGCGTTTCTTTCCTCCTCCTTTTTTTTTCTCGCCCTCGCCTTGCCTGGTTTCCCAAGCCGTTGGGCGACTCAGCCGCCTGTCTCTCCTTCTTGTCCGCCTCGCAGGGAAGTGTGTTCCGAGAGCCGAGTCGCCACCACCAAGTACCCGTGCCTGAAGCCCGGCGGGGAGCTCAGCACCTGCTTCAGGTGAGTGGCGCCGCGCGCTCCCGCCTGGAAGAGCTGTGGAAGAGCTGCTGGGACGGTTGAGGTTGGGGGGGCGGGGGGGACAGGGACGGTTGAGGTTGGGGGGGGGGGGACAGGGACGGTTGAGGTTGGGGGGGGGGACAGGGACGGTTGAGGTTGGGGGGGCGGGGGGGACAGGGACGGTTGAGGTTGGGGGGGGGGGACAGGGACGGTTGAGGTTGGGGGGGGGACAGGGACGGCACGTGTGTCAGCTTCTCCTAAGGGCCAGCGAGAACCCGGGTTGGGACTCGGAGCCCCCCGTCAGCTCGGAAGGGCCCGGGACGCCGGTGCTGCAGACTTTGAAGCGCGGGGGGGTCGGGGTTCCGCGAAGGTCTCCCTTTGCCTCGTAGCACCGGAGAGACCCGGCGAAGCCATATATCAGCCACGGGTTTATTAGAGGAAGGGGCGTCTCTTTAGTAGTGCTGCTTTGGCTCCAACCCCCACCAAAGGTGGGAAGGTGAGCAGAGGCATTAAAAAAAGAGAGAGAGAAGTGAGAGATGCAAGATCAAGGATGTGTTTGTTTGTTTTTTAAATCATACGTTTCAGGTAGAATGCCCAACAAAAATTATCTCTGGCTTCAGATCTATATGTTGCTTTGTCATTTTTTTCCAGCCATGGAAAAATATCTTTAACTGCAACTAGAATTGTTATTTGTGCAACAATGGAAAGATGATGGGAACCCGTGTGAGGGGAATGTGATCAAGAAAATTTTAGACTGTGTAGAAATGGATAGATTAATACTAGCTATTAAGGATAAAGAAGAAACGGAATACTTTTTGATATAGGACACAGCAAATAATAGAAATTAGAAAGGAGGAGCTACAAAGAGGAAATGGTAAAGAGGAGAGTTGTTAAAGAAGATGATGCCAAATGTTAAATATTAATGTTATGATATTATTATATTATTAATATGGAGAGGAATGATAACAAAAAATATATAATATGATTACGTAAGCATAATTGCACATAGAACACACACTATTTGATAAAAATTGGATGTTACATAAATAAAACAAATAAAACTTGGGGGGAAAGAGAAGTAGATGGATACATCTAATATCCCTTTAGGATATTAGTTATGGATCACGAATGAATATCTGTCTCCCAGGATAATGCTGCAGGATCCAATCTGGGTCAGTCACCTGGACCAAGCATTTTGTCTTCCGAGCTTTCAGACTGGTGCTGGAGCCCATCTTCGAGGAACATAAACTTTCTGTAGTTATGGGTCCTTGAGGAATTCAGAAGCTGACCCTGTCTGATCCCAGCACCCCTGCATGTATTATTGGCCCATCAGTAGGTTCTTTTCTTCAGTTCTCGGACCATTCCTTACTTGCCCCTAACCTTAGTGCCAGCTGGGAATCTCATTTTCTGAGATAGGCTTAAATCCTCCTAAAACTACACAGGTGTTTCATTAAGATTTATTTTGACCATCTCAAGTTTCATACAAGGTGTTGGCCAGGTAATTGGCAGAGATCAGAAGGAGGCAGGTTGGGGGTTGGTGATAGGAACAGCTGTGTTCATGCCATATACTTTTTGCTGACTCTGAGTGAGAGAGAAAACTAAACTCAATAGTGAAGAAAGACAGCTGATCTACTATAATGTAGTTCTGGATACAGGCAATACTTGTTAAGTTCTCCGATTTGAACCCAAGGTCGCCTATTGCTTATCCTGATTTCAAACAGCTGTGGAGCTGGCGGTGAGCCATTACAAATGGGCAGGTGGAGGATTAAGCTGCAGGAGTCTTTAGTGCTTGAAGTTTCCTCTCATTTGCCCATTGCGTGATTCTGTATACAGATGTCCAGTTAGCACTTGTGTGGTGATCACTGCTTCCTTCAAGTTCCTTCTGTCTTGAAGTTATAAATTGGACCTAACATAAAAGCTGTACTAGGCATTTCACAGATAAGTTTGTTCATTTTAGTCTGAAATGGACTTCCCTGCATTTACTGCCTTCTTTCCACCCTCACAATAGCTTTATATAAAAGTGCATGTAATATTCCCACGCACAATGGGAAAATGTTTTTTTCTTTTTATGTGTAAGGAGGCAGGCTGTTCAACTTTGTATATTTCTGATTACAGCTGATTGTCAAGAGCTCCCATAGGCCTGGCCATCAATTACTTAGTATAATTGAAACATGAAATCCTAGAAATGTTTTCTGCACTATCACACAAGCCAGGCAAAAGTCATGTCTGCTTTAAAGAGTTACAAATGGGTTGTATGTTCATGCTCCCATGTGCTCTGAACCACTGTTTTTGGAAGAGAATCTGAAGTCCTGCACAGTCCTGGTATGCTTATATAGCAGAGGTACAAATCCTGTTTCTTTTTGTTTGATAATTTCAGTTTAAAAAAACAACAGGTAAAATAAAAATACTTCCTTCTTTTTAGTTTAACACAGAAAAATCAAGATATAAGGGAAAATCCACAATTACTTGTATTCAGAACCCTGTAACTTGACCTACCATATGGGTTTTTTGGAATGTGGTTAATTTTGCTATTGATAGTCTTTTTGGTTTTGAAGAGTTTTCCAATGACTCTGAAAATATCTAGGAAACGAAAACCAAAACATCTTGAATATTCATTAAGTCCCACTGAAATCTGTTTCTTTAATGAATATGACGACAATCTAATTTAAGTTTTAACTGATTTTGTTTCCATGTAGGTTCTGCGCTCCTTAAGCTTAGTCAAAACATTTTAATTTGTATGTATAATTCAAATTATGAATCACAGCAATGGATCTGTAAGCAGATTCCCACCAACTTACTAGCCAACTTTGTTCTTGCACATTGTGTGCTAATTGTATTCAGAATTACAGAATGTGCTTGTAGCTAAAGGTTGGTGTTGCTGCTATACTACTGACAACATTTACCGATGTGTACAGTCAGTGCTGAAACTCTTAACTGCTGTAGTTTATGGTGGTTTTCTCCTAGTGTTGAGAGGAACATCTGGGGAAGAAGGAAGGCAGAGAGTCTTTATCACAGCTTTTTTTTAATACAAGGAAACCAATATTTCCCTTCAGCATAGAAGTTGTTTTTAATTATAGCAGCTCCTAAACCAATGGTCAAACCACAGATAATCCATGAGAATTATTGACACGGGTGTTCAGCCTTCCTGCATTCACCACTGGTCACTTGGTTTCTGCCTGTTTGCCACAGCAATATGTTTCCCTATCATTGAGTTGTCTTCTTGTCATCTCAATGCCCTGCGTCCTGATGCTCACTCAGTTCTTTTGATGTTGTAGAATGCTTGGTTTTATATGAATTCCATTTTCCTAAAAATATCACTCTAAGGAGCTTGTGGATTGATGGTACTGTACTCAACTGGACGTTTTCTTTGTTCCTCTTTGGAGGCTGTGAGACAGCACTGCTTAGGAAAGATAATAGCGGAATAGTCATTGTTTTCTTCATTGTGTGCTAATATCTTAGTACTAACTATAGAATAAAACAGCAATTGATACAATAACATATTGGGAGGTTTCATGGAAATAGAAAGTCTATGAGATGATGCAAGATGCATTTTGTAAGATGTTATTCTTACAGACTTATATAAACAGTAGTCCTGATTTAAATTGTCTAGTTTAGAGTATTCCTGGTTTAGTGACTGCCTCATTCAGCATCTGCTCCAAGTTACAACAGTGATGACAAAATACTGCCATCAACCAGTCCTCACATGTAGGACTTTTTCAGGTCTGTAAAGCAAAGGAAAGCTGAAATAAGCACAGTTACAAATTCACTTAGTGACTGCTTCACTTAATGATAGTTACCAGTTCCAATTGTGATTGCTAAATGAGGACTACTGCATTTGTGTGAATTTATTAATTATTGTTTTAGATTTGTTTTAATGTTTTTTTCTTGTACATTGTCCAGAGACATGCTTATGAGGAGGGGAGCTAGATAAATTTGCTAAGAAAATAAAATATGACAATACAATATTACAATTGATAATAACATCATAATATAAAATACGGAAACTGTAAATTAAAATGTCCAGGGTAATATAATGCTATAGAATAATATTAAGCTCTATACTTGCAAATGAACTAACATTTATTTTAAAGCAATTTTATATTAAATAAAATAAGACAATATTAAATAAATAATTCATATTATAAGTATTAAAAGAAATAACTTTTAGAATTCTAGTACCAAGTAACAATTCATTACGGTACTTGCAATCATTGTTCTGCTCCCAATCTGTCCATCTAGTACTAATCAAGGTGCCTCTGCTGTTTATACATAACTTTTTTTTTCAGTCTGTAACAGTCAAGCTGGGTTTAAATTACTAATTTGTGAAAATGTTTCAGTAGCAGAAAAGTTTCACTGAAACAAACAAATGAGGTACAACTAGTAATTCTAAAATTTAGAGCACAAATCAAGGCAGTTCCTTGAATTTTGATCTCATGCAAGCACAAATAAGAAATATCTGAGTATCTGAACATGTCCTTTCAAATGGATCATCTCACCTCTTTGTATATTTTATGATATGATGATTTATTATTTATTTGTTTATTTTTTGAAAAGTCATACTCTTTATTCATTATTGAAAACATTATTCCTCTGGCATTTAGATTGGTCTATTTCCCGTCTGGGCTTTGCCATCTTGCCTAAGGATAGTATTGGAGCAGAGTTTGTGAAAAACTATATTGTTGGTAAATTGCATTATATTCTGTCCGACTTCTGGAGGCAACTTCTGTTCCACTGATTAATTGTTCTAACTGTCAGGAAATTTCTCCTCAGTTCTAAGTTGCTTCTCTTCTTGATTAGTTTCCACCCATTGCTTCTTGTTCTGCACTCAGGTGCTTTGGAGAATAGTTTGACTTCCTCTTCTTTGTGGCAGACCCTGAGATATTGGAACACTGTTATCATGTCTCCCCTAGTCCTTCTTTTCATTAAACTAGACATACCCAGTTCCTGCAACCGTTCTTCATATGTTTTAGTGTTGGTCCCCTAATCCTCTTTGTTGCTCTTCTCTGCACTCTTTCTAGAGTCTCCACGTCTTTTCTACATCATGGTGACCAAAACTGAATGCAGTATTCCAAGTGTGGCCTTACCAAGGCATTATAAAGTGGTATTCGCGTGATCTTGATTCTATCCTTCTGTTTATTATATTTATTATTTATTATATTATATTACATTACGCTACGCTGCGCTACGCTATTATAGGCGTGTCAAACTCGCTGTCTGCAGGCCGGATGCATCACATGCTGGCCACACCCACTCCTTTAGTGAAGGGGGGGAAAGTTATGATATGTCGTGAGTTTTACACCCACATTACATTACATTTATTAACATATTAACAAAAATATTTAAGGAAAAATCCAATGTACAAGGAGGTGAAGATAAAGTCTCAGTTTTAACTTTGTGAAATGGGTGGCTATATAAATTAAGCAAATTTAAAAAATAGTTCCTGAATATTTTTTCAGAGTAAAATCATCACCCATAAAACGGACCTAGTTATCTGCGGGATCGCATCCTGCCCCATACATCCCTTTGCCCGATTCGCTCCCACAGAGAGGGACTTCTTCGGGTGCTGTCTACTAGGCAATGCCAGTGGGCGACGCCCAGGGAAGGGCCTTCTCTGTGGTGGGCCCAACCCTCTGAAACGACCTACCCCCCGAAATCAGAACAACGACGGACCTCCGCTCCTTCTGCCAGAAGTTAAAGACTCACTTCTTCCCTCAGGCCGGCCTGGCCTAATTTTTTATATACCTAGCCGCAGAAAGAAATTGTTTAATCAGAATTTTAAGGGGTAATTGTTAGGGTTTTAGGGGTTTTAATATTGATTTTAGCACAGGGGTAATTTAATTCGGTTTTAATATTTTGTATATTGTTGTATTTATTGGATTTTTAATTTCCTGTGCACCGCCCCGAGTCCCCATGGGGGAGAGGGGGCGGTCTATAAATTTAATAAAATAAAATAAAATAAAATAAAATAAAATAAAATTAATAATAATAATAATAATAATAATAATAATAATAATAATAATAATAATAATAATAATAATAATAATAATAATAATAATAATAATAATAATAATAATAATAATAATAATAATAATAATAATAATAATAATAATAAAATAAAACCAAGATATTCCCCAGATCGTAACTCTCACTGGCATAGTAAGATAACTTCAAAACAAAATCCCAGAGATCCGTGGAGGAATGGCCATTAAAAAAGCAGTGGGTTTCACAACACCCAGTTGTGGGAGGCTAGATGGGATATTCTACAACATCAAGACCATCACTCATCCTGTTGAGAAGATGTGTCCTCAAGCGGACCCTATGGATGATGTTACAAGTTGTGCTAAATCATTTCTGCGGAGAACATCCCCAAATACAGGTAGTCCTTGACTTACAACAGTTCATTTGGGGACCATTTGAAGTTACGATGGCACTGAAAAAAGTGACTTATGAGCATTCTTCACATGAATCCCCATGGCCACATGATCAAAATTCAGAC
Organism: Rhabdophis nuchalis; assembly: GCA_039707465.1. Lineage (NCBI taxonomy): Eukaryota > Metazoa > Chordata > Lepidosauria > Squamata > Natricidae > Rhabdophis > Rhabdophis nuchalis. The sequence goes on from CM077644.1 coordinate 228,909,931, forward strand.
AGTTGGCAACTGACTCATGTCATTTGCAGTGTCCCAGGGTCATGTAATAACCTTTTGCAACCTTTGGAAGACCAAAGTCAGTGGGGAAACCAGAGTCACTTAACAACTGTATTACCTGTGTTTCCCTGAAAATAAGACAGTGTCTTATTTTCTTTTGACCCCCAAAATAAGCGCTTGGCCGGTCTTTTTATTTTTGTGGTGCAGGATACGACAAGTGTGGTCACCTCATGGCTGCTGCTGTGTTGCAATATTTTTTGGGGGGGCGGGGCTTATTTTTTGGGGGGGGTTTATTTTAGTGCATGCTCTCAAAAGCCCGATTGGGCTTATTATCTAATTTTCTAATTTAGGTCTAATTTTTAGAGAAACGGGATATTAACTTAACAACCACAATAATTTACTTAAAAACTTTGGCAAGAAATGTCGTAAAATGGGATAAAACTCACTTAACCGCCATCTTGCTTAGCCACAGAAATTTTGGGCTTACTTGTGGTCATAAAGTCAAGACTACATGTATTGACAATAATGTCAAATAAAGCCATGAGTGCAAGTTCATAAATCAGTTTGAATTCTTATCCAAAACTTTGGATTATTTTTTCATATACAAAATTTAATTTAAAATGCCCTTCTGGATAGGATAGCAAAGTATACACAAGTGCAATCATAATTATTATTTTTATATTCTTTAATGGAGAGTATGTTTGTTTAACTGAGTGAGCTGCACGTTTTTCCAAACATTTATTTTGTGGTCTATGATTGTGGAAACATTGGCCTCGGCAATTATTGTAGAAGTTATTCTAAGAGCAAATTGGTGTTTCTTTTTTTCAAATTGGACATGACTCAAGTGTTTGCAAGACAGAATTGATGTGAATATTGAAATAATATGAAAGTTTTCCGGCACTGTAGAAGTTGCCATATAAAGATAGCATAGCCATTTTCTAATACATTTATTGTGGTATTGTGTAATACACAAAAGCACAGCCCGCAGGTTTTATAGTTACACATTGCATCATTTTAGCCTAGCATTCTATTTTAAGTGAAAGCCTATAAAAGATCAGCTTGGGAATGGAAGGTTTTGTAAGTGATTTGTTTTATGTAGAATTTTGATATTCTGCAGATAGTAGCAGAAAGACCGATGCTCTTTTTATCAATAAAATGGATTAGGTAGGGAACAAAATGTTCCATGCACAAACCATTTCAATTATGAAATAACCACATTCAGCTGGTCATTCCATGTGAATTCAGCTAGTCTGGATCAAAATGGAACTAGTTGTACTATGGGCAGAAATATTCTGGAAGAGGAATGGGGACAAAAAAGGACATTGACTGCAACAAGTTTAGTTTTAGTTTAGTTTTATTTAAACTTATATACCGCACCCTTTCCCGAAAGGGACAAAAAGTAACTAAAGGGGAAAGATCAGTGAGTTGATGAACAGCAGTAAATAGAGAAATGAAATGCATTACAGGTAGTCCTTAACCTACGACTGTAATGGAGCGTGCCCATTACGGTTGTATTTTGAAACAGTTGTAAAAGGGTCAATCAAGTGACCAACCCGATTTGATGGCCTTTTTTGCGGTGGTCATTAACAGAACACCACAGTTATTAAATGGTTTTGCTGAAAATTGTTAGTGCTGGGTTTTGGCAAAATTGTCATAAAAGGTAGTTGTGGATGTGTGGAATGCTTAAATGGCTGTAAATGCAGCCGTGCTGCTGAGGGTCTGAAGTTCAATCATGTGACTGCAGGTGTGGGTCTGACCATTGAATCTGGGTTGTAAGTCCCCTTTTTTGGGTTAGTTGTTGCATACTGACAGCCGCTCAAATTCCCCGGCAACAGCCAGTCGCGTCTGATTGGTTAAGACGCGACTGGCTGCAGCCGAGAGCGGGAGACGCGCCGATTGGTTCTCTGTCTGACAGCTCTATATAAAAGGGCTGTCAGACAGAAGGCGCGCACTTTTTCTCTTGTTTGACGTTTACTGACTTGCCTGTTACTGTTGAGAATAAAAGCCTATTGGATCTTACCGGTCTGGACTCCTCTGTGAACCCATCTAACAGTTGTAATCTCAAATGATCTCTAAGGACCAGTTGTAAGTTGATGGCTAACATTGTTGAACTAGGCGCATGTGACCAAATTCTGCTTGTTGTTTTGTTTGCTAAAAGCTAAAATAGTGTTCTGGGCTTTGTTTTTACTGCCTAAAACACATTTTCCATTTTACTCATACTTCTTAGATTATGATTTATTTATGATTTGTAAATGAAAAGTGTTTTCAAGAGAAAACAGGAACATCTTCCTTGTCAGAAAATGCACTGAAATCATTTTGGTAGGAATAATATAGAGGTTTCTAATATTACTAACTGGAATTATAATGCAAATAATAACATGCACTTCAAATGTTTGCATTAATGCAACATAATTCTAAGTCTGTTTAAGTAGTCAGAAACATGCTTACCTTTACATCTATGGAGATTCTCAGTCATTCAGGTCATGGTTGTCCTAAAGGTGCTTTTTCAAAAGGCAACTGGACTTTCTTTGTTTCTTCTTCAAGATGTTTTGCTTTTCATCCAAGAAGCTTCTTCAGTTTCAGAAATGAACTGAACTGAACGAGTTTCTTGGATGTGAAGTGAAACATCTTCAGGCAAAAATAAAGGAAGTCCAGTTGCCTCCTGAAAAAGCACCTTTGGGACAACCATGACCTGGATGACTGACAAACTCTACACAATTGGTTGTTTTGAGTTCAACAAAATTTAGGCTACTGATATCACCTTCTGTGACCTACATTGTTAGAAGAATTCAAGCCTTAATCTCTTAAATATCTTTAAAGGTTAATAATTCAAAATTTATTTTTGAAGTGAAAATTTAAATATTTGTGGCACAAAAGAATAATGCCACATATCAATCTAGTAAGGAAAAGTTAGGGGGGAAAGAGAGAAAGTAATGAGGTCGATTGTACTCCTTGTTAACATACTATGGGTGGGCTTCAAGGCAGACTAAAAATAATTTGAGAAAGAGCATGCTAACTATTGTTTGGATATGCAAATTAAGTAGCTGAATCATAATCAGAAAAATATGCATGTGTTTTTGACTGGAATACAGCCATACGCTTGAAGGGCTTCCATCTACAAGCTAAGCTGAAACATAGTGCAAAGTGTGAAATTGCTGAGACATTTCTGCTGTGATTATACTATCGTTGTATCAACAGTACATACTTGGTGTATCTGCTAGGGTCTGCAGTATGTTGTTATGACACTAGAAGACTTGTGAGATGTGCAAGTATTGTGGTCTGTATGAAGTGGCTTTCGAGGGAAATATTCTCTTGGTGCTGAAGTCAGAAGATAATGAGTGTCTTTGAGACACAGTGTGTGTCAAAAGCAGCTGATTACCCTACATGTGTAAACATTTGCTATAAGCTGCAAGCTAGTCAGGAAGATGTATGGCGGGTTTAATGGTTCCAGGCTGTTTATAAAAATTGTTAACTACACCCAGGCAGACATCAGTGATTAACACTGAAAGGACCTGACGTTTTCCTTAGTAAATACTTTGGCCTCTGTTGGCATTCAAAGCCAGTTTGGTGCAGCCAAATGAAACTGATAATTACTTGTGTTGCTGGGTGCACCTGATGAAAGCAATTCCTTTTCAACTTTATGGCACCAAACCACTCTCGTTGTTTGCTTATTATTGTTTGTAGATCCCCGGATCTGCAGCTTTTTCAGTTCCTGCATGAGGAAGGGTACATGAAAGATTCCCAAACTGAAATCTGACTATTAATTTGACTTTGTGGCTACAGTCCAACAATGCTGTACAGTATGTGGATATATGAGAGAATGATGTACAGAACCTTGGCATTCATAAAGTTTTCCTCTTCTCTAACAATTTACATTGCTAAAGAAGCAAACTTTCCTGATTTGAAAATTGATTTTTTTTTTTTTTTAAAAAAGGGGGTGCTGTAAAGCAAGCTTTGGCAAGAATCTCTGATCTTGGAGGCATGACTGCCAGCAACAGCTTCAAGGAGTCAATTATATGAGCAAATAAATTTACATATCCTTAAACTCCAAGGGCAACTAAGGAATTTAGTCAAGCCGAAAAGAAAAACATTTTAAGCTGAAATTTGGAATAACTTTCAGTAAGGATCCATAAAAAGTAAAACTCGGGGGGAAAACTAAGGGGGTGGGTGGGTTTCAAACCTATGCTGGAAATGTAACTCGCAAGAAGGGACATTTTGTAATGCTTAGTGGATGCATTAAAAAAAGTCAGAAAAATTTGGAATCAAATATATACAATAATAGAAAGATTTTAAAGAGTCAGATACAATTGAAACCAGATTTTTTTTTTAGGGAGGTGGTGGTGTTGATGGATAAGCAGCTGCAAAAAAAAATCATAGAACTTTGTTTTTATATATGATGACGGCAGAGAGATTAGTATATGCATAAAAGTGGAAAGATTTGACTTTAGCCATAATGGATTAAGGATTAGAATATAAATAATAGATTATAGAAAAATGCAAACAATGCCGTAACCATAAAGTAAGAGGTTATTTTATATTGATATTTATAACTGCTGTAAAATAAAAATCAGAAGTCACATCATTACAATTCTTTTTAATTTTATTTCTGCACTCTTTTCTTTCACACACCCCCACCCCCCTTCTTTCATTCTAAATATTTGTTCTGGTTCATTCTTACTCTGTATTTTAATTTTTAATAAAATGTTATTTAAAAAGGAAAAGACAAAGGGGGTTTGTTTTTGTAGAAATGTGGCTAGTCTTCAACTTACGGCTCAGTGGTGGGTTTCTGCAGGCTCGCACCTACTCGCGAGAGCCGGTTGGTGAAATTTAGAGAACTGGTGAGGGGGGGTTCCACTGGTATACCTGGAAGTAAATCTGGCCCGCCGCTGCCAGTGACCCAACGGAAAGGAAAGGAAGGAAAGAAAGAAAGAAAGAAAGAAAGAAAGAAAGAAAGAAAGAAAGAAAGAAAGAAAGAAAGAAATTATCAAAATTGAGTCCAAAATTTTGGTTGCTAAGCAAGAGTGTTGTTAAATGAGTTTCACCACATTTTTAAAAGGTGGCCACTCCCACCCTGTCACATGACTGCCAAGCCACACCCACAAAATAGGCCACACCTACAGAGTAGATTCTAAAAAATTTGAAACCCACCACTGTTATGGCTGTAATGGACCCATTCATTACATGTGATCTCCTTGCTTAATGACCTGCATCCCTGCTCTCCCCATTGCAGTCATTAAGCAGAGCATGGGGTGCCTCAGATGAGAGAGGCCCTAGGAATCCTATTGCAGACACAGGCCTACACTGCAGCAGCTTTCCAGCTCTCACGTAGTCTGCCCTGGGCCTCCCCCATTCCCTGAGGCACCCTTCCCATCTTACTAAGTCACCACAGGCTTTTGCCGATTTCCCCACCCGTCTGGATCCCTGAAGCCCTTGGACTTACTTCCCTTCCTATTGGGCCCCACATCTTCCTCCCCACTCCCCCAACACCGATTGGTCACTTTTCAGTAAATCTTCAGGAAGTAACCATTCTTCTACACAATCTTCCTACACAGTGGAGGCTGCGTGGTATTGTCCTGGAAGTCATTTTGGGTGTCATTTTGGGAGCAGTTGCAATGAATAATGACCTCTTCAAAATGGCACTTGCTTCCCTGGCAATACCGCGTGGCCTCAAAAAGGTTGAGAGGAGAAGCTGGTTGTTTCTCCTCTCAACCTTTTTGAGGCCATGCGGTTCTTGAATGTGATCTCCAGGTGGTGGGGACATCAGTGTAGGATTGGGGGAACGTGTCCCTACAATTGGCCGTAAGGGTGGGTGGATTGCCAAACACCCAAATTTTGTTCACATGACTGTGGACAAATAATACAAGACTGTGGACTCTTAATATAAGAGCCATTACCTCAGGCAAAAGAATGGTTGTAAGTCAAGGACTTTTATTTGTAAAATACTGAATTAATAAATGGTTTATTAAAGGGTGAAGTACCTTAGATCACAAATGCTCTGTTGATTAGGATCGAGATTAGGGGTGTCAAACTCAATTTCATTAAAGGCTGCATCAGGGTTATGTTTGATCTTGGGGGGCTGAGGGGGCACGTGGCCAGGAGGCCTTTGGTACAGCACTTACTATTTTTCAGCCTCTATAGGAAATTTTGGATAACTACCTACTCAAAGATTAGATGTTTATCCTATTTATTAAGGATCTGCAGTTGTGTGTGTGTGTGTGTGTGGATGGATGGATGGATGGATGGATGGATGGATGGATGGATGGATGGAAGGAAGGAAGGAAGATAGATAGATAGATAGATAGATAGATAGATAGATAGATAGATAGATAGATAGATAGATAGATAGATAGATAATCTCTACAGCGATACATACCATTGATGTAGGTATGCTGCAGATAGAGATATATTGACTTCAAATTCTTCACAACTCAGTGGAGTGGATCCAGAAAAGAAAAGTGCCTTATTGAATGATCTCCACAAATCCAATAGTTTTCAGTGTTTAATTATTTCCATCTTAAATAAAAAGAAAGAATAATCATGCAGATGACTGATTCCTGCTGTTGGGTTTTAGCAGCATCATGTCATTAAAGTTGCAATAAAATCTGATTGAATTTCATCTTAACAAACATCTGATTTGCCTTCTATTTTTGAACCTGTTGGACATTATCTTCTATTTCTACAACAAGGGTGTCAAACTCAAGGCTCGGGGGCCAGATTTGGCCCACAGGGTGCTTAGATCTGGCCCATGAGACTGCCCTGGAAACAGCAAAGGACCGGCCCACAATGCCTCTGCCAGCAAAAATGGAGCCATTGCAGCCAAAAATGGAGCTTGTGAGTGGCACTCCCAACTCCGTTTTTGCTGACAGAGGATTGCAGGAGGCCGTCATGGCTGAAAAGGAGTTTGGGAACCTGTTTTTCCTAGCAGAGAGCTTGGGCTACCACAGCCCCTGACACAAGTGACGTCAAGCTGGCCATGCCCACCCTGGCCACGCCCACCCCTGTCCCTCAAGGTCAAACAGAACCCTGATGTGGATCTCAATGAAATCGAGTAGTATTTTATATAATCTCGGAATATTCTTCTCTGCTAATGTCTACTATTTATCTGACACCCGGCTCCATTTTCGCTGGCAGAGGGCTATCAAAAACTAAAAACAAAAGAAAAGAAAAGGAGAAATCTTTCCCCTTTTGCATTTGAGCATGCAAGAAGGGACAGGAAAGGAGAAACGGAAAGAGGAATGACAACAAACAATAAAGAAAGATGGGAAGAGAGGAAGGAAGAAGATGGAAAGAGTAGGAAGAAGATGGAAAGAAGGAAAGGAAGAAGAAAGGAGAATGAAGAGGGAAGGAGAAGGAAGGAAGGAAGGAAGGAAGGAAGGAAGGAAGGAAGGAAGGAAGGAGATTATAATGAGAGTGAGGGAAGGTCTGAGGGAAGTCCTGCCTTAGCACTTGGTTACCACAGGTGCCCCTAGCACGAGTGATGTCGAGCTGCCCCCCACTCCGCCCAAGGTCAAACACAACCCTGATGTGGCCCTCAATGAAATTTAGTTTAACACAACACAACAGAATCCTCTGTACTTTCTCTGCCTTCTTACCAGTTAGCTAAAGGATAAACAGGTTTGACAGGAACAAGCAGAGATGTTGTTGCTGATGTTATAGATTGGTCTCAACAGCTGAAGTTACTGTGGACCATGTGTCTGCTGGAGGCCACAATTTTCTGTGGAAGAAAGACTTCCAGGAATGTCAGGGAAGTGAGAAGAGGATAAGCAGAGGCAGCTGCAATTTTGCAGGAAGAAAGGAACAAGTAAAGAGGTAGTAGCCCAGTAGCCAGAAAAAGGATATGCAGAGAGTGAAGCAGAGGAAAGGCAGAAAAGCTGGAGGAGACAAAAAAAAAAAAGGAAAAAGAGGGATTGAAAATGAAAGTTAAGAGAAGGGTCATTAAAGAGCGCATTACCCATTTTTGCACAGATAATATCTTGATTTATAGGATGCTCTTTAAATGTCTCAAACAATAAGCTGTGAAAGTAGCATACAAGACTCAGATGCAAAGCTAAAAACAAGTACTGGAACACTCTGCAAATATGTTGGTAAGTGAACAGGAATTAATCTGGAGATTAGGAAATGGGATTTTATAATAATAATCTTTATTGCCATTGTACTAAAATTACAATGAAATTGGTTGATCTCTCTAGGTAAATAAAATGGCCGACAAATGACAGTTAAGAATTCCACGTCTGCAGGACAGTGTGTGTAAGCAACTCTACTGTTAGTACACCAGTTATTATGTGTGTAAATACACAGTCCTCCACCTTTGCTTTTACCAGAGTTGTTGTTTCTGTCAAAGAGGTGTGTGGTGCGGTTAGTTAGCTCCACAGATGGATCCAGTACAAGTGGATGAAGCCAGGTCTCTGTGATGATCATCACACAGCAGTCACGAATGAACTTATTCGCTGCCATCCATAGCTCTAGTTCATCAGTTTTGTGGACAAAGGATCTAAAGTTGGTTAGGAAATGCTTGGTAATGCTGGTCTGTGAGGCTGCTTCCATAACCGAACTAGCAAACCAGCTCTGCATCCCTGCTTCTGCTTCGGCTCTCTTTGCTGCCTCCTAGGCCAAACAACGATCCATGGAAAGCCTGGCAGTCTTACTATGTCACTCGATATATTATGAGACTGCTGGAAGTCGCTGGTAATATCTAGTCGACTAGAAGATCCAATCTTTAATAACTCCCTGTGGGTATACTAGTTTTTGCCTAACTCTACTGTGACACCAGGAGCTTTATAGACACTGAGTGAAATATTACGGTTTAGGATTTTTTGTTAATAAACTGAAGTATAACTTTTGTAAACTGTTGACCAATAATCAAACTCCTAGTAGGGCAAAGACAGCCTTACACATTATTTGGCTTGAGTGTCTACAATACCAAACAAACTCATGACATTCTTATAATATTAGACAGCACTTCTTGGAATGTCCATACAATACAACTACAGCTTTTCTTCAAAGAGTCTGATATTACTATGAGCATATGGAACATTTTAAATGCTAAGGAAATCTGCAAGATCTCCATGGCTATTTCGAATTATCAGTGAATTAAGTGAAACCCTCCTGTGCTCTTCCAATTTTTAAAGAGGGGGTGGTGGGACTGAAGCTTAGCTGGACTTCATGTGTGGTTTCCACTCAAAGTGTCATGGATCTCCTTCCAGCAGTGTCAGGGGCAAAATTATTTTTTCATCCCTAACTACTATTGCTTTCCCCACCCTCTAATCTGCTTTGTGGGCATTTGAGGAGGGACGTTCGTCTTTGCACATAGCTTTCTCAAGTGCTTGCAAATCCTACCAACTGCAGCTTTCTGACAAAAATGTAAAACAGGCACGTGCGTAGGATTACATTGTTTAAAAAGGCTTGATAGGAAACTCCATCTGTCTACGCAAGACGATTTGAACAATGGTGCTCCATAAAGTGTAATTTAAAAACCATCTCAATTTTTCATATTTGGGTTTCAGTTATCTCCATTTTACTGGGGCTAAGCCATTCCATTGACTCAAGTGGTTTGTGGATTGCAGCCAAAACAAAGCATATGGAAGGAAATTACTGGATGATTGCATCTAGCCAGTATCTGTGCGGTATTGTCTTATTTTGGCATACGGTACAGTACGAGATTGTGATGTACCATGTAATCAAAAGATTTCCCATAACATCCATAAATTTTAAGGTGGGTGGTAGCACAGCCACATCCTATTCCTCCACAGTAAGCCGGTACGGTAATTCATTCAATAGTTAACAAATTAAAAACCGAGGACAACATAGTGTGACTTTTCCAAGGCCACCCAGCAAAATCCTTGGCTAGGCTCTGATTTGAACTTGAGTCAAGAGCCAATATAAACTTTTTTTTTTTCATTTATTTAGGGATTGTTTTTGTAAACTGCCAAACCAGTGGTCTGATTCTTCGAATGGCAATGGGGCAAATTGTTTAGCTTGATTTTCTGCAGATCTACTTAGAAATAAGCACTGAGTTCAGTTGGACTCTCTTCCATGAAAGAATGCTACAGAATAAACCTACATGGCTTCATTTCAAAATAAGTTCCATTGCATTTCTGGAGCCTGTACTCATGTGTGTTTGTATTTGCGCATGTTGGGGTAAGTGGGTCCCCTGAAATGTCAGAGTTTATTGAGTTGCATGCCTCTCAACCGTTGGGGCATGGATTTTAGAAATCCTAAGAGGCCCGAGCCTCTCCAGCTTGAGGGGCTCCTATAACTTTATAATAAAAATAAATTAATGACACATGAAAAGTAAATGAGGCTACAGCAGAGCGAGCCCTATGCTTCCTAGCTCATTCCTTTTATTGGCTACCTGGCAAAGCTTCTATGTGCCACCCAAGAACTCTAAGGAATGAGAGGCTTAGAGTTGTGGGGTCTGGATGGGGAAGAACAGGATCCAGCTCAGCCCTGGTAAGACTAAACGGCTGTGATTTTGAGGCTCCCTGTTATGCAGAGACTTTTCATCATCACCTCTGAAAGGGGTGGCGTTGTCCTGCAACAGCTGGTGCACACTTGGGGGTCTTTCTGGACTCATGGCTCCTGCTTGGAGAACAGCTTGGCAGCTTGGTTTCAAAGGCTTTTGCACAGTTGGATCAGCTTCTGGATTGGGAAGCCTTTAACTACATAAACTCATGACTTGGTCACCTCTCGGCTAGAGTACTGTAACACACTCAACGTGGGGTTGCCCTTGAAGAGCGTTTAGAAGTTGCAATGTAGAATGCAGGGACGTGGGCAGATTTCTGCAGAATTTTGCAGATTTCAGGATAAACTCACGTGCGACACTCTGCTGTGCAAATGACACTGGTTCCTAATAGGCTTGTGGGTACGATTCAAAATGCTGGTCGTTGTGTATAAAGCCCCAGATGGCACAGGACTAGGATACTTGCAGGACTGTCTATCTCTGTGAGTTTTTGGTTGCCTTGTCAGAAAGGGCAGGATTGATATATTCCAAGTTCCTTCGATCAGGAAATCTCATCTTGTGAGACCTAGGAATTGTGGTTTTTTTCTGTCATGATGCCTGCCTTATGGAACAACACCCCCAATGATCCAGATGGCACTGAGTAGTTTGGATTTTTACAACGTATTGTAAAGCTGAATGTTTCCTAGCCTTGGACTGGGAAGTTAAACCAGCCCTGTTGGTGGATTTGTCTGCTGGGTCTTAAAGGATTAAAACTGGTTTATTTTAGATCCAGTCATATGCTATGATATTATTATTCATTAAACAGAGAGAGAAATACAGTAGGTATGTAGGGAAAGAGAGGATAAGTAGGTAGATAAAGGAATATATTTATATATAGAGTGAGAGAATAGAGAGAGAGAGAAATACAGTAGGTAGGTAGGGAGAGAGTGTGGGTAGGTAGGTAGAAGGATAGAGAGAGAGAGAGAGAGAGAGAGAGAGAAATACAGTAGGTAGGTAGGGAGAAAGAGTGTGTGTGTAAGTAGGTAGAAAGATATAGAGAGAGAAATAGACAAATACAGTAGGGAGGGAGGGAGAGAGACAGACAGAGACAGAGTAGGTAGGTAGGTTGATGTTTCCAGGTGTATTTATACATGCCCTGGAGAAGGAAATCGCTGACAAACCTTAAGACTTTGTTTCTGCTGGCACAGAAACAGTTAAAGAGCCTTCCGAAAGAGCTTTCCGAAAGTGTTTTTGCAGTCTGCAAACCGCCGCAAAACTGCTAATTTCTCTGCGAAAACGGGGCCATTTTTCTTCAAATAAAAAGCATGACTAGCCTTGGGGGGGCTTGCAGAGTGCTCCGGGTGTGTGTGTGTGAAAAATGAACAAAAAACCAGCCCATTTATTGCAAAAACGGGCCATTTTTGTGTCAAATAAACTGCATGCATAGCTCTATGGAGGCTTATAGAGTGCTGCTGGGGGCTGGGGGGGGGGCAAAAAAGGCCCGATTTAGGCTAGTTTCTGCCCTTCCCAGCCCCCAGGAGCTCTCTGGAAGCTTCCATAAGGCTAGGCACAGCCATTTTGGTGAAGGGGGTGGTGTTTCGGGAGGCAAAAAAAGTTGTATTCGATGTATAAGATGCATCCAGATTTTCAGCCTCTTTTTAGAGGAAAAAAGGTGTGTCTCATACTCCGAAAAATATGGTAACTGAACATTTAAAAATTTGTCACAAATACCATTGACTGGTGCTAATGATTGATACGGGTCACTGCCAGCATTTTAGGTATCAACCAGGTATCAACCAGGTATCTTCTTAAAATATATGATGTTCCGACTAGCACATTTTTTTTTGCAGTTCCACTGGTGTTATTGCAGGAAGTTGCAATTTGTTGATGTGTCTTATAAAATTCTTGAACATGGTACCAAGTGCCCCGATGACATTGGGTATCACTGTTACATTTTCATCCATAATCGCATAGCTTTGATGGCCAGGTTGCGGTATTTCGTGATTTTTTCCAGTTCTTTTTCTTTGACTCTGGCATCTCCTGGTACCGCGATCTCAATAAATTATACATTTCAGTTTTCAACAACTGTGATATCTGGCGTGTTGTGTTCCAAATGATGATCCGTCTGTATTATTGTTGTTGTTGTTGTTGTTGTTATTATATATAGTATATTATGCTTTGATTTTAAACTTTTGTGCACCATCCAGATTTATTGCTGTATGATGAAATGGCTGTATAAACTGTTTCAATAAATAATTAAACCATTACCTTGCTGACCTTGACTGGGATTATTGGCTTAATTGGATACGGTTCGGAAAAGAACCTACATAAGAATCCCAGGGATGTAGGATAGATTGGGGTTTTTGGGTGGGTGGGTGGAATTCAAAAGAAGGCAGTAACAAGCCTTCTGCACACCACAACTAATAAAACTGCATGGAGACTTTTCTGCTATTGTTACAACTACATAGAAGAAAGGAGATTGTCAACCTAGCACACATACGTGGTGTAACTGGAATAACAATACAGCATCTTAAAATGAAACAAATTGTTCTTGAATTGTTCTTCAAACAAATTGACTATTTCTTCTTGAAACTCTTGCTTTATTTATTTATTTATTTAGGTAGCTGTCCATCTTATAACCAGACCTGGGCAGCTCCCAATCAAAAGTTAAAATAACATCTAAAACCATATTAAGACTATAAAACTTAAACATATTAAAACATTAAAAATAACAAAAACCTGTCGCCAAGTCAAAGTTCTCTGATGCCTAATCTTATCCCAGCGCTTGGGGAAAAAGCCAGATCTTCAAAGCTTTATGGAGGGCTAAGAGGGTAGAAACCTGTCAAACTTCAAAGTTGTTCTATAGGACAGGGGCTGCCATGGAAAAGCAGGCTTCCTAGCTGCCATCAGATGGCAATATTTAGAGGAAGGGACTAGGACGGTGATGGTACACAGACGGCACACAGAGCCATATTTGCTGGCACGCCAGCAGTCAGCTCTGGCGCGCGTGCGCGTGCCGGCCAGCTGGTTTTCAGCCTTCCGGCAGGCTGAAAAACACCATTTTCAACTCCTCCCCTCCCCAGGCTTCAGCAAACCCTCTGGAGGCTGGGGAGGGTGAAAAACAGGCCCAACGAGCCAACCAGAAGTTCATTTGTCTATTAATGGCTGATTTGTCTGAATGCCAAATTTTCTGGATTTTGGTAACGAGATGATGAATTCTGATCTTTTCATTTTCTTCCTAGCTTTTTTTTAAATTGTCTCTTTAAATCAGGGGTCTCCAACCTTTGCAACTTTAACTCTGAAGGACTTCAGCTCTCAGACTTCTCCAGCCAGCTTTGCTGGCTGGAGAATTCTGGGAGCTGAAGTCCTTCAGACTTAAAGTTGCAAAGGTTGGAGACCCCTGCTTTAAATGATGTGTAAATGTGATTTATCTTTGTGTGTCTATTAATGGCTGATTTGTCTGAATGCCAAACTTTCAGGAATTCCTTAACTCAGAGGAGCACCAAGGACTCCGCAATAAGATTTAAATTCAACTTTCAATTATTTGGGATTTGGATTTCATCTTCTTGTATTTCTTGAAACTGAAGTTATAAGCAAAGATATTTCAATTGATATGAGGAAGAACTAACCCTTGAAAACATCTTGACTGGATTTATAATGTTTGTTGTGTGATTTTGTGTGTGTGTGTGTGTCTGTGTGTGTGTGTGAGAGAGAGAGAGATGGATGGATAATCTGGCTTGGATTTTTACTTTTTGTTGTTAAATATGCTTTTTATTTTTATAAGAACACTAAAGCATCTGTAGAGTTGTAGCTGAACTCTAGCAGCATCTTTTTTCTTGAGGAAATATCTTCTTCATGGTGCACATTTAAACTGTCTGTTTCTTAAGTAAATAAAGTAGCATGTAAACAAGACCTAAACACATAAAAATGAAATTTTAATCCATGTGCATGTGCAAGATGAATCTTTGCTATGGTTGAATGCATAAGAATAATTTTGTTATCATGTCCATCATCAACAACATTGGGATCAGTTTGGCATAGTGGCTAAGGTGCTGGCGGAGAAACCAGGACACTGATAGTTTTACTCCTACTCCTAGTTAGGCAGGAAAGCCAGCTGGGTGACCTTGGGCCAGTCAATTATCTCTTCACCCATCCTTTCCCCTATTTTTCTGTCATTATTTTAAAAGCAATAAAAGAATAAAGGTAAAGATAAAGCTTTTCTCTGTCCATTCATCTCTGACTCTATATGGTGCTCATCTCCAATACAATAGCAGAGTTGGAAGGGACCTTGTAGGTCTTCTAGTCCAACCCCCTGCGTGGGCAGGAACCTTATACCATTTCAGACAAATGGCTATCTAACATCTTTTTAAAGACTTCCAGGGTTGGGGCATTCACAACTGCTGGAGGCAAGCTGTTCCAGAGGTTAATTGTTCTGACTGTCAGGAAATTTCTCCTTAGTTCTAAGTTGCTTCTCTCCTTGATTAGTTTCCACCCATTGCTTCTTGTCCTGCCCCCAGGTGCTTTGGAGAATAGTTTGACTCCCTCTTCTTTGTGGCACCCTCTGAGATATCGGAACACTGCTATCATGTCTCCCCTGGCCCTTCTCTTCATCAAACTAGACATACCCAGCTCCTGCAACTGTTCTTCATATGTTTTAGTCTCCAGTCCCCTAATCATCTTGGTTGCTCTTCTCTGCACTCTTTCCAGAGTCTCCATGTCTTTTCTACATCATGGCGACCAAAACTGTATGCAGTATTCCAAGTGTGGCCTTACCAAGGCACTATACAGTGGCATTAACACTTCACGTGATCTAGATTCTATCCCTCTGTTTATGCAGCCTAGAACTGTGTTGGCTTTTTTGGCAGCTGCTGCACACTGCTGGCTCATATTTAAATGGTTGTCCACTAGGATTCCAAGATCCCTCTCACAGTTGCTACTATTGAGCAAGATACCACCTATACTGTACCTGTGCATTTTTTTTTTTTGCCTAAATGTAGAACCTTACTTTTTTCACAATTGAATTTCATTTTATTAGATAGTGCCCAATGTTCAAGTTTGTCAAGATCTTTCTGTATCTTAAGCCTATCTTCTGGAGTGTTGGCTATTCCTGCCAGCTTGGTGTCGTCTGCAAATTTGATGAGTTCCCCATTTATCCCCTCATCCATCTCATTGATGAAGATGTTGAAGAGTACTGGGCCTAAAACAGAGCCTTGGGGGACTCCACTGCATACTTCCTTCCATGTAGATGCAGTTCCATTGAGGACTACATG
Source organism: Rhabdophis nuchalis (assembly GCA_039707465.1). Lineage (NCBI taxonomy): Eukaryota > Metazoa > Chordata > Lepidosauria > Squamata > Natricidae > Rhabdophis > Rhabdophis nuchalis. Next base: position 228,925,636 of record CM077644.1, read on the forward strand.
TTGAGTGCGGTTGGTCAGCCAGTTGCGAATCCATTTGGTGGTGATGCTGTCTAACCCACATTTTTCTACTTTATCTAATAGTAGGTTATGGTCTACTTTATTAAATGCCTTACTGAAGTCCAAGTAAATTATATCGACAGCGTTCCTCTGGTCCACTAATTTTGTCACTTTGTCAAAGAATGCAATTACATTCGTCTGGCATGATCTGTTTTTGACAAACCCATGTTGGCTTTTGGCTATTACTTTGTTTGCTTCTAGGTGTTCACTTATTTGTTGCTTAATTATCTTTTCCAGAATCTTTCCTGGTATTGAGGTCAGGCTGATGGGTCTATAGTTTCCTGGATCTATTTTTTTTCCTTTTTTGAAGATGGGAACCACATTAGGTCTTTTCCAGTCTTCTGGCAGTTCCCCAGTGCTCCAGGATCTCTGAAAGATATAGTTCAGTGGTTCTGAGATCTCATCTGCCAGTTCCTTCAGAACCCTGGGGTGTAATCCATCCGGTCCTGGTGATTTGAACTCGTCCAGGGCAGACAGATGCTCACTTACCATTTTTTTCCCTATTTCAACTTGTGTTCCTAATCTGATTTTTGTGGTGCTGTTTTTGATTGGTTGGACTGTTTTATCCCTTTGTGTAAAGACAGTCTTGTCCATGCCTTAGCCAAGAAATTCTGAAATTCTGAAGACATTTCCATGGTCATGTGGCCAGCATAACTATATTGTATACCGAGATGTATGGAACGCTGTTACCTTCCCACTGAAGTGGTACTCATTTATCTACTGATATTTGCATCTTTTCAAACTGTTAGGCAGGCAGGAGCTGGGGCAAGTAAGAGCAGCTCACTATGTCTGGAACCCAGGCTGTCAGCTTTTCAGCTGACAAGCTCAGCATTTTCAATTTCTAAGCCATTGTGCCCCCAATAAAAGAATAAATTTTAAAAAATCGTTACCACGATAAAAGCTAATATAAGCTAAAAGAGAAAAAGAAGAGAAAAAAGAATGAAAAAGTGCAGGAAATAGGCAGAAAAAGGGAAAATATAGTAAAGAAATAGCAGCTAAGACCCTGAGCTTGATGATCAGAAAGGTCGGCAGTTTGGCGGTTCGAATCCCTAGCACTTTGTGATGGAGTGAGCTCCTGTTACTTGTCCCAGCTTCTGCCAACCTAGCAGCTTAAAAGCATGCAAAAAATGCAAGTAAAAAAATAGGAACCACCTTTGGTGGGAAGGTAATGGCCCCTTTGGTTGTGCCCCTTCGGTGTTTAGTCATGCCGGCCACATGACTACAGAGACGTCTTCTGACAGTGCTGGCTCTTTGGCTTTGAAACAGAGATGAGCACCGCTCCCTAGAGTCGGGAATGACTTGCACAACCGAAGGGGCCGTTACCTTCCCACCAAAGGTGGTTCCTATTTTTTTTACTTTTTAACCTTTACCTTATAGTAAAGAAAAAGGAAAAGAATATATAGAAGTAACTTCCAACCTTCGTAACAAATACAGATAAATATATAACTCAAATAAATAAGCCAAGCAAATTTGAATACTTTTATCTACAAAGAATCTTGAAATGGTTGGCAGGAAGATCAAAGAATCATAGGGTTAAATGGGACCTTGGAAGCCATGTAGCCCAGTGCAGGAATCTTCAAACCATCTTTAGGTAAATGGCTGTCTTAGTCTTCTTTCGTAAACCTCCAGTGATAGAGCACCTACAGATTCAAAAGGTGGACTGCTGAGGAGCTCTCACAATCTGGAATTTCGTCCTTATTTCAGATTTGGATCACTTACTATAATGCTTCCATTAATTGGCTCTTGTCTTACCGTGCGTGCTCTGTGGAATAAATCCACAGCCCTTGCCCTATGGCATTCTGTACATATTATATTGGAAGATAACCATCATATCTGCCTTAGCGTTCTCTTCTTTGCAATAAACATATCCAGTTCCTTTTAACCTCTCTTCGTAGAATTTAGTCACCAACCCCATTAGCATTTCTGTTGTTTGTCTCCACTTCATTTCCCCTGAAATAGCTTCTTTGTGTTCCAGGCGTGGTCTCTAAATAAGGTACTTTGAAGACAAGTCACTTGATCCTGCATTTAATTGAGCAAAAGGCTCAACAAAATGCACTGTTTATTTACATTATGAGTATGGATGAAAAATAAATTAAAAAAGCAGAGGCAGCTTGACCTTCCTCTTAGTTATGTTTTGGCATATTGCTTTTAAGGATCAAAGAAGCCTATTATATTACTTTGAAAATTATATGGATTGGAGACATCTAATAGCCAGGGGTCCCCAACCTTTGCAACTTTAAGTCTGAAGGACTTCAGCTCCCAGAATTCTTCAGCCAGCAAAGCTGGCTGGAGAAGTCTGGGAGCTGAAGTCCTTCAGACTTAAAGTTGCAAAGATTGGGGACCCCTGTAATAGCAGATCAATACTTTCATTGAAAGTACTTATTAAAATCCAATAAAGAGGCTGTTATCTCCAATAGATAGAGTTTCTTTTCGGGCAAGCCTTACAACTATGTGCTGTTATATTATATGGAAATAGCACACAACCTATTTTTATAATGGCACATTTTGGCAGCCGATGAGAAAATGAAAGATCCTTTAAAAAAAGAAAATTAAAGCAGCGGCAAAAGTGAGATGTGATACAATCTTGTTACGGGCCCAAACACAACAACAGTGTTTCCTTCGATCAGTTCTGCTCTTGTTCCACAACCAAGGTGGTGTGTGTTTCTCATTAAAGGGAATAATTTATCTTTGCAAAGAATGGAATTTCTGAGAAGGAACATGTATAGTTCAGAAACTTCATTTGTTACGATACAAATTTCAAGACAAAAGTCATATTTTCTTGCTAATTGCTATCTATGTAGTCAGACACTAGGAATGCTATGCTATCATTTATGAAAAATTAGGGGCTTAGCATTCAGTGACAAAGACTGAACATAAGTTCAAAACCTATTTTAGAACTCGTGACTCTGCTTTCAGTGTACAGGTACGCGCTGGCTCCTGAGCTGGATGGAGAGGAATGGGAGTAGAGTAGAGTAGAGTAGAAAATAGAATAGAATAGAGAAGAGAATAGAGAAGAGAGAATAGAGAATAGAATGGAATAGAATAGAATAGAGAATAGAGAATAGAGAATAGAGAATATAGAATAGAATAGAATAGAATAGAATAGACTTTGATGTCATCTTGTCCAACCCCCCTGCTCATGCAGGCAACCCTATCCCAGTGATGACTAACTGAGGGCCCAAAGTAGCACGTTTGAGCGTGAATGCGCACATGCCCCCGAGCCCCCCAAAATGCAATGCATCCCACCCCCATGCATGTATCTCCTGCATATGTGCCGTCCCCACACATGTGCATGCACACACCCCCTCTATGCATGCGCGGCAGAGACCTGAAGACCCCAATCAGTCCCACAAATGCAAATCTAAACCGAACCATTTTGTTTAAGTTCTGTGCTGTGTTAAATGTTATTTTCAGCTTCTGGCCGCACATAAGGCAAGTTGTTTGGATGTAGGGATCCCAATGGGTCCTTCGTTTGGTATACAGACCAATGTACCTGTCTCTTATCCCCTTATACAAGCAACAATCAAATAGGATGTGGGCCAAGTCTTCTACCTCTGCCGCTCTGCAAATGCAGAGATTAAATATCCAGCCTACTCTTAACTACAGCAGGTATTCCAGTTTGGAGGCATTAAAATCCACAAGACTTATGGCATCTTTGAAAACAGAATTTAATGTCTTTTACTATGCAGGAAATTACTTAGGTTTTTATCTTAATTGTTTGAACATTAGGAGTTGCCATAGAGATACGCTGTTGCATACTCTGTTCTGACCATGAAAAAGAAAAAATAAACAAGATAAGATCACGATAAACCTACATTCCCAGCAGAACCATACTTTTTCTTTTAGGATTGCTAATTAAAAGGCACATTTTTTGGAAATCTTTCCCTTCTTTCGTTGACTGCAGAACATACTTGTAGTGATTTGAAAGACCCTTCGTGGGTCACCCTAATCCTCCGTAAATTTATTTGCTTATTTATTTCATCTGCACTCTCTCATATCACATGGATTCTTGACAGTTCACACAATAACACTAGTAGCAGTAATACTGAATCATCGATGGTAAATAAATTATAGATAAAACCAAACAATTTTATACATTATGTGTATTATACAGCACTCCCTATATCAGTGATGGCGTTTTCGCTTCAGGTGCCAAAAGCATGCGTGCATGCCCTATCGTGCACACTTTTGTGGCAACCCCCATAATTTAATGCCCTCTGCACTATGCCATCTGGGCATGCACGCATGACACCACCACCACCATTGCCCTGCGCATGCATACACAGCTTTCTTGGAGCCTGGGGAGGGTGAAAATGTCCTCGCCCACCCCTCCATTTTCTGACTTCCAGTGGGCCCATAGGTCTTTTTATTACCCTCCCCGGATTCCAGAGGCTTTCTAGGATCCTGGGGAGGGCAAAAAATGGCCCAACACGCAAACCGGAAGTTTGGGAACAGACTTCCAGGTTGCCCGTGGGCCGTTTCTCTCTCTCTGGAGGGTGGAAAACAGCTGAAAATCAAGGCCAAAATCAGCTGGCCCATGCGCACTGGAGCTGACAGGGCAATGCCTCATGTGTCTTCAGAAATGGCTCTGCGTGCCACCTGTGGTACGCGTGCCATAGGTTCTCCATCACGGCCCTATATACTGTATGTACTGTATTTGTGTTATACAGAACCATGCGCTGTGTCAATGGAGAAATAATAAGATGAGAAATAGGTTACTACAGAATGAAATTGAGCATATGAATTCTTCTTATTGAAGTCATAAAGATGAATGTTCCCCTCACACATATGTGCTAGTCGTTTCCAACTCTAGGGGGTAGTGCTCATCTGCATTTCAAAGCCAAAGAGCCAGCGGTGTCTGAAGGCGTCTCCGTGATCATGTGACCGGCATGACTAAACGCTGAAGGCCCACGGAATGCTGTTACCTTCCCACCAAAGGTGGTCCCTATTTTTCTACTTGCATTTTTCACATGCTTTCACACTGCTAGGTTGGCAAAAGCTGGGACAAGTCACGGGAGCTCACTCCGTTACGCAGCGCTATGGATTTGAACCGCCGACCTTTCTGATTGACAAGCTCAGCGTCTTAGCCACTGAGCCACCGTGTCCCTGACTGAAGTCATAAGTGTATCTTATGTCAGTATCATAGGGTGGAGTAAGTGGGGTTAACACTATATAATATGTATATTTCCACCTACTTTTCTAGTTAGAAAATCCTGTTCTGGCTGAACTAGCCTGAGAAAGATATTAAAATTAATTCCCAAGTAATTGAGAACCTGAGCATTTTGGATAAATAAAAGAGGTGGAGCAGCTTTGTGTCCTGAACGCCTGTCTTTAGGAAAAACAAATATTTTAAAAAGGGAAATGGTTGCTGGGCTGAAGGAACTGGTTGATATTCTGAGAAATACAGAAAAAAACGCATTATGGATTACATTTTATTTCACATATAGTATAAGAAAGAGCTTTAATATTTGTTTCAACTGTGCCAAGATAGCGTCCTAAATTGCTATAAATTTTAAGTTTCCATGATATTGAATTCATAGGGTCTGTAAACTTTCTAGAAAGAAGATAATATTATTTATATCCATGCACTTGTTCATACACTGTGGGTGTTATGATTACTGGGATTGAGTGATGAATATAATTTTGGCAATTCCTTTGCAAGCTCAGCTGGTAGGAATTAAACGGGATAATGCATCTGTCAGCCTCAATGGTGAACAAAACATGTACAAAGTTTTTTTTAACCCTACCTTCCCTTACACTAATAATACCAGTTTCTTAATACATAAATTATGGGAATAGAGCAGAGCATTAAAACTGATATGTAGCCAATCAATAAAAGGAGGGGGGGGGAGGCAGCTAGCTAGATCGACTTTCAGCCAGATGTTTCCGATTATCGGCCTGTAAGAATGATTGGTTATTGAACATTGACCAGAAAACCTATTAAGGCCTCTTCCTTTTCAGATTTTAAAAAAAAAAATCCCCCTCTTCCTTCTCCTGAACTATTGGAGCAAGTAAATAGGTAGGAGAACATATTGGACAAATTTTTAAGAAGTATAATGTTAATAGCAGCACCAGGAAATGGTTTATGTTTAACGTTATTCAGAGGTTTGCTGGGGTATTTTATTCCTAAATCAATGCCTTCCATCTGCAGTTGGTTCAGGTTTCCAGAATGCTGCAGCATTCTGTTCCCTTCAATTCCGTTACATGGAAAATGAAATCACAATTTTTAAGTTACAAGTAAGAATTATGAATACTGGGGGGAAGTTCACTCACGGATTAGTCAGAGTGTTTCTAAAATGACCTTTTCCATTTCTGAGGGGGGGGGGAAAGTTTATTTCTTTCATGACCTGTTTCTTTAACTATCTTACATTACATTAAGCCAGGAAGAATTAACTAACAGTCTGGGCTTTGTTTCTAAACCGCATTTAGGGAATATTGCAAATGAGGCTGTTTGTCCTCCAACTAAATTGTGATCCTCATCTGCTGCAGAGAAATGTGGAAATGACCTTGAAGAAAATACAGGTAGTCCTCGACTTACGACCACAATTGAGCTAAACATTTCTGTTGCTAAGCGAGGTGGTTTGTTAAGTGAATTTTGCCCCGTTTTATAACCTTTCTTGCCTCAGTTGTTAAGTGAATCACTGCAGTAGTTACGTTAATAACATGGTTGTTAAGTGAAACTGGCTTCTCCATTGACTTTGCTTGTCAGAAGGTCGCAAAAGGGGATCATGTGACCCTGAGACACTGCAACCGTCATATGTATGAACCAGTTGCCAACCATCTGAATTTTGATCACATGACCACAGGGATGTTGCAATGGTTGTAAGTGTGGAAAATGGTTATAACTCACTTTTTGTCAGTGCTGTTGTCACTAAATGAACTGTTGTAAGTCGAAAGCTATCTGTATGAGGTAGCAGTAAGAAGAATATTAACTTAGCTTTGAAAAAATAGGAAGGGTGAGGGGGGAAAAAACAAGATTCCCTTGCATTGGCTTTCTGTAGGTTAGGAAGGAGAAATGTGATGAGGTTTTCATGATTCCATTATTATGCACCAAAGACAATAAAGACCAATTATGAAATGCACCAAAGGCAAATTCCTTGTGTGTCCAATCACACTTGGCCAATAAACAATTCTATTCTATTCTATTCTATTCTATTCTATTCTATTCTATTCCATTCCATTCCATTCCTATCCTATCCTATCCTATCCTATCCTAAACAAAATAGGCTTATAGTATTTACTTGGCTGTTTCCTGACCTGGTCTGCCTCCAACGGCTGAGACCCATCTCTTTGAAAGAGCTTTGAATAAAAAGCAATGTTATTGGCAGAGTTTACTGCTTTTTGTCAGACTGACAAAAGCGCTGTCAAACTTCATCTCTTTCATGCATATACAAAGTCACACCTACAAAAGGTACGAGGATTATGTTGCAATACTTCAGCGCTGCATTTGTCATTCTAACTCCTTTTGCCCCCTGTCTCATCTCCAGATGTTGTTTAGAATAAACTTGAGGAATGGTTAGATCGAGAAATGAAAAGAACCCTAAAACAGCCAGAAAGCAATGGCAAACTACTTACAATACAATACAATAGCAGAGTTGGAAGGGACCTTGGAGGTCTTCTAGTCCAACCCCCTGCCTAGGCAGGAAGCCCTATACCGTTTCAGACAAATGGCTATCCAACATCTTCTGTAAGTCGATCAAGAAAACTGCTTGGAAAAAAACTAACTGACCAAAGTGTATCTTTATTTCCTTGCTTGCTTGAAGGCAAGAGATGTTGTGGTCAAATCTGAACACCTCTCTGGAAGGTTTAAGTTACATATGAGTATCTTCAAAGTATCTTCAGTATCTTCATCTTCTGTAGCTACAACCTGTCCAATGAATGGTGTTCTTACCTGGTCTAGCAGGGAGAAGATATTGCTGGTATTATCGTCATCTTCATTCAGTGACCCCCATAATCCCTTGCAGGGTGGAGCTAGGGCAACGGAATGGAGATATCAGGGTGTTTTAATGGCTGGATGCCCTTCCTGTTGCCAGTTAAGAGTTTTGTTCAGCAGATATGTATACATTGCATAAAAGACCATGAGGGCTGGGACTTGGAAGATGACCTCCACTCTGGCAACCTCCTCATTGTTTCAACAGCCATATATATTATCACCCCTTATTCAATACAATACAATAGCAGAGTTAGAAGGGACCTTGGAGGTCATCTAGTCCAACTCCCTGTCTAGACAGGAAACCCTAAACCATTTCAGACAAATGGCTACCCAACATCTTCTTGAAGACTTGCAGTGTTGGGGCATTCACAACTTCTGGAGGCAAATTGTTCCACTGATTAATTGTTCTAACTGTCAGAAAATTTCTCCTCACTTCTAAGTTGCTTCTCTCCTTGATTAGTTTGTTACTTAGGATAATTAGAAAGCTACAAATTACTTCAATGAATAAATAATCTACATATGTGTTTTGCACTGAAAAAGAAACATACTAAATAATTTGAGAGGTATCCCCATGGGTGCTCTTTTTTTCCATGCCATTAATATTTTATATACCACTGCCAAATTAGAAAGGAGCATAAGTGCTCAATCTTTCCTTGATATTCTCAAATTCCCATGTGAATTTTCTAATTGGAAGTTCAACTTTGTCCAACTCTTTCTTTCCTTATTTTTAAGGGAGGTTCCTGCGTTTGAGTTTTCATGCATATCTTTCTGTATCCCCATGGATTGATTCTAAATAATCCCCAAAATTTTAAAGTTTGGAGAGCTATTGATATTGCAGTGGAATACTAATGGTTTTAAGATTCTATGAAGTATAGTATAACAGAATAGGATAACAGAATAACAGAGTTGGAAGGGACCTTGAAGATCTTTTAGTCCAATCTCAGTTTAGCTAGGAAACCCTACACCAGACAAATAGTTATCTAATCTCTCCTTAAAAACCTCTTTTTAAAAACATCCCAACTGTTCCCAACTGAAGGCAAACTTTTCCACTGATTGTTCTATCAGTAAATCTCTCTTTAGATCTAGGTTGGATTTCTCCTTAATACGTTTCCATCCATGGCTTTTTGTCTTGCCCTCAGGTCCTTTGAAGAATAGGTTGACACCCCCCCCCCCTTAGAATAGCACAAATTCTATCATTCAGATCATTAACTGGGATTAATGTAACATCATTCTGAATTGGAAAATAAAACCTGTTTTATTCCGTTTAGGGGGAAAAAGATGATATTTTCTTATAAGTAGTGTTTTAATGAAAAAGTTGATTTAAAGAACATTGCCTTTGATAGAGAATGTGTTAAAAGCCATTTGCTGTAAATTAAATAGAAAATGTTTGGAGAGCAAATTGTTGTCTGAAGCATGAACTGAAGATTTTACATGTCAACTGATCTTGAAAGTAATCTGCAACCCATCAACAGTCTCTCAAATCAGCTCTGTGTTTGGAAGGAAGATGTAGAGTGAAGATAGTTAATTGATCTTAATTCAAAAGGATGAATACCTTCAGATTAGGGGGAAATGCTCCTGAAGGATGGACAGACAAGTATAGAGACATAGAAGACAGAATTCCCAGGTAAGTAAAGAAATAAAAGCCATGAAACTAATTTGCTCCAGGAGAATACTCCAGGGTGGAAACTAATCAAGGAGAGAAGCAACTTAGAACTGAGGAGAAATTTCCTGACAGTGAGAACAATCAACCAGTGGAACAGCTTGCCTCCAGAAGTTGTGAATGTCCCAACACTGCAAGTCTTTAAGAAGATGTTGGATACTCATCTGTCTGAAACAGTATAGGGCTTCCTGCCTAGGCAGGGGGTTGGACTAGAAGACCTCCAAAGTCCCTTCCAACTCTGCTATTGTATTATTGTGTATTAATACATAACATAAAAAGAAGAGAAATGGTTGACCTGTTGTAATACCACTGTTTTTAACAGATTAACAGAGTTGGAAGGGACATTATAGGTCATCTGGTCGAACCTCCCTGCTCAAGCAGGAGACCCTACACCATATCTGACAAATGGCAGTCCAATCCCAAGTGATGAAGCCGCCACAACTTCCAAGGGAAAGCTGTTCCATTGGTTGATTGTTCTCACTCTCAAAGAATTTCTCCTTATTTCTAGGTTGAATCTTTCCTTGGTGAGTTTCCATCCATTATTCCTTGTCTGGCCTTCTGGTGCTTTGAAAAATAGCTTGACCCCCTCCTCTCTATGGCACCCCCTCAATTATTAGAACACTTTTGTCATGTCTCCTCTGGTCCTTCTCTTCACTAGACTAGCCATGCCCAGTTCCTGTCCATTCTTCATATGTTTTGTTGTATTGATATGTATTAATTCTTACATTAATATGACAAAAAATACCTGCTTTCTAGTTCACCAAATAAATTTATCATGTTAGGCCATAAGTAAGTATGAGGTGAAAGCCAATGGCTAAACATTTATTGGCATAGTGTAATCTACTCCATTTCCATTACTCTACTCTGAATTTCCTGCTGCCATGATACACTGGTTGCCAGCTGGTTTTTGGGTACAAATCAAGGTTTTTGCTGGTATCTTTAAAGCCTTTCAGATTTTGATATCTGTAGGTGGCCTACTTTCAATAGTTTTCACCCCTCCAGCAAAGGGGCTTCCTCCAGATACCTTTACTCGGGGAATATCATCTCCAGGGACTTGGAAGCGTTCCTTTTCAACCTCTGCCTCTCTTCTGTAGAATAGCATCTCTCTGGTGTATGTCCCTCCTATCCTGTTTCTTAGGAAGACAGTTAAAAAATATTCCCTCTGTTTTGGAAGGGTTTTTATTATTATTATTATTATTATTGGTGGTGGTGGTGAGACCGATGAATGTTCCTGATGTTATATGTGGATTGTGCAATATTATTAATTTCCTTTTTATTTCATTATTTTAAACACAGCGCATGTGTTGCACAACTGGAATGTTAGGATAGTCCAGATTCTGGAACGATTGGGATAGGATGAGAGGCAAGGCAATCAGAGCATGATCTCATAAATGGCAACCCAGGCCAGGTGGGGAGAAATCTTGCAAAAAGCATTTGAAGCGATTCAAAGGGATTCCACCCTTAATTAACTCACTATAAATATGGTTTCCAAGTTTCCAAGATTCTGTGTTTATTGCAAACAGGCATTAAATATACGATATGGAAAGCTGTGTATTTCCCGGTCTTGCCAGCTATGTAAAGCTATGAAATGGAGTGGTCTATAAACCCAGATGAAGTAAAGTTAAAGGTAAAGTTATGTAAAGTAAACTTGTGGTCAGTCCATGATTCTGTAGCCTAGGTCTCTGTTTTGCAGCTTGAGAAGCATAAGAGAGCTGATAATAAAAGCAAACCATAATCCAAAGCAGCAATTCCAAAGGAAAGCATCCATAACAATTGCATTTTAAATCACACTGTTTTACAGGTAATCCTACAATTACGACCACAACTGAGCCTGGGATTTTGGTCATAAGTTATAGCAGTCATAAGTCTAGTCATCATGTGATCAGACTTGATTTTGCAATCACTTTTATGATGGTCATTAAGCTAATCACGGTCATTAAGCAAACTGAATTGTCATTAAGTTATGTGGTTGTAAGTCTGAATTCAACTTATCCAATAGGTGGTTTTTGCCATTTTTTTGCCATAAAAGAGCAAAAAAGTCTCAGATTACATGATCATGGATCATAAATGCGAGCTAAGGGCGTAAAATGCAATCATGTAACTGTGGGGATGGTGTGGCAATTGTAACTTCAAACATGACTCGTAAGTAACTTTTTTCACGTCTGTCATAATTTTACACAGTCATTAAGTGGCCAGTGCCAAATCGAGGACTTCTTTTACTTAAGAAATCTTATCAGTGATATCTGTGTATATTGGAACAGGAGAAGACATAGTGGTCCCTTCCAAATCTTTTATTCTGTTAAGAGTTTTGGACCTTTGGAATTGATCAGAAGAAGTTGGGGAGGCTTTTGAAATTTGGATCCAAATCATTGAGATGTGACATGGAATTGAGCAGAAAGCACTGGCAGGACTATGAATCTAAACAATTATTGCAGATGGCATGTGTGTTTGTCTTAATTGTGTATTATACTTCAAATCACAAGACAACAGAATTAATGCAAGATCGAATCATTGTGCAATATATGTTGATTTACACTAGTTATGCAACTATTGTGGCAAGAATGTCTCTGCTTTTTGTCTGCAGATTTGCTAATCATAATAATGCTGTTGTTCAAGGCAAGATCAGTAGGGATAGTACAATTGTGAATCTTCAGGCGTGCTGCCATAGCTCTTAATTGCATCTTACAAACAAACAATACCACTAATGTATACATTTTTGTAAGTCTTTGGGACTCCTGGAAGTGTATGATAAATAGCAAAAACCACTAGTTAAGGTTAAAAATTGGTTTCTTTGATTTTTTTTTTAAAGTAAATACTTTTTAAGGGGATAATACCTTTCCCTTCAAGGTATGTTTTGTAAGCAGCATCAAACAGGTGCCTGTATTTTTCTAATCTTTCCCCACCATATGAACAATCGGCCAAAATTCCTTTTGCTTCAGTGGAGCCAAGCTGAGTGCCTTGATGTTGGAATGGATCCCGTTCTCCATCTCATCAGTATTTTTGACTCTAGTACAAACAGATGTTTGTTATGTGCAGTAATTCTATATACGTCTAACGTTTCTTAACTAACTGGAAAATATGGTTTAACTTTAAACTGGAAAATACTATATATATTTTAATTGCACGAACACAAATACAATAATACAATAGCAGAGTTGGAAGGGACCTTGTAGGTCTTCTAGTCCAACCCCCTGCATGGGCAGGAACCTTATACCATTTCAGACAAATGGCTGTCTAACATCTTTTTAAAGACTTCCAGGGTTGGGGCATTCACAACTGCTGGAGGCAAGCTGTTCCAGAGGTTAATTGTTCTTACTGTTAGGAAATTTCTCCTTAGTTCTAAGTTGCTTCTCTTCTTGGTTAGTTTCCACCCATTGCTCCTTGTCCTGCCCCCAGGTGCCTTGGAGAAAAGTTTGACTCCCTCTTCTTTGTGGCACCCTCTGAGATATCGGAACACTGCTATCATGTCTCCCCTGGTCCTTCTCTTCATCAAACTAGACATACCCAGCTCCTGCAGCCGTTTTGGTCTATATTTTCTGATTACAATAAATCACTTCCTTCAGACACACATTTTCTGTCCCTTAGTTTTGGGAAAGGTTATCTTCAGAAAATGCATTATTACTATGTAAATATGAAAGCTGACCTAATACCTAAGATGTTTAATATTATGCTTAATATTAATATTTAATAATATTATTTGTGAATGGTCTCTTTAAGCATACAGTGATGGTCGTTACGCAAGCTGCCTCTTAAAATTCATTTCACTGTTTGGAAATAGAGGACTATTTTGATGGGTTTTTTCCCCTTGTTTGTAGAAGGACTCCTTGATTTATGACCATAATTGAGCCTGCAGTTTCAGTTATAAGTCATGATGATCAATGAGGTCTGGCAGTGGTCAATAAACAAAAAGGGGAATTGTTAAGCAAATGCCATGGTCATTAAGTGAACCTATTGTTCGCTATGAGGCATTTTTTGGTCAGAAACTGGAATTAAGCACCAGTTTCTAGAAAAAATGTCATAAATCAGGATCATGTGACGGATGCTATAAATGGCTGTTATGGTGGGCTGGTTGCCAAGCAACCAAAAATTGGTCACGTGACCATGGGGGGCATTCATCAGAACTTTGAATCTGAGTTGTAAGTGCTTTTTCAGGGTCTGTCATAATTTTGAATGGTCATCAAACAACTGGTTGTAAGCCAAGGACTACTTGTAAGATGATTCCTCTAGATATATTAGAACTTTAAAACTCCCAGATTTCCTAGCTAGCATAATCAAAAGTAGGTACTGAAGTTCCAATGGTTACTTTTTCAACAACCAACATTAGCGATGGATTAAATGGTATAATCAAGAACATTTTAACAGTTGTAATCTCAGTTATATTTCTTTATTTCCCTTTCCCTCAAATATTTTGGAGTAGATCCTTAAAAATTTAACAGATATTTTCTGTCTGTGTTGTCTTACTGCCATTCAAAATCTGTGAGGCTTTATTTCCTGATAGAGTAAAGAAAAATATTTGTTATAAATTTTTAGTGGACTTCTCAAATCCAGAGAGGCATGAAAGAAAATTTTGAAATGGCTTCTTATGTTGCAAACTAATCCAAACTATTTCCACAGGGGGAATATGTAAATGGTATAATGCTACAATCATTCCAGGGGAAAAAATAGTTGTGGTTCAACCGAAATAGTGAGATGGTGGGAAGTAAAACACGTTTTTTGTATTGTGGAACTCTGTCTGGGGTGGACAAAAACTGGGAGGATAAACCACGTTTATCCAACTGACATTTGGCATCTAGCTTATTTTATGTCCTACTGTCATGTGAAAAATAAGGAGGCCCTGTTGTATTTGACCAAATAGTCTTCAGAACCGGAAAACTGCTTTCCACGTGGCCAGCCCTAAATCTTCACAGAGCTCACATTAATCACTTTCTTCTCTGTTGTTCTCCAGCAGGTGGTCTTTTATAACATGCTATGTCTGGAGATTTCAAGTAGCTATCTCCCTCAACTTACTTGCTTTATTTATAGAATTAGAATTATAGACACGGCTGTCCATCTCAGTTCAGTGATGCTGGGTGGCTAACACCACAAAAAAACATAAAACATTAAAAATTATTGTATACGGTGTTTACTTTACAATAAAGCAATAATACAATGCAACTGTGGTTTGTAATATATTACATACCTCACAGTTCATGACAACTTATAATGGATTCAGTTAATATCTTGGCCTCAGTGGTTGAAAGAGAAGCCAGTTCTTGAAGGCCTTTGGAAAGGCTAATAGGATTAGGGCCAACCAAATATCAAGGGAGATGTTGTTCCATTGGCCAGGTAGTTCCAACAGAGAAGTCATGTTTTCTTTAGATCAGGGGTCCCCAAACCCTGGTCTGCAGACTGGCACTGGTCCATGGTTCATTGGGGACCAGGCCATGCAAGCAACATGTGTGCATGCGAAACACTATTTGTGCAAGCAGTGTGTGCGTGTGAAACCACCCCCTCCTCCTCACCATGGCTGCCACCACTGCTGGTCCACGGAGCCAGAAAGGTTGTGGACCGTGGAGCTTAGATGACAGAAGAGGCCTAGAGGATGCCTACTTTGCATGGTGGAATAGACAGAGACAATTGGTGACAGGAAATTCCACAGTCTAGGCTTTTGCCATGCAGGTTTCAAAGATGATAATTAACACTTTTAATTGAACAACAACAACAACATTTTGGGAGCTGATAAAGCTTGTGAATTAGTGATATGCTTTGAGGGGTCCAAAACTGCACATGCCCCTTCAATCTGAGCCAGTTGCAGCTTATAAATAGTCCTCAAGACTAATCCCATTTAGAACACATTGTACTGTCCAGACAGAAAGTGATGAAAACATGAGTGATTTTGACCAGAGTTTCCCAATTTAAGAATGGTAAACTGGTAAACTTGATGGATTTGTACAAATATCCTTTTAACCACAGCTACCCAAGTGGTCCTTGAGGAGGAACCATGAAGCCAAAAGAATGCTAAAGATTTGTGTGTCCCCTGACCTTTTTAAATAAATCCTTAAAGTTTAATCTCTTCCCAGGCCTTGGATCTGAGTGGGTGATAGAGCTCTTATGTGATGTTTTGGTCTTTTAAATCAGGGGTCTCCAACCTTTGCAACTTTAAGTCTGAAGGACTTCAGCTCTCAGACTTCTCCAGTCAGCTTTGCTTGGCTGACTGGAGAATTCTGGGAGCTGAAGTCCTTCAGCCTTAAAGTTGCAAAGGTTGGAGACCCCTGTTTTAAATGATTGTTAATTTGCCAGATAGTTGATTTTGCCAGATTTTCCTTCTGATAATATTGTTTTTATTTATTTATTTGTTATATTCTACAAGCTGGAAGCAATTGTAAAATATTGGGGTGGCCTATAAATCTCATAAATAAACAGTGTACATGTTCTATCTGGATAGTGCTATTCCATCCACAACTACAGGAATCCCCAGATTTTTCAGGTAAGGGTGTGGGTGAGCTAAAACACACAACCATTTGATCTTGTTGAAATTAAGTAGAAGTCCATATTAAGTAGAAGTCCATATTTCCCAGACCTCTACAATATCAGGGTTCCAGGCACGAAGCTTGATGACATAACTTGGACAGTATGGGTCCGAAATGTATATTTGAATATCACTAACAGAATAACAGAGTTGGGAGGGACCTTGGAGGTCTTCTAGTCCAACCCCCTGCTCAGATAGGAAGCCCTATATCATTTCAGACAATTGAATGATGTGTCAAATGTATTCTTAAAAACTTCCAGTATTGGAGCATTCAAAACCTCTGGAGGCAAGTTGTTCCACTGATTAATTGTTCTAAGTGTCAGGAAATTTCTCCTTAGTTCTATGTTGCTTCTCTCCTTGATTATTTTCCGTCTTTTGCTTCTTGTCCTTATGCTGATTTGGAGAATAGTTTGACTTAGATATTGAGACACTGCTATCATGTGTCCCCTAGTCATTCTTTGCATTAAACTACACATATTCAATTCCAGCAACTGTTCTAGCATATGTATATGTTAAACGGAGGTGAAGGAAACAGTAAACCATGATGTAGCCCATAGTAGACAGCGGTGTTAGGGTCAACAAAAATGCACGTTTAGAATTATACTAATCCAGATTAATTATCATCTTGTTATACTATGATATAAGAATCTGGAATATCAGAAGTATTTCAATGAGTCTTATGAAACACCAATGGGCAATTGGAAGAACCAAAAGACTTTATGAAATCCATTGAATATGGGCAAGTAAAATAAACTTAAATAATTATAACAACATGTAGAATTTCCTATGACATACTGTATATTAAAGTGAGTTAATTATTCATGTACTTCTTCCTCATGTTCAAATCGCATGCCCCTCAGAAATCCAATTTAGTACAAATAGATACCTTTTGCAGTCATTCTAGAAGATCAGGAATTAATGGAAGTGACTAGTGTTTTCTAAAGTAGTCCAAAATTGAGAAAATGTGCAAGTTTAAAATCAGAAACCCCGTTTAAAAAACCCCATTTTCTTCTGGACAAATAATGAAGGTGAACAGGCAGGAGATGTAAATAAACCCACTCTGCAGCAATAGCACTTAGGTTTATATACCACTTCACAGTACTTTATGACACTCCCTAAACCCGCGATGGCGAACCTATGGCACAAGTGCCAGAAGTGGCATGTAGAGCCATCTCTCCAGGCACACCAGCCATCGCCTGTTGCTCTTCTGGGTTCCAGCGTGCACATATGCACCAGCCACCTGGTTTTCGCATGCATGGGAGTGCCAGAAACCAGAAGAGCAGCTTCCCAAGCTTCTGGTTTCCAGTGCGTGCATGTATGCTGGTCAGATAGTCTTCATGCATGCATGCGCACCAGAAACTAGAAGAGCAGGTGACTTCCGTGCATGCACATGCCGGAAACCGGAAGCTCAGAATTCTTCCATTTTCAAGTGCTCCCATGTGGGCGCACCAAAGAGCTGATCTTCCGGTTTCCAGCGCTCCCCACACATGCATGCATGTTCCTGTTTCAGCAACAGGCTCGCCAACACTGCCCTAAGTAGTTTACATTGTCAGTACATTGCCCACAACAATCTGGATACTCATTTTACCGACCTGGGAAGGTTGGAAGGCTGAGTCAACCTTGAGCCATACATTCTTTTAAACAGTTCAGCTCTATTGTAGACATGGGATATTGGTGCTTATCAGAAAACAGAGCTCCAAAAACCAATGTGTAGGATACTTGTGGGAGTGATTGTACATCAATGAAGTCAGAGTGTTATTTTCTAGATCACATCTGGAGATAGATTTGTATTTTGTCTAGTAGTGAACCTATAGCGGTTAATAACTTATTAGAAGATACTGCACTCGTAGCCATAATTGATGGCTGCATTTGGCTAACTTACTGCAACAGTATTAGCTAGTTTATTAGTTCTGTTCTGGTTCTGTGGTTGAACTAAGACAGGGGTCTGCAAAGTCGGCTCTTTTAAGACTGGTGGACTTCAACTCCCAGAGTTCCCCAGCCAGCATAGCTGGCTGGGGAATTCTGGGAGTTGAAGTCCACCAGTCTTAAAAGAGCCGACTTTGCAGACCCCTGAACTAAGATATTGGTGACAATTGAGCAGTCGTTGATGTTCCCCGTGAGTTGTTGGTATCGCTACCATGGCCTAGATCCGTGATGGCAAACCTATGGCATGGGTGCCACAGGTGCCACATGGAGTCATTTGTCAGGACATGCGAGGCGATGCCCTGTCAGCTGGCCAGCACGCATGCCCGCACATGCCAGCTAAATTTGCCCTTTTTTACACACTCTTTTCACCCTCCCCAGGCTCCAGAGGATTTATAGGAGCCTGGGGAGGGTGAAAAGTGCCTCTCCCACCCTGGAGGCCCTCCAGAGGCTTCATGAACTTCCCTGAAGCCTCCGAACACACGAAATGACACGCCGCTGAAACCAGAAGTGACGTCCGATTTGCTTGGAGTGTCATTTTGAGTGGTCCGGAGGCTTCAGCGACCTTAAGGAGGCTTCCCTTAAGCCTCCAGAGCACTCAAAATGAGGCTCCAAGCAAATCAGACAACACTTCCGGTTTCGGTAGTGCATCATTTTGAGTGCTCTGGAGGCTTCCCAGGCCCTCGGAGGCCCTCCGGAGGCTTCAGCGACCTTCAGGAGGCTTCCCTGAAGCCTCCAGAGCACTCAAAATGACACACCTCCGAAACCGGAAGTGACATTTGATTTGCTTGGAGCCTCATTTTGAGTGGAAGCCTCCTGAAGGTCGCTGAAGCCTCCGGAAGGCCTCTGGGGGGAGTGGGGGAGGCTGTTTTTGCCCTCCCCAGTCTCCTATAAAGCCTCTGGAGCCTGGGAAGAGCGAAAAGAGCATGTAAAAAATGTGGGGTCGCGCCTGTAGTGCGCGCATGTGCACTGGTGGAGTCGCATATTGTGTTATGGGCACGGCACACCCGTGCACGCCCCTCCTGCGCTCCCCCCACTTATGACACGTGAGCCAAAAAAGGTTCGCCATCGCTGGCCTAGATCAAGAACACAAAACAAGATAGACTCTTTTGCAAACAGAGCATTTAAGTTGCAAAAATTAACGTAAAGCTGCTTGATATTTTAATCAATTAAAAGACTCTTTTCCACAGAGTCTTCTTTAGCAAGATTGATTGAAAAAGTAACAGACAAGGATAGAGAAATTTCAGTGGCTTCGTTATTTTCACATTAACACCCAATTCGTCTTTCAGTTGATGGGATGGAACGTTTTTCCAGTCTTTTCATAATGGCTTTCTTATGAATTGGCAAGCTGGCTGCCCTTTTACCAGAAAATTGAGAAAATGTTCAAGAGGTCATTTTCCAAATGTCTCCTGAATTTTTGTCAAATTCTGAACAGACCATAACAGAGTCTGAATCATGAAGAGACACACTTTCATTTCATTCCATTATCAGTACACAATTTTAAAAATAGTGTCTCTTCATTTAGGTTTTTTCATACGGATGAGGAATGAATTTCTTTGCTTATATCAGTGTTGCTGTGATGGGTTTCTTGCCTTAAGTTCATGTTTCTACCTTCCAGCACTTCATTCTTTTGAAGGACATCTTATCTATTTATATATTCAGTCACTCTAGAGTGGGTTATAAATATGTATCAATAGTTAAAGCTTCTCCTGCTGCAGGCTCTTTGCTCACCAAATGTTTTGTTGAGTTTCATATCTGTAGATCAGCCAGTCTTACCTAAATCAGGGGTCTCCAAACTTTGCAACTTTAAGTCTGAAGGACTTCAGGTCCCAGAATTCTCCAGCCAGCTTTGCTGGCTGGAGAAGTCTGGGAGCTGAAGTCCTTCAGACTTAAAGTTGCAAAGGTTGGAGACCCCTGACCTAAATGTAGGCTGTCTGAACTTAGAAATTGAGGGATAAAATGGTTCCATGCACATTTATATTGATTTTTTACATTTACATGACCATTCCCCATTGAACTTAGTGACTCTGACTTGTGAAGAAATATGCACAGAACCTGGTTTCTATTGAAGTCAGCATTTTAAAAACCCTTTTGGCAAATCCTCCGTACTTCTCTCTTTCAATTTCATACTAACAGTAAAGGTTATACATTATCCTGTGATTCAGATTCATGGATTGCTGCTTTTGACAGTTCAAGCTGCAAACAATTTGTTAGTCTCAGTGGATATTGCTTCCCCCCCCCCCCCTTCTTTTCTTGGCTTCTAATTTTGAAAGTCTTCACTTTGGAATGTTGAACTATAAATGCAGGAACTTAGTGCAAAAATATTTGAGTTCCAGCTTTTTCAAATGGAAGCTATATGCCTAGGAAAGTTTGGAACTCATTGAGGGATCATCCTGAGCAGCCAAGATTTAAGACTAATTGAATTAATAGCCATGCTCATGACTGAATTAGCATAGCCGCATGCCCATGTTGAAAGGCTCATCAAGTTTGGGATATTCATGAAATTTGTTTTCCAGGAAATGTTGATGCTTAAGGTTCTTCAACACTCCCTCGCCTCCCAGTTCAGTGTTCTCTAGTTTGCTCTATAATTTGTTGGTCCTTAAGAATTTCAATTCCTGGCCAACATGGCCTTGTTAAAGTTCATCAGGTTAAGGAAGGATATCACACTAGGGAATGGAGGCCAGACAGTTTTGATCTCTGACAACATTATCTTGACAATTATGGGACAAAGCCAGGAAACTTTATTGCCATGAATATGTGGTAAAAATGGAAAGTATTTTACAATATTAAAGTCCAGCGGGGGATTGAAATGCAGAACCTTCATAACTAATTCCTATGCAGATCAAGCAAAATTCCCAACTATACTTGCTTTTAACTGGTTCTCACTTTCAATTTCTTTTTGAGGAATAGTTGTCTTGTATGTCTACTTTTTACTAATTGTACACTTCCCAGTGTCTTCAAAAAGTTCAAATGTATGTCCATTTGAAGTATGCAATGAAACATTTTGGCTCAATTAGCAGTATATTCTATCACCCTGGATCATGAAGGACTCAGTTTCATAACCTGAAAATTAGTATGGCTAGGAATGTAGGGAGAATGGTTCGCTATGTCTTAAAGTGAGTTGTATAATTTTTGATGTAGCATGTGTCAAACCCCCCCCCCCCCCCCCATTTATAAAGAAAGCATGCTTTTATAACTTAGTACTCTGGAGTGAAAATCTAATTTTCCACTAAGTAGAATGAATCAGAGGGCCTCCAGATATATCAGTTTAAATTATCATCTAAAGAGCACATCTCCTCATTTTGGTTTATAACGTTTAGAATCTCAAATAATCTAAGAACAGCAATGATTTAGAAAACTCCTCAAAGGTTACCTCTAATCATGAACATGTGATATTATCTGTATCTCTGAGCATTTATTTATCTTTGTAGCTGTACAAAGAAATGGAGTGGTAGCAATAGTGATAGCACTTAGGTGCTATTGCAAAGCTGGCTGAGGAACTCTGGGAGTTGAAGTCCACAAGCCTTAAAGTTGCCAAGGTTGGAGACCCCTGCTTTACAGTGCTTTACAGCCGTTTACAGAATCAGGCTATTGACCCCAATAATCTGGGTCCTCATTTTACCCACCTCAGAAGGATGGAAGACTGAGCCAACCTTGAGCCTGGTGAGATTTGAACTGCCAAACTGCAGGCAGCTTGCTGTTTGGTCTGCAGGCAGCAGAAGTAGCCTGCAGTACTGCACTCTAACCTTTTCTTTACCAGTCATTAAAACAGTGTCATCTTTTTATAGGTTTCTGCTTGAAGGGGGGGGGGGCTGTTGATTAATTGCTAGCTGTTGATTAATTTATCATTGCATCATCAATGCAATTCCCAAGAAAAGAATGTGTTTTTTATTTTATTTCCAGGCTTCCACAGAATTGTACGGGTTGCTGGGTTCATACTTGAATTGATGATTAACAATCTCTTCCAAATAATTTTTGAAGCATGAACAGCCTTAATGCTACAGATTTCATGAAATAAATTTTATGAGGCTAAAAAAAAAAATCCAGTTCATTTTAACCACTTTTTATGTTTTACCCTGTTTCATAGCAACATTATCAGGAAGGTGATGGTATTCGGTATAATAATAATTACAGTAATCAATACAACATCGTGTAATCTGATTTGTATTTTTATTTTCTTTTATGGAAGCATTTTGTGGCTAAAGAAGAAGTCTGCTGAAATATTGCGTCTTGTCTCATATTATTTCTTTTAGAAAGTTGGAAGAAGGAAAAAGCAAAGTTTGGTTGACCCATTTTGGGAAAAAGTACCTCTTCAAAGCCTCCCATATTGATAATGTTGTCTTTGCTTTTTTAATAACCTCTTTTTTAAAAAATCAGAATGTTTATGCCCCCACTGATAGGAGAAAATAAACAGCAAAAAGGAGTTTTTAAGAGGCAGTCCAAAAGGGAGAGTTATCCTATTCATTTCTCTGATTGCTGTCTGGCAAAAATATGTCATTTCTATCTGCATCTACATCTTCTTTAACTCAGAAGCTCAAACTGTGAAGAAAATGCAAAAGGCAAACCTTCAGTTACCTCCTGTGATCAGATGTTAATGTGCTGCAGACCACGGCTGACTCAGCAAATTATACATAAGATTTTTTTTGTTGCTTGTGACTGCAAGGCAATAACATGCTTTTTAAAATTATTCTCCGCTTCATGTGTTCTCCATGCCTTCTACAAGGCACTTGAAGCAGTTTATGGACAGTTCCAAACAACCAACTTAACGGAAAGCTTAAGTCTGCTTAATTTCAACTTGAGGCCACATCTCTTGACATAACATTTTCTTTTTTTCTTTACCATTCTCAGTTGTTTTTTTTCAGCCTGTGGTGCTGCTTCTCTAAACATCATTTCAACCATCTGAAGAAAATGTAGTTAACTTAGAAGTGATTATATTATTCATTGTTTTGAGGAACAACTTTTAGGTCTATCTTGTTTCACTCTTACTCGTAGGATAAGTCTATCTGCTCCAGAGTGGGGTGGGCTTCAAAAATTTCAGCAATGGATTATCTGCCCGGTTGCTGGGTGTGGGTAGCCATGGTGGGCGTGGGTTAGTCAGCTTCCTGCACCATGGGGGCGGGGGGATTTTCGCCTTCCCCAGGCTTTGAAGGCTCTCCTTGAGCTTCTGGGAGGGCGAAAACTGCTTCTGCTAGACTCCGGAGGTCCTCTGGAAACGGTCCCGTTTATGGCCTTCCAGAACTTCCTAGTGGCCCATTATCCCCTCCCCCCAGGCCTCTGGATGGGCCCTGCACTTACCTCGCATCCAAAATGGGCCACGTGGAGACTCCTGGGAGGGAGGGGAGTGGTAGGATTTGGAGGTTCTCCCAACCGGCCATAATGTTAGCTATGGGTTCTCCTGAACCCGGGCGAACCCGTGGAAGCCCACCCCTGATTATGATGGTTCAACCAGAAATCTGAATAAAGATAGTTAACATGTTGGAAGGTGTTTTACTTTTTTACCAGCATTTTGCTGAAACCAAAGAAAGGGACATTTAAGGAGTGAAGGAACTGTCTGTTTTTATAAATACACAGCATTTGGGGATTGAAACAGTAGATACATCTGGTTTTTATCTCACATACAAAAATGTGAAAAAAGTTGTGTAATCTTAGAATACTTTCTGTTAAGCATATCTTTCCTGCTTAATGGGGCACTATCAGGCTTGTTTGCTAGCTCGCTTTTGACCGACAAAGCTCAGAGGGTAATTTACATTTAAAATATAATAGGGGAAAATACTTTAGCTGAGAACTTGAAGCTTTGGCTTAATTTCAATTTGGATGTGTTAGGTCCATTCCAAAAAGAGATAACACAAACCAACAGTTCTGCTTGAGAAAACATCTTTCCCTTTGCTTTGCTTTTGCCATTCTATCAATAATGTACATGGATTAAGATACCTGATGATATATAGCAATAGCACTTACACTTATATACCGCTTCATATTGCTTTTACAGCCCTCTCTAAGCAGCTTATACAGGTTTGGTGGTTTGATATGCAGTAAATACAACTCCCAGAATTCCCAGTTAGCAGGATCTTTTGGATTTGGATCTGTACAAACAAATGGAAAGATAGACAATTCTTAAGATTCCCACATCATGGTGTCAAGAATCTTTCTTGTATACATGCAAGGTTCAGTAGAAGGCACTTGAGAAATGATTCATTTCCCACAATCTGATTACCTTGTGTAAAAGTATCTCAATCTCATCTTTTTGATAAAGTGATGTTTGGATTCCCAACATAATTCACGGTTTCAAGAAGATATCAGAAATGCATATAGGATGAGAAGCACAAACTTTTCATAGTTTTAAGGTCTATTTAACAGATGGGGTTTCCCATGCAGTTGGCTGTGGAAGGCTGTACCTGTTGAAGCTCTCTTTTCTGTTTGCAATAATTAAAGGGACAAAATGTTTTTAAAAAGCAGCAACTTAATAAATAACCCTTTTTATTACCTCATCAGTGACTTGCCTGTGGAAGCTTATGTCCTATTAAATTGGTAATCTTTAACAGGGAAAAGAAAAACAGCTGCTGTCCAACAGACTGTTAAAGGCACCAGAATAACTGGGAATTGGACAGCACATAAACTTAATAAATCATTATTAATTACCAGGATCTTGCACTCTAAATGTACAAAAAGGGATGCCCTTCAATATGTAAACCCATTTTCCAATCACCTTGAAATCTTACTCCTTTAATTATCTAGAATACCATAAACCAGGGGTGTCAAACTCTAAACTATATTTCATAAAGGGCGGCATCAATGTGTTTGACCTTGGGGGGGGGGGCATGACTTCACTCTTGTTGGGGGCGCCTGTGGTGGTCCGAGCACTCTGTCAGCGAAAATGGACTCACAAGCTCCGTTTTGGACTGCGATGGCCTCCTGCAACCCTCTGCCAGCAAAAATGGAGGTCATGGAGGCCTCCCAAGCTCTGTTTTCGCTGGCAGAGGCACCACGGGCTGGTCCTTCATTGTTTCCAAGGCAACCCCGTGGGCCTGATCTAAGCACACTGTGGCCGGATGCGGCCCCTGGGCCTTGAGTTTGACACCCCTGCCATAAACTAAAGCTGTGTTGTAAAGATACTGAAAGTCCTCATTAATCTACGATTGGGCCCTTGCAGGGTTAAGGGTGGGGTGGGGAAAATCAAGAAAGCCCTTTTCAAAGATAAGACACTTATCTTTCCTCTTTCATTTGTTACTGTCTCTCTCTGACAACCCAAAAGGGCTGCATTGGGTGCCTCTGAAAGACAGTGCCTGTTTTACTCTTAGCTTACTTTTTTTTCTCCTTATTGGTTCACAGTCAAGTTGTGTGCTTAAGCAAATCAGACATCCAGATGTCCTCCGCATAGTTTAGAAGGTTATTGTGATCATGCAATTGAAATACTGCGCCTTTCTCCTCTTTGTTCTTGAAGCAGAAACTCTGCCTTGCCAACTGGCAGCACCCATAGGCAGAAACAACAACAAAAAATCTCCGTCCTCCCCTCTTTCTTCTCTCTTAGGCAAACTCTTGCAAAAAGTGCAGAGAAGAATTGATCACGTAAAAAGGCTGCATTCTTATCTGCCTTTTTTTTTAATGACTTGGTAAGTTGGAGACAGACATTTGTTGAAAGGGGTTGGAAGAATAGGGGTCGTCCTCCCACTTCCCCTACTTGTAAATGTACGACTTTGTATGTTGTAGACTTTACACTCAGTACGGATATCTCTCCTGATTACATCAAGATTTTTAAAGCACCATATGCTCTATTCTCATATTGCTCCTTCTTTCCTTCTTGCTGTATTGCAGTTTAAGGAACCCTGGATTTATTGACCATAGTTTCTATTATATCCAAGTTAGGGAATTATGATTCATAAGGATTTAAACAAATCGCTATCTGAAATTGGGAAGTTGATTCATGTCCTGTTTTTCCCCCTAGTTCTCGTAACCATCATCTCCTGATTCAACTGAAACTGGAATGTAATTAGTCCAAGAATTCTGCAGGCTTAACAAACTTCTTGGCTGAAACCGCTGAAGTATGTAAATGTAGAGAAGGTTAGACATTTACCATCGGATGCTGTATTAGTTCCTATTACAATTCGAATTCATATGGGATTTAGTGGACTTTCTTCAAATTCTTTGTGAGGTGTAATTCCTTTTATATCACTTTCAACAAGCCAATGGATATTGAATGGAAACATAATGCCATTAATACTTCACATATTACTATGACAACTTTCTAGGCTGTTTTGGAAGAATTAAAAGCAAATTAGCATGCAGTGTCATTGTGGATGGCGATGGCCATTTAGCTCCTTTTTGATTGAATGTCTTTGAAGGAAGTGCTAAAAGCATCTGTCCCTCCTAATGCATCTTGCTGTTGGGTTATTGTCTGTTTTCCCATACATACATACTGTTGTGGCCTGTCTGCCGAATCAGATGAGGAGGAGGTGGGGGAGTCAGGGTTAGCATCAAGGCAACCTGAGAGCTCCAAGGGGGAAGAGGGAATGGAGCTGGCAGAGAGAGAGAGGCAGAGGCAGAGCCTGGGCTGTTCGTCAGCCCTCAGATGGAGCGTCAACAGCCCCCAAGTTTGGAAGTGGCTGATGAGGAAGAGGAGGAACAGCTGGGCCCAGTGCATGATGTGCAGAAAACAGAGGAGAGGAGAGCAGTGGAAATCTGTGCGCCAATCCTTGGGACAGAAGAGCGAAGCCCAACCCTAACTCACGATAAAAGTCAGGGGATGGAGATCAATAGATGTGGCAGACAACTATTCATCTTCCTGCTGGACAGACTTGTTAGCCTCATTGAGAGAGAAACTTTTTGCCTGGGCTGCCGGCATGCCTAATAAAGGAATCATTGATTTAACTTCAGAGGGTTTGTTGTGTTAGGGGAGCTGGGTCACAACACATATGTACGTACATGCATACATACATACATACATACATACATACATACATACATACATACATACATACCTGCAGTAAAAATAATAATAAAAGATTCTTAGCTTCAAGAATATATGATTGCAAAAATTGGAAAAAAGTAAAATATCAATTTTTCAGAGGATCCAGGGTATTTAAAGCTAAATAGCTTTGACTGAAAAATGGACACCATAAAAATGAAAATGCAGTGAAGGATAAATTGACACAAAACTGGTTGGTGTTTATTGGGTAAATAATAACATTAATTGATTGCATACCAGAAGAAAGTCAGTCTGGATAGAAATATTATATAGGGATATTTGAAATTGCTTTAAAAATGTTTTTGTTTAATATCTCTCTTACACACTCTTATGCATTAAATATAGAAGAAGTCACTCTACTACAACTGAGGTTTCTCCTATCCTCAGTTATTTTGATGTATTTTAATTAGATATGTTATTAAAGATTGGGGTGGGGACAGCAAATAACTTCTATTAAGGCTGTAGATATTTTTTTCTAACCTGAATTACAGCTTTTGTAAATGGATAATTTATACATCCTATTTTTAGAAAAAATTTGGAAGGAAAAACATTTGGCTATCTGCCTCTTTTATGTCTTTTATGTCTTCAATCTGGGAACTTTTTTTCTTCTATTCAATCTTGCCTGATTCTCAGATAATAAGCCACAAATGCAATAATACAGTTTTAGAAATGGAATTCCTCATACAATGCATTTTTGTGGTCTGTATATAATCTTTCTGCTAACTCTTAATTTTTTTAGTACCAAAGTAGAAAATGTTTACTTTTCTTTGCCAAATAATTAATACTTTATCCGGAACGTCTACTGGAAGAAGTTCCAAATAATAATAATAAATAATTAGAAACAATTTTGAAAGACTCATTTGTTTAATTGCTGCAATTTAACCCAATATATTTAAATATTACTCATTCCAACTTCTTTAAAATCTTCTTCCATACTGGAGGAAAGTTATTATGAAAAATGATCAATATTTTATTGTTATTTATAAATATTTGAAGGATTTGTATTCTATCTGAATGTTTACAATGTTATGTATCTCAAATACATTACTTTTTACAAGGAAAAGTGTTTTAGGAGATGTACCAAAGAAGATTAACTTAGATTTTTTATTAAATCTATTGTTAATTCTGATATTTTTGCAATTTCTTACAATTCCATCTTAATGCATTTGATTGAATTAGTTAAAAAAATGGTAAATATTTTAATGTATGACTGATTGGAAACCCTTATAGCTGTTTTGCATGAAAAAGAAAAAAATGCACTTATAGCCTGTGATTTTGATGACTAGCATAAAATGCAAAAGAAAAGAAAAATTGAGCTTTTAAATAATCATAGGATAAGAGATAATTTGGTAATCATACTTATCTTTGCTGCAAAAGAAAATATATACTATTTAGTATAGTAATTAATTTTATCTTCTTTTTTCGCATTTATTTTTTATTGCTAATGTTACTGCTAAAATATTTAAGCGGTATTATTTAAAATGTTAAATAATAAAAGATTTTAAAAGTCCTTACGTATTTCCTTAGATCATTATTTATTCATAATCAGCCCAAAATCAGGCCATGACTCAGAAATATCTGAACAAACAACATTCAGACTAATTTGCATCTCATAAAAAGATATTTAAAGACCTGTGTTCTGACAGACAAGCACACTTCAAAATGCACTGACAATGTCTCCTTGAATGGTAACAAAACATTTGCAACCAAATTGCCAAGCTCGGAGCACAAACAGATTAACTACCAACCAAACCTACTAATATTCAAACATATTTCAACTCCCCATCCCCTTTATCCAATGCTCTCATTGCTTTTTGTATAAACCAGACTTGATTTATTTAAAAAAATGTTACCGTTTTATTATCAAAATAAATATTGGCAATTGAAAAGAATTCACAAACTTTTAAGCACCAATATATGTATTTATGGATTCTAGTTCACAATAGATTTTATACTGACCTAGCTTTCCAGGTAACTTTTACCACTTTTTACTAATATTTGTCTAAGTGTCAACACTTGCATAATAAGTTGCCTAAGAAAGGTAATTCCTGAAAAGCTGAGCAAAGAAGGCTCATATGGATGATCCAAAAGTAGCAAAGCAAAAATGGCAGAGTATTTGATGTTAGAAAATCCAGCATGGCCCGAGACACAGCTGTGAAATTGATTCAATCAGAAATGTAATTAAGCAACTCAAAGAGGAACTAGAGGCAGAATTGGGTAAGTCAGCTAACATGAGCCGACAGGACTTGGCAGGAGCATTTGAACAAGCTAATAAACAACTAAAAGTATTGTCTTCTCAAGTTTCAGAGGGTAACCTAGACTACTAACAAATATGCTGTGAGAAAACAAGCTTGATGTCGGAAGAGACATTACAGTAGACAGGTTAGATTGGATTTGGCCAGTATACAGGACCAGAATAGAAGAAATAATCAGAGGATTAGAGAAAGTGCAGAAAAGGCTGATATAATTGGTGATCTTATCTCAAAAGTTACTGACAAGCTATCAGTATTATAATTCAGTTAAGTATGTGGAACATGCCCAAAGAATATTTAGTCCTAGATGGAGATGCAAAAATCAAGACACATAAAAATAAGGTTTTTTAAACGCTTAGGGAAGCCTTTTGAAAAAGGCTTGTAACTGGGGGAGGGGAGGGGGGGGGGAGGAATACCATTGGGATGGAAATAAAGTGTCTTTTCCCCCCTGCAAGATATTAGTCCACACACATTGCAAAAAAATGTCATTTTTTCCCCTAAAGGAGCTGTTTGGTCAGTGGTCAGATTTATCTGGTGGTTAAAGCACTAAGCTAAAATGCAGAAATTCGTGAGTTCAAATCCTGCTTTAACCATGAAAGCCAGCTAAGTGACCTTCGGCCAGTCACTCTCTCTCAGCACAAACCTCATAGGGTTGTTGTTGTGGGGAAAATAAAATGTGTGCAAACTGCATTGAAGAATGTATCACATTCTTTCAAAATCACATATGGATGCATATAATAATACTAATGTATTATACTTATATGCCGCCCAATTCTCAGCAGCTCTGATCTTGATGCCAGCGTCATATAAGAAAGCCTTACGTTTCTTTTTATTTCAACCCTTGTTAATATTTCAACAAAGCTTCAGTATGAATCTGTATAAAACAGACTTTTTTTTTAATTTGCCACCTCGCCTGTTACATAGACATGGTGCAGTTAAGCTGTTCAGAATAAATATGTATCGAAAGAATAAAATATGAGTGTGGAAAGCTATGAATGATTGCCTTGCCTGGCAGACCTAGATTTGTCTCCCTAATGTGGGCAGTTTTCCATTCATCTAAAATGTGGGAGAGATGGCATTTCATCAGCTCTAACTATATTGCTACCCTTATCTTCTGCCTGACCTCCAAAAATAAAAATCAAAGGAGATAATATGTGATGGTTGTCAGATGATCTTTCATCACAAAGTGGCTGATCCAAAACCCCTTAACTTTAACAATTTATGTATTTATTTTATTTACTTATCAAATGTCTACATTCCCCGTCTTACCCAAGTACTCTGAACCAGTGCTCTTTTCAGAAAATTTGAAGATGTATCTCAGCGAAAGAACCACATGTTTTGGATGAAGAAAGTTCTGGTCCTGATTAGTGAAGTTTTCACTTTTGAAAGATTAAATAGTAGCTGAGCTGAATCCCTGGAGAATGAATCCATCAGAGTCCTGGGCAAGAGGAAACGATTGCACTGAGATTGAGGGAGTCCTTGACTTATAATCACAATTGAGCCTGGAATTATGGTCATAAGTCATACTGGTAGTTAATGGGTCATTCTGTGACCTACCTAATTTTCTAATATTTTTTGTGCCATCTAAAGCGAACGCTGCAACTTTAGCATCCCCTCTGATGGAATAGTGATAAAAAAGGTGTTAGAATGTGCAGCGATGGATAGGCTAACAATAGAAATAAAAGGAAGAGGAGAAACGGAATGCTATTTGATTTGGGACACATGTTATAATTGATGGGAAAACAGAAGTAAAGATCAAGAAGGTTAAAGTAAAGTAAGAGGTGACAAAAATGTAATATATATAATGATGTAATAATAATAATGTACTGTATAAAATAGATATGCACATAAAAGAAAAAAAAAATAATGTAAATAACTTGTATGTACATATTAGATATACCGATACTGGAATGTTGTGAAGATTGAAATTGTGTTACAAAATGAAGAGAATTGTTCAATAAAAATAAATAAATAAATAAATAAATAAATACATACATACATACATACATACATACATACATACATACATACATACATACATAATAATAATAATAATAAAGCAAACACTGCATTCATGCAAATGCTATGGTTGTTAAGTGAAACTACAGTGAGTGGTTTTTGCCAGAAATCATACATAAATGCTGATTTCTGGCCAAAAAAATTATGTGACTATGCAGTGTTGCAAATATGAATGCCAAAACTGCGACCATGTGACTGCCAGCTGTCAGAACTTTGAATTATATCCCTTTTTGGGAGTCTGTTGTAACTTTGAACGATCACTAAATGATTGTCGTTAAGCAAAGTTTATGTATAAGTCATTTTCCTCTTTTTGTCCCCAAACAAGGTTGTAAGTTAACCATCGTGTTCTTTCTCGAGTTTCTTTACTTTATTAGTCTTTTACTAAATAAAGAACTTTTTAAGCAGCATAATATCTAAAGAGGTATCCATATCAGCTTTGCTGTGTTTTAAGATCTGTTGACTCCCTCCTTCATCCAAAGACCTGACCACAAAAATATGGGATCTTTCTTTGACCAATTAAAGAATTATATTCATAAAAAAAGTGTCTGCTTTTTAGTCTTTGGGGCATTAAACTACAGAAAAATAATTTTCTTTCTCTTATGATAATGTTACCTAATTTGGTATCATCTAGGCACTGATGATGTTGCCTAGTTTGGGTAATGAAACGCGTGCAGGAAAACAACCAATCTTAGAGCACACCAGAGACTCCTCTCTTCACTCTTATCCTTTGAATTTGGGCATGTTTTTTATTTTATTTTTTTATTTTTTATTTTCGTATTTGAATCCCACGCCCATCTCCCACCAGGGGACCCGAGGCGGCGCACAGGAAAATTAAAAACATAGATATACAAAATACAAAAACCTATTAAAACTATATTAAACCCCATCCTGCGCTAAAACCTCATTAAAAAACCCCAAATTAAAACATTGATCACTAAAAGCCAGTTCAGAGTCGAATAGTTCATGCCAGGCCGGCTAGATGAAAAAAGTGCGTTTTTAGGCACTGGCGGAACAGGCGGAGGTCAGAGATGACTCGGAGTTCTAAATATATATTTAATATCTATTTTGTTTGGTCTATGTTCTGATGACAAACTCTGCCTTCACCAAGGGCTGTCAGATCTGAGCTACAAATTTCCAAACAACCACTTGATAGCCATAAGAGATAGAGCTGTTACTGCAATGTGTTTGCTGAGAAATATTTGTAGCCCAGTTTCAGCAGCCTGAATTGACTGAAAATAAACTCAAAACTCAGACAAGATAATAAATATAGTGAAATGTTTTCGAGCCATAACGTTGGTGTAAACTGGATCTGGCCAAGGAACATTTTGGGAGTGAGGCTATCACTATCTAGCATTAAAGGACAACTGAGCTCATAATACAGTACATTCCTTCTGGGTGTGTGCAACTTTGATTTGTGTGGAGATAAAAGTTGTAGAGAAGTTTGGATTTCTGCCCCACTTTTTGTTTGAATGCTTAGTTTTCTGTCTCAGCATTTTTAACTTGGAATGTTAACGTTTTGCAAACACAAGCAGATTTAGCAAGCAGTTGCTAAAAGAGGGGGAAAAGCAGAAGGGCTTCTTATTAAGTCTTTTGTTTGTTTGCTTTTTTTTTTTTTGCTGGACTACAGAAGTTTGGTTGAAAGCAGAGGTGGTATTCAGCAGGTTCTGACAAGTTCTGGAGAACCGGTAGCGGAAATTTTGAGTAGTTCAGAGAACCGGTAAATACCACCTCTGACTGGCCCGGACCTCATCTATTCTCTGCCTCCCGAGTCCCGGCTGATCAGGAGGGAATGGAGATTTTACAGTATCCTTCCCCTGCCACGCCCACCAAGCCACATCATACCCATCAAGTGATGCCCACAGAACCGGTAGTAAAAAAATTTGAATCTCACCACTGGTTGATACCCCAGAAAATACTGCATAAGAGCATAGATATGAGGATAGCATTATCCTACATATTATAATAAATGTTTTCTGTTTAGGAGACTGGATCCTCTGTTTCTAATTAGACTTAAGGCCAGTTTATGTCATTGAACCTTGTTCTGTTCCACTCTATCAGACTCATAGGATTAGTGAATTGTGTCATGACTTTCTAGTAATTTTCACAGAGAACTGAACCAGCAACGAATCTGAAAATATTTCTGCACTGGTTCACAGAACAGGCACCATCTCCTTGAGATCCAGAGTTAATTATCTCCTTCCTGAAGCCTTGTGCTTTGCAACGAGGGAGGGGAAATTCATTCTTTATTGCTTTTTCATCCATTGAACTGTTGTTCTTTGTACCGAGTGGTTTCTATATGGGCTTTAGAAGCAGCATTAACACTCTTTTATTACATAGGTAGTCCTCACTTTGCAACCACAATGGGGGCCGGAATTTCTGTTGCTAAGCAAGACAGTTGTTAAGTGAGTCACTCCTGATCTTATGACCTTTTTTGACACAGTTGTTAAGCAAATTATTGCAATTGTTAGGTCTAATTGTGTGCTTATTAAGCAAATCCACTTCCCCCATTGACTTTGTCAGAAGCTGGCTGAGAACGTCAGAAATGACAATCACATCAGAAGTCGGTTGCTCCCAGTTTGGCCTAGATTAGCCAAAGCAGTAGCAGTGGTGGGAGGCTCCACTGACCCGTCCGGACACTTCTGCACATGCGCAGAAGTGTAGCATGTATGCAGGAGCGTCCCCGAACCGGTAGCAACAAAATTGGCAACCCATTACTGAATCACATGACTCCAAGATCCTGCAACTGACATGAACATACCAGTTGTCAAGTGTCTACATTTTGATCATATGACTGGGAATGCTGCGATGGTTATAAGTGCTGGACCAGGCCATAAGTCGCTTTTTGAGTGATACGGCAACTTCAGACGGTAATTAAATGAATAGTTGTAAGTTGAGGGTCATCGGTACATTGCAGAAAGCTATTGATATTCTTCTTTAGATTGTTTGACCCACCCTATTTTATTACTTATTAGTTTGATTGATAGCAAGCCATTCCTTTTTAAGCATATGAGTACATGTTGCTTCTGCAATTGCTTTCCCTTCTCTTGATGTCTATGGAGATTCTCGGTCACCCAGGTCATGGTTGTCCCAAAGGTGCTTTTTTCAAGAGGCAACTGGACTTTCTGGTTTTTCTTTGAAGTTGTTTTGCTTCTCATCTGAGAAGCTTCTTCAACTCGGACTATATGGTGGGGAATGGAAGGATTTATACTCCTTGCAGACAGCTGCTCATTTGCATTATTTTGGCGAGCTGTTCTGGCCACCTGAGGTTTATCTGTGTCATCAGAGTCATCTGAGTGATGCAAATGGGTGTGGAGCCTTGGAATTGTTGAAACGACTATGTTGTAGACTGGAGATAGATGATGTCATATACAGAGGGCTGTTTAGTTTTGACTCAGATGGCCTCTTTGCCCCTCTTAGATGGCCTCACCCCCATCTATTCTCTGCCTCCTGAGTCCCAGCTGATCAGAAGGAAATGAGGATTTTGCAGCAACTGTCTCCTGGAGTCGGGAGGGAATTGAGATTTTACAGTAGTCTTCCTCTGCCATACCCACCAAGCCACGCCCAGAGAACCGGTAGTAAAACAATTTGAATCCCACCACTGGCTGTCTCCCCTTCTCTTGAACTTCTCATCCATCCCCAGGTCTCCTCTGGAGGATTCTGTAATCCACTGGATCAGATTTGAAGGCATATTCAGAGCAGCCATGGAGGATATTTGCGTTACTATGGTATCCTTTTTTTTCCTGCTAAGAATCGGTATTCTTAGCACTAGACTTTGTCAGCGGGCGACACCCAGGGGAAGGGCTCTCTCTGTGGCGGGCCCAGCCCTCTGGAACGACCTCCCCCCCGATATTAGGACCACCACGGACCTCCACTCCTTCCGTCTTAAATTGAAAACACACTTTTTCTGCCTTGCCGGCCTGGGATAGCTACTCCTCTGTCTTTAGGGTTTATTGGGGATTTCTAGTTAGATAGTTTTAATGGGTATTTTAGCACAGGTCACTTAATTTAATGTATTTTTAATGACATATGTATATAGTTATTGTTCTTATTCCTCCTGTGCACCGCCCCGAGTCCCTGTGGGGAGAGGGTGTGGTTTATAAGTAATAAATTATTATTATTATTATTATTATTATTATTATTATTATTATTATTATTATTATTATTATTATTATTCAGTGCAATGAACAAATAAGTCACATAACTATGCCCATCCATTTATTTGTAACATGTGACACTAATTATCTTAAGGATTAAGTTGACCATATTTTAAAACTCAGTTTGAATTTGCCTCTTCAAGTTGCATCTATTTTTCTCTTTAGTTTCTCTTTACTCAATCCATTCCCACAATACTTTTTTTCAGTTGTATATCCAATATGTCTCTCTTATATCTTGGCCTCATGCAGTTTCTTCTTTTACTTATTAACTGGATTTTATCATTTCTTGCTTGTCATTTGACCAATTATTTTCTAAAAAGCGCAGCCCTTATACACTTAGAAACTCCTACATGCTTGTGTGGGAATAAATTATTTTGCACTTTGGAGTAGAGGAGCAGAGAATTGGGCTGTAAAATTAAATTTGTTTGACCTCCCCAACTGAATGTTTAATTTGCTGGTCCTTGTTTTGATTGGAAAAAAAATATTTGAAAATGGAACTTTTCTGAATGTGTAAATTGTGTAAAATACGTCTAGTGTGCAAAGAGAAAATATTCTAAACATTGGCCCAGACTGCAGTAAAAGAAAATTCTATATGCATGCTAAATGTATCTTGCAAAGTGAAGATCAATATGTGAAGAGCTATATTTCCTACAGGAAAGTGCTTTCTGGGAAAGTAATTTGGCTTAAGAACCTCACAGAGAGGACAAAGCTTAAGAGACCCGTTTGCTAATCCTCCCCCCCCCCCCCAGTTTACATATGAGATCTGAACAAGTAAACTGAAGTTTAATATCCTACAGGACAAGAAGCAGAGGCGACTGGCTTTGCAGAGAACAGCTGGTAGATAAGAAAGTTTATGAATCTCATTCTATTCACTCCCCGCTTTTTACGACCCTGTAGTTAATTAATTAGGGATAGAATCAGGGTGACTGGATGGAGCTGAGAGGTCACTGGCCGGATGCCCTTCCTGACACCTACATGGAGTTCACAGCAGATTTTCCTAAACCTGCTTTTAAAAAAAAAAATAGAACTGCCCATGTTTTTTTCCTAAAGAGGACTGATTTTGTCAGTTTATTTAAGAACAAAAGGTTGGGTGCAAACTGATCTTGGAGGAAATATAATTCTGGAGGAGAGGACTGCAACTTAGAAGGTACAGGTAGCCCTCGACTTACCAGCAGAATTGAGCCAAAAATTT
Source organism: Rhabdophis nuchalis (assembly GCA_039707465.1). Lineage (NCBI taxonomy): Eukaryota > Metazoa > Chordata > Lepidosauria > Squamata > Natricidae > Rhabdophis > Rhabdophis nuchalis. Next base: position 228,962,296 of record CM077644.1, read on the forward strand.
CTGTTGCTAAGCGAGACATTTGTTAAGTGAGTTTTGCCTCCTACTTGCCACAGTTGTTAAGTAAATCACTGAAGATGTTAAGTTAGTAAGACAGTTGTTAAGTGAATCTGGCTTTTCCATTGACTTTGCTTGTTAGAAGGTCGCACAAGGGGATCACATAACTCTGGGACACTGCAACCGTCATAAGTATGAGTCAGTTGCCAAGCTTCTCAAGTTTGGTCATGTGACCATGGGGATGCTGCAACGATCGTATGTGAAAAATGGTTGTAAGTCACTTCCAATACTGCATTCAATTTTGGTCGCCGCAATGTTGAGGCTCTAGAAAGAATCTCTGCAGAGAAGAGCAACAAAGATGATTAGGGGACTGGAGGCTAAAACAGATGAAGAACGGTTGCAGGAACTGGGTATGTCTAGTTTAACGAAAAGAAGGGCTAGGGGAGACATGATAGCAGTCTTCCGATATCTCAGGGGTTGCCACAAAGAAGAGACAGTCAAGCTATTCTCCAAAGCACCCAAGGGTAGAACAAGAAGCAATTGGTGGAAATTAATCAAGGAGAGAAGCAACATAGAACTAAGGAGAATTTTCCTGACAGTTAGAACAATTAATCAGTGGAACAACTTGCCTCCAGAAATTGTCAATATTCCAACACTAGAAGTTTTTAAGATGATGTTGGATGATCATTTATCTGAAGTGGCGTAGAGTTTCCTGCCTAAGCAGGGGGTTGGACTAGAAGACCTCCAAAATCCCTTCCAACTCTTCTATTTTTTCAGTGCCATTGTAACTTTGAACAGCCACTAAACAAACTGTTGTAAGTCGAGGACTACCTGTAGTTGTTCAGGTCCCAGTGCCATGACTTTTCACAAGGTGAGCAGCTGGAACATTTTCTTCCTGCTAGACCTTATACTTCCAGAGTTAAGCCCTATAAACCAGCACATATCAGTGAACCCAGAAGTCCAATGTACAATCGCTATTTATTGGTTTATAATACTTATCTGTCTGCCAGTCTAATAATCAAACTCTTTGTATTTTTTTTTATTTTCGAATTTATACCCCGCCCTTCTCCTTGTTAGGACCCACAACAATCTACAAAACCAATATAGTAAAACCTCTGAAAGCCAAGCAAAGAACAATATTAAAATAATCATAGCACAATAAACAAATGTTGCAACTGTTGTATAGCAAACCTAGTCATACCAACCACATCCATGTTGGGCTCATCTATCAATCAATGACTGGGAGAAAAACCAGGTCTTGACAGATTTTAAGGTCCACAAGATTGGGGCCCTTCAGATCTCAGCAGGGAGGATGTCCAGCAACAGGTGCTGTGACAGAGAAGGCACAACTCCTTGTTCCTTCAAGATGGCAATGCTAGTGCTGATATTGTGCTAAAGCTCAATATTTCCTACTACTGGGATGCAACTGGCTGATCCACCACAGCTGGGCAAAGCAATAGCTTCCACCAACAGGATTTGTGACATCTGGAAAACTTCCCCATGGTGACTAGCTCCTTCAGAGAAAGTGGAACATAATTAAAAACCATAGATGGAATGTCCATAAAACCTCAAGGTTTCTCTTCTAAAGTTAATTCCATCTTGCTAAAGTTGCATGAAATTAATCCCTTCTCTCTCCAATATCTTTAAAAATCTTCTTTTGGGGTCAAAGAACCAGACGTGGGTTGCTCCCGTTCGGCCCGGATCAGGTGAACAAGTAGTGGTGGCAGGAGGCTTCGCCCACCTGTCTGGATGCTTCTGGGCATGCGCATAAGCGCACACACATGCACGAGCGAACCGATAGTAAAAAAAATGGAAACCCACCACTACAAAGAACGTTTCTAAAACTGAAGGAAATATTAGGCAGAAGAGGAAGGAAAATTTTACAGGCCTCATACATCCTCACGGCCGATTCGCTCCCACAGAGAGGGACTTCTCCGGGTGCCGTCCACTAGACTTTGTCAGCGGGCAACGCCCAGGGGAAGGGCTCTCTCTGTGGCGGGCCCGGCCCTCTGGAACGACCTTCCCCCCGATATTAGAACGACCACGGACCTCCGCTCCTTTCGTCTTAAATTAAAAACTCACTTTTTCTGTCTGGCCGGCCTGGGATAGTCTCCCTGTCTTGGGGTTTTTATTGGGTAGCTTTTAGCATAGTTAGTTTTATGGGAATTTTAGCACAGGTTAAGTTTAATTTGGTTTTAGAACTGTTTGTATATATTTTTATTGTTTTATTCTACCTGTGCACCGCCCCGAGTCCCCATGGGGAGAGGGAGCGGTTTATAAGTATTAAAATTATTATTATTATTATTATTAATTTAACAACCTCCCCAGAACTACTTACAACCCATTTCTGAAGTTACAATGGCTGCAGCCCCCCCACCAATGTGATCCCATTTTTGGTCCTTGACAACCAGTTACCTTTATTATGACTGTTCATGGTTTCCTGCAGTCATGAGACTGCAATTTATTATTATTATTGTTTTGCTTGTTTCCAGTATTTACTTGTGGTTTCCAGCAAAAAAATGCCCATTGGGGAAAACGGATTTGCTTAATGACCACTGCATTCGCTTAACAATCACCACAAGAAATGTCAGGGGGGGGAAATGCAACCAGGTCCAGTCCTGCGATGTCTCAACTTACAATCACAATGACTTACAACAATAATTCCAGGCTCAATTATGGCCATACCTCCATTTCATATTCAAGCTATTAATTTTAATAGAGAATTTAGTATTTCATAATGTATAACTTCATACATTGCTAAGATCATCTTTTTTTTAGTCATTGGTTTAATTATAGTTTAATTCAGAATGCCTGGATTCTTCTTTGATAGTCATGTTGGCATATTAACCAAGTGTTTTTCATGTGGTGGAATGCTGGGAACTGATTTATGCATTCTCTGTCAGGGTTCCATTAACATACCCATAGCAAACAAAACGCTGAGGCAGGCAATTTCATCAAAGAATAAGTTTATTGGATGTGTCATATTGGCACAACCTGGTGAAAACCGTCTCGTGCGGTTTTCACTTAATTAAAAGTAAAAATTTGCCACTTTCTCAAAACAACCACTCACATGGTCCAATCAGGATGCTGTCTAATTTCTACGTGACTCCAGTCCCCTCCTCCCGAGCATCTGTAGGAATGTCCTTGGTTCCCAAGAGAAAGTATTTTGTTTTGACTGCAACACCCCAACTATCTCTATTTTCCCCCTCCCTATCCCTCTTCTCTGGTGTCTCAGCATTGAAGTCTCAAAATGGCCTCAGGCCAGCTTCAGGGTTGACATTCTATCAAACCTCTGAGGGTTTTTTTTTTCTTATGCAAGTTTAAGTTAGTTTTGGAAAAATAAGGTTATATATGAGACTAGATCACATTTTTTCCAATTAAACAAAATCATATTTTTCCATTTTTCATTATGGAAGGATATCTTGAGTCTATTTATATCATCTCGGATGCTGTACAATTCATGGGAGTCTTTTTTACTTATTAGAAGTTGTGAACCATCTTGCAAAATACTTTGCTAAATACTAACCAAATATTTTCCTACATAGACAATTGGCCCTTCACAGCATTTTTTGTGTGTGTGTTCAATTTATTTATGCCTTTATGTAAGGTGGAGCCTTGAATTTCCAATTTTGGGGGACTGAAAAACAGTTATTTTGGAGCATATTCTCAACCAATCAAAGGTTCTCATCGGATCAAAAACATTTGGGAATCTCTTCCCTAATTTATATTAAAGCAGTGAAACAATCTAAAATAAATGACAATAGGAGTGCCACCCCTTTTCACCAACTTCAAATTTAAATTTGTGACAAATGCTATGACAAATCTTATATATTTATATATAAGAGTTATATATTTGACTGCTGTGCAAAGAATCCAAGTTTTTTTAGAGACCATTTTTTAAAATAACATCACAAGTTGGAACAGACTTAGGAGCCAATTTGCTGACAGCTCTTGAGTCTTTCTAATAGCATAAAGGGAATTCAAGGTGCCTCTCAAAGTGTAATTAAAGTCTCCTTAAAAGACTTAATTGAAGCTTTAGGGTTTATAGTGTTAATCTCAAAGGTTAGAGTTCTAAAGAATTTCACAGTAAAAATGATTAAATAACTACTGGCTTTGTTGTGACAAGTACTTTGCTTTTCAGGAAGTCATATTATCCATAATTCATCTCCAAAAAGCTTAATTAGGATTTTGTTTGGGTAAACTTTTTCCTTTCTTATTTTTGTTTAATATAATTAATTCTTGTTGCATTAAATTTTGAGTTACTATGTTTTATATTTACTCCTTGGTGCCTAGTTCTCTTATCAAACTAATTTCATTCATTTAAAGTATTTTTTCCTGTCTAAATCCTATTACATATATTATCAGCTTTGAAAATATGCAGCATTGCATGCAAAACAAAGCTAAATATGTCAAATAAAACAATCCCGATAGATCAGCAGTCATACCCTGTTTCCCTGAAAATAAGACCTCTCCAGATAATAAACCCAACTGGGCTTTTGAGCAGATGCGCTGTAATAAGCCCTCCCCTGAAAATAAGCCCCCCTCGGAAATATTGCAACACAGCAACAGCCATGAGGTGACCACACTCGCCACCTCATGCACCTCAAAAATAATAAGACCTCCCTTAAAATAAGGCCAAGTGCTTATTGGGGGGGGGGAGGTGTCAAAGAAAATAAGACCCTGTCTTTTTTCAGGGAAATGCAGGTAGTAAAAACAGTAGCAAAGTCATTGTTATAAAACAAGACTGACACAGTGTAAAAATAAGAGGTCCTTGGTGCTCTCTAAGCTTGGTTGAGTTTTTTTCTGCAAAAGTTTTATTACACAAATGACTGCAAGAAAACAACTTAAGTTCAGAGAGCATAAGGACCTTTCATTGAAGCCCTGAGCTATAAATATCCTCTTTTGTCAAAATAGAATTCTTTGGCAAAGTTAAAAATTGAACCTTAATGTGTTTATTTATTTATTTATTCATTCATTCATTCATTCATTCATTCATTCATTCATTCATTCATTTATAGCCTTTATTATTTTCACAAATAACTCAGGACTTTACACATTTGCTGGATGTATTTATGGTGAAATTCAGCCCCCAAAATCAACAGGCTTTTTTTTTAAAAGAGAATATTCAGCCATTAGAAACCATCACTGGAAAATATATGTCAGGTTTCAGGTTTGGTGATCCTGCATGATGGAGTTTTTCTAGGTCCTAAATATTTATTTATTATATTTGTACCCCACCATAATTCCACAGGGCTCTTGGTAGTTTTGCAATGGTACACATTTTAAAATCTCTGGGTTTAAAATCATAAATGCGCACAAAAAAAGGAAATTTTGCTCTCCATTTTCTAAGCTTTTTTAAAAAAAAGCCACCATTCTGTAAAAACTCTAGGCTTTTTCTCCCATATACATTTAAGGCTTTTAAAATAAGAATATGCTAAAATTATGCTAATAGATTTATCATGTTATCTAAACTTCCTTACTTTCAAATACGTATGTGTTTTATATTGTATTTTCATGCTATATTCAGTTAAGGGCCATCCATATAATATATATTGGGGGATGAGAATTGAAAATATATTTTTTTTCTTTTCTTGCATTACTTTTTAAAAAAATTTAAAAATGTGAATGGCACATTAATGTGTTGCCTACTTATTAGTTTGCTAAATATTCTATGAAGCCAACAATTCCATTGTATAAGGGAGTATTTTGCTTTTAATTTAATAAATAAAAGTTAACACATATAATCTGTAATGGATGTTGATTTTCACATATTGTGAATTGAGCTAATAAGGTTTGTAAGCCGTAAGTTATGTTTAGAATGTAAGTATCCAAACATTATGGCTTACTAAGCATTAAGATTCAAAAATATATTTTAGCGTGCTGTGTAAACATAGTGAAGTGATTCATACAATATGTGAAGCTATAATGTGGTGCTAAATATGGATTAAATGTATGCATGAACCTAACTATTGGGGTCGAATTGGGTTGTGGTATAATACACTTCAGATACTATCAGATTGTTCCTTCTGGTATCCCTCATCATTGGCTATTCTTCTTAGTATGTTGGGAAATGTAGTTCAGAAAAATGTGGAGTGCCATAAGGCTGCCTTCCTCTGGCATTGTTCAATATGTGATCCCAGCAAGTTGTAGCTCGTGTAGTAAACCACAGAAAAGTATAGTAATGTGTAATATAACCAATGTCTTTTGCTAGCTTTGTGAGTAGCACAAGGTTGTTGGTGAGAAATTTAGCAGTATTGCAGTGTTATTCTTTGATATCTGTCTATAATTATTGTAATAATTTTCAAATTATTGTGAGCTGTCATCTCAATGCCCAATCCATTTTGACTACTGTATGATCATGGAAGGATCATTTCCATTATCTGGGTTGCCTGTTTTATTATTCCTTTCAATTTTTAAACAAAGATTATAATGTAAACAGATCTCACAAGAATAAAAATATTGTCTAGCTTTGTTTAGAGTTAATGATTATGTTTTCAACAATTCATGTCATTGTTTCTGTTTAATGATTATGAATGTGTTTGATCAGTTATGAGCAGGGTAATGAAGTCATTTTTAAAAGAATATACTATCATATTAGTTGATTCATTAGTTTTTGTTTAGTCAGATGACCATTGTCAGTTTTAAATTTAAATTGTCAAAAAGAGGGCTGGGAAAATATCTACAGACCCCTTACATCAGGGATGTCCAAACTTGGGAACTTTAAGACTTGTGGACTTCAACTCCCAGAATTCCCCAGCCAGCATAGCTGGCTGGGGAATTCTGGGAGTTGAAGTCCACAAGTCTTAAAGTTCCCAAGTTTGGACATCCCTGCCTTACATCCTGGACATAAATTGTTTCAACTTCTACCCTCAAAACGACGCTATAGGGCACTGCACACCAGAACAACTAGACAGAAGGACAGATTTTTCCCACATGTCCTCACTCTGCTTAACAACTAATTCCCACAACACTGTCAGTAAATTACCAAGAATGTATTATTACTATTATTCTTCTCTTACCTTCTTAGTATCTATCTCTCCCCACTTACGACTATAATCTATAATCATGTTGCTTGTATCTTTCAATTTATATTGTTTTTATTGTTTCCAAGTGTTATTTGATAGCTTATTAGTAACCTTGACTATCACTAAGTGTTGCATCTTTGTATTCTTGATGAATGTATATTTTATTCTCCTTATGTACATTGAGAGCATATGCACCAAAGACAAATTCCTTGTGGGTCCAATCATACTTGGCCAATAAAGAATTCTATTCTAATATTATTCTAAATCTCTGTTAGAGTTTGGATCTGGGTGAGATTAATTAGTTCATTTTTTAGGTTTATCAGGTTCACCTATATTGGTAGCCATAGTTTCCATAACCACAACAGTAAACAAGCCACAACTGACTGGCCTCATTTTACCAATTGTAATTACTCGATCTACTTAATTCACCCATCAGCGCAGAAATGGATGTTCTCCTAGCTTTCTTATTAAGCTCTAAAGTTTGTCTCTATTTCAAGGCTCTGGGCCCCATTTTCAAAGCACTAAAAACACATCAACTCCTGCCCTTCAACTACATACACTACTTGTAACATGAAGGAAATGAAAGATCATGACATAACATTTATATACAACTAAAATTTTTGTTTGTATAACTTATAACTGGGGGAAACAGAGCAAGAATTGTTGACCGAAGGTCTCTCAAACAGACTAAATTATAGAACATGTCCAAAACCTGGGACTTATGGATTCCCAGGGGAATGAAATTTGGGAAAGTTGTAACTACTATAGCTGCTTGGTTGCTGTTGCAAGTTTTGGCTGCAGTCACATGATCAGTGTTGGGTTGCAGGCGGTACGCCCTGCTACAGGCATACTGGAGCCTGCCCAGAGCACCGGATGCCATTCTGGTACGTTGCTCCTGAGGGCCCGCCCGCCCTCGCTCCTTACCTGTGCTTTAAGCTTTTGCCGTTTCCGTGCATGCGTGTGTTGTGTACAGCTCCTGCACGACGCTCCGCCAAGCAGCTGGAGCATTGCGGAGGCTTGCAGAAGTGTCGCAGATAAGTAAGATGCTCGCACACATCGTGTGCATGCGCGCTGCACGTGCCCATGTGGGTGACACTGGGCCCGTTCCAACCGTACCGGTTGGAACATAATCCAGAACCCACCACTGCACATGATCCTCATTTTCAACATTCAGTGACAGCCACACTCACAATCCTTTGTTTCTTCCCCTACCCAGCAGCAGTTACCTGCCTGCTGGGATGGGATGGGATGGGAAGAGGTTTTCTGATGGTCCCTGACAGCTTCCACAAGGAAACTCAATGGGGAAACCAGCAGGAAATCGGAAGTTGTTTCCATTTCTATTACTTTTTGACCCACCAGTGGTCATTATGTTTCTCTGTTTAGATAAGGAAATATCTCTGAAATGCTGGTCCAGTGGAGCAGAAGTTGGCTAGTGTAAAATAAACATTGAATTAATTGATATCCAGGAAAGCATTTGAACCAGAGGTGGTATTCAGCCAGTTCTGACCAGTTCTGGAGAGCAGGTAGTGGAAATTTTAAGTAGTTCAGAGAACCGGCAAACACCACCTCTGGCCGGCCCCATCTGTTTATTGCCTTCTGATTGGCTGGGTCTTCTATTGTTGCCCTTGCACAGGAGAACGGAGCTGGAAAGCAGGTTAGTGGGGTGAGGAGGGAATGGGGATTTTGCAATATCCTTTTCCTGCCATGCCCCCCATGCCACACAATGCCCACCACAGAACTGGTAATAATTTTTTTTTTAATCTCACCACTGATTTGAACGGAATTTCATGCTGTGAGATTTTGAGAGAATCCTCAAAAAGAAGAGGGACTGGAATTCATAAGACTTTTTTAGAAATGCATGCTATCCTAAGTAGGAAAATGTTTCAAGGAATTATGTCTTTATCCTATAATAATAGTGTTCTATTTATACACATGGTTATATAGTAATACAGGTTTTTTTCATAGTTCCACTTAGGGGTTTCACTGTTACAATCCTCAAATCCTTATGCAACTGCTCTGAAATCTAATTAAGATTGTGGGACACTGGTGGTTACACAACCACTATTGATATATAAAGATCCTGAAAGCTTTACATGTTTCTTAACTTTATTTTATGTTTTTGACCCTGAGGAAACTTATAGGCATTTCAGAAAAATGTATTTACCGTAAATGCAAAACAAAAATTATAATGCAAAGATATATTACAAAAAAACCCCCACAATTCTATTTAAATTTAAATTAAGGAATTTCGGAGTCCAACACATAGAATTGATTTCTTTGACTCCGAAAATGTTGTTCCCCAACTCACTTAATGGCGACAAGGGGAGGATGGGTTCTGGAATATTTTAATTTTAAGAAGAGATTGGATAACCATTGAAATGATGTGGGGTTTCCCGACCTTCGTACCATCACGGACCTACGCCTCTTCCGCCGGGCATTAAAGACACATCTATTTCATGAGGCCGGCCTGGCTTAGTTTTTAATGGGTATAGTTTTAATTGATTTTAACCCTTTCCTAAATTTTTAGCACAGACCTTAATTTAATTCATTTTTAACTGTTGTACTGTATTGTATTATATTTTTATATTTCTGTGCACCGCCCTGAGTCCCTTCGGGGAGATAGGGCGGTATATAAATTTGAAATACTTACTTACTTACTTCCTGCTTGAGCTGAGGGTTGGACTAGAAGACCTCCAAGGTCCCTCCAACTCTGTGATTCTGTTTCAATACTCAAAAGGTTCATTAACGCAGTTAGCTAATTCATCAGAGGGTATAGGTTTAACTCTAAATAAACCCAAGTCATGCAGAGAAATGGAGTAACTTCCTTTTGGTCAAGTTTTAGGAACATCTAAACCCCACTGAAAACCTCATTGCAAATGTCCTGCAGCAGCCACATCTCCAAATACTTATTGGCTACAGTGCTTAAATGATGTTATTGATCTACTAATACTCCCCTACTGTAAGGGCATACAGGTTATTGCACCCTTCTGCAGAAAGTGGGTTTTTGCCCCAATTCCCAACTTTCTTCTGGAGAATTGGTTGCCCTGATCCTGTCAGTCTTCATTAAGGTTCTGAAACTCTGGTTCTTTCTCTGTCCAGAAATCAAACAGCTTGGATGGAATATGCAGTGTGTTAAAGTTCCAAATAGCATCCAAAAGTTGCTCTTGGTTATTTTTTTATGGTGTGGGTATTTTGTTGGGTTTTGTTTTTCATTTCTGTGTTTTTTGTGCTTCTAACCGATTGTGCACTGCGTTAACTGTTTTGCAAGTTGGGTGGTCAGATAATTTAAATCAGATCAATCCATCCATCCATCAAACAGAAATTGACCTAGTTAGTGTAATTGTGTAGTGTCTAATCCACCAGTTAAGCACATTGACTCAAGTTAGTGACTCACAGTGGCTTAAACGTTGCGGGAACACTGCCAAAGGGTGAGTTGCATCCTTACGTTCTGTTTTTCCTCTTTTATTACTAGCTGGGTCCTTAAGTCTTTCTCCCTTTCAAGCTCTCACACCACCCTCGATATTACATTCTCACCCTCCTTTCAGAAAATAATTAAAACCATGTGAGGATTCAAACTTGTGCTGCAATACAACCTCTTCAGAGAATTGGAAAAAAGAGGAAAAAAATAACTGACACAAAAGGAAACCATTATTGCTTGCACACTATCTGGGAACTAAAACATTAAAACCACGTTCAGCAATGCATTAAACCTAAACAGTAAACAGATGATGTAGAAAATCAGATGATGGAAGCAGTAGATTGGGCAAGGGTTCTGGAGTTGTTATATTGTGTTTTGTTTTTTTTAAGGGCTGTTATGTCAACATTTTTGGGAAGATGGTATTTTAGTTTTAATCAAATGTCAACTGCATATTAAGAATGGCTCATTTCCCAAGTCTTTTCTTTCATCCTGCCTCTCTGAAGGACTAAGCATGCCCGTAAGTAAGTTGTTTAATACAAAGCAAAATGGTGGATTGAATTGTGTTGCCCTGGCTGGTGTATGCCTGCAAAGAATAGAGGTAGAACTTGTTTACTGACTGCCTCATATAGTGAACATTACAGTTATGACAGTGATGAAGGGAAAACACTGAACTCGCATCACTGGAAGTCAGAAATACTTGTGGAATTTCATATCATGGGCGTTCATCAAATAAAAGGCTGTCTTAGGTAGCAAGCATTAATGAGAATGCTGAATGTATCAAGGTTCGTTCTCAGTTTGTCTTTAACAAATGAAGGCTCTTTTAAAAGGGCCATAAAAACCTAGCATTTAGCCATTCTAAATTCTATACCATAAATTGTCATTCTAGAAGTTTTTCTTGTAATTCTATCTTGTGGTATGTGGGAATGACTTTTACAAACTCTTATCTGACCACAAAAAATGTATGATTGGACCAGCATATGGTAGATATCACAAATGAGTAAAGAATATTTAGTGGGTTTCTTAAAGGCAGTTTGTTATACGATGTCATAACAACCTTTTTACCACAATTATGATAATAGTGGATCCTCCAAAAGTTCACGGAAAAACACTCAAAGAATTGTAACATGCATATTCCAAGGTAAGCTTTCTTGAAGAAGAATGTAAGTGCTTTTTAAATATCTTGGCTACTGTGGTAAAATTACATTATATTTGCTTTAATTTCTACAAATTGTGGTAAGTAGGAATAATATTTGACATGGTTTGCATCAGGTGATCAGTTCCATCTCAAAAACTCATTTGATAGAGTCACTGTCTACATCTCTTCAATAAGCCTTGATATTCCTTTCAATTTCTGAGAGTGTAAACTTTGTGTATTGTGTTTAACTACACTCTACAATTTTAGTCTGTAGAAATATACACGCAGCTGCACTGTCCCAGGATCACTGTTTCTAACCTTCTCAGCTGGTTCCAAAAAGCAAAGACAATGGAGGAAGCCAGATTTGCTTACTGACCACATGATGCACTTAACAACTGTAATGATAAGCTTAAAATAGCTGGGGCAAAAGAGGTCATAAAATGGGACAAAACTCAAGACTTAACAATTATTTTGCTTGGTAATGGTAATTTGGGGATCAATTTTGGTCATAAGTCAAGGACTGCCTATAGTTTCACTTTATGAAGTCTTCTTTGCAATCACTTGCTGAATAATGTTATCCTTGTGTTGTTTTAAAGTTTTCTAAAGGAGACCGAAGTTCTTGGCAAAGTCGGTGCAATTGCGCTGAGATGGCTTTAAAGATTAGGGATGGTAGGAAAAAATATATCCAAAGCAACCTTTTAAAGTAGAGGCAGCAGCTTTCATCTGTTTTAAAGTTGCTTCCTCTTCGCTTTTTGTGGATCTGCCAGATGTGGTCTCTGATTCTCGGAGGATGGAGACAGGATCTCTGCAACAATGACCACATGCAGTGTTTCCTCTAGCCTGAGACCCTGCTTTATTGGCTGGGGTGACAGCTGTCAAAATACCAGCTGGCAAATTGCAGAGCAGATTCCACAAATTTAATGTTGAAACAGAATGTGTAAAATTTGTTTGTCTCTTTGTTTGTAAGCTTGCCTGCATAATAATCCTAACGCAGGACTTCTTCTCTGTATTGTTTTACTGGATTTGCCCATTTAGGTGATTTCAATATTGTTCCCAGGTGATCTAATCCAGTAGCAATAATAGATATTATTGTGGTTTGTCACATAGTCAGCCAGATGTTTAGATCAGATTTGATGTTTTTATCCACCTATCAAGTCCTCCCCAAGGCCCTGGGATAGGCAGACGGTGTTTGATGGTGTTAAATGCTTCATCACAGGATGTAAGCTGTTCCAAGTAACACTGCCTTTTGCAATTGACTGGCAGTGATCTTGTCAATGCCAATGGTGTACAAACGGAGCTCCAGATGCTTTGGGATTGCATCCAAGATGTCTATTACTATTGGTACCATCTTTGCTTTCTTTGGACATAGTTGTTCTAATTTTATTTGCAGATCTTTGTATTTTGTGATTTTTCTCCAGAGTTTTTTTCCTTTTCTTCAGGGTTTTTTTTCCTTTTCTTCTGATGCTTCCAGGTACTAAAGCATATAATCTATTTCTTTGATCATTTGTATTTCCTTTGTCCGGGGCAGGGAGCAAGCAAGAAGATTGATCGTTAATAATCTTTTTTTAAATTGCCTTTACATTTTACAGCTTTTAAAAGTGCTCTATCTCTAATATTTGCAAATATACAATGCAATTTTCTTAGTCTTAAGAATTAGGATTGTCTTCCTTGGAAGAAAGGAAGAATGAAATCAGATGGAGATATATAAAGAAACTGCTTACATTACTGTACATTTCAAAGATAAGCTTGTTTGCTCTTCTAAATACATTCAGAAAGGCTCAGAGCACTTGACTACACTAAAAATATTCAACAGAAGGGATTATTACTTGCTTTGAGCAATAAACCAGGTTAAAGATTGCCTTGCTGGACATTCAGTATGCTATAGAGAATAATATAATGTTGTGTTAGAAGAGAATTCGTTGGTAGGTTTGTCGTCTCCAACTTATTTTTCCAGATTTTAGTGGGAAAGAATTTAATAATTTCCATAAACAGAGCACATTGCTTTTTATGAGAGAAAAGATAGGATACAAAATACTTTATGTCTATGAACAATGCCAATTCCTTCATGATAAAAAAATTGTCCAATATGAAAATAATCAGGAGTTCTGACATTGGAAGATAAACCCTCAAGGAGAATTAAAAAGCAATGTGCATCTGTTTTTGGATTGCAGCAGGTAAAGACAAAATGTAGCTCTATAGCCTGGTTTTGGTTTTGGGCTCAGTTCTTAACGTTTTGTTTATCCAAACATACTTAATGAAGTTTAATGAACTCTGTCTGTATTATTAAGCTTTCCTAATACCATTACCCCAGTAAAGTAAGATGAAGCAGAACTGAGACTATTGGATTAGAATTGCTTACAACTTGTTTAAATAAACACATAAATATGCCATAAGCCCCATATACCACCAATATGTGTAGTGCTTTTTTGTCTGGCTTTTTTAAACCAGAGAAGTTGGAGTTGAATTTTTCCACTATCTTAATAACAAAGCCAAAATAAAAATGGTTATTCCAGCCCACAGCCCTTATTTAATATATTTCTGGTTTGCCCTTTAAAAAAAAAAAAAAATTGAGCTGTTTTGAGTGTTAGCCAGCAGTTGAAGAGTTTGGATGTACTTCAGATTCAAATAATGTATACCTTTTAAAGATATATTTATTGGAAACACACACAAGCTAAATCAAATCTATAGTTACTTAGCATTGTGTGCAATGGTGTGAGAGATGCAGCTTATGTAGAATTTGGCAAGAATTCAAGAGCTCCTCCATATGTGAACTTCCACCATTCCCCATTTTGTCAAATCCTTCATTAAAAGTCTCCAGCATTTCTGCTTTTGATTTATCCCAAAACAGACTTTTGTTTTCTAGCTTGGCTCTGGAAAAAAAAACCTGTCAGACAATAGGCAATGTTATCCAACCATCAGTTGTTGCCGTATATCTGTCGTTGCTCTGAGGAATGTCTCCTTGAATTGTATGTGGAAGTAGTGCCCTAGATCACTGAACCTAACATATTTTCTTGGGGTTTTGTTACCTTCCTTAAATCATCATTTTCTTTTCCAAAGAAGCCAAATGTTTTTATTTTTCTTCCTCTGCTCTTGCACTCCTTTGACCGATGCTATTATAAAGATAGAGTTTCACCGAATGATCACTCAAGCATCGCATCAGATGAATGATGGTTTATGTTGGCCTCTCATCTTGACCTCTTGGAGCAGAAGTAGAACATCATGGGTTTGAAGGTGGTCTTTTTTGGGCCACTGTAAGAAAGTATCCAGATGTTGAGCAGCTTTTAGGTTTTATTATCAGGTCTTAATATATATTACTAGCAAGTGCCTTTTTCCAACTACATTTTAAAGTTTCTGTTATTGCTGCATCAAGAAAACATGAGTCTGAAAGTTTGCTGGTTTAAACATTGACAATTTGTCATGGTTAGGAAAAAGAGGTATGAACTGCAATATTTCAAGTTTAGGCCTCGTTTCTCAAAAAACATATGGGGTGGCCTTGGACAAGCAGTTATTTATCAGCTTCATCCTTTTCCTCATCCAATCTTATTAGTAATGGTTATCTTAGTTGTAAGAATTATGGAGGTCATGCCTGTGAGCAGTTTAAATGGTTGCAAAAAGGAGTAAACCCATGGATTACTTGTTAGAATCCCACATTTAGGTGCTTTGAATTGGACATGGAGATCTATGAAGATTCTCAATCATCCAGCTCATGGTTGTCTCAAGGGTGCTTTTTCCAAAGGGCAACAGGGACTTTCTTGGATTTTTTTTTCCTTTTAAAATTTAAATACTTTTAAATACTTTTAAAAAGTATTGTATTGTATTGTATAAATGTTTCACTTCTCATCCAAGAAGCTTCTTCAGTTCTGCACTTCAGTTCAGGCTACTTCTGCTGACTGTCAGCTGCCTGCAATTTGGCAGTTCAAATGTCACCAGCTCAAGGTTGACTCAGCCTTCCATCCTTCCGGGGTGGGTAAAATGAGAACCCAGATTGTTGGGGGCAATAGGCTGACTCTGTAAACCGCTTAGAGAGGGCTGTAAAAGCACTGTAAAGAAATATATAAGTCTAAGTGCTATTGCTATTCTCCAGCTTCTTGAATGGGAAATGAAACATTTTTAAAGGAAAAAACCTCCAAAAATCCAGTTGCCTTTTGAAAAAAGCACCTTTGGGACAATTGAATGGCATAATTAATTTGATTTCTAAAAAATGAGATGAGATCAGGGGTGAAATTCAGTCGGTTCTGACAGGTTTTGGAGAACTGTAACGGAAATTTTGAGTAGTCTGGAGAACTGGCAAATATCACCTCTGGCTAGCCCCAGAGAGGGGTGGGAATGGAGATTTTACAGTATCCTTCCCCTGCCAAGCCTACAAAGCCACGCCCACAGAACCGGTAGTAAAAAAAAATGAATTTCACCACTGGATGAGATAAATGGCTAAATTGTTTTAAGACAAGCCTTCTACAACCTTTTATTTTCAGTTCAAATATATCTGGGGAAACACACAATCTTGAGTCCTAGATAACTATTACACCATAATGGATTGGGTTTGTACATTACAAGGTCATAAACCGCATGCCATGGTTTAAAACTAAACGCTACAAAGAATGAGTAGGTGAGGTAGAGCAGGGGTCTCCAACCTTTGCAACTTTAAGTCTGAAGGACTTCAGCTCCCAGACTTTTCCAGCCAGCTTTGCTGGCTGGAGAAGTCTGGGAGCGGAAGTCCTTCAGACTTAGTTGCAAAGGTTGGAGACCCCTGAGGTAGAGTCAGCAAAGAGGCGGGGCCTGATATGGAGAATGAAGATGAAAAATGGGACAAAAAAAGAGATTCCTCTTGCCCTTGCAATTATGGTGATTAATAGTCTTTCAAAATCTCTGAAAAAATGGGACAATGTTTATCCAAAGGAAGAAGATGGTTCTCTTATAATAAGCAAGTGGCTGAAGTCACCCTGTGTCCACAGTGTTGCTATTTATGGAAGGAGTCTCTTCCTGAAATCTTCCATTGGGATATTCTGGGAATCTGGGAAGCTGCAGATAGCTGGAGATAACAATTTGCAAAGAAAAAATCGGATATTTTAATTGAATTAAGCATGCCCCCTTAATTCACATATTAAGAGGGCATGCTTAAGTGCACCAGCGGGGCCTACCATCCCTGTCCTACTGTTCCCTTTGATATGTACTCATTTCATGTGTTCATGGCCATCTTATAGTTATTTATATCCATTTATTTGTGCCAATCTCATGTGATAATGTCCATGTCTATACTAATGCCTATTACCTTGTACATGTTAACAAAATAAATAAACAAAATAAAAATAAAAATGTCCTTTGACCACCTCCACTTCCCTTTTAAAAGAATTTCTACAGCAAATTTGCTTTTATCCAGTTGAATGAAAAATGCTTAAACATTCTGGAGAACCTGTTTGTAAAAGATATATTTTTACAAAAACAATTGATAACTTCTCTAATTGCAGTGTTTCCCACTACCTTTGATTTCTAATTAGAATTTCTGCAAAGTATTAGTCAGTTCTGTAAATGAGAGGGAGGTCTCTTTATAATGTCAAACATTTCTTGTAAATCTTTTGCTACCCTGCTCTATTTTGTCCATGGGAAAAACAACACAACTGGGAGATTTATGTATCAGTAGCTGCATTTCCATACAAAGCTGTCAGAAGCCTCCATTTAGAAATGAGATTTATCCATCCTGGCTTTCTAGTTTTGTGGTCTCTAATGTACCATCATCATACCTTTGTTTTTCATTCTCCTCTTCTTCCATGTCGTAATATACATTAGAGGATGTTTGTCTCCTTACTGAACAATTTTGGAAACAAACAACTGAACCCTGAAAGCCACAGACTGTATTTCTGCCAAAGGTTATACTAACGTGGAGACTGGTAACCACAAGAAGGTTGAGGGAGATTTGTGAGTAATCTTTGACAATCCAAAGTTGGCTGTACTGCGTCCGGACGAAAGCAGGGAAATTAGCACCACATACTGTTAGAACTTCGAAAAGAGGGAGTCCAGACCGGTAGGATTCCAACAAGTTAGCCGTTTATTTGGCTGAACAGCAAAACCGTAGAAATAACTAGTTACAAGTAGAGTGCACAGTAGACAGGGAATCCCCCACCTGACAGCTATTTATACTGTAGCTGTCAGGCGGGAAACCAATCAAACCGCTCAGCAACCCAGGCTCAGCCAGTCGCGTCTTAGCCAATCAGGCGCGACTGTCTGTTGCCGGGCTTTTTGAGCGGGAGTCAAAAGACCCGCGGCCGGTCGTAGGTCGAGACCGGTCGCAGGTCGAGGACTCAACACATGCAACAATGAAAGAATATCAGATGTGTACAAAGGGTCTTGCACTGCAGAAGCTGCAGTGCACTCAGTTTAAGTGTGGTTTCCTTTGTAACATTTCAAATGTTCCAACTCAGTACTATACTGTAGGTAATTGCACTTGTTCCTCCCCTCTTTTCCATTGGTCCTGTGAATTTCTTCTATTAAGAGCCACAGTGGTACAGTGGTTAGAGTGCAGTACTGCAGGCTGCTTCTGCTGACTGCCGGCTGCCTGCAATTTGGCAGTTCAGTTCTCACCAGGCTCAAGGTTGACTCAGCCTTCCATCCTTTCGAGATGGGTAAAATGAGGACCCAGATTGTTGGGGACAATATGGTGACTTGTAAACTGCTTAGAGAGGGCTGGAAAGCACTGTAAAGCGGTATATGAATCAAGGGTGTCAAACGCAAGTCAGATATAGCCAGCAGGATGTTTAGCTCTGGCTCGCAAGGCCACCCTGGAAACAGCGAAGGACTGGCCCACAGTGCCTCTGCCAGTGAAAACGGAGCTCAGGACAGCCCTCACAAGCTCCATTTTTGCAGGAGACCATCGCAGCCGGAAACGGAGCTCGGGAGCCCATTTTCACTGGCAGAGTGCTGAGGCCGCCACAGACACTTTCTGACATGAGTGACATTGAGCTGGTCACGCCCACCCTTGCCACAACCACCCCACGCCCCCAAGGTCAAACACAACCCTGATGCAACCCTCACTGAAATTGAATTTGAATGCTATTGCTATTAACTTTGAAATAAGTACAGGTTGTCCTTGTATTACAACCACAATTGCGATCACAATTTCCATTGCCAAGCAAGGCAGTTGTTGAGTGAGTCACACCCTATTTTACTACCTTTTTTTACTGTAATTGTTAACCAAATCATTCCAATTGTTAAGTAAATCATATGGTTGTTTAAGCAAATCTATCTTCTCCCCCATTGTCTTTGCTTATCAGAAGCCAGCTCAGAAGATTGCAAATGCCAACTCCTTAACTGTGAGATGCTACAACCATCATATGTTCATGCCAGTTGCCAAGTGTCCTAATTTTGATCACGTGACCATGGTGGTGGTGCAACAGTTGTAAGTGCAAGGATGGGATGTAAGTCACTTTTTTCAGCGCCGTTGCAGCTTTAAACCGTTACTAAGGACTGTAAGTGCATCAGTTGAAGATGCCACCAAGAGACTTTCACAGAGACAAGTAGAAAATGGAAAAGTTACTAGGTGTGGGGTTTTTTGGGTCTGTGATATAAACTTCCTTTAGGTAACTATGAATTAATGCTAGATATTAATATTACCGTATTTTTCAGAGTATAAGACACACTGGAGTATAAGATGCATCAAGGTTTTGAAGAGGCAAATAAAAAAAAGTTTTTGCACTCTCAGAGCTCCCCAAAATGGTCTGTTTTTCACGAAAACGGGCCCATTTTTTGTCAAACAAAGGGCATGCGTAGCATTTAGGAGGCTTATAGGGTGCTCTTGGGGGCTGTGGGGCAAAATTGAGCAAAACAACGGCCCATTTTTCGCTCATTTCTACCCTCCCCTGCCCCCAGGAGCACTCTGAAATCCCCCTAAAGGCTCTGCATGGCCATTTTGGTGAAGGGGACGGGGTTTCAGGAGGCAAAAAGTGGTCTATTCAGTGTATAAGATGCACCCAGATTTTCAGCCTCTTTTTGAGGGAAAAAGGTGCGTCTTATACTCTGAAAAATATGGTAGATTTTGAGCCCCCCCTTTCTTTTTGTTGTTACTATTTAACAGAGCTTCTCATTTTCTACCTGTCTGCTCAGCAGCTTCCATCCCTGCACTTGTCCTGAACAAATAGGCAAGGATGATCGGTTGTGTTAATTTCTACAGTGTGATTTATCGTGGCTCATTCCATGTATTACGATCTTGAATTAAAACAAGTTTTTGCTGTTTTGCAGCATCTTTGGACTATGGGAATGTCCCATGTTTGGATTCTCTCTAGACACTTGTGGCCTTTTTGAAATAGAGGTTGCAGTCAGGTGGCAGCACCATGGTGATGGACCTCAAAAATCCAAGCAGGATTGAGTATGGTTGAATTTGAGTGGGAGGACAGAGTTTTAAAAAAAATCTCAGAAACGATGACAAACCATTCTGTATTTCTGCCAAGAAATTGACACGGACCTATCTATGAAGTCACCCAGATTTAAGTTCAGTTTGAAGAAGTTTTACTCTTTATCTTTACAAATATGTAACCATGCAGAGAATAAATGAAGGCAAGAAGGAAGCATATGCTTTCCAGGCAAAAGATTTGATTTGTTTCTAGCTGGCTTGCCACATTCTCTGTCTCTGCTTTTCATCATTCTCTCGTCGTCGTCTCAAACCTCTGTTTTTTCCCCATCCTTAAACATACACAGTCTCTGTTTCTGTCTCTCACATAGGATGGGAGTTATTCTCCAAAGTTCTAAGAGTTTGCTTACTTAAAATACTGACATCTTGAAAAACTTGCCCTAATTGCTTTGTTCCCATAAAATCAGCTTTCCTTGTGAAAGAAGAGCTGCCTTAAAAAACAATCAAGCAGACCAGAAGACTCCTGTATCGGGACTGGAGGGGGAATGAAACATTACTTTTAAATCTAGGTGGACTCTATGAACCAGTCTTTGATATCAATCTGGTAAATACAAACACAGAAGGTATTAGCTTGGAGAATGCTTTACTAGTTGATAAAGGAGAATATTGGTAGCACAAGGTTGAAATGAAGGGGTCCTTAGTGTTTTATGAGCTTGCTTGTTTTCTTGTAGGCATGTCATTAACAGTGATGGGTTCCAGATCCCGTTCTGCCCAGGGGCATCCACACGGACGCACACAGCATGCGCATGCATCTTACTGCCTCCATGAGCCTCCGCAACGCTCCAGCTGCTCAGCGGAGCGCACACAAGCACTGTATACGCCATGTGCATGCATGGAAGTGCGGAAGCCTTAAAACACTGGTAAGGAGCTCGGGCAGCCTGTCGGCCCTCTGGAGCACTGTACCGCAACGGTATCCGGTGCTTCAGGCAGGCTCCGGTACGCCTGTACCAGGGTGTACAGCCTGCAACCCACCACTGGTCATTACCCAAACTAGGTAACATCATCATCAGTGCTAGTAAGGAGTGGGGTTTGCTCTGCATTTATATTCTAGTGACTTGTCCTGCCAGTGATGGTGAGATGTGATCTTGGAAGTTCTTTGGTTGGGCTGTTTACGGTTAAGACTGTTTGGCATCTCCTTGATTGGAGTTTTGTTTACTTCCCGATTGTTGTCTTGATGTTAATCTTGGTGTTAATCTATGCTTGCCTCACTCTTGATTGCTGGTGGGAGGTGTTTTGGGTCCCCTCCTTTTTTTGGGGGGGGGGGGGGTTTGTTGATTGTCTCTTTTGCACAGTATGTAGATGTTGTATGTCTATTGACTTTACTAGATGAAAGTATTTCTCTCTCCTGTCTCTGTTAAGAGGGTTCCCAAACAAAGACGGCCTGTTTGATGTGAATGCTGAGTGCAGACAAAAGATAAAATGCTCCACTTCAGTTCATTAGCCCACTTGGTCACTTTAAAAACATATTTGAGTGGAGATTGTATAAAGTGGTGGGGCGATGCTGTGGCTTAGGTATGCATGTGTGTCAGGTATTAGGATGTTAATGATGCCTTTTGCTCAGAAGGATACTTCTGCTGTCTGCTAGTTGCCTGCAATTTGGCAGTTCAAATCTCACCAGGCTCAAGGTTGACTCAGCCTTCCATCCCTCCAAGGTGGGTAAAATGAGGAGCCAGATTGTTGGGGACAATAGACTGACTCTGTAACCTGTACAGGGCTGTAAAGCACTGTGAAGCGGTAGATAACTCTAAGCGCCATTGCTACTGCTCTTTACTTTATGGAGACTTAACGCACCAAATTCCTAGCCTTGTTTTTGGAAATTAAAGGTCTGGAAATGGTACTTTCAAAAAGCATGTCTTTTGCTGTGAGCACTGAGTCTGGGGATACTTGTAGCTTGTTGGGTGTATATTGCTCAGCTAAAATGCAAGGCTACTTTCTGTGGTTAAAAGGTATATGTTCCCCTCACACATATGTGCTAGTCATTTCTGACTCTAGGGGGCAGTTCTCATCTCCGTTTCAAAGCTGAAGAGCCAGAGCTGTCCTAAGATATCTCCGTGGTCATGTGATCAGCATGACTAAACGCCGAAGGTTCACGGAACGCTGTTAGCTTCCCACCAAAGGTGGTCTCTATTTTTCTACTTGCATTTTTTACGTGCTTTGAAACTGCTAGGTTGGCAGAAGCTGGGACAAGTAATGGGAGCTCACTCCATTTCACGGCACTAGGGATTTGAACTGCCAAACTGCTGACCTTTCTGATCAACAAGTTCAGCGTCTTAGCCACTGAGCCACCGCATGGTTACTGTGTTTTATTCCATATAGTCTCCGGTGTTCGTACTTGCACAAAGTGCAGAAGAGATAAAAGTAATGAAAACTTATCCTGTACCTAACTGGGGTGCAAGCTTATGACCATCCCATCAAAGAAACTTGAATTGCAAGTAGCAGATGACAGAAGAGAGGGGAAATGGAATCCCTGGGCCTTGTTTCCTGATATGATTCGTAAGGAGGCCATGGGGAATAAGCAAAATTCCCTTCCCTTCGCAATGAGAACAGCAGCTGTGGTTGATGTTGACACCTTCATTCTGTGAGGATGGTTTCCATCAATAGAGGGTGAATGGTGTTCAGAAACTGAAAACACTTAGGCTCCAGGTGGTAAAAGCTCTCCGTCACCTTCTTCCCAAGGAAGATTTATATGTCTTCATCTGTTACTATTTTTGGCATGGAAGTTACGCTTTTCTATAAAAATATTTGGCTTGCCAGTCTTATTTCAGAGCATTTTCCTAATATATAATGGCTGTGTTAATAGCCAGGTAGGTGTATAACTGGGAACATTCATTGAAATGGAAAGAAGGGAACGAATGAACAAATGAAACAGAAAAGAATGAGAAGATTTCAAAGAGTTTTAATACTGATTTTCCATACTATAGGGACTCAAGAAGCATATTAAATGGTTGTTTTTAACAGATGAACAGAATTGGAAGGGACCTTGCAGGTCATCTAGTCCAACTCCCTGCCCAAGCAGGAGACCCTACATCTGCCTCTACCTAGGATTGAACTCACAACCTCCTGATTTAAAATATTTTTTCCAAGTTTCACTTGACAACTATAGTGATTCAATTAAAGACCACAGTTAAAAATTCATAGAATAAGGCAGAAACTCATATAACTAGTGCATCGCTTAGCAACAGAACTTCCTGTCCCAATTGTGGTCATAAGTCTACCTGTAGTTAGTTCTGGGAAAGCTATAACCACCCTCAAGCTCATACTAGTTCAGATGTAATAAGACACATTTGTATTTACATTTATTCCCTGTTTGTCTAATCAGAATAAAATTCTAAGAAACAGCATGTATGAAAGAGAGAGAGAGATGGAAAGAGGTACTTT
The DNA here is from genome assembly GCA_039707465.1 of Rhabdophis nuchalis. Lineage (NCBI taxonomy): Eukaryota > Metazoa > Chordata > Lepidosauria > Squamata > Natricidae > Rhabdophis > Rhabdophis nuchalis. The sequence continues at coordinate 228,985,644 of CM077644.1, forward strand.
TGAAATAATGATGAAATAATTTTGGCTTATTTACAATTCACAAGTTGAGTATCTACAAGCAGTAAGCGTGCAACTACGTATCTGGAGACAGACCTCAACATTGCTAAATTTTTATTGCTTTCTGCCATAATTCTTAGTTCATCTTACTTCCGCATTCTGTTCCTAAAAGCTTTAATTTGTTCCTGATGCGTGAAGCTTCCTGTCCTTTTCCTTCCACTGAGTCACTTTCAATAGAGTAGAGTAGAGTAGAGTAGAGTAGAGTAGAGTAGAATAGAATAGAATAGAATAGACTTCTGATCAACAAGCTTAGCCACTGAGCCACTGCGTTCCTAGAACTGCATTAAGATACCATTATTACATGAAAGTACTCTTTAAATGCTTGGAAAGGTTTGATATGGAAAACATGGAAAACATAAAGACCAGTTCTCTATCATTCCAACACAAAAGTCATGAACCAAGGAATTTAAATTGTAGAAAGTTCCAAGTGAAATCTGGAGGAGGGGGATCTTAATAATTTTGACCACTTAGAAGAGATGCTTTAATTTGGATTCTTGCACAAGGTGGGGGTTAAGCCTGAGGACCAAAATAGCTCTTTCTAACTGTATAATTAGCTGCTGGAAGTAGCTTTGCAACCCAGTGTTGATTGCAGCATATTTGAAAATAATCTTCTATTTATATGCTGCAATATTGTCACATCTACCTATTGCAAATTACATACTAAGCAGTGACATTCAAGTTTCCTTTGCAATGCATTTTGTAATCATTTTTAAAAAAATAAATCTGCTTTGCTTTTTCATTTCGTTTTTCTGAGCACCGCAGAACTTACTTCGGACTTGGGTTATGAATTGAGTCATTTTTCACAGAATGCACTTATCAGCAGTAAATTTGTCCTTAGCCAGTTGAAGTAGAGCAAGATATAACTCAGAGTTACATATTTTGACATGTCTCAAATAACATTTGGAGGAAAGCAAATTGGTGTGATATGATATCACTGCAAGCACGTGTCTTGGGGAATAGTGCCTGTTTATATTAATTGTCCTTCTGAGAAATAGCACATCTGAAACTATTGTCCAAATAACCTTCAACAAAAACATTGTGTGGACTGGAAGGAATGTGCCATTCATAGGTGATTAATTGCAAGAAAAGGGGGGTGATCCTGAAACCAACACAGAATGGCCAATAACAAGAAATCATGTCCCATTTATATTCAGATTGTTCCTTTTATTGCAATTAACAAATACTAATTCCAATTTAGATTTTATTTTCCTGAGCTCTAAGATCACTTGCAGATGGGGACTGCAGCAGCCAAGAAATTAAAAGAGGCTTGTTCCTGGGGAGGAAAGCTATGGCAAATCTAGACAGCATATTAGAAAAGCAGAGGCATCACCCTGTCAACAAAAGTGCGTATAGTCAAGACTATGGCTTTCCCAGTTGGAACGTATGGCTGTGAAATTTGGACCATAAGGAAGGCTGAGCGCCGAAGAATTGAAGTCTTTGAACTCTGGTGCTGGAGAAGACTCCTGTGAGTCTGTTGGACTGCAAGGTGACCAAACCGGTCAGTCCTAGAGGAGATCAACCCTGACTGCTCTTTTGAAGGCCAGATCCTGAAGATGAAGCTCAAATACTTTGGCCACCTAATGAGAAGGAAGGACTCACTGGAGAAGAGCTTAATGCTGGGAACAATTGAGGGCAAAATAAGTGATGACAGAGAATGAGGTGGCTGGATGAAGTCACCAAAGCAGTCTGTGTGAGCTTAAATGGACTCCAGAAGATGGTAGAGGGCAGGAAGGGGTCGTGATTGGTCAGACATGACCTCACAACTAACAACAACAACAACAACAAATTCCAATTTCCTAAAAGCTAATTTTATGGCATATAATATTTATCTTGATGGACTGTACTGTAATATATCTCTGTTTAGTTAATAAAATATTATTTCTTTGTGGGTAGACAACTAATATAAGTAGTCCTTGACTTACAACCATTTGTTTAGTGACTGTTCGAAGCCACAATGGCACTGAAAAAAATGATTTACAACAGTTTTTTACACTTGCAAATGTTGCAGTATTCCCATGGTCACATGATCAAAATTTGGACCCTTGGCAACTGGTCTGTTTGATGGTTGCTGTGCCCCTGGATCATGTGATCAGCTTTTGCAAACTTTTGACAAGCAAACTCAAGGAGAAGCCGGATTCATTAACAATCGTAGTATTAATTTAACAACTGCAGTGATTCACTTAACAACCATGGCAAGAAAGGTTGTAAAATAACAAAACTCACTTAACTGTTTTGCTTAGCAATGGCATTTTTGGAATTTGTGACCTACCTGTATTTTATTATATTGCCAGTGATAGGCTGGAGAATTATTAATTTTCTTTAGCTCAGGGATATGGAAACTAAAAATTTTTTTAAAGGAGCTTTACCTTTTTGTTTCCAAACCCCAGAAATGTCAAATTTAACACATTTTACACTAATCCTGAAATTGGAGGGATTGCTCGTTGTATAACTATGCAGTTTTACCAGCCACAGTTTCTGGGATGTTTTTGGACTTCTAACCTACAACATCATACAAAAATTCTAACCTACTTTTAGTTGAATTTAGTCTAATTCCAATGTAACAATTAATTACACTCAAAATAAGCTACGTGCTTGTCCATTTCAGTATTCCTAGAATGCTTTTAAACTATGTTTTTCTGTTATCTCTGAACATGAAATATCTCGGGCTACAACTAGCATTGCAAAATACAGCTTAATCCTATTTCACAAAGCCCTTAATCAGACATTATTGGAAGCTTTGATTTTGGAAAGTCAAAAGTACACAAGGGGAAACCAGGAACAGAAAATGAATCAGTGGGGTTGCTCTTAGGTTATTATTGTCAGAGAATCTTAGGAATAACTCTACCTTGAACATTTGTTTATTGTGATATTATAATTTATCTGACTTGCTGAATTCTGCTCTGAAATACCCTGTTTAAGCAGAGAAAGAATGTAAGATTTATTTTATTCAATAAACTGTCCTACTCTGCAGCACCCAATTCCAGCTGCCTTGGAGTAGGAATTTTGGGAGTTGAAATCCCAACAAATCACTTAGAATTCATTTAGCTTGCAAGGTTTAAGATGAAGATAAAATTTTTGAGACTCATCACTGTGATCCAATCTAGGTGACTGGCTTCACCATGTTCAGGTAGGTAGTATTTTATTAAAATAAATGTGGAAACAAGAGGGGATGTTGAGAGACCTGACTGGCTTAAATCCAAAATAAGGAGTTACGTTAAAGTAACTCAGGCAGACCCTTCCTTAATTCACATGAGTATAAATACAGCAAAGCCATATAATATCGGTTATTATAGCCAATATTAATAAAATTAGCTGTATCTTCTTTTGGAGCTGATCTCATTGTTTGATCTATGTCCGTGATGGCAAACGTATAGCACAAGTGCCAGAAATGGCACACAGAGCACACTCTGCCAGCTTCTCTTCTGGTTTCCAGAGTGTATGCTGGTCTTCACGGGCCCTGGAGCACCGGAAAATGGCCTGAAAATGGCCAAAAACCAGGCCATTTTTCAGCCATTTCTTGGGCCAAAAATGACTTGAAAATGGCCCCCAAAACGGTGTGAAATTGCTCTGAAAATAGCCCTGAAAATGGCTCCCCAAATGCCCCAAAAATAGGCATGCGTGCCCCGGCCAGTTGGTTTTCAGGTTTATGGTGCTCCGGTGCGTGCAAAGACCAGCTGGCTGGAGCGCATGTGTGTGACGGAAACCCAAAGACCAGCTGCACATGCCAGCCTTCTGGTCTTCAGGTTTCCAGTGCTCCGGCACATGCACAATCATGCATGCACATGCATGTTCCAGTTTGGGCACTCTGTGCCGAAAAGGTTCGCCATCACTAATCTATGTAGTGGGGCTGATAGTTGCAACAAACGTAATTTCAGTGAAAGAACATTTACATTTACTTTAACTGTTACACTTGTAGAAAATTGCATGTTTTGTCATTTGTATGTTACTCTAGTTTGATTGCTGTAGCGCGGGGTAGTTAACCTTTTTATACTTACCACCCACTTTTGTATCTCTGTTAGTAGTAAAATTTTCTAACCACCCACCGGTTCCACAGTAATGGTGATTTATAAAGTAGGGAAGTCAATTAAATTTAAAAAAGAAAAGTGCTTCAGTATTGGACAAAACCCCTACCGCCCACCATGAAAGCTGGAACGCCCACTAGTGGGCGGTAGGGACCAGGTTGACTGTCACTGCTGTAGCGGAAAATTCGTTTTCTAAAAATGCTAAAAAATATAACAAGGAGACAGATCTTTTTCGTATCTGGTGGCAGTGCTGTAAAACTCAGAAAATGAAAATGCTTCAAGTGAATCAAATCATGAAAATTGAATTCCTGTTTAAACCGGCAATATTCTTAATAAAATATTTTAAATTACATACCTCTTCAAAGAGTCCAGAATTTGGTTTGATTATGCTGATGATATTGCTGCAAAAAATATCAAACACTTTTTTTTCCTGGAAAGACTGAGGTTGCTTGAATCTCTCAATAAAAGAATGGTTAACTAAGTTTGTGGGTGTGCTCTGATCAGGGCTGGGTTCTTTAAAATTGTTTTGTGCAGGTTCAAAAACAAAAACAAGATGGTGACTGGGGAACTGGTTTGGAGGCATGGCAGGTCTGGGTTGCTTCCGGTTCCAGTGACCCAGGCCACCATACCACTACCGGTTCAGTCAATCCGAGCCAAACTGGTAGTAACCCATCTCTGGCTTTGATGTCTAGAATAATTCCATGTTTTAAAAGCGAAGACAACACAGAATTGATAGGCCACAGTTTCCTAAGTGGATTTTGGTTTTTCTATCTATAGAGTATATATTTTTATTTTTTTATTATTTTTTTCGGATTTATACCCCGCTTTTCTCCTTGTTAGGACCCAGGGCGGCGCACAGGCATTATTAAAACCATAACAAAAAACAATATACATCATTAAAAACATATTAAATTATTAAACCCGTGCTAAAAACCCATTTAAAACCCTGCAAATTACAATTTATATATACAAAGTCAGAAACGGGGGGCTATGCCAGGCCGGCTTGTTGGAATAGATATGTCTTAAGACATTGGCGGAAGAGTTGGAGGTCCGAGATAGTGCGTAGGTCAGGGGGTAGGTCATTCCAGAGGGCCGAGCCCACCACAGAGAAGGCCCTTCCCCTGGGCGTCGCCAACCGGCATTGCCCGGCCGACGGCACCTGGAGAAGACCCTATCTGTGGGAGCGGATCGGGCAAAGGGATGTATGGGGCAGGAGGCGGTCTCGTATATAATTTCACAGGATATAAAAACAGAGATTTTTACTAATACAAATTGAATTATAGCCTATCATTTTTCTCAGTGATTTATTCTGACCATAAAACTTCCCTTTCCTTTCCTTTCCTCTCCTCTCCTCTCCTTTCCCTTCCCTTCTCTTCCCATGACCTTCCCATGTCCTTCCCTTCCTTCCTTGTTTTAATTATAAAATTTTATTTATTATTTTAGTTGTCAGATGATAAACTTGTGTTTATCTCAATCATGTTTACACTCAGTTACTGATGATATCATATTAGTTACTTAGTCGTTCTAAGTTTAGAGTTTGTTATTTTCAATCTGAGAAAGCAGCATAACATATTTAGTTATTTACAACTATGTTGTGCTGGAAAATGATAACCTAAGCTCCATGACATTTCTAAATTGTTGATTTAGTCATTTGTATTTTACTCATTATTCTGTGTTCTTTTCTTTTTATATTTGTGTATAATTTTTTAGTAATTTATATACAGTAGATATAAGTGTGTGTGTGTGTGTGTGTGTGTGTGTGTGTGTGTGTGTGTGTGTGTTCCAGCATAACTCTGGAACATGAACACCTTGAGCAATTTCCACCAAACCTGGTACATAGATGACTTATCCTCTGGAGAAAAATACTGTTGGGTAAGACACCCCTAATATCCCTTAGGGTGTGGGTTCTGTTAAGATACAGCCTGTTGTGCCATACTGGCTTCTACTGTACAGTGTTGTGGAGTTGCCATGGTAACGGCTTCACAGTACACCACAAGGGGGCTCCCTCTGGTAAGGGGGAAAATCCAACATTAGAAATTATGTCTGGTCCGGGCATTTCCCCCCTATAAAAAAATACCTGGGCAACATCAGGTTATCAGTTAGTGTTTAATAAAAATGCAAAATAAAAAGGAGATACTTTAGAATTTACCATCCTAGTCACTGAATAACACTTAGCTGCTCCTGCTGAGATAATCCACAAAGAATTTAGGCCTTTTGGGAAATGGAAAGTTGTAATCTCCTGCCCTATTTTGTTTGCTTGTGAGTATGTATGCGTACGCACACAAATTACAGAAACACAAGGGTATCTATCAGGTTTTCCCTTCTTAATGGATGTGAGACTTCCAGAAATGATATACTGTACTTTTCGGAGTATAAGACGTACCATTTTCCCTCAAAAAAGAGGCTGAAAATCTGGGTGTGTCTTATACACTGAATACAGCATTTTTTGCCTCCCAAAACACCGTCCCTTCACCAAAATGGCTGTGCATAGCTTTTAGAAGGCTTTCAGAGAGCTCCTGGGTTTTAGGAAGGGCAGAAATTAGCAGAAAACTGCCCATTTTTTGCCCCCCAGCCCCTAGCAACTCTCTATAAGCTCCTAAAGGTTATCCATGCCCCCCCCTTTTTTTTTTACAAAAAACGGGCCCGTTTTTGCGAAAAAGGGGGTGGTTTTTGCTCGTTTTTCTGTCCCCCTACCCATCCAGGAGCACTCTACAAGCCTCCTAAGGGCTATTCATGCTCTTTTTCTTTAAAAAAAACCGGCCTTTTTTTGTGAAAAACGGGCCATTTTTGGAAGGTTTGCAGAGTACAAAAACTTTTTTTTTTAAATTTTCCTCTTCAAAACCATACTGCGTCTTATACTCTGAAAAATATGGTAAATCATTTGTCTTTCTCATGCATATCCCATAAAATGCCCAAGCACATGTAAAAGGAATAATTTTATTGCAAAATGTCAAAATTGTCTTCACCAATCTTATTTTCTATTTGCAGATGTTCAACCAAAACTTCCATAGTTTAGTATTTTCATAGACAAGACATTTATATGCAATAAGCAATAAGAATAATATCTCTTTTTGAACACCCATTTCCTGGTGACCCAGACTTAGGTGTACTGACGAACATCTGCCTTGCAATTTAGTAACCTTTCCTGGGTATTACTCCTTTTATTGAAATTGGCAGGTTGGATGTGACCTAAAAATTAACTTAAAAGAAAGAGGCCTACATAACTATTTGGAATTCTTCAGAAATAAGAAAGATATACATTAAAATGTTCCACATGGTTTTCTCAAATAAACACAATATTTTTTCCACTGTATTTTTCTAATTATAAATATTTAAAGTGTGCACAGATTTATATTTAGAGAAAATAAACTTTGCAAATTCATGCAGCATCGTAAAAATATGTATTGTAAACCAAAGTAGCATGATTTTGATTTATTCTGTTTTTTGTTAAAGGACAAACCAAAGCAGTGAACTTTGTATAAAGAATTGTGGTGGACTATTTACAATGTTGTTTTTACAGCTGTGGTATTTGTCACCGCTACTTTAGATTGTAGACTAAACTGTATATGACTACTATTTGCACTGAATGTTTTCTGTTTTGTGAATGCCTGAAAACTAAAGTGTTCAAAACGGCACTCTTAAAATACTCACTTTGTAGTTTCTTATATTGGTGGAATTTCTAATATATGTATAGAAACCATAGGCTATCCTTATGACTTCAGAGGAAGAAACTCCATATAAGTAACATTTGATGCATTAAGTGAATTCCCATCTACCGGTGTTCTTTAACTATCACAATTAAGCCTGAAAATTTCTGTTGCTAAGCAAGATAGTTGTTAAGTGAGTTTTGCCCCATTTTACCTCCATTCTTGCAACAGTTTCGTGAATCATTTCCGTTGTTAGGTTAGTTCCGTAGCTGTTAAGTAAATCTGGCTTCAAAATTGACTTTGCTTGTCAGAAAGTCACAAAAGGTGATCACGTGACCCCCAGGACAGTGCAGACATCATAAATATGACAATGCATCCCTCATGAATAAATATTGCTAAGTGTCCAAATTTTGATCACATGACTATGGGGATACTACATGTTGTAAGTCGAGGACTACCTACATTAGCCATGGAAAAGATGAACTTCCAAGAAATCACTTCATTGATCTAAAACAGTAGTTTATTTGCTTTTGGAAGAATGAGAGTCAAAAATCTATTTGTATGAATTCTCCACTGAATTAGTAACTCATTTGCCTGTACTCAATAAATTCTTGTACCAAAGTTCTGCTACTAAGGCACGCTAACCACTAACACGTGTGCAAGTAACCCTGTTATACATCTTCATGACAAATTAAAAGTGTTTTGCTCCTAGTGAGTAGTTATTAACACCAGTGGTCCTTAAAAAATTAAAATGAACACATTAGATCTCAAGCCAGAAAGGAGAAATAAGAGGATGTGTTATCATATAAAACCACAAAACAATATTTCTGTTGGCTATGTAGATGGCCCTGCCTATCTCTTGGAAGAAAATTTGAAAAAAATTTTCTAAAGCGGATGAAAGGTCAAGGTTGACTTGTTCCTGAAAAATCTACATACACTCAAATGGAGAACGTTTCATTTGCTTTTGTCTCTTATTTTTTGGTAGAAACAGAGAAAATTACAGGGCTAATCCAATTAGTTTTATCCTCTGGGGGAAATGAATGACTGAATATGCACCTATATCCAGGGGTGGGCTGCTGGGGGTTCGCACCCTCTAGTTAGGATTCTGCCCAGTTCGGTGAACATCCAAATGCCACCCCTGGCCTACCCCGCTCAACCCAGGAGTCTCCACGCGGCCCATTCATCATGCCAGGTAAGTAGATGGCCTGCACAGAGGCTTGGAGAGATGGGGGGAAATGGGCCTACCAGAGGTTCCGGAAGTCTGGAAGTGGGCCTATTTCCGGAGAGCTTCCGGAGCCCAGGGAAGCAGTTTTCACCCTCCCAGAGGCTCAAGAAAAGCCTCTGGAATCTGGGGAGGGTGAAAAATGCCCCTCCCCCCCGGCCATGGTACAGGAGGCTGACTAGGCCACTCCCACCATGGCCACGCCCACCCAGCAACAGGCAGCGAACCCATTGCTGCAATGTTTGAAGCTCACTCCTGCACATATCCACACACAGAGTGCATAGAATAAATATGAGTTCATTAAATTCACGTAAAGGAAATAACATACAAAGATACTTTTTTTAAAAAAAGTTTGACAACCCTGCTATTGAAAGACCTAGATTGGAGCCACATCACTGATCTGAAAAACCTGTATCCTAACAGGCAACAGCCTTCAAAAGTGTTTGCCCATTCTGGTACATTTTTTGTGGATTGAATGAAAACTATTGCCTCCACTGAAATATATTGCCAAAAGGTGGCAGTGCAGACATGCCAAAAGCTTTTTAGCATCTTTCTTTCTCTTCAGTTCACAAGAAGTTGTGTGGAAAAAAGATTGTGTTGCTATCTGTGAAAAGGAACCCTGCATTGATTATTTAACAGAATAACAGAGTTGGAAGGGACTCTTGATGGTCTTCTAGTCCAACCCCCTGCTTGAGCAGGAGACTATACTATTTCACACAAATGGTTGTCCAATCTCGTCTTAAAAGCCTCTAGTGTTGGTGAAGGGGGCGAAGTTTCAGGAGGCAAAAAATGCACCCACAACTTCTGAAGGCAAGCTGTTCCACTGGTTATAATAATAATAATAATTTATTACATTTATAAACCGCCCCCCTCTCCCCGAAGGGACTCGGGGCGGTGTACAGGAAAATTAAAAACTATCTAAAAACATACAAGACATACAAAGTTAAAAACGAATTAAATTACCCTGTACAAGAATTTAAAACATTAAAATTATAACCCATTAAAACCAAATCGATAATTTGCAAAAAACAGACTGGGGCAAGAAGCGTAGATTAGGCCAAACCGGCCTGATGGAATAAATAAGTTTTTACTTTTTGGCGGAAGGTGCAGAGGTCCGTGGTCGTTCTAATATCCGGGGGTAGGTCGTTCCAGAGGGTCGGGCTCATCACAGAGAAGGCCCTTCCCCTGGGCGTCGCCCGCTGGCATTGCCTAGTGGACGGCACCCGGAGAAGTCCCTCTCTGTGTGAGCGAATCGGTCGAAGGGATATATGAGGCAGGATACGATCCCGCAAATAACTAGGTCCTGTGCCATGGAGCGCTTTAAAGATGATAATCAACACCTTGAAACGCACCCGAAAGGCCACAGGCAGCCAGTGCAGCTCACGCAGGAGTGGTGTTACATGGGAGTATCTAGTAACTCCCATAACTGCCGGCGCGGCTGCGTTCTGGACCAGCTATAGCCTCCGAGTGCATCTCAAGGGGAGCCCCATGTAGAGAGCATTGCAGTAGTCCAGATGAGACGTCACAAGCGCATGAGTGACCGTGCGCAGGGCGCCCTGGTCCAATAGGGGACGCAACTGGCGCACCAGGCGGACCTGGTAGAATGCCCCCCTGGCCACGGCTGTCACATGATCTTCTACTGACAGCCGGGAATCCAGGAGGACGCCTAAGTTGCGTACCCGCTCCACGGGTAGGTTAGTTATTCTAATAGTCAGGAAATTTCTTATTAGTTCTAGATTAGTTCTCACTTCAATTAGTTTCCATCCATTGCTCCTTGTCTTGCCTTCAGGTGCTTTGGAAAATAGTTTGACACTTTCTTTTTTGTGGCAGCCTCTTACATATTGGAATACAGCTATCATGTCACCCCATTCCTTTTTTTCACTAGTCTAGACATACCCAATTCCTGCCCAGTTCTTTTTTCACTAGTCTAGACATACCCAATACTCAGTTCTTCATACGTTTTAGCCTCCAGCCCCCGAATCATCTTTCTTGCTCTTGTCTGCACTCTTTTCAAGAGTCTCTACATCATTTTGGTGACCAAAACGGATGCAGTATTCTAAGTGTGGTCTTACTAAAGCTTCATAAAGCTGCACTAATAATTGTATTCCTCTGTTAATGCAATCTAGGATTACATTGGCTTTCCTGGCTGCTGCCATACATCGCTGGCTCATATTTGCATTGAGTATTTGTCAGGGTGCGTTTCGCCATGTACAGTGAATGAATCTTAAACTGCTGAAAGTCTATCCAGCTGAAATTCAGCTCTAAATGCCGATGGTTTAAGTTGATGATTGGGATGATATGAGTACTGTGTGTCACTGGGCCAAAAATTGTAAACAAGAAAGACTGACTTGTGTGATCAAGGATGACATGCACGATCTGTGACACCAATCAATGACTTTTAGGTGAAAAATGGTGATGAACCAATTAAGGGCAATTGGTGAAATGCTCAAAGAAAAACTGTTGTTTGTCTAATGTGACATTTCACAGGAACGTGTGGGTCACATTACTGATGTTCTTCAGTAATATTGGACAAGATTGGTTTCTTGCATATCGATGGCAGAAATAAAAACTTCAAGAGTTGAAATCCAGCGATTTTTGCTATGCTATGCAAAGGAAGATTAAATGAATAAATTCACAGCACCATGACAGCCAAACAACTTCCTTATTATCTCCTGTTCTAAAAATTAATTTTTAATTAATTTTGTTTCTGAACAAAGGAATTACTATTTCCTTCCTTCCTTCCTTCCTTCCTTCCTTCCTTCCTTCCTTCCTTCCTTCCTTCCTTCCTTCCTTCCTTCCTTCCTTCCTTTTTTGGATTTACCCCTCTACTAGTTAGATTCCACAAAACTCCAACAAGTAAAGCTTATAATACCATATCGTTGCAATAGATTGTACTTGGCAGTGCACTTAAGTTTCAATCAACCAGAAGCCCTCTTATAAAAGCAGAGAGGCGGGAGGGAATGGCATTTCCAATGGAAACTGTGTCATGACTAGAGTTTGGAAGATATGCTATGTGTTTGTTAGTGAGACAAATCTCCTAGTAGAGTATAATACACTCAAATAAATCTGCCCCTTGAGCACCCTTAACTTCACTTGAGAATCCTCATTCATGCCTAATAATTAGGCTAAGCCACTGAGGGCAAACAGTTTTCTACTCTGGTGCCAAAAGAATGGGCACGCACGCGGTAGGGTATGTGTGAGTGCCCACACCCATAATGCGATGCCCTCCGCATGTGCGTACAACCCCCCCCCCCGTGCTCCCCCCCCCCCCCGCGCATGCTTACAGGCCTCACTGAAACTCTGGACTTCCGGTAGGCCAGTTGGGCCGTTTTTCACCCTCCCCAGGCTTTAGGAAAGCCTCCTGAAGCCTGGGGACCTACCGGAAGTTTGTTTCCAAACTTCCAGTAGGCTTGTTGGGCCCTTTTTTCACCATCCACAGGCTCTGGAGCTTTTCCTGAAGCTTCAGGAGGGTGAAAAAGGCCTCCCCCACCCTCTGGAAGCCTGAAATTCAGCTGGCCAGGGTGCGCATGCGCGCTGGAGCTGACATAGGGCAACACCTCACATGCCTTCAGATATGGCTCCGCATGCCACCTGTGGCACATGTGCCATAGATTCGCCATCACTGGGCTATAATCCTTGATGCTAAGTAGAATTTGGGACTGTTTCGAACGTAACTATATCTTATGAACCTATGTCTAGTACAGGTAGTCCTGCACTTACAACAGTTCACTTAATGACTGTTCAAAGTTACAATAGCACTGAAAAAAGTGACTTATGACCATTTTTCACACTTGCGACCACTGCAGCATCCCCATAGTTATGTGGTTTACATTCAGATGCTTGACAACAGACTCACATGTATGATGGTTGCAGTGTCCCGGGGTCACGTGATCACCTTTTCGCGACCTCCTGACAAGCAAAGTCAATGGGGAAACCAGCTTCCCTGAACAGCCATGTTACTAATTTAACAACTGCAGTGATTCATTCAACAGATGTGTCAAGAAAAGTTGTAAAAATGGAGCAAACCTTGCTTAACAAATTTCTCACTTAGCCACATACATTTGGGGCTCCACTGTGGTCCTACGTTGAGGACTACCTATACTGAGATTGGAGAAGATCGAGTGAGCTTAAGTGGGAATACCTTTTTAATGGCGGAAAGGATCAGTGATGATGCCAACAACAACTTCAGGAAGGTGTTGTTTTTTGCTAGGATTACGACCTGCTGGGGAGAAAGCTTCAGTGCCACATCTTGGATCGTATTCCGTTGCCTCCAACAAGGCATTTCATTCTTTAAAAACTGATACATGCTGTGTATTTTTGCAGTTCAGGTATCCTCCGGGTCAGGGATGGGATCCTGCCGGTTTAACAGTCATTTCGCTGAGCGCACGTGCCAGGACACACGTTGCGTGCCTGTGCACAGTTTAGAGCAGGGGTTCCCAAACTTGTCAACTTGAAGCCTTGTGGACTTCAACTCCCAGAGCTGGCTGGAGAATTCTGGGAGTTGAAGTCCACAAGTCTTCAAGTTGACAAGTTTGGGAACCCCTGGTTTAGAGAATACTTACCTTGCAGATTGCTGCTTGGGAAGGAAAACAGCTGAAGCGCGGCAATCCACTCTGCCGCGCAACTCAGCTGAGAAATCAAAGGTAGGTAAAGCGCAGGGGTGGGCGGGTGGGCCCACTGGCTAGAGGGAGCAAACCAGTTCACTCCCAGCTGATCTTCAGAGCAGTCTGTTCGCCCGAACTGGTCTGAACCGGTAGAATCCCACCCCTGCTCCAGGTTAGTCTTTAAGACAGTTCTGCATAAAGGGCTTGTAAGTTACCCTTGTAGTGAAGAAGACAAATTGGAGTGCAAATGTCATTATCAGCATTTCGGAGGAATGCAGGGGAGGAGTGAGGAATTCCACTCTTGCCATTTGTGCTCTCTTGTCCTTGCTGATATGAGGTATTTCCAAACTCTGGTATGAAAACACAGTTCTCCTCTTTTAGCATTGCACAAGATGCATTGCAGCTGTGTCTTGCCACGCAAACAGCTCTTCTTCCCCCCCCCCCACCCCCCGGCTGTTGACTTGTTTGTCTCTGTGGCAGAAGAGAGGAGCATCATAGGAACTTGTTAGTTACCTGCACTCCCAGATACTCAACAGTAACTAACAATCTGAATTGGTCTCTCCGGACATCATCCTTAGTGAAGTGTGTAAATCAGTGTCTGCAGTTTGTGCGTCGGAAGAGGAGAGCACATCTTTCTCCTCCTGTCCTGGCCACTTTTTACAGAGGTACGATTGGGAGTCTTTTTTTAACAAACTGCATCACTGTTTGGTTGGGTGGCTGCAGTGCCTCAATGGAAAGTCCATACAGAGAGTGGTAAGGACAGCCGAGAAGATTATAGAAAACTCGCTTCCTGTTATTCCGGATGCAGCTTATAAGCGCTATGTGCTTAGAGCTCATTGTTACCTCGAAGTATTTCTAGTAGGACTAACCAGATTGTGTAACAGCTTTGTTCCCTATGCCATCCATCTGGTAAACTCGCAAGATTCATTTTTCTCGCCATGTACAGGTATACATCCAAACTAGGCTGTGTTGTTTCTCTGTCATATAATATAAGTGGGTATAAGCATATTTAGTTATTTATCTATTTATTTATTCTGGTATTATTGTGTAGTATATATTGGAGGTAGTGACCCTTTGAGAACTTTATGGAATGAAATTTCATTTTAATGTATGTTGATTGGTGTACATTCAAAGTGACAATAAAGCTGTTCTATTCCTATTCTACTCTACTCTACTCTACTCTACTCTACTCTACTCTGTAAAATACTCTGTAAAATTCAGGTGGATTGAAGGCATCCAAGCATGGCTGCTGCTATGGTAAAGATTCTCCTTGACGGGATATTTTTATGCTGCAAGCCATCCAGCAAACTTTTTCATAATAATAATTTCATAATAATATCATTTGCCCACAAAAAAGAAATGGTGGGACCCAAAAATAGAGAAAGTCATAGAAAATGAAACTAAATTTCATTTAGTCCTCTGGGTCCTCTGCGGAGAAGGGCGGGATATAAATATGATTAAAATAAATAAAAATAAAATAAATAAATTCAAACAGACAGGCACTGTCATGTACAGGCTTAACAATTGTCGATAAGAAAAACAAAATGTCTGGCTAGTAGTTGTAACAGTACATGGAGACAGCGGAATAGAATAAGAAAGAACTGAGAATATACCAAAATATAAAGACCTGCAAATAGAAATAGAACAGTAGCACCAATAATAATAAGGGACACAGTGGCTCAGTGGCTAAGACCTGAGGTTGACAGTTCGGCGGTTCAAATCCCTAGCACTGCTTAACGGAGTGAGCTCCTGTTACTTCTCCCAGATTCTGCCAACCTAGCAGATTGAAAGCATGTAAAAATGCATGTAGAAAAATAGGAACCACCTTTGGTGGGAATGTAACAGCATTCCGTACGCCTTCAGCATTTAGTCATGCCGCCACATGACCACAGAGATGTCTTCGGACAGCGCTGGCTCTTCAGCTTTGAAATGGAGATGAGCTTCACCCCCTAGAGTTGGGAACAACTAGCACATACTTCACCTTTACCTTACCAATAATAATAGGCACCTTGGGTGCAATTCCAAAACAACTGGAGCACCAATTGAACACCATTGGCATTGACAAATTCAGCATCGGTTAATTGCAAAAGGCGGCTTTATTCAGAACAGCTTACGTCCTGCAATGGTATCTTTAACACCACCAAATAGCCACATCTGCCTATCCCAGATCCTTGGAAAGACTTGGTAGGTGGATTAAAATGCCAAGTCCAGTCTAAACAACTGGCTGACTGTGCGACAAACCATAATAACTGGATAGGTCAAGTTGGGAGTAGCACATGGATGGTTCCAAGGAACCAGGAAATCCAAAAAGGTAGTGCTGCAGATGAAGCATCTTCCCAAACAAGCAGGAACATATTGGAAGCATATGAAGAATGTTAATCCTCCATATGGGAACAGGACAGAGGACAGAGAATGAGAATCTGTTATGGGGGAACCTAATCAGGATTATTAGAAATGAGCACTGAAGGATGCTTTGCAAACAAATAGACACACACACCCTATTTGGTGCAACTGAGCAATTCAAAGCTTGATGCACCGCCCCGAGTCCCTTCGGGGAGAGGGTATGGTCTACAAATCAAATAAATTGAATTGAATTGAATTGATGGGCTTTGAGAAGGGAACGTTGCTTTTAGCTGAGCTAGTACCCTGTTGTATAGAAGTTTGTGGATGGGACACTTTTGCCAAAAATGGTTCTACGGCTACCATGTATATATAACAGAAGAATTATATTTCTTGCTTTTCATTTTAAATTTTATTTCTCTTTCTTATCCTTTACCCGAAGAAATTTGAATTCTTTGAATTTTTGCTCTGGATCATGCTTGCTGCATATTGTACTAAAGTACTAAACTAAAATGTTTCTCTGAAGTTTTTGAGGGTCTTTGAGAGTAATGTGGAAGAATTCCTGCTTGCAAGAAAGTCTCCTAAAAAGTTAGCCAGTTAACCTCTCCACACTCACTCTGAAATGTCAGGAGGAATAACTTCTGTGGGTGCCAATTTCCTGCTCTCCAGGTATCTTTGCTAAAATCTCATCCTTGGATATCTTTTGTTTCTTAATCCCCGCTATTAATGCAGACAAGAAGTCAAAACTGCAAGAAATGGAAGTAATCCATTTAGCAACTTGTGTTTTGATTGGGACAGGCCCATTCACAAAATATTTCTAGCCATGGAAGACTAAATTATCCCTTGTCTGTTGGGCCTCTTCCTTCCTTCCTCCCTCCCTCCCTCCTTTTGAAAATAAGAACTATTGAATGAAATATCTTTCAGTTACTGAATAAAACAAGAAATGCTTCTACCAGTCATCAAGTCTAGTGACCATACCACAGACTAAATTCCCAGTTTGCAGAAGTGGCAGTCACAAAAATCCCAGTCAGTAACAAAAATCCCAGTTCTTGAAGTACAAGACACTTGAAGAGCTTAATTACTTACTTCCAAGTAAACATGGCTTATAGTGCGAAAGATCATCCAGTTACTTGTTCTGCATCCAGGTCTTATAACATTATCTGGCACAATTAGTATTGTTTGTTTGAGGAAGACAATTCTTTTGTTTCTCTTCCATGGCTTTTCCTGCCAAAAGAACACAATGATTTCTAACAGATGAAATACTCCAGCTCTTGATAGAACCCCTCTGCTGTCCAAACTGAATATTTCTAGCATTAATCCACCAAAAAAAGACAAAATAATTTTACAATACCCATTTGTAGCAAAAAGATCGAGTCCCATTTAGATTTTTATCCTTATATTCAATTGGTTTTTGCACCTGAATTTCACAGGTTTTGCCATTCTCACTAGAGAAATATCACTTTCAAAGTTCTGGGAAGGAAAGAAAATTACTAGGAATAAAGCTGTATATTTCCTGCCCTCCTTGAATCTCCTGGATGAAGGAAGTTGAGATATAACTTCAGGTGTTCATATTCACCTGATGCCTACATCTCGTAAGCATTTTTTATTGAGTTACAGTGGTACCTCGGTTCACGAACTTAATTCGTGAAATGACTCTGGTCGCGAACCGAATTGGTCGTGAACTGAGGCACAGTTTTCCATATGCTAAAAGCATAACAAAAATTTTAAAAAAGTCACTGAAAGTACTCACAGTGTGCGTGCTGGGGCTTTTTTCTGTGTTTTCTTCTCTCTACGATCTTCCTACAGGAAGTCACAACCATGTGTCAGCCAGGAATACATTAAAAATGGCCGCGGTTCCTGTTCGTGAACCGAAGCAGAGTTCGTGCACCGGAGCACATTTTGAGGAAAATTTCTGTTCGTAAACCGAATTGGTCGTGAACAGAGGCGTTCGTGAACCGAGGTACCACTGTAGCACAAACAAGCCATTTCTATAAAGATATATCTACAGTCTAATCTCTAAAACCCAAAGTAGAATAGAATAACAGAGTTGGAAGGCACTTTGGAAGTCTTCTAGTTCAACTCCTGCTTAGGCAGAAAACCCTATACCACTTCAGACAAATGGTTATCTAATCTTTTCCTAAAAACTTCCAGTGTTGAAGCATTCGCAGCTTCTGGAGGCAAGTTGTTCCACTGATTAATTGTTCTAACCCTCAAGAAAGTCAGTTTCATTCTTTTCCACATTGAGCAAGAAACAAAAATACTTATGTTCTTTTCTTAATCAAGTCAATTTTGCCATTTCAGCCAATGCCATCAAGTTCTATAACCATTCGTCCATGATAGGAATCAAAGTGTCCTTCCATTTTTGGGTGTACAATAAAGTCTTGCTGCTGTCTTTTTTTTAATTTTTATTTATTTGTCAAATTTGTATACCGCCCTATCTCCCCAAGGGGACTCAGGGCGGTGCACAGAAATATAAAATATAAAACAATACAATACAAAACAGTTTAAAAATAAATTAAATCAAGGTCTGTGCTAAAATTCAGATTAGAAAAAGGGTTAAAATCAAATTAAAACTATATCCATTTAAAAACTAAGCCAGGCCGGCCTCTTGAAATAGATGTGCCTTTAGTGCCCGGTGGAAGAGGCGTAGGTCCGTGATGATCCGAAGGTCGGGGGGTAGATCGTTCCAGAGGGCAGGCCCCGCCACAGAGAAGGCTCTCCCCCTGGGGGCCACCCGTCGGCATTGTCAACATATATAGTAATGAAGTTCCTTTTTTTCTCTCCAATTCTTTTTCCATTAGGCCCAAAAGGAAAAGTTCTGGTTTCATTTTTATTTCCGTTTTTAAAAATTTCCCATGATATTCACATCAGAGGTAGGTTGCTCCCAGTTCAGTTCGGCCGAACCAGTAGTGGAATTCAGGCCCGGGGCGCAGAACTGGCAGTGACCCAGGCCTGCCACACCCCCGAAGTAGTTCTCTCGCCACTGATGGGATGCTGCCATTTTGGTTTTTAGTAACTGTGCGTGCGCAGTTCATTGTAAATTGTTCTGCGCATGTGCAAAGAACAATTTACATCGAACAGCCAGGAGCGAAGCGCACACGAGTTGTGCGTGGGTTGCAAACTGGCGGTAAAACCGGCAGCAACCCACTCCTGACCCACATCCAGGGGTGGGTTTCTAAGGGTTCGGGCGGGCTCGCGCGAGCCCTTTCGTCAATTTTCCCGATCCCCAGCGATCCCTTTGGACCGGTGGACCCGGAAGTAAGTAGGTCCACGCCCCTCCCCCGCCTAGCCAGCGCTAAACTCGCTGGCCAGTGGTGGGAAGAAGTAGTGGAGAGGCGCGGGCGAGCGCGTGTGCGAAGTTCGCAGGCTCGCCTGTGCCTCTCCGCAGTCCACCCCCGCCACTGGGACTCCCATCTGAGCCCGGCACAGCACGGGGCAGACTTCCTGCATTTGACGGGAAACAGCTGTGGCCGACGCAGAGAAGCAAGCCCAGGCGTCAGGACAGAGCAACGCCGAAGCAAGAGCGACAAGCCGTGCAGGAACAGCCTCCGCCGCCGCGCTTCCCTCGACAAGTGCAAATGTCCCCTTTCAGAGAGCGAGCAGCTCTCTTCCTCGCTGGCGGGCGGAAGACCGAGCCCGGATCTTAGCACTCACCCCCCTCCTCGGCCTGTCCATTGAGCAAACTCTGGAAGGCAGCCTGGAGCAGCGCCTGGAAAGCTCGGAGCGAGAAGCTACCCGTGATAGCCGCGCTCAGCTGATCCTGCAGCCGAAGGAAAGCGGCGGCGGCGGCCGTTTGTTGCAGATCCGGATGGATGACTCCGGCGCTGCTTCTTTGCTGTGGGCTGCCTGTACTAAACGGTCCTTTCCCTGCGATCCCATCCGCCCGTTTCCATTAAGCTCTCCGGTAGTGTTGTATTTCCTATCTCAAATACAAGGTCAGCCAATCTTCCTTTTCTTCTCGGTGAAAAAAGACTTACATTTTAACCTTTTAAAGGATCGCGGTCGCGATGCAATAGAGGAGGAGGATCGAAACCTTAGTTTCGATTCTTATATGGAATCGGGCCGGAAAATGATTCAAACAGCGTGGCTCTGAACGCTCAATAGGTTCCTCCAAGCACGCAACAGGCCTTTTGTTTTTCGTTCTGCAACTTTGGAGTTGAATTTATGAGCAAAAAAATTTATATGTTCTGAACGGTAAAATATGTACACCTCTAAAGACATTGCGAATTAAAAATGATAACGGTCGTTAAATACCTCCGTTCATTCTCCTGCGTCTGGCTGTTATATAAAGAGAGAGAGAAAGAGGGAAAGAAAGAAAAAATGAGAGAGAGAGAAAGAGAGAGAAAGAGGGAAAGAAAAAGAAAGAGAGAAAGAAAGAGAAAGAAATAAAGAGAGAGAGAGAAAGAAAGAAAGAGGGAAGGAAAGAAAGAGACAGAGAAAGAAAGAGAGACAGAGAAAGAGAGAAAGAAAAACAGAAGGAAAGAAAGAAAAAGAAAGCGAGAGAGAGAGAACTTATGACCACAATTAAGCCCAAAAGTTTGGTTGCTAACCAAGACCATTGTTAAGTGAGTTTCACATTTTCCAAATTGGCCACTCCCACCCGGTCACATGGCCGGCAAGCCACTCCCACCCGGTCACATGGCCAGCAAGCCACTCCCACCCGGTCACATGGCCAGCAAGCCACAGAACCTGTTCCAAAAATTTTGAAACCCACCCCTGCCCACATCTGATAATTGTCTGAATTGTGGCACGAATAGAAAGAATTGTGCTGAAGATTTTGACCACTTGGGGTCTTTAAAAGATCCTGTCTTTGAAAGTGATATTAGTCCCAATGAGAAAATGTAAGCTGCTTTATATACAGTATTGTCACAGATGTTGCCACAGTGGAGCAGAGTTCATGGAAGAGGAACAGAAATACTAATGCACATTATATGATGTACATTATATCATATGGAGGCTTCAAACTGGGGGAGGTTCTCTAAGTAGATTAACATAATTGCACGAAGTCAAATAAATTCCTAGGAAGTTTATGAAAAATTGGGAAAGAGTTGTAAAGCTCATTGCCCATTAAAAAGGCCAGTACAAATATGAGTTTGATATAGGCAGATGTTAAAACATCTGTCTTTTATAAAGACCTTTTCGAAAATGGCCTCTGTTGTGAAAAGTTTTGATGAAAATAATCTCACATACAGAAACAAACC
Source organism: Rhabdophis nuchalis (assembly GCA_039707465.1). Lineage (NCBI taxonomy): Eukaryota > Metazoa > Chordata > Lepidosauria > Squamata > Natricidae > Rhabdophis > Rhabdophis nuchalis. The sequence continues at coordinate 229,006,737 of CM077644.1, forward strand.
TCAAATGTTAATTAAGACAAATCATGTGGCCATTAAACTTACAAGTGCATAAATGTTGAATCTTCCAACGTTTCCATTTATTCCAGGTGGGAAGATCAGCGCGCATTTCTTTGCTTAAAGCTGGATGTGCCGTTTCTTTCCTGTGCAGAGGACTCCTCTGATCTTCATTGTTAGTCTTTGATTTGTTCCATATCAAACCCAATAACTTGTCTAAACAGCCTTCTTATGTCTGTCGCCAGGATGTGCTGGCATTCTAATTGTTTTTCTGCAACTCTGTGTCTGGTTTTGATTTTTATTCCCCTTTCCTTGCTGTCCAATTCAAGGGAAGAGATGCTTACCCTGAAGTTGCTTTCTGTTCCACCTTTTTATTATGTTTGTCCATTCTAATCCCAAATCTTTGCTAATCTAAATGCAACATATTAAATCCTCTTCTCTAACATAATAAGATAGTATACATCTGAAGCACCTTCATCTGCAAATAATTATTCAGGTAGAAAATTAACTGACTCTGATCTTTAACTTTTTGTGACTGGCAAGCTAGTTTTCCATCGTCAGGGAATGTTAACTGTCCTACAGGCAGTCGTTCCAGATGTAAATTGTATTGTATTTGTATTTCTATTTATTAGTTTGCCAAATATGTACAAGATAGCAGGTATAAATACAAACATGGACATGAACTAAAGAAATGAATACAAATAAATGGGGACAGTATGACAGGGACAGTAGGCACGCTGTTGCGTTATGCACACCTCCTTTACGGACCTCTTAGGAATGGGGTAGACAGTAGACTCTTGAAGCTGTGAGGGTTACAGGCATTGACCAATCTGTTGCTGAAGCCGTATTTTCTGCAATCGAGTTTGGAACGGTTTACTTTGAGTTTGTATCAGTTGTTTGCCTGTGTATTATTGAGATTGAATCTGAAGAAGTCATTGATAGGTAAGATGTTGTAACAGACAATTTTGTGTACTACGGTCAAACCGTAGGCGGCGTAGTTCCAGATTTAACAGATTGAATACCAATCATTCAGCAAATTATTGATTCAGAAATATCAATTTAACTATAACTCTAATGAAAATGGGTAGAAAGAAGGAAGAGAATCCACGAAAACCTCAGGATAGGGCTGGTGTGTCTGTCTGGACCCTCTGGATCTCTTGGTCATGTTGAATACCATCAACCATGATCTCTTTCCAGTAACCAGCTCTGAGGCCTCAGACTGGGGACACTGTTTTGCAATTGTTCTTCTCCTTGGTCAATTCCAGGTGATGTTGGTAAGGAGAGGTTTATGTCTCGGACCCAATTTGGAGGGAGGGGGTTTTCTAACAGCATGGACCCTCTATCTCCTATTTAACATCCAGATAAAGCTTCTGGGTGAGGGATGGGAATGGAATGGAATGGAATGGAATAGAATAGAATAGAATAGAATAGAATAGGAATAGAATAGGAATACTTGGAAGGGACTTTGGAGATCTTCTAGTCTAATCCACTACTCAAGCAGGAAACCCTATAACCGTGATGGCGAACCTATGGCACACATGCCACAGGTGGCACACAGAGCCATTTGTTAGAGCACACGAGGCTTGCCCTGTCAGCTGGCCATTTTTTGCTCTCTGAGGCTTCAGGAGGTTCCCTGAAGCCTCCAGAGGACTAAAACCAGCCCTACGAGCAACCCAGAAGCCACTTCCGGTTTGCTCGTTGGGTCATTTTTTGCCCTCCAGAGCCTTCAGGGAAGCCTCCTGCAGGCCCCTGAAGCTTCTGGAGGGCTAAAACTGGCCCTACAAGCAAACTGGAAGTCTGTTCCCGAGCTGGTGGTTTGCCCGTAGGACCGTTTTTTCATGCTACGGAGGCTTCAGGGAAGCTCCTGAAGCCTCCAGAGGGTCTCCAAGGGGGGCTGGTTTTGCCCTCCCCAGGCTCCTATAAAGCCTCTGGAGCCTGGGGAGGGGGGAAAAAGGTGCCAAAAATGAGTGCTGGTCGGGTGTGCATGCACACTGTGGTCGTGCACATAGCATTATGGATATGGCACGCCTGCACATGCCCCCCCCCCCGCTCTCACCCCGCTTTTGGCATGTGAGCCAAAAAAGGTTCGCCATCACTGCCCTATAGCATTTCAGACAAATGGTTATCCAATCTCTTCTTAAAAATTGCCAGTGTTGGAGCATTCATAACTTCTGGAAGCATGTTGTTCTACTGATTAATTGTTCTAAGGTTATTTAGTAGCTTGAGGTGTTATAAGTAGTACAGGTATGTGGGTAATATAGAGATATATAGCAACACCCTAGCTCTGTTACTATTTAATCTTTAGAATTGCTTTGGTTTTTGTAAGTAGGGTTTGGGGTGATAGGGATATTTGAAATGCACTCAAATTATCTAAAGATGCTAAGCTGAAAAATAATAAACTCCACCTAGATTTAGGCAATACGTTGCAAGTCAAAACCATTTCTGTTCTTCTTCCATCTCAGAGCACATTTTGGGCTTATTTTTGTAGGATACTGCCAAATTTCTCCAAAGGTTCGCCTTTGTTTTTCATTTATTTTTAAATTGCTCTCCGAGCATTTATATTTACAAATATAATATAATGTCTATTTGTAGATGTTGCTGGATTTACTCAGGGAAAGCAGGGAGTTACTCTTTGCTATTTGGATTTTTTTTTCTTGCCAAGAAAGTTTATGGAAGATATTATGAAAATGCGTTGATTGAATTCCATTTCCTTCTGCAATAAACTATTTTTGCTAGTTGCTAAAAATATTCTTCTTTTCTGCACTACTAACAACAGTGCTCGAGGAAATAAACTGCAGATAGTTGGAGTCATACAGCAAGAATTATAAAGTCCAAAAATTATAAAGGAAGAACAGTTAGAAAACCTCCAGACTCAAAATTTGAATGGCATAAACACGAGCAGAAATAAAAATAACCTCTTTTTAAAGCATTTCAGCTTATTACAGCTCATGCATAGATCTTTTTCAGAAGAAATATTTATTCTCTCGCCTATAATGCAGTATATACCCAATTGTTATCCCTAGCGATTTCTTTTGACGTATTTACTGAGATTGTACGGAGAAATGCAAGTAGAAAAACAGGGATCACCTTTGGTGGGAAAGTAACAACGTTCCATGCGCCTTCGGCATTTAGTCATGCTGGCCACGTGACCACAGAGACATCTTCGGACTGCGCTGGCTCTTCAGCTTTGAAATGGAGATGAGCACTGCCCCCTAGACTTGGGAACAACTAGCACATATGTGCGAGGGAAACCTTTACCTTTAGTATGGAGATTATCGTCCAGGTCATCCCAAGGTGCTTTTTGAAAAGCTAACTGGACTTTCTTTTTTTCCCCTTGAAGACCCATGGCAACAGTCAGACAGATGACTACAAGGAATATAAATCCTTTCATTCTCCACCCTTCAGACAGAATTGAAGACGCTTCTCGGATGAGAAGCAAAATGTCTTCAAGGAAAAACAAAGAAAATCCAGTTGCCTTTTCAAAAAGCACCTTTGGGATTTCTTTTTTGCATCCTTAGATTTTTCTGTTCCTTTCCCTCTCCTTCCAATAGGAGCCATCTGGTGAGACTTTATAAAGCATTTGAAAGAGGTGGTTGGGTAAGGGATGTTACTAGAGCAGGGGTCCCCAACCTTTGCAACTTTAAGTCTGAAGGACTTCAGCTCCCAGAAGAGAATTCTGAGAGCTGAAGTCTTTCAGACTTAAAGTTGCAAAAGTTGGAGACCCCTGCTCTAAAAGGTGGGAGCCATGGCAGAGAGGTCTCTTCTCCTGGATCCAAAAAATCCTGGCTTGACATAATGTGCAGTATATCCCTTCTCAAAGTTTGTCTCTTAACAATCCATCTTAGGAGAAATTTTGTGGCAGCACCAGATCACAATCTTTCTCAATGTGCCTTTTCTTTCTCGTCTTTTCTGTCACTTCTCACTGTTCCTCATTTCCAGATTACCTCTGGAAGGAAGACTCATAGTTGTACAAGTTATAGGTAGCCTTCAACTTACAACCATTCATTTAGTAATTTAGTTACATCATCACTGGGGGAAAAATAACTTATGATTAGTTTTCACACTTCTGACTATTGCAGCATTCCCATAGTCACATGATCAAAATTTGGAAGCTTGTCAACTGGCATGACAGATGCACCTTCCCAAGTCATGTGATCAGCATTTGAAACCTTCCCAGCTTCTGACAAGCAAGGTCAGTGGGGGAAGAGAGATTTACTTAATTATCATGGTTCACTTAACAGTTGCAGTGATTCACTTAACAACTGAAATGCGCTTGCGCGAGGAAGATGGCGGTCTAGCTCAGAGCTCTGCTGGGCCATGGAGCTCGTTAGCCGCTTTTGGTAGTGCCCCAGCCCTCTAGTTACTATTTTGAGGGCTGGGATCGGAGAGGGACCCACCTGGACACAGGGTGAGGTCTTCGCTGAGGCGGCTGGGTGGACGGCGGCGGCGGCGGTGGCGGCGGCGACGGCGGCGGCGGTGTGAGCGTCGGGCCGGAAGTCGGCTTCCCCGGCGTCCCGGCGTCCTGGGATGGCGTTTCCTGACGCTCCCCTGGCGTCCTTGGGATGGTGTTTCCCTGGTGCTCCCTTGGTGTTCCCCTGACGTCCCTGGCATTCCCCGGCGTCCCTGGGATGGCGCTGGAAGTCGGCTGTGCGCCTGGAGGTTGGTGAGCCCGGAGGGACGGAAGAACAAACCCAGGTGCGGGGGCGGCGGTGAGAGAGCCGCCGTGAAGATCAACGGCTTGAGGGCGGAGATGGCTGTGAGAGAGCCTGGAAAAAGCCCTGATGTCGGAGAGCCAGAGGGCCTGGAGGGCCTGGAGGGCCAGGAGGATGGGCTTAGGTGCGGAGGCGGCGGTGAGAGGGCCGCCATGAAGACCAGCGGAGACCAGTGGCACGTTAGAGGTGGAGATGGCTGTGAGAGAGCCAAAACGGAGGTTGGTGCCCTGGGGATGGTTGCTCAATTGAAAGCAACCACTAAGATCTTCCGACCATGGACATCTTTCTAAGATCTCTTTAACCCTCCCAAGGGAAAGAAGACTCTGAACGCTTTAGCTGAACTGAACTCCTACCGATGCACTTTAACCTATTAATGGAACTGATATTTTAACATCTATTTATCATTTTTAACATCATCTATCATCATCTAAATGCGGCTAACGATGCACTTTTAAAACCTTCATGACCCATGCTTTTATGCTTTTATGCTTTTATGTATTTGAACTGCTCTACATTACATTCATTTATAATTATTTATGTATTTATTTAATTATCTATTTATGTCATGTATGATAGGCTAGACTTGTTACGACTGCGGGAGTCCCCGCTCTCGCAGGTTTGGCCCTCCGTTCTAACGAGGGCCCACCTTGATGAAGGATTCATTAATCTGGAGAGGTGGAAAAAGCGTAGGCTTAGGGGTTTTTTAATTTTTAAATTAATGACTATTTTAGGGGGTACCAGGGAGGAGGGAGGGTGTAGTCAGGTTGAGGCGGGTGAGGGAAGAGAGGGCCAGGCCAGCGGGCGACGGAGGGTAGCGGAAGGTTCCGTTAGGAGGGGGGAGATTCAAGTCGTTCCGACAGAGGGCATTTCCATCCAGAAGGTCGTGGGGAGAGGCAGGTCCGAGGGGAGACAAGTGTCATCCTCCCGGTTGGGGACACGAGGCCGTTGGCTACAGACGGTCAAGTGCCTCAACCCCTGCAGGCTAGGTGGCCAGGGTGTACAGAGCCAGGGCCTGCGGCTGATGTTCTGCAACGCCAGGTCCGTTGCCAACAAAGCCCCCCTCATTCACGACCTCGTGTCGGAGGGGGAGCCGGACCTGGTGGGAATTGCAGAGACCTGGTTGGGCCACGAGGGTGGACTCCCCCTCGTTGAAATGTGCCCGCCAGGTTACCACGCTTTTCATCAGCCTCGGGCCCTGGGTAGGGGTGGTGGGGTAGCGGTCATTGTAAAGGAAGGTCTTGAGCCGAGAGAGACCATTGTGCCACAGACTACCGGTTGTGAGTCCCTTTGTGTGAAGTGGGGCCTAGGGAGGCAGTTGGGCTTGCTGGTTGTATACCTGGCTCCCCGCTATGTAGCAGCAGCCCTGCCCGAGCTCCTCGAGGTGATCGCTACGGTGGCAGTGGAGACCCCCAGACTTTTAGTCATGGGGGACTTTAATCTGCCATCGTTGGGCGAATCATCCGAGGTAGCTCGGGAGTTCATGGCTTCCATGACGGCCATGGACCTGACCCAACTAATTCAAGGTCCCACTCACGAGGGTGGACATACACCGGATCTCATCTTTGTCTCAGGCCAATGGACGAGTGATCTGGGTATAGGGGACATAGTCATCACACCCTTGTCATGGACAGATCACTCACTTCTCCGGCTCGACTTTCCGACCGCTGCTCCCCTCCGCGGGGAGGCGGGACCTGAATTACCAATCTGGTTCCGCCCCAGGCGCCTGATGGACCCAGATGGGTTCCAAACGGCGCTTGGGCCAGTTCCTGTACCCCTGACCCGCGCCCCGATGGAGGACCTCGTGGCCGCATGGAATAGTGCGACCACGGGAGCCTTGGATCGGGTCGCGCCCTTGCGGCCTCTCTTGCGGCGGCGGAACACCCTGGCTCCTTGGTTTACCGAGGAGCTGGGGGTGATGAAACGCCGCAAGAGATGCCTAGAGAGTAGATGGAGGTCTTCTCGTTCTGAATCTGACCGGACACAGGTAAGAGCCCATTTACGGACTTACATTGTGGCGCTGAGAGTAGCCAAACGTCATCATTGCGCTACTCTCATAGCATCCGCAGAAAACCGCCCTGCCGCCCTGTTTAGGGTGACCCGCTCCCTCCTTCAACAGAGGGTGCGGGAAGCCCCGCTACAGGGTAGAGCAGAGGAATTTGTGACTTTTCTGCAGGAGAAAATCGCTCAGATACAGAACGAGTTAGCCCCCATTCATGGCCCAGTGGGATGCCACGAGAGAGATCTTGTTTGGGAGGAGTTTGACTCCGTTACTTCCGAGGATATGGACAGGTTACGTGGGCGACTGCGAGCCACCACATGTTTATTGGACCCGTGTCCCTCCTGGCTTGTACTGGCATCCTGGGAGGTGACACGAGGCTGGCTCCAGGAGGTGGTCAACGCTTCCTTGAGTGAGGGTGCCTTGCCTGCTTCCCTTAAAGAAGCGATGGTGAGGCCCCTCCTTAAGAAGCCCTCCTTGGATCCAGCTTCTTTGAACAACTACCGTCCCGTCTCCAACCTTCCCTTTTTGGCGAAGGTTGTCGAGAGTGTGGTGGCACAACAGTTTCCCCGTCACCTGGAGGAAGTAGACTATCTAGATCCGCGCCAGTCCGGCTTCCGGCCCGGGCATAGCACCGAGACGGCATTGGTCGCGTTGGTTGATGATCTCTGGAGGGCCAGAGATGGGGGTTGTTCCTCCATCCTGGTCCTATTAGACCTCTCGGCGGCTTTCGATACCATCGACCATGGTATCCTATTGCATCGGCTGGGGGGGTTGGGGGTGGGAGGCACCGTTTTACGGTGGTTCTCCTCCTACCTCTCTGGCCGATCGCAATTTGTGTTGACAGGGGGGCAGAGGTCGACCGCGAGACCCCTCACATGTGGGGTGCCTCAGGGGTCGGTCCTCTCGCCCCTCCTGTTCAACACATACATGAAGCCGCTGGGTGAGATCATCCGTGGTTTTGGGGTAGAATACCATCTGTACGCTGATGACACCCAGCTGTACATTTCTACCCCAAACCACCCCAACGATGCCGTAGCGGTGATGTGCCAGTGCCTGGAAGCTGTACGGATCTGGATGGGAAGTAACGGACTCAAGCTCAACCCGACCAAGACCGAGTGGCTGTGGTTTCCGGCTGCCCGATTCAACCAGCTTACTCCATCGCTGGCCATAGGGGGCGAACATCTTGCCCCTGTGGATGGGGCGCGCAATTTGGGTGTCCTCCTGGATGCCCGGCTGTCCATGGAAGATCAGGTGACAGCCGTGGCCAGGAGGGCGTTTTACCAGGTTCGCCTGGTTCGCCAATTGCGCCCCCTATTGGATCGGGACGCCCTTCGCACAGTCACTCATGCTCTCGTGACATCCCGACTGGACTATTGCAACTCTCTCTACATGGGGCTGCCCCTGAGGTGCACCCGGAGACTTCAGCTAGTTCAGAATGCAGCCGCGCGAGCAATTATGGGGACCGCAAGGTCTACCCACGTAACACCGCTCTTGCGCGAGCTGCACTGGCTGCCTGTCGTCTTCCGGGTGCGCTTCAAGGTGCTAGTCATCATCTTCAAAGCGCTCCATGGCTCGGGACCTAGCTATCTGCAGGATCGGATCCTGCCTCATACGTCCTCACGGCCGATTCGCTCCCACAGAGAGGGGCTTCTCCGGGTGCCGTCCACTAGACTGTGTCAGCGGGCGACACCCAGGGGAAGGGCGCTCTCTGTGGCGGGCCCGGCCCTCTGGAACGACCTTCCCCCCGACATTAGGACAACTACGGACCTCCGCTCCTTCCGTCTTAAATTGAAAACTTACTTTTTCCGTCTGGCCGGCCTGGGATAGCCTCCTTGCCTTGGGATTTTATAGAATAGGTTTTAGTTTAATTGGGATTTTAGCACAGGGTTTATTTAATTGGTTTTTAAATTTTGTTGTTTATTTATTGTTGTTGTTATTTATTGCTTTTATGCTACCTGTGCACCGCCCCGAGTCCCCGTGGGGAGAGGGGGCGGTATAGAAATAATAAATTATTATTATTATTATTATTATTATAACTGTGGCAAGAAAGGTCATGAAATAGGGCAAAACTCATTTAACAATAGTCTTGCTTAGCAACAGATATATTGGTCTCAGGTGTGGTCATAAGATGATGTACATTATAGTTTCAATATCATATGTTGAATATACGTTCAGTACCATGTTGTGACACATCTCTGTAAGTGGTTAGTTTTAACTCACTTTCAAGAAAATCAGATTTGGAAATGATACTTAAAAGGGCAAGTGTGTAAATGTAAAAGATCAGATGCTTATTTATAGAATAGCTTTCCCCAAACTACTTTATTTTAAAATTGTAAAGATTTCAACCTCTACCTAAACTTAGACTTGTATCCCAAAATACAGGTTTTCCTCACTTTATGCAAATTTGCTGTTGTACGCTCGACCATTTTATCCAAGAATATGTGATAGCATTGTGCCAGCATACTCAAATTATAACTGAAGCCATGTTGTATATTAGTTGGTTTGTTTCTTAAAGTAAGCCGGTGCTTACATTTAATGTTACAGTACTGGCATCTTTTAATACTTGTGCTAGCTGTTTCTTTGGAACAAGCTGCAATGCATGCAACTTTGTTCTGTGGTTTTTGTGCTGTTCTGTTATTCTTTGTTTCAATTCTTCGTGTTTAGTTAAATGGCATTGTTCTTTCTGAGGAAAAAGTGAGGAGATGGTGTTGGTTTTGGGAAGGAAAATGACTCAATAATTATGCTGCCTCTACAGTCTGAGCAACGTCTGGCAAAGCTTTGATATCTTTGCTCTGAATAGATCTTTGCATTTCTTCCAATCCTGCTTCTGTGAATTTTGTATTATAAATTAATGTTGATATGTTCTGTTGTTTCTGGTTCTGAATGTTGTTCTTTCCAGAACTGGTGCATTCTTTTCAGATATCCTCTTCTTGTTGGACTTGATTTGTAGTAATAGATCATTGTTTCTTTGTTTTCAATCATTGTATATTTGCAGTGTGTAAACAGATTTTCTTCCAGTAGTCCTGCAGCTGTTGGCCTCAATTGTTCAGCCAACAATCCTGTAACCCATTTATCACCACATGTCTAGGACTTCCAACAGCTAGCTAGTCCTTGTTGACCGATCCAGTATATGTTTCTATAAATTACATCTCATCATTATGGGAGAGACAGTTTTCATCTGATTCTTATGATGAGACCTGTCCCTATGGCTGAACCTTCAACATAGTTCTCATCTTCCTCAAAGCACAAGCTAGTGTTTCATTGATTGAGGGAATTATCATCATCATCATTATTACTGATAAAATTTATATAGCGGCCCGTCTCATCAAAAGCAACTCTGGGCAGCACACAACAGTCAACTGTACATAGAACACAAGACAAGGTAGAAAACCTGAATAACATAATGCTTAAAAATAAGGTTATAAAAAAACTTATGAGCACTTTTGTTATTTCATTTGGAATGTCAAACTTGGCAGCATCTCTCCTAACCCTATTCCCCCACCCCCTCTGTTACGATGTCTCACTTTATGCAAGTTTTTCAGGGAATATAGCAGTCGCAGCAGTATAACGGAAAATTGGATAAGGCTGCAATGGAAGCAAACTGACTGAAAAAGTTTATACAAGTTGAAATAGAAGAAATTCCATGGATGAGATGACAAAGTGGGGCCAGGAATATAACTCAGAATGGTGGAGCTATAAAAGAAGGATGTTTTAAGCATCTTAGATGTAGTTATTTTAGGAAAAAGCGATTGCTGCTAGATCTATAGGGGGAAAATGAAAAATCTTTCCAACATAACTGATTAGACTCTTCTACCTTATATCTCGGGTGATTTGCAGAAGATCGACAAATGATTTGATTCTTAGTCAACTAACTGCAACAGCAAAAAAAATGACTCTCCTTCATGAACAAATGAAAAGCTAAAATGAAAAGGCTTAAATAACCAGGAATGCTGTTATGTGTAGAAGGACTATGAGCTGATGCATTTGCTTGAAAAGAGTAAAAGTCTCTTTATTTAGTCCTTATTTAGGGCTATGAAGATGAGAGGTAAATGTTAGTTTGCATCCATCCATTCCATCTGACACCATCAAATGCATTCAGTGCTATAAGAACCATATTCCCCACCTAGAACATAAGCTTCCATAGTTATAGACTATTTCATTGAAGGTTCACTGAGGCCTGTAAAAACTCTATTGTTCACCTAAAGCATGAGCTTTGATAATTACCAGCTTTTAGAAGAATAGAATAGAATAGAATAGAATAGAATAGAATAGAGTAGAATAGAATAATAGCAGAGTTGGAAGAGACCTTAGAGGTCTTCTAGTCCAACCTCCTGCTTAGGTAGGAAACCCTACACCATTTCAGACAAATGGTTATCCAACATCTTAAAAACTTCCAGTGACTTCCGGTTCCGGCTCCAGCGGCGACGGGCGAGCCTTAGGCTCGCTCGCCGCTTTGTTTCTTTTCCTTCCCCCCCACGGGGGTGAGACGCCCCGTTTTTGGGGGTCTTCCATAAAGCCGGCTTGCCTGGGTTGTCCTCCCCCAGCGGCAGCTGGGAAGCGACCCTTGTCTTCGGCTTAGGTGGAGGAGGACATGCTGCGGGGGGTTTCCCCTTCGCCAATGGCGGGCGGCATCGTTCTGAAAACATGGAGAGAGCTGGCCGTCTGAGTCGGAAGGCTTCCCGGGGCTTCGGCTGCGAGGGTGAAAGTGAGTGGTTTAACATTTTTTTTTTGCTGTCAGCCTGGGCTGAAAGAACTTGGAGGGGGGTGTCTGCTTGTTAAACCCCCCCTCGGACTAAAGCGGCACTTAAGAATGGCTCCTCGCTGCGAGGAAGCGGATATCTTTAATCTGGACTGTTTGAAACAAGGGAAAGTGATCTGCGGTTTGTCTTTGAAACAAAGTATCTAGGTCTGGCTGGTTTGAAACATTTTTTTTTTTACCACTCTCTCCTTCTGGCTCTGAGTCTGGGCAGTGGAAAATGGCTTCTCTTTGTCCCTGAATGACTATTTTACTTATGGAAAATTCCCAGCGTCTCTTTGTGATTTGGACTCCCTCTGGTTATTAAAGAAGAATTTTTTTTTTGGATTTGTGATTTCTTTTCTGGAGTGCCTTCGTTATTATAATTATTGATCTGGAAAACTGTTTCTCTCTTGGTTCCTGAACTTTACAACCCTGAACTGAACTTTTGGCTCCTGACTTGCCTCAACAGCCCCACCCAAAAAACGCCATTTTAGTGGCACGGATCTTAACAGCTAATCATGGCACAAGAATTAGCACTGGCAAGCTTAGAACTAAGGATGGCCTCTCTTGAATCTGTTATACAAACTTTGGTACAAGAAATCAAGGCCCAGAGGGCAGAAAATATCAACTTTAAAAAGGAATTATTGGACACACGGAAACAAGTGCTGGAGAACACACAGAAGAATGAAGAACTGGAAGGGGGGCTGGCGGGGGCTAAGGGAGAGATTAAAAATGTTACTAATGAGGTTGTGGAAATAAATGGGCATGTGTCTAGGATTGATATGGAAAAGATGACATATTTTTTGAGATTTCAGAATGTTTCTGAGGAAACTGGTGAATGTCTCCCTGAACTCATGAGCACAATTATAGCAGACTATTTACATAAACCTAAGGATGAGATCAGGGGGGACATTGACCTAGCCTACAGAATAAACTCTGCATATGCCAGGATAAATGAAGTACCCAGAGAGATACATGTTAAATTTGTTAGAAGGTCAACCAGAGAGGAAATCTTGAAAGTGCAAAGAGGAGGTCCGTTAATTTACCAACAAAAGGAGGTTGCCATCCTGAAGCAGATCCCAAGAAAGATTAGAGAAGCAAGAAGGAAGTTTTCCTTCTTGTCCAAAAAACTGTTTGACCACGGGATTTGGTTCAGGTGGGTGACGCCCGAAGGGATGCTGGTGTTCTGGGAAGGAGGAAGAGTGAGGATTAAAACAGTTGCTGAGGCGGAAGCCTTTCTTAAAAAACATTCCTCTGTCCTGGGGGAAGATCCAGGGGGGCAGGGGGGGCCACGGCCCCGCCCGCTGGGGGCCTGGAAGGAGAGATAGAAGATACAATTGCCAAGAGACTTAGATCTAAAAAATAACTTTGCCTTGATTTTTTGAGTAATATTGTATAACATGTGCATCTGGATTTTTGTAAATGACTGACAGCATAGAATTGAGAACTTAGAAATATGTACTTGCTTTCACTTTGTAGTGTGCGGAAAATGTTTTTTGTTAATGATCTATTTTGATGTCCCGGTAGGGCCGACGACTTTGACGTGAATGCTCTCAAAATTTCTTTGTATCCCTTACCCTACCCTACTGAAAAACTGTAAAACCAATAAAACTTTTTCAATATAAAAAAAAAAAACTTCCAGTGTTAGAGCATTCACAACTTCTAAAGGCAAGTTGTTCCACTGATTAATTGTTCTAACGGTCAAGAAATTTCTCCTTAGTTCTAATTTGCTTCTCTCCTTGATTACTTTCCATCCATTGCTTCTTGTTCTGCCCTCAGGTGCTTTGGAGAATAGGTTGACTCCATCTTTGCAGTCCCTGAGATATTGGAACACTGCTATCTTGTCTCCCCTTAGTCCTTTTTTTCATAAAACTAGACATACTCACTTCCTGCAACAGGTCTTCATATGTTTTAACCTTCAGTCCCCTAATCATCTTTGTTGCTCTTCTCTGCACTCTTTCTAGAGTCTCCACATCTTTTTTAGATTGTGGCAACCAAAACTGGATGAAGTATTCCAAGTGTGGCCTTACCAAGGCATTGTAAAGTGATGTTAACATTTCATGTGATCTTGATTCTATCTCTCTGTTTATGCAGCCTTATTCATTAGAAGCAATTGAATATGTAAAATGTATTGCTACATCTTTAAGCCAGTTCTTATTTACAACCCCTCTATCTAGCAGCAGGTTTAAGTCTTCTAGCAAATGAAGTCACTAATCAGCTTCCAAATTGCTCTTTACATGCAGAGAATGTGCTTGTTTGCATTTGAGAATGTGATTTAGAGATTGCATAGAAAACTCGGTGTCTGGGCCCTGAGTATATGAAGAAACCTATTTCTTCAGGCAAGGAAACTGATGGCTGCAGTTTCCTTGCCTAGTATGACTTTTTATTTCCACAGCTATGGTTATAATGGTTCTCATTGCACTCACTTGATTTTAGATATTCAAAATCATTTGCTGAGATGGGGTGGCTATATAAATCGACTGGAGGGAGGAATGGGTGGATGGAGAGAGGGGGAGAGGAAGGAAGGAAGGAGGGAGGGAAGGGAGGGAGGGAGGGAGGGAGGGAGGGAGGGAGGAAGGAAGGAAGGAAGGAAGGAAGGAAGGAAGGAAGGAAGGAAGGAGAAACCAGGCCAACAGATATGGGATAATTCAGTCTTCCTTGGCTAGAAATATTTTGTGAATGTGGAAACAATGATGCACTTAGTTGAATGACTGGGTGAAAAGCTGACCTTATAGATGTCAATGTTATAGGGGGAATTGGGATGCTTACAATTGGACAAAACTTTAGCATAAAAATTAAAACAGTAAAACAATGAAAAATAAATCAATACACCAAAATTAATAAAAAAATAACTAAGATAATGAGAAAGGTATGTAATAGTGTGGGTGTGAGATCTATTTTATCCCGTAACCACTACCAAGATAACATACTCCTATCTGGGCCCCAGACCAGTTGGTAGAGCCAGGTTTTAAGACCTTCTGCCAATGGGCCTCTGGCGAGGACATAGCCCTGACACAAGCCACAGTGCCATCACCTGTGCTAATTTGTATCAAGCTCACTTAGGCTTCTGACATCAGTGGGAATGTATGCTGGAGTAGAATACATGAGGCTGCAGATCAGCACATTATAAAGATGTTTTCATGGTTTTCTATTCCTGCAGGCAGCTCAAAATGAGGCATACCAATAGCTTTCCCTTGACCTATAGAGAAGGCCAAGAAGATGGAGGCAGCTCTCACCTTAAGGAGCACCATGCTCTAAAACAGGAGTCTCCAACCTTTGCAACTTTAAGTCTGAAGGACTTCAGCTCTCAGACTTCTCCAGCCAGCAAAGCTGGGAGCTGAAGTCCTTCAGACTTAAAGTTGCAAAGGTTGAGACCCCTGCTCTAAAAGGTGGGAGCCATGGCAGAGAGGTCTCTCCTCCTAGATCCTGCCAGGCAAAAATCCTGGCTTGACATAATGTGCAGTATGCCCAGGGGTGTAATTGTACCAGTTTGCCGAACCAGTAGCTCCAACTTTCAGCTGCAGAGTGGATTGTAGCGCCTCAGCTGTTTTCCTCCCCAGCAGTCATGCAGAAGGTGATTTCTCTGTAAACTGTGCACGAGTGTGCAGCTCAGCAAACTGGTTGTTAAACAGGTAGGATCCCACCCCTGAGTATGACTCTTACGTTGGTGCGAGTGGGGCAGTCCAATCCCATTGGGTGAGATGGTACTAATACAGCTAATACAATCGGATGATACAGAGAGAGGTTCTATACTACCCCTTTGCTAGACCTACCTACTCTTCTAAAGACGTGGATGGATTGGAATAAGAACAGCTATACAAATGAGGTAATGGAATTTCTTAATAGTGCATCGCATTGCATTATAATACATCCCATTACACAGTTTACTTACAGCTAATCTGGGTTACTGCCCTCGTTTTGTCTCCCTTCTTAATAAGCTCATGGCCCCTTTTCTAGAATTCATATTATCAGTGATCTGAGGATTCATTTATAAAATGTTTATTCAAAGGGAGATGTCCTGAGGGGGTAACAGCTTAACCAGTGACTTGTAGAAATAAAAATTAAGAGGAGGGGAAGGACCTTGGGATTCTTGTGTTTCTTGGCTGCAAATTATAAACATTTCTTCATGGACAAGAACTGAGTACATTTTTTTTGGTCCACTTTTAATGAGTGAGAGCTCAAGCGTTTTACTGCCTTTTTTCTATTGCTCCCCAAATGCAACAAGAAAACCATGTTCTTTAATGTCCTTTTGGGGTATTGGATCATCTCCTTCTCCCCCATCCTACTGTAATTCCCTTCATATGCAAGTTTACAGTTTGGGTTCCATGTCATATTCATATTTAATATGTTTAGTTGTGTAATAACATTCATTGAAGCCACTTAACTTCCTTGTCTCTGAATCCTTCCATTGCTACCATTCCAACCATCTGTCAGCCTCTACTTTGCTTGCTTGCTATCGGCTGCCTTAGTAACGGGGAGGTTGGGGGCTCGTGGTATTTGGGGGGGTGGAGAATTGCTAGGTACTGGAGGAGTTATCATGAAGGGAGTTTTGGTCTCACCACCCTCTGCCCATGCTGATGGCTCAAAAACCGTCTCTACATACCAGTTGATTGAGGCCACTTGAAGATGCACCCCACACGACACCTTTGGGAGTTGCAGATTGGACTTTGGGTTGGGGTTACTGGGGGGAGGGTCCTGGGCAGTGGTGGGTTTCAAATTTTTTAGAACCTATTCTGTAGGTGTGGCCTATTTTGTGGGTGTGGCTTGGCAGTCATGTGACAGGGTGGGAGTGGCCACCTTTTAAAATGTGGTGAAACTCATTTAACAACGCTCTTGCTTAGCAACCAAAATTTTGAACTCAATTGTGATGATAAATTCTTTCTTTCTTTCTTTCTTTCTTTCTTTCTTTCTTTCTTTCTTTCTTTCTTTTCTTCCTTCCTTTACTTTCCTTTCCTTCCCGTTGGGTCACTGGCAGCGGCGGGCCAGATTTACTTCCAGGTACGCCGGTGGAACCCCCTCTCACCGGTTCTCTAAATTTCACCAACCGGCTCTCGCGAGTAGGTGCGAGCCTGCAGAAACCCACCACTGGTTCTGGGTAAACATTTGATATGTACACCTTTGTTCCTTTTTGCTTCAGATCTTGCTTTTCTTTAGCTGTTTTCATTTCATGTCCAGTACTTTTATCTCTACTTAAATGGAGTTGGGGGTTTTCTTCCTTGGATACTGAATGAGGCACACCTGACACCATCCTGTAAACACAAGGAAAATAGCAATAGCATTTAGGCTTATGCAGTGCTTTACAGGCCTCTCTGGGCGGTTTACAACGAAGAAGCATATTTGCATATTTCCCCGAAAAATCTCAATCAGAAGGATGGAAGGCTGAGTCAACCTTGAGCCCCTTCTGAATTGAACTCCAGGGATCTGATGTGGCTCCAAAAGTGCTCCAAATGGCTCCAAAAGTGCACACAAAAAAGTTGTATTACCAAAAGGAAGTGCAGACATTAGAGAAGAGCTTTCAAAGATGATTAGGAGATTGGAGGCTAAAACATATAAATAATAGTTGCAGGAATTCAGTATGTCTAGTTCAATGAAAAGAAGAAATAGGGATGACACAGTAGCAGTGTTCCAATATCTAAGGGGTTGCCACAAAGAAGAGGGAGTCAAGCTATTCTCCAAAGCACCAGAAGGCAGGATTAGAAGCAATGAATGGAAAGTAACCAAGTAGAGAACCAATCTAGAATGAAGGAGAAATTTCCTGATAGAACAATTAATCAGTGGAACAACTTGCCTACAGAAATTGTGAGTGCTCCGTTGCTGGTGCACAATTTGTGTGCGCTGGCCAGCTGATTTAGGCCTTTTTTGAGGCCATTTTTCTCCCTCTGGAGGCTTCAGGGAAGCTCCTGAAGCCTCTGGAGGTGGGGGGGGGGGAAGCTGTTTTCACCCTCCCCAGGCTCCTAGAAATCCTCTGGAGCCTGGGGAGAGCAAAAAAGTGTGCCAAAAGCAGGGGGTTGCGCACATAGCATTATGGGTGTGGCATGCCCACGCACAACCTCCCCCTGCACTTCCCCCGTTTTTGGCACGTGAGCCAAAAAAGGTTAGCCATCACTGGTATAAGGTCTCCTGCTTGAGCAGCGGGTTGGATTAGAAGATCTCTACGGTCCCTTCCAACTCTGTTATTCTGTTAAAGGAAACCTTATACAACAATGCTGAATTGCAACATAAATGGATATATGAATTAAAATACTTAAAAATACGTACAATATTTTTAAGATGAATGTATCTTAATACATTCATCCATATCCATTATACTATTCCCTTTTGGAATGTTATTCAGAGCTCAGAAAAGGAGTAAGGAATAGTAAGCCAAAGAAAATTAAAAGCATGAGATAAGAAAAAAAGGGGGAAACGTAGGGAAGATTAGTTTTCAGCAGCAGCATTCATAATACCTTCCTATCCTTGCAAACCTTGCTTGCTTTTACCAGACCAAAATGCTGTTTTATAGCGGTAGTTTATTCTGGTTTCTGGCAAAAATGCTGATTTGTGAAAACGGATTTGTTTAATGACCACAGCATTTACTTAAGGAGTGTGGTATTTGTTTAACAAGCATGGTATTTACTTAATGACCACCGCAACAAAGGTCATAAAATCAGTCATGTGATGATTCTTTTAACAATCGTCCTGACTTGCAATCATAATTCTGGGCTCGGTTATAGCCATAAGTGGAGGACTAGCTCTAAATGACTTTTTGTTCTTTACATTTCTTTCGTCTTTCTTTTTGAAGTCCTCATTGACTCTAACAAGCAAGGCTTTCTTCGTCTCATTCTGCATGATCCGTTTTAGTTTCCCTTCATATCAGGGCATTGCCAAAGAGGAGTCAACAAAAGTCAAAATGGTTGATCACCTATGTAGAAAAGAAATGCAGCTTCAGTTATGTGGTCACTGCTGTCACCTTACTTTTTTCACCCTTCCCCTATACATGGCCTGTTTCATATCTTCATTCTTTTGTAGCTTGATTGTCAGCCCTCTGGAACGACCCCCCCCCCCAAACTCCGGACTACTATGGACCTCCGCCTCTTCCGCCAACGCTTGAAGACTCATCTTTTCCAACTAGCTGGCCTAGCCTCGTCCCCGAGACCACTTTAATAGACTGAGCAGTAAATTATCTTGAGGGTTTTAATGTGTAGGCAATGTTTTTAGGGAATTTTTAGCACAGGGTACTCAAATTTAATTAGATTTTATTTTGTAATCGTATTTATTATATGTCCGTTTTATTGCTTGTTTGCATTCTCTTTTAATTTCCTATGCACCGCCCTGAGTTCCTCCGGGGAGAGAGGCGCAGTATATAAATTAAATAAAAATAAAATAAATAAATTCCTTCCGGCTCTTTGCCATCAGCGGCACTTCCCTCCAGTCTTTGTCCAAAGCCCTGCACTAGGAGGCTGAAGCAGACCCCAAGTCAGAATTTCTGCCCCCCTCCGACGTGCACAAAAAGACCCCAAAGGGGGAGACTCTCTGCAGGGGCCATAGTTTGAGGACTTAGTGCAATATAAAAAATGCAAATAGTTTTTCTGCAGACCACCAAAATTTTCTCACAGACCACCAGTGGTCCACGGACCACCAGTTGGTGACCGCTGATATAGAGAGTCTACATCAGGGTGGGCAACTCTGGCCTCTTTATGACCTGTGGACTTCAAATCCCATAATTCCTAAACTAGACATATACTGGCTGACCACAGAGAGTATAAATCCTTCCATTCCCCACCATTTAGTTAGACTTGAGGAAGCTTCTTTGGATGAGAAGTGAAACATCTTCAAGAAAAATCAAGTAAGTCCAGTAGCTTTGTTAAACCATCTTTGGTTTAACAAAGCTACTTAACAAAGTGCCGCTTTGGGACATCCTTCCTATTTTGGCTATTCTTGAAGAAGCCACTATTAGATGACAAAAACAAAACTTTCCATTTTAAAACTTTGGTAGCTACTGTTTTCCTCACTCTTCTAATTTTCCTCACTCTTCTATTTTTATATGGCTTCTAGTCAATGCTCCTGTATTGTATTATATTATCCCAAAAAATTTAAATGTTGTAAACTGCTTTGAAGTAGCACAGAATTATTTTAAATAACTGGCCCTCTTATTTTATCAGGGCAAATACTTCTTTTATAGACTAGTATAACTGATTTCATGGTAAGTCGCCAAGGAAAAAAATACAAGCTAGAAAGCTCTTTGCATATATTTATATAGGAACTGCCGCGAATATTTTCAAATAAAAAGAGGAAAATTGTAAAAGAAAAGTGTGTTCCTAAGTAAACAAAAACAAAATTCAATTTGTTTCATTCTGTTGCTTGACTGGTAAATTTTCTGGCTAGGAATTGCAATCATGTTTGTTTGGTTGTTTGTTAGATACAATTTTTCACGGTTTAAAAGTAATCCAAAGGGGGAATTTTTTTTTGTTTTATAGAACAATTTAAGTAAATTAAAAAAGCAATTATAATTTACAAACAAATAATGCAGGAAAAAACCCTTTGAAAAGAACATATATTCAATGCCATAAATTCCTTAAAATGCTGTGATACAATATGATCAAACCAGAACATTAACAAACAAAAACACATACATCTTAAGCCCCTATTAAACATGTCCAAAGCTCAACACCAATTTATAACTAAAGAGGGAGAGAATTCTAGAACTACGGAACTTGTATTATGAATTTCAGGCTTTGGGGAGTGTATCTTCATTAGTAAGATCTTTTTTTCAGGGCATTAGATTGAAAATCAAGGAG
Source organism: Rhabdophis nuchalis (assembly GCA_039707465.1). Lineage (NCBI taxonomy): Eukaryota > Metazoa > Chordata > Lepidosauria > Squamata > Natricidae > Rhabdophis > Rhabdophis nuchalis. The sequence goes on from CM077644.1 coordinate 229,026,957, forward strand.
ACACTTTATCAGAAATCCGGGTTTTAAGCTTATACCAGCATTTTCATATCATGGCAAGTGCCTTTAACTTAATTTGGTAGCCTGCTGGCAGCCTAATGTAATGCCAGACCCTTCAAAACATTTAGACAGCTCCAGGTTGGGGGAAACTGGGGGAAATCAACTTGACAACATCCTTACAGCTTTCATCAGTCTCGTAATAAGATATAGGGCTAAGAGTGGAATGTGGTTATTGGCTCCACTGTATTTTGAGCAGTTTGGAAAGCAGTTCCTGGCTTAGTCAGTGACATAGGATATGCACTTGGAGAGTCAATATCCTTTTGCAAGTCTAGCACTGCCTTCGTCATGAATTCCCACATTGAAATCAATTACAGAGAACTCCAAAGAGGAAAAGATGGACCAAATGTACTCAGTAGTCAATAACTTCCAAAGATGGACTTGGGGAGCAGTCAAGGCACTCATCAGAATGCAATTCCCAATATATTTTTTTGAAACACATTATGTTGGTTAAAGCGATATGAAACTAAGCTTGTACTTATAACAGCCTGGAGAGAATAATTTAAATAGCTCGTCTAAATGTATATAAAGTGGGAATAAAAAAATAATGTTACCCCGGCTTCTAACTTTATACTTGGTGAGTGGAAGAGGATTCCACAAGCCGCTCAGAGTTATCCTGAGGTAAAATGGACAGCCAATAAATTTTACAAATAAATAAAACTTGTCTAGCTCTAGTCTCCACAAATCTCACAAGATCATGTTTTCGCGTGAGATTTTGTGAGGTTGTCCCATGAAATTTTATGGCAGGATAAAAACTTACAAGATTTTGTAATCTTGTGATACTTGGTAAAAAAGATTAAGAGGAAGCAGTATTTTGAGAGAAGTGGGCACATTGATATCCACAAGTACTCCCTTAGTAATCCTGAGGTATTTCATTATAATGGATGGACTTGGATTGTATATGATAGTTTTCCTAGTCATTGGGAATTATCGAGGTTCCAATTCCTACTATCGCGGGAGGGTGCCAGGACAGGAAAGGCCTAGATGCCCCTTTCAAATCTTTATTTCTTTAATTCGATTCAAATCCAACCCAGCCATTAAAATTTAACTTAAATCTGATAAAAATGAAAACTCAAGACATAAAGCATTTGAATTTGAAATTCCTATTGAATTTGCAATATTTCTGCATAAAAAGGATCTAAAGCATAATCTGTTCTCCCCACAAACTGCACTAGAGGGAATAATGCATGAATGATTTTTCAAAAGTATTTGAAATGTAATTCACACAAACTTTGTTTAAAGGAGGTCATGTGCTAAAATATCATGAAAAAACATAGACCTCCATTAAGATAATCTTCTTTGGAGGCTCATAAAAGACATTCCAAGGGATCAGAAGGCACTGATTGTATCTTACACACTCACCTCAGTGACCTCTGGAATAACAGTATACAAGTAACTACCTCACTGATAATCTGGCTTCTCTTTCAACTATATCTGTGCCATTTAATTGGAATGACTGATGTTGATCCCTGGCTGGCTCGTTTCATTTCAATGTTTTCTGTAGGATTTCTCTTAAAACTGTCATTAACTGTGTCACAACCTCTACTCTACTGAATAGACAGACATCCAATGGTTGTCCCCCAGCTGTGGCTCATCTGGCATTCCATCCAGCTGTGGCTCATCTGGCATTCCATCCAAAAGTATATTTACTTTTTTAATTGCCCTTTTATTTCACCACACCATCCCCAAAACTCTCTTTATTCACACAAATTCTGCAAGATCAGTTGGGCTTTAGACCAAAACAGAAGTAAGGTCAGATGTGCACATTTGTTGTGCTTCGTTTTGCATCAAACCCATGCGACCGTGGAAATAAAAAATGGTAGAACAAGATTAGTATTTTGGAAGCAGCCAACACAACTCCATTTAAATCTCTGGTATAGGAAAACATTATTTATACATTCAGGACAAGGAAGTATTCTACTTTGAGAAAAAGACCTACAGTATTTGACTAATTTTCTCCATCCAAAAACACCAGATGGCAGAAAGCATAACCATAGTGAAAGAATATTCAATGGAGGATTTCTTCACACTGTGATAAATCAGTCAATCATAAAATCATTCTGAATTCTGAAATGGTGTCATTTCCTTGAATGCTATCACATGTGCTTTTACTGAATGTGAAATTAGGTCCTAACAAACTGATTTTTACTTAATTTTTTATCATCACTTAAAATCTGGGTATTGAGGCTCATAAAAGTCGCTTAAAATTTTGAGAGTACTAATTTTCCACAAATTAAAATTTATACGTTTTGTTCAATTTAAGGAACACCATGCTCTGGATGTAATTAATTGCTTAAATATCAAGTTTTTAACGTTAATTTATTGGACATATTTTGAAGGAACAGCATGCACTGGATTTATGGCCCTGAATCAAGGACTTATATAATTCCTTGGACAAATTACTTGATCATTTTTATTCATATGTTGTCCAATTGTTAATAAATGCCTCATGTAGCCAAAATTAAAAAGTATGTCCCTCCAACATACAATAGATCCAAATTCTTATGTGCTCATGAGTATGTGTAATTTAAATGCCAGCAAGATCAAAATACCCTTGACATCCTCAAGTTTCCAGTTGCTGTCATTGTGATTTGTGTCAGGAAAATCTGCAAATTGGAGAGATAATCTTTTAAACATACAGTATGTGGTTGAGTTATTTAGCCCACAGAGCTTGGAACCTCTGAACCATCTGGCAAATCATAAGGGCCTTCTGAGATGAACGCAGAGTTCTCTGGCAGGAGGAGAAACATAGCGACCTATTTTATCATTCTTTCTCACTTAGAAGCTTACCCCTTGATATCTATCTACTTTGTGACAGAAAAGCTGATCTGCAGGAGACCTCAAATCCAGTTTCTGACTTCCAAGGTTAGGTAGAAGAGGCAAAAGATCTCTGTTTGAAAAGATTGGAGATTTGGTGCCATTTGAAGCAGAGAGTGGGACATGAGTAGAGTAGAGTTGGGAGGGACCTTGGAGGTCTTTTAGTCCAACCCCCTGCTTAGGCAGGAAACCCTACACCACAAATGATTATCCAACATCTCCTTTAAAACTTCCAGTGTTGGAGCATTCACAACTTCTGCAGGCAAATTGCTCCTCTGATTAATTGTTCTAACTGTCAGGAAATTTCTCCTCAGTTCTAGATTGCTGCTCTCCTTGATTAGTTTCCACCCATGGTATGAACCATGGTATGAAAATATTTCTTTATTAAACCCATTTAGAGACCGCCAGAATCCTTAAGGTCTCTTGGTGGTTCACAGGAAAAAGTACACAATAAAACTACACAGTTAAAAGATTCACAAACCAATGATTTAAAAAAATACAAATTGAATTACAAAATAAAATAGAATAGAATAGAATAATAGAGTTGGAAGGGACCTTGGAGGTCTTCTAGTCTAATCCCTTGCTTAGGCAGAAAACCCTACACCACTTCAGACAAATGGTTATCCAACATCTTCTTAAAAACTTCCAGTGTTGGAGCATTCACAACTTGTGGACGCAAGTTGTTCCACTGATTAATTGTTCTTCAGGAAATTTGTCCATAGTCTAGGTTGCTTCTCTCCTTGATTAGTTTCCACCCATTGCTTCTTGTTCTGCCCTCGGGTGCTTTGGAGAATAGCTTGACTCTCTCTTCTTTGTGGCAACCCCTGAGATATTGGAAGACTGCTATCATGTCTCCCCTAGTCCTTATTTTCATTAAACTAGACATATCCAGTTCCTGCAACCGTTCTTCATATGTTTTAGTATCTTCATAAATGGCAAAACTATCTCCATTTGACACCTTTTTCTGATTGTGAATAGGTTCTTCTTATTGCTTGTTCTCAAAATAGATATTAAGGCTCCTTGCCAATACTTTTTATAGCATAATTGGACAATATAGGCTACCCAAAGGGGAGGGGGGAAAGGCAGGTGTGGAAAGATGAATCTGGACCCATACCAAATCTGGTCTCAAACGTTCTGAATGGTTTTCTAATTATTCTAATGCAAATTCCTTATGTTGAGCTATTCAGATACTATGAAGTCTACTGGATTTACTTTGAATTGTTATCCCTTCCTCATGATTACCCAAGAGTTTAAAAATCAAACAAAAATAATAATGCCCCAATGCAACGTTTTGTTGATCTCCCCATAATCTACCTGTCCCATAAAAATAAATTAACCATATACGTGTTTTCCTAGATAATGTTTCTTTTATTGATGCAGAATACATTTTTAAGCGGGCTGATTCATGAATTCAGTCAGTATTATTGGAACTAACCAAATAATCTTTGCCAATAAAAGGCAGTTAATGTTTTTAAAGTGTGTCAGATTGGCTCCTATGAGGTGAATTAACATTGACTATACTTTTGAAAGATAGTTTGAAAAAACAAACATCTTGCTTTAAAAATCATTCATCCTCTTCACTTACATAATTGGAAGAGATATTTAACATGTTCCAAAAAATGCTGCCTGCCTTGTCTTTGGAGTAACATTTTAATACTATTAATCATTATCAATCTTTTTTTGTAAATGTATTTATATTATAAAATCCCGAATCCCGTAAAATAGGTTGGAGGGAAGAGAACCAGAATAAACAGAATAAAGAAACAAACATTTAATAATAATAATAATCTTTATTGTCATTGTAAAAATTACAATGAAATTGGTAATTGGTAATTTTAAAGAAACAAAATAATAAGGAAAGCTTTTGACTAGGAAAGACTAATATATACTGTACATATATATATTGCATTTTTGTAGATTTTTTAATCTCACTTTTATTATTTTATAAGTAGCAATAAATATACTTAATCTTCCTTCCTCTTCCTCTTTTTCCCATGATGACTTGGGAACAGAACAGAATAGAATGGAAGAGAACTGAATTCTGTTCTTGGACAAGTATGATTTGACACTCAAGGAATTTGTCTCCGTTGCATAGATCAGTGACGGCTAACCTTTTTGGGCTCGCGTGCCGTAAGTAGGGGGGAGCGCAGGGGGGTCGTGCACCACGTGCCGCATCCATAATGCAATGCGCGAACCCCCAGTGTGCATGCACTCATAACAAGCGTTCTCCCCTTTTTTGTATGCTGTTTTCGCCCTCCCCAGGCTCCTATAAAGCCTCGGGAACCTGGGGAGGGCAAAAAATGGCTTTAAAAAATGCTGAACTCAGCTGGCCAGTGCGTGCATCCATGCTGGCCAGCTGACAGGGCAATGCCTCGCGTGCCCTGACAAATGGCTCCATGTGCCACCTGTGGCACGCATGCCATAGGTTCGCCATCACTGCCATAGATCATACATCATAATTACAATCATTAATCATAATGATCAAGAAAAGAGCAAGAAAATAGACAAGCTCAGAGATCACCAAGGTCACCTCAGAGAGTGGCAGGTTTAAAGTCACCCACCCAGATTTCATGTCTAAAGTGGGACTCTCAACTCACTATCACCTTACCCACTACACCCAATTGGCTCATTTGGGAGGCTTGGGTGTTAGGACCCTTATAGGTCAAAGGTGAATGGGTCATTCCACATAGAAGAGGCTGAAAGACCCATCTTCACATTGTCACATATTAGCATTTTGCAAGCCACTTCACAGAGATTTGGACTTCAGGCTAATATACTAGACAATCGTCTTTTGAGTTTGCTCTCAAATTGTCTAGCTTTCCGTTCATTTAGCCCAGCGCCGTCTACCCACACATACAGCATTTTTGCCTAGTCTTATGTTGCCATAAGTGACTTTTCTTCTCCCTGCTGCCTTCTACCCTTCCAGCTAAAGATGCCAAAGTAAATCTGGGGGGGAAAATATAACTGTCTCCTTAACTTGGAATCATGAAGTAGCTAACAATAAGTTAGGTAATGAAATAGAGAGGGGGGAAATTGTTAAAAGATTGTTAAAATTCTGAACGAGTTAACCTTAGTTTTAATTCTATGCATCGTTTGGATTGCTAGAAACACAAATTATATTGGGGGTGTGGGAATGGGGGAGGGCTGCACAAGTCTCATTTGTAGGGGCAGCCCGAACAGGAAGTGGATTTGCTGGGAGACAGGCCCTTGAAGGGGAGGATATCCTGCCCTCTGTGGCTCTACTCATCTCAAGGGACCTTTGATGGACAACACTCCATATAGGTCAGGAGGGGGGACCTTCTTTAAAGCAGGTCAATGTAGCCCAATATTTTTTTTTCCCTATTTGATCACCACTGAGGGATCATAAACAGAGATGGATCTTTGGGTATGCAATGAAATTGTACATTTGAACTTACCTAACTGGTATATCATAAACCCAAGTATTCAAATGAAAGGCAGCTATTCTTGGATGTGGACTTTTCTGAGTATTACTTTGAGGTTCCTTTAAAAAAAGTGCATAGAAAAATGCATAGCATTACGTGTAGTAGTAAAAGGCTGATAGAAACATATATATTGGTGAAAATAGTGTACAAAATAGTGTTTGAAAAAATGCGTATGCTGTAAGAAATAAATTCAAATGTTTTTTTGTAAACCATATTAGGGAGAAATTAAGTGTCCAATTCGGCCACTCCACCCTGTGGAGATGCCACACTACCAGCCTCCCCTACCGCAAAGATCCCACAGAAGAAGAGCAGCCTGGACAACTGTGGGATCTGGCAGGGTGAGAGCTGTGACCCACAAACACAAAACTTTCGCTGTGTCCCAGCATAACAGATATAGCGCCCTTGCTGATCTTAATGGGGACACTAAAGTGACAGGTCAAGGTAATAATGACGACTCAAATAAGCAGCGGATTGTGGTCCAAAGTGAAGAACCTACTTCAGAAATGCAAAAGTGTGAACCAGGGATCATGCATCAGTCACACAACAAGAGCAAGGTACCCAAAAAGAGAAGTCACCTCCTGATTGGTGACTCAATCGTAAGAGATGTAAACTTAGGTAAGGATATGGAGGTTTTGAAAGATGTCAGATGTTTACCGGGTGCTACAGCCAGCAGAGACAAGAGGCGTATTCTTAAGATAGTCACGAATGCAAGTAAGGACTGTGAAGTTGATGCTATTATACATCTTGGCACAAATGATCTGTCCCAAAAAGATGTAGCTTCTGTGCAGAATGATTTCCAGAGTTTGGGGTACGAACTTAGTAGTACAGGTTGTAGGCTTATCTTCTCAGAGGTTATACCAGTATACAAGGAACAAAAAGGAAAGGGCCAGCGCATAGCAGAGTTTAATGTGTGGCTAAAGGAGTGGTGTAAAAAGGAAGGCTTTGGTCTTATTAGTCATGATGCCTGCAGCTGGTCCAATGATAAACTGTACAAAAGAGATGGTTTGCACCCATCCAAGAAAGGGACTGAGTTACTTGGCACTAAATTCACAGATTTCCTGGCTAAACATTTAAACTGAATAGTGGGGACAGAGAATCAATAGATAAAGAATATTTCTGTCCCCAGCAAACTAAAATTCATAGGGTTATCAGTGCGTGTAACATAGATAATTGTGCAGGTAATATTATCAACACTGCTGTCAAGCAAAACCAAACAATTAACAGTGGGTGCCATACCATGTACATGAACCATACAAGTGGCAAAGAAATAGGGGCAAAGAGAACCATAGTCAGGCATAACACAGGTTTCGTAGACAGAAAACACAGGGTCAATCAAAATGGACTCAAATGTCTATACACCAATGCACAGAGTATGAGGAATAAACAGGGTGAATTAGAAATTCAAGTAAATGAGGGCAGATACGATATTGTTGCCATTACAGAAACTTGGTGGGATGAAACCCACAAATGGAACATACAGCTAGAAGGATTTAAATTATTTAAAAGAAATAGACCAAATAAAAGAGGAGGTGGAGTTGCACTATATATAAGAAATAATTACATCTCTACAGAAATAGAGCACAACAATGATGAGAACTATCTTGAATGTATTTGGGTCAATATTAAAGGTTGGGGGGGGAATGATATTGTCATAGGTCTATACTACAGGCCACCCAACCAAGCAGAGGAAGTGGATGTACTTTTTGCTAACCAGCTAACTAAGGTATGTAGGAAGCACACTGCAATAGTAATGGGAGATTTTAACTACCCTGACATCAATTGGGAAACAAACTCTGCACCAAGTGGAAGATCCAACAGGTTCCTAACAAACCTAGCAGACAACTTTGTTTCCCAAAAGGTAGAGAAGGGAACAAGGGGATCAGCAATATTGGACTTAATTCTCACTAACAGAGAGGAAATGATAGAAGGTGTAGAAGCTACAGGAACTTTGGGGGCAAGCGATCATGAAATACTGGAATTCAACATTATGCAAACAAAAGTAGTTGAACAAAGTCAAACTAGAGTCTTAGACTTCAAGAGAGCTAATTTCAACAAACTCAGAGAGAGCTTGGGAAGGATTCCATGGATGAGAATCCTCAAGGGGAAAACAACTCAAGAAGCTTGGGAAATTTTGAAAAATGAGATTATAAAAGCCCAGTCCAGCGCAATACCAATGAAGAAGAAAAATAACAGTTCCCAAAAGAAACCAGCATGGCTGCATAAAGAACTCTCTGACAAATTGAAAGACAAAAAGGATAAATATAAAAAGTGGAAAAAGGGGGACATAACCAAGGCAAAATATCAGCAAATAGCCCGAGCCTGTAAAGATGAAGTGAGGAAAGCTAAGGCTCACAATGAAGAAAGGCTTGCCAAAAAAGTAAAAAATAACAAAAAAAGCTTCTTCCAACATGTTAAAAATAAGAAAAAAGTTAAGGAAACAATTGGTCCACTGCTGGGAGAAAATGGCAAGAAGATGATAAGCAACAGGGAGAAAGCAGAACTATTTAACTCTTTCTTTGCATCTGTCTTTACACAAAGGGATAAAACAGTCCAATCAATCAAAAACAGCACCACAAATATCAGATTAGGAACACAAGTTGAAATAGAGAAGAAAATGGTAAGTGAGCACCTGTCTGCCCTGGACGAGTTCAAATCACCAGGACCGGATGGATTACACCCCAGGGTTCTGAAGGAACTGGCAGACGAGATCTCAGAACCACTGAACTATATCTTTCAGAGATCCTGGAGCACCGGGGAACTGCCAGAAGACTGGAAAAGAGCAGATGTGGTTCCCATCTTCAAAAAAGGAAAAAAAACAGATCCAGGAAACTATAGACCCATCAGCCTGACCTCAATACCAGGAAAGATTCTGGAAAAGATAATTAAACAACAAATAAGTGAACACCTAGAAGCAAACAAAGTAATAGCCAAAAGCCAACATGGGTTTGTCAAAAACAGATCATGCCAGACGAATCTAATTGCATTCTTTGACAAAGTAACAAAATCAGTGGACCAGAGGAATGCTGTTGATATAATTTACCTGGACTTCAGTAAGGCATTTGATAAAGTAGACCATAACCTACTATTAGATAAAGTAGAAAATTGTGGGTTAGACAGCACCACCACCAAATGGATTCGTAACTGGCTGACCAACCGCACTCAACGTGTAGTCCTCAATAGAACTGCATCTACATGGAAGGAAGTATGCAGTGGAGTCCCCCAAGGCTCTGTTTTAGGCCCAGTACTCTTTAACATCTTCATCAACGATTTGGATGAGGGGATAAATGGGGAACTCATCAAATTCGCAGACGACACCAAGCTGGCAGGAATAGCCAACACTCCAGAAGATAGGCTTAAGATACAGAAGGATCTAGACAAACTTGAACATTGGGCACTGTCTAATAAAATGAAATTCAATTGTGAAAAAAGTAAGGTCCTACATATAGGCAAGAAAAACCAAATGCACAAGTACAGTATAGGTGGTACCTTGCTCAATAGTAGCAACTGTGAGAGGGATCTCGGAATCCTAGTGGACAACCATTTAAATATGAGCCAGCAGTGTGCAGCAGCTGCCAAAAAAGCCAACACAGTTCTAGGCTGCATCAACAGAGGGATAGAATCTAGATCGCGTGAAGTGTTAATGCCACTGTATAGTGCCTTGGTAAGGCCACACTTGGAATACTGCATACAGTTTTGGTCGCCACGATGTAGAAAAGACGTGGAGACTCTGGAAAGAGTGCAAAGAAGAGCAACCAAGATGATTAGAGGACTGGAGACTAAGACATATGAAGAACGGCTGCAGGAACTGGGTATGTCTAGTTTGATGAAGAGAAGGACCAGGGGAGACATGATAGCAGTGTTCCGATATCTCAGAGGGTGCCACAAAGAAGAGGGAGTCAAACTTTTCTCCAAGACACCTGGGGGCAGGACAAGGAGCAATGGGTGGAAACTAACCAAGGAGAGAAGCAACTTAGAACTAAGGAGAAATTTCCTAACAGTAAGAACAATTAACCTCTGGAACAGCTTGCCTCCAGCAGTTGTGAATGCCCCAACCCTGGAAGTCTTTAAAAAGATGTTAGACAGCCATTTGTCTGAAATGGTATAAGATTCCTGCCCATGCAGGGGGTTGGACTAGAAGACCTACAAGGTCCCTTCCAACTCTGCTATTGTATTGTATTGTATTGTATTGTATATGATTATGTTATATACTGCAGTACCTTGGTACTCAACTGCTTTCAAATTCATCGAATTTGGTACTTGGCACATTTTGATGTGAAAATATTGTCCCAGTACTCATCATTTGTTTGGTATTCAACACATAAGCTTGTTGGCGTTGGCTGCCTTGTGACTCACTGCATTATTGGAAAAATGTGTTATTACTCATCATTTTTGGTACTCATTGCACCTCATAGAATAAATTAACAATGTGTAACAAGGTATCACTGTACCTTATATAGATATATCAGGTCCCACATATCCTAAAGAAATCTTCAGATTTGGGTAGAAACAGAATGAAATGAAAAAAATATTGGTTAAAATGAGGAACTGTGATAATTCTATTCATCTATAGCTTTTTCTTACATTTGTAACCTGTTTCTTATAGTCAGAATATGTAAAACTGGGAATTACAGATAGTCCACAATTTAACAACCACTTATCTAGTGACTTTCAAAATTACAATGGTGAAAAAAGTGACTTTTGATTGTTTTTCACACTATTGCAACAAACCCATGGTCATGTGATCAAAATTTGGATGCTTGGCTACTGGTGTTGAAGTGTCCCAGAGTCATATGGTTATCTTTTGCAATTATCTTCTGACAAGCAAAGTCGATTGGGAAACCAGATTCACTTAACAATGGTGTTATTAACTTAACAACTGCAGTGATTCGCTCAACAATTGTGGCAAGAAAAGTCGTAAATTGAGGCACAATTGACATAAGAACTATCTCGCTTAGCAACAAAAAGTTTGGGCTCAGTTGTGTTTATAAGTTGAGGACTACCTGTACGGTCTTCTACAAGCAATGAACAATGAGTTATATTCATGGCATACATCTCTCTCTTACATTTTTCCTTATTGGGATGCAATGTTCATCAGCTGTTATGATGTCCTTATGATCTCATTTAATAATGCAGCTGGATAACTAGCAAAAGTTTAAAAAAAGCCCAATGTGGATTCTACACACTCCTGATTCCAACTCTTAATATAGAGCAGAAAGGGGAAAACGTCAATTCTTCTCTTATTTGGACCTTGAGCTGCTTTGCAATTTTTATCAAAAAAAGGTCTAGAGCAGTGATGGCTAACCTTTTTTGGCTCATGTGCCAAAAGCAGGGGGAGCGCAGGGAGGGTCGTGCGTGGGCGTGCCACACCCATGATGCTATGTGTGCAGCCCCCTGCTTTTGGCACACTTTTTTCGCCCTCCCCAGGCTCCAGAGCAGTGGTGGGTTTCTGCAGTCTCGCACCTACTCGCGAGAACCGGTTGGTGAAATTTAGAGAACCGGTGAGAGGGGGTTCCACCGGCGTACCTGGAAGTAAATCTGACCCGCTGCTGCCAGTGACCCAACGGGAAGGAAAGAAAAGGAAGGAAGGAAGGAAGGAAGGAAGGAAGGAAGGAAAGAAGGAAAGAAAGAAAGAAAGAAAGAAAGAAAGAAAGAAAGAAAGAAAGAAAGAAAGAAAGAAAGAAAGAATTTATCATCACAATTGAGTTCAAAATTTTGGTTGCTAAGCAAGAGCGTTGTTAAATGAGTTTCACCACATTTTAAAAGGTGGCCACTCCCACCCTGTCACATGACTGCCAAGCCACGCCCACAAATAGGCCATACCTACAGAGTAGGTTCTAAAAAATTTGAAACCCACCACTGCTCCAGAGGCTTTCTAGGAGCCTGGGGAGGGTGAAAACAGCCTTCCCCCCCCCCCCACCTCCAGAGGCTTCAGGAGCTTCCCTGAAGCCTCCAGGGGGCGAAAAACGGCCTCAAAAGAAGGCCTAAATCAGCTGGTCAGCACACACAAGCGCGCTGGAGCTGACAGGGCAACGCCTTGCAGGCCCTAAGAAATTGTTCTGTGTGGCACCCGTGCCATAAGTTCGCCATCACGGGTTTAGAGGATTGGGTCCTGTGTTAACTTACACCTTTTCCACCTAAGGCACGGTTGCAGGAACTGGGTATGTCTAGTTTAATGAAAAGAAGAACTAGGGGTGACATGATAGCAGTGTTCCAATATCTCAGGGGTTGCCACAAAGATGATGGAGTCAAACTATTCTCCAAAGAACCTGAGGGTAGGACAAGAAGCAACGGGTGGAAACTAACCAAGGAGAGAAGCAATTTAGAACTGTGGAGAGATTTCCTTACAGAACAATTAATCAGTGGAACAGCGTGCCTTCAGAAGTTATGGGCACTACAACAACGAGATGAGATTGGAAAACCATTTGTCTAAAATGTTCCCTGCTTGAGCAGGGGATTAGAAGACCTCCAAGGTCCCTTCCAACTCTGTTATTATGCTATAATCTAATTGTTTATTTTCAATTCAGATATCCTACTTATTTTAAAACAATTGTACTCTGAGCCCCTCCTTTAGCAACTCCTCGCCATGTGTTCCCTAATCTGCTTGCAACAAGCAACCAAGAGTTGAGCATATCTAAATATAAACTTGGCTTAATTTCTACAGTGTAGCAACAGTCCATAGTTCTCCACTGCATTATCTCCCTAAGATAGAATCTCCACAATATCATCAGTATTGGGAGCTGTTCATAACTGAGGGGGGAATCAGTCTTCTATCTGCAACATATGTGACTAACATCCTCATGAGTAATTAACATTTGTCTGGCATGAGAATAAACATTTCTCTGCTACAATTCCTGATCATTTCTCTCTCTCTCATTTCCCCCATCCCTCTCATTTTTATGAAATCAGCACACTTCTAATTCACTTCAGAATGGTGCACTTTAATAATGATCTTCCTCAAAACATTGAACAGAAATACAGAGAGAAAACGCCTGGATTTTTACTGAGATGTTCTGACCTATGTGTGAAAGCAGTGGTGGGATTCAAAATGTATTACTACCAGTTCTGTGGGTGTGGCTTGGTGGGCATAGCAGGGGAAAGATACTCTAAAATCTACATTCCCGCCACACTCCAGGGGAAGGTTACTGCAAAAACCCCATTTCCTATTTATCAGCTGGGACTCGGGAGGCAGAGAATAGATGTGGGTGGGGCCTAGTGGTGAATTTCAAAAGTTTTTAGAACCTCTTCTGTAGGTGTGACCTGCTTTATGGGAGTGGCTTGCTGGCCATGTGACTGAGTGGGGAGGGTGGCTTGCCAGTCATGTGACTGGGTGGGCATGGCCAATTGGTAAAATGTGGTGAAACTCAGTTAACAACGCTCTTGCTTAGCAACCAAAATGTTGGCTCAGAAACTCTGGCATTTGAAGCACGCAAGTCTTAAAGCTATCAAGTTACAAGACCCTTGCACCCCTAACCCTTTAGGAAAATAAACCCCAGGGGTGTTCAAACTTCACAGCTTTAAAACTTGTGGACTTCAACTCCCAGAATTCCTCCTCTTGCCCTTCATCTTGATGGTGTGCGGACAGGTGGTGGGTGGGAGCTGGAACCGGTTCTAAACGGCACTGTAGATTTGTGGAACCTCCACAAATATTTAAAGTTGATTGGTTCATTGGCATTAAGTGCACATGCACTTGAAAAAAAGAGATTATCAGAAAATTGTGCAATATCGATATCTATATTTTTTTATATTATTTTTTTACACTTATAACCATTGCAGCATCTCCATGGTCACAGGATCAAAATTCAGATGCCCGACAACTGACTCATATTTATGATGGTTTCAGTGTCCTGGGGTCATGTGATCACCTTTTGCAACCTTCTGACAAGCAAAGTCAGTGGGGAAGTCAGCTTCACTTAACGACGTGTTACTAACTTAATAATTGCAATAATTCACTTAATAACTCTGGCAAGAAAGGTCATAAAATGGGACAGAACTCACTTAACAATCTCACTTAGCAACAGAATGTTGGGCTCAATTGTGGTCATAAGTCGAAGCCTGCCTGTTTAAGTATCTGGACACTTTACTCCCATGTCCTGGTGTGAAGTCCTTTTCTTTCCAAATGTTATTTGGGTCTTTTTCTTTCCCTAGTGGACTCCATTCTCAGATTTCCTTTCTAGTGAGAAGATGTCGGGACTTTTAGCCCTTACTTGCAAGAGAAAGTGCCGGTGGAAATGATAAGTTTTTTCTCTTCGCTTCCTCCTTTTCCATCTGGGAGAATGGAAAGGCAGGATCAATACCTTCAAGAGTATAGAATCTTAAAAACTAATAAATGTATTATGTTCTAAGCCAGGGGTGTCAAACTTGATTTCATTGAGGGCCACATCAGGTTTGTGTTTGACTTTGGGAAGGCAGAGTGGGCGTGGCCAGAGTGGGCGTGGCCAGCTCAACATTCCTCCTGTCAGCGCCTGTGGTGGCCTTAGCGCCCTGCCAGCAAAAACAGGCTCCGGAGCTCCATTTTCAGCTGCCATTGCCTCCTGCAATCCTCTGCCCTGGAAACAGTGAAGGACTGGCCCGCAGTTCCTCTGCCAGCAAAAATGCCCTCCCATGCTCCATTTTCGCTGGCAGAGGGTTGCAGGAGATTATGGCAGCTGAAAACGGAACTCAGGAGCCCCTTTTCGCTGGCAGAGGCACTGCGGGCCAGTCATTTCAGGGTTGGCCCCGCAGGTTAGATCTAAGTACTCCATGGGCCGGTCCACAGGCCTTGAATTTGACACCCCTGTTCTAAGTTTCTACGTACTGCGGCCTGCAGCATTCATTATTATTTGCAATAACAATACTTATGTCCTTTTTGTCTGTGTCTTTCTCTTCTTTTCATTGCTTCCTTAATTGTGTCTACATTGTGGATTGGAAGCTAGCTTCATTTTGTGTGTGTGTATGTGGGCATGCATGCATGTATGTATAAATGTATGTGTGTGTCTGTGTTTAGAGCCAGTTCTATTATTATTAAAATAATAATTCTCAGTAACTTTAAATACTGTCATTTGATTCCAGGGGGAGGGTTTCCTGACTTTTTAACTTATTTGGAAGGTAACCAAATATATACTTTCTCTTGCACATTTATTAAATCCATGTGTTATTCTTTGGATGCCCCTGTATCATGTTCATGTGTGCATGCACTGTGTGATTTGATTTTTATTGGTGTTTGTACAACACTTTTGTGGTCTTACTGATGAAAGGTACTGTATTTAGTTAGACTGGAATAGACACAGTAAATCTGACAAACCCATCAATGAGTTGTTGCTATTGAATTCTGTTGACTTAGCAAAGAGCTGCTCCTGTCTAACTCGCTCCGAATTCCTCCTTTGGCACTTCATTTGTTAGCAAAATGGAATTTATCGTTTGTTATGTAGCATGCCATTTTTTGTGTGAAATTAGAGTCCCCAATCAAGACTCATGGAAGTTTAAAAATTCCAAGAGACTTTGAGCAGATATAGAGTAATCAGTTTGGATTCTGGCTCACCTTTATTTAGACAAATAACTGATAGTGTGCCAATGTCAAGACATTCGATTTACACACTTGGAAAGAACGTTGGCTTGGAGACTAATTGGGACTTGGAAAGCAGTGGAAAGAACATTTGTTCTTTCTCTCTCACTCCCTCTTTTCTACTCCCATCTCCCACCCCTTATTCATATCTCTTAAGTATTTCTGTTTTAGATCTGGTCATCTTAAACTTTCAAAGGGGTCCCCTTTGAAAGTGGCCTAGAAACATCATTTAACCGAGAGCAATATGATTGTGAGATTGGTGGCTCAGTAAGAACATTGTAAACACGCCAATGCTTTACTCTTAGACCCATACTCAAAGAGCTAGGGCTAGTGGCTCAGTGGCTAAGGCGGTTTGAATTCCTAGTGCTGCTTAATGGAGGGAGCTCCCGTTACTTGTTCCAGCTTATGCCAACCTAGCAGTTTGAAAGCATGTAAAAATGCAAGTAGAAAAAAATTAGAACCATCTTTGGTGGGAAGGTAACAGCGTTCTGTGCACCTTCGGTGTTTAGTCATGCTGGCCACATGACTACGGAGACCTCTTTGGACAGTGCTGGCTCTGGAACGGAGATGAGCACTGCCCCCTAGAGTCAGGAACGACTAGCACTTATGTGCAAGGGAAACCTTTACCTTTTACTAAAGAGCTAGGTTTAAACTGGGGCGGGGGCTTGTACAGCATGGGCCAAAACCTGAAGAATGGTTTTTTTCCACACACACACACACACACACACATATATATCCAGATGATCCATTAATGAATTGCAATGGGTCGATCATAAAGAAAAGGATGTGATACACCAGATCTGAAATGTACTCTACCGGGAAACTTGGCTAGTATATATTGGTGGGGTCTGTTCAGAGTTGGACAAAGACATATCTTCATTTCACATTCCTTTATATATGCTTCAGCCTCTTATTATGTTGAGTCATAATATGATCATTTCTGCCCAGGATTTTTATCTGAATGTTGAGTTAATGTTTCTGACTTACCACCTTGCAAACATCTTGACATAGAACAGCCCAGGAATATTAGAAGCCAACACCAAACCAAAGGAAAGTCAACGAAACAATTAAAAAGTTCAAGTGAGGTGGATACCTGTAAGGAGAACTTGAAGAAGCAATTGTAGGAGATGACCAAGGTGAACTGGTGGGAGGGGTCAAATCCATCATCAGTCATGAGTCCCTGCACACCTGCAAAAGATCTAAGTTCAGCCCACCTTGAATTCCTTCTTAAGTTCCGCTTATTTCCTTTGACTATTAATAGTTCAGATTCTTATAGAAAACTTAAGCTTACAATAAATTTTTATACTCATTTGAACTGCCTGAATCTCCTGGTTTTTCTGGAGCTTGGCAGCAATCTAAGTACTATTCCAAATATGTAGAATATTAAAGTAACCATATATTTACAATCTGTCTCAGCAGGTAGCAGCTGCTGGCTAGTTTGGGGCTTGGAAGTAATGCAGATCAGACCTGATTAGTACTTAGACAACAGTTTTCCTGGAATTCCAAGTTAGACTAAGAATTTGAAAAAGCTTTCCGAGAAAGGCAAATGGAAAACATTCTACATGGATGCCAAGAAACGTATGTGGATGTGTTGGTCAGTCTGAAAAAGATTTTAGCTTCACCTTCATGCTTAAAATATTTAGCATGGCATGTATGTTTTATGAAAATCGTAAGCAGAGGATTGGTCATTTATGTAATAGTAAACACTATCTGAGGGATGCGGTGGCTCTGGCTAAGACACTGAGCTTGTCGATCAGAAAGGTTGGCAGTTTGAATCCCTAGCATCATGTAACAGAGTGAGCTGTTACTTCCCATTACTTGTCCTAACTTCTGCCAACCTAGCAGTTTGAAAGCATGTAAAAATGCAAGTAGAAAAACAAGAACCACCTTTGGTGGGAAAGTTCCGTGCGCATTCAGTGTAGTCATACCGGCCACATGACCACGGAGACGTCTTAGGACAGCACTGGCTCTTTGGCTTTGAAACGGAGATAAGCACCACCGCCTAGAGTTGGGAACGACTAGCACATATGTGCATACCTAAATAGTGTATGCTTCATGCACTTATGCTAATATGCAGAAAGATATATTGAGAGCAGATGCACACACTGTCTATGTTCTTAAAAGTGTATTGAAATAGAACATAGTTGGATATATGAAAACTAGTATCCATTTATGGCTTTGGTTGCTAAAATGTTTATGATACACGTGGTATTTTGATATCGTTGGAAAAAGCCACCACAAAAAGGAAAAAAAAATCAATTCATCAATTTCACTGGCCAGATTGTGCTAAACATACAGCAGCTAGTACTTAATACTACATTTAAATGAATGCCATCTTTAGTTACATATTTGTATAGCTAAGAATGGTAAAGGTCTTTCAGGGTTAAGATATTTAGTCCATGGAATGTAAATATCAAACATTGCATGTGATAAAAGTTAGGGATGGGCAAGGGACAGATTCCTTTCTTATCCAAACCAAAATCTATGATTTGGAAATACAAACTCCCAGCTGGGTTATTCCTCTACTAAAGCTTCTGAACAAACCCACTGAAGTGCGCTACTGTGCTACTGAGCTCCTTTATCTTCCAGAGATCATTGTGGCCTGATTGGTAGGTTTTTATCTATTTCATTATTTATTGTGTATAAACTTCGCTTGTGTTTACTTTGTAATCATAGAATCCTAAAGTTGAAGGGGTGATTTAGGCCATTCCATTCAACCTTTGACTCTGTGCAGGAAATCAGATTAAAGCTTTCCAGACAAATGGAAGTGCGCTACCCTTCGCTTGAAGACAGCCAAGAAAAGGGAGCCACCATTTAATTGGTTCCACTGTTAAACTGCTCTTACTTTTAGGAAGGTTTATTTTTCCCTAACCTTCAACTGAAACTTGTTTTCCTGTAACTTAAATCCATGACTCCATGGATTTGAATTCTCTACATTGGCATGACAGAAAATCTTTCAAATGTTTTTTGAGTATTTGAAGAGTGGAGGCCTACTGTCCCCTACTCATTTTTCCCCCCTCATAGCTAAACATGTCCAGTTTTTTTTCAACCTCCCTTCATAGGCCCTACCTACATAATCGCCCATCATCTCTAATTGCCCTTCTTCCAATTTTCCTGGGATTTCTTAAGACATTTTCAGCCCATTTGTGGAGCACATTAACACTATTCTGAATTTTACTTTGCCGAACCATAGGCAATACATGTATAATGTTACTCATTTATGCTGAGATCTTTAGTCTTTTAGAGTAGGTGAGTATCTTGCACACTACTGTTGTAAATTATGGCGAAAAATATGATTAGATCATATCTCATGATACCCTTTAGCAGGGGTCTCCAACCTTTGCAACTTTAAGTCTGAAGAACTTCAGCTCCTAGAATGCTCCAGCCAGCTTTGCTGGCTGGAGAAGTCTGGGAGCTGAAGTCCTTCAGACTTAAAGTTGCAAAGGTTGGAGACCCCTGCTTTATGGAATACTAGATCAGATTTTTAGATTAATGGAAGGAAAACATTTGTAGATGTAACATGCTGAATGTGTTTGTTAATGTACGGTATTATTTGGAAATTTACTTCAATTTTCAGTTACAGCGCTCCAAAGAATATAGTTTTTTAACTCTCTTTTCACCTTCTCTTTCTTTCCTTTCTTTCTTTTTGGTGTGGGTGAATTATTATTTAACTCCCACCAGCTTCTCGGTTATTTGCAAACACATTATTATTATTTATTATAATAATATTTATCCATATAAGGTTTTGGCAAAAAAAACAAAGGCCTCAGTAAGAACTGTTGATGCTTGGATAAAATAAATAAGCATTTTTGTGACTTACTGGTTCACTGGATCATCATGAATTTGACTCAAACGTACGTATATATACAGTATTTGAACAGTGGTCCCCAGCCTTTCCGGGTCCGCAGACCAGCAACGGTTGTGGTGTGTGGCAGCAGTGGAGACACAAATGTGCACACAAATGGAGCTTCGCATACTCACACACTGCTAATGCAAGCTGGTTCCCGATGGGCCAGAGAGCAGTATCAGTTTGGGGACTTCTATTTTAAGATACTGCAAAGCAATTACATACATCCAGATTTGTGGATCTATATGGACATATCTATCTATATTGCTTTTTAATTATGAATGTGCCATTCTGGTTAACAAAAGAGTAACAGTAATAGTAATAGAAACTATTAATTTCAGCTGGTAAAGACAATAACTGAGGTTTTTGGAGAAGCACTCAATTGACTTTGGCCAATAAAGAATTCTATTCTATTCTATTCTATTCTATTCTATTCTATCAAACTCTACCCTATCCTACCCTAAACAGTTTCTACATACTTGTACCTCCTGTATACTGACAAATTCAGAAATCACCCAGAAGATTTTAAAATATTGCTTTAAATGATACAGACATACCCATAGAGATACTAGAAGTCAAATTTAACTTTAAGGCTGGTGTTTATTCCAGTCCAGCCCTGCTAGACAAACCAGTTATTTGATTGTGTATTTGTTGGTAAGCCGATTGTCTGTTAGTTACTACTTTAAGTTCAAGATGTTGCCTATTATTTGAATTGCAATTCCAGAAATAACACTCCAATTCAGCAGAAGAATTGAATCCATGGCCCATGGGGAATGTTAGTTCACATTTTCTTGATAAATGTGCCTGGGTGATATATGCATTTTCCAACATGTCACTTTCCTATGTTAAATTTCTGTTGAGTATTTAAAACATCTTAGGAATACACTTAAAGACAAGATAACTTAAATTTACAGTTGCTTAAGATTACCATCCCAAGCATGCATTGCTTGATGTTTGGAGAAAGCCATAACAGCCTGCTGGCCTGTCATTTTGAAAGTATAATTGTATAATTTGGTGAAATAAAGCCAGTCTTGCTTGCCCCTGCTTGTCTGACAGCAAGTTTTGTCAGGAGAATATCACTGCAAATAATCCACTTCACCACCAGTCATTTTGATAAATTGCTTGTGGAAATGTAATTGGCAGTGAGAATGCCAGGGGTCATGTCAGACCTTGCAATTTAGAATTACGCCTGTTATTTAACTTCAAGGGGCTCCCAGATTATCTTCCTTGTTGCTCTTGAAACCTGACCTGTCTTGACGCAATCAAACCAAGCCTCCGAGAGTTCAAGAATGAGGAAAAAGTCCCTGCCCTTGGGTTCAAAATATAGGCTTCTTCTAACTGGGAGAATAATGGGATTAATATGCAATTTTCTACTAAACAAAATAGCCATGGTCACCTCTTCCCTGGTTCTGAAGTTTGTATGGAAATAGCAGCTTTTACAATTGTGTTTATTTGGGGTTCTGGGAGTTTACACCGTTTTTATAAATGTTTGGCTTAGCTTTAATGGGAATTTTAAAACTCACAGCCAGTGTTTGTTTGTTTGTTTGTTTGTTTGTTTTAAAATCTTAAACTGTCTTTCGAAAGGATAGTTTCCTGGTGCTGCTTCCAAAACATTTTAAAAATGTATTTTAAAAACTTTGAATTAAAATATCAAAAGTATATATAAGTGTTCATAATTCTTGAATATACTAAGACAACAGAAGCTAAATTAATATTAAAAATTCTGCTTGAGGATAATCAGGTTTGTTAAACACCTTACTTAAATTTAAATGATCCGGAAGACTACAAATATCTGTAAGTGTATAGAGACTTTCCAGGAATGCAAAGAAAGACAGCTCTTGCTATATTTCAGGATTTGGAGAAGCATAATGAGGGAAATCTTTAGGATTTGGGTAAAAACCTACAGCATTAAGCCATTTCTTCAGATACTGTGAACTTGAATCATGGTAGATTAATGTTGTAAGAGTTGGGTGAGGAATCCAACTTAAGTAAATAAGTTTCATCTCTTACCTCTCCCTCGGAGTTGGGTGTCACATAAGATACCAACCAGTTTGCCCAGAACCGAAAATATATGTGCGCGCCATTCGCGAATGCATGCAGCGTCAAAAACACAACAACTGTATAGAACGGGATAGCGCCAGGGTGGGTGGGCAGGGCTGGCCGGAACAACCTTCACCCGGACCAGTCCAAACCAGAAGCAGGCTACCTCTGCTTTCCCAGCATGTAGGGTAACTTCATAATTCCTGGTTAGAAGTGTGAAAAAGAGAAGAACAACACATCTACAACACATCTACAATAGGGAAAGCCTCAGGGCGATCTAAGGGACATGGCCACTCAGTGGCTAAGATGCTGAGCTTATCGATCAGAAAGGTCGGCAATTCGGTGGTTCGAATCCCTGGCATCACATGACGGAGTGAGCTCCCGTTACTTGTCCCAGCTTCTGCCAACCTAGCAGTTCGAAAGCACGTAAAAATGCAAGTAGGGAAATAGGAACCACCTTTGGTGGGACGGTAACAGCGTTCCCTGCACTTTCAGCATTTAGTCATGCCTGCCACATGACCATGAAGACGTCTTCAGACAGCGCTGGCTCTTCGGCTTTGAAACGGAGATGAGCACCGCACCCCTAGAGATGGGAACGACTAGCACCTATCTCCCTGCTTCATGTGGAGCAATGCAAAATAGGATTTTAGATTACATGAACAATTCTAATGTTCGTATATAGGTCACTGCACAGCAGCAGCTTACATTCCAGACCAGGGGTGGGCAAACTTTGCAACTGCTGGCTGGAGAAGTCTGGGAGCTGAAGTCCTTCAGACTTAAAGTTGCAAAGTTTTCCCACCCCTGTTCCAGACAGTAAGCGAGATGCTCTTCTGCTAATCAAAACATGTCTCCGCTTTACACTATGGCTGTGTTGTTGGAGGTAGTGGTGGCAGCCTTCCTGGGTACCTTTGAACTGTTTTCCTCCTTCCTTTGTTTTTCTAGAAGATAAAACTTTACAGATGCATTTTAAAAGGCCGGCTAATGAGGACCAGTGTTTGCAAAACAAGGGAAACCTTTCTCCGACCCCTTACCCCCACCGGCTTCAGACAGCCTAACTTCATTAAGAAGGATTTGTACTCCAGCTTAATCTTTGAAACCGTAGAATATGCATGGCGGAGTGGTGGGTGTTTTACATAGTTTTGATCCTTTCTTGTTGGTTTCTAAAGGTCACTTCTTAGAGCTGAGGGCTGTTAGTTTGCTGCCCTTTTTAAATAGTTTTGTTGACTTTTTCTCCTGAATTGTTAGCGCTGGGGAGACAGTGGGATTGGGGAGGATTTTGATCAAGACTTGTGCTCGGTTATACATGTGCTCTTAAGATAGCATGCTCTTAAGAGCAACCAGGATGATTAGGGGACTGGAGACTAAAACATACAATGGACATTTGCAGGAACTGGGCATGGCTAGTTTCCCCCCCCCCCCCCCGAATTTATACCCCGCCCTTCTCCTTGTTAGGACCCAGGGCGGCGCACAGGCATTATTAAAACCATAACAAAAGAACAATATACATTATTAAAAATATATTAAATTATAAATCCCGTGCTAAAAAAACCATTTAAAACCCTGCAAATTAACAATTTATAGATAAAAGTCAGAAACAGGGGGCTATGCTAGGCCGGCTTGTTGGAATAGATATGTCTTAAGACGTTGGCGGAAGAGGCGGAGGTCCGAGGTGGTGCGTAGGTCGGGGGGTAGGTCGTTCCAGAGGGCCGGGCCCGCCATAGAGAAGGCCCTTCCTCTGGGCATCGCCAACCGGCATTGCCCGGCCGACGGTACCCGGAGAAGACCCTCTCTGTGGGAGCGGAGCGGACGAAGGGATGTATGGGGCAGGAGGCGGTCTCGTATATAGCTAGGCCCCGAGCCATGGAGCGATAGTCTAGTGAAGAGAAGGACCAAGGGAGACATTATAGCAGTCTTCCAGTGTTTGAGGGGCTGCCATGGAGAGGAGGGTGTCAAGCTATTTTCCAAAGCACTTGAAGGCCAGACAAGGAATGATGGATGGAAACTGACCAAGGAAAGATTCAACCTAGAAATAAGGAGGAACTTTCTGATAGTGAGAACAATCAACTAATGGAACAGAAGTTGCCTCCAGAAGTTGTGGGAGCTTCATCACTGGAGGCTTTCAAGAAGAGACTGGGCTGCCATTTGTCAGAAATGGTGTAGGGCTGTGATGGCGAACCTGTGGCACAGGTGGTGCATGGAGCCCTCTCTACGGGCACGCGAGCCGCTGCCTAGCTCAGCTCCACCACGCCACCCAGCTGATTTTCAAGTCTCTGCTGCGTATGTGAGAGATGTGCATTCATGCATGGAATGTTCATGCGTTCGTGTGGAGAGGGGTTGAGGGGAGTGGCGCCCCCCGCGCCCCATTTTTTGTTTCAGGAGGCTTCAGGGAGGCCTGCTAGGCCCAAAATGGGGCACGGGGGTCATGCTCATGTGCGGGTGCAGGGGGTTGTGCACATATGCAGAGGGTGCTTTAAAGCAGGGGTCTCCAACCTTTGCAACTTTAAGTCTGAAGGACTTCAACTCCCAGAATTCTCCAGCCAGCTTTGCTGGCTGGAGAAGTCTGGGAGCTGAAGTCCTTTCAGACTTAAAAGTTGCAAAGGTTGGAGACCCCTGCTTTAAAGAACACACTAAGCAAAATAAGCTGGTTTTTGTATATACATAAAATTTCCAATCTATCATCAGGTAATATTTTTATTGGGATCAAACAATATGCATGAAATTATGGGTAATGTGGTGAATAAAGAAGGATACTCTTGATACAGCTCCTGGAATTAACATTATGGGATCATTTTAAGGAACAACTCTGGCCCTGTTTGAAAGCACTTGGCAAAAAACGTCCTCTTTTAGTCTTTTTTGGAAAGTTCTCTGTGTGGAAAGTTCTCTGTGTGTGTACATTTTGGAGAATTAATAGAACACATTTGGGCCAGCTGTACTTCCATTTTAAATATATTACTTCAAAATCTCAGAGAACATCCATTAATTCGTGGCACAGCTTAAAAACTCCTTTAATCTGAGACCACCTCCTGGTGACTTCACGTCTGTGTAGTTTTCTTGGCAAGAGTAAAGAAACTTTGTGCCCCTGCCTCCTTCCAGTTCATTTGGTGGGAAAATTACAAATTACAATGGGATCCGTTCACCCATTAGCAATATCCATACTCTTGGATCTGGGTATGGATAAAAATGTCAGAAGAATAGAGTCACACTTTGCTTTCAACTGACAGGCAAGGTAAGGTGAGGTCAGGCACACCAAGAATGGCCTAAAAACAGCAAGGGAGCAGATGCTGGGGAGGTAGGGGAAGCAGGGATTGGAGGACAGAGCTCAATTGGCTCACAGTTGATCCCACAACATGTTAGTGTCAGTGCACTGCTCATGGGGCTGCGAGTCCTGTTTGTGCGCATGTGCTGTGTTTGCATGCACATTCCACCGCCCCTACGACACCCAGCTGCTTGTCGGACATCACGCAGGCGTGGCACACTGTTGCGCGCAGGCGTAATTAGATGGTTGCTTTAAAAACTGGTATAGAACACGAGGAGGCAGGTGGGCCAAACAAGCCACTGTACCAGTACGCTGTCAGCTGCTCCCAGCTACTACCAGTATGGCCATACCGGCCGGAACCCACCTCTGATGTGGACTTAGAATTCACTCTAATTCTATGCAAACCTGATTCTTCCTTTTCCTTGATGAAGGACTAGGTAGTGAATATAGGCATGACCACCTAAGCTGCAAAATTCAGATCACCTCTAGGTGGCGACAAAGAGTGTTTGCTGCCATCTAGCGTTTGTTGAGCATATTGCAGTCCCAACATGGCACACCTAAGAGAGACGGCATACAAAGGGGACATTTGATGTAATGGGCTGTAAGAATAACCTTGAAGAATAGGAAGAAGAGCCACAACCAAAGCAATGGTCAGGAAATTAAGAAATCTGTAGAAATGTAATGACCGTCCCGAGTTCTCTTGTAGGTAAAGCCAGGGAGGGGGAAGATGATATCAGACTGGTGAGATACTGTTACCATTACCCTATAATAAAAATAGTTTTAGTATTTATAACTTTGTTTTTGAAATTTGGTTGACCTTGAAGGACTGGCACTTATACCTTAAAAACTGCATTTGGAAAGGGGAATGATCCTGAATTTTTTGTGCAACTAGAAGAAGTTGAATTAAATTTCTTTTTGGACAGGAGGCCACTATTCCGTGGACTAGGAGGTTCTTCTGGGGGGACAGGCATGAGTTTTAAAGATATGCATGGCTGTATTTTGAAGGGACTTGGGTGGAGAAAGGGTGATAGAAGGAACAATTTAGAGTGACTGAGTTTGTGAACGGAGACTTTTCAATACTGAGACTGGTGGGGAGAAGAACCATCTGAGACCCACACCTCTTCCCTTTCCCTTGCCTGGCCCCCATAGCCACAGCCTGATGATACTAAGCTTTCTTATCAAGGGCAACCTTATTGAGGAGGTCTGCCTTAGGGCCCAGAGGTCTGTATTTACACCTCTGTCCCTAAGCTTGCTTAGTATCCTCAGGTACATTGGAAGATAGTCTAGTCGAGTGGTATCAAACCCAAGGCCCAAGGGCCAAACTCGACCTGCAGGGCAGCTTAGATCACCCTGGAAAACGCGAAGGACCGGCTCACAATACCTCTGCCGGCGAAAACGGGCTCCCGAGCTCCATTTTTGGCTGCGACAGCCTCCTGCATCCCTCTGCCAATGGACCCTCAGGCCCTCCCAAGCTCTGTTTTCACCAACAGAGGGTTGCAGGAGGCCATCACAACCAAAGACGGAGCTCGGGAGCCCGTTTTTGCTGGCAGAGCACTTGGGCCCTCACAGGTGCCCCCGACATGAGTGACATCGAGCTCACCATGCTCACCCCAGCCACACCCATCCCAGCCCCCCAAGGTCAAACACAACCCTGATGTGGCCCTCAATGAAATCGAGTTTGACACCCCTGGTCTAATCACTTATATTGAAGTACAATTTGCATCCACATTTTCTGTAGGTGAGGAAAGTGGGACACCACCCTATCCGATATCTGGATATTCTTCCAAGCTGTCTCAAATCCACCAATCCTTCCAAGGGTAGTAAGCTTAAACTGATTCATTCTTTCCCATCCTATGAGTTTCCTCACAACTCCTGGTCTCTGCTGTTGGTCTAATTAACACATAACAAAAGCTGGTCAAATCTTTCTGTATTATTTGTGGACAATCCATTATTGGTTTAAAGATTTCATTGCAGACTTGTTAAAGTACTTTTCTTTTGCTTGTTTCTTAGAACAAAACAACTCAAAATCACTCCAGGGTTATAATAGAAAAGCAAAACTTAGGAACTGGTAAACTGGCCATTCTTGTCTTGGGGAAATTTGCAAGTAGGACTGGAAAATATATTAAATAGATTTCGATGATATCTTTTCCCCAAACCCAGAAGTTAATTATGAGGATAGTAATCATCATATGTAGCATCCGTCAATGCTACATATGTCTCTCTTCTTCCTCTTCCTTTTCCTCTTCCTCTTCCTCTTCCTCCTCTTCCTCTTCTTCTTCTTCTTCTTCTTCTTCTTCTTCTTCTTCTTCTTCTTCTTCTTCTTCTTCTTCAATAAGGCAGCAATAGCACTTTTGCACTTTAATTACGTCCTGTGTCTAGTCATTCTTTTTGCATCTGTTGACTCATTCAGCCTTGTTGAAGGCCTTTCACTGCAGTGATGGCGAACCTATGGCACGGGTGCCACAGGTGGCATGTGGAAACATTTCTTAGGGCATGCGAGGCGTTGCCCTGTCAGCACTAGCGCGCATGTGTGTACTGGCCAGCTGATGTAGGCCTTCTTTTGAGGCCGTTTTTCGCCCTCTGGAGGCTTCAGGAAAGTTTCTGAAGCCTCTGGAGGTGGGGGGGGAGGCTATTTTCACCCTCCCCAGGCTCCTAGAAAGCCTCTGGAGCCTGGGGAGGGGAAAAAAAGCATGCCAAAAGCAGGGGGTCACACATATAGCATTATGGGTGTGGCACGCCCATGCACGACCCCCCTGCGTTTCCCCCGCTTTTGGCACGCGAGCCAAAAAAGGTTAGCCATCACTGCCATAGGGGAAACAATTGTGTCAATCATTTCCATGTGATTTCTCTTAGGTGGTAAAAGTTGGGATCACCATCTTCCTCTTGTTATTTACAAGTCACTTCTCAGTGGGAGAAAACTCTGTTACAATCTACAAATTGTACAAATGTACAAATCTCTGATACAATTTACAATTGCATCAGTTACAATTTATTTTGGGTTGTGTTTTTTTTTTATTTTCATTCATCACACACAAACATACATACATATATAGTTCAAGGGAGGTATGTTCATGTGACTTGACAGCCTTGCTCAGTGATTGGTGGACTCCCAGCTCATATCTTAGGAGACAAAGTGGAAAATACATATTATGCCAGGCAGCCCCCTTAAAATATTTTACCATTTTAAAAACATTTTACCATTGAAGAAGCCAAAAGGAGGTGAGCGAGACCTTATTCCAGCATCTGATCTTTCTAAATAACATCTGCAAAACATTCAAGAAATCATACCTCCACAACCTTAAACTTTCCTTTTGGTAGTATAGGTTTGTATAGGAGCCAAGCCAAATTCTTGCCTATCTGTAGTGACAGACTTAAAGGCATCCAGTCAGCTTCATGACTGAATAGAGATTTGATTGTATATAGTTCTATATCCTCCCACTCTTCCTGCTGATCCTAGCCCAAGTACTTTTGAGTAGGCTTGTGTAGAATTGTGTGGTTAATTAATAACAGATTTTCAGGGCTCCACAGCATCCCTCTATGATCCCCTGCTCTCTTTTGACTTTTACAGCAGGGGTCCCCAACCTTTGCAACTTTAAGTCTGAAGGACTTCAGCTCCCAGAATTCTCCAGCCAGAGAATTCTGGGAGCTGAAGTCCTTCAGACTTAAAGTTGCAAAGGTTGGAGACCCCTGTTTTACAGGACAGCCTGTGTTGATCCAGGAATTCTGGCCCCTTTTTGCTTTGATGATCAGGATAGTCTGCATTTTGAAGAAGAAATGGAGTAATATTGTACTTTCTCAGGCTCATGAGTCCATTTGTGAATTATCTGCCTGCTCCTCTGCCTTTTAAATAAATCAGTGAGAAATATATACTGCATTTCCCCGAAAATAAGACAGGGTCTTATTTTCTTTTGACCCTCGAAATAAGCCCTTGGCCTTATTTTCAGGGACGTCTTATTATTTTTGAGGTACAGGAGGCGGCGAGCGTGGTCACCTCATGGCTGCTGCTATGGTGCAATATTTTGGGGGAGGGCTTATTTTCAGGGGAGGTCTTATTTTGGGGAAAACGGGGTACAATACATTCTTTGCAGGAGTGCCTGCATTCAGGAAGCATGCCAGAATCAAGAGTTAAAAACGAAGTAATAATTAATAGAGATCCTCAACAGGGGTGTTGAGGACAGGGGTTTGACAGGAATGTCAAACTCAATTTCATTGAGGGCCGCATCAGAATTGTGTTTGACCTCAGGAGGGGGGGGCTGGAGTATGGGTGACTAGGTTGGGCATGGCCAGCACAACATCACTCGTGTCGGGGGTGCCTGTTGTGGTCTGAGAACTCTGCCAGAGAAAACGGACTCCCGAGCTTCATTGCGGCTGTGACAGCCTCCATGTGTGGCCCTCCCAGGCTCCTTTTGGCTGGCAGAGCACCATGGGCTCCCATAAATCCATCCATCAATCCATCCATCTATATCTATCATGCTCTCTAACTATCTCTCATTTATTTCTCATCTCTCCTTTATCTAATCATCTGTCTGTATCTATCTGTCTATCTATCTAGCTAGCTATCTAGCTATCTACCTACCTACCTATCTATCTATCATCTGTCTTATTTGTTTTATCTATACATCTATCTACAGTAGATCACAGAGGTGAGTACACCCCTTCACATTATTATATTTACATTATGTAATTATTTAAGTATATCAGCAGTTTAGACATTAATGGCTGTGTGTTGCATTATTTTGAGGTGACAGCACATTTACACTGTTATACAAGGTGTATACTCACTACTTTACATTGTAGCCAAGTGTCTTTTCTTCAGTGTTGTCACATGAAAAGATATGTGTATCTTACCATTACACCAAACTGACCTACCTACTTAGCTACCAAGGTACAAATCTGTTTTGGTTACTTCTTCAGGGACTTGTATGCAAGTTACAAAGAGAGGATAGCAGTACCATCTTCAGGAAAATCCCAGATTTGCTGAAGGAGAAAATATATGAGGCCATAAAAAGCAGGGGAACCTCAAAATCAGCCAGTGATGTCTAGACAAGCTTACTCAATGATTACATAATACTGAAAGGGACAGGAAATTAAAGAAGTCTGGTAAGGGAATTAAATGGATGCTGTTTAGAGTCATCTGGCTGAAGCAATATTATAAAGGTTTCCCCCCCCCCCCCTTCTGTTCAATAGTGTCCAATTTTTGGAGATGGATTGGATAAGTCCCATTACCTCCTTCTTAGAAAGTGACTGGCCCAAGGAAAATCACCCAGCTGGTCCTCATATTTCTACCTGATGCCTACCACCAGAATGGGACAATTCACCACCACCGACTCGCCACAGCTGACTTGCCACAGGACAATTAACCATGGCGTACTCGCTGCAGAAAAGTCAGTGCAAAATAACTCAAAGAGAGGGACAAGTGAGTACACTCTCACCCCAGCCTCACCCACCCCAGCCTTGGAGACTTGAGAAGAGTCAAACCCAAAGCAAGGCAAGACCTACAGCAATTCACTTGTCTCTCTCTCTTGAGTTATTCCACACTGAATTGTCTCACGGTGAGTTGGCCGTGGCAAATTGTCCTACAGCAAGTTGGCCGCGGCGAATCAGCCAGGGTGAGTCAGAAAAGATGAGGTGTCCGAGGCAGTGGTGGGTTTCCGGTTTTTTTACTACCGGTTTGCTTATGCTCACACACATGTGATGCTTCTGTGCATGCGCAGAAGTGTCCAGACAGGTAGGCGGAGCCTCCCGCCACTGCTACTACCCGTTCGCCCGATCCGGGAGCAACCCACCCCTGGTCCGAGGCTCCTTAACCACTACACCAAACTGACACTCCATATAAGAATTAACAATAAACAAACTTTTCTGCCTCACTCTCTTTTCTTTTTCAACTATGTAGATTTAACAAAGCAATGAGTATATAATGTGCTCTCAATGTTAATTCAGAAGAAAATGCATACCGTGCCTATCAGTTCTGAAATGGTGCATAAAAATATATAATTTCAAAGGTTGCTATGCCCCACAGACCGCTGCATATCGTAGATATGCCAGGCAAAATAGAAATTGGCAAATGAAACCACTTGCTTTGGACTGCAGCTTATTAGAAACAGATGGGCTCCCCCTCACTCTCCTGGAACACGCTCCTATCTTGAGCTAGTTGAAAGCTCTCAGATCTTTTAGAATCTTGCTCAAGAAAAGCAAGATCGCATGTTATGTTAAATAATCCCCACGGGAGTTGGACTACGTTGTTAATCTCGTCTGTTTTATGTTCTGCTTTCTTTAAATTATGAACATTCAATGATAACATTGACTTTTCTGACACTGCTTTTTTTTTTCTCTCCCTTCCATTTAGCCAGATTTCTATTATCCTTCATCATGTTCAGGAGATTTTATTAGGCTTTCCTACAAAAGGAAGATTTTAAACATCTATTGAAATGTAGAACTGTGTTTGTAAATTGAGGCCTTGGGCAGCTTCCATAGTTACAGGGTTCAGGGCTTTCTGAACAATTGTATTTTGTGGCATGGGATTTGGGGCAGGTTTTGGCTGAGGCAGTTTGTTCTATACTGTATTTTTTGGAGTATAAGACCCACCTATTCCCCTCCCCCAAAAGAGCGTGGAAATGTTGGTGGTTCTTATACACCGAATACAGCCATATTTTTACAACCCCAAAATCCCATTTTTTGCGAAAAACTGGCATTTTTGCCTTCCCCCAGCCCCCAGAAGCACTCTGCAGGCTTCAGCAAGACTAGGGGAAGTCAAAAATGCCCCAGTTTCTGCGAAAAACAACCCATTTTCCACCTGTTTTTTTCAAAAACGGGGGCATTTTTGTCTTCCCCCAGCCCTGCTGAAGCCTGCAGAGTGCTCCTGTGGGCCAGGGAGGACAAAACCTTTGTTTTCTTACTTACCTCTTCAAAATCTTGGTGCATCATATAGTCCGAAAAATATGGTACATTGTCCTTATTTTACTTATTTTTTTTAAGATCCCTCCATTTTTATTTCTATAAATAAAACCTAAGGTGGAGCAACGCTTTATTTGAATCATTACATATACTCCTTAATTCATGACTGATCACTTAGCCCATAAATTGAAATTTGGATGGGCTTCCCCAAGCTACTTATGACCCAGTTTCCAGGTTCCAACAGCAGCCCCTCCCCCACTGTTCCATGGCTGTATTTTGGGCGTTTGGCAACTGGCCCAGATTTACGGCCATTTGCAGTATCCTACATTGACACAATCACGGTTTACAACATTTTTTGCCAGAAACCAGTGTTTACTTCTGGTTTCCATCAAAAACCAGGCAATAGTAGGCAGTGGGTCTTAACGACTACCCGGTTCACTTCCTGACTACCCAAGAAAAGGTCATAAACTTAAGTCAGTCTCGTGACTGACTCTTTTTTCTCAGGCTCAATGATGGTCAAAAGTTGAGCACCACCTCTATGTAAAATTAAAAGAATGGGTGATCAAAGCACTGCTGTCTCTCAGACACGCTTGCCCAACTAAGCTCCAAGAGACAAGTGAACTGATATTATTAACCTTACAACCAGGGGCGAAATGCTACTGGTTTGCACCGGTTTGCCTGAGCAAACTGGTATTTCCGACGATCAGCTGGGTGACGATCAGCTGTGACGCACAATTTATATCAGCTAGAACTGTCAGATTTCCTGCTTTCTAGCTAAATCAGGTGGCACAGCGGATTTCCCCCTCATCTTGCTGTTCTACTTACCTTTGCAGACTTAGAAGGCTTCCAAGCGCACGCTCGGTAGCAGACTCACTAAACCGGTAGCAGACTTTGGAGCAGTAGTAGTCAACCTGGTCCCTACCGCCCACTAGTGGGCGTTCCAGCTTTCATGGTGGGCGGTAGGGGTATTGTCCGATACTGAAGGACTTTCCTTTTTTAAAATTTAATTGACTTCCTTACTTTATAAGTCACCATTACTGTGGAACCGGTGGGCGGTTAAAATTTTTTACTACTAACAGAGATACAAAAATGGGTGGTAGGTATAAAAAGGTTGACTACCCCTGCTTTAGAGGATTACACCATTGCTTAGAACCAATAGTGACTATGCAAACTAGTCTTGTGTAATAGCATAAGTCAGAGGCCCACAATCTTTTGGGCACCAGGGACCGGTTCCATGGAGAAAGGTTTTGCCGTGGACAAGAGGGGCGTGTCGTTATAACTTCCGTGGACCAACGGAGGCATAGTTTTGCATGCTGCCTGCATCCTGAGGATGGGGCTTCACTTGTTTTTGTGGCCTGGTTGCTGGCATGCTGCAGCCTGATACAAGTCCACAGACCAGGAATTGGGGACCCCTGGCATAAATGGTCTTCCTATACAGGTAGTCCTAGACTTACACCAGTTCATTTATGCTAGGGGTCCCCAATTCCTGGTCTATGGACCGGCTTTGGGTCACGGTATATCCCAGCAGCCGGGCCGCACAAACAAGCAAAGCGGGATGCAGGCAGTACGCAATCCCACACCCCCTCCAGTCCACTAAACTTATAACAACACTGAAAAAAATGACTTATGACCATTTTTCATACTTATGACCATTGCAACATTCCCCTGGTCGTGGGATTAAAATTTGGATGCAACTGGTTTATATACAGTTGCGGCGTCCTGAGTTTCATGTGAACAGTTTTTGCAAACTTCTGACAAACAAAGTCAATGGGAAAACCAGATTCACTTAATAACTATGCTACTAACTTAACAAGTACCCTGATTCACTTAACAATCATGTCTAGAAAGGTCGTAAAATAGGGCAATACTCACAACACATGTCTCAGCAACATAAATTTTGGGCTCAATTGTGGTCATAATTTGAGAAGTTCCTGTATAAAATAACCTCTGCCCCAAATCTTAATGAATTCCTGCCTGAAATCTTGATTGCAGTTAACAAGCTGATAATTTCACTCATCTACCTTAACATATCATGTAATACCCTAAGACAGGCAGTGGCAGAAAGATTATTCTCCTAGGCCTTTGAACAATTGCACTTTCATTACAACTGCTTGCTATATGAACTCTACATTTATACTGTAAATGTCATAAATCTAGCAGCTCGCAATCATTAGGGGAAATACAAGAACATTTTCAGGCGTTCTTTCTTAGTACCAATGGTGTGTATACCCTTCGTTTTCAGCCAGGATTCATATTTTTAATGCTCCATATAAGAAACATACTTTTCTTAGGGTCAGAAAGTAAAATAATAGTAGCAGGCTGTTTCCAGAGTTATTCATTCTGTTAGCTTTAGCAGCAACCGTAGGATCTCTCTCTCTTTTCCTCAATGTGGTCACAGATTTCTGTAACTCCTATTGTGGCTAGAACTGCTTCCCACCATAGTGTTGTGTTGATTTGCACTTGAGTTTTATCCCAGGGAGCATTCAGTAATGGGTCATTTCTATTTACCTATGAAAAAGTCCATGGTTGTTAAAATTATTTTACTACTACTGTCTCTGAGTTGCTTTGGATAGCAAGATAGACAGCATATAAATTTAATAAATATTTTTTTTAAAAATCTGCAGAAAAACACATTCAAATAATGCTCATTAATCATAGCATCAGAAAGTTTAAGTTCACTTTATTGTCAATGCACCTCGTACAACGAAATTAAATGCTATCTTCAGTGTACATCATACATAAGAAAACACATATCCTTCACATTCTATGCAGAGGGGGGTATTCAGCAGATTCTGACCAGTTCTGGAGAACCAGTAGCAGAAATTTTGAGTAGTTCGGACAACCGGTAAATACAACTTCTGACTGGCCCCACCCACATCTATTCTCTGTATCCCTAGTCCCTGATCGGGAGGGAATGGGGATTTTGCAGTATCCTTCCTCTGGAGTGAGAGGAAATTGAGATTTTACAGTATCCGTCTCCTGCCATGCCCACCATGCCATGCCCACCAAGTCATGCCAACATAAGTGCTAATAAATTTTTTTGAATCCTACCACTGATTCTATGCAATTGAATTGAAAACTCCTGATATTGCATTAATATTACACTATCCAGTAGAATTCAATGTAGTTACTGCTCTGGGATATTATAATAATAATAATCATCATCATCATCATCATCTTTATTGTCATTGTACTAAAATTACAATGAAATTGGTTTTAACTTCACTGGTGCAAAATTATAACAGAAACAAAAAAGAGAGAAAGGAAAAAAGAAAAAACTAGCACGTGCATGGAGTGATTGTGGTTGAACTTAAAAGTCTCACAGCCCAAGAATAGAAGCTATCTTTAAACCTGTTCGTTCGGCTGGCTATACTTTGATATCTTCTGCCTGATGGTAGAAGGGCAAAGAGATACCAACCAGGGTGTGAAGCTGTTTTTCAGTCTATTTGTGCTTGTTTTTATTGTCCTGTACCATCTGCCAGATGGTAATAGTTCAAAAAAGGGGTCCTGAAGATGAGATGGATCTTTAATAATGATAATCTTTATTGTCGTACTAAAATTACAATGAAATTGGTAAGAATGTTTCTTAAAGTTAAAACAGGAGAAAAAAAGAGCATGAGTGGGTGATAGAAGATCTGCAGTTTTTAGCCATGTGGTCATTGTAATTTGTATTCATTTTTATGCATTGAGGAAGAAACAAATGGAAAATGCTTACTATATTGATAGAAAACAGTGCTTGTTGGGAATAGTTCACTGCTGATGTTATAAAGCATTGTTTTATCTGTTTGTGTTTTACTGATACTGTTGTGAGCTGCCCAAGGTTATGGTGTATATAAGATGAGTGACTATGTAAGTTTTACAAATAAATAAATGCTAATGCCTTGGAAGACATAAATAATATTCAAAGTAATCTCAAGTATTTTTTTTTAAAAAAAATCTGGCCAGGGAATGCCTGATTAAAATGAACAGAGAGATAAATGCAGTTATCCATTTAGGTAAAATAAATCAAATACATCAGTCTAAGATAAGCCATACTAGCTCTTAGCACAACAGTACATCTGAAAGTGATTCTGGAGTTACAACCGATCATAAGCTAGGAGTCAGTAGTATAATGTAACTGAAAAAAAGAGAGAAAATGAAATTTTAATCCGGGACATAACTTTCCAATAATGAAAATACTTCCAGTCTGCATATAGTTCTGGTCACCACATTTTAAGTAGAAATGGTTTAAATCATGGGTCTCCAACTTTGGCAACTTTAAGACCTGTGGACTTCAACTCCCAGAATTCAGCAAAGCTAGGAATTCTGGGAACTGAAGTTAAGGAGAATAGAAAATTGGGGCGGGAGGCTCTAATTGTGCTTTTCCACAGTTCATATAGTAACTAAGAGAATGCACAGTCATTTATCAATTTTATTATTGAAGTGGTCTATACTAAAGTAGAATCTCTATTATGATGATGATAGTAAATAATCGTAATAAATAACCTTGACTTTCATAATTTGTGATTATAATGCTATATAATGGTTGGGTTTAGAGAGGTAGGCTCATTCTCATATACTGTCTTTTGTTTTTAACTACTTTTATATTATGGGATAATATATGGATAGTATCAAAGCTTGTTTACCTGTTATGATGGTATTCTATTAAAAACTAACACGTTTAAAGAAATATTTAATTAAAAGCAAGTTCAGCATGTTGCAAACAATTCCTTATTTTCTTCCCATAACTGACTATTCTCCCTGTCTGTTTCAGCAATAATATTGATTGAGAAACGTCAAAAGCATCACATAGTCAATTATAACTTTAATGTCATTTTATTGATGCATTAAATTGCTGGGCAATTTACTAATTGTCTTAACTTTTGGTAGAAAAAATATTACAGGTAATCCCTGATTTACCGTTTGAAGTTACAACAGCACTGAAAAAAGTGACATATGGCTGTTTTTCACACTTATGACCGTTGCAGCATCCCCATGGTTATATGATCAAAATTCCAATGCTTTGGCAAACTGATTCATATTTATGACAGTTGCAATGCCCCAGGATGAGGTGAACACCTTTTGTGGCCTTATAACAAGCAAAGTCAATGGGAAAGCCAGATTCCCTTAACAGCCCTATTACTAACTTAACAGTTGCAATAATTTATTTATGTGGTAAGAAAGGTTGTAAAATGGGGCAAAACTCACTTAACAAATGTCTCACTTAGCAACATAAATTTTGGACTACCTGTACATGAAAGATACACAGACACACGTAAAACAGCTATTATTTGCACTGTGTATCACATATTTTAAAAAAAAATAGTGGACTTAACTTCTTAGGTGTAAGTTTGTAGAATGAAGGCAAATGGAAATTTTGAGGAATTTTAATGATACCTTCCAGACCTATTGTTTATGTGAAGAATAGGATCCTGACGTGGTGGCTCATTGGCTAAGACACTGAGCTTGTTGATCAGAAAGGTTGGCAGTTTGGCGGTTCAAATCCTTAGTGCCGTGTAATGGAGTGAACTCCCGTTACTTGTCCCAGCTTCTGCCAACCTAGGAGTCGAAAGCACATAAAAATGCAAGTAGAAAAATAGGGACCACTTTGGTGGGAAGGTAACAGCGTTCCGTGCACCTTTGGTGTTTAGTCATTCTGGCCACATGACCACAGAGATGTCTTTGGACAGCGCTGGCTCTTCGGCTTTGAAATGGAGTTGAGCACCACCCCCTAGAGTCGGGAACAACTTATACACATGTGCAAGGGGAACCTTTACCTTTAGGGTTCTTAATTTACTGGTTTTATCACCAACCTCTTGTTTGTTTTTGTCTTCCAGAAAAAAGTGCTGCAAAGGTTATAAGTTTGTTCTTGGACAATGCATTCCAGAAGGTATGCAATTAAATATTTCTTTATCATGTTTATCCCTTCCATGGCTCTATCTTCCCTTTCTAAATAATAAAGATAAGGTTGAGTGTTTATTTAATAGGCATGCAGATGAACCAGAAATCCCTGTGATGTCCCCCAGCTTTATATTATTCAAATGTGAAAGAATTTGGTACGCTTTTGCAATATCTTAATTTGTTTATCAAAAATCTTTCAGAAAGCAGGGCGGGGGTAGTCATAGCTAACACTGAAATCATAAAGACTCTGTGGTGAGAAATGACATGTGGAAGGAAATGACAAATTCAATTAAGGCCCTGTCCCAAGGTACTGAATCCAGCTGGGCGTAAATCTGTACGCACCACATTTCTTTCTTTAACTCAAAACCCTTCCACTCACAAGACCCTCCAGCCTGACATGGGGGCTGCACCCCGTGGGATGGGATAGACCTGAGAAGTTTCCAAGTTGAGACCATGAGTCAGCTCCTCCTCAGAAGAGACTCTTCAAAGAGAATTGTGCAGCCCTGCCTCTGGCGCTGCAGGAAAGATCGCTCCTATGGGCAGGAAAGTTCATAGCGCCTGCAATTTTGTTTCTGATATTTCTCCTTCCTATAGCCCCGTGATGGCAAACCTATGGCATGGATGGCACGCGGAACCATTTTTTAGGGCATGTGAGGCGTTGCCCTGTCAGCTCCAGTGCGCATATGTGCTCTGGCCAGTTGATTTAGGCCTTCTTTTGAGGCCGTTTTTCACCCTCTGGGGGCTTCAGGGAAGCTCCTGAAGCCTCTGGAGGTGGGGAGGGGAGGCTGTTTTCACCCTCCCCAGGCTCCTAGAAAGCGTCTGAAGCCTGGGGAGGGCAAAAAAAGTGCGCCAAAAGCAGGGGGTCGCGCACATAGCATAATTGGTGTGGCACACCCACGCACGGCCCCCCTGCGCATGCCAGCCAGCTGGTCTTTGGGTTTCCGTTCTCTGGCATGCATACATGCACGCACATGTAGTGCATTCCGGTTTGGGCACTCAGTGCCAAAAAGATTCACCATCTTTTTGCCATGTGGACTCTATCGAGAAGACACGATGGAAAGAATTTGCTGAAATCTTGCTTGACGTTCATTAGGTCTTGGGAAAGGTGGTTTTTGGGGGTGTTCTGGGGATATCTGACATCTGTGAACTTTGTGTTCACTTCTCTGGCCCATTATTGCCAGGTGCATGCTGATAAATGTTTGGAGAGATGTACCACTCCTTTTCTAAAAATATTATTGGAAGAGTCAACTGTTTTGAAGACGATAACCATTTGTTTTAAAGGAAATGTTGTAATATTATCACATATGCATTTTAACCTCTCTGAAGAATAATAGTATTTTCATACACACACACACACACACACACACACACACACACACACACACACACATTAAATAAAGGATGCTCAACCTATTTTATTTTATTTTATTAAATTTATACCCCGCCCTTCTCCTAAAAAAGGACCCAGGGCGGCCTATGACTCATTCTTTGCTAAACATCCATGCACATAGAATGTACATGTAAGAGCACATGCATTCTCAACTCTGGCAGGCCTGCCTTGTTACAAGAGTTGTAAGACAACGCATAAATCTGACACTCTTTTTGTTGTGAACCAACTTTGCGAAATCGATTTGTAGGAAATTAAAACCCATCCCTCTGCTAGAAAATGAAATATTTTAGGAAATATTTAACGGGCAGAATATTACCTCTAAAAGGTAGACAGAAACTCAGCTCCCCCTCCAACCTTTGTCAATGGGCCATTAAGGCACCTGGGAAAATTACGTCAGCCAGCAAGGCAAACACGTTTGGGTCTCAGGACAGCCTAAAAAGTTAGCTAAGACACACACACCCGCCCCCTGGGAGTCTGACAACCAATCAGAATGCATTTTTTACACAGGAACGGGAAGCTCTGGGGTGGGACTCAGAGAGGGCATAAAACCAGGGCACCCTCGGCATCTCCTCCCTTTTCTGTTCAAAAGCTCAAGCCATGTGATCCTGTCCACCATTAAACGGTCTTTCCAAGCAGCCTCCATGTCTCCAGTGTCTTTTTCCCCACTTGGAACTGAACCCAGAAGGACATTTCTTCCAACAGATTAAAGGACTCACCTTGTTTTTATGGGATGTAGATGTAGCATCAGCAGATGTTCTAGCTTTGTAATGGTTCAATGTTTGGGGAATATTGGCAGCCGGGCCCAAACCTGATAGCGTATTGAGTCAAAACTGTGATAACAGAACTTGATAGATGATCAAACTCATGAAGTGTTTTCTCTTTTCTTAGCTCAGTTTTCAGCATTGAGAAAACCCTGGGGACTATACATTATGTACTGACTTTTGAAATTGGTAAAAAAACTTTGAACCGAATGAGAAACTGTGATTAGAATTCAAATACTATCAACACATTACATCATTGGCTTACACACTTACCACAAAAGTAGCCAGTTGGAAACCAAGTGTAGTTTGTGATTTCAAATGAGGTTGTGGATGCACACATCAAAATAACCATTTTGGGAGATAAATGGGAAAATGGGATTACCATCCTCAATGGAAAATATTAATTCCTCTGGATCTCATCAGTGGTTCCTCTCCTGCAACTATTCCTGTAGGCTGAGCAAAGAAAGATGCCCCAAATTTCAATCCAATTTGGTATGAACTAGACCATTTTTGGAAGTAGTTATTGGCATAAACACCGATGATTCTTCCTCCTTTCTATTTAGTTATGTGTTGCATGCTACACATAATTACAACAATATGCTCTGAGATTTCCTGTCCTTGCAGACAGTAGTCAATGAATTTATTTTTACTACCGTACAAGAAGCTGTGCAAAGGTGCAGGAACATGACTGCTTCTAATAACTAACTCCTGGTATTTGGGATTAGTTGTTTTTTAAGGTAATTTTTATTGAACTATAAAACTCCAATTGAGGTTGTGGATAGCACACAATTGGAGGAGGCTATGCATTCACGAACATATAGCAACATTTCTAGAAGCTTGGCACTCTGACAAATCATTTTTATTTATGCACATGACTTTCATACAGATAAATTCTTCAAAAAGAATTTCTTCAGAAAATTTATTCAAAAAACAGGACGCAATTGAAAAATAGTACTTGTCTTTTTCTGTTCTTTTAGGTCAGGGGTGTCAAACTCAAGGCCTGTGGCCTGGATCCAGTCCGTGGAGTGCTTAGATCTGGCTTCTGCAGCCACCCTAGAAACAGCAAGAACCGGCCTGCGGTGCCTCTGCCAGTGAAAATAGAGCTTGGAAGTGCCACATGCAGCTTTCCAAAGGCTCTGTTTTCGGCTGTGACTGCTGCCCTCTTCCAGTGAAAATGGAACTCAGAGGGGCCAAGCTCCATTTTCACTGGAAAAAGGCAGCAGGAAGCCGTCGCAGCTGAAAATGGAGCCCTGGAGCCTGTTTTTGCTGGCAGAGCACTTAGGCCACCATAGACGCCCCCAACACGAGTTATGTCAAGCTGGCCACACCCACCCCATTCCCTGAGATCAAACAAAACCCTGATGTGTCCCTCAATGAAATCAAGTTTGACACCCCTAGTTTAGATAGTCCTTTATCAAGGGCAATGGTTTGCTCCCCTTCCATGACGAGTAACTTCGAGTAGATCTACAGTAACCCATAAAGATAAAACACATATTAACATTCCATTGCTCTTGCAGTTTAGGACAGCTGCTAACTTCAGTCATATTCTCTCTTTAGATTATGATGTTTGTGCAGATGCTCCTTGTGAACAGCAGTGCACCGACAACTTTGGTCGAGTCTTGTGTACGTGCTATCCTGGTTATCGGTACGACCGCGAAAGACACAGGAACCGAGAAAAACCCTACTGCTTAGGTGAGTGCAAAGAACTGCAGTTGAAATACCTATAGAACTAACAGCCCCTTCGTTTTATAATCATGTAACTGTCTAAAGTTACATAGGTATAAAAAGGCAGTCAACCTTTTTATACCTACCGCCCACTTTTGTATCTCTGTTAGTAGTAAAATTTTCTAACTGCCCACTGGTTCCATAGTAATGGTGATTAGTAAAGTAGGGAAGTCAATTAAATTTTAAAAAGGAAAGTGCTTCAGTATCGCCCACCATGAAAGCTGGAACGCCCACTAGTGGGCGGTAGGGAGCAGGTTGACTACCACTGGTCTAAATGCTGTTTGCCTGCCTCTCCGTTCATGTGAATGTGAATTTAGCTGTCTTAACTTTATACATTTCTGAATAGGGACAAAAGATACAGTGAGGCAATTATTGCAGGTATGTCTGGGAAGTCTTTCTGAAGTTGCTGTGCTTTAGGACAGTGTGGTGTGGATTGTGTTCTGCATTCTGTAAATAAGTCTGCTATCTCTGGTGCATAAAGTAGGTGTCGAACCCTGAAGCCTGGGGTTTGCCATACTGGGGCGGGATGGAGCACTGGTGATGGAGGGGTGTAGTATAGCTGGAGGCTGCAGCAACAGAGCACCAGTGATGGGGCGTGTAGGAGAGGCTGCAGCCAATGCCAACAACCGCCGAGGACCAGCTGGTTGGTGGAGGGCGAGCGGGGGATCAGCTGTGCAGCGGGGAGGCTGCCCGGTCTGCGCAACTGCAAAGCCCCGAAGCATCTCAGGCCCATTTTGTACCCTGCCTTGGCTTGCCGTCAGCATGGAAGTTGACTAAATCAGTTAGCCTCCAAGCACCTCCTGGTCACGGGGTGAAGTGGGACTGCCTGTTTCATGTCGTGGCACCTCCGTAGCACCTGTGGCCCAAAGTGAATGGGCCACGTACAATTTACTGCCTTTCCATGTTAACCCATCTGGTGGGTGAGCGAGTAAGGTCCGGTGCTCCAGGAACCAAGGGTCATAACATTAAAAAAAAAATCCAGCTGTCAGTCTAGCTCACTTCCGTATGTGGAACTATAGAAATGCCATCTCTCTTTTTTCTATTAGATGCCCTTTTGTCATTTGGCCTTTCAGTAAGAACGTCCTGAGCTCTCTCTCTATTCTTGAGATGTTGTTTATTAGGTGAAAACTCAGCACAATTTCTCCCTGCATATTTGTTTTCAGTTGAAAATAAAAGGCTTGTGTCAGGAACGTGATTACTTTTGGAATTTCCTGTTCTTTTCCCAATGTTCTGGCATTTTGGATTGCGGTTTCACAAACACACATGCAAAATTGTGCAAGTATTCCTTTTTGTTATCTGCCCACTGAGGTTGCAGTGCTGTGCATTCGAAAGCACCTCCTTTCTATCATTTTCAAAAAACCCAACATTCCTATGATTTTTTGCAGTTTTTCCCCAACTTGATATCCTTCAGATGTGTTCAGTGACAATATGCTTGCCCGGGTCAAGAAACAGAAACTGCAGGGATTCCAGGAATGTTACTTTATTGTTGAAGAGTAGAGTAATAGAATCTTAAAAGCATACCCGAGTGTCTCTCTGTCCCATCGTATATTAAATAAAATCAAGTTGAGGTTATTTTGAATTGCTTTATCATGCTTCTTTCATGTCTTAATTGTGATTTGCTTTTCCAAGTCCCTCCTAAATCACTTTCTCCTTCCTCCCTCCTTTCCAAAGTGCCTTCTCCAAGATCAGATA
Source organism: Rhabdophis nuchalis (assembly GCA_039707465.1). Taxonomy (NCBI): domain Eukaryota; kingdom Metazoa; phylum Chordata; class Lepidosauria; order Squamata; family Natricidae; genus Rhabdophis; species Rhabdophis nuchalis. The sequence goes on from CM077644.1 coordinate 229,070,297, forward strand.
TAAGTTCTTTGAAAGGATATTGGAAGGACCCCTGATTAGATAATCTGTAGTGGGAAACAACCGAGGGCTTTCCTATGCAGAACATGTGTCAGCTCCTGAGCTACAGTCTCTCTCCAAATCCAGTACAACGAACGCAGAGTTATACGTACGTTATATTTACTTTTGATCATTTCATTTCCTCAATGCTTACATATGTTTCCTTTCAGATGTGGATGAGTGTGCCACAAGCAGTGAGCCTCTCTGCCCTCACATCTGTGTAAATACTCTTGGTAGCTATCGGTGTGACTGCCACGAAGGATTCATACGGGAGGATGATGGGAAAATATGCACCAAAGGAGATAAAGGTATTATTATATCAAGTCATCTAAATTATACTAGACCAGTTCATGTGATCAGTGTTAAAGTGTTAATACCACTTTATAATGCCTTGGTAAGGCCACATTTGGAATACTGCATTCAGTTTTGGTTGCCACGATATAGAAAAGATGTGGAGACTCTAGAAAGAGTGCAGAGAAGAGCAACAAAGAGGATTAGGGGACTGGAGACTAAAACATATGAAGAACGGTTGCAGAAACTCGGTATGTCTAGTTTAATGAAAAGAAGGTCTAGGGTAGGACATGATAGCAGTGTTCCAGTATCTCAGGGGTTGCCACAAAGAAGAGGGAGTCAAGCTATTCTCCAAAGCACCTGACAGCAGAACAAGAAGCAATGGGTGGAAACTAATCAAGGAGAGAAACAACTTAGAACTGAGGAGAAATTTCCTGACAGTTAGAATAATTAGTCAGCTTGCCTCCAGAAGTTGTGAAAATTCCAACACTGCAAGTCTTTAAGAAGATGTTGGATAGCCATTTGTCTGAAATGGTATAGAGCTTCCTGCCCAGGCAGAAGACCTCCAAGGTCCCTTCCAACTCTGCTATTGTATTGTATAGTTCTTTGCAGACATAAAGATTGTTCAGGTAAATTTCATGTAAGCAGTTGACCGTGCTCCAAATAATGTTTTATTAAGATTATTCTTAATATTCTTCACCAGCATTACTCATGCAAAGGCTGCTGGGAGAAATAGTTCAGCAAGTGTTATAAGTCTACAATTCTGTACCCTTGTTCTTGAGGAATTAACTATAAAGTAAGAGTACTTGCTTTTCACAATTTGATTCTCTCCAGATGTTTTGGACTTAAGTCCTGTTGATCAATGGTCATCATGAGTCATCCCTAGCTACCATGGATTATAAGAACAGAAGATAACACATCTGGAGGACATCCAGTTAGAAAAGTGTAGACAAACACTATCTGGCAACAAAGAGAGATTTAAAAAAAAAACCTTTAATTCTACTGCCATGTAGTATTAATCCTTTTTTTTTTCATGTCAAGTATTGTAGTTGTTTCAACACTTCACTTAGCAAGCCGCATGATCAAAGAGAAACAGATTCTAACTGACATTTTGGATGGACTTTTGACTGTCCAAAGTCTCGTACTGAAATTTTCCAGTTCTGAAAATTGCTGGTTATTTTCATTGCAAAGCTACAATTCTTTGCTATTCCTTCTACAAACCTTTCACTAAAATAGAGAAAATAATGCACAACTTTAAAAACATAAATCATGCAAATATGCAGGTAATATTGGCCCACATAAAGTCCAAATAGGGCGCCTTTGTCATTCAGCATTCTTCATTCTTGCTGGTTGCTTATAACCACGATGTTATAATCATTTTAACTATGCTGACTAAGACCTCTACATGCAAAGCACGCTGTCTTGCCGTTGAACTATTACCTTCTGTTTTTTTCCCCTGTTAAACTTTACTCTGATTCTACTAGTCAAAATAAGAAGCAAATACTACAACGAATAAAGAATCCTGCTTAGATCCTCCTTTGATAGGTTTCATTGATTGATGGATAGATCCCTATCCAGTGGTGGGATTCAATTTTTTTTACTACCAGTTCTGTGGCCGTGGCTTGGTGAGCATGGCAGGAGAAGAAAATCTCCATTCCCACCCACCCCACTCCAGGGGAAGGATATTGCAAAATCTCCATTCCCACCCCACTCTGGGGCCCAGCCAGAGGGTGGCATTTCTCCAAACTACTCAAACTTTCTGTTACCGGTTCTCCAGAAACTGTCAGAACCTGCTGAATTTCACCCCTGCTCCATACCCACCCCACTCTATGAGAAGGTTACTGCAAAATCCCCATTCCCTCCCAATCAGCTGGGACTCGGAAGGTAGGGAATAGATGGGGGCGGGGCCAGTCAGAGGTGGTATTTACCGGTTCTCCGAAGTACTCAACAACTCCACTACCAGAACTGGTCAGAACCTGCTGAATACCATCTCTGTCCCTATCCCATCCCTCCCAGTTGGGTGAGCAATTAAGGTGGCCAACAAAACAATAGAAAAACATAAAACACAGATGAAAAAAATAATGATAAGAGGCATTGAATAATTAAAGATCTATCAAAAATGGTGTGTTTTTGCATATTTATTTTATTCATCGTATTTGTGTAGTTGCTTATCTCACAGGAGATATTTGAGGTTGAGAACAAGGCAAGTTAAGGCATTTTTATCATGGACCTGAAAGCCAGCATGGCTGGGGAATTCCGAGAGTTGAAGTCCACCTGTCTTAAAGTTGCCACGCTGAAACTTTTAGTATAGCATTAATAACATTAAAACCACCCTCTCTTTAATTTTAAACAAACAAAACCAATCTATAAAGTAACTTAAAATGCTAATAATCAACATACTAAAGAAACAATATTCACAAAATATACTTAATTTCATCTGAGACATAGCAAATTACCAACAAAAGAGAATATTTGTAGTTGAGGGTTGACTGTGGGATCCGCTTGGAGCTCAGAGAGAACCAAGGACCCCTTTTAGTAAATTATCAGATGTAAATGAAGTTATATTTTAAAAGCAACAATATTTCTCAAGTCAAGTCCAGTCTAATCTTCAAATAGATTAGACTAAGACGCTGAGCTTGTTGATCAGAAAGGTTGGCAGTTCAGCGGTTCGAGTCCCTAGCGCTGTGTAACAGAGTGAGCTCCCGTTACTTATCCCAGCTTCTGCCAACCTAGCAGTTTGAAAGCATATAAAAAATGCAAGTAGAAAAATAGGGACCACCTTTGGTGGGAAGGTAACAGCATTCCATGCGCCTTCGGCATTTAGTCATGCCGGCCACATGACCATGGAGATGTCTTTGGACAGCACTGACTCTTCAGCTTTGAAAAAGAGATGAGCACTGCCCCCTAGAGTTGGGAACAAGTAGCACATATGTGCAAAGGGAACCCTTTTTTAATCTTCAAATACCAAAGACCAAGGAGGAGCATGATGGCTAAATATCATTACCAATGAAACAAAAAGAAGCAAAAATTCTTTTAAAAGTTACACAGAAACAATTCAGGTCCAAAGTTGTAAGCAGCTGAACAAGTCAGCGTAACCTACAGTGAGGGGCATTGATCTGTTTGAGCCTCTGTGTCAGGTCTGCCTCTAACGATAACCAAGAAAGAAACCACTCAACTCCATTTGAAAGAATTAAGAGTACTTTTACTGGTTATGGAAAGATAGCAGCGAGGTAAAGCAAGGTCTGAGACCCAAGCGCACGAAATCATATATATCAATATGTGTTCAGCCCCCTCCCCCCAACAACCCCCACCCCATTGTCCAATGCGCAATCCCCTTAAGTGTCATGTGGGTTGCATCTCCAGGAGCATCATCAGGGTGGCATGCAAGACCGTTGGCCTTGACCACCGCACGGCCCCAGCCAGAGGTATGCAAAGTAGATGCCGAGAACATACTCCCTTCTCCAAAACGCCCTCCTGCACCATACAGTCCCATACCCAAATACCAAGACCCCTCCCTCCCCGTTTCAATGGCAGCCGAAGCAAGCAGCAAAGCCGAGGCTGACACTCTGCTTCGAAACTGAAACATCTCCGGCCTTTTTGGTCCCCACCTCGCCTTGAAGGATAGACTATAAGGACAGCATGATGAAATTCCTGTAGTTTTCAGCACAGTGCATCTTTTCATCCTTAATTGAATTTATTTGGTAGAAAGAAAAAAAGTTTGAAGGAAGTGACCTTGACTATGCGTCAGAATGTTCAAACAATTGGCAACTCCAAATCTCAACCAACAAATGCTCTTGTCTTACACACTGGCAAAAAAACATCAGAACACCAAATACAAGCTGAGAGGATAGGACCTCGTAGATGACGCCCACTCTGTCAAGTTACTTAAATATTCCCTGTGCTAAAATTAATAAAACTCTAAAATTTAAAAATTATCCCTATAAAAATTATCCCTATAAAAGTCAGAATGGGGGTTATGCTCTGTTGACTTCAGCAACAGAGTGGTCAATGCCTGGAATGCTCTACCTGACTCTGCTGTTACATCCCCAAACCCCCATAATTTTAACCTAAGACTGTCTACCGTTGACCTCACCCCATTCCCGAGAGGTCCGTAAAGGGGCGTGCATAAGCACACCAGCATGTCTACCGTCCCTGTTCTACTGTCTCCATTTATTCATACTCATTTACTGTGTTCATATTTATGTTTATACTTATACCTGTTATCTTTTACATGTTTGACAAAATACATCCATACATCCATACATAGGACAAGAAACATCATCTGGATCGTCTAGGAACTGAGGCAGTTTGGTCATAAAAGCTTCATGTAGAAGAACATCAGGGTTAGAAACCAGGAATAAACTGAGGCAGCACACATGGAATAAACTAAATAAAACAAAACAATAAACTGTTAATCGTTTCTAGCTGGAATTTCAGACCAGCACATGATTAGTATAAAAATATAGTTCCCTCCAGTTGATAATTGTTTGGAACACTCTACTTTGAGTACCACCTAGTGGTAAATCTAAGTATCTACCTTTTAGGAAACGATAAACAATTTGCATTATTGATAGCCTATTAAGAACATCTACCTGTTGTAATCTTACTCCATTCAGGCAGAACTTACAATAAATTCATGTTTATAGCATTAAGGCTGTTTGCCTCTCATGGGCTTCAGAAATATTTTCAACTTTTGCAGAGCAAGGAAGATCTTTGTGACATGAGGACTCTTACTTCCATATTACCCAGACAATAAAGCAGAGCTAATCATCAAATGAAGGCACAGTGTAACTAATACAAGACAGATGGCAAATTTAATCACCTCCCATGAGCAAGAATGCATTACAAACTACTTTCTGGCAGCAACTGCCAAAATTAATGAGACAAGATTTAGGTTTCAAGGCTTAGGATGTGTAATTTATTGCCCTTCACCAAACAGAATTCACTTAGCAGCCTCAGCAACCTGGGTTCATCAGCCTCCTAACTAGAATGGAGCTACAGGTTGACATCAAAGGATATAACGTCTTATGACATCACACAAATTCTCACGGGCTCCTTTAGGAGAGGCAAGGAGGACCGATGATGAAGTAGTTGTGATGACATCACTGTGCAAATATTATGATTTATTTAATTTAATCAAAGCTTGCAATGCAAATGTGCAGTGGTGGTATTAAGACTATTAAGCCAGTGGTGGTATTAAGACTATAAAAATATTATGGACGTGTCTTTTTTGTGTCATCACATTTTGCTGTAGACAACACTGCAGATAGTATTTACCCATATTTTTGTCTGACTTACTATATTTACTATGTCATCCAAACCAAGCCACAGATAAGATTCAATTCAATTCAGTTTATTACAGTCATAGCCCAGAGACCAGAACAAATAAAAACATTCAGTAAATATACAATTTAAAATTTCTAGCATAAAATAATAAATAACAACTAAAATCTATAATAAAATCCAGTCTGTCAATTATACATGGTCTAACTATACTAAAATTACAATCCATAAACTGTGTGGTCCATTGTCAGTTTAATACTGAAAGGGAAAGGAATAAGCAGCGCAAAGGGTTTGCCACATTTGTTGTATAAAATAGCTTTGGTGGATTAGACACATGTTTCCGACGAATTCCCAGTGCTGCTACGCAGAATCTAGCTACCTGTACTGTTGTTATGGACTTTGCATCCTTAAGCAGCCCCTGGAGATAAGCAGTGATAAATAAGATTGTGGATAAACCAACGCAAATAACAACCTGTGATTCTACTTCACTATTAAGTCTTCCGAACTCTACACTAGCATGTCATACAAGCTCAAACTAATGGTTAACATATAGTGAAACACCTAATATTCCTTGAAGAAAAGAACATGGGATTCTAAAGATGAACCATTAAATAGAAATATTTCCCCAGTAAGATCTGTTCTTTCAGAAAAAGAAAACAACTTTGCTGATCTATAATATCAGCTTTTTATACTATCAGAATAATAATTGTAGTTATCACATTAGAGAGGGCATATCTTAAAAGTTGGAAAGCTGCTCTATAACTCAGTTTGCTTCTTTTCCACTCTTCTAAAGTGTGCTGTACAATCAAGTATCTCTAAAATCTCAGTGCTCAGTTTTACTGAGATTTTGCAAATCATCATTATGCATGGAAGTTTAGAAACAGGCTGGTTATGCTGGTCAATAGCCTATCTCTCTAGGAAACCATTTTGGAGAGAACAACGAATACCTGTCATTCTACAGTCCTCTCTCTTCAACTGGCACCTTCTAAATGTACTGGGCTTATAGCAATAGCACTTAAACTTATATACTGCTCCATAGTGCTTCACAGCACTGTCCTGAATGTTTTAAAATGTCAGCATATTGCCCCCTACAATCTGGGTCCTCATTTTATTGATCTCAGAAGGGTGGAAGGTTGAGTCAACCTTGAGCCAGTGAGAATTGAACTACTAGCAGTGAGTAGTGAATTAGCCTGCAATATGCATTCTCACCACTGTGCCACCACAGCTCATTATAACTTCCAGATTCCCAGGTACTTACACTTAGTTGGGATTAAAATGCCATTAACTCAAGTTTATTGGAGAGAGCAGCTAGCCTGAAATTGATTGAAGGATCTATCTTGTATTAAGCCTATATAGGAAGACTGTATAACTTTCCATTACTGCATTCACAAACAATTGTTTTAAATACCTTCATCACGGAGCCAGAACTCAACATCTGTAAAATGTCAGCTTTTATCTTTTGTAAAAATCAAGTTTCTAATTCCTTTAATTTAAGGAAACTGACTTTAAAGTATAAAAGCTTTAAAGCTTTGGAAAAGGTAAGAAGTGAAGCAAGAGTCTCAACCATCAGAGATAAGATTTCCTTTTCCCTCCTACCCTGTCATGATTTTTTTAAAAACAAAATATGTAAACGACACATTCATTTATGGGATTTATATTCACTTTTTTGCCGCTGGATGCAAAATAAGCAGATGTTGTCAATATTATAGTTCACATTTGACAGATTCCATCAGCAATTCATCTGTATTTCTTTTTTATAGTTAATGCACCATATATTTCCATTTTATATTGTTATTTAGTTGCAGTAGAATCCATCCAAACAGATATAAACAGAAATTAGCACAGTTGCTGAAGATGCATAAGTTCTGGGGGCAGAACAAAAACCTGCTTTTTTAGGACAAAATGTTTTATCTTTATCTTGTTTGGTAACAGATTGCCATGTAAGAATTATTAAGAAAAGCCAATGATGTATCAAATGCAGACATTTTGGGGGGAAAGGTTTAAGCATCTTTATATCATTTGGTAGGAAAAATCACAAAGCCTTGATATTTTGCCATCAATAATATGAATGTCTTCATACTGGAAAGAATTAGGAAGTAGCTTATTTTCTTGATTCTCCAAATAGAAAGAAAAAGTTTCATTTTTTAAATTAAATCTTTATTTATTTATTTATTCATTCATTCATTCATTCCTTTCTTTATTTTTGTAAGGCTTTTGAAATCTTAAATATAACTTTCTGAGCATTACACAGTTGTGCCAAATCATTTAAACAACATTATAAATAGTTAGCACAATTGCTGAAGATGGATATGTTATGGGGGGAAAGGCACAGAACAAAAATATGCTCTTTTAGGACAGAAAGTGCTTTGTCTATTTATTATTTTTCCACATTAGAAAGGACTTGATACGAACATAATGTCAGATCGATTGTACAATTCCCTTTTTTCTTTCAACCATTGCCCTGTATCTACTCCAGGAGTCTCACTTGCACATTAGCGACAATAAGGTTTGCGTTTGTGCAAACGTCAGGCAGTTCTCCTTGCACAGGTTACTGTGTCGCAATTTATGGTGTCTGAAATTTGCCCTCTTAATGGGAGCTGATAAATCACTGTGGGTCTTTTGCATTTTACATTTTTACAATAAAGACTTAGATAAAAGTGGAGTACTACGCCCTCCCCCCCCCCTTTAAGATATAAAAGGAGTTTTCTAAGAGGCATTAAGAGCTGCTAACTGGAAACAGCTGCTAAGACTTTTTGCAACTCTCCAGGCATTCATGAGGATTCACGGGAAAAGCTGTTAAAACAGAGGGCATCCCGTCTTCTCACGGAATGATCAAGGAGGAACTTTTGAAAAAGTTCCTCCGTGCACAGCTTCTTTTAGCATTTTCCTGCCCTCTTCCTAGTCTTGTCCCTATTCAGAAAAGAAGAAAAAGGTTGCACTGAAATACTCTCCTTCCCTCCCACTTTTTTTTTAAAGCAGGCTTTTCTGAGAAGGTGGACAATGTGGTGAAACCAGGGGCTTGTTGTGCTTCCTGCCGAGAATTCCACCAGATCAAACAGACGGTCCTGCAACTGAAGCAAAAGGTACATTTATGAATGCATCCCTTCTGCCCCAAATGTTGAAATAGTAGGTGTTGAATAAGGGGAGGAATTGGTGGGTGAATTTAATTGCTTGACTGGATTGTGGGATTCAATGGCAAAAGGCAGCTTTACTTGGAACAGCTTACATCCTGCGACAATACCTCTAAAACAGTGTTTCTCAACCATGTCAACTTGAAGATGTCTGGACTTCAACTCCCAGAATTCTCCAGCCAGCATTTGCTGGCTGGGGAATTCTGGGAGTTGAAGTCCGGACATCTTCAAGTTGCCAAGGTTGAGAAACATTGTTCTAAAACCATCAAACAACCACAGGGGCCTATCCCACGTCCTTGGGAAAGACTCGATAGGTGGATAAAAATGCCAAATCCAGACTGAACATCTGCCTGATTATGCAATGAAGCAATAGAATAGAATAGAATAGAATAGAATAGAATAGAATAGAACAGAACAGAACAGTTGGAAGGGACTTTGGAGGTCTTCTAGTCCAACCTTTTCCAGACCGAGTGCCTAAAGTGCTCGAATGCGTGCACATCTGAATCCCCAAACTGCAACGTGTGTGGGCCCCACGCTGTTCCCCCGCACACGCCCCATCCTCTATACATGCACACACGCCCCCGTACACCACCCACTCCCTGCGCATGCACGGCAGAGACCCAAAGACCAGCGGGAGGCGCATGGGTGTTGGAGCTGAACTGGGACGAGCATCTTCTGATTATAAGCCAGCCATTCTCTCTGAGCCCAATTAATTCACGCAACATTCATATGGAAACATCAGAGGAGTTTCCCACACTCTATGTTGGCTGAACTTCCAAGCGGAAAAATGGGATAAAAGTGCAAAAATAAATAAGAACGTGTTGACATTTATTTCTTGCAGGAAAATATTACTTTAAACCTCCTAATATAAGGACAAGCTGAAAGTCTGAAAATTAAAACTCTGAGCAAGGCATTTAGCGACAAGTGGCAATGTTAGTCTAGCAAGGTAGACCAGGCAAAAAGTTTGAGTAGTCCTCGACTTATGACCAAAATTGAGCCCTGAATTTCTGTTGTTCTGTGAAACATTTGTTAAGTGAATTTTGCCTCATTTTATAACCTTTCCTGCCACTGTTCTTAAGTGGATCGCTGCAGCAGATAAGTTAGTAACATGGTTTTTAAGTGAATGTGGCTTCCCTATTGATTTTGCTTGTCAGAAGTTAGCCAAAGGTGATCACGTGACCTTGGGACACAGCAACGGTCCTAAGTATGAACCAGTTGCCAAGCCTCTGAATTTTGATCACGTGATCATGGGGCTGCTACAAAGGTTGCAAGTGTGAAAAAGGTCATAAGTCACTTTTTTCAGTGTCATTGCAACTTTGAACTATTGTACATTGACAACTACCTGTGCAACCAGGATTACTAGTGTGCAGCAGCTGCCAAAAAAGCCAACACATTTCTAGGCTGCATAAACAGAGGGATAGAATCAAGATCACGTGAAGTGTTAATGCCACTGTATAATGCCTTGGTAAGGTCACACTTGGAATACGGCATTCAGTTTTGGTTGCCACGATGTAGAAAAGATGTGGAGACTCTGGAAAGAGTGCAGAGAAGAGCAACAAAGAGGATTAGGGAACTGGAGACTAAAACATATGAAGAATGGTTGCAGGAACTGGGTATGTCTAGTTTAATAAAAAGAAGGACTAGGGGAGACATGATAGCAGTGTTCCAATATCTCAGGGGCTGCCACAAAGAAGAGGGAGTCAAGCTATTCTCCAAAGCGCCTGAGGGCATGACAAAAAGCAATGGGTGGAAACTAATCAAGGAGAGAAGCAACGTAGAACTGAGGAGAAATTTCCTGACAATGAGAACGATCAACCAGTGGAACAATTTGCCTCCAGAAGTTGTGAATGCCCCAACACTGCAAGGCTTTAAGATGTTGGATAGCCATTTGTCTGAAATGGTATAGGGCAGTGATGGCAAACCTATGGCACGGGTGCCACAGGTGGCATGCGGAACTATTTCTTAGGGCACGCGAGGCATTACCCTGCCAGCACTAGCGTGCATGTGTGTGCTAGCCAGATGCCTTCTTTTGAGGCCGTTTTTCGCCCTCTGGAGGTTTCAGGGAAGCTCCTGAAGCCTCTGGAGGTGGGAGGCAGGCTGTTTTCACCCTCCCCAGGCTCCTAGAAAGCCTCTAGAGCCTGGGGAGGGCGAAAAAAGCATGCCAAAAGCAGGGGGTCCCGCACATAGCATTATGGGTGTGGCACGCCCACGCACGAACCCCCCTGCGCCCCCCCCCCCGCTTTTGGCACACAAGCCAAAAAAGGTTACCCATCACTGGTATAGGGCTTCCTGCCTAGGCAGGGAGTTGGACTAGATGACCTCCAAGGTCCCTTCCAACTCTGCTATTGTATTGTATTGTATTGTACTACCTCTGTCTTTATAGTAAGGTTAAATTAACAGAATCTCGCAAGTCTCCTATCTCTCCCGAAAATTAGGGAAGATCCTTTTTGAGAGATGCTTTTGCCACCCTTCCTCTTTCAGATCCAAATTTCATTTATCCGACAGTTGCCTCAACCAGGAGTCTCCAACCTTGGCAACTTTAAACCTGGCGGACTTCAACTCCCAGAATTCCCCAGCAAGCTGGCTGAGGAATTCTGGAGGTTGAAGTCCACCAGGTTTAAAGTTGCCAAAGTTGGAGACAGAGATGGGTTGCTACCGGTTCAGGCAAACTGATGGTGGCAATTGGGACTGGGTCGCCAAGCCAGCAAGGACAGCTGGCTGGCCATGCCCCCAAACCAGTTCCCCGGTCGGCGTTGTTGGCTTGGTTTTTAATCATTTTTTCGTGTTCAGCACATGCATGTGGAGAACAATTTACACTCAAATGTAAATTGCACAAGCGTGCACAAAGTACACATGAAGTGAACCGGCAGCAACCCACCCCTGGTTAGAGATCCCTGGTCTGGACTGTGGCTCTTCCTCCCATTCCCCAAGATCATTCCCACATGCCATTACAGGTAAAAAGGGATAGAGACTGAACACAAATTCCAGATCGTGAACTCGCAGAGAAAGTTTTGAGAGTTTTACCCCGTCTTTTCACTTTCCCCCAAATTCCTAAGATGCTTGTTGTGGGGCATTCTGGGGGAAAACATGACAGGCTTGACAGACCTCACAAAATGTGCGAAAGCAGCATTTCAATGTCGCCTCCAGGCCATTATTGGATGGGGGAGAAAATTGCATCTAGCAATCCCTCGGGTAGTAAAATGAAACTTTGGCTCCATTAGTGATAGGATCGTTCTGGTGGTTTATCGTAACAACTTGAAGGTTATTATAAATTCCAGTTGTGGAAGGCAGCAATGGCAGACAGTTATAAATGGGACCATATTTTTTTTAAACCAAACCTAGGATTGGCCGTGCTTTCCAAATTGCAATCTGAGTTTACAATATGTGATGGCAAAATTCGAACATCTTGAAGAATACCGTGCATGAATTGATCCTAAATTATCCTCTGGAATTCTCTGCATTGGTTGGGATTTGGGGCAGCCATGCCAGAAAAGCTTTCGTGGACGTAGACATTTTTCAGAAATTTCTGGTTTAATCTTCTACTCTATCCCCTTGACAGAATTGCAAAACTAGTCAGAACGCTTTTGCCAAAGGAAATAAATCACAGACAGTCTAGGCATACAAACAATCCCATGTGTGCAAATACTCCGTATGCATATGTGCTTACTCAGATACAAGCAAGTATGCATTTAATTAGAAGAAAGTCCTAGACTGGACCTAGCCAGGCCATCTCCAAGCCAAGTTGGCAATTATTTCTGCATGGAACCTCTTCAAAATTACAACATAACATGTAGGTTTCAGCAAGGGTTAGAATTCATCTCCGTGACTGTGTTGCCCCTCTGGATAGGGTTCTGTACAAGTATTTACATTCTTGTGGGGAAAGATTCGTGCATGAAGTAAGGCTGAGGTCATTCTCAACTTGCGATTCCAAGACTGAATCAAGACAGTGGAATGGAATGGAAATGAGTTCAGTGTGTGTTAGCATCTGGTGAGGGCAATAAGAAGCCTCCACATCAAAAGCAGAAAAGTGTTGAAATCCAGAAGAAGTCAGAGGCGCTTCCAGAAGAGAGTGGCAAGGGAGCACGTTGGCAAGTGGGAGAAGCAACCCATGTGATCTGGACTTCAGAATCAGGTTGCCATAGCAAGCTGGCCTCTTTAATAGAAACACTCAATGCTATCTTAGATACACCATTAATATGCTCCCTATCTGAGAAAGAAGCGGTTTTCTCAATGTACAAAGTCTGACTTCTAGAAGTGAAAAGCCTTCGTTGGCTCATCAATAGACCACAGTTCTTGAATGGAGGTTGCTCCATGAGGCAAGATCACAATTGCGAATCAAGATCACATGAAGTGTTAATACCACTTTACAGTGCCTTGGTAATACTTGGAATACAGCATTCAGTTTTAGTTGCTACGATGTAAAAAAGATGTGGAAACTCTAGGAAGAGTGCAGAGAAGAGGAACAAAGATGATTAGGGAACTAGAGACTAAAACATATGAGGAACGGTTGCAGGAACTGGGGATGTCTAGTTTAATGAAAAAGAAGGACTAGGGGAGACATGATAGCTGTGTTCCAATATCTCGGGTTGCCACAAAGAAGAGGGAGTCACGTTCTTCTCCAAAGCACCTGAGGGCAGGACAACAAGCAATGGGTGGAAACTAATCAAAGACAGAAGCAACTTAGAATGAGCAACTGGGACTCATGATTAGGGGACTGGAGATGAAAACATATGAGGAACGGTTGCAGGAACTGGATATGTCTAGCTTAATGAAAAGAAGGACTAGGGGAGACATGATGTGTTCCAATATCTCAGGAGTTGCCACAAAGAAGAGGGAGTCAACCTCTTCTCTAAAGCACCTGAGGACAGGACAAGAAGCAATAGATATGGAAACTAATCAAGGAGAGAAGCAACTTAGAACTAAGGAGAAATTTCCTGACAGAACAATTAATCAGTGGGATGACTTGCCTCCAGAATTTGTGAATGCTCCAAGACTGGAAGTTTTTAAGAAGAGATTGGACAACCATTTGTCTGAAGTGGTGTAGGGTTTCCTGCCTAAGCAGGGGGTTGGACTAGAAGACCTCCAAGATCCCTTCCAACTCTCTTATTCTAGTCTATTCTAAATATAGGTCCTTCATCAAGCATTTCAAGCCAGTGCAACCAGGTATCTAACTTCAGATCCCAGTACTCCCTCCAGCCCATATCACCAACATTAAGGAACTGTGGATGTGGTCTTTCAGAATATTTGCAGGGTATTCTGCTTTCAGTCCTGATGAGAGACTTGGGTAATGCCATAGCTGTAGAAGATCCTAACAAACTGCTTGCAAACACAGTGTGGGTATTAGGCAGCACCTGAATCAGATTTTGCCCTTCATTCTAAATCCTACTTTCTTTTTTCATCATTCAGATCTATCAATACATTTAATCCTTTAGTGTGTCAGACTGGACATCAACCATTTTGTCCCCTTTGCAAACAGTTAGATCACAGATCTGACTGTGATCATAAAAATACCAGCGTTCTTTAGTTTCAAGGCAAAGTAGTAGTCTAAGCTGAGGCCTCCCGTGTAGCAGAGTTTTCGGGGTGACGGGTAGAGCTACACTACGCTAAGCTACATGCAGAAATCAAATCTACTCTTCTGACTTTTGTCCTCAGCTGCAATTTGAATCTGAATGTAGTAAATGAAGGCTATCAGTTGTCTTGGTTTTTTTCAATTACAATACAATACAATAGCAGAGTTGGAAGGGACCTTGTAGGTCTTCTAGTCCAACCCCCTGCGTAGGCAGGAACCTTATATCATTTCAGACAAATGGCTATCTAACATCTTTTTAAAGACTTCCAGGGTTGGGGCATTCACAACTTCTGGAGGCAAGCTGTTCCAGAGGTTAATTGTTCTAACTGTCAGGAAATTTCTCCTTAGTTCCAAGTTGCTTCTCTCCTTGATTAGTTTCCACCAATTGGTTCTTGTCCTGCCCACAGGTGCCTTGGAGAATAGTTTGACTCCCTCTTCTTTGTGGCACCCTCTGAGATATCGGAACACTGCTATCATGTCTCCCCTGGTCCTTCTCTTCATCAAACTAGACATACCCAGCTCCTGCAACCGTTCTTCATATGTTTTAGTCTCCAGTTCCCTAATCATCTTGGTTGCTCTTCTCTGCACTCTTTCCAGAGTCTCCACGTCTTTTCTACATCGTGGCGACCAAAACTGTATGCAGTATTCCAAGTGTGGCCTTACCAAGGCACTATACAGTGGCATTAACACTTCACGTGATTAGATTCTATCCCTCTGTTTATGCAGCCTAGAACTGTGTTGGCTTTTTTGGCAGCTGCTGCACATTTACATGATACCTTCAAGTTATGCAAGACAGTGAACATGGAGGCTATCTCATTTTATTCAGTAAAAGGAGGAAGGCTGGAAAACAGGTGGTGCTTCCTATCGCAGCTTGGCATGCTATCCACTCTTACCACTCTTATCACTTTGAGGCTTCCAAACTTAGAGTTATGGACATGGTAGTTGAGTCCTGCATTGAGGTGAAGAACTTACACAACTCCTTGATGAAGTCAGTCACTCAACTAGATGAAGTCAAATAGGCAAGTGGCTTCTAGCCTATGACCCTTCTTTTATTACAGGTTGCTTGGCTACCAAATAACGCTGTTGACCTCAACAAACCAATCACAGGAGAAAAAGTACTTGCGTCCAATGCTTACGTACCTGGCCCTCCTGGACAGCCAGGAGATCGGGGTCCTCCAGGTAAGGCAATAAAATAGTTCCTACATTTAAAAATATCTTTAAAATAAATTTGTATATATTGCATCTGTATCCCTCCTCAGACAAGAAACATGGATCAGGAGCTGACATTAATTTTTCTTAAGATATTGTTTGGGTCATTTAGTCAGGCTTGCTCCATCTAATGATTTCTTCATCGTATGAGCTGTCCAAGGTGCTGTAGGCTTCAGTTGTTTCTCCTAACTGAAATCCATCCACGTTGTGCTATTTTGGCATGATTGGTAAAACTCAAGATTGGGAATGGAAAAGAAATTAGAAACAGACTGGGAATTTTCCATAAAAACCTCAGCCTGGAAGCCTTTTCTATTTGCATTTTTATTGCAAGGTGTTTAAGTGACCATTAAATTATTATATAAATGGGTATAGGTTTTTAATGGATACCCAACCCAAGTCTGGTATTTTGGAACTGCAACTCCAATTCGTATTATGTGTCTTGTGGTATAATGTGCAATCTATTCTTTAGATAATGAATTACATTATGGATTGCTGATTCTTTAACTGTCTCATGTTTATACTTTGTGTTAGAATAATATTTTATGTATGTATTAAGCTGCCTGTCTCATATGAAGTGACTTTGAACAGCATACAACAATCAATACTAAAAGCTGACTAACACATTAAAATTACAAAAATTCTTCTATTTTTTTGTACTGTACAAGTTGATCGTGTGCCATCAAATCATTTTCGACTCATTTTCGACTCATTTCCCAACAGTCACATAGAGAGCTTTGTTCAATGACAATCTAGGACAATCTGAACCTGATTGCTTGTACCTGGAGTGTTGTGGCCCAGCCGGCTCCGGATGAGCTGCTGATGGATTCCTCTAGTGAGGAGTCCTATGAGTCGGCTCTAGAGGAGGAAACCCAGTTTGTGCTGGATGTCAGGCTAAGGATTGAGAGGAGGCAATTAGCAGAACGACGCCATCAGAGATAATCAGTATCAGCTGCCTAATTGCCTGGCCCTTCCCAAGAGGCTTTAAAAGAAATCCTCTGTGAAGAGTAGGTTTTCAGGAAACAACAGAGAAGCTACAGAGTCGGAGAATTGTGTCATGTAATCTTTCAGTCTAGTTCAGGTTAGTTCAGGCAAGCTGCCAAGTAGCAGTCCGTCTAGTTAATTATCTTGTGAAGGGAGGGAGTCAGAACACTGGAGTAAGAATTCTGGGTCGATTTGTTGGATAATCCATTGGTTTGTTGCTAGAGTATACTCCGGAGTCTTCTCCTGTCCTCTTTTTAAAAGTCCAACTTTTGTTTCCGTAGAGTGTCACAGGTTACATCTTTGCAAATACAGACACATCACATCATTAGAATCATGATCCAAAGCCTTCATGGCTGTTTTACAAAATGCTAGCCTGCGGTGGATTACATGATTGCTTGTTCCTTTATTGCTAATCTTAAAAGCCAATATCATCACTGTCAGCTGCAAGCAATAGCACTTAGACTTACTTACCGCTTCACAGTGCTTTACAGCCCTCTCTAAGCAGTTTACAGAGTCAGCATATTTCCCCCCAACAATCTGGGTCCTCCATTTTACTGACTTTGGAAGGATGGAAGGCTGAGTCAACCTTGAGCCAGTGAGGATCGAACTGCCAAGCTGCAGGCAGTCGGCAGTCAGCAGAAGTAGCCTGCAGTACTGCACTCAAACCACTGCGCCACCACAGCTCTATCTGCACCATAAGGCGGGTTACTCTATCTGTTGCTCTTAGTTTGGTTATCTTTATATTTAATTTTGACCTAACAATTGCAACAATTGCGCGAGCTGCACTGGCTACCTGTTGTCTTTCGGGTACGCTTCAAGGTGTTAGTTATCATCTTTAAAGCGCTCCATGACACGGGACCTAGTTATCTGCGGGATCGGATTCTGCCCCATACATCCCTGCGGCCGATTCGCTCCCACAGAGAGGGACTTCTCCGGGTGCCGTCCACTAGGCTATGCCAGCGGGCGACGCCCAGGGGAAGGGCCTTCTCTGTGGCAGGCCCAGCCCTCTGGAACGACCTTCCCCCCGAAATTAGAACAACTACGGACCTCCACTCCTTCCGTCAAAAACTCAAAACACACTTTTTCTGCTTGGCCGGCCTAGGTTAGTCTCCCGTCTTTTAATAGGGCTTAGGGGACTTTAGTTAATTTTAAAAATTGGGGATTTTAGCGCAGGGATAATCATTGTTTAATTTGCCTTTTATTTAATTTATTTGTATATTTATTGGTATTTTTTAATTTTCCCTGTGCACCGCTCCGAGTCCCTTTGGGGAGAGGAAGCGGTCTATAAATAAATTTATTATTATTATTATTATTATTAATTTACTATGGAAATTCTGGTCCCAACTGTGGTCATAAGTCAAGGACTAACTGTACTTGCTTTGGCTGGGCAGTTGGGTGACTATACACTCTTGGCATACATTCCCAACATTTTTTGCTCATCCTTTCCAGGAATAGCCAAGCACCATGATGTGTGTGGTAGCACTGCAGGGCCTGAAGGAGATTGTGACAAGTACAGTCAGGGGAGAAATTAAATATGTAAGATTTTCAATTATTTAGACATAAGACTCTCTGTCTGCATTCAACCAACTTTGAATATTAAACTCACAATATAATGGTGTGAACTACTTTAATTACTTACGTGTTTACTTATAGCTTTATTTATTATATCAAAGGAAAAGGTTCAAACACATATCACCAATACAATCCTATACAAACAGTTTAAAATAAGAGTAGGGTAAACTACAATAGTTATGCGATAAGATACAATATAATTTAATACATAAGTATGTTAAATAGAATAAAATGACATTAAAATTATATTTCGGTGTCACTCTTACAATCCATCCCAATCAGTCCCACATATGCAGATCTCAACCAAACCATTTTGTTTTAGCACTGTCCTGTATTAAATGTTATTTTCAGGCTCTGGCCACACATAAAATACCGTATTTTTCGGGGTAGAAGAGTGTGGAAACGTTGGTGCAACTTATGCAGCCATTTTTTGCCTCCCGAATCCAATGCAGCTATTTTGTGCCTCCTGAAGCCCCACCCCCACCCCCATTTACAAAAACGGGCTGTTTTTAATAAAAACAGAGGCTTTTCTGCCTTTCCTCAGCCCCCAGCAGCAATCTGGAAGCTTCAGCAGGGCTGGAGCAAGGCAAAAATGTCCCTGTTTTTGCTAAAAACGGGCTGTTTTTTTTACAAAAACAGAGGCTTTTTTGCCTTCCCTCACCCCCCCAGCAGCACTTTGGAGGCTTCAGCAGGGCAGTAGCAAGGCAAAAAGTGCTGCTTGGGGCTGAGGGAAGGCAAAAACCTTTTTTTCTTACTTACCTCTTTGAAATCTTGGTGTGTCTTATACAACAGTGTGTCTTATAGTCCAAAAAATACGGTAAGTTGTTTTGATGTGGGAATGCCAATGGCGCCTTCATTTGTTATGTGGACCAAGGTACCTGTCTCTTACCCCCATATACAAGCAACAATCAAATAGGATGTGAGCCAGGTCTTCTACCTCTGCCACCTCCACAAATGCGGAGGCGCTTACTGTAGGTTATAGAATGGAATCTTCCATAACTGACCATTGTGTCAAGCTGTTCAAATCACACATCACGTTAATTTTGAACATGGCAACTATTGTCAGTGTCAAAGCAAAAAGTACTCGGTTTGCACGAGTGGGTTTTGATCTGGAAAGCGAGATATTAACATGGAAGCAAATTCATTTTCTATACTGGGAAGTAGAAACATCTTTTTATGGGCCACCTCCTTGCCTTTTTCTTTAGCCGAAAGCAGTGGTAGTCAACCTGGTCCCTACCGCCCACTAGTGGGCGTTCCAACTTTCATGGTAGGCGGTAGGGGTTTTGTCCAATACTGAAGCACTTTCCTTTTTTTTAATTTTAATTGACTTAAAAAAAAAATTCATAGCATTATTTAAAAACATTTTCATTAGGTTTTCATAAAATTCCCTGTGACAATTTAAATTTCTGAAAATATACTATTTGTATCGCCCACGCATACTTTAACTTGCTGTAACTCTGCTTTATAAATTTTATAATAATAATAATAATAATAATAATTTTATTTATAACCCGCTCTCTCTCCCCGAAGGGACTCGAGGCGGGGCACAGGGAATTAAAAACAGTTAAAAAAAACAGAAATACAAAATTAAAAACAAATTAAACTTGCCCTGCGCTAAAAACATATGAAGTTAAGTTAATTCCCTACTTTATAAATCACCATTACTGTGGAACCGGTGGGTGGTTAGAAAATGTTACTACTAACAGAGATACAAAAGTGGGCGGTAGGTATAAAAAGGTTGACTACCCCTGGCCTAAAGGAAGAATTTTCACAGCCAGACGGGCCTTTCGCTTCCACTTACAAATAGGTCCGTGGTGAGCATTCTCTGGCTGATGGGCTGACAGAGTCCTGGACAAGTAATTGCTGCTCAGAGCTATGCGTTATTTGAATTTCTCTCCTTTTTAATCTAAGGATTGCATCCTAGACTTCTAATTCATCAAGTTATATAAGAGTAATTGAAATACATCCTGATTTCCTTGGCACTAACAAAAAAGCTTCACTTGGCTTTTAAAGCACTTCTGGAATACTTTTAATTGCTGTTGACTCCTTTTTTTTATTTTCTTGCTAGGGTTTTTCCCCCCCTACGGCTGATTTATTTGTAATTTTTTAAAAAACCTTCTCAACAGCCCTAAAAACGACTTCCAATTCTTGACTTAGAACAATCATAAATATCCCCTTTTATGCAAAATTGTCCAAGGAAGCTACCCGCAGCCTTAATTTCACTGCCATGTTTTCATTCCAGGGGTTGCCGGTCCAAAAGGGAGCCCTGGATTTCCTGGCTCCCCTGGTCCTCCCGGGGTGCCAGGCCCCAGAGGAGCCATGGGGCCGATGGGACCGTCTCCAGACCTCTCTCACATTAAGCAGGGCAGAAGAGGGCCTGTGGTCAGTATGACGACTCCGTTCTTGAGTGTGTCTAATCTCTTGGTCATATTTGACGACAAGTTTTTCAGGAATGCAAATTTATCTTCTAGGGTCCTCCAGGTGCAGCAGGAAGAGATGGAGCAAAGGTTAGAAGTATCATTTCCTGTCCTCTTCTTCCTTTTTCTCCTTTCTCCTTCCTTGTGAGAGTTCTTCTCTTTTATATCATTCATATTCAGTTTTCTTAATTTTGGAAAGTGGAAAGGGAGAAAGTGTATAAAAAGGCAGGCTGCTTTGATTTCATCTACTCCCACTTCCAATGCATTTCTGTTTCTTTGTTTGCTTTCCAATATTTGTCCTAGTAACCAACTTAGAATAAATACTGCATTCAGTTTTGGTCTCCACGATGTAGAAAAGATGTGGAGACGGTAGAAAGAGTGCAGAGAAGAGCAACAAAGAGGATTAGGGGACTGGAGGCTAAAACATATGAAGAACGGTTGCAGGAATTGGGCATGTCTAGTCTTATGAAAAGAAGGACTAGGGGAGACATGATAGCAGTATCTCAGCAGTATCTCAGGCAATATCTCAGGGGTTGCCACAAAGAAGAGGGAGTCAAGCTATCCTCCAAGGCAGGGGTCTCCAACCTTTGCAACTTTAAGTCTGAAGGACTTCAGCTCCCAGACTTCTCCAGCCAGCAAAGCTGGAGAAGTCTGGGAGCTGAAGTCCTTCAGACTTAAAGTTGCAAAGGTTGGAGACCCCTGCTCCAAGGCACCTGAGTGCAGAACAAGAAGCAATGGGTTGAAATTAATCAAGGAGAGAAGCAACATAGAACTGAGGAGAAATTTCCTGACAGTTAGAACAATTAATCAGTGGAACAGCTTGTCTCCAGAAGTTGTGAATGCTCCAACACTGGACGTTTTTAAGAAGATGTTGAATAGCCATTTGTCTGAAATGGTATAGGGCTTCCTACCTAAGCAGGGGGTTGGACTAGAAGACCTCCAGGGTCCCTTCCAACTCTGCTATTGTATCTAGAATTCACTCACATAGACATTAAATACCTACAGAAACTTACAGAAACATTTCTCTGAAATGGCAACTTGAGACATCAAAAAAGTATTTTGATGCAGTAACCACGGTTTATTAATCTATGATTTATCATAGATTGTATCCTGTTGCATATTTTTTGCTGACTTTCAGAAAACCACTAAGAACTGGAATGTTCATGTATTGCACAACCTACTGTCATTACTATGTTTGTCCTGTATTGTTTTGCCGTGAGTCATTTCAGCTAGGCAGTTCCACAAAGGGAATAAATAAATGGGTAATAATCTTTTAAATTTTGAAGGGAACTTCTCGGTGTAGGGTGCAACTTGTTGATCTGAATGATTTCAAACTAAATGTTGTAGTTGGACATGCTGTGCTTAGTAATAAATAAAATTAAGGGTGTATAAGTAGTTCACGTTTTATTGCCTTGGATCACAACTTTGGTATGCTTAGTATACATCCCCTGCAATCAATAGGAAATTAAGTTAGTCATGACTAATAAGCCCATTTAAATTCAGTGAGTATCCTTTGGATAGGAATGATTGTGAATCCAACTAATAAATCTTTGTTCATGATACATACTTAGAAAATGCTGCAAGCATTATCTTTGGTAGGTAATCAATTATCAATTTTGCTATAAAAATAATTCCTTAATCTAGTTAAGATAAATTAAACTAAACGAGCTGCAATCTCATCTACATTTTACCATACGTTAATCCCACTCTTCTAAAGTGATATGCATAGGATCTTATAGCAGGCAGTTTTAAATGTGTGGCTAGCACTGTTTGGAGTTTTGATTTTAGACCAACAAGCTCTTGTTCAGTTTCAATTAAGGCCACTTAACCCAAATTATGTTTGTTACAGGGTGAGAGAGGTGCACCAGGAGAAAAGGGCCCACCTGTAAGTATCACATCCAAATCTAATCTCAGGGCAAATGTAATCTGTTCATACATTAGCCAGGAAGTATTGTATTTAAATACCAAATGTTCTTCATTTTAAAGCAGGGGTGTCAAACTCGATTTCATTGAATCAGGGTTGTGTTTGACCTCGGGTGGGCTGTGGTGGACGTGGCCAAGGTGGGCATGGCCAGATCAATGTCACTCGTGTCGGGGCGCCTGTGGTGACCTGAGCCCTCTGCCAGCGAAAAAAGGGTCCCGAGCTCCGTTTTTGGCTGGGACTGCCTCCTGCAATCCCCTCCCAGCAAAAATCGAGCTCTGTTCTCACTGGCAAAGGCACTGCGGGCTGGTCCTTCGCTGTTTCCAGGGTGGCCCCCATGGGCCAGATCTAAGCACCCTGCAGGCCGGATTTGTCCCCCGGGCTTTGAGTTTGACACCCCTGTTTTAAAAGAATATCCCTTTTATAATATTGTAATAAAGCAGATGTAAAAGGCTGTTTGGTCATTCATTCAATTTATATAGCTGCCTATCTAACACACATAACTCTGGGGGGACTCACAAAACATAGTAACAAAATACAACTAACCATAAAACCATATTAAAACCTAATTTAAAAATCCATACAAAACAATATCCAAGGCATTTACAATCCATACACCCATCCATACATCATACAACAATCATGAAGGTGTCACATCACAACCAGATTCCCAGCATGATGGTAAAATGAACTTTTTAGTACTTACTAGTACTTAGTCCCACCAGGGAGAATAGGGCGGTATATAAATCGAAATAATAAAATAAAATAAATAAATAGAACACAAGTAAGATTCTGGGCCAATCTAATCTAATCTCCATGAAGCTCCAAAGAGGATATCACTTTACTAAAACTTTTGGGAGAAAATACACTTGTTTGAGTAACTAGCAACGTGGTACATTGGTTAGAGTGGTTAAATGGGGAAGACAAGGTTGTAGTCCACCCTCAGCTGCACAATCACCCAGGATGGCATTGAGCAGCTCTTGCACTTCAAGAGATTACAGGATTGTTGTGAAAAAAATAGGAGGAGAAGGCTCTATGCTCCTGTACAAAAATAATATTTACAATCCTAGTGTATCCAACCCTATGCACTTCATATTTGTAAAGTAATCTTGCCCTTATCCCTTACAACAGAGGTCTCCAACCTTTGCAACTTTAAGTCTGAAGGACTTCAGCTCCCAGAATTCTCCAGCCAGCAAAGCTGGCTGGAGAATTCTGGGAGCTGAAGTCCTTCAGACTTAAAGTTGCAAAGGTTGGAGACCCCTGCCTTACAACCTTTTGATCGCTAGAAAGGATGAAAGTCTTGGTTCATCATGTAGGTTCTCCATGATTTTGCTAGTTAGCACTGAGGTTGTTTTATATAGATATCAGGCTGTTGAGTAGACACTGTTATTTCCAAGTATAATACATTATGCCTTTATATCTTCTGTACAAGAAAATCGCTGTTGGTTGGATTATGTAAAATATCTTCAATTTTATTTCAGAATGCAATAGACTGTCATATACGTTAAACTGTGGATAAGTGCTCCTCAGTTGTGATTTCTTTGCAAGTGGGAAATTCCTTTAAAATAAAGAACATTTAAAGTTTGAATGTTTCCTGGATAAATGTCAAGAATTTTAAAAAGCAAATGGCTAGCAGGCTTCTATTTAAAAAAAAATATGAATGAGAATTATTTTGGGGTCATTGAATGGGACACAGGAAGATTATTATTTCCGGTCTCTTATAGGTAAAAAAAAAAGGGGGGGGGGTATTACAAGGGGGGGGGGGATGTTAGACAGGATGGTTAGTCTTTTATTGTCTTAATTTCCTCCTTACCCATCTTGCAAAAACTTGCAAACTGCTGAATATGAATTAAATTGCTCTTTGTTAAAGAAGCTTTGCATTAGCACCCTTAGAATTAGAAGAACAGAGTTGGAAGGGACCTTGGAGGTCTTCTAGACCAACCCCCTGCTCAGGCAGAACAGAGTGGTTGAATTTGCATTTGCAATTTTTAGCATATGCAATTAGTAGTAAGATTTGAAGATTGAAACATGCATATATGGGGCCTACAGTTTTGCAGCCAATATATTGACATTTATGAAAATCAATAGCATCGGAGCACTTCTTGAATGTTGTATAGATTGATCTAAATCTGAATTATTATTATTTTTAAGTTAGTCAGTTTTAAAATTAAGTGTGTATGTTGATTTCAATGATGTTTAGAGGTACTAAGCGAAAGTTAAACTACAAATATGTAAAAAAAGATTTGTGTTTTGAGAAAAGCAGAGCAGAGGCTGATGTGTGCTTTTGTTAACCTGGAAGGCTATCTAAATTTGATTAATAAATAAAAGCAACTGGGCTAAATTGACCTTAGTTAAGATGAGTGTTTGGGAAATTGCTTTTTACTCCAGCAGAGATAAGGCAAAATAAGATGCTCTCAAAAAATTGCTTTGTTTCTTCTACTAGCCGTGGTAGTCAAATGCCTGGGGCCTAGTTTATGGCTGGGGATAATGGGAGTGGAAGCCAACCTATCTTAAAATATCCAGTTCAATGGATGTGGTGCCCATCTCACTGAAAGACAAGTAATGCCACTCTCTCCTTTGAAACTTTTTTAGGGTCCTCCAGGTTCCTTTGACTTCTTGTTGTTGATGATGGCAGATATCAGGAACGACATCGCTGAGCTTCAAGAGAGGATCTTTGGACATAGAACTCATTCATCAGCGGAGGAGTTTCCACTACCTCAGGAATTTGCTAACTACCAGGATGTGGACGTTGGATCTGGAGAAGACTATAAACAGAGGACTATACCAGAAGACTCCAGAACATCTGAAGAAGGCAATCATTGAGAAGAAAAAAGACCTCTGCTTTGGAAAGAGTGAGAAGGAGTTGGGTTGTGATCCACAGGTCACTTAAGCCAGCTTATTTGCACGCACCTCAGCTTAGCAGTAGAAAAATAATCAGTGGATTGTAAGACTATGTGTGAGGAGGGTGAGGAGGGTTACGACATCTCTTTCCCTAAACATTATGGCCCAGACAAACAATGAGGCAAGGTAGGTTATTCATGATGCTATATCAAAGTCTTGTCTTGCAGTTTCTTCCTGTATCAAGGAGATTTCTAGCTTTTTTTTTTTCCTGCCTCTCAGGGTGCTTGGGAATTTTATTTGGAATTTCTTAGGGTACTTTTGAGCTTACTTTTATTACCTGCCCACACTTCCCAATCTGAAGAAGCCCTACAAGAGGATTAACATCCAGTTGTACCTTGGTACTCAGCGTTAATTCGTTCTGGGAGGTGCGACAGGTACTAAAAGGGATGAGTCCCAAATAAACCACATGACCTACCACGTGATCCTTTGTTTTGGGAAAAACTTTCTGACTCTCCCTTTTCCTATGTCAGGGACCTTCCCAGCATGGCCGACTTCCTGTCCAACCTCTATGGCTGTTCCCCCTCCTTTTGCAATGACCTTCCCAGCATGACTGACTTACTGTCTGTTTCTCACAGCCATCCCCTTCTTCGTATAGCACAGGGGTCTCCAACCTTTGCAACTTTAAGTCTGAAGGACTTCAGCTCCCAGAGTTCTCCAGCTCTCTGGGAGCTGAAGTCCTTCAGACTTAAAGTAGCAAAGGTTGGAGACCCCTGCTATAGCATGCCTCAAATACTAAACAAAAGCCAAGTCCTGGGGCATTTTCACATCAAAATGCATTGAAAATCAAATGTGACGAGTTTTGAAGCAGTCAAGTACAGAGGTACCACTATAGAGCCTTTCCTCTGGATTTAATGAAAGTGTAGGAAGCAGGAACTGGATTGTACAATGGAACACTCATCAGAAGAACAGGACCAAGTCATCTTCATTCAGAACTTTCTTAAAATGGCCAATCAGTTGCCTCTCAGGGGCCCACAAAGAAGAGATAGGAAAATGCCTTTTCTACCCATCTTCCCCTAAAGACATATTGGCCTCATTTGGATTATGCTGCATCTTCATCATGAGTATCTTTGATGGTTCTGTCTAATACTCCTTTCAAAGACACCCAAGAGAATGACTATTACTATTTCTTGTGGGGGGTGGACATATGAATTTTGCAATAATTTGCTTATAAAATTTTCATTGGAAATCCTTTTTACCCTTGGAAGATTTTTTTAAAAAAATGGTTTTCATCCAATTGAATGAGAACTAATAGCAACAGAAAAGCGGCAGAATCTTTCAGCAGAGCACCAGAAGAATCACCCAGAAGAAGTTTCTGCCTAGAATCTCCCACTGAAAATTGTGTTTTTGAATGTTTTCTCTAGAAAAAAATAATAATCTTCCTTTTCTGTGGAAACCGCTAAAGCTGCTCTGCTATAAAGAAATCTTCTGTGTCAGCGGAATTGGTTCAAATAAAACTAAACTAAACTAAACTAAACTAAACTAACTGATGCTTGAGGTATTAGAGCTAGGCCTCAATCTATGACTACAATGGAGCCTGCCCATTACGGTCGTAAGTCATGAGGGCCATAAAGCAGATCACCCACCTAACTGAACAGATTCTGAGATTTTTATTTTTATTTTGCAACAATCGTTCAGTGAACATGTGATGGTTAAGCTATGGGGCCTTTCTGTCCCAAAGCAGAAGTAAACATTGGTTTTCAGCAAAAAAATGTGGTAAATCATGTAAGTCATGTGACCATAGGACACATCAGACAGCCGTAAAAGTGGGCTGGTTGCCAAACACCTAAAATGTGGTTATGTGACCATGGGATGTCATTAGCACAATAAGCACAATCTAACACAGGGGTACCCAAACTTGGCCACTTTAAGACCGGTGGACTTCAACTCCCAGAATTCTCCAGCCAGCTATGTTGACTGGAGAATTCTGGGAGTTGAAGTCCACCAGTCTTTAAAGTGGCCAAGTTTGAAGACCTCTGATCTAACATCTGTAACAGCAAATGTTCTGAAGGCAGCAAGGTTGCTCCAGATGCATCAGTGTAACTCTCCAGGCAAAGAAACCTGGATGTTGGCTACAGTATTGTGGCTGAAACAGTTTGTAGATTGCACTGTTAAAAAAGTTGTACTCGTATTTTAAACATGCACTGATAATGTATAAAGTTATATAAATGTTTTATTGTCCGACATTTTTTCTTCTGTTTGAATTGGACTCTTCCATCTTCACGAGAGAGATTATTTTAGCTGTATGCACCTGAGCATAGAACCAAATGCAAAATAAGATTTAAACATTTACCTGCATAGTATCCTTATTGTGGATAGTCAGTGTGTGTAAGTTATAAGGTTTGGAAGTAGTATTTCCAAACCTCGTAATTTACCATTTAGTCTTTCTGTAATCAATTCAGTATTTCTTCTTGTCATGGTGCAGCAAGGTGGGTCCCTCCCAGTTGCCTCTTGTATCTTAATCATTGTGTCACCATCTAGTGGCTCCTGATGAGGGAAAGTCTTTAACAGGAGCTCCACTGTCCACCCCTGCTTCCATTTGGCAGGTGTATTGTAAGGAAGAGTTCAACAGTACAATTGTGTACAATTATTAGAAGTCTGGAATTTTATAGGAAAATTGATGGGAACATGATATGTGCTGAAACTGAAACACATGCGTGCCAGAATCCAGAAGAGAGCAGCTGGGTGGTGCACATGCACATGGCAGCCAGCTGCACTTCTAAGTTCCGTCATGTACATGCATGGCAGACTGCTGGTCCAATGTGCATGCATGGCAGCTAGCTTCTCTTCTGGGTTCCAGCATGTGCATATGCGCCAGCCAGCTCGCCTTTGTGCAAAAACCAACTGGCTGGTGCACATGCGTGTGTCGGGATTCAAAAGACAGCAGCTGGCCACCGTGCACTTGCAGGCCAGACCAGCTGTCTGGTGCACATGCGCGTGACAGAAGCAGGAAGAGCAGCTGGCAATGGCGCGCATGCCCACAGAGAGGCCCCAGGTTCGCCATCATGGCCACAGAGATTAAAAATATGCTCTGTTTAAATCATGCCATTGCTATTCTCTTAATGCCAATTTAATCAACTATTTTGTAACATTATAACGAGACAATCACAGGTATTTTTTTACTCTCTACTTTTAAGCCGTAGCTTAACATGTCTGCAATAAAACAGTGGCTGGATAGAAAATGCTTTTTAAAACCGCTGTCCCAGGGATGCTATGCAATACTGGGGCCAAATTCCATTGGAAATAATGGGAAATAAATTTGCTTCCCAAAAACATTTCTGCCAATGGAGAAGCCCTGTGTATTTACGGAAAGCTCTGTGGTTTCGATGCGCTGTTGGAAGGATGTCTTAATTAATACAACAGTACAAATTGATAAGGGGTGGGGTTTAGGAAGTCCTGACAAACTTTTTCATCTCATTAGCATACCCTAAAATTGGACGCCATTCCTTTCTTTCAGGAGACCACATACTAATTAGGATACTAATATGGTAGCATTTCCGTTTGGAATGACACAAATAGTGCTTGGAAAACTCAGTTCCTCTGTTACCATCTTTTCCTTTTGTAGGATTGCTCTGCAAATATAATTATTACTATTCAAAGCTGATGATTGCATGGAAGGGTTCACCCCAAGAATGGCTGAAGTCTAAAACTTTTGCCCAGATTCCCCTGAGTTCACAGGCACCTCCTGTCCAATTTTGGTAAATACAGGTCATCCGTAACTTATGGCTACAGTGGGAACCAGAATTTACCATTGCTAAGCAAAGTGGTTGCTAAATGAGTTGCACCTGATTTTATGACCTTTTGGGGCACAAATCCAGCTTCCCCCATGGAGTTTGCTTGTCGGAAGCTGTGTTGGGAAGGTCACAAATGGGGATCACTAAGATCGTGGGATGCAGCCCCCGTTATAAATACGTGCCAGTTGCCAAGTGCCTGAATTTTGATCACATGACCATGAGGATGACTGTAAATGCGAGGACTGGTTGTAAGTCATTTTTTTTCTATGCTGCTATAAGCAAATACCCTGTTTCCCTGAAAATAAGACCTCCCTGGATAATAATCCCAATCAGGCTTTTGAGTGCATGGGCTAAATTAAGCCCTCCCTCCATTATAAGCCCTCCCCAAAAATATTTAAACTCATGCACAGCCGGTCCCCATCATTTCCTCTGGTTGCTCGCTGCGCAAACAACATGAGATGAGGTGAGGCCAGAGGGGGGGGGGAAGGGAAGGTGGAACTGCCCCACGTACCCTTAGCTAACGGCCGCTCCCGCAACTCTAGCCACCGCGCCCCATCTGTCACGCTAATGGCTGCCACAAAAGCCATTAGCAAAGAACAGGGAGGTGATGGAGTTGGCCGTCGGCCCAGCCCCGGTCGCAGTGGTAGGGCTGGGCCGACGGCATGCTGCAGAGTCCTGGGAAGCATGGCTGGAAGTGCATGCATGGCGTCAGAGGCGAACAGCTGACAAGCAGCAGCGCAACACAGCAGCAGCCATGAGGTGACCACGCTCACCGCCTCCTGCACCTCAAAAATAATGAGACCTCCCCGAAAATAAGGCCAAGCGCTTATTTTGGGAGTCAAAAGAAAATAAGAAGACCCTGTCTTATTTTCAGGGGAACACGGTAGTTGCAAGTTAAAGACTACTTCTAGGATCACAGCCTCAAGTTTTACGCATGGTCATTTCCTACAAGAAAATAAAATCTAGTATTTCTCCCAAGTACAAACAAGTTTTTTTGCTTGGTATTTTGTTATTTGGCACATGGGTAATTAGAAGCAGACACTTAAGTATATAACTTTACCGATTAATCAACTGACCATTTCAAAGCAGTGGGCCTCTGCCACAAGTTAAGTATTAGTAGTGAAAGAAGAAGAAAAAGGCAAAGTAATAGTTTCCCTTTGAGTAATCTTTTCAGATTTTAAGGCGAACTCTGCCTGTAATCTGGTGAATTCCCCATGCCAATGAATGAATCGTTCTAGGGCAAAACAAACTAATGGACCATAAATTTCTAGGATTATATGCTATCATTTTTGAGATGTTTTATAGCAAACCAAAGGAACCAAGTATTGTGTCTTTGTGCACATGTAGAAACATATGTAATACGTTATTATTTATACTAATTATATGAAGTACTAAAAATGTATAAAACTGTAATTGTGCAGTATATTTGCAAATAAAGAGGAATATTTTTTTAATGGTGGTGTTGACTGTCGTTATCTTTTTTTTTCTGGCTTCTTTTTATAATGCCTTTAAAGAGAACCAGTAGAGAAGAAAATAGAATACCATTACTCTTCTAAATGCTCCATTTTCAGCACTGCACACATGCACTTTAGGTGTGCGTGCATGCGCAATGTGCACGCTTAGCGAACCAGTTGTTAAACTGGCAGCATCCCACCACTGTCTACCATATTTTTCGGAGTATAAAACACACCTTTTTCCTTCAAAAAGGGGGCCGAAAATCTGGGTGCGTCTTATGCATCGAATACAGCATTTTTTGCCTCCCAAAACCTCACCCCTTCATCAAAATGGCCGTGCATAGCTTTTAGGAGGCTTTCAGAGAGCTTCTGGGGGCTGAAGAAGGCAGAAATGAGCGAAAAACAGCCTGTTTTTGCCCCCCCCCCAGCAGCACTCTATAAGCTTCCTAAAGACTATCCATGCCCCTTTTTTTGACAAAAAATGGGCCGTTTTTTGCTTGTTTTTGCTCCCTCCCACCCCCAGAGCACTCTACAAGCCTCCTAAGGGCCCGTTTTCCAGAAAAACGAATCGTTTTTGGGAGGTTTGCAAAGTGCAAAACCTTTTTTTAAAAAATTTTCCTCTTCAAAACCTTGTTGCTGGTTTATACTCTGGTGCGTGTTATACTCTGAAAAATACGGTAGTTGCCACAATGCAAAAAGGATGTTAAGGAACTGGCAAGCACAAAGAAAAGTGACATGGATGATAAGCTTGGAGGCTAAATCCTATGAAAGTGGTTAAAGGAACCTGGTATGTTTAGCCTCAACAGGAGAAGGCTAAGGGGAGGCAGGAAAACAGTCTTCCAATATAAGATTTATTTTCCATAGCACTTGAGGATAAGATAAGAGGTGGGGGGGAGCTTAACAAAAATTGAAACTTGAAATAAAGGGAAATTTCCTGGTGGAGCTATTAAGCGGTAAAATAGCCTGTCTCCTAAAATGTGTGTATTCTGTCACAGGAGATTTTCAATATGACATTAGACAGTTCTTTGTCTGGGATGATATATAAAGATTCTGGTTCTAGGCAGGGGGTTGGAACAGAAAACCTCCAAAATCTCTTCCACTTTATGATTCTATGAAATGCAATCCAACTGCATCTAATGGAAACCAACTAATTTCCCATTGGGGAACACGCACTATATGATTTCTAAACTTTTAAAAAATGTGTCAAAGAAAAGTGGCCGATGTTCAGATGTGTTGTAACTTTAGGACTGGAAATGTGCTCTGCTTGTATGTTGTTCCTCTCTTTCTTTGGTGGTAAATCTGGTGAGAAAAGTCGAATGGTGGATATGATTTCCCATCCAGAAGCTATGCAAATCAGAATTCCCCGCGTGGCTTTTGCTCCACATTCACTGTGCTGCTGGAGCCAATATCCAACTATTAAACCCTCATTGTTTCTTGATTGGAGGAATCCAAACCAAATTCTAGCACAGTTTTGCTTGGGTTCCATTCATGGGTAATGAATACATTCAGTCATGCCCCAGCATATAACTTGTATATACTTGTATATTGCTCTCTAGCCCCATCTAATGGCCGCAGGGACAAATATGCTCCAAAATATAATCTTTTATCTACTGTTGTTGCGCTCTACCCCCAACTAGTGGCTGGAGAGACAAAATGCCAAGTATTGTTTGAAGCTGACCCAGCCAATTTTACCCATCAGCCTGCATTCTCAAACCAAGGACACATTGGGAAGCCAGACTCCATTTCCTTTAACACTTGAAGAAGGCAAAGCACAAGAAGAATCCATCTTAATCTGTGGCACATGGTCACCAAGGATAAGCCCATATCCCACAAACACAGCATCACTGGTGAAATTTAAATTGCTTGTATTGATTAATTGTTATGTGCAGAATAATAATAATAATAATAATAATTAATAATAATTAATAATTAATAATAATAATAATTAATAATAATAATAATTAATAATAATAATAATTATTATTATTATTAATAATAATAATAATAATAATAATAATAAAAATAAAAATAAAAATAAATAAAAATAAAAATAAAAATAAAAATAAAAATAATAAAAATAAATTTAATTTGTAGACCGCTCCCTCTCCCCGAATGGACTCGGGGCGGTGCACAGGGGAATTAAAAACGTACAAACATAAATACATCATAAATATATAAAATCAGATTAAACAATTTATCCCTGCGCTAAAAAACCTAAAATCCTAAAAACTAAACCCCTTAAAAACCCAATTAAAACAATTTAGATATTCAGACTAAAAAGGCTGGAAGGTAGATTACGCCAGGCCGGCCTGCTGGAAGAGGTAAGTCTTGAGCTTTTGACGGAAGGCGTGGAGGTCCGTGGTTGTTCGGAGCTCGGGGGGGTAGGTCATTCCATAGAGCTGGGCCCGCCACAGAGAAGGCCCTTCCCCTGGGCGTCACCCGCTGGCATAGCCTAGTGGACGGCACCCGGAGAAGTCCCTCTCTGTGGGAGCGAATCGGTCGAAGGGATATATGGGGTAGGATGCGATCTCGCAGATAGATAGGTCCCGTGCCATGGAGCGCTTTAAAGATGGTGATCAGCACCTTGAAGCGCACTTGAAGCAGTAACTTAATACTGTCTATCTTGTATTTGGTTGTCATTGTATGTATCCCTATTTTCCCCAGTTTCACCACATCCTGTTCTTTCAATAAAGCAGATCTACACACACACAGTCTGTTTTATGGAAGGTTAAGTGGGTTTAGCTGCATGTCGAGCTGCACGCAGACTAACGTGCAGTGGGGACAGAACACATTCCATCACATTGAGTTTAAACGCATTCTAGGTGGCTGTTCTTGGCTACTTGAATATTTTGTTATTTGTTGTAAATTGGTCTGATTCACTGGACCTGCATTGCATCTTGTTTTCTTTCGCTTGACAGTTGTGATTGTTTTCTGGCAATGGTACCCTGCCAGCCTTGAACTTAAAAGGGAAGGGGGTGCCCGATTCAAATAAAAAATTCTGCTTATTTCAGACAAATTCTGTCTTGCAGACACTTAAGCCAAGAATAAACTGAGTGGCCTCAAGCAAATGATTTCTCAATAGAGCCTTTTAAGCATCTGTTGTTATTATCTGCTTTATGTGACATTAGCCTTAAAAACAACTGCAATGTTATGAGTAGCAGGCATCCCAAACTCTTTAGATGTGTTTGATTAAGGCCCTGTTCTGGTTCCATTTGCAGGGGGAAAAAATTGGCATTTTTAAATCCTTATGGACTTTGTCGTGTTTATACACCAGTGAAGCACTTAGCAAATGTTCTAAGGAACGTCCGTTTCGTCACATGCTGAAAGGATTAAAACAAGCAAAGATGTTTTTCAGACTAAACCCTCCCTGGGTTTTTTTGCCTCATCCTATAATCCATTGAAATTATCCCCAGGAAAGTGTGTGCAATGTCTGTTCTAAAAGCATCAGCAGTGCCAATTTGCTGATGACATACCCAGATTAATAGTATAAGTCAGTGGCGGTGAATCTTTTCGGCACCGAGTGCCCAAACCGGAATTTGTGTGCATGCACGTCAGTGGTGGGTTCCAGACCCTGTTGCAACCGGTATGGTCTGACGAGGACCAGGCATCCACCACATGAAAGTATGCAGCACGCACATGCATACTTATCACCTACAACACTCCGCGATGCCTCCACAACACTCCAGTTGCTCAGCAGAGTGTTGCAGAGGTGCCGTATGCTCCGTGCGCGGCAGCCCCGAACAGCTCAAATA